>CM062532.1:18520640-19996473 GCA_031439595.1 Pterocarpus santalinus | reverse complement strand
TAAGGTTTTGACACAGCTGAGGCAAGGCAAATAAGAACACCCACGCGGCTTTCTCCTTTCTTACTTGGTTTGTTTCACTAATTGATTGAAATTAATGAAGCTTAAACAATATTATTGAACCTTGAGTTTTCATCAGTTTAACCTGCTTTACTGCTGACGCGGGGGTTTTATAACAAACAAAATATTTCCGGACACACCCTCCGATTCTTTTAAAATTGTAAAATCGGCCCCATGACCTTCATGGTCCAAAACTCGATTTGCCCCATTGTAGAACGCCCCTAAGAATCTATATTATTTTTTAAGGATTTAAAAGAAAAACTTAAAATCATGTGAACTTGATATTTAAGGT
Source organism: Pterocarpus santalinus (assembly GCA_031439595.1). Lineage (NCBI taxonomy): Eukaryota > Viridiplantae > Streptophyta > Magnoliopsida > Fabales > Fabaceae > Pterocarpus > Pterocarpus santalinus. Next base: position 19,996,124 of record CM062532.1, on the reverse strand, counting down.
TTAAATTTAGATTAAATAAGTAAATTTATAAATTCATAAAATATTTATAGTTGTCTCAACAATATTTAAAAATCAAGAATGATAATGAGAAACTAAAAAAATATTAAGAATTTAAATAAAATTAGGAGTTATAGTAAAAATAATTTTAAACAATTAGATAAATTATCAAATAAAGAAGAGTATTTTAGACAAATTAAATAAATTTTAATTTAATAGGAATGATAATAGACAAATAGGAATAATAATTGACCCCCTAAAAGTATAAAAATTATTATATATTAAAAAATATGAAGTAAAGATTGACTGCAAACTATTTTCATAATCACAATAACAAAAATAGAATACATCTAAATTATCTTATTATTTTTTGTTACTTAAACATTTAATGCAATGTTTTTTTATAAAAAAATATAAAGTTGAACATTTTTGTTAACCATAAAAGAGAATGAAGGTCATTTTAGAGAAATTAGTAAATAGAATTCTTGAGTGGGAGTGGCAATAAACACACACACACACACACACACACATATAACAAATTTAAGGCGAACTAATTTTCTTGGCCGAAGATCACTATTATCCAAAATTTATTAGATTATAACTAATCTAATTTAAGTTGGCTCGGATTATTATGAGAGTACAATTTTAAAATTTTTTTTATTTACAATATTTGAATTCAAGAACTTGATTGAAAAAAAGTATTGAACTAGCTAAATTAACGACATGTTAGTAAATGAAATATTTTTTTAGTATATTTAGAAAAAAAAAGTCTAAAACGTATTAAACTCTGTAACATCCCGAAACACGATGCATCTGATTTGCATCGTTATCAAATCTATTTCGTTGTATTAGAGAAATAAGAGCAATTATAATTGAAATATGAATGTTAGGGGTGGAAAAATGTAAGTTTGTTATGTAAAAAATTAATGAAGACCATTAGCAACGTTGTACTAATTTAAGAGGAAACGGTTAAATTTTGATATTGTATAACGTAAGAACTAGACCAGTAAAAATTTATGCTTTTAGACCCTAATTTGGACGACCAAGATTGAGCCATCTTCCATTGTTGGTGGCGCCATCTAAGCCTTCCAAAGTGGGCAGCTAAGCCAAATTGGATAATGGCTTGAGTTCCACTAATAAAGGCACATAAGTCCTTTTCACCCATTTATGACCAACAACTCAACAAATCCCCATTTCCTCCCCTAAACCTTTCTACCAAAAAGAAGGCAGATCCCTTCTTTCATTTGCTCTTTATTTCATCCTCTTCTTCTTGCTTCTTTACCCTACACAAGTTTCTACACCCAAAATCTTCATCTTTCTAGCTCAAACTCCAAATTTTAGGTAGGATTTCCTATGCTTTGCTTGATTTTAATGCTTTGTGGCTGATTGGGGCTAAGATACATCTTCTTATTTTGATATTGTTTGATGCTTTCATGACTTGTTTCAAGTAATTAAAGATGGATATTGTTGGTTTGGATTGGTTGATTAGGCAAAAACTCAAAGAAAAATACAAATAGGATTGCTGGAAAATAGAAACCCTAGGACCTATTTGTAGAGCAAACTATATAGTTTGCTCTATAGAACTTAAAAATTTATAAAATATTTTTAAATGAAACTAGACATCCAGAGCTTTCCAACCATATAAATTATAAGGTCATTAGATCTAAAATGATGGAGTTATGAATTTTTGAATTAGACCCTTAAATCCTATCCTCTATTTTGACCAATACAGGTTGTGTTAGACATAACTCATCCTATACAGCTTTAAATTGAGTGAAACAAATTTTTTTAGGAAGCTAACATGTAGAATATCAAGCTATAAAAATTTTAGTTAGATCTATTCTATGTTGTTCCCAGTTATTTCTTAAACTTGACCTAAGATCTTGTATGTACAAAACAGGGCAATCCCATTCAACCTGAATTGAGAGCCCATAACTTGGGCTACACTTATTCATTTAATATGAAACTTGTGGGAGATTCAATGAGCTTCAATTAGACATAAATTTTGGATGAAATGAGTAAGAATTCGAATTTTGGTAGATTTTTACATTTAAATCCTCAAAGTTGCTCTTCATCAGGGCAACGTAGAATAAAAGCTCAATAACTTAATGTGTACTAATCAAAACTTAATGAGACTAAAGAAAGCTAAAAATAGACACATAATGCTACAACATATTAAAATTTTAGGTTTAAACAAGATAAGATGAAAGGCATAATTTAAAAAATAGGACAGGAATAGGGACATGGAACAGAATGGCCAAATTCACAAGGTGGCAAGCTCTTGAATTCCAACTTGCAAATTTAGCTGGTCTATTTGTGTAAATTCCTTATTAAACTATTGAAATGATGTTATATGATTGTAATGCTCCTATAACTTGGACTGGCTGGTTAAATTTTACTCTATTGCATTTTGGGAAAGCTTATATTCAGTCATTATACTGTCGAGTTTTCGGCAGGAGTACATGAATTGTGTGTTATAATTATAAGTTTCTTAAAAATATTCATTCATGAGTATACTTGTACACGTAAATGTGAACTCAAATACTATGTGAGTAAGTTAAAAATCCCTTCACTCAGGGGCAGTTAGGAGATCCCTTTGCGTGAAGGCATTTATATGAAAGTTATAAGATCCTTTCACTTGGAAGGCAGTTATTTAAGTCACTCCCTGTAAAGGTAGTTGGGTCCCTCCATATTGGAGGTAGTTGGCCAACAGAATCTCTCCAATTTAGAGACACATAGGTCCCCTTGTGGGATAGTTTTGTGTAACGATAATCATGAGTTGAGTTCACTCCCTAATCAGGCTACCCAAGGGTAATAAAGATTAAAGGTATATGTAAAATAAGAAAGAAAAGTGAGTAAATGTATCAGCTCATACGATTCATGGACATGTAGCATATTTTCTTTTGATTGATATTTTGATTTGACAGAAAGATGCCTACTTAGTATTTACAAAAGTATTCCCATGCTATATCCAAGTGTATGAATTAAAATGAATATGCTTCAAGAATATATGTCTTCTAAAACCAAATAAAAGAACTTTATCACTATGTATGCAATCACTTTTTTTATAATAAATCGAAGCAGTTGGGACGACAACGATGACATGGATTACATAGTAGTTTAGAAATTCTACTAAGAATATAAAATTCTTATTTCTATATATGTTTCTATGTTGTCTTCAGATAATTCAGAATATCCTGATGAAAGCCAACCTAGAGGATTGTGATTGAAGCTAGACTGGTTGCTAAAGACCGATGATAAATATCTATATATGTTGGTATTTGATAGTTATTCTCCCTAATTGGGAAATCTTAATAGGGTTATTAGTTGTAAATTGATAAGCTGTCTTGTAATGCTAATATTTGTGGAATGTAAAAGATATCGTGTTTTTTCGTGGAAAGTAAAGTGAATATTGTACCCAAGTCCGTCTAACTAATGGTAGCAACTCCTGAGAGAAATATTATGACTTATGCATAATATTATATTTGAGAGGGTATTACAGATTCGACTGATTTGGTTTAGGTTAGATCCATCCATTATGAAGGTGAAGTTCTTTTAAAGATAATTTTTATATTCACAAGACTTAAATTATATCTTATTTGAGAAAAAAAAGTATTAAATCACTTAAAAAAACTAAACATTTTCTAAAAGTATCAACAATGTTAAATGCATTAAAAAGAAAACATTACTTTTGAAATGACTTTTCAATGTGAAAAAAGAAAAAAAATTGACATATAATATTTTGGTAATGAAAAATGGAAATTATAAATATTAATATAAAAACCCTATATTTGAATTTGAAGAAGGAAAGAATAAAATTTAGTGATGATTGTACATAGTAACTCATACAACGCAGATAATAGATTTTGCTGCACCGTTGATGTTAAATTCTGCTGTACCATTGACATCGATAAATAAAATAAAGAAAGAGAAAGAAGAATGGATTTTGGTACTAAAATGAATGTGCATTATATGGATAAAAAAAAACAAATTGCTGTGCACAGACAGTTTTATCTAATCAAATATTAATGATTATAAGACTTTTAAAATAGTAGATAATTGAATAAAATATTTTTATTGATTTGGTAATATATAATTAGATATGTATAAAAAAAATTTATATTGATAATATATATAAATTAAATTCAAAAAAATTAATAAACATACGTGAAAAAATTATGTATAAGCAAAATTATTGAAAAAATAAAGGGTAGAATTGAAGGATTGCTTATAATTTATTTTTTGTTAGGAGCGGATTGGGATAAAAAAAAGATTAGTTGGTCAAACGAATCTGACTAAGGTATTCCAATCTCATTTTAGGAAGAAACTATTCGTAATTGTTTATATAAGTTACGATATGTTTGATGGCAAATACTATGGTGCTTGTTACTTAGCCAGGCCACGTTTTATTTACCCCATAGTCCAATAAAGTAATTAATTTATTATTTCATTAAGCCCATCACCCTTAGCACCTTTTGACTACTACAACTATGGCTTATCACATCCACTTTATCATTAAATGAGATATCACATAATTCAATTGCACTTAATTTTGTCTTTAGCTAAAGTTTAGTTACCACAACAGGATACATGAAACAATTTTTTAGCTTTCCTGTCGAACACGGCAATATTTTTGAGTTACTAATTAATAAATTACAAATTTTAAGTAAATATTTATTAATTATTTTTTTTCATTATATTCACTAACAATTTATACTTTAATTAATAATTTATTAATCACTTAGAATTAGAATTGGATAGGTGGACATTTCTTTTTTTACTCATTATTTATATTAACAAATATAATTGCGTTTTAAATGACATTATCCTCACGTCACCGGAAAAGTAGAATGACATTACCCTCCTCCTCCTCCTCCTCCTCTTCTCTATCTCTCACACTCTACTTCTGTAACACATTTTCTCTCTCACTCACTCATGCTGTAGCACACTATTTTTTTTCTCTTTGTAACACTCTCTAAACTAAACTAAACTAAAATGGAACATTGCATATGAAGCTGGCAGGGAGATTCCTTAGAGTTCCAGCCAGGAACCGCCGTTCGGATGGCGGGTCGCTGGCGGCTACACTCTCGTCATGAAGGACGCTAGCATTTCCTCCAAGCACCTCTCCATTCTCACCGAATCCTCACCAAGATGCCTTCCCAAACCCCCTTCCACCTCCACGACGACGACACTATCAAGATCGGACGGAGAGCTCACATCTGTCCACATCACCCTCCTCGACCACCACGAAATACTGCCACCCACCTTGGGCCCAACCTCGCCGTTGTGGCCAAACCGGACCAGTCGAGCCGAGTTCGAATGTTTGTGGCTCTGGTGATCCACTATTGCGACAACCTGTATAGGGAAGGGGTGGAAGCACTGCAGCAAGACTGCAGGAGTAGCAATAATAAGGAAAGCGGTCACTGCCCCTTGTGCTAATTGTTCAAGAGTTTCAGGGAGGATAGCGCTGTTTAGAAAATACTATTTTGAGTTATAAAATAAAATTGTTCACATGTCCAATCCATCCTAATCAGCAGGACAAAATAGTAGGCTAACAATTGAGACAGATGATGTATCTCTTTCTCTCTCTAAAACCTGTTGCATCAATTGTGTGTAGACTTTATCAAACAACGTCTACTACCATCCCTCTTCCGTGCGCCAAACTGATTCAACAGTCAAAATTTACCTTTTCACCAAATCGCATCATACAATTTGCAAGTCCTATGCCCTAAAGAACGTGCCGTGTTTTCATTTATGGTCTTAAACATGCCATTCGCAATACCATCACAACTAATTCCGAGGTAGCCTGTCTCTCACTATACAGCAAAGAACAAGGCAAAATTCCTCGAAGAGATACATATACCCTATGAATGGGGATGCTTGTGTAGGGTCCATGAATTTTTGGTGTACGTATTCTGCATAACATGTTCTATATTGTCAGTCATTGTTTACTTCACTGTATTTTTTTAGGATTAAATTTTGATATAATATTAGTTTAAATTTTTTTCACACAATTATTTAATTATATATTATTATATTATTATAAACATTTGATTTTTATTTAACTCCAAAAGTCACATATGTAGCAACTATGCCGATTTTAATGATTTCATTTTTTAATTCAAAAATTAGATTAATGACTTTATAGTATAACATTTATAGGATATGATTTGATTTATTATTACTTGGGATGCTTTTTCAACTTTTTTTAATAAATTCTTGTTTTGGTCCTTTAACAATATTAGTTATCACTTTAACTTTTTTTAAAAAAGTTATTATCAATTTTATTTTTTAATTATGTACAATATCATCAAATAAATTTTTATTTTAATAAAAAATAAATATACGGAACTTTAATTTAGAAATTATGTTTTTGATAACTTTGTGTGATTAATATCAAATTAATGATATTTTTTTAGCGATATGCTATACGACCAAAATTTTTTTGTTAGAATCCATGACAGAAATTATGGGATAAATGAAATAAAATGATAAGACTCATTTATTTATTTAAAAGCTAATAGCATGTTAATCATTCCATAAACTCAATTCTAACAAATTTACCTTACTCTCTAGCTTTTTTCTACTTTTTATTATTAAGTATAGATTGATTAAAAAAATCTTGAGCATCTTTGTTTTCTTGGTCCAAAAAAAAAAAAAAAACTTGAGTGTCTGAATGATGAATATTATCTCATATGACAAATATGGGTTTACTTTTCTGTTTTCCCCTTTTTTTTAGGGTCCTGATCTGTTTTCCCTTCACTCTATCTTTTTTTGTCAAAAAGTTATCTTTTAATGGAATGTAATGGATTTGGGTTAACATTAATGCCATGTATAAGTTGACACATGATTATAATTTTGTTTTTGGTTAAAAGTTCATGTTGAGTAAAAAGTTCGCCCCAATTATTTGGGGATAGTGCATGTCTTTGAATTCATTAAACATTTAAAGATATATTTATAGATCATTCACTAACAAAAAAAAAAAAAAACCTGAGAATCAAACAAACACTATACAAATGCATGAATGGACAAGTTTAGATCATAGCTATATATACCAATTTACTTGGGGTCAAAAATCTTTTAATGCTTTTCTTTTACTAACTAAAAATTATGAGTGACGCTAACTCATTGACAAGAATACAACAACGTATATAAAACCAATGATACTTCACTTATTTTGGAATTCCCCATCTATCCTTACTCGAATTCTGAAAAAGATCTTGCACATAACTTTCAGAATTCCATTTCTACCCGAATATATACTTTCAAAATCTTTTCTTGGCCATAGTTCAATTAGCAATCCTAATCAAACAATTATCTCTTGCTAGGACTAGGACCAGACAACATGAATAATGAGCATTTGGACAAATGACCTACCAAATGTAAGGATTAATTTAAATTTTTTCTTTGAATATTCCTGTACTCATTTATTCTAACTATCCAAGTTCAAGATAAGATAAATTTAAATGACTTAGCCAAATATTTCTTGTGAAACCAATATAGTGAATACTTCATTAACTCGCTTGCATACCATACCAATTGTTTTTTATTTTCCCTTTAGCTGAAATAATGCCAATTTTACACGTTAAAGTTTTATTCCGATCACTTTGTCCTAAAATATTACTTTTTGATCACCGTGGAACAATTCATGAATTTTTGTTATATAACTGTTATGCATTAATAATGTAAAATAATTTTACATTAACATCCAATCGAATACTTATGTTGGTAAGATTTTTAAGGTAGTGGATAGTTGAGTCAAACACTTTTATTGATATAATAATATATTATTGAATGTCTATATAAAAACTTGTTTACACTGATAGTGCATAAAAATTAAATCATATATATATATATATATATATATATATATATATATATATATATATCGCTTCTTACTAAGATATTAAAATTAACTACACTACAAAAAATGTGTCGATTAGCCACACTTCAAAAGGATGAGTAGCCACACTTTTTCAGTGTAGCTAATTGGTCTTCCAACATGTGCTTTTGATGTTTTTATTATATGTGTAGGGAGATGTATCATTTAGCTACACTTTTAACTTTCATTTAACTACACTTATTAAGTGTGGTTAATGTTGTTATTTAGCCACATACTTCATTCTCATTTAACCGCCATTCAAAAGTGTGGCTAATGTCACTTTATTTTTTAAAAGAAAAATTAGCTCCTAAATTCTAATGCAAGGAAAAGCTCGCAGGTTATATATATATGCCATTTGTTTCATTTCCAATTTAAATCTAAAATCTATAATAATTTAGCAACTTTCTTTGCAAACTTGGAACACTATTTAAATTTTTGCAACATCATGTCTATTTCATTAACGAAAATCCAAATTATATGTATTTCAACCAAATTTAAAGGAATCAATCACACTATATTATTTGCTAGGAACATAACAACTACTAACTCCATATTTGCAAAACTATTCTATACAAGTTCTATACATAAAACAAGTTTGAGAATAAAAACATCTACTAAACATCTCCATTATTTCTGCACAAGAACTTCCATTGCTTGGTTCAACATCTCCATCATCAACACATAAGTGAATAGAGGAAACCAATTACTAGAAAAGTAAAATTTAAAACTGAGATTTAATAAAACAAAAAACAATGCCTAAACAAATAAAATAGAAGCTAGAATTCTTTCCAAATTAACCAGGGAGGGGAAAAGGGTCATTGATAACTAAAACACTTAGTAAAAGTAATGCATCCATAGCCAGTCTCTATCAAAACAACTAAATTAACGTACTCATGGTTTTTTTAGTTTTCACTTTTCTGTTAGATCTCCTATCTCTACTTCTTCATGATTTTAGCATTTCTAGTTTGACTAAGACCTATATGATTTAACAGAAAACTCTATTTGAAAAGTTCCTAAGACCTAGTCCTTTCTCTATATCTACTCCATGCATATTTTAATAGTGTTCAGAAACTGACCACTATATTACTAAGTATCCATATGATTTGGTAAAGAAGAACAATACTGATCACCCAAGAAAAGAAACAAACTTTAGTTCATAATATTATAAATGTTTTCAATCATTAAATTCAAACTAATTTATTTCTTTAAGTTAATATTTTCAAACGAAATTAATTATCAATATTCCAATTAGTAAAAAATTATACTATAATAATCACATTAAATTTGAATAAACTTAAAAAAAAATACAAAGGAAAAAGTTAAATAACAAGAAAAGAATTTACTATAAGTGAAAAAAATGGACAAATCAAATCCTAAACCTGATAAATTATGGGTTTTATTTATTTCACTTTCATGACATCCTAACTAGTTGAATCCCGTCCATTGTTTTCTCCGTTGTCCTCACTTTCTTTGGTCAATCAAAATTGTTGTTTGTTTTCCAATAATGTTGTGTTTCACTTTGGCTCATCCCATTCTAAGACAAATGGAAGTGATGTGAACCCAACGAATTTCAAGCCATTGTTACGTATCAACCAGATACATAGTGACCAACGTCGGATTAGTCAAAGTGATAAGTATCTTGACCTCTTGATTAGAGATTTCGAATTTGAGCCCTGGAATAAAAAATATTCTTGCCGAAAGACCCATATCCCTTTCAAGAACTTTTGTCAGGTCGAGTCAGATTAGTCAAATTCTTAATAATAAGACCTGACTATTCGTGGTTCCATCAAGATATATAGTGAGCGAAGCTAGGCGCATACGTACTTTAAATTAATGCACTATTTTAAAATGAAAGTATAAATATAATTTTGGTTATCACTTTGGCTCATCCCATTCTAAGACAAATGTAAGTGATCTAAACCCAACGAATTTCAAGCCCTTGATACATTTTAACCCAAAAAAATGAAGCTGCCACAGGTGCATACATACTTTAAATTGTTAACGTCACCGTATAAAATGAAGGTTTAAATATTATTTTGATCTTTATAGTTACATCAATTTTTTTTTTAATTCCTGTAATATTTATCTTTTGATATAAGTTACCATGATTTTTTATTGTTTAAGTTTTAATCCTTGAAGGACCAAAACAAAAATAAATTAAATTATAAAAATTAATCATGAAGTATAAAGATTTATTTTTTTTTTATAAAAAGTAGCAATATGGAGGTTAAAAATTTTAAAAATAAAAATATAAGAATAATTAATACTAGGATGTAGGGACTGAAAACCAAATTTTTTACACTATGAAAGCTAAAGCCTAAAAACAAAAATTATGTGAATTAAAAATTAAAATCTTGTTTTGACCTAAAATTAATCTATACTACTTATAAAACAAAAGTTACTACATGAAAACTTTTACACATGTCAAAATCTGGTGAATTTTACCTGTTTCTATTTTTAAAAAATTTTAATTGAGGAAATAAATTCAATTTATTTGAAATTAAAAAAAAAAAGAAAAAAACATTCAAAAAGTTGGCTCATTTATGCGCTATAATGGGTAGATTATAGCTAACGAACAGAATTTGTTTTATTAAGGAGCAAATAAAGAATACAAATAAAGGAAACGAATAAATTTGATTTGCTTTTAACTTAGTAAAATCTATTTCAAGCTACGATTTTATTTCACGTCTTGATAGTTACAGTTTTATTTCAGGTTACACTAGATCCCCACTTCTTCTATAGTGGATTGAGATTTTTTTCAAATTATCGAAATAAAAAGTTGATTCAGTTATTGATTTTATTTTTGTTTTAATTATTTTTTATAAGACCACAAAAAATTTGTTGCGGTTAGATTCATCTCTTTTTTTTTTCCCTTCACATTTATACTTTAATCCTGTTGAGTAATTAAATATGAGATACACATCATATGTATACCATCTACGAATGAATTTATAAAATTAGTTCTTATTTAATTGTGAATAAAAAATTATATAATTTATTTACAATATTTATTTTTGTATAATTTAAATTTATATTTTTTCTTTAAATGTCAAAATTTTTTTTATTGAACCCACTGTTAAAAAATAAAAAAATACTTTAATTTTTTCTTATTGAACTCACATTTTTCAATTGTATATAAATAATAGTTTGTTACTTTATATTAAAATTAAATTATTTTCTAAAATTAAATTATTTACTTTATCTTACTATTTAATCAAATTAAATTTTTTAGTTTTTGTAATTGAAATAATATTTTTTAACCGTGTATTGTACGGTGATAGAACGCTAGGTTATTTATTATTATGAGATACATGTCGTTTCTCTCTTCGAACCCACCGAGATGTACAATATTTCATACTCAAGGTGCGAGAGAAGGAACAGGAGATACCCGACTCCTATGGTAAGCAATTTCTTGAACCTGAAGGGGAAAACTTTATTCAAATGATTCTGGTGGATTCGTTCTTTGTGTTGGAATTGTTTATGAGCAATAATGAAAGAACTAAGTGGGAGCGCAAGGATAGCCTATGAAGGGACAGAGTAGACCAATCCTTTTACTCCGAAAGTCGGTTTTGTGCATCAGGGGCCCTTGGAGTTAAGTAAAGAAACTACTGTGCTTGACATTAAATTTCAAAAGGAAAAGGGTGTCTTAACTTTGCCGGCATTTGTCGTAGAAGACCCGTCCGAGTCTCTATGGAGGAATATTTTAGCCTTTGAGCAACTACACTACTCCTTTGCTCCCTACATTGCTGGGTATATATGGATGCTTAATCATCTGGTCAAGAATGAGAGTGATGAGCGCTTATTAGCTGACAAGAAAATATTTGTTAATTTACTTAGTGATGATAATGAAGTCTGTGCGATGATCAAGAGTCTAGCACCACATCTTCGCATAGGAAGAATCAGATTAGAGTATCTCCGTGTTTGTGAATAACTGAATGCATTCTGCAAAAACGTAATCACAAAAACAAGTTAAAAAATGTGCAACGAGTACTTTAGTGATCCATTGAAACAAGTTGCTACCTGAGCTTCTATTGTGACTGCTTTCAGCACCGTGGTTCAAGGCATTTGCACTTTCCTGCAAATAATTTAGCAAAGGAAAGAATGAAGCAACACACAAAGAGGCCGCAAACAATTTTGTTTTTAGGTTCCAGTATCTTTTATGGATCAGAAAACTATTTTTTTTTTTTTCAACTATGAATTCTAGTATTTTTTATGGATCAAACAAACTGTAGTTTTTTTCGTTTGTGGTGATCTCATGCCTCTTTGCCTTTGTCACGATTCTCAGGTTTTCTGTTATTTCATCAAGCTTCAACCAATTGGTTTTTTTCTTTTTGGCCTCGCTAGCTTTTGATTCGAGCAATAAATGGATAAATGAGCATTAGAAAAGAGGTGGTGCTGGTATATCTTAATATTCAAGTGAATCCCCTAAATCATCATGCATTTAAGAACAAAACCTTTTTGTGATCAATTGCCCAAATATGCTGACAGCAAGTCAGCAGCTTTCAACTTATTTGTTATTACTCATCAAGTCTGGTGTTTATGTTTCCATAACAGTATATGAAAAGTACGCTTAAGTTCCTAACCCATAGCATAGAGCAATGCTCTTCATTATCTTGTTTTTTGCATCATTAATAGCAATCATATTAGCAAGTGTTAGCATGGTTGTTAAACTCCGATTTAACGCTTAAACTTTTCCGAGTTTACGAACTTACTATACAAAAATGAGTTAATTAACATGTAAACTCTCTTTTTGATAAACTCATACAATTTTAAATAAATTCTAACAAAATTGGTAAATTCTCAATTTTATTAGCGAATTTGAGTTCAAATTTATTTTATTTTGAATCAATTTGTAAGAAATTAATTTTAAAAAAAAATTAACAAAAATTCTCAAATAATTATATATATATATATATATATATATATATAATATTAGAATACTATTTCCTCCAAAATTTTGATGCAAATTTTGTTTTTTATTCATATTGTATGATTAGAAATTCTAAAATTTTTATGTAAAATTTGTTTTTCACTGACATGCAAAATTTACTTATCTCATTTATCATAAATATACTATTAAAAATTATTCTATTCAAAATGTTATGTAAAACTTATTTCCTTTTCACATTTTATGATTGATAATTTTTAAAAGAAAAATTAAAACTCTCATATAGTTATTTCCTTTTATAATTTATTACATAACATAACATATTTATTGAAAATGAAAATGTGAAAGAGAAAAATTAGATAAATTATTTGATTTTAATATCTTTTAATAGGTTTCATATTTTAACTGAAATAAAAATAAAAAGATTTCTTTTGATATATTTCTTTTAATTATTTTTAATATAAAGTTGACTAATGAAACTTATATTTTTATTTTTCATTCATCCGTGCTTAAGGACAAACTACTAAGAAATATATAAGGATAATCATCAATCAACATTCTTTCAATAGATTAAGATAAATACAAATTCAAATAAATTTTATAAATAATAATAGAACATGTTTGTTGGGAATAAAATAGTTACATATTTGATTAGTTTCATTTCGAAATTGATATAAGTCTATATAATTCAAAAGGGAAAATTAATTCAATAATTTTAATTATCACATAAATTCATAAAAAATAAAAAGAGTTATTTGTATATTTTGAATGTATAAATAGAAGTGGTTTATTTCAAAAAACAAAGATAATATATACGAGAAAAGGGCAAAATAATAGAATTAATGATCATTACTATTGTATATTATTATTTAATAAATTGCCTAATAAACTATTAGAAATTTAAGTGACAGAATATTTTTCAATACTTTTTTTACATAGAATATTCTTCAATAATTATAATTAAAATATTACTATTTCATAAATTATTATATCTTTTTATCATTTAAATTTTAAGAAGAGTACAACCATATAATAATTATAAATGATAATTAATATTGTACATACATTTATATAGATTTTTAAATATTACTCTAAATATGTTATCTAATTATATTTAGTTACCAAAATATATTTTTTTAATATGTAAGCTTTTACGAGTTTATGAGTCGAGTTTACGATTCAAGTTTAATGAGACTTTATGAATTTACCTGAACTCTCAAGTTTTCCAGCCTTGCCCACAGAGTATTATACAAACGCTGCTATTGTTATCAAAATCGCAAACTAGCTTGTAAAATTGTCTGAGTTTACGAGTTCAGATAGCAAACTTGAGCTGACTCGCTCACAAACTCGTTTTTGGGTAAATCCGACTAAATTCAAGTAAAGTCAAGCAAAATCATATAAACTTGCAACTTTGCTCTGGTTTTATGAATTTGATGTGTTTCCTGTAAATTGCCAAAATGTGGTGCCAAAACAATGCTGTTTTGTTCAACTCCCTAAGCCACATTCGCGTGGTCTCATTTTCAGCCCCATTCATGAGTCTCTTCTCCAACATTGAGCTAGTGTTGTCTCACCACCACCATCTAACTTTGGCCTCGATCTTACCTCCATTTTCAAGCTCAACGCCGCCACAATCTACCATTGGAGCCACATCACTGCTGCACGTTCCTTTTTGAGCCTAGCCCTTCATTCACCCCCGTTCCTCATAGCTAGTGTTGCCGGGCCGCCTCTGTTCCTCCTTGTTCGCCATTGTTCCACCTCGTTCTAATTGGTAGTTCTTTTATTTGTGGTCCTCCTTCAACTATGTTAATTTGCTTTCTGTCTCAAATTGTTTATGCATATATATTGTGAAATTTGGTCCTCCTTTAATGTGATATCAAATCAATTGTTTATGCATAGATTTCGTCAAATTTGGTCCTCCTTCAATGGTTTTCAACTGCAGCGATATATGCTCTTGTCCATTGAGCTATGAGCTATGAGCTATGTATGTGGTTACGCACATATGCTATGTTTCAATTCAACTTTCACGGCAAAATATTTGTATTTGTGGGTTCATGCTATGTTCATTTTGTGGGTTCTGATGATCTAAAATCTGCTATGCTATGTTCATTTTGTTGTCAATGTGTGTGGTTTGAAGTTGAAATGCTTAATTTTGCATCTGAGGTTATATTAGATTATATTTTTATAGTGTAATATTTTTTTTAACAAATGATTTTTAACAATAGTAAACTCTTACAAGTTTACGAGTTGAGTTTGCGGAACTCTACGAGTTTACTCAAATTCTCTGAGTCTGACAACCTTTAGTGTTAAAGTACAAAATAGAGAGAAAATAGAATGAGAAATACTTATATAATCATAAAATACCACATAAGATTATACTTCCACTAATCATTATACGTCAATTTAATTTAGTTAATGGAGGGTTCCACTACTAATTTGGACATTTATTAGTGGTGGGACCCACAACTAAGTAAACTAAAGTGATATGTAGCAATTGATGGAAGTATATTCCTACGTAACTCTCCATGACCATGCAAGTATTTCTTGCAATGTGTTATTCTAATATAAGGCTGATATGTACGCACAGTGTTGTTCAGTTCAGTTCATTGAATCTTGAATGAAAGAAAGAACTAACAAACTCACATGGTAAAGAACTAAAGATCCACCGTGAGATGTACTGCAATGAAAAAGCAACGCAATGGCACAATCTAACATGGTAAACCTTATTCAATTAATTTAATAATAAAAAAGAGCTAGGCTCAGCAATCATATAATTCAATCCGAGTCCGCCTTTTGCTTAGACTAAGACAAAGAAGTTACGTGAAACCAAATCTAGTGGGAAATGGCCTATTATTTCATATGCATAAGAATGGGTTTTCAAGTGGGAAATGACGCCTCCTAACCGATCACTGTGGTGAAGAATAATTATCACAATTAGTTATTTTCCTAATTTGGCAGATTGCATATTGTACACTTGAGGAAAACAGGACCAGAGTTACCAAGAATCCTATGTCCCAAGTTGATAGGTGAGTAGGAATCATAAGACCGAGCCGTTACTGAAAGTTGCTCTCTTTCTCGAGATAGAGGGTAGCTGTAAGGACTATGGTGCCTAAGTTAGCAAGAGAGCAAGAGATAAAAGTGAGAGGAATGAATTGTGTACCCAGTTCATCTTCGCAAACCCCAATTTATTCCATCATCATCGGAATTTTGAATTGCGGCAGTTATCTCCAGCCTTAAAGGGATTCCCCCATTACCTGCTTGTGGGTCCCGAGATCTCTCGAATCGTGGGGACAATGGTAGTTTTCCTCCTTTATCATTACATACTTAGTTAGTTTCAATGGACCTCCAATTTCGGGCTTTAGTTGTAACACCCTCCCAAGCACAGGACCATGCTTAAGTCATAGTACCATACTCAAGAGTTGTTAATATTACCTGAGCAGATCTTGTCTAATAGCAACCTCTAGCCGTCATCAATATTTCTTAAACTATCTGGAGATAATTCGGAAATAAATATAGGAGTTAGAATTTAAAATTCTTTGTAGGATTCTCTAAATTGTCATGCAAAGTGTCATTATTATTATCTCTAACTACTTCGGTTTATTAGAAAAAAATGAGCATGTTATATGAACTGTTTAGTTTTATAGTTTGAAAACATATTGCCCAAAGCAGAGTTCATTTTATTCATACACTCGTTAAATGGAGAGAGAATCTAAACATCAACATAGTAACACGAAGGATAATTGAATAAAGTACATAGATTCATAATAACATAAGGAACAATAAATTTTCATGCATAAATGAATGCATACAACTTCTTGGTGCAAGTGTCTTTGCCTTTTTTAACTTTTTGTACTTTGTTTCCTTGGCACATCTAGGCATTATGTATCGTTATCTCTAGGGTGCATCATCAGTCTGCACTTGAGCGTTACTTATTGTTGTCCTTAAATGCACCCCCTTACTTGTCTTTTACTCATACTTGGTCCTTCGGAGGTGAATGACCTCTCTTATCCCTAGATAATGGCCTTTTTCTTAGGTATGAGCCCATACCTATATATGACTGACGAGTTTATTTTCCCCAATGCTCACATCGGTTTATTCCCCTTAAATCTTGTCGAGGGCTGGCTCAAGCCTTTGACAGTACAGCTCCAGCCCATACTAGCTAGGTCTCTGCCATCCCTCATGTGGTACCTTGGTACATCCCTTTACAAGGGCTTATAGTTTTCATTCTTCATTTCCATATCTTATCATGCATACAGATACTTTGCATATTCATGTCTAGGTTTCATTTCATATGTCTTATGCCACCTCTCATGCATACTTGCATGAATTCTTTCAAGCAAATAGAATTCACATAGTCTTTATATCATGATCAAGTCAACTTGAATGACATGTGTACTTACATGTATAACATATGATGTGTATAAGTTCTGCCGGAATTTCGGCAGCATAACAAATCATATCTATTTACCCGTGAATAGTACCAACTTAAAACAGGCAGCCAGTCACAATAATAGAACTAATATAATGTATCATCATTTCATCAATATTATGGATTTCGTAACATTCAAACTTCAATTGAATTTCATACATGTATTAAGGTATACAAAACCTTCAATTTGGAAATTTTACTACCCTCATTCAATTATGTCTGATTTTGTAAATTATGTCATAATTTCTATTTAACTTGTTTAAAGATGAATTTTTTATATGTCGAAGTGTTATGTGTCTAGTTTTTAACCTTGTTGGTCTCATTAAGTTTTGATAAATATAGCTCAAATTATTAAGGTTTAACCTAGGTCTATCCTGTTACTAGGCATATTTTGGCACTAAAAAGTAAAAATTTACTAAAAATTGAAAACTAATTGGAATAATATGAAACCTATATCATTTTAAAGCTGACTAAACTAGCTTTTATTTCCAATAAGTTTCATTTCTTTTAAGTAAGTAGAGCTACCCTATGCTAGCCCGGTCAGAACATGGGGCAATTTCAATAAATTACTGGGAGCAACTGAGACCGAATTTGAATCTAAAATTTTTATGGTAAAACTTCTAAAAAAATTGGTTGCACTCGATTTGAAGTAGTATAGGGCGAATTCTGCACAAGACACTTTAGTAAGATCTAGAGGCAAAAACTTAGGGTAAACTTAAAAAAATCACATCTCACTCAATATTAATCCAATGACCTTATAATTTATATGGTTGAAAGATCTAAATGTCTAGTTTCATTTAAAATTGGTCCCATCAAATTCTGATGGCTGTGTACGAAGCCGTACACTTCGCAAGTATAGACGCCGTAGGGTTTCTGTAGTTCAACCCATTCTGTTTGATCTCTCTTGTAGTTTTTCTTTAACAATTCAACTCAAATCCAATATATGCATATTAATCCAGCCCCAGAACTTCCTATAAACTCAGTATAATCTTCAACATATGAGTAGAAAAGAATTTAAAGATAGCTAATAGATTCACAAAATCAAACAAATAGATGGAATCTTACCTCAAGATTGGTGTAAAACTAGCTAGTCTTGTGTTTTTTTATAGAGGAAGTGGTTAGACCATGAAGATGGGATGAAGATGAGATGAAATGGGAGAAAAGAGAAGGGAGAAGGGAGTATAGTCAGCTGAAGGGGAGGGCGAAAATTTAAGGGGGTAAGGAGAAAATTGGCAAATTTTATGAGCCGAGGTTGATAGGTTTCTTGCTCCTGATTGGTCTAGGCTTGGGTAGCTAAAAATTCAGCCAAGTCTTCTCTCATTTTGTGGCTATTTGGGTGCCACTTTGAGAGGCTAAGTGGCTGAAGTTTTAGCCACTTCAATTAGGGTTTACAGTGTATAATTCTATTGCTTCAATTATAATAGTCTAAAATACTAAATCTTTAATAATTTCTTTCAAATTGGCAAATTACAACTAAATAATTTTGTGAGAATTCCTATGTATTTATCTTAATCTTCCCTAAGCATAATCCTTCTAATTAACATTTAGTTAACTTCTAATTATTCTCTAATTAACTTCTAATAAATTTTACTTATCCGATAAAATCGAATAAATCAATTAACAACGTAAATTAAACGTTTTGAAAAAATTTCTGACGTTACACAACTCGACTTTCTTCTAACTCTAATGTTTATATTTCAACCCTAATTAAGTATGTCTCTCTAAAGAAATGAAATAATTTAATTAATAATGCTAATCAGAAGTACCGTTTCTTCGAGATTATTACAGTTTTTAACTTTTCGTAGATCCTTTAATATTTTCTATCTGTTTTCTTTAACTAATCACATTTTTGTAATTTTGATCAAGTCTAAAGGCATCCCACATTATTTCACATATGGATACTTCGTGGCTCAATTGGCTGAGAATTAGGTTTCTACGTTTCCTTTATATGATTCTGCTCGGTTTAAACTGTATTATGCTAATTCTATACATGCAGGAACCTAAATGTCATTTTTAAAAAAGTTCAGGGATAATTATGGAAAGATTCTTTAGGGGTCAAT
The DNA here is from genome assembly GCA_031439595.1 of Pterocarpus santalinus. Taxonomy (NCBI): domain Eukaryota; kingdom Viridiplantae; phylum Streptophyta; class Magnoliopsida; order Fabales; family Fabaceae; genus Pterocarpus; species Pterocarpus santalinus. The sequence continues at coordinate 19,976,871 of CM062532.1, read as the reverse complement.
ATGTAATTACTAAAAATTTTGGGGCAAAGCTACAAATAACAAAAGTTTGTACAGGGATATTTCTATAATTTCCTAATTTTTTAGTATATGACAGTGCCATATTTTCAACAGCAGTGCTACGCTACCCTCTAGTTTCAAGTGTAAAGATTGTCATAGCTTAGCGTTGCCTGAAAATTTCTCACACTGCCTAAGAAAAATGATTCAAAATTCCATTACACTTTATTTAAGAAAATGGAGATGTTACATCAGTTCAGCCCATTATACTGGCTCAACATCTATACAGTAACAGTGCCCCTAAGCTAGGTTCCAAGGTGATAACATCGGAAACTAGCTTGATGTTGGGAGTAATTCATCCCATCCTCAATTCTATTATCCTAAAAATTGGATTTAATATGATATTTAACCTCTCTGGAAGTCCACCCATTGCATTCTGAGCTTAAGGTCTCATCAAATGTCAAGTTGCTTAAAGAACTATGTTTCTCATATCGATGAAGCATCCATTTACTATACATGTCATTGGCACGCAAATAAGGGCAATTTTCCAAAGTTGCCACTATTCTTATCGCAAATGACCATCTCAATCCATTCCTTCCTTTATTTCCCAACTTGTTATTGCCCTCACTTCCTTTATATATAGTTTCTTCTTAGTGTCTTATTTTAGACACTTGAGAGTGCAAAGCCACCGTTTGTTTTTGTATGGAGAGGAAGAAGTTCTACAATCTCTCCCCTTTCACACCTTCTAGCACTGTGTATATCACCTTCAACAATCCAGGTATGTGTTTTTCCCCTCCATTTCCTTCTTGTCATTTCAAGTATTTTTACTTCACTTGTGGTCTATGAACCCATTGATTATAGTGGGATAATGTTATAAATTTTCATTGTCCTGACCATTTCTTTCTAGGGGATAATCTTCATTGCCCCATTAGGGGCTGCTTTTTGTCATAGCAAGTCTATTTATGTGCCTTTAGTAAGAGGAGACTCCTCCGTTTTCAATGTCTTTTCCATTCTTGTCATGGTGGACTTACACCATCTCCACCGTCCAAGCCATCTAGCAATAAGGGAAACACCATCTAAGTCTTTACTTTGGACATAGCCCAATGGATTGTAGGTAATCTTCACAATCACTGGGGTTACCATGAAACTATTCCCTAGAAAGATATGTTTATAGTTAACTGCTAAAAAATCTAAGATTCGAGAAAATGGGAAATTTTCGATCAGAATTTTGACAAGCCTGCTGTTGCTCACAACTTAATCCTATCCCATGTCAACCATCTCCATGATGCCTATAATAGCACTCTCTTTGACCCTATTGATTGTTAGCATAGTGTCATTCATGTTGCTTGGGACTTTTGCCTCCTTATCTAGTCAAGATCAATATTGATATAACTATTAAAAGGAACCCTGGAATTGTCGGTTGTGATGGCATCATTTGAAATAATGAGGGTCATTGGATCATTGGTTTTACTCACAAGATTGGTATTTGTGTTGCTTTTATTGCTAAGTTGTGAGGTTTCTGGCTAAGTCTCTAAACTGCTTGGACACCTGGCTTTCGTAGAGTTTTCATGGAGTATGACTCCAAAGCAGTAGTCCAAGTTCTCTCCTCCAAAAGTCATGCTACGGTTAATAACATTGGTCTCATACATCAAATCCATATCCTGCTTTACTATCCTTGGGAAGTTAAAACTATGAAGTTAAAATTGTGGGAGATAAAAAGAAAATTGAGTATGTAAGTGACTCAAAAAATTGGAATTTTTGAAAAAAAAAACTATGAATTTAAAACTTGGTTTTGGTACTAAAGATTGGTCTATGTTGTGGGAGATATCCAGATGTACTTAAAAGGTATTCTAATGCTAAGGAGATCTTTGATTTAGGTGAGAGTAAATCCACAAGGGGATTTATTTTTTGCGAAGGTGTTGTCTCTTGGAACTCATCCAAGTAAACATGTAAAGACAATTGGATTATATTTACCTTGGTGGTGGTGTTCTCACTTGAAAATCATCCAAGTAGACTTGTATAACCAGATCCACTATGGATCTGTGGTTGAGTGGCTACCTCTCTATGAAGCAGATGCTGAATAATGGAGTTATTTCTCTAAATTATGTAAGGTAAAGATGAATTTGGTGGATCCTCTAGTAAAGCCACTAAGCAAAAAGCTAGTGAAGAGTACATTAAGGAAGGTTAGGCTTATGCTTAATTCACAAATTGAGAGTTATGGTAACCAAACTTAAATTTGAGAATTTCTCAAAATTCAGGTTCATATGGGTAAAAACAAGTCATTTATTAATCATTAGACACTATCCGATATTTATAGTCCATCCCTATGGTGTATAATAATGTGTGAAGGATAATACGTGACTATAGCGTAAACAGAAAGTGAGTTTATACTCTTAATAAATCTATAGCTCATGAAAGTGTGGTGTGCTTGATTGTAGTATTTTTTTTTTAATATGTTTCAATATTCAATCACTCGAGAGGGTGAAAGCACAACAAAAGTTCAACATAACTAGAAACAAAAAGGAAAAAAGAAAGCAACATCACTTCATGATAGCTAAAGATTTCCATTATCCACCAACTAGGAATTTCCTTACAAAGACCTGATCTAAAAGAAGCACTTGCTAGCACTTGTCACTAATTAAGACAGCCAACCACAAGCTAAGAACTGTTGATTCTTGGACGATGCCATTTCCTGACCTCTAGCAAATATGGGTAAATAAATCTAGAGAAAAAGGAATTTTCTAACACCAACCCTTTGCCCAGAATCCATGAGACACAAATTATGAACCCATTATTTAAAATCTTTCGAGCTACCCTAACGACCAACACTTTCTTCAAGATTGACAATTTAAATAAACTTTCCCAATGCCAAAATTAGCTCTAACACATTAACTTCCAAGGATTAGAATTCCTACCCAAGGACCCTTCTATTCACTCTACTATTTGGAGCAAAAATTAAGAGCAATCTATTGGAGAACCATCAATACAAATCCAACTACTTCTCAACCTAACAAACATGCCAATAAGAAGATCCTAATACCAGATGCATACCAAACCACCACTACCCACCTCTACTTGCATCTCTATGCATTCATAACCAAAAAACTGCATAGTATTCACTCTTCTTGTGAGTGTTTAGTCTCCACTAAACCTAGAAAGAAAGTTTTAGATACCCTTCACTACTTTATTAAACGCATCCCTTTTCAGAAGCACTAATCCCATGAACATTCCAACAAACTATAAACATCATTAAAGAAACATATAAACCACTACAGGAAGTTACATTAATCCTTGGGTTGATCCCCTTATTTCTTGGGTCTCCCTCTCTTCCTTTTCACATTGAAATCTTGTACTTCTCGGATCTTAGACAATGCCTTGAGCATGGCTCTTTCATTACTAACTTGGAGACCTAACTCTTTACCCATATACCACATTATTTGAGCTTCCACCAAGTCATCTTCATCTGGCACCACACTTCTCCCTCTTTGTCTAACCAGGAAGAAATATCTGTCTCTAGAAGCAGTGTTTTGGGAACCTTCTCCACACGATTTGACTTGATCAGATAGACCTCTTTTAAGCATAAACTCTATTTTCAGTATGATAACTTACTTTCTCTTCAAATGGGGATTCCTTTCCCGTTTGAACTTCAACAAACACAGGTCAAAAGGTGAGATTATATTCACTTTATTAACACATTCAAACCTAAGTGGAATCTCCAGCCCTTGACTCTGAGCCTACATCTTGTAAACTCTCATTCTCTTGCTATGAAACCCATTCTCAAGGGCCTAGAAGGTTTGAATGATAGTTCCCTTATTAGGTCAAATCCACTAAATCTAGCATTGATATCATCATGGTCCCGATGAGCCATTGAATGTAAAAATTGAAATTCCCAATCTACTTTTCCCTATTCCTCCTCCTGTTCCATCGGGCATTTTTTTCTTCAATACTGCATGCATGAGCTCCAACCATAATTGTTCTACTTGCTTCCTTACCACTCCTTTTCAGCATCTCTACTCTTTGTAAAACAAATGATTTAACAACATGTGGGTTAGTAGGCTCCCGCATGGCTTCCTTGACATGAACATCATAAAGTTTATCATTTATAGACAATCCATTTTGGCAATTGATAGGAGAGAATATCGTGGTGTCAATGAGCATTTTCGCACAACTAAGATCCCTTGTATAACCGCAGTCTACACTAATCACTTTCCTCCAACCATTACCTATGCCATTTAGGTTTTCTTCGAATCTTGCATGGAGATGTAAGCCCCAACATTCAAGCCAAACCTTTCTAGTTTGACATGCCTTCTTAGGTGACCATATAACAATCTCGTCAAACATCAATTATAATCCATTCTGACCAGGGATTATTGCATTCTTAATTCCTTATTTAGAACCTAGTGCTATTGGGAATTTATACCTCCCCATAGGACTAACATTCTAAACTAGCACCCCAACTTGCTTAATATTTTTAATTACCTCCTCCAAACTGACAGGCTCAAAGATTTCGGCTATAAGACTACTCTCTAATCTTTCGAGCATCAAATCATAAAGTAGTCTCATGAACCGTAGAAAAGTTAGCTTCTTTCTGATTTCGTATTCCATTTTTTTCTATATCGTCACCTTTTTTACTCCATACCTCCATTCCCACCACATTTCTATAGCTTCTCTTGACCCTGTAAACTTCCTTAAAATCTTTTGTCATCACCTTCTAGTTCACAACTTTCACTTCATCCTATTGCCTTGATCTCTCCCAAGCCTTTCCATCCTTGTCATATCATGCCACGGGACTTTTAAGATCTCGCCTCTAGCTTTAATCTCGTCAAGATTTTTAATAGCTTTCATGGGTTCCTCCCTTCTTTTGAATTTCACAAAACCAAAACGGCTGTTAATATTCCTTCGCATCTTGTGAGAAACAAAAGCCTCAATAACATGACCCTCAAACTTGAAAAGCTGGAAGAGCCAATCCCATGTCATATCTCGGGGAAGCTCATCAACAAACAACGAAACTATATGTTCCTATGCAAGATTGTTGGACTTCCTCCACCTATTTGCTTCAGTTCTGCACTTTATCGCTTCCTCACTTTGCGTGGCTCTCAGTGTCTTTCTTTGTATTTCTCTCTCCAAGTGATTCTCTATCTCTTTCTGTGTCTTTTTCCACCTCCCTTCTCCATCTTGTTGATGGACTTCTTAATATGCATCCAAGACAATTAAGACACACATTAAAACTAGCTGAGCTACGTAGCCCCGTCCATGATAGAGAGACAATGATTGACTGTAGTGTACAATTGATAGATTTACCTATGTGAGTGCTGGAGATGTCTATGAGACCATGGGCAAACTCTTTAGAGCCATTCATGAAATTCAAGTAATGGTACAAGGCCAAAATGCATCACACCAAGTTGAACAACTTTGGATAACAAGATGGTGTCAGTGATGAGATCGCTGACTCACACATGAAATGAAGGCTTATAGAGGTTCTAATCTTACTGACACTCATGTGGTTCAAATTTTATTTGCTCTATGTACGAGTTCATAGTCCAAAAGACACTAGTACTTATGACTGAATTTTCATGCTCTTAGGAACTATTTACTATAATAATAACTTTAAAATATGTGGACGATGGTTGTATTTTATTTATTTTTATTTTATATTTCAAAGTTGTTATTATTATTATATTAATCAATTATTTAAGTTTCTAAATTAACCTACGTGTTTTTGGCCAATGTTGACAATACATTTAAGGCGCATATGAGTTTAAACAAGTATTACTTTGCACCACCTTGAGAATGGTGCACCACCACCTGGGTGATCCAATGGTAAATATCGATGCTATATTAGTGCTCTGATTAGATATGATACACTAGAGTAACGTCTCTTTCTTCCTATGCCAGCAACATTCATGACGATGGCAAACTCGAGGCCTCCTTCACCTTGCACTCTCCGTCCCTCACTAGTGGCACTGCCACTACTCGCCCACTGGTGCCACCGCCACCACCACTACCATCACCATCACCATCCCAACCTTGGCAAACTCCAGCTCCAATTCCACGTGACGCTTCCACAAACTGCACTTCTAGAAATCCAAATCTGTATATGAATCCCTTCATGTCAGGGGGTTGAAGTGAGTGCAAAAAAGAGAGTAAGGGTATGATAGCGGTAGAGCTTGCAATAATAGCAATAGAGAGAGTGCAATCAGGGTTGCTGTCAGAGTTGAGGTTTCAGTTGTTGGCAGAGGCATTGACATAATGGAGGATGGTGGCAACAGTGTTGAACGAGCAGTAAAGGGATGGGTTCGACATCTCCGTTGGGGCTTCCGTGACATAAGTCTTGGCACCGTTGAGGGACTAACCACCATGGGAGCATGAAGGTGGACCACCACTAAAGTCAGTGTGGATGGGGCACAAAGGTGGAGTGCCAGTGGTGGTCGGCAACTCCACAATGGACGGCAGAGATGAGGGTTTAAGGGAGGATGGGGAAAGGTTTAGGGGTGGATGGTTTGGGAGGAAGGAAGGGGGAGAAAGAGAGTAAGAGAGTAAGAGATTTTATCAAGCATCATAAATATTGGTTACACCAATACACCATCCAACCTAATCCATTAGATTCAGGTTGTATTATGCACCATCTTTACCAAGATGCATAGTAGATGGAGCCTCAAAAAAATTATTTGCACATTCAATGGGTTTGCATCTTTGACTTTGTGTAATGTTATAGCCTTTTATTTCTTTTTGTAGCAGCTCCCTTTTTCTCACCATGTGTATGTTACTCAACAAGAAGAATTTTTCTTATAAATAGCATTTTGTGCACCTCTCTTATGTGGATATAATGAGAACGTAATATTCTTTCTTAACACTTATAATTTATCTTTTTTTATAATTTCTTTTGTTCCCTTTTAGCAATTCTTGCAAATTATTCCTATAGCCTCACTAATTCAGGTGCAGAGTTAGTGAAAAGTGGCTATTGTATTATGAGGAATATTAACTATGAAAATCATCTGCATTGATTTATTAACTGATGGTGGTGAAATAATCTTAAACTTAGTACATAACATGTCTATCGATAAGAATTCTTATTTTATTTATGTATTATTTTTAATTCTTTAATTTTGTATTCACGTGTTCAATAATTTATATTATTGAATTTAACTTTTATTTGGATTAATTTATTATTTATGTTCTTTGATTAATTTTTCCAACACTATTTAGTTAAACAAGCCAAAATTCATGCATTTGGGGAAAAAAATTAAGCTTGACAAGCTAACCTATTTAATCACTAATATTACTATATTTATTTTTTTGCAGAAAATTTTAGGATAAGAGGATGGCATCCCAGTCCAAGGTAGGGAAAGATTCCAAATTCATAAAGCATTTACAGAGGAATTTATATTTATCTCATCCCAAGAACACAAGTAGAGGTTCAAACCTGTGACTTGTCATATACAAGATCTTATCTTGCTCTGCTCGGCCAACCCTTTAGGTTTGCTATTACATATATTGTAATATTTAATATACATATATAATATAGTTATTTGTATAATTTAATGTTTTTAAAATATTTGAATTTATAAAAAATTCAAATTCTCATATCCTATTAGTCTATATGTATTGTTTTGCTGATCTTTTGTATTTAAAAGCCTTAATGTAAAGTAGACTTTTAGATTAGTTTTCAAGTCACATTTAGACTATTAGAAAAGTATACTTGGTCTTTGAAAAAAAGCCTATATTAATATGTGACTCCAGCCTTGAGTTTGAGAGAGAGAAAAAAAAAAAAAAAAAGACAGCCTTATTTAAGGTATAGTTTGATTTGGTCTGATCCATTTCTATGCCTAATATAATTCATTGAAAGAATATTGTTTAATTAATGTCATATCTTCTTTATGGTCTCATTCTTGTACTAACATTGATGATATTTTAAAATATGTTTTGTCATTAGTGTTGTCTTTTCTTTTGAATTTCTTTATATATATATATATATATATATATATATAGAGAGAGAGAGAGAGAGAGAGAGAGAGAGAGAGAGAGAGGTCTAAGCCTTTGTTTGGTTGAGGGGATTTTGAGAGGACGGAGAGGGAAGGGAAAGAAATAGGGAGGAAATAGAGATGTTTTCCTTGTTTGGATGAAGGAAAAAATAGGGAAGAAATAAATAAATAGTGCACTTTTGTTCTATTATTTTAACGCGTAAATTGGTTATGATATTTTTCAATATGTGCACGTTACTATAATTTGCTGATAGATATTTGTTTTTTGACGAGAAAAGTTAAAAGAAAAATCTTCAATTTTTGTCCATACACACTTTGGGCATATTATTTTTCAATATATGAGGGCTCCTAATGAGATTGTAGAGCCTTTCTCATGTGCAACTTTTTGTACAAGTATAAACTTTCCTTATCAGATTGTAGTAACTTGCATGTATTAAAAAGTTTAAGGATCAATTTACAAGTTTTTAAAATAACAGGACCAAAATACAAATAGGCCAAAGTTGATGATGGTTTTGTAGACTTTTGGTTATATTATGTCATTGTTTAGGTATATTATTTAACTTAATTATTACCATAGATATCTGTTGTCATTTATGTTGATTAAGTGTCTCCATTAATAAAATTTGTTGCAATTAACTTAATTTAATATTATTAGGGTCTTTTTTTTTCCAAGTTTTGTAGTACCTCACATGCATTGCATGGGTATAGAACTTTAGTTTTATTATTATAATTATGCCTAACTAAGAATTATTTTATTGAAAGACTAGATTAACATTAATTTTGTGACTGACAAAAAAATTATAGAATTAACAAACAAAACTATTATCAACTTTCTTTACGGTACCAACTTTATTGTTTATATTTTTAAGGGGCCAAAATAAATGTTTATTATTTGTTTATCTCCTTCCATTTTTATACCGAGTTAATGGCAAATCCTAAGCAAGAAAAATATTTCTAGGTATGAGTTTTGTTATATTTTTCTAAAGCATCCTTCTAATACTTTAGAAAAAAAGTATTAAATGAAAAAGTAAATATATTTAATATCTTGTAAATATAAAAAATAATTAATATTTTTTTATTTAGCAATTAGGAAGGTATTTTAGAAGGATTTAACATTTTTACTGTAGATATATGCATAATTGCTTGACATGATGTGATGCTGTCAGCTTTGCAAAGATGGCACTGACCACTCTGAAGCCATTGGAGGAAAAAAGAGGGGAGTGCTGATCATGCTCGTCTGGTGACAACAGAAAAGAAAATTGGCTGAGAACAAACAATTTTGTGTGAACCGGAAACAGTGAACCAGAACCGGTGCTCGTGCCACAACTTTCTTCTACATCCTTCTACAGAGGGAACTATCATGTGATGGCTAATTTGAATTTGGTTTTTCTAAAGTCTACATGCAATTTAGAGAAGAAAGTATGCAATTATCAATATGGTCATCTGATGAGAAAATTAATGATTTAAGATTTTTTAAATTTCATACTTGCATGACAAATCATAGCTATAATAATCATTTTCTTTGATTTTTTTTTTTGTACATTTTCTTTGATTTTTTTATACTATATTTGTGTATTTTATGCGCTAAGAAAAAGAAAAAGTTTATGCTAAGATAAGTTATTGAGCTTTTTTGTTTATTTATTAAGGGACTACATCATTAAATTTGTTTATTAATTGAAAAATGCTGACAAGTCAATAATATCCAAATGGTAACATGATTAACCTTTATTCATGACTTATTTCTTGTTAACACGTGATTTATAATTTTATTATAAATCTTTTCTATAATTAGTGGTTTGCACTCGAAATGAGCTCAACCTCCCATTACCCTAAAGTTTAGGATAATCGAAAATGGGTAAAGCATACTCTAATTTGAAGAAAGACACCATAACCCAACATTTGATCGTTAATGGAGAAATGCTAAAAGTCCTAACACCTTCCCACTTAATGAAATTTGAAGAGGGTAAATATATACAATTTTACCCTTACAAGCGAAAAGGCTATTACTAGAACTTAAATTCGTGACCTCTAAGTTATAAAGCAACAACCTTAGAGAGTGTTTAACAAACTAGAAAAATTAGATAACAAGTATAATGAGTCCGGATTTTTAATAAAGGTTGTTTGGTAACTACCTAATATTTTAAAACTAATTTTTATTTGAATCAATTTGAATCTAAAACCAACTCTTTAAAAAAAAATTTAACTTAATTTTATTTCATCCCAAAATTTTTTCTTTTTATTTTATATCTTCTTACTACTTTTCTTTTCACTTCACACCAATTAATTTTTTTTCTATTAACCTTATCAATTGTCATCTATTACTGTCACCACTGCAGTCCACCATCATTTGCCGCCGACTACCTTCGGCTACTGCCAATTACCACCACCAGCCATCACTGCCCACCACCATTTGTTGCTGTTGGCCGCCACCATTCGTCACCACCATTGATCGCACCAGTCACTACCGCTTGCCATAGTCCACCACCGTCTGCCCCTGCTAGTCACCACTGTTTCCCATATTAGTTTTTTAAATTTAAAAAAAGAAGTACAAAAGAAGAACACATGTTGAAAATAATTTTTATGATGTGGATCCAAACAACATTTAATAAAAAATTAGTTCATTTTTATATCAATTAACATAACTAATTTTACTTTATATCATATTAACTTAATTTTTAAGATTGCTAAACATCCCCTTCCTGTTGCTCAGGGCTCACTTTTCATACCAGAAGCTGATTAATCAAATCATATAAACGGTTCAGTAGTTTGCTCCAATTCCAACATTTTGGCTTGGTTTTTCTAGCTCGGTCACTCTCCAATTGTTAACTGCTCGACCTTGTCTACCCAACTGAAAAGGACACGATATAAGGGCACAAGGATGGAGGATAATTTGCTTAGTTTAACAGACTTGAAGATAAGGTAGATACAAAATCAAAAGTCGATTTTTAATTGAACTGGGGAACTGTTGTAGCTTTGAGGGGTATTGCAAGTATACCAATACTAATAGCTGAGGTAGCATATTTCAGCAGCAAGAAGCATAGAGAATATACAATTCAAAAAGAAAGGAGATCCTAAATGAGTAAATCAAACATCATCAACATCACTTCCAGCAACATTAGCGTCTTGAGCTGCCAAGTAGAGGCTGCCGCCAGGTCCCAACACCTTAAACCTACACAACAATAATAAATAGCACATGTCATCAGAAAATCTGGACTAATGACCGCTTCCTCACTCCTATTGCCACTCATTTTCCATTGAAAAATAAATAAATACAAAGGTAAAACAAAGGCTACAAACAAAGATTAACTAGCTGGCCACCTTTCAAGGATAAATTTTCCTTCTTTGTACTTCTGAGATTTCTCATGAGCAGCCTCCTACAATGAAATGAAACAGAATATGTTAGAAACAAGTGTTTACAAATGAGCTTTAAAACAAATAAATCACAAACCATAAGCTCTAAAAATTGGTCCTTACATATTTCCATCCAACAATAGACCCACATGCAACACAGAACATGTCAACAACAGTGTGCATTCCTGTGATCATCATCCGTTCTACTTTCTCGCCAACAGTGACATTCACGCTGTCATAACATGGATTAACAAGATGTCATTTGAAGCACTCATACACAACCAAGTCTTGTAGTGATCATGAATTTTTATCTGGAATCAATTGCACTATTTGTGCATTCAAGATATAGAAAGCATAAAAATGTAAGTTCTTCCCAGTAATATCACTAACTTACATAGGAATTTAATTTTCTCTTATTTCGACGGAAAAAGAAATTTTATTGGAGGTAGGAAAGTGAAAGTACAACTAGGTCTCATCCTGCATAACATGTAACATGGCTATGTATTTGACTATTTTTTTTTTCTGATGTTTAAAGCTAACTATTTGGCAGAACAGTATTAAAAGGTTCTACATAGGCAACTACTGATGTTTATGTTAATTTGGTAATGAGAAGGCCAAACAACACTTACACTTTATCAAAAAGATAAGCTTTCCCATGCCTGCAATGGAAAGACTAAGAGAAAAACACGGTTAGATTGTCCGTAGGTTCTAGTTTTTACTTATACAATTAGATTGTGAAATGCAATGTCCAATTAAGGATTCAGATGCACGAATGCAGCATAGGAAGGTAATCATTCTCAAAATTCTCTACTTATTTAACAACAAATCACCAGGGGAAAAGTCTGTGTAAATAGCCCAGCAGGTGTCAATCAGGTGCCACAATCAGGGAAGAGAAAACTTTCACTTTTAATTATCAAGAAGTTTCAGATGAGGACATCCTATACTGATTTGTGCACAAATGACCAATCAAAAGATTGTGGTCCTACAAATTCAATATTGGGCTAGAGACAAAATCCTAGTTTAAACAAATTCTGACAGGCATGTTGAATGGCAAAAGGATTTCACCAAGTTACCTGGAAGCAGGGGCATTCTTTCTACATGAAATGTTAAATTAGGAAATCAGACCCAAAATAATAATAATAATAATAATAAGAATAGCAATAATTTATAAGTCTTTTAAGATACACAGTCTATTTGACAAAGTCTTTCAAACACTTATCTCCAAATTTGTCCATTTTGGTTTCTGATTCATTTATTTATTGCCATGCCCTGTATATGCCTATTTTACGCCACTACTTATGTGGCTGCACCAATTACAATCTTCTTCAAAAAGAACTAGAAATTTATCATCATTAAATTAAGATAATCATCTTTGCAAGAAAACTTTTTTTGCTTAGAAACATTAGCATTTGATCTCAATGAAAATAACACAATCACAATGCCATTGCAAGTATGAATTTGTACAGTTGCCACACATCAAAGAATTTGAAGAAGTGATACTTCATTGCTCTCCTACACATTTATAATTAGTCCAAACAGAAAATCCTTCTGTAGCGAAGAATCACACAGTGATAGAGAAAGATATCAACCCAACAAAAGAAAACACAAGTATGGATATGTGAAATGACATGACATCAAAGAGACATCAACAGACAGGAATTCAAAATACAAGAACAAGACTTGATATGGGCATACATTTTAGAAATGTTTAACGAACAAGATGAATAAGTACTATTGATAGTTATAAGCAAAAATTCAACAAGTAGTAAGGTCTGAGAGTTAGTATTGAAAATGTTTCACACAGACACAGATTCTCTCTGAAAATGCCACTGCTTCATATATATGTGTGCTGGAAAAAGCTCCTCTAAAATGAGCTTGTTTCTAAAGTAAGAAAGAGAAAGGGTATTCACCTTTAAATCAATAAAATGTATTGTGTGGACCTCAATCAATGATCTAAGGGTGGATACTGATTACTTTTTCACTTTAGAAATAAGCTCACTTTAAATGAGCCTAATCCGTGTGTTCTAGCATGTGTGATCCTGTTTGGTGCTTTTTTTCTTTTTTTTTTTTTTTTCCAATTCACTTGTTTTGATTCTATTTGGCCCCTCTCTTTGGGGTAAATCACTGCATTTCCTCACCATGATCAACCAGTAATGGGGCATGATGGTTTCAAAATTTCGCTTCACAATTCTTGTTACTGTCTTTGCAATCGCCAACAGCAATTGCAGCCACACTAGCCACATTTTTACACAATTTTCACAATCCCAGTAATCACAAAGCAGCCGCGATTATAATCGCAGTTTAAAACATCACAAAAGACCTTATATCACATGATTATCCAACAAAAACCCAGAATTAAAGCTAAAGACAATTGTAAAATCACGCACCAAGATATCATCAAATTCATGTCTGAGGGAAAAAGAAAAGAATTATAATAATAATAATAATTAAAAAAAAAAAACCTTAGAAATGATATCATCAGCAAGGGCAAAATGTGTTTGGCAGTGCTTGCAGCTATAGAAGTTTCCTTCAAGACTGATCAAGAATAGCCTTCCCATGTCTCCCTTCACACCAATCTATCAACTTGAGACCACCCACAAAACAGTTAACCGAAATTCCTTCAAAAAAGAAAGCCAAAAAAAAAAAAAAATTCACCAACCCAGAAAAGAAAATGAGAAAACAAAGAGAACCCATATACCATCAAGCCCAGAAAATCATTTTGATCATAGGGAAAAAAAAGGGAAATTGAAGGCATGCGATGTAACCGTACCAACCAAGGCAAAAAAGAATAAGAAAATGACAAGTAGGTGAAAATGCATAGAGAATAATAATGTAAATGAGAAAATGGGGTACCGAGAGAGAGACAGAGATAGCAGAAGAAAAGGGTATCATTCAGGGAAGAAAGAGTAGTAGTGCATTGTAATGAATGATGAATGGGTTCTGTGAAATTTGCAATTTGTTAATTACAATGTGAGATGAGAGGGTACACTTTGGCCCTGAGAATGATGACACTCGTTACAAACTTTGTCATCCCTGTTTCTATGCACACATTTCACCACTCTCCACTATGCCAATGCCATTATGCATGTATTCCCGCACCCTTTCATTATTATAACAAGGAAAAATGTTCATTCGTACCGATGACTAATTGTAAAATAGCGCACAAATGAAAAGTACATTAATTTTCATATATTAGTAGTATAATGTCATCCAATAAAAATTAAAGAAATTACTAATATAGTGTATTTTTATATAATCATTTGTTATGACATGATAATTGTTCGGAGGTCGGTTACCTGAAAAGTTTCTGAACTAAGAATAGGATCTCAAGCTGCTTTGAATGAGTGTTTCCATGGCGGTGGAGGGTGTATCTACAAAGACTCCGACGCTCAAGTCAGTGAGTGTAAGAAAGTATATGAGAAGTAGGTTAGAAAGATACCTAACGCTCGAAGTTAGACCCATATTTATATAGGTAAGTAGTTGAGAAGTAAGGGGAATTTGATCCTGCCTTTGTAGGGGATAACCCTAGACATTTGTTATCTTGGGGGTATCGGATGGGTCCGAGTTTTCCGGCCATACACAAGGGAAGGTCATTCCGCGTTGTTAGGGAGCAAAGGGCTTAACTCAAGTTTGGGTCCCAACACGGATCAAGGGCCCGAGATAGGCTTGGACTATTAACAAATCCGAGCTCTATTTGAGCCTAGCAATTGGATCGAGTTGGGCTCCTATATTATTGTCCGGAATAGTGCCCCCAACTCAGTATCCAAGGTGGCTTCTTCGGATGCCAAGTTCTTTGTGAATCTCCGAGTTAATATGCTGTGTTCCAACCTCAAATTGCCATTTAAGTGATTTGACATTTACCTATGGCAACGTCCTGAGTCTTCACGAATCGGTGACGTCCTTTTGTCTCATAAGTTGCGTCTAATAACCTTGAGCGGACAAGTGCTGTTTTGGCGCCTCGTTCAGAGCGCCTCATCATTTGGATTAGGACATTATTTTCATTTTTGCTCCCATTCCTTTTATGCGAAGAGACGGGTTGCGTCCTTGGCGACGTTTGGGTTGCGCGATAAAGGGTGTTTTCATTCCTACATGACGGGTTTCGTGCGTTCGCTATCCATTTTTCTCGCCTTACCCAAAAGAGTTCGCCGAGAAGGAGAAATGAAGGAGCAGTGTAGGAGCGCGATCTTTCACGCCATAATTACCTCGCTAGTAACAGGTATGCCTTATCCCTTTTGTTTTTTGCTTCTGCAACTTGTATTGTTTCGTTGGATGGTATATCAGTGGTGGTTTGGCTTCCACTAATCCATTTTTGCTTTGTACTTTGGGGCGATTTCAACCCCTACTTCGCTTGGATTTTGCTTCCGCCGCCCACTGGCTTCCTTTCGTATAGAGGGAAACCACCGTCAGTTCCCATTTTATCTCTAGGGGTTTCCGACTTAGGCTTTTTCCCAAGTTTGTGACGTAGAGGTGGTTTCCTGTATAGGTTATTTGGGATCGCAAAAATCGCCAAAAAGAGAGCTCTAACTTTTCCTCCCAAGATCAACTTCATCTACCGGTGGGTCGATCCCGAGGTCCTGGGGACTCCCTCGGTCATAACCCTAGAGTTCCTAACTCATTTCAAAGAGGAGAATCTTATCTCACTGAAGGGTGAGTACGAGGAAGAATATTATTTTGAGGCTCCAGATCCAAGTGAGAGGGTGAGTGGCTTTAACCTTGAAGGGGGGCCTTGGTGAATGTGGTGTTACGACGTCCTTATCTCCAAACTAGGAGTTCGGATTCCGTTTACCAACTTTCAAATGGAGATTCTGAGCCAGACTGAAGCCACTCCTTCTCAACTGCATCCGAATAGCTGGGCGATGATTCGGGGTTTCGAGATCATCTGCGAATATCTCGGATTAACGCCATCCCCGGACGCTTTCTTTTTCCTGTTCATTCTAACCCGACCTGCCGATGGTGGATTAACCTCGGGATGGTTATCCTTCCGAGCTCACACCAATCGGAAGATATTCCTTCTGTACGAGGAATCTTTCCATAATTTCAAGCCTGTTTTCTTTAAGGTTTTTGGGTGTCCGAACTCGATTCCTTTTTGGGAGACTTTGGAGGGGGAGCTTCGGTTTAACGTCTTCTGGTGTAAGCATTTTAGTGCTCCCCGGATAGAGGAGAGTTCCCTTAAGCCCAAGGAGAAAGCTGTTGTTGACTTCCTTTTCAAATGCTTTGGGAAGAATCATCTGAACCTAAAAAACATAGTTGCCGTAGAGCCTGGGGAGGCTAGGCGTTATTTAGGTTGTCATTTTTTTGTTATTAATGCATATCTTATGCCCCCTTTTTTATCGGATGCTTATTGTTGATGTCTCTTTTGTAGATGAGATGGTTCCGAAGTCCGCCTTAGCCGAGTTTCGTCGGAGGATATTGAAGAAGTCACACAAGGGAGATGGGAGTAATAGCCGAAAATCAGTGGGGTCCGGAGAATCGGTGTTCACTCCTGCTCCTGATAAGGCAGCTTCGAAGGCCCAATCTTCCAAGAAACAAAAATCAAAGAAGGCGACCAAAGAGAAGTTTGTGGTTGCCGACCCCGAGGGTCTTCCCTCGTCAAAGGAGCGGTCCGAAGTCCATGTTATGGATAAAGATTTTCCTTATCCTGACTTCATGGATAAGGAGCCGATGGTCTCCGCCCATCTTGAATGCCTACAGGGTGACGATGAGAACTTGGCTGCAAAATTCCAATGGGCGGGGCATGCCATGCTAAAGTCAGCGGCCTTACTCAAATACTCGGAATCGGTTATTGCCTCCAATGTCCGAGCTATGGAGGAGGTAAAGGTCTTGAAGTCCCAGCTCTCGCTTCTTCAATAAGAGAAGTCGGCTTTGGAGAAGGCTAAGGAAGATGAGATCAATAGGTTGAAGGAGGCACTTGAGTCGAGAGACCAGCAATTGGAGGATTCCCATTCTCGGGTGTTGGAATTCTAGAGGGATTACATCGATTTTTCGAAGGCTGTTGCTAGAGCGAGGGACGAGGTGGCTCGAGTGGAGCAACTGTGGGCGAGGTCAGCCGGAGAGATTAAGGAGTCCCTTCTGGAGTAGTGCCAGATTATTTGTCCTGACATTGATTTCAGCGAGGTCGGGTTGGACAAAATTGTAGTTGATGGTTGCATCGTGGTAGCACTAGAAGAGGACGACGACGGCGCCGATGACCCTGAAGCTGATCCGAAGGACTAGGCTTCCAACCTTTGACGTGTTTGTATTTTTATTGCATTGCCCTATTAGGGGCTCTTTTTGAATATCTGTCCGATGTCCGAACATTCTGTAATGAAACTTGCTGCATAGTTGTTTTATTTGTTGCCTGCTTTGTTAATTGATGCGCCTGCTATTCGCCTATGTTAGACCTTGAATGGAATATTGACGGCACCTTTATTGCTTTACCGAACTAGATGTTATCCGAGTTGGATTTAGCTAGAACTTAAGGTTTTGTTTGCTTAAGTTAGCGTGGTGTAACTGACCTGAGGTTTGACACCAGACTTTAATCTTATTCGAGATTACGTGTCCGAGTTATCATACCGGGATCCATTTTCCTCGAATAAAGGGTGATCAATCCCTTAGGAGAATTAAGACGGGTTGAAATCATCAACCATGATGTGTAATAAAAATAATGGAAGCAGAATAATGGAAGTGAAAGGAAGAGTTAACATCATAAAAATAATGAAGTAATGTTAAATCAAACAAAATAAAGGTAACTTGTAAAAGTAAATACCGAGAAAAGTTTGCTAGTTACTGCTCGGCCCACAAAGTTCCGCCTCGTTAAAACCTCCTCGGGAAAACCCAGTGGGACAAAACCCGAGGTAGAAAAAAGAGTACGGCTATCTCACGTGGTATATATATCAAATAAAAAATTTCTGGAGGTTGGAACAGTTCCATGACCTCAAAATCTCTGTGCCTGATAATGTGGAGAGTTTGTATACCCCTTTTTCTAAGTTTCAATAATTTTGTATGGGTCTTCCCAGTTTGCAGCTAATTTTCCATGGCCCACGGGGTTTTCCGATATCAACTCGTCGGAGAACCAATTCTTCTTTGTTGAAAATCCAGGGTACTACTTTGGCATTGTATCTCTGGGAGATTCGATGTTTCAACGCCTTCTCCCTTAGATAAGCCATTTCCCTTGCTTTGTTTGACAGGTCAGACTTCTCCCGAAGTGCATGGTGCTCTGTAGATTGGAACATGATGCGTGGGCTTATCTCCTCGACTTCAATTGATATCATTACGTCCACCCTGTAAGTCAGCTTGAAAGGAGTTTCTCCTGTTGTTGAATGCGGTGTGGTTCTGTAGGCCCATAGAACGCTCCCGAGGTCGTCGGCCCATGCCCCCTTTGCCTCGTTGAGTCTCTTCTCCAGTCCTCGTAGGATGACTTTGTTGGCAGCTTCAACTTGGCCATTTGCTTGGAAGTGTTCGACCGAGATAAAATGGTGCTTAACCTTGTGGCTGGAGAGAAATCCTTAGAACTTTTGATCTATAAACTGGGTTCCATTGTCTGTAACAATCGAGTTAGGTACTTTGAAGCGATTGAAGATATTCCTCCATATGAATTTCCGAGCTTGGGCAGTAGTGATGGTGGAAAGTGGCTCTACCTCTATCCATTTTGTGAAATAATCTGTCGCCACAATTAGGTACTTCACTTGTCCCGAGGCGAGTAGGAAAGGACCTAGGAAGTCAAGTCCCCACTTCCTGAAGGGCCAGGGGGACATGATCAACGTTAGTTCGCCAGAAGAGGCGAGGTGGAAGGTGGCGTGTTTTTGGCAGTTGGAGCACTTTTGTGCATAATTTATTGAGTCCTTCATCATCGATGGCCAATAGAATCCAGTTCGTAAAACCTTTAATGTGAGCGACTTTCCTCTGGGGTGATGGCCACAAGATCTTTCATGAACTTCCTCAAAAATGGTGGGAACCCGATCCAGTCCCACACACTTTAGCAGTAGTTGGGACAACCCTTCTGAATAGTTGATCATTGATGAAGGTGTAGTAGGAGGCTTCTCTGGCTAGTCTCTTAGCGTTGACAGGATTTTCTAGTCTGGTTCCATTCCTTAGGTACCGACGGAGAAATCCAGTTCGGAACCCCGTCAATGGATAAGGTCGGAAGGGTATCCGTTATTGAGGGAAGTTTCAAAGTCTCGTAGATCAAATTCTGATTGTTTCCTCCGGGCTTAGTGCTTGCCAACTTGGAGAGGATGTCGCCCCTGACGTTCCCTTCGTTTGGAACATGTCAGTACTCTACCTCCGGAAATTTTTCCACGAGTTCTTTTACTTTGGTCAGGTATTTTTGCCGTTAAACGTCTTTAACTTGGTATGCCTCGATGACTTGGGAAGTCAAGCCTTGAAAGTCACTCCACACCAAAAGTCGGGATACGCCAACGTCCCTTGCTAGCTTGAGGCCTGCGATGAAGGCTTCATATTCGGCCTAGTTATTTGAAATCGAGAAGTCAAATTTAATTGAGAGCTCGAGGATAATTTTGCCTTCCTTTTTGAGAATCACCTCCACTCCACTCCCATTCTAGCTGGAAGCTCCATCCACTTGTAGCGTCCATCCCGATTCTGGGTTATCCGCCTCGTCCACCATTTCGGCTAAGAAGTCTGCCAATGCTTGAGATTTAATGGCAGTCCATGGTTCGTATTGGATGTCGAACTCCGAAAGTTCCACAGACCATGATACCATCCTTCCTACCAGGTCTGATTTTTGTAGGATTTGCCGGATTGGCTGGTTAGTTTGGACAACGATGGTATGGGCTTGAAAATACTGTCGAAGCTTTCGTGCTGCAATGACTAGGGCCAAGGCGACTTTTTCAATCTTCCGATATCTAGTCTCAGGTCCTTGAAGTATTTTGCTAATAAAGTATACCGAGTGCTGTTGTTAGGAATACTCCCGGACCAGCACCTCGACAACGGCAGTGTCGCTAACTGATAGATATAGGAACAACGGTTTTCGGACTTTCGGCTTACTTAGTATAGGCGGGCAAGATAGATAGTCCTTGAAATCAGTGAAAGCGGCCTCAGATTTCAGCGTCCACTCAAAAGTATTCCTCTTTTTCAAGAGAGAAAAGAGGGGGATAGCTTTCCTAGCCGACGCAGCCATGAATTTCGAAAGAGAGGCAATTCTTCCTATGAGGCATTGTACTTCTTTTACTGTTATCGGACTTTACATTTCGAGTATTGCTCGACATTTGTAAGGGTTTGCCTTGATCCCCCGATGTGTAAACATGAACCCTAGAAATTTTCTAGCTTTTACAGTAAAAGAGCACTGTTGCGGGTTGAGTCTTATGTTGTGCTGTCAGACTCAATCAAATATGACCTTAAGGTCGTATAGGAGATCTTCTTCTTTGCAAGACTTGACCAACATATCATCGATATACAACTCTATCAAATCTCCGGCCAGCTCTGCGAACACCTCATTCATAAGCATTTGGTATGTTACTCTCGTATTCTTCAATCTGAAAGGCATGACCTTGTAGCAATAATTGACCATTGGGGTTATGAACGTTGTTTTTTCTTCGTCGAGCTTGAACATCGGGATTTGATTATATCCCGAGTAAGCGTCCATGAAAGTGAGCAGTTTGAAACCGGAAGCAGCGTCTACTAACCCATCAATGCTTGGTAGGGGATACGGGTGCTTTGGGCAGGCTTTGTTCAAATCAATGTAGTCGACACACATTCGCTATTTCCTATTGGACTTTTTTACCATCATGACATTGGACAACCATGTCGGATACTCGATCTCGCGTATGAAACCAACTTCCGAAAGGCTTTGGACTTGCTCTTGGACCGTAAGGGCTCTATCTAGGCTCATTCTCCTTCTCTTCTGAGTAACCAGTTTTGAACCAGGGAAGATTGAGAGTCGATGGGAGATGAATTCCAAGTTGATTCCCCACAGACAGCACCAATGTTTGGCGATGGGTTACTTAAGGAGTTTCCGAACTAAGAATGGGATCTCAAGCTGCTCTGAATGAATGCTTCCACGACGGTGGAGAGTGTACCTGCAAGGACTCCGACGCTCAAGTCAGTGAGTGTAGGAAAGTGTATGAGAAGTAGGTTAGAAAGATATCTAATGCTCGAAATTGGACCCATATTTATATGGGTAAGTAGTTGAGAAGTAAGGGGGATTTGATCCCGACTTTGTAAGGGATAACCCTAGACGTCCGTTATCTTGGGGGTATCGGATGGGTCCGAGTTTTTCGACTATACACGGGGGAAGGTTGTTCCGCGTTGTTAGGGAACAAAGGGCTTAACTCAAGTTTGGGGCACAACTCGGATCAAAGGCCTGAGATAGGCTCGGACTATTAATAAATCCAAGCTCTATTTGGGCCTAGCCATTGGGTTGAGTTGGGCTCCTATATTACTATCCGGAATAATAATTTATAATATTTTTATTAAATGACAATATAAAATTATTTAGGTTTAATTTTAATATATTGATAGTGTAAAAAAATTGTATACTGTCATTCAACCAAATTGTACTATATACATGATTTTTGAAATAATGAGCGAGAAAGTCAAATATATTTGCTAAATTGATAATATATAATTGAATGACAATCACTATGTCAAAATTAAAGTCAAATTATTTTAAATTATTAATATATAAAACTTAATCTCTTTCAAAATTATGAAATGTATTGAACCTAGCTCTTCAGTTCAAGATCAAAACTGGTTCAAGACTCAACAAATACTTACAAGACAATCCAACATACTTATAAAAATACTTAAAACTCATCTGCCATCAAGACAATCCAAAAATTAAATCAAACAATAAAAGAATGGTGATAGGGATATGTTTCATGATGTGGATATTTAAGATATGTTAAAAAAATATTTAATTAGTTCAAATAGTTTGATATTTGTTTATTTTAACGAAGGTCTGGAGTTCAAATATTGCAAATAGAAGAAACTCATATTAAAAGACCTTTACTTAATGAGTTATATTAGTTGAAAACTAATGGAATTTGAAGATTAGATAAAATTAAAATATATATATATATATATATATATATATATATATATATATATATATATTAACATTTGGTTGATTTAAGCAGTGTGACACTTACTTCTTTTAAGCAAGATTTGCTAACCCAATGCAAGTCAAATTAATTGAAGTCAAGCGAACTGACTGGTGTAAAAATAAAACTCTAACACCAATAGAGTTTTAATAGAGAAAAAGAATAGTTAAAATTAATAATTAATGAAGAAAGAGAATATGATTATATTTAATTTAAAAATAAAAAAATTAATCAAAATTTTTTAATGAAATAAAAATTATTTGCTTTTTTTAATTAAAATTTGATCAAATAAATAAATCCAAGATACTAACTTTTCAAAGTAAAATAATAAATTGACAAAAGTAATTTCAAAATATATTATAATTATTAAAAATGAGATTTATTTAAATAAGAAGTAACATTAAATAATTGTTGGTAAAAATTTATGTTTTTTATCTAAAAAGGAAGAGAAGTGAAAAAAAATGTGGATGATGTGAACGTACCTGATGTAACTATCTTAATGCTTAAGTATTGGGTTGTATATATAAAGGGGTATGGGCTTTTCTCATCATTAAAAGAATGGGTAACTCCTCAATGTAATCTTTGTCGAATTTTGCCTCGAATAAATTGGTTCCTCGAAGAGAAAAAAAAAATAAAATCTAATCTTATAGTTTTTTATCATTTAAAATATAGGATAAGTTAGTCCTTCTGTTTAATATTCACCATTAAATGGTTGATGTGGCCCATTAAATGGCTAACGTGGCCCGTTTTATGCCACTATACCAAGTGATAGGATAAATTGATCCTTTACAAATTATAAAAAGTTCAAGATATTCTCTTGTGGAAGCAAAAACCTAAAATCCAAATCTCATCTTCCTCTTCCTCATTGAAATAAAAATCCAAACCCTTATTATCATCTTCCTCTCCATATCATAAAAAATAGTCATTTATACTATATGGGAATGAAAACCATATTATCTTCTTTCTCAAACCTTAAAACCTCAATCTTATATTCTTTTTCCTAGTTGAAGTAAAAACCTAAATCCCCATTATTATCTTCTTCCTGCTCCTATCCTCAAAAACGAGTCCAAAGTGATATTCATAAATATGAGTTATAATCACTACTTGAATATGCATGTCATTTTTAGTTTGAAATATTACAAATAACGCAAAACAAATTAAAAAAGAAAAAGTTAGCACCTCTTTACCATATGCTAAAAATTTTTGTTCCACTTGCTTATTCCTTATTGATGCATGAGGGATATTGAAAACTCACGCAATTTATATTAGAAAATTTTGGGCTCGAATTTGTTATTGATAACGTGTGCTTGAAGATGGTGATAGGACTGAGGTTAACTGTTTTTTTTTTTTTAATCTACATTTGTATGGTAGTTCTCATTCCCATGTAATATAAACAACTATTTTTTGTGATATGAGAAGGAAGAATATGATGATAGGGGTTTACATTTTTGGTTTAATAAGGAAGAGCATGATGAGATTTGGATTTTAGGTCTTTGGTTTAATGAGGGACCAATTTGATCTCTTCATAATTTGTCATGGACCACTTTATCCTATCATATGCCATGGTGGCACAAAATGAATCGTGTTAGCCACTTAATTGGCCACATAAGTCACTTAATGAGTCATGTTAGCCATTTAACAGGTCATGCCAGCCACTTAATGATGAATATTCAATAAAGGGACTGACTTTGTCCTATGTTTTGAACACTAAGAGACACAGGTCTAGTTTTTTTTTTTTTTTGAGAGACTAATTTGTTTGATGCAAAATTTCATAGTGACCACTTTGAGAGTTTACTCTAAAAAATGAGGTGAAATAAATAGATAGGCAACATGGGATAAAATAGAAAAGGACAAGAAAGAAAAGAAAGAAATTGAAACAATGTGACATCTAACTTCATCCTTTAGGTAGTGTTTCGAATGGGAAAAAAATAGAAATTGATTTGATTTGCAATTCAAACCTTGTGTTTGAATGTTTTAAAAAAATGAAATGATTTAAGTTGTCAAATCACATAGGATTTGATTGCTTTGATTTTGAAATCCTATCAAATTTGATAGGATTTTATAAGAATTGATTTGATTTTAAAGATTAAATACAATTAAATCAATTCAATTCCTATTTTTAATCATTTTAGACACCATCAAATGTATTCTAAACATAAGAATTGATTTATAAATCAATTCAACTATTATTTTGTATAATCATTCCAAATATAAGATTTAACTTTAAATTAAATTAAATTGATTAAATTTCCTAATTTTATCATTCAAAACACTACCTTAAACTTCTCGACCATTGGCTAATGAGCGTGTAGGTCAACTGGCAAAGGGTTGTCTTAATTTAACCAAAGGTCTCGAGTCTCAGGTATGTAGCTATGTCAAAATTGGGAAGGAAGAGCTTTGTTGTCCAAATAGTTCTACCTAACTCAAGCAAAATTGCTTTCAGTAAGAGAATATGTAACATCTTGAAATATGGTGCATCTAATTTACACTGTCAATTGATTTATTTCCTTATGTTCAAGAAATACACTTGATTAGGGTTGAAATGAGATATTAGGGTTTAGAATATTTACTTTTGTGATATAGAAAATTTTATGAAAAACTAGTAGCAATGTCATGCTAAATTAGGGAAAAAATCGATTTGATTTTGGTATTTTGTAGCATAAGAACTGGGTCAATAGAAACTCATACTATAAGACCACACACATACTAGTTAAAACCCTAATATGAGTGGCCAAAATTGAGCCACATAGACCCCTTGGGTTGGTGCAAATTAAACCACAAAAAGGGGGAAGTTAATCAAAATTTTAACAAAACAAAATCCACCAATCACCACAAGGTGAGTTATCTAGCGTCATGAATGCATTACAAGCCAAAATTTTCCAAACTCCTCCCTCATTTTTTCTTCTTCATCTCACCCCATCATCTTCACTTCTTCATCCTACTCAATTTTCTTTACCCAAGACTTGCTTTTTACTAGCTCAAACTTGGAACTTAGGTAGGATTTTTGAGTTTCACTTGATATATTAGACTTATGTGGCTGATTAGGGTTTTCATGCTTCTCCTTATTATGATGTTATATAATGACTATATGACTTGTTTCAATTGAATGAACATGAGAACTCTTGATTTGGGTTGGAAAATTGGTCAAAAACTCAAAGAAAAATTCAAACAGGATTGCTGAAATTCAAAACCGTAGGATGTATCTGTACTGCATACAGTACATTTTGACCTACAAAGGTCAATAATTTATGAAGTTATTTTTAGATGAAACTAGACATTCATAACTTTTCAATCATATAAATTATAAGCCTATTAAACCTGAAATGAGCAAAGTTATGAATTTTTTAAATAAACCCTTGAATCTTGTCCACTATTCTGACTAGTATAGATTGTGAAGGCATAACTCACTCTATACAATTTCAAACTTAGTGTAACCAATTTTTTTAGGAAGCTAACATAGATGTTCATGTCATAAAAATTTCAAATTCATATCTTAAGTACATTGCTTCCAAAAATTCTTCAAAATTGCCCTAGGTCTTGCTCGGGTTGAGACAAGGTCATACAAAATAGTCTATTTGAGGAGCCCATAACTTGAGCTGTACTCACCCATTCGAAATAAAACTTGTGGAAAATGAAAGATTGTCCAATTAGCTTTATCCAGATTAAATTTCGGATAAAACTAATGAAGATTGGATTTTTGGTGAATTTTTACATTTAAGTGCCCAAGTCTGTTTGATAATAGGGCAAC
This sequence comes from Pterocarpus santalinus, assembly GCA_031439595.1. Classification (NCBI taxonomy): domain Eukaryota; kingdom Viridiplantae; phylum Streptophyta; class Magnoliopsida; order Fabales; family Fabaceae; genus Pterocarpus; species Pterocarpus santalinus. The sequence goes on along the minus strand of CM062532.1, from coordinate 19,950,760 downwards.
CTTGAGGAAGATTTCAATAACTCAATTTATACTCATGAAAACTTAGTGAGACCAAAGAGAATTAAAAATAGACAAACAATGCTACCACATTATTAAAATTTATAAATTTATGGCACAATTTTTAAAATAGGGCAGATTTAGGAAATTGAAGTGTAAATGTCAATTTTTAAGGACTAGAACACTCTTAGACCATGAATGCCCAAGCATTGAAATTTTGATTATGCAACTCTCTAGTATATTGTTGAAATGTTAACGTAATATTATGTTGATTTTGGTATCTTGACTGGTTGGTTGAGAATATCACTGTTGCATTTTTGGGGAAACGTATTTTAAGCCGTTATGCTATCAAATTCCCGGTAGGATACATATGATTGATGAATTATTCCCCTCAAGTTGATTAGTCATAAGTACATGTGTTATGAGCAACATAAGGATTCCATATCACTTGGGCTAGCCTCGGAATGAAATTAAGGGGAATAGATCAGTGGGAAAGTAAGGGAAAGTAAACCCAACTATCATGTATAAGAACGTGCTCGATCCTAAGAAGCAGACTATTACCCAAGAGTAATATGGCTCAAAACTCCCAGGGAACCAAGTATCGAAAATTATGATACAAGTCAAGAAAGATAACAAGTCAAGTGCATATGCATTAAATTCTTATTTGCACTTCCTTATGCATATTATATGATTTGCTATAGTCTAGTTTGAATTTTAAATTATTCTCTGTGATATTTACTCTATTTATTATATGTATTCTCCTCGGTTTATTAGTCCTATGAGTAAAATAGAACTTTGCTTTGGACCATTTTTTTAATGCTTATGAATTGAAGCGTTTATTTTATTGATCACACTTTTCCATGATTAAACTAAATCGAAGTAACTAAGAATGATTATGATGTTGGTATGTGCTAGATAGAGAATACTATTGAGAATTTTCTAAATTCTCATCCTATCATATGTCCATGTCATTCTCAGATGGTGACGATGGTGGTGATAGTCTTCTTCGCTGAGGTGCCCAAGTGGCATTAGCATCATGACTTGTTTATGGATTCCTTGTACTTGGCTACTACCTTCTCAAGTCTGCCTATACATATTTTCTAGCGGGATTTTACTGCACTCGTCCTTAGCCCCTTCTTCGATCCAGCTGCTCCATTCCTAGGGGTCCCTTTGTACATGGTTCACCCAGACCCTGTGCCCCCGCACCAAGCTCAGCCACCTACAGTACCACCTCATCTTGTATAGCCAAAGTCATCTGAGAGTGATCCATCAGAGTGGATGGATTCTTCCGCCTCCTCATCATCAATACTAGGTGACAGTCATGCACTGCCCACCGCCAGATCTGTAGGCATCATGCCGAACAGATTCTTCTTCTTGGAGTCCAGCTAGTGAGGCGATCAAACCCTGGAGACCGTAATTTGCATAGTGTGGCCTTCTTTTAGTGTCTTGGGCCATAAGCACAGTCTCTTTTGGTTTCCTCATGTATCTATATCCGTTGAAATGTCCTTTGAGGACTCATATTAGGCCGATGTTCACAGGACATAGACCGAGTTCCTTTTTATATTGACAGACCCATTTGATGTACTCAATACTTACATAAATGAATGCATGAGGTTATATTTACATATATGTGAGATATATTATGATTAATTACTACAAAATTTTGTTTGCCCCATTTATATTTCATTATATCGCGATACATCTTGTTTGATAGGCAACTTGACCGATTAATGAACACCACTTAAATAAAAACAAAGCCGATACTTCACAATTGATTTAAAATTAACTTTGCCGAATTAACAATCTAAAGGTAAATTAAACAAGAGTTACTAATACATGGCAAACCATCAACTACAACACTATGACTTAAATATAATATTATATTTGATAGGATGTTACAGAATATATGTGGTTTTGATCAAAAAACTTCTCAACCATCGATGGTCCTTTTATTTATAATAATGGTAAGATCTTGAATAAAAGTATATGAATGGTTTAGGCATAGCTTCCATAGTTAAAAAAGGTCTCTTGAATATAACAACTTTTAGCTGTTACTACAACAAAGCTCCCATTCTCATCCCAAATAACAGCACCTATAGCGCCTCCCCACATTGAGGAACAACTTGTATTGCCATTGGTGAGAATGAGCGCAAAAATGGAATCTATTGTAGCAGTAACTACCACGGAACCAACATGTCCCAAAATATCTTTAAAAAGAATGCGTGGAGAGACACTTGGACTACGAGACTTAGTAGCATCACTTTGAAATATTATTATCTTTACCTCTTCTCCTAAAATTGGAGCAATTATAAGAAATTGTAATTTTTGAGGTCACCTTGCTTAGAATGAAATAAAAAATTGAAGGGTTCGATGTTTATGCTAATCCAATCAACAAATAGATTAGTAACTCCTCCCCACAATGACACAAATGGAGTAAAGAATGGTTTTTCCCTCATATGAAAACAACATTAGGGATCAGAAAATAATACTTCTGGTGGAGTTCTCTTCACAGAATCTATTCTCTGAGGAGGCCACACGACAGCACTAGGATCCAACTATAAAGAAGATAAGCCTTCCGGTGGAGCACTCTGGACAGCGCCTATCCTTTCTGGAGGCCACACAACATGGGTCACCTTTCCTCGAACTAGAGCCAAAGGAATCTGCAAACATAAGATTCAGGTTGCCAAAATGTTAAGAGAGGTTTCAAATAAAAACCACCAGCGATTTCCCACACAACAGCATAGACAAAGTCTACATCAACCAAGCAAAAAATATTTTCTGTCAAGGCTACCAATGTGGTATTTTTATCTACTTCAACAATGCAGCACATGAAAATCAATTCAAAATATACATTAATAGCCTAGTGTCAGCATTGGCCTAGGTGCACCAAAATACAAGGTTAATAGGCAACTATGCATGTGAAGTGCAAATCAGTAGGTAGACTCCGAGGTCAAACCTCAGTGAACAGCACTTTGCTGGAAGATACTGGACTAGACAAAGAAGCTCCTATCCCCTATTTTTTTGAAATAAGTCAACAAAATTGCTATTAACAGATAATAAATGTCGTCCTCTTTTATGGAAGCCTGACTGGTCAAGTTTTGTATTGTAATTCTTATGAGTTGTAAGTACTTTTGCTTATGTGCAATAGAACTCTTGAGGTTTTTCACAATGTAACACTATAGTGAGTTTTAGGTCTTTGTAATCGACTTCAATTCTATATCCTTGACCAACCAGACTCATAAAAGTTTGGTAAATGTAACAAAAACAGCTGCCAACAAACACTCATTTAGAGCCTCGGTCCTTCACAAGAGATTTGTTTTCTTGCTTCATTTTGCATATCGTAAGATCATCATGCCTGAAACTAAGTGATAATAGCAACTTACAGGTCCAAATGACTTTGAATCCATGCTAGAAGCTGTGTTGTCTCCCTCAACCCAACAATGCCCTTCCGGAACCTTCAACACATCATAGTTATGACGAGTGCCATACCATTCACCAGGTAATGCAACTATTCTCTTTATGTGTGTCTCCTTGTGATTCAATGGGGAGCTACAGAAGTTTTGGAATGTACCAATTAAAATTTTCGAAAACGGCAACAAAGATCTCAATCATAAGTTTTAATAAAACATGAATTATCTTAGTAGTGTAGTTCAATACCATCAATTAGCATAATTGTAAAGAAGAGGTCACCAATGTCAATCATAAACTACGAACAAGAAGTCATGAATCATAAATGCATAGGTCAGAATGTACATATATGGATAATGAATCATTCACTACCAATAACTTCTACAGAAATGCAATATCATTCCAAGGACATGCTTTGCAAAAGTGAAACAATTACATAGTTCAAGGTGGCTAGGTCACCTAGCTCTGTTGTTACTCATCAAATTAACTTCTAGATATCATATACCAAAGGAAAATATGGCGTTTAAATGCAAACAAACATAATTTTTAAGAATGGGCTAAAGTATTACCGGAAGACCACAACATCTCCATGTGAAAACTTGTATTTGTCAAGACAGAATTTCTCAACCAAGACATAGTCATCTGCAGCATAATCAAATGGTCAAACAACAAAACCTGGAATCTTAAAAAACCACTTTTTCTTATGAAACCCTTTAGCAAGAAAAGTACCAGAGAAGTTTCCTATAGAAGAGCTGGTTTTTGGATTAAATGTGGGAGACATAGAGCCACCTCGAACTGGAACCATAGTCACATAACGATCAGACACAGTCACAGTAATGAGCCCAAATGTGACAAACTTTTTAGTAAAATTCCACAGAAAGTTGCTTGGTCCCATGTGTTCAGGTGCATGTCTATGCCAAACGTATATAAACCATCTGCAGCCAGCTTCCCCAAAACAGCAATGAGAACAAGGCAACTGAGGGATGAATAAACATAAAAGTGCATTCCGTTAAAAACTATGGACTGCATGCAAATATTGTGGCACAGTAGTTGAAAGTTCCTTTAGTTTCAATTCTCAAAGGAAAATTAACTTATACCAAAAAAAAAAAAAAAAGAAAAAGGGAAGAAAAACAATAATAATGAATTAACACAGAAGAAGCAAGCTATCACCAATTTACACCGATGTCACAAGAGTAGGGCACAAATATCAGATGCGATGCAATACAATATAATAATACGCAAACACAATAATTTTATTAAAAAGAATAAAAATAAGACTCGCATACCACAATGTATATTATATAAAATATTATAATTGTATGATAAAAAAATGAAAATTAATAAAATATTTGCCAAAAATGATAATATTAGTAGAGAAAAGTAATTGATAAGGGCAAAATTTGGGTTTCTATCTTGAATTTTTTAAATAACAAAACTCTAAAGATGGTAGATACTTTTAGAGACATGCCAAAAATACGAATGCAGAAGTATTATATGAGTAATGGTATCATGTACAAGTATGCGAAGCGTATGTCACCAATTCTGGAGTATTTATGTATCATAGATTTACACAATAAGATGCCAATGAGCTATAGCTCACATGGCATCTCTACTGCTCTGCGTCTAGTGGCTTGATAGCTTTGAGTTAGGGGTTTGATCCCCACTTGTCCATCCCTTCCCCTCGTCCCCACTCCACAAGGAGCTCTCTAGACCTCCCCCCCCCCCCCCCCCAAAAAAAAAAAGAAAGAGAGAGAGAGAGAGAGAGAGAGAGATTCTAACAATAAGATAACCGAAGTTCAAATTATAACACTCAATATAAGAGAACGATCATCAGTGTAATCTAGTTCAATGCTAAAGAAAGCCATCAAACAGAAGTTCCAGTGCACTAAAACCTAGAGGATCACATCTCCTTGCCTCTACATAAAACTGACTTGCATGTAATTAATTTAATCCTGTGACTGTGATCTATTGCAGTTTACTAGTGACCCTGCAGAGTTGAAAGTACACAGAATATATGTTCAATTACTCATCAACTGGCCATTCTGAAAATGCCAAATCGCAAGGGCCATATTGAAAAGCCAGTGAAAGAGGCAATACTTGTAGCGAAGGAAAAAAAAAAGAAAGAAAAAGAAAAAGAAAAATCCGCAGACTATGATTACCAAAGTAGCAACATTGAATTAATCACCTCACTAGCACAGAGATGAAAAAAGGTAGGCATCAAAAACCAAACTTTGATTCAAATTAGGGAAATACTTCATATATAAAGTGATGGGTAGTGCTATGATCAGATAAAGGAGGGTGATTTTTCTAGCTCTACAGAAAAAGCCATCATAGACAGTAACTAAAAAATAAAAGAATCAAGTGACAGGAAAATTGAAAAGATTCAATTATAGAACAATAAGTAATGGATTTCATACCTGCTAACACCGATGGTTGAGACGGTGGACGGCCGGCGGTGACTAACCGGCGACGGCGAGTGGCTTGTTCAAGGCTTCAATGGCAGCTTCAGGTGTAAAATTGAACTGAGACTTTAGAGAAGAACTGGGTTTTTGTTGAAGTCGGACAAGGAAGTAAAATAGATATGAGCATGGTAGGCCTTATACTCGCCTAGAGGGCCAGATAATATTGGGCCAGGTCTTTTGTTGGGCTCGGTCAAGTCGAACATAGTCAACCAAATTAGCATTGAAATATATGTACTATGCTGACCCAAAAAAAAAGTAGAATTTGTAGTATAACTCCTTAATAAAAAAGTAAAAAAGATTATAATGATATAACAATGTAGTCCATAGGAGCGTGAAACGGCCAGACTGGTCTATTTAGACCCACAAGCTAAACTATTCAAATCAATCCTATAGTAAGCATTAATAGATTAATAATATATCGGTTTGACTCATCTAAGGCTAACCTGCTGTAGAACGAGATGAAGCTCAAATGGTTCAAACTTTAACCTCATGTAAAAGTTGCATTTGGGCACCAAAGAGAGTTGTGTTTGACTTCCACCAAGGTCTGAGGCCATTCCAAATCCCTTCCCTCCCTCCTTCTCAAAAAAACTGACCCAAAAAAGAAGGCCGACCTATTTACTTACGTATATTTTTAGGTCTTAATACACTTTTGTTAAAGCACCCAAACATCAATCACTGATATTTTAAATGAGCTCTCCATATACAATTTATACATTATTGATTAATTTCCTTTCTTTGGGAAACAACAATACCCGAAAAAAGCTTCAAAATGGTGACAATAGATTGGAAGGTACCAACAAACAAACTTGAGGAAAGAAAAGACATATAATTAAAACATTTGTCTAGCATAGAAAATCATTTGTACAATAAAAAATAGATGAAACATCATAGGAAGAAGTAGACCTCTTTTCGATCCACCATGCACGATAATAATAAAAGAGTGCAACTTCATGCACCAAATGAAAAGGGGATAAACTTGTCCAAGTGGGCAGGCAACCATACCATCGAACCCTACATTTACACAATAAAAGAGGAAGTTGTTGACATCAAACCCCAAAACAGGAAGCCTCACCTTGCCGGCATAAGATTTCAAAGTAGCATCAATGACCCTAGGAACAAGGTCAAAGTAGGGGCTGAGAGCAAAAGGGCAGCTAACGGCGAGGCGATTGTCTGAGAGTGACAAAGAGCAGATGGGGCGACACTAGAGTATATGAGATTGTAACTTGTGTGTTATTTTAAATTTCATTTAGGCCATTCACTTGGAATTTTTTTTTATTTTTAATTTTGAAAATAACTTTTTCTTTTGTGATTGAAGTGTCAGTGTGTCAAATGGGTGTTGGTTAATGGATATGGACTTTGGCTGTTTAGGTTTCGGCTAATGTAATGCTTGTAAATAAAATAAACAAATAAACAAATAAAAAGTAAATGGGTCAGGCTCATTTAACCTGCGTATTAAATGAGTTAGGTTAAAAATGAGTTGATTTAATCCATCAAGATCTTTTAAGTTCATCCCAACTAATTTTGACAAGTAAATGAGTTTATCCAACATGTTCAATTTATTTTGACAGTCTTAATCTCTTATTATAAAGGAAGTACTGACACACACCCACTTTTCCTTTGATGGCAAAACTATAATTTCAGACAATAATTCTTTGTCAATTTGCATTTATTTTTATTCCACTTTACTTTATTGACCTTGATTTTATTCATTTGATGGAATAAGAATAATCAGATTAAGGATGTTGTGGTCATTTTATTTCATAATTTTAATATCTATTTATTTTTTTCTACTTTATTTTATTGACCTTGACTTTATTCTCTTGATAGAATAAGAGTCATTAGATTAAAGGTATTATGGTCATTTTCTTCTTTAATTCTCTTATCTAAGAGTTTAAATATTGATAGGAAAGAAGAGGACTAGAGGCAATCTATTCTCCATATTTTATCCTCAAATGCATATTTTTATTTCCTCATGGGTGAAAATGAAGAAGCTAAAATTTATAATATATAAACAATATTTATAGATTTAGAGTAGAGAAAACTTTGGGCACGTGCTTGCATGGTTTAAGGGAGACTGCGTTTTGTACATTATTAATTAATATTAAGTTGGAGAATATAGGTGGAACTAGAACAAACTTTGTGGGAGTGCAAGTTGTTTATCTGAAATAAATTTAGCAAATTACATAGAAATATTTCATTGTATATCTAACAAAAAGGTGAGCTCAATTTGATAAGTCATTTTTCTTTGTATACTTACTCCATGAATTCATGAATTCGAATCTTCAATTAACATTGATCAGAGAACACCAACATCATTCTGCATAGCCTCACCAATTCTTTGTTACTAGTAACATCACTAGTACTAATTCAGCCAAGTACAACTGAGGAGTCTTATACAAAGGCTTAATATTGACATTGTAGTAGTGCCAAGGCTTAAGAGGAGGATGAGAAAGTGTCAAAGATAGTTGTATGAAGAGGGTCACTCAAATGGGTAGCCCAGTTGTTAAACAGGGCCTTTGCTAGTGGCAGCAGCTTGAACTGCAAGGCCAAGGAAGGCAACCATGGCAAGGGTGCATGCTTGATTTTCAGGGTGACCTTCTTCTCAGGGTCTGCGGCCAAGCTGATCGAGGGGGTTGAAGAACTTGCTGCTGGGGTAGCACCTCTTCTCCAGGTCTTGGAACTCAACGTAGCCAATCACAAGAATTTCAATCCAAATCAGGGTGGAAAGTGAGAATGGAAGTGGTTGCCCAAGGTAGGAATAGGATGACCCTTTAACTTGCTCTACTTGCAACAAACATCAGCATGCAAAATTAATTAGCTACATGAGCCGTTTTGTGCTACACTACACGACCTTCATATAGAACATCAATATAAAGTAACTTTAAGTTTTTCGACCCAATTTTAGGAGAGATCATATAAAAACACTGGGCTTTTGCTAAAATCCACACAATTATTGGTTTTTTCTATTCACGGTTCAATCATATGCGTTAACTCGTCTTTAAACTGGAACAAATATGCTGGCATGAAAAATATTTGACCGTAGATAATAGTACAAGCATTAAGAGCAGGAATTAATTGAAGAAAGAATGGCAGAGGAGGACCATATCCAAAAACTTCCCCATTAAGCGTAATGGAGTACATGCATCAAATGATACTAAACCCAAAATACGCTTCACACACACCCTAAAAAAAAAAAAAAATCCCCAAAATACGCTAATGTCAAGTTCTCTTTTATTGTGAAAATTACTTCTAAGATTTATTTGTACAACACCAAATTGGCTCTATTTTTTTTTTTTTTAATAAGCAACACCAAATTGGCTCTACACATCAAACAACACGACATTCATATTCGGCATACGAAACAATTGAATGAAAGCATAGTCTTTACTCTTTTAATTTATTCAATTACCATTTTTTAGTCTTGTCGAATTCTGGCAATATCTCTGGAAAGTAATTCTCAGTGACTAGCATTAATCTTAATTTGTTGAATTTGGAATTAGGTTTGGTAGTTATGAAAAAAAAAAAAGGAAGAAAAAGACTAGAATTATTATAAACGAAACAGTTTATTATAGAGTATAGACAAACATTGGCAGAAAGGTTTCCCAGGTTGTATCAAATTTCTACACAGCATCATGCATATATTGCAGAACTAGGTGTTTGGGATGGTCTGAGTTGGAGTTGGAACCTTGTATGACGCAGGGAATTCTTTGAATGGGAATTAACAGACTTCTGTGAACTTCAGACTATGTTGAACCAAATTACTTTGATCAGAGACGTGGTAGATAAAGCAGTTTGGAAGCAACATTCGTCAGGAGATTATGAAGTGAAATCATTTTTAAATTTGATGTTACAACACAGCAGAATTATCAAGACATGTTTACTTATGCAAATGTGTTTTGGGGTTAAACCCACCAAAGTCAGAATTATTGCTATGGTTTCTGTTGCTTGGTAAACATTACAAAAGATAGATTGATTAGATTGAATATGAGATAGGGACTGGACTCTAACTGCGTTCTCTGCAATCAAGAGGAGGAGTCAATCAATCACTTGTTCTGCTATTGCCCTTTCACACGGAGAGTTTGGTGCACTTTTCTTAATTGGTGGGATATATCTTGGATATGTCCAAATAATCCTAGATCAGCCTTTGATTCATGGCTTGGTTTCAATGGTGCTAAAGCACAGAAAAGATGTTGGGTTGCATTGTTTTATGTTATTGCTTGGACAGTTTGGGAAACCAGGAACAGAATCATTTTTCAGCAACATCCTATGTCATGGGAAAAATTTATGGCTACTTTAATACATAGAGGCGACGGTTGGGTTAAAAATTGGAGGGATACCGTGCCCAATCTACCTCCAGCGTTTTGAAATCTTCAATTATCTGGTTGCTGATTTAATTTCATTGCTACCAAGTTCTTGTGGGGTTGTTCTTGTTTTTCGGTGGTGTTATAAGTGCAAATTTATCCTTCTCATATTTTCAACACAGTATCCTGGTGGAGGCTTTAACTTTTGCTGTGGTATAAGAGCTCTATCCTTAGCTAATCTATAGTGTTTCGGTGGGCAAGAATTCGGCTTCGGGCATTTGTAATCATTATATACTGGGGAGGGTCCTGTGTTGTTCATATTTTCATAACTTTGTTTTGCATGTTATGCTCCTCATTCATTTTGGGTGAGTTGAGCCTTTCAATAAGACATATTGAAAAAAAAAAAAAAATCAATTACTTAAATTTAAAATGGACGACGAGTTTCTTCATATCCCCATTCTATACAAAAGGATAAAACAAGTACAAAGACGAAAGTTTCGGATCTGATTTATCTGTGCCGATTATAGGTGAGGGCCGCATAAACAAACTGCCCAACAGTGACGAGCGAGGAGCGCTGCAACAAAGTTGTAGTTGCGCAGAAAATTCTTACTTTCTCGAGGAAAACTTTCCCATGCTTCATTATTTTATCTACCATTAATTTTTTATTTCTCTATTTTTCTCTTTTTTATACTTTCAAAATTAAAGGTTAAGATTATTTCATGGAGTAAGAAATTTTTACTCCATGGAGATATATAAATCTCTCGTAGTTGCACCTGAAAATTTTGAAAGATAAAAACATTTGCAAGGAGACTAACGTCATCCATGACCTCAACTACTTTTATTTTTTTTAACCATATCCACTGGAGTTAGTTATGTACTAAAACAATAGATCAAGTTGTGATTTGCGCATACATGGAAACTAGAAAAAGTCAATCGGTACGAAAATTTTAGCTAACAAAAAAAAAATAATTATTTTGTAACATTAGGATTTTAAACTTACTAAGAATATCTATGAAGAGAAATACCCTCAATACCTTATGTTAAAGTTAATCTTACGCTTAAAAAGACATAAAGATGCTTCATAAGATAAAGTGATGTACCACAATGAAATCGATATTATAAGGACATTTAGGGCTGTGTGTGTGTGTGTGTATGAAAATGGATATCTACGTTGAATTCTGTAGAAGAAATAATCCCCTAGTTGTGGCCTAGCTGCTATACGTGGCTACGTAATTGATATATGCATTAGGGCTCTCAACCTAAAGTATTAAAAAAAAAAAGTAGGTAAAACTAATTTGTTACTCATCGCACGTGTTTTAAATTTTAATTTTAATTTCTATACTAAAAAAAATTTAATTTAGGCTATTATAATAAACTATATATTAAGGAGTTAATTTCTATTATTGAAAAATTATTAGATAATAATTTTTATTGACGTGATTAATAAAATTTGACATAAGTATATTATGTTATTAATAAAATTTTGAAATAATTTTTTTAAATCTTTTTTTAAGAGTAAAATGACTTTTAAAAGAAAGTGATAGAAATAGTATCAAAACAATATATTTTAAAGTCGAAATGGCTTCAATCAACTTTTGTTTTATCTCATGTCAACTCCTATTAATAATATTAGTAAAAATTAATATTATGTAATAAATTTTTTAATGATAAGGATTAATTCCATATAATTATAAGAATCTAAATCAAAATTTTTTTAATTAATTTATAGGAACCATAATTAAATTATTTTTTAGTATAAAAATTAAAGCAAACATCTGGAACATGTACCAAAAGTTAGTTTAAAAAAAAAAAGAAAAAACAAAAGATATGTGCATTGAAAACACAAATATAATGAATGACTCGGATTCTCCATAAAGAAAGACTACACATAATTTATATATACTAGTACATTTCAAGTACCATTCAACATTGTTTTTACTACACATAATTTATATATACTAGTACATTTCAAGTACCATTCAACATTGTTTTTGTCAGGCGAAAATTTCAACTTTTAACAATATGACTTGGATCCCTCATAAAGAAAGACTTTGTATAGTTATACATTTCGAACAATTCAAAAGATGACTTTTGGTTGCAAATGTTTAGATATACTTCTTTAATGATATTATAGTTAAAATGCAGTGTTAATTGCCTATACTTCCGAGAAAACAAATCTCAAAAGTTCTAGCATTCCACAAAGAAACTAACATATAGAGTAAGGATGCATTTGTTTTTTTTTTTTAAAGAAAAATCACTTTTCAAAATAAAATATTATTTCTTACATATTTGAATAAATTTTTAAAATAATTAGAATTAAAAAAATTATTTATAAATTTTTAGTAGAAATTGAAAAGAATAACTTTTAAAAAAATCTATTTAATATTTTTTATCTATACACAAAATTTAAATTTTATAATTATTTTTTAAAAAAATTGAAACAAATACAACCGAAATTTATCCCAAAACCTCAATCTCTAAATCAAATTTCCTTAGTGACATATCTTAATTAGGTCTTCTGACAATTTTTTTAATACGATCTTCATTGTCCTATAAATTCAAACTTGATCTAACTTCGACACAGCTTACTTTAATCAATTATACTCCCTCCATTTTAAAATAATAGTCACTTTAGAAAAAAAAAATTATTCCATAATATTTGTCATTTTAAAATTCTAACAAAGTATATATTGATTATTTTATACAAATTTTATCTTTGCCTTCATTAATTGCAAATGTTTTACTCTTCCTTATCACCTTTCTAATTGGCCTATGACATAAAACGACTATTTAATAAGTAGGATAATTCAGTTTTTCATATTCTTTTTTCATGAATCAAAGCTATTGAATTGCTTTCCTTAATTACTGTGGAACCTTCAACGACAAAAGGGAGGGAGTATACAAATTTTGATTTTAATTAATTTTTTAATATATCATTATAATTCAGTTAAAATAATGATAATTATTATTTTTTTGGTTAACAAATATTTTCAAGAAAATATATTAAATCAGTTAGTAATATTTATATATTGCATCCATTTATTAATAATAATAATAATAATAATAACAATATTAAAATATAAAAATTATAATTTTAAATTATCATTGTTAATTAAATTTTTAAAAGCTTAAAGATAATATAAAAGATATAAAATAAAATCAGAGATCACTATAAGAAAAATGTTAACTAATGGCAAAAAATTTGTGGCAAACACGATCTCCAACTAAGTTGCGGCGGATTTGCAGCAGACATTGGGTGCAACAAGACCAAAAATTTCGAAACTAAAAAAAAAAAATAATAATTTGCCGCAAATAATTCTACCACAAATATTAATTTCATTGATTATTTTCTTGAAATTGATTTGTAGCGGCCATACTTGAATTAAAACAAAAAATACATGAAGGAGTTTGGTGACATTGGCCATCGCTAATCTAATATCGAAATTCGAAAAAAAAAATTACATAAAGGAGTTTACAATGGCATTGGTTGCCACTAATCCAATGCTTGAAATAAAAAAAAAAAAAAATACATAAAAGAGTTTGCGGTGGCCTGGCCGCTAATCTGAAAAAAAATTACATAAAGGAGTTTGCGGATGCCCATAATAGTTCAACCATTTGCCTTGCTAATCTAACACTTGAATTCAAAAAAAAAAAAAAATACATGAAAGAGTTTGCGGTGGCCAATCTAATTCTTGAATTAAAGAAAAAAAGTACATGAAGGAGTTTGTGGTGGCATGTGTAACACCTTTCCAACTACATTATTATACCTAGGTCGTAATGTCATAATTAGAACTTGCTACATGAGATCTAATACTTAAATTAGTTATAGTTGAGATATTATAATATGAACGTCTAACAGCTATGAGAAACATATAGGTTTTCTTTTTTAAAAAACTTAGTTATATAATAGGATCTGTGCTTGTGCTTAGATCATAACCGAAGTACCATCGAGTGTATGTAATAAGAATTATCGTCAGGGCTAAAAAATAAAGTCACCAGTTCATAAGACATAATATGAATGAATAGGAAAACAAAATCTAAAAATCCTAAGAGTACTAAAAGTTGTTCATAGGTAATATACATGATGTTTGTAATAATATTTACATACTCATGCATCTCGTACAAGTCTTCTGAGTACATCCAATATCAGTCATAGAAGTAAGTCCTTATACATGGCCTATATCAAAAGTAATCAAAAACCTGAACAAAGTCCGCATAAAGACTGCCTACTAGAGGATGAGAAATACATTATAGCTATGTCTGTGGCCCACAGAATATATAATTTCCAAAATAAGGCCACAGTGTACGTGAAAAAGTCAGTAAGTGGTCACTAGTCACAAGTGCAAGTCCTAATTACAACTACACATGAGCCCTAACAACCTCAAAAGGTCCTATGTCATCTACTAGTCCAGATCAAGGGTGTGGAAACTATTCTCGAGTGTGGCTGAAGCACTAGTATCCTCCAGTGGAAGCTCTAGAATTACCTGGCCAGCTCCAGATGAAGCGACGGACACTAATGGCAAAAAGACTATAGTAGGAGAGCTTGGCTCGGAGGGATCCATCTCCATAGCAGTGGTGGAGCAAACACTGACTATGCCATGTGGAGTAGAACACCATCAAAAGGGGATTCGAAGTCGAACTATGGGCCGAGAACAGAAATAGTAAATGGGCAACAAAAGAATATATACATTTTGACTTAGGCTTAACCCATCAGGTACATTAAGTCTATAGCCAGATCATAGTGCTAAAACTAGTTTGGAGTCTCAAGGAAGATCATGACCAAGGCTACCAGTGGCGTCTGAGGATGACATAGGTACACACATATAAGGATGAGAATTATAAATTCCCAATAGATAATTCTAGACTACAGCATACAATATCATCATTATCATCCTCTCCATTTTTGAAGCAGATTTATTTTATTCATGCATTTATAACAGATCATAATAACGAAATATGAACAATCATAGTAAGAGTTATGCTGCAAATGCTACTCATGTGCTGAAATATACAATTAAATATATGTGTCGATGTGGGTTTTTTTAGACTTTTGCCTTGCTTTTCTACATTGACGTGCACACTTTACTTGGTTATATAAGTGGCCTTGCCCACTTCAAGGTGATAGTATGCTTATTAGGATTAAGTTCATTCCTATACATGATTGCCAGATTTATTCTCTCTGACTTTTACACAGACCTATTCCTAGTTAGGTTCACTCTCCCTAACTTAATTCAAGGGAAGTCAGATTCACTCTCTTTGACTTAAATCGGTTTCACTCTCTCCGACCCAAGTAATATAAGATTTTACTTATTCAAGAAATGTTAAAAGCTCGTGCTCATGTGTATGTCATTTACATAAGTAGCTTGGAGAATAATCCAAAATGCAATTTGATAATTTCATTTTTGTGAACTATCCTATCAAAAATTTGGCAATATGTCAGCTATGTCATGGACCTACCAAAATTTAAAATTACCTGATAATCCGGCTAGCAATCCAGAAAACAATACCAATACAATCACAAGATGTTCAATAACAAGGTTCAAATAGAGGCATCGCTACATATGGCATGAAATTTGTCCAACTTTCAAGGATTTCAATAAAATAAGTAGAAAATATTATTTACATCAAGAATTTATGGAACCATCATTTTTACACCTATTCTTCCAATTGTTCTCAAGTCAATTGGAGACCCATAGCTCAAGTTACACCAATTTTTTCATCTAGTTGGTTTATGTGATTCTTACATAGTCTAGAACTTTAGAAATTTGCTAAAATTTGAATTCAAGTCATTGTAACCTCAAGTTTTATAGGGAGAATCATTTCATAACATACTTTCAATTGTCTTCGGTCCTACTAAATTTCAAGGCGTATAGCCTAAGATATGGCATAAAAAAAAAAAAAATCTGCCTTGTATTAGGTTCTATATCTAGCAGCAAGCTTTGGAAGTTAAAAAATAAGTCATAAAAATTAATTTAAATCCCAAACTTTATAATCTAACTCTACATCAAGGAAGCTTTCAAACAAAATTGGTCCTATTTGATTTAGTAAAGCCTAACTCAAGTTATAAGAGAAGGAATGCAAACTGTCCTGTGATAACTTCAATGGAGGGTAGTAACCTTTGTGAAATTATTGGTACAAGGAATTTGGACTTGAAATTTCACATTTTTGTTTAGCTTCCTAAAAAAAATTGGTTGAACTCAAATTGGGGTTATATAGGTTAAGTGATACCCCTCCGAGCACAAACTACTTAGTTATGCCATTTACAGCATACAGCCAACTTCAAAAATTTATATATTACTCTCCTTAAGTCTATTGGACCTAAAATTTATCGTAGACTCAAAGTTAACTTTCATTTAAAATTAGTCTCAGCTCATTTTGAATTTCCTAACTCTAGATATAGCATTCAAATTGCTTGCTATTCAATTTGTAAAGTGTGCCAAACTCTACTCCCATGTCTCTTTAATCACCAACCAAAACTTACCAAGAACCAAGTTCAAGAAGCTTTAGAATATTGAAATACAAGCCTAAACATCAACATATTCAATCTCAAATATGCATAACAAAGGAACTAACAAAACCCTAACTAGAGATAGCCATAACCACATAACCAAGAACAAAACCAAGTCTTGGGATCCTACGGTACTCCCAATGCCTAAAACCCTCTAGTCTTGACCTCTTGAAGCTCCAAGTGCTTCCACTCAAGCAAGCAAAACAATAGGCCCTCCTCTTCTTATCTATGGCCGAAACTTTCTTGGACTAAAGGGGAATTTTTTGGCTTCACTTGGTGCTATATGATGTTGGTGAGGGTTTAAAAGGAAGGTGTTTTTCAGGAGTGCCAAAAAAAAGTGAGCAAGAATGGATTAGAAGGAAACAAAAAAGGAGGAGGCAAGGAAAGAGAGAGGCTACAGTTCTTACTAGGATGAGAGAGAAGAAGATGATGATTGTTTTTGTTTGATATTTTTCTCCTTTTTAATTTAGTTTATAATTTGTTGATTGTAAAAAAACAAATGTTGACCTCTTATGTGGTCATAAAGCAAGCTTAAATTACTCTTAGGGTGGCTAATTTTAAGCCACACAAAATTTATAACACATACTAATTGTGTGCTTATATAGGTTAATGTCTTATTTAATAAATTTGTTGTGTTTGAAGAAACTATTCTTAAAATTTTTGCCATGCAGATAAAATATTATTATAGACAAACTTTTAATTATATTATATTATCACTACTATTATTCTATCTTCTCCTCATTTATTTATAAATTTAGTATTAGTTAATTCTTAAAACTGTTAATTATAGACATAGTTAAATTGGGGCGTTACAGCATGGGCAATTGCTAATCTAATACTTGAATTCAAAAATAAAAAAAAATTACATGAAGGAGTTTACGGCAGCATGGGCCACTGCTAACAATTGAACCGTTTGCGATAACATTGGCCGCCGGTAATCTAATACCAGAATTCAATAAAACACACACACACACACACACACACACACACATAGCCACCATTAATAATTACCGAATGTATAAAAAAGATTTGTACATCCACTTCAAAATTTTAAAAAGCTATTGTAAATTCATTTTTATTAGACACACGCCAAAATAGTCTTCCTTCATTTTGTCCTATTCTCTTATCTTTTCTCCTCCCTCTCTTCTTTGTCTTCTCCTACATTATTCTAGCCACCACCCTCTTCCTCCTCCCTTTCTTTATCTCTCTCTCTTTTTTCCCCTTTCCTCCCTCTCTCTTCCTTGTCTATTCCTTCTTCACTTCATCAACCACCTCCACCCAATGCTATGTTGCCACCATCGCCAGGAACACCACCACTAGTCACTACTAGGTTTTTTTTTTCATATGTGATATATGTATAAACACATTTCTTCTATGTTTTTAGCTTTATTAATGTTGTTCAAATTATTAAGTATGTTAACTCTTGTTACTTTTATATTGTATACTGTTTTTATTTTTGTTGGCGATTGTTGCATTGTTGATGATTATCTATTATATGGCGTTGTATTCTTGAATTGATAATGTATTAAAAATATATTAACTTGTGTTGATTTTGGATAGTATTAATATGTTAACTTGTGTTTATTATGGATGCTATTTTTTTATAATGATTGCATTGTTGATAATTATGTATTGTATGGTATTATAGCATTGTGTTGCTATTATTTGTTTGGAAAAAAATATTTGAAAATTTTTTTTTTTTTTTGCCAAATTCGGTGATTTGCAATGGACACTAGGCAGAAAAGTTTGTCGCTAATTAGAGAGGGAAAAATCTGCCGCTAATTAGCAGGAGAAAATGCTACCGCTAATGCAAGTAGGCAAAATCTGCCGCAAGTTAGAGAGGGCAGAAGCTGCTGCAAATTAGAAGAGGACAATGTCATCATAAAAATACAGGCGGTGAAGTCCACCACAAATTAGTAGTGGACTTTAGAGGGGGATTGAGCCACTGTTACTAATTACTAGCATATGAATATGCAATGATCCGATGGCTGTCTTTGTGGCCATTTTAGCATATTTGTGGTGGATTTGTTCGTCGCAAATGACCAATTTTCTTATAGTGAATATGTCTTATTTTATTTTTAAAATAAAAAATAAGATACATTAATCAATCAGATATATTTTATTAATTTAATCATCAATAGTTAAAATAGAAGACATGTTGTTCTTCAGTATCTTAATCTAGACTTTGTACAAGAGCTCTGCTTCATTTACAAACTTTGCAACTTAAATCGTTCTTTATAAAAACTAGTTATATTTTTCAATTACTTCCCTGGCAATTTTTTTAAAATTATTACTATTAGTTAATTTTAAAATTTTAAAGATAAATATAGAAAATATAAAATAAATGAACGCATTAATTAATTTTAAAACAGATTATATAGAAAGTGTATACAATGTTATCACATAAAACTAATATTTAGCTGTTTATAATATCATTGTATATATAATGTTAATATAATATATACAATGTTATATTTTGACCTTTTTTTGAAAGTTTATATGTATGTATATATTTAGTGGTTGAATGGTTTAATGATAATTTAGAAAAGATAATTGTTATATTTAGATATTACTAATTATTAATAGATGGATATTATAAATACAAAGTAATTAATAAAATTATAGTACTAACGAAGATTAAGACACGTTGAATCGCCATTTTTACACGTTTCAAAATATGAATGAAATGCCTAAATGCTAACGAGGTAGAAAGTGTCTATCTAAAAATTTCTCTTGCTATAGGAAAAGTTTTAAGAATGTATTTTTCTTTTATATATTTATTAGAATACATTAATTTATATGAATTGTTTGATTGATGATTATTGATCGTAATGTGATGCCTTATATCGAAAAATTAAGGCATATAAATACCATATTTTAATTTTAATACTAATATTATATTTATTATACTTAATTATTTATTATTTATTATTTATTATTTATGATTTGTAAGCATTGGAGAGTTCAATTAAACTCCAATTAATGTTAATTACGAATTTCTTAGATCCATTAAATTTTAGGATTCCAAATGAAACTCTAATTAAATGTGTTAAGGTATTGTTTAGTTGAGCAAATGGGATAACAATAATACAAACAGAATAGTAATTATTTTTCAGGAGTTATTATAACTGTCAATAGAATAACATGTTAGTCGTTGTGCTTGTAAAAGTATTTAGAGTAAATCTATATAGTTTATGAAATATTTTCATTTTAATACTTTAATCCTTGAAAGATTAAATATATACATTTTAGTCCCTAAAAAAATTTATTTTAATATTTTCGTCCTTGAAAAATTAAATTAAATATATACACTTTTGTTCCTGAATAATTTTTTTAATACTTTAGTTCTTAAAAGATTAAATATATAATTTTATATATTTTAATATTTTCTATGTCCAACTATACAATATAACCAAAAAAAATTATAATAGAATATGATTTTTATTAATTTTTAATTTAAAATTTAAAAGTTAATATATTTATTTAAATATTTACTATTTTACTTTTAATTATTTTAGTTATTTTTAATTTTTTTCATCTATAAATATAATTTATATTGAAAATAATTTATTATTTATTTATATTTTTTAATAATTATTTTTATTATTTTCATAATAAAAATAAAAATAAGAGAGAGAGAGAGAGAGAGAGAGACAGACAGACAGATATATAGATAGAGATAGAGAGAGAAATAGAGAAGAGTCCTTATATATCAAAGTTCAATTAGGTTAATTTCACATTCCAATATTTAATTGCGTTATATGTGATCATGTATATAATTAATTTTATTACATATAATTAAATATATATTAAATATTCTTTATTAAAAAATATTATATTTATCCATATATTTCTATTTTGGTATGAAAATCACATCAAACACATTAATGAAAATCTTGGAATGTAAGATTGATCTAACTAAACTTTGATGTATAAATTTTAAATTAAATAATGAATAAAAATTATATCTTATTATAACTTATTTTTCTAGTTACATTTTATAGTAAAAAATAAAAAATATCGAAATATAAAAAGTGTATACATATAATATTTTAAAGACTAAAGTGTTAAAAATTCATTCAGTGACTAAAATGTAAATATTTAACTTTTTAAGGACTAAAGTATTAAAATAGAAAATTTTTAGGGATTAAAGTGTAGATTTACTCAAGTATTTATTGTAAATTCACTTGGATAAAAAACCAAAGCATCATATAATTAGGTATTAAATTGATGCATAAATTTCTATTAATGATCAATGTAAGCAAAACTTAACTATATTTGAATTAGTAGAATCTTCCTTGTACGAAATTAATTGGTTATTAATAATGCTAATGCAAATGTGATGGTCCCTTATATAAATGAAATATCACTACCAAGATTTCTATATGGTAGAATATTCTAAACTATTTGGGGTTCTTGATTTTACTTGCCCAATGGGTACCCATGGTGGGGCAAGTGTTGGGAGAAAGTTTTTTCACATTGATATTGGGAATGGATATTTTATATACCCATTTATTAAAGTGGGCTAAGGAGGATCAGTATACTTGTATTCCTAGGTATTCAATATATAAAATGTCTAAAATACCTCTAATTATATATAAATTTTATGAAACCCTATACCTGTGATAGGGCGGTGGTGGGGACAATTTTCATCCATAAGGCAGGAGACAGGGAACTACATTTTGCCCCTGCTTCGTCCCAGTGACATTCTTAATTAACTATTCCTTTGTGTTTCTAGCATATATTATCAAACAATTTTAAATTATTATTTAGATTTACCGGCAATTAATTGACTCAAGTGATTGACCTACACTTATTTATTTTTAAATAAGTTCTTTAGTTTAAATCTTATAAATTAAAAAGCCTGATATTAATATAGCTTTATTTTTATAATATGTTGACCTAAGATTATGGATAATAGTTAGATTTCACATCATATTACTATTCAAATCAATATAACATACGACAATTCCAAATTAAAATAATTAGATTAATTGGCGTATATCTAAAATTGCACTTCAATGGAGAAATTAGATTGATATCAATTTTCAACAATTCATTAAATGTATAATATAATTTTTGGAAGATATATAATCAATTATTTAATTCGATAATACTTGTATTATTATATTATAATAAATTGATGATAAAATTTATAATACCATTAAATGATCTCATGCATTGTACATGTTAAAAAACTAGGTTTGCTTTGATATGTAGATTATCATTATTTTTCAAATTAACTACATTTTCAATATTATAATCGAGTACACGTCAAACTATAAATAATAATCAAATGAGGTTTTGTTTAGTGGTAAGGGAGCTAATCTATCATAATATAGCAAACCATGATTTAAATCTCAACCGGAAGAGTTGCCCATATTTAAGAGTCTAATAGTATTTAAACAAGATTACCTCTAATAGTCGGATATCTATAAGAAAATTAAAAAAAAAAAGGGTAAAAGTTTCATTTATCTTATTTTGAATTATTTAAAGAATTTTCTTACGTTGAACTATACGCTTGATTGTTTGAATTTCATTAACGTGTTCTTTTATCTAAATCATAAGTATGTAAAGTATATTGAACCTCAATTAGTGTAGTTTGAACTGCGTTGGCTCATTGTGAAATACATTAACGCGCGCTCCATGAACAAAAATTAAGGAATGAAAATATAAACTATTTATTACTTAATTTAATTATTTAAAAAAGAAAACATTAAATACTTTTTAAATATTAAAAATAATAATTTTTCACTCTTTACCTTTTTCTGCAGGTTAATACCCCTTTTAGATCAAAATAACTATCACTTTGATCATTTATACAGATATTAAGAAATTTAAAATTAAGAATTAATTATAAAGATATTTATTGAAATATCTTTTTTAGTAACTAATTTATTGTATTGATATTTTATTATTTATTGTGCTTAAAATTATGTGAATAGTAAAATAGAAAAATTTGCAAGAAATGTTTCATTGAAATGTAAAAATGAAAATAATATGAACAAAAAAAATTTATTCAAAGTGAAAGTTATTTTGAATGAGAGTACCTTTATTTTAATTCTTGACAAGCGTGCCTAAAAAATTCTATGTTAATTTTTATTTTCCATTTTGGTTGCTTGACCAGCTTGCTAAGTTTAATTAATAACTACCTAATGACCAAGACCAAGCCATCACCCCCAAGCTATTGTACAAAAAAGTATTAAATAGAAATATAAAGATGTGTTACTACCAATGAGCTGTAATTCAAATGGTATTTCTTTTGATCATTGTGTCAAAGGGTTGTTGGCATTGAATCACGAATTCGATTGTGACAAATCCATCCTTCCTCCATCTCCCTTAACTTCACTAAGAACTCCTTAGAACAAAAAAAATATTTTTAAAAAAAATGTGTTATTTACTTTAATTATTAAATATGTGTCCATTTTTAAATGCATATGGGAATTAAGAAAAATACTAAGGTTTCATATTAGAATAACGTAAGTACATTTTATAAAAGTGTTTTAATTGAAAAAAAGTAAGATTTTTAAATTTTCAATATATTCAATGCTTTGGAAACTTCAAAACTTTCCACTATTGAAATCTTTATCAGTGCATTAATTAGCAAAACCCTTTATAAAATTACCCTAATATCTTAATCTCACTTCGTCTATCTCTTATTTAGTACTCTTTCTAGTTATACATTTAATACGAGTAGAACAAGAAGAAAAAAATTAATGCTCTTTAGATTTCTTAAAATGTTAGAAAATTGTGGGGAAGTTATGAAAATGAATACTTATTTGGGAATTAAGGTCGTATATACATAGATGTGTTATTTATATATCATAGTGGTTCATTAAATATAATACTACCTCCAATATCCACTCTATCTGTCATTTCAGATAAAAAGTTTTAGTTATTTTCTCTATTATTTTTGTATACCAATAAAATATTTATTATTAATTTTTTTAATTTTATCATTCAAAAAATTTTAAGTAAAATATTAATCAAGAAATATAGTATCAGATTAATAATTAATAATTAAATTTTAAAAATTAAATAAAAGTATATTAACAAACATATTTTATAATTAAGTTTCGATTTTGACTTTTTTAATTAATTTTGTGCACATAGATGAAATAGCAAATAAAATAAACTGAAAATAATACATTTATCTTACTACAACACACGCATTTTTCCAAACTCAGCCACCCTTATATTAAGGGCCGTTTGACACACCTGATAGTATAAGGCCTGATAAGATAATGATTGATAGTATAAGATCTGATTATATAAGGTCTGATAAAATTTAACATTATATAGTGTTTGATATATCACTGTATAAGATATTATATTATATACAATATAACCAAAAAAATTATTATAATAAATATAATTTTTGAATATTAAATTTAAAATTTAAAAATTAATATAATTGTTTAAATATTTATTACAATTATTTTAGCTATTTTATTTATATATAAATATAATTTATATTAAAAATTATTTATTTATTTTTAATAATTTTTCATAATATAAAAAATATGAGTGTGAAAGAGAGAGAGAGAGATAAATAATAAGAGAGCTTTTATATATCAACTTCTAAGTAAGTCTAATATCGTATTCTTATATTTGGTTGTAATTTTTATTATTTATAATTAAATTTATTTTAAATATTATTTATATATTTTATTAATAAATTTTTATTCTTATATTTTTATATTAGTTTGAATAGTTATTTTATAATTATTATTTTTAAAATAATTTATTTATTATTAAATTTTTTATTAAATAATATTATTTTTTGTTTATATGGTCTTTATTTTTTATTATTTATTTAATAATTATTTTTTATTTTAATAAAATATATTAAAAAAATAAAAAAGTAAAAGAACCCTTATATATCAAAAATTGATCAAGCTTAATACGATCTTTTTAGACTGGATTAAGTTATCTATCATTTTGACATATAAGAAAAATTCAATGAATAAAATTATACAATACGTTGACTGTACTAAACAATAAATAAAGTCATAACATATTATATTATTTTATCCTATCATACTTAATACAATATATCAAACACACTCGAAAATATGATCTACGTATGACGGTGTCAAGCAACATTTTCCTTCTAAATTCCTGCAAATCTTAGCTCGTCTTGCTACGACAAAAACAGAAGTATCAGAGTGCGCCTGCTGCCTTGGAAACCTGAGGGTCAGCATGCCGCCGATTCCCAATGATCCTGATAAGAAGGGATCAAATAAGAAGAGGGGAAGGGAGAACGTTGAAAAGTGAAGTACAACAACGAATTGGATGATTCCGACGACGAGGATGAAAAACGACAAACACAAAAAGGAAAGTACGACCCCAAGAAGGATGACCCTGACGACGACGTCAGTGATTCCTCAAACTCAGAGTCCGCTCAGAAAACTCCTCCCCCTTCCCAGCCTAAGTCATCAAAGGCTATAGGTCCTAACACACCTTCCCCTGGCAATCCACGCAGTGGCCCTGCAGGTGATTTGGAATCCATATGGTTTTAAAACTTTTGCATGCTATTTCCGTCTGTTGTGATCTGCATATTTTTCTGCACAACACGCGCGATTATTTTCCCAAATTTTACTTGTAACCACCAATAATTTCCTGTTTGCAAATTCCATTGACATGTTGCCTCATGGGGGTTAATTTGATTTGTTTCGAGACCTATTTTAAGTTAATATGTTTTTAATAACAATTAAAACAATATTACTATGTATATTTTCTTATTTTTAAAAATTTAAGGCGGAAAAAAAACAAAACTTTATATTTATTATTTTATTTATATCTTTTTTATATGCATGAAATATCTGCATAACTTCATCTAATTTGAACTACTTATTCATTTAACTTTGGTTCGATTGCAAGAACACGGGATTTATGGGTTTTTTTTTTTTTAACAAAAGTTGCTTTTTTAAAATTTGAACTTGCCTTCTTATTTTATGAAATAAAAGTCACTTAGTATTTTAATCAATTTTTTTTGTAAGCTTTGCTTATAAAATTTTAAAATAAAAATGATTATAATAAAAAATATAATAATTTTACATTTATTAATAAAATAAGGAAATAAGTTTTGTACATTTTTTAAAGGATTTAATATATATATATATATATATATATATATATATATATATATATATAAGTTTTATACTGACATCCAATTATGTATCGTTATATTAGCAAAAATATTTGATTCAATCACCCTTTATCTTAAAAGTTTTACAAGTATAAGTATTTAATTGGATAATAATGTAAAACTTTTACATTGATAGTGCATAGCAATAAAACTCTTTTTTAAACAACCAAATCAACATATGGGGATATATATGCAGGTAAATAAGTGAAAATTTAAGTTACGTTACTCATAAATGTGATGATGACTAATAATAAATGAGAAGTGTTTTTATTAGATTTACTAATAAAATAACATAAATTCTTAATTATTAATGCATAATTCTCAATAATTTCGTTATATTTTCTCGTATACCGATTTGAATATTTAAATAACTGTGTCCTAATAACATATATGATAACGATATATTAATTAAAAATAAAATGAAAAACAAACTAAATGATATGGGTGTCTTAAATGCTTATGTGTTATGGCTATGTGCGAAGCAGTTACTGGTCAAGAACAGGGCGCCGCAAAGTGTTTATCAGATTTCATTGAATCGGAAGGTAAAGACTATCTTCAAAAGCTCAGAAAGTATGCAAGTTCAAGCGAGATCCAAAGTGCAAAAGAATTGGCTAATAGTGGACTCATGCTGTCAGATCATGGGGAGAAGATTCGCAAAAATGGGACAGCGACTGCTTTCCACTTCGTTAGATCGTTTCAATAAATACTTCAAAAATTTGCATCCTTCTAGTTCCCCTGATGAGTAATAATTAACTGCCCTCTGTTTATATGGTGCCACTGGATTGTGTTGTTATTTAGCTTATTGTCTCTTCATGTTTAAGTGTGTGTATTTTACTCTGCTTTCAATAATGTTTCAAGAAGCATCCCGCTTCTACTATGATATCACCAATGGATGGTTCTCCACCATCTTTAATGGAGATATAGGTATTCAAGTCATTGTAATAAAATTTCCTTCTCTATGTAGCTATATGTATGACTTTAGTGTTTTTATTATTATTATTATTATTATTATTATTATTCTGCAAGAGCTAAGGCACGTGAACTAGAGGGAAAATAACATAAGATATATGTACTTGTGTATAATTTTTCAACATAGAATTATATGTAATAAACATCAAATATCTGGGAAGGATAACAATTTAAGCTAAATGATATTTGTATAATTCTAACTGGAGACCGGCTTCAGTTATTAAATCAATGGTCTGGCTACCATTCAAGTGGTTTGACTGAAAAATCTAAACATAAAATTTTAAAAATGGTACGATAAAAAATATTTTATATATTTTTCAGTCTACACACAAGTATCTCCACACTCAAATTAAGGGATGCGCGACTAACAAAGTTTCAGCTATGGTCCGGCCCATATGGGAGATGCCCATCACATGCATGCCCGGGGTTGATGGACCTGATCCCCTTCAGCTTGAACTAACATGATAGGAGAGAGCCATGACCATTAGTGACAGGTAGCCTCTATAGAAGTCAGTTATTCAGTTAAGTAAAAGAGTGAAGTTTGTAATTATGTACAGCTGGCATTAGGTGTTGCTATCAGATTAGTACTTGGTGCTGCGATATGCACATCATCATTGTATAAATGTTCTCACTCTCGTGTTGATCGTTCAGAATGAAAGATTTCAGATTCTAGCTCTCAAGTTCTCTAGAGTTCTCTCTCTTTGGAGCTTCTGCTCATACCTTCAATCCTGAATCTGATACCATTAATGAAAATTTGGATAACAGGAGCAAAAATAATATACAAGTATAATAAGATATTTTAAATAATTATGTTTAAGCATAAAAAAATATATTAATCAAATTTTAAATAATTAGATTTATACATCAAAAATTATATTAATTCAAAATAATGAAAGATCGATTTACATGAAACTGTAAGTATATAAGTAAAATAATAGGTGAAGTGATAATAGAAATGTGGATTGACTTCTTTCAATTATATTTTTTATCTTACTGCATCATAATTGAAATTTAATAACATTTAAAAAATATTAATAAATTATGAAAAAGACTTACTATTTATGTTAGTAATATTTTTACAAGTGTTTGTGTTTAAACTATGTTACTAAAAGATTTTTAACAACACTTTACTATATTCTTTTGTAACATTTATTATACTTTTAACAACATTTATCATCGGCATCTATAAAATGTTATGATAACTAGATGTTGCTAAAAGTTAAATATGTAGTAGTGAGTGTGGGGTAAGGTGCATCCATCCGTGCTGATAACTAGCACAACACATGCATGTTGATACCTCACCTTTTTAACAGAAAACAACTTAGTTAATATTTAAAGAATACTTAATTTAAGATTATGACCAAATATAATATAATAACATAAAAAGAGAGCTGTCAAATAAACAAGCGAAAACATGAGCTAATATGTATGAAAAAGAAAAAATAAAATAAAATAAAAGAGAAATATATTACATAAATAAGGGGAAAAAATTTCTCATGAAAAGTAAAATAACCAAAAAAATATAAAAATTTATCTGTATTACTATCTAAAGGTGTTGAAGCACTTTAACTGCCTCATAGTCACAATTATGTTTTTTCATGTTACTCTTATCAACTCTTTTAAACCTCCCATGATCACTACTCTAACTTTTTACATTCACAATAACTTCTTTAATTTCTCTTTTGTTGCTGAAATTTCTTTTTTTTTTAATATTTTAAACAATGAAAAATGCAAATTGACATACGCTTCCATATCTGTTAATTTGCTAGTTTATATAAAAAAATTAAGAAAAAAAATTAGATCAACCCGATTTTATAGCATTATCTGACTTTAATTAGGTCGATGGGGTTTTTGGTCTAAACTTCTAACTAGATCGTCCCATAGGCTAAATTGCAGGTTTTTTTTTTTTTTTTTTCAAAATTGACTGATCGAATGACTTTGTGTCATGCTACTATACTCTAAATTTTATTTGAGATATGTTATTTTAACATTATCTGTATCATATATTCATTTTATTTCGATATGTGTTTAGATAGTCGCGCGCGCGCTCTAATATTCATATACGACATCAATTCATCATGGGTTAGAAACCAAAACATTTTCGATTTTGTTTAGAACAACAAAGCTTTAAATTATATGATCCAAACTTTGTATGGCACCTGAAATTCTCCATATAAAAATCGTCTAAAGTTGTTCATCACTTCGGAGACAAATCGTTGTCCACCAACCACCATTGACTTAAAAGGTTTGGTTTACCTTCAAATAAAGAATAAACTATTCACACAGATTTTGTAAATATAGATATATCACAAATATAAGTTAATCATCTCGCGTGGCAAACTGTCAGCTCATTTTTTTAGTTCTCAATATGAAAAACAATTTTGGATTCTCAAATTCTCTCTCTGATAATTCGGCACCAGAGCTCTCATAAGAGCTTTGCTACGTGCTGAAATATCTAATTATGGTACCTCACTTCATCATCAATGGCGGACTACAACAACGAACCTTCAAGCACTTTTTTCTCCACAGAAATGAGAACTCTGTAAACAATAATTCAAAGCTTCAAATTGCAGTCTGCAACTGCAATTGCGGATGTAATATCGTAGTTGCAGTGCTCTCGGCAACCGCATTACTGCAAACACATCGCAACAGGAATTGCGACCACTTCGAGTATGTTTCTTCGTAATTTCCCGCATCACAACACAACTGCAACCCGTAATTTAAAATCATGCAATAATTTATTTATGCATGAATATATTATCACATATTTATTAATTTCAAGATCTAGAACTTCATGTTTTTCACATAGTTTAGAAAAAGAGTATGAACAGTTCTCTATGGACTTGAATAAATGGAACAATCCTTTAGATGAATAGAATTTGGAGGATGATGATTTCTCCCTCTTAACCCCTTCCTCAATAGTACAATGGTAATGGAGACAAACTATTTTTATATGTGGTAGAGAGAAGACCACATCCTATATACATAGGCATGATAAGGTACCTCCATCTAGCACATCCTTTAATCATGTCTTTATATTTCAACAGTCATTTCTTTACATAAAGTGAGTATGACTATTAATAAAAATAACTCTTCAATAAATTAGCCAAAAGATTTAAACATTCTTATAGTTATTAAACCCATATATATGGGACATAATTCTTACATTCTCTCACTTGTCCCATATAACAATACTTTTATAGTTTAATAACAAAACATAATGCGCAAATAAATATAATGTTAAATCCTTATTATATTGGCTACAACATAATATCATGACTAAGTAGAAAATTAATGCGATCTATGGTGGTTGTATGTCATTATTTTCCGGACATAATCCCTTCCATGTACTATAACACTAACCTTTTTCATTACTATTATACCTAATGAAGAGATTGGTCCAATCTTAATGTCTTTATCAAAAGACAACACCTATTATCATTATTCCTATTCTATAATTTATACAAACTCGGAAAATAAGTAATACAGAAACATATCTATTCATGAGTTCAGAGTGTTAAAGTACATAAAACATAGACATCATCATAATATACAGTAATGCCTATTTGGCAACAATGTCCATACTTTCAACATGTACACTAAATGTTTAGGGTGGCAACCCTTTCGTCAATGGATCAACATTCATAAGGTTGATGCTAATGTGTTATATTGACACTCTATGTTTCTGAGCTTTTTCTTTAATGACAAAGTATATCAATTTCATGTGCTTAGCACCTTTAGAATACTTGTCATTTCTTGCAAAGAAGACTGTTGTGAAATTATCCTAATAAATTTTTAATAGCTTAACATTATTGTTGATAATTCCAAGCCCTGAAATAAAGTTTCATAGCCACTCAGCCTGAACCATGGCCTCAAAGCATGCCACAAATTCAACTTCCATGGTGGAAGTAGCAATGATTGACTGCTTCACACTCTTCCATATTATCACTTTTCCGGCCAAAAGATACAAATCAGCAAATGTATACTTTCTTGTATTTATACAGCCGGCAAAGTCTGAACTTGAATATCCAATCACTTCAAGATGATCAGATAACCTATAAGTAAGCATGTGCTCTTCCATTGATCCAATCCTGAGTTCAGTATCTATCAAGCGTACATGAAACTCCTAACAATAGATGTGTACATAATTTCTTCTGTCTATTTTCGTTCCAGATCAAGTTTGACATTGTATGAGACTAAATTTGTCTCCCCTGCAAATTGAAATTGGTAATGCTAAGCACTTTTCCATTATGAATCTCTCTAGAACTTTGTTAACATATGCTTTCTAAGACAAGTTTAAAAATCCTTGTGATTCATCCAGGAATATCTCTTTTCCAATCACATAACTTGCCTTAGCCATATCTTTCACTTCAAAATTGCTAAAGAGAAATTAACCTTTTGGTCTCATTTAATAGACCAAGATCATTAATTGCAAGCAAGATATTATCAACAAATAGAACCAGAAAAAATAAACTTGCTCTCACTAACCTTCAAATATATACATCAATAAATGTTTTCCTTAAATCCAAAGGACATAATAGCATCATTGCACTTAAAATACTACTGGCGGAAGCTTGTTTAAATTCATATATTGATCTCTTAAGTTTACACACCATGTATCTCTCCCTTTGACTAAAAATCCCATTGTTTAATCCATATAAACATCTTCCTCTAAATTCGCATTTAGAAAGGTAGTTTTCATATCCATTTAATACAACTCTAAGTCATAATATGCTACCAAATGCCATGATAATCTTGAAGTAATCTTGCTTAGAAACTAGTGAGAATGTTTCCTTATGAGGATGTTTGGTGGACGGAATGAATTTTCATTCCTCAAAATATTATTCCTGGGAATGCTATTTTTGGAAATAATTTTCTCAAGTATGATATTTTAGATGTGTTTGATGTGCAAACTAAATTTCCAGAAATATTTGATAAATTTTCAAAAATACCCTTGATGGAGATAGTGACGGGTAGCTGACCAGTAGCAGCGGATGGCTGCAAGGGTGGTGGCCAACGGCTGGTGGGTTTCGGTGGTGATAAGAGTATTTTGGTCTTTTTATAATGAAAAATATTCTCTTCCCATTAGAAAGTTAGATTTCCATGGGGGATGGTAATATTTTGGAAGTGAGTTTCCTTCCAAAGAAAGCAATATTCCTAGGAATATTGCATCAAACTTCCTACCAAATATGGAAATATTTTGACATTCACGGGCAAAAAAAAATTTGCCCCCTTACCAAACGCCCCCTATAGTCAATGTCATCTTTTTGAGTAAAACCTTTGGCAATAAGATGGGCCTTGTAATATTCAAGGTTGCCATGAGAGTCATGCTTAGTCTTAAAGATCTATTTACATACAACTCTCTTTCACCCTTCAGATAATTCCACAATGTCCCATACACAATTGTGTTCCATAAATTTAAGCTCATCCTTCATGACATCCAACTATTTATCAGCATTATTACAATTTAACGGCTTATGAAAATGAGATTGGATCATCCAATTTAACAGGTTATGAAAATGAGGTTGGATCATCATCAATTATCAAGTCATTTTCTGACTCCTGTATATGCGCCACATAATCATCCAAAATAGCATAACTCCTTTCTCTTTGAGATCTTCATAATGCTATTGCATGTGGTTATTCTATCATTGGCTCATTGTCAACCACAAGTTCAATAATTTGTTGTTCTTCTTTATTGTTATGCGATTCAACAACATGAGGAGCAATAAGTCTAGAGGTAGAAGCACAAGTCAGAGGAACTTATACTACTTCCTTAATCTCCACATTTTGTGAGGCTTTACTCCCACTAGTTTCACCATTCTCAATGAACTAAGCATTTCCAATTTCAACAATTCTTGTGCTATAGACATGAAAATAAAATCTATACCCCTTAGACCTTTTCTGGATAACCAATAAAATATTCACTGGTTGTTCTTACATCCGGTTTCTTTTCCTGTGAATTATAAACTCTTATTTCTGTATTTCTGCCTAGCTTCCTCAATATGCAGGTGCCTTGAATTAGATTTCCTACTATCCACAGTTCAAAAGGAGTATTTGGAACTACCTTACTAGGAAGCCTATTCAACAAATACATTGTAGTTTTTAAGGCAGACATTCACAATGACATGGTAAAGATGCATTACTCATCATGTTCTTAACCATATTCATTAAGATTCAATTATACTTTTCTGATACACCATTATGTTCTAGTGTACCTGATATATTGTATTGAACACATATGTTATACATTTCTAGGAATTTAGCAAATGAACCTAGATGTTGTCCAGTTCCATCATAGATTCCATTATACTCACCACTTTTATCACATTTTTCACCTTTCTGTCTAATTGCCTTTTAATTCATTTACGTAAACTTCCAAGGCATAAACTGCTTGGGATTTCTCATGCAATGAGTAGACATAACCATAATGTAAATAATTATCCATGAAGGTGATGAAGTACTTTTCTTTATTGAAAGAATTCACATCAAAGGGTCCACATAATATAATTTCAAGAAGTTGGATACTACCTTTTGTAGCTCCTTTCTTTGTGTGTTTTGTTACTTTCCTTTAATACAATCCACACAAATATTAAGGTCAATGAAATCTAAAAATGGAAGGATGCCATTCTTTATTAATCTTTCCATTCTTACTTTGGAAATATGACCTAAACATTTATGCCACAAGTAAGTAGATGCTTTTCACATTTAGTTTTAACATTAGAAATATACAGAAATATAAGTCATACATCTACAATCAATCCACCATATATTATGAAAAATGTTCACTAAATTTGATTCAAAACATACGTAAGCACTTTCTTTTCCTAAGTACTCTAATTCTAAAAATTTCATTTGTGCTTTAATTTTTTTTGTTGCTTTGTTTATGAAAGTTGTAAGATAAAAAACCAACGGTATGCATCGAAGCTTAAAAAAGTACACGCCTAATGACTATTACAATGTCATTGCATTTAGCCAATTAGTTTCAAAATTAGGAAATTCCATATACACAGTCTACTACGATTCCTTCAGCCTAAAGTAGGGATGATGAGTTTGTCACCATAGTCTATACAAGGATTCACTTCAGCCAAAACATTCAACCTAAAATACACTTTTGGCCATCCTCACAATTTAATTCACCATCTTTGGCTCTTTCATTTTTTGTTTTGTTCTTGGTCTTTAGTTTTCATGGTTTGGAGATTGCTTCAAGTGATGGAAGATCCATGCCAACCGCCAATGTAAAAGTATCAAGCTTAAAAAAAAAAAAATTGTCCTCCCCCTTCCCAGCCCAAAAAAAAAAAAAAAAAAACCCACTCCAGCATTCAAGTTTCCGAAAATTTTCAATGGTGTTGGTTGTAAATAAATTAAAGAGATGATTCTAGTTGATATGTTTGGTAGGCTGAAGAATCCAGGGCTCGCTGACTGGAGGCTAGGAGTTGGTGGTTGCGCTGGCAGCTAGGCGGTGGCATCTAAAAAGGGGGACAGGGTAATGGCAGCCCGGGGAAGAGGAGCGGGACAGATTTGCAAAGAAAAGAGGAAAGAATGGAATTTTGGTGGAAAGGGCATAATTGGAAGATAAATTTTAGTGCTAAAATTTAATTTTTTATAATTTTATTTTATAACCATTAGATTCATTATTGAATGATACAAATTTAGTCATCATGTGATGACAAACTTGTGGTCCCCATTTTAGAACACGTCTTAGTTATTTGGGCAATAAGATAAGAATGATGCTTAGGATCTCACAACCCCGTATGTGCAAATTCACCGTTCTGGCCCATGCAATATTCATTAGCGTTGCTCTTTAAAAAAAATAAAAAATTCATGACTATATAGAAAATTACATTCCACTATAATCCTTAATCAGGTGTTGTTACTCTTATAGAGGAAATTTTTGTACGTTGATTATTAATTATTGACTTCATTTAAAACTTTGTCACAGTCCTATTTTTTCTTTAAGATATTAATTAAAAATGCAAATCACAAACTTATTTATTCATGCAGTTGATTATAATATGAAACAAATAATTTTTATATCAATATACTTAAAAAATAAAAATATACAGATCGAGAGACAGGTTAGTATTTGTTACTCCGCTGATGCTGGCACTGCCTTATTTTATTGTTTATAAATACATGAAATCGGCCTTTTAGAATATATATGACATCAAACTAGTTCATGAAATGATATATTAGATCTTGAAGTACAAACCTCATATGGCACTATTTTTTTTTTTTTTTGGTTATTGAATTATCAATTTAACCAATTGGAAGAATTGAAGAAAAAATGATGGTCTCATGTGATATTGCCTACGTATTTGAAGGAATGCAGCATCAGAATGTGAGGCGGAAGTGTTGGCATCAGAAGACTCAATGCATTTTGCTTTGGAAGAAAGCTGTCCAGAAAGTGAATTAGAATTTAGAGTTCAAACACAAACACTGGAAGGTTGGTATAGAAGTGATTTGCACACAGAATTGAGATTTATCAGGAACGTTTTTCTGAACAAGAAGGATTGGCTAAAGAATAACTCGGTGTCACAGGTTTAAAGAAAACAAAATAAATGGCATGCTACTTGGTCCAATCTACCGAAACAGGTGGAAGGAAGATCTGTTATATCGTGCAAAACTAAAGGTGATGACAATTTTGTTTCATAAAGACAGAAGACAGTGAGAACTAGCTGACGAATCTGCAGTTCTAATGACTTCTAAGTGGTGTATTAGTTATTGCTGTGGAATACCCAGGTGTATTGTCTTATGATTTGTCGAGCCCTCACTTGAATTTGGCTCATTTTTTCGTTTCTTGCTATTATGTAACCTGGAACTGGTCTGGTTTTGGCTCCTCACTGCTGTGAGTCAAGCTTTGACATTATCCATGGAAAAAATAAATAAATAAAAAACAAGAAAATGAATAATTACTCTTTAATTTGTTATGTTTTAATTAATTTGCTTTACAGTTGTCATACAATCGGTTCGACTTGATTGGCTAGTTTTTTTTTTTTTTTTACTTGACAAAAACAGACCTAAAACTCTTTTAAGAAAGCAAGTACTTATAGAATTTTTTTTGGTCAAGTACTTTTAGAATTTATAAACCTATTCGATGAGCCGAGTGAACATTATCCGCTCTAGTGACCCAACGGAAATTTTTTTTCGAATTTTATAACAAAATATAACGAGTTGGGTGAAAATTAACTATCTAGCATCCTAAAATTGAGTTGAATCGAATTAGTTGAATTTCTAGTAATACAATCTAGATACCGGCAGTTCAATCTAAAAATGATCCCCCCTCTCCTTTTTCTTTCCTTTTTCGCTATATTTTTAGATCCATTATGTACGAAAAGGCTTTTGGAAAAAAGAAAGAAGAAGAAAAGAAAGTACTGTTTTTTATATTAGAAACTTAAATATGTATTGGATAACAATTTATATCAACATAAAAACGCAAGCTGCCTAGATTGTACTCCCCCTCGAGGACTAGGCAATATCGACATGGACTGCCATAGTATTCTCCTTCTCTTTCACTTGTTTGGTAAGGATAAAAAATTTGCTATTTTCAGTTATTATTTTATAAAAGAAAGATTAAAAATAAAAAGATAATTAGAGAAAAGTAATTTGTAAAGATAGACCTTAAATTTTTTAAATAAACTTTAAAAATGATAGACAAGGACATGTATGGTTTCTTTTTTTTTTTTTGCTAGAAAACAACTTGGATGAAATCAAATTCAATTTAAAATATATTGACTATGCAATTTCTACTTCTTATCCTAAAGGTCTTGGTCTTTCATTAATCACCTGCAAGGAAATGCATTTTCTCCGATGGTTGGTCAACGTGTCCGCGAGATTATTTTTCACCTAATTCTATTTGGAATTTTCATCTATTTTTTCATTGCGTGTTAGTGATGTTACTGTTCTAATCTAGAACCTTAACATTTGACCAGAATATACAAAAAGGTTTTTGTTTGTAGTTGAAATTGTTTTCGCATTGGTTGTTGCGTGATGTTAAACAGGAATGAAAGAAGAGAGATGTAGCAGGCTTGCAACTCACTGATTTTCTAAATTTCAACTGATAAAAAAGACATACCATAACTTATGATACAGAAATGCTGACTTCTTACTTCGCTTCTTGTGGCAAATAAACGATAACACAGTTTTGCTTGTTGGTGAACAACTCAGACAAACAATGTATTCTATTCTATTAATACAGATATTCAGCAATTCCCTAACATAAAATAACTACATTACACAATATAAGGCATTTCTTCAACACTTGGCCTCTATCTTTGATGCAAGTTGTTGGAATAATATATTTATTGCATTGCATGACCATTTCCATGTAATGAAAAGGACATTGAATAATAAAAAAAGACCGAACCAATTGATAAGACTTAGTTCTTCGGATCATAACAGCTGACGATTGCATAATAAGTCTGGACAACAGTGAGAATAGATATCGCTATAAGCAACGAGTTAGAGTTGTTCAGTTTAATAAATTTCAAATATCGGTGATACAGACGAATCTGCAAATTTAGTGTATATATTTGGTTTAATTTTTAGGATAAATTCTTTTAAAATAAGATTTTTTAAAAGAATTATTTTTAAAGAAATTACTTTTAAAAGAATAATTTTTGTTTGGTTTGAATATATCAAAAGTAAATTTAAAAAAATAATTTTTATTTGGATAGGATAAAGTAAAATTATTGTTAGTTATTGATATGAGAGTAATAGTAAAACTTCTTTTCAAAATGTTTTTTTCTATAATAAAAAAGTAATTTAAAAGATACTTCTTCTAAAAGACTTTTTGGAATTTCAAAAAGCCTTCTCAAAAAAAGCTTTTATGCACTTAAATACATTAGTTATTATGTATTTTCATTTTTATACCAATAAAAGGCCTCTTGGCCTTTCCAAAAGTATAACCAAACACACCCGTATAATTGATGAGTCAGGTAAAAATGAACCCTCTAGTGACCCAATGGAAAAACCTTTTGGAGTTTTAACCCAATTTAATGAGTTGGCTAAGCACTCTATCTATATGCAATAATCTTTTTCCTTCTTTTTTTCCCAATATATTTAGATCCCATTTTCTAGGAAAATGCAAGAAAAAGAAAGAAGAAGAAATGTGTTTGCAACCAAAAATTATGGTTAGATAATTAAGGAGGAGTAGCTAACAATTAAGAGCAATCAACCAAGAAGTAAATTCAGCAGATAGCTGACAGCTAAGAGTAGTTTGTCAAAGAACAACTTCCGCTGATGATGATCAACTAATACTTGGTTGGTTACACTTAGCAGCCTACGTGAAATACGTCACTAGTAAATATTTGGCCAAAATTCGATGAAGAAGCCCAAACACTCGATTTAACTTTAATTAGCTGTAAGTAAAGATCTGGATATCAAAATGGCTATTATAATACATCAATGGAAAGACTCAAACGAGAGCATCAATGTGATATTATGGATTTACCTGGTTGAGGTCATTTTATGCTTGAGAAAAGGCCATTTCAATAACATTTTGGCCCTTTTTTCTATTTTTGCCTCAGTAGGTTTAGCCAAATATATAAGTAGGACTCTTGCCTCTTGTAATTATGACTCTAATGAGGTTTAGCAGCCTATATGGACCCTTGTTTATAGACGTTGAAGCTTGACAATTGATAGTCAATAGATGACAATTGATAGTTGATGCCTGAATAATGATGTTTGCCATTAGCAAAGGGAATGAACCTCTTATTGAGCCTTATGATGGTCTGCAGCTCACGAACCAATTTTAGGCATTGGTTCAGGGAAAAATATGCTTCAACTGAGGAGAAAAATTTGACCAAGTCCACAACTACTTCCTAGAAGATAGGAGCAGTTGAGGGAGGTAGTTTCTAATTTAGAAAGTGGGAAAATCGGTTGGGATGCAATAGTAGAAAGTTGCAATAGAGAATGGGAAGTACTTTAATTTCTCTTAAATAAGATGCATAATTAAGCCATGGTACATAGTTACATGGAATTTAGACAGAAACATGGACTAGATTAGTTGAGGTAGTGTTATTTAGAGCTAAATATTATTGGCCACTAAGTTGAATGAGTGTAAAAATGAAAGCACATGGCTAGTGGGGTTTAGTGCTTATAATTAATTTTGTATCTATAAATTATCTTGTACATTGCTTGTAAAGAGAAGACTATACATCAATCAAACACAAGTCTATCTTACATTTTTTTTTTTTGGCTTTCCACATGTATCCTTCCACCAGAGACAATCCCACTTAAACGTGAGTGACTCTACCAGATGAGATTCAAACAGTGACTTGACACATTATAATAAACTAACCCCTTACCACTAAACTAAATCTTAGTTGATACTCTATTTTACATTTGCCTCTATGTTGCTGCACTATTATTTTTCAACTTTCACATTCCAGTCTTTAACTTTCTGTTTTTATTTTCGCGCATTTTCATCTCATGACCATTATAAGTCACCTTTCCAGTGAACTGATCAAGAAGACACACCTATTATTAGCTACAAATCCAAAATGGTAAAATTGAGAACATGCATGAAACATTATTTAACAATTAAACATCTTTGCCTTTATTTCTTAACCTTTAGTTTTGAATCAAGTTTTCTAGCCCAAGCCAACAAAAGTTTGGTCTTCCCAGAATTTGCTACCGTAATTTTCTGCACTGTTACCTGGCAGGCATTATAATTCCGCTAACATCCTGGAGAATATTTATATGTTGTTTTCTACATGGAATTACATGAAAGAAGTTCAGTACACCCTGCATAAACCCCCAAAAAAAGAGTGTGTTTGAATATCCTTCAATAAGATTATAGAGCAAGCTCTCTCTCTCTCTCTCTCTCTCTCTCTCTCTCTATATATATATATATATATATATATAAACGCGCATAAAGTTGGTGGACTTCGAAATAAATGAATGTATATTGAATAAATGTAATGTAATTCAATTTTATTTTAAATGTGCCTAAATATAAAATATTACACAGTTCGAAAATGACTATTGAATACTAAACGATACAATATGCAACTAAGATAATGTTATAAATAAAAATAAGATAATGGATCGACTATATACTAAATAAAACATCAAAATTATATATAAAAAATAAAATAATAATTACTACAATACGAGACTTAGTATTCTCCTTCTCTCTCACTTGTTTGGTGAGGATTAAAAAATTTCTATTTTTAGTGATTATTTTCTAAAAGAAAGATTAAAAATATAAGTACAGAAAAATAATTTGTAAAGATAAAACTCAAAATTTTTAAATAAGAGAACTTTAAAAATGATAGACATGGACAATGGTTTCTTTTTTTTTCTTGAAAATAACTTGGATGAAACCAAATTCAATTTAAAATATATTGACTATGCAATTTCAACTCCTTATCCTAAAGGTCCTGGTCTTTTATTAATTACCTGTAAGGAAATGCATTTCTCCAATGGTTGGTCAACGTGTCCTCTAGATTATTTTTCACCTACTTCTAATTGGAATTTTAATCTATTTTTTCATTGCATGTTAGTGATGTTACTGTTCTAGTCTAGAACCTTAACATTTGACCAGAATATACAAAATGGTTTTTGTTTGTAGTCGAAATTGTTTTCACATTGGTTGTTGCGTGATGTTAAATTATTAAAA
Organism: Pterocarpus santalinus; assembly: GCA_031439595.1. Lineage (NCBI taxonomy): Eukaryota > Viridiplantae > Streptophyta > Magnoliopsida > Fabales > Fabaceae > Pterocarpus > Pterocarpus santalinus. Next base: position 19,910,340 of record CM062532.1, on the reverse strand, counting down.
AAAAGGAATGAAGGAAAGAGATATTGCAGCTATCGCTGATTATATAAATTTCAACTGATGAACAAGACTTAACTTAGGATACAAAAACGCCGACTTCTGACTTCTCTTCTTGTAACTAAAAACGACAACACAGTTTTGCTAGTTGGTGAACACTGAACAACTCAAAGTCTCAAACAAACAATGTATTTATTCTATTAATACAGATATTCAGCACTTCCTTAACATAAAATATCTATTACACAATATACAAGGCATCTCTTCAACACTAGACCCTACCCTTGATGCAACTTGTTGGCTTAATATATTTATTGCGCTGCATGAACATTTCCATGTAATGAAAAGGACATTGAAAAATAGAAAAGACCGACCAATTGACAGGACTTAGTTCTTCGGATCATAATAGCTGATGATTGTATAATAAGTCTGGACAACAGTGAGACAGATATCGCTGTAAGTAATGAGCTAGATTAGTTGAGTCTAATAGAATTCAAATACGGACGATATAGAGGAAAAAATGAATCTATAAATCCACTTGATGAGCCAAGTAAAAATTAACCCTCTAGTGACCCAACGGAAAAACCTTTCGAAGTTTTAAGCCAATTTAATGAGCTGGCTAACCGTTCTATCACTATGCATTAATCTTTTTCCTTTCTTTTTTTCCCTATATTATTAGATCCCATTTTCTAAGAAAATTTAAGAAAAAGAAAAAAGAAGAAATGAGTTTGCACCAAAAAATTGTGTTTAGATAAGGATGAGTATCTGACAGTCAAAAGCAATCAAAGAAGAAATAGGAACAACCGACAGTTGAGAGTAGTTGGTCGAAGAATGACTTTAGTTAATGATCGTTAGCTGAGACTTGGTATGTGACACTCAACAACTGACATGAAATGTGCCATTGGCGAATATTTGGCCAGAATTGGTCAAAGAAGCTCAAATGCTCAGCCAAACTTTAATTAGCCATAAGTAAAAATTTGGGCGTCAGAATGACTATTGTTACATCAATGAAAAGCCCTAGACTAGAGCATCGATGAGACAATCTGGGTTTGCCCAATTGTGGTCTCATTTCGGGCTTTAAAAAGCAATTTTCAATAATGTTTTGGCCACTTTTTTTGTTTTTGCCTCGTTAGTTTTAGCCAAATATATAATTAAAACTACTATTATTTCTCATAAGTAGGACTCTAATTAGGTTTAGTCATCTTTATGGACCTTTGTTTAATTATAGATGTTGAAGCTTGATGATTGAGAGTCGATAGCTAACAATTGATAACTGACGACCAAATAATGACGTTAGTTGTTAGTAGAGGGAGTGAACCTCCTATTGGGCCTTATGATAATTTACAACCCATGAACCAATTTTGGGCATTAGTTCAAGGAGAATCATGCTTCAACTACTAAAAAGAATAGTTTGACCAAGTCCATAATTACTTCCTAGAAGATAAGAATAGTTGAGAAAGGTAGTGTTTGATTTAGAAAGTGAGAAAAGCAGTTAAGATTTAGTAGCAGAAAGTTGCAGTAGAGGGTGAGAATGGCTCCATATGAAATAGGTTTAATGATTAAGCCATTAGTTGATAGTAACATGGAATCCAAACATAATTGTGGAGTAAATTAGTCGAGATAGTGTTATTTAGTGCTCAATGTTATTGGCCACTAGCCTGTACATGTGTAAAAGTGTAGGAACATGGATAGTGGGGTTTAATGTTAAATAACTATTTTTGTATCTTATAAATTATCTTTTACATTGCTTGTAAAGAGAAGATTGAACACATCGACCAAATACAAGTCTATTTTACTTTTTTGTTTTGGTTTCTCATAGGTATTCTTTCACCTATGGCAATTCTATTCATGTATTGTGGGGCACTTAAATATTGGTGACTTTTTCAATTGAGATTCAATCTATGGTTCATCACGTTGTGGTGGATTGTCCCTTTATCGTTAGATCTAACCTTAGTTGAAAGTCTATTTTTGTTTGCCTTATGTTTCTACACTATTATTTTGTAGCTTTTACACTCCAACTTTACCTTTCTACTTTTATTTTCATGTATTTTATATTCTTTATCTTTGCATTTCAATATTTTATAACCTTTCTTTAACACATTTTCTTTATAGTCTTTCATTTAGTTTTAGTCTTTAAAGTTTGCAATCATTTTTTCTAGCCTTCAACTATTCATCAATATCCTTTTTGGTGACTTAATTAGCTAATTTGTCTATTAAGTGGTTTCTTTAATATCTTGGAAACCCGCAATTGAGGAATAGAGTCCCTTCCTTAGTGAAATTGCTTGATATGTGCACGCGACTAATCTTAAAACTGTTTCTTGGCACACGCCATCATTTGACTAATCAGTTAGCTAACCAAAATTTAAGCAAAACAAAATCGAAGTACTGTTTTGACATTAGTAACTTCAATATGTATATCTTACAGATCACAATTTATATCAACATAAAAACCTGGAGCGCCTGGAATGGATCATACTTATCCTCGAGGACTTGGTAATATTGACGACGACATGGACATTTATGGTTTCTTTTTTTTTTGCTTGAAGACAACTTGGATGAAATCAAATTCAATTTTAAATATATTGGCTTTGCAATTTCTACTCCTTATCGGCTTATCCTAAAGGCCTCACCCTTTTCATTAATACACCGGTAAGGAAATGCATTTCTCCAATGGTTGGTCAAGGTGTCCCCAGATTATTTTTCATCTACTTATTCTCTTTGGGATTTTTATCTCATTTTTCATCGCGAGTTACTGTTCTAGTCTACAACCTTATCATTTGACCTGATCACCTGAATATACAAAGGTTTTTGTTACAGTGTAGTTGAAATTGTTTTCGCATTTGTTGCGGGATGTTGAATTGAGCAAGAATGAAGGAGAGAGATGGTGCATCAATCACAGATTTCATGAATTTCAACAGATACAAAAGACTTACCATAACTTATGCATGATACAAAAACAAATGCTGAAGACTCTTCTGACTTCAATTCTTGTAACTAATAAACGACAGCACATTCTTGTTTATTGGTGAGCAACTCAAAACGACACTTTATTCTATTAATACAGATATTCAACACTTCCTTAAGTAACATAAAATACCTTTGGTGAAAGTTGTTGGCATAGTTTATTTATTGCACTGCATCAGAATTTCCATGCATAGAACAGGACATCAAAGAAAAAATAAAGACCGAACCAGTTGACATACAGGACTTAGTTCTTCGGATCATAATAGGTGACAATTGCGTAATAAGTCTGGACAATAATGAGAATAGATAACGCTGCAAGGAAGGAGTTGTAACCTTGCCGCAAATATTTGACAATTTTGGGAATGACTTTCGGAAGCCAAGAATGCCAGAGTTTCATGAGGAATTCTTTGGCGTAACTTGTTGCCGGGTATTTATTCAAGTCATTGACCATTTCCCAATAACGGGAATCATTGATTTTGCCACGGTCAACTCCCTTTACCATTGAACGGAAAAATTCAAGAAGTTGTTTGTTGCTCTTTTTCGTATGATCTATTATGACTTGCCTGTCTTTTAGAAGTTGAACGTCACTTTTATAAAAGTAATTATGAAATGCTGTTTTTGTATATTTTTCCACTGTGGTTTTACACCGGTACATATAGCATAGTCAGTTGCTACAATTCAGGAACTGATAGAAACAAACATTTAAATATACAATTGAGATAAGTTTAATGATCTGAATGATAGGAGTTTGACTTGCATGATTTCAACAGATTCAGTTTGAATCTGATGTAGTCTCTATACGCCCCCTCAAGATGGAATTACCATTGGTAAGTTGCATCTTGTTCCTAAAGTCTTCAAACTTGGTTACTGGTAATGGTTTCGTGAGTAAATCCGCAAGCTGATCTTTGGTAGAAACATGAGACACCCGGAGGCGTCCTGATTGAACTTGTTCCCGAACAAAGTGATAGTCAAGGGAGATATGTTTCATTCTTGAGTGATTGACAGGATTTGAACAGAGATAGGTGGCTCCAATGTTGTCACATAGTAATATAGGCGGACCAAATTGTGGAATTTTGAGCTCATGAAGTAAGTTGGTGAGCCACATGACTTCAGCCGCAGCAGAGGCAACCGCACGATACTCAGCTTCAGTGGATGAACGAGCAACAGTTCGTTGTTTCTTTGAGCTCCAGGAGACAGGGTTGCCACCAATGAATGTGATGAAGGCTGAAGTAGATGTTCTATCATCCATATTTCCCCCCCAGTCAGCATCGGAGTAGGTGGTAAGGTTGAGAGTTTTTGGTTTCTGCAGAAGGAAACCATGATTGATCGTTGACTTAAGATATCTGAGTAACCTTTTTAGGTGCTGAAGATGAGTGGTGGTCGGTTGATGCATGAACTGTGACAGCTTGTTGATTGCAAAGGACAGGTCAGGGCGTGTCATATTTAAATATTGAAGAGCCCCAATTATCCTTCGATATTGAGTTGCATCTGTATGTGGAGAGCCATCAAGGAGTTGAAGAGTGGCTGTGGAAGCAAGTGGGGTAGGGGCTGGTTTCGCCCCCTGCATATCAAATCTTTCAAGTAACTCTCGAATAAAATTGTGTTGAGACAAGAATAAGCCACCCTTAATAGGCACCAATTCCACACCTAGGAAGTAATGAGGAGTTCCAAGATTCTTTAGTGAGAATCTAGCGGATAAGTCTTTGATGAATGAGGTTAAAAATTCATTGTCATTTCCTGTAATCAATAAATCATCCACATACGCAAGGAAGTAAGTAGTAACAGTATTTGTGGAATAGATGAATAAGGATGGATCACTGTGACTCATACGAAAACCATATGCTGTGATGAAGGATTTCAAGGCGTCATGCCATGCACGAGGAGCTTGTCGTAAGCCATAAATTGCCTTGTGAAGATGACAAACATGGTTTGGAAATTGAGGATGCTTAAATCCTGGTGGCTGATTCATATAAACTTGCTCTGCAATGGTGCCTTGAAGGAAGGCATTGTTGATGTCAAGTTGATGCATTTTCCAAGAATTTGCCAAAGCTATAGTGAGAATAACCTTGACAGTTTGAGGACGAACAACAGGGGCAAATGTTTCACCAAAATCAGTACCTGCAGCTTGTGTGTAACCCTTGGCCACAAGACGAGCTTTGTAGCGGGAAATGGAGCCATCGGAGTTCCTTTTAATTCGAAATAGCCACTTGCAACCAACAACATTTTGATTTATTGGAGCTGAGACCAAAGACCACGTACCATTTCGTAGAAGTGCATCAAATTCTTCCATCATGGCTTGGCGCCAGTGAGGGTACTTCATTGCCTCTCTCACACTAGAAGGTTCAAGATTTTCAGGGAGTGGATATTTGGTGGCTGTGAAGGTTTTCTTTGGTTTAAAAATTCCATTTTGAGAACGAGTAATCATACGGTGAGGTTTGTTAGGATGAGGTTGGGTGGAGTGAGGTGGGGGTGAGTTAGAATGTGATGGGAAACTTTCTGAATTGGTTTCAGTGGGAGAAGATGAGACTTCGGGTGCCACTACTGGAGGTCCTGCAGAGAGATGCTGTGATGATGAATCTGATGCAGATGAGTGATATGATGGAGTGGTATGAGTGTGGAGAGGTGGTACAGTAGGTAGATGCAGAATGTGAGGTGGTGTGAGATTGGTAGTGGAAGTGTGTTCAGCAGATTGATGACAATTTACAATGAGAGACTGATATGGAAATATTGTGTCATGAAATGTAACATGTCTAGAGATGTAAATTTTGTTAGTGACTGGATCAAAACATTGGTAGGCATACTGAGTGGGTGAGTAGCCAATAAAAATGCAGGGTGTGGATTTTGGTTCAATTTTGTTTGATGTATAGGGTTTTAACCAAGGAAAGCAAAGGCAACCAAAGGAGTGTAGGTGTTTGAGGTTAAAGTCAGATTGGTGAAGTGTGTGGTAAGGAGACTTCATATGAAGGATGGGTGTAGGTAACCTATTGATAAGGTATACAGCTGTGAGAAAGGCAAAGGACCAGAATTTAGGAGGGAGTTTGGAGTGGTGCAGTAAGGCTCGACCAGTCTCAACAATTTGCCTATGTCTTCGTTCCGCTGGTGCATTGTGCTGTGGTGTATGTGGTGGAGTTGTAAAGTGTGATATGCCATGATTGGTGAGAAATGTTCTTAATTTTAGGAATTCACCACCATTATCCGAATAAACAGTAACAATTGGCTGATTAAAGAATTTTTCCACAAGTGTTTTAAACTTTGGAAATATAATGGAGACATCTGATTTATTTTTGAGGGGATACAACCAAACATACTTAGTGAAATGATCAACTAAAACAAGATAAAAAAGAAAACCATCAATGGATCTAACTGGGGCAGGTCCCCATACATTAGTATAAAGAAGTTCAAGAGGCCTAGAACTAGTAAGAGTGGATTTCTTGAATGGCAGCTTGTGACTCTTTGAACATTCACACGAAATGCATGGAGAGACTGTGTGATCTTTTATTTGCTGAGATGAATTGAGATGATGAAGAATTCGGGATGAGGGATGTCCTAGAATGTGATGCCAGGGAAATGCAGTAGTGGAAGTGTATGCATGAGGAGATGATGCAGATGGAAAGTGGTAGAGTCCTCTCTTAACGGTTCCTTTGAGCAGTGGCGCCTTTGTCCTCAAATCCTTCACATGAAAACAATCAGAAAAAAATTCCACAGAAACTGGATTAGATTGGCATAACTGAGAGATAGAAATTAGTTTTTGAGAGATATTTGGAACATGTAGGACATTGTTGAGGTGGAGTGTGTGTGACTGTGAGGTGAGTTTGGTTTTACCAGTGTGACTAATAGGTAGTGCAGTACCATCACCAACATAGAGTTGATCTTTGCCATCATATGGAGTAGTGAGATGCAGTTGCTCTAAGTCATTGGTGATGTGGTGGCTGGCCCCAGAGTCCAAGATCCAATCATTTGAGGTTGGTGGAACATGAGCATTGTGGGCAGCAGGCTTGAAATTTTGTTTGTTGGGGTAACCATGAATTTTATAACACACTTTGGCAGTGTGTCCTGGTTTCTCACAGTATTGACACACAACCCTCTTTGAAGAACTAGTGGTTGAATGTGGGTTGAGTGAATTGGAGTGTGAATTTTGCTGTTGGTGTTTGGATTTAAATGGAGAAGATCTTGCCTTTTGTGCTGCATTTGCAGATGCAATGACAGTGGAGTCAGAGGAAGAAATGTCACGGTTCAGATATGTTTCATAATCTGTCAGCAGATCATGCAATTCTTCAAAGGGTATTGGATTTTCTCTTGCACGAATGGCGGCAGAAACTTCACGAAATTCAGAGCCTAGGCCATTGAGTGTGTGTATGACTAAGTCATCATCATCAATTTGGCAGTGAATCACAGATAATTCATCTGCAATAGCCTTAATACCATGAAGGTATTGTGTCATAGATTGAGTTCCTTTGAGGGACCGAGAAATTCTATCTTTGAGATATAAAATCATGTGTCTTGTTTTACTGGCAAACAATTTGTTGAGAGTGTCCCATGCTTGCTTGGATGTCTTGACATTCCCTAGCATTGTTGTCACGCAGTTGATCAACCGAATCGATGATGGCATGGAGGATGAGTTGATCTTGCCTCCTCCAGTTTCGATAATTCTGATGGTTAGCATCTGGACAGGTTGAAGTACCATCCACAAAGCCAATGAGATCGTAGCCTACAAGAAGAGCAGTGAGTTGTACTCTCCAAGCAGGATAGTTAGTCCCATTGAGCTTGGTGGAATGTTGCGTGTTGATGGCTAGGACAGAGGTATTGGAGGGAAGGATGTGTTCAACATTTGGATTTGGATTGGGATTGGGATTTGGGTTTGATGTAGTAGAAGACATGGTTGTGGATCGAGAAAGCTGTGAAGCGTAGAAGCTCTGATACCATATAAAAGTAATTATGAAATGCTGTTTTTGTATATTTTTCCACTGTGGTTTTACACCGGTACATATAGCATAGTCAGTTGCTACAATTCAGGAACTGATAGAAACAAACATTTAAATATACAATTGAGATAAGTTTAATGATCTGAATGATAGGAGTTTGACTTGCATGATTTCAACAGATTCAGTTTGAATCTGATGTAGTCTCTATAACTTTCACGGCAAATCAAGCCATTGAAAAGGAAGGCAGCCCAAGTGCAATTGTGTTTGCAGCCGAAACCGGTGTGGCCCTGCTCCCAGGCAATGAGGTTCCGCCACCTCACCTCCGTTTCCTTTGTAATAGGCAGCGGCGGGATTTTTAGTATCCCGCCGCTGAATTTTATGTTGAAGTTAAAGGCTGCTCTTGCTGTTCCCCCTTGATCTAGGATTGGGTGGTTTGACAGCTTACCTAACATCATTGGTAATAATTTAATAATAATTGAAAAAATTATTACCTTTTAAATTATTGATAATACTGTAATATCATTTTTAAAATGTGCAAATAATGGATTTTTAGTATAAAGGCAAAGTGGATTGTCTTGAAATTTTGAATTACAAGCAATAACAGCACAATCAAATAAGATAATATTATAAATTTAAATAATTTAAAATTATATTATTAGTAATTCAGATAGATTATTACATACTAAATACTTTGCAAAGATAAAGGTGATCAAATTCATTTAAAATTGCATAAAGATTGAAAATCGATTTTAAATAATAAACATCAGCCAGCATAGAAACAATTTATCTTGATTTGATTTTTATTTTTTAAAATTAATTAATTCAGTTCAGGTGATTCTGAATTTGTAAAATTAATTTACATCAAATTAAACTAATATATTTTTTTATAATATTTTAAAATGAAAATTATTTATATTTTATCATATTTTAAACTAATATTTTGTGTTTAATTATTTATTAATTTTTATTTTGTTTAATAACTTTGCTATTATATAATTTTTTAAAATATTTTATTGTGTACTTAAATTGCTAGAGCTAGATATTCATATAATTTTTATAATATTTTTAGAACTTAAGTTTATAAAGATATTAATAATTAATTTAATTTAATGAACTTGCATTCTCATTTTGTATTTTAGAAAAATATTAGAGTGCTTACTTCAGTATTACCACTACAAAAATGTAATATACGTTGTGAAGTTTATTAAAATTTATAGTTTGAATTAAAAAAAAAAAAAACAAATTCTTGTCTGGAATAAAAAAGTTATAATTATAGTATCAAAGGTTATGATGTTATAATGTAGACTGAGTCTCGCTGCACGCTTTAAACCTCACAACGCATATTGTAAACCCTAAAAAGTATTTTCAGTATTGTAATTTTTTTCTGAAAAAAATTACTTTACCTTTTTAAATTATAGGCCTATACACTTCAGAATCTGAATTTTAAAAACTTACAAATTGACTCCCTTAAACCTTTTTAAATGTATAAATTAATTTTTATTAATTTTTTATTAATTAAGAATAAAAAATTATATATTCAAAAAAATTTAAAATATTAGATTATATATTTAAAAAAGTTCAGAAGATTGATTTCAATATAATATAAATTTTAAAGAGATATAATATATTTATTTTGATTAAAATAAATATTTACAAAAATTTAAAGAGTTAATTTATATATTTTTAAAATATAGGGATTATAATACATACGACCTATAATTTAAAAAGTAAAGTGCAATTTTTCCTAATTTTTTTACATCGAGTTATAAGTTTTCTATTTCAAAAATGTTATACCATACCATCTTTATGAAAAGAGTACTAAAATATAGTCAAAATTGAATTAATTGGATCAATATGTAACCCAATTTAAACTCGGTTTGAATTACTTTCATTTCTTAGACAAAATTAAGCCAACTTAATTCAAATTAAAATAAATTCTATTACTCGGTCGAATTTTATGGATTTAAATCGAAACTGAAGCAACACTCTTACCTCGAGCTATGATTTTAACCCCAGCAGCTTCGAGGATGGTAGCGCATCGACTTAGTTGTGCATAGGAAGATTCAATGTTGATAGCAATGGATCCATCATGTTGGCTTTGGCTTTCCTGATTCTCCTCCAGTTTCTTCTCACTCTTCCATGAAATGTGAGAGTGGACAAGTTCAAGAAGGTAAGAGGCATAGCGGCCAGAAGTAAACCTGCTATCGGGAAGGTAGCCAAAGAGACTTAGTGCCAGAGTTTCAACAGGGACATCCCTCCCATCCTTATCTTTGAAGCCTTCAGGGAAAAGTTTTTTACACAATTCACGGAGAAGGACAAGTGGTATTTGGTTCTCCAGCACCAACAGATCAGTTAACATGTCCGAGTTTCTCAATCAAATTCTCAGATCCAACGATGAGAAGCTCTAGCAGGAAACAAGCGTCACACAACATAATATCGAGGAGGTCCCCTTTTTCCAGTTTGATATCAGCCGTATAGCTAGCTGCAACTTCTTTCTCTAACTCCGAAATGAGTATGGAGCATTTTTCTAAGTTTGGTCCGGCTTTGTCTTCTGGTCGATGAAGAAGAGACAGCATGCAGTGCCATTTAATGTTATCCATTTGCGCTAGGTCCCTTCTGGTTCCCTTGTGCCTGGGCCCAATGGAGATAGACTTCGGCATGTATGCATTCTCATTCCATTTGCGAAGTTCTTCTTGGACAATGGAAATGCTAAATGGTTTAGAATGCAATCGAAAACGACTCAGTATTGCTTTCATAGAGTTCTCCCGTTCCTTCAACCTCGTGTCCTCGCTTTCATTGTTGTGCTGATTCGCGTGCATGGCCTACAGTTGATCAGCTAATAATCAATTAAGACTTTTGCTATTGAGTACGAAGAACAGCCACCCAAGAACAGTACGAGTAAAAGTGATCGGTCAAAATTTAATAAGTCAGTAAAATATTTAATTTTTTTGACAGCCAAAAAATGCAGTGATCGGCTGATATCTTTTCGTCACGTGTTTGTACTATTAATTATTACTGATTAATTAATTAACTGTCTTGGAAGAATGACTAGCAGTATGATTGATTATTCAAAGTGGGGGTGTTATTTGTCGGCATCTTTAAATATATACAATTATTAGACATCCATTCATAGAGTTGAAAAAAATTTATAAAAATTTATGAAAGGAAAAGAAAAAATGAAAAAACAAGAGGAAAGAAAAGCAAAATAGAAAAATGGTGTCAAAGTATGTCAATAATAGATATATATAAATTACTTTTCTCTTATTAAAACAAAGTAAACTGTATTTTAGTGATTTTTTTTTCAACTTGTCCATAAAAATTAATCATGCCTATTAAAATGAATTAAGTCTTACCTCTAAAAACTCATAACTTTAAACGTTGAAGTTTAAGGGGAAAAAAAAATCAAAATAGTTATTACGTGTATAATATGACATCCGTAAAACAAAAATAGACATGTCAAAACTAGGTCAGCAGTACTCTATTATGATTAGATTAATGGTGTCACCAAAAAAGATAATATTAAAAACTTTGTCAAAATATTAAAGATGGAATTAAAAAGAAAAATTTAGACAAAATTATTATATTTCTAAAAATATAAAGGATTAAAATAGAGTTTCTTTGCCAAACGAGTTATATTACCTAGACGAATAATGAACACCTTAACTCGGAAAAGGAGGAGGAACAAGAGAAAGGAGGGAACACGGATAGACAGATGCCGTAAGGATCAGTAAAACGCAAAGGCACTCACACAAACTTTGGTGACCATTTATGCCATTTTATAGAGGCGATACACCAGTTTTAGAAGGAACAATCCGAGGGACCACATGCATGAGCACTAATTTCTTGATTGACCTCTCAGTTCCGTTTTAGGAAGTACAGACATGAATCCAGACACTTGATATGATACGGATACGGGTAAAGGGACAAACTAAATTCATAAAATCATATATATATATATATATGCCCTTTTCAAAAAAAGATGGAGCACTATTTCTATTGACATATCAAAAAATAATTTTAAATAAACTTAGATTTTTGACTTTTTGAATTTTTTTTTGGTCCATCAAATAATCGAAAAAAAAGTATTAGGTCGTGTCTTGAACATATTTGAGCTGTGTTCATATAATATCTGAGCTGTGTCTGAGTTAAAAAATAATGTTTTTTAAATTGGACACGTAAAACCACGTATCGGTATCCCACTTGTGTCGGACATGCAGATACACTATTAAATTGGTATGTCCGTGTTTCATAGTTTCTATTATATCTTCTTAATCCTTGAAATAATTCTCTTATTACCTAAAAAAAAATAAATAAAAAATTAAAGCATGCGATAACTTAAAAAATTTAATGTCATCTAATTATATATTATCATATATAAAAATCAACTTTTGCAATTAATACCTCAAAAGATATGCAAATAGTAGTGTAAGGATAAAAAAATAGTATAATTTTTTTTATATTGATATTATATCAAAATTAATCTATATTTTTGTCCCTGAAAAATTTTTACTTTAATATTTTAATCCTTAAAAGATTAAATGCATAACACTTTAGTTCCTAAAAGATTTTTCTTTAATACTTTAGTCCTTAAAATATTAAATATATACACTTTAATATATTTTGATATTTTCTTTTTTTACTATAAAATAAAATGGAAAAATAAATTATAATAAAATATAATTCTTATTAATTATTTAATTTAATTGTTGGCTTCTATATATATATGTATATATATTATGCTACTTTTGTATGTGCCGAGGGATTTTATTATTGACTCATGGAGGATACCCCACATGTTTAAGGCATGGAAGTTTATGGTTGCCAAGCACTTGCAGGACATGTACTAAGATATCCGCCAGAAGGGGGCTCTCCATGACTAAATAACAGGGGGCAACCATTGGGTCTTGCAGGATTATTAGAGAATTCTTGCTAAAGGTCGGAAGGCCAAGGCTAACAGAGCCTCTACAAAGAGTGGCTTTCTACATTATGGTGGCTCCATTACCTTGTAGGGCATTAAGGCCAATATGGTAAATAAGTTTAATTAATTAATATACTTAATTTTATATTTGGATTTTGTGTATTCATTTATGTTGATCAATTATGTAAAATTAATTTGAAAAGTGGATGAAGCTCCTCAACAGGACACCTATACAGGGAGGGATGTTCAAGAAGATGTGCCTATTGGGTCTGAGGTTGAGGATATGGTCCGTTCTCATCTCCATGTCCTTAATGAGGAGATGCACAGGAGGTTGGAGCAGCAGGATCAACAATTTTGAGATAAAAAAAGCCTTCTAGAAGAAGAAGTTGTGGATAATGGAGAAGAAGGTGGAGTAAAAGATGACGAAGACAATGCACTCATACTTTGAGCAGTTGCGGGCTAGTGGCTCATCATTTCCTCCTCCATTGCTTGGGGATTCTTCTTCTCTGACATGGACGCCTAGGACTACTCATGATTCTTTTTTTTTTTAAACATTATTTGAACATTTTGTTTTAATGATTGTCTATTTTATCATTATAAAATAATTTGAACATGTTACGTGTATTTATTGTAATTATTATATTTTAGTTTTTAATTATATATATGTTTAAATCAAATAAAATAATTAAAAAAGTAAATAAGTTTCATACTTAGCAACAGATTATCTGTCAGTAATTTATTTGTTAACAAAAATTAATATAATTCTTAATTACAAGTGTTGGTAGAAAATTCGTTGGTAAATATAATTGAATATTTAATTTTGGAAATATTACCGACAGAAATATATGTCAATAATATTAAAGGATATGCCCTTATTAAATTGCTTAACAACGAAAAGATTGACAAAATTTTCAAATAATTACCGACGAAATGCAAATAATTTTTGTTGGTTATTTCATTGATATTACTTCAAAATAAAAAAAAAAATTCCCGGTAATTATTACCAACGCGTGATTTAGCAATGGATCCCTTCCTCCAAAACATCCGTCAATAATATTAAAGGATCTATCATTATTAAATTGTTGAATGACAAAAAATTGACAAAATTTCTAAATAATCATCCACGAATTGCGAATAATTTTTGTCGGTAATCTCATTGATAATTACCTACAAAATTAAAAAAAAATAAATTGTATTATTTGTTACCAACACATGACTTACCAATGGATCCCTTCCTCCTGAAAATCAATTGGAAAAATTAATTATTGACAAAAATTATAAACTGTCCCTTAGTAATTCTGTTGGTAATCCGCATGGTTTTAGTAGTGGTAAATAATAGGGAATTTATGTTGATGGTTGAGGACTCGGAGGAGCTACAATAGTAAATAATAATATTGTCACTTAATTAATTTCTTAGTCATATATATAAAATCTTTATTCATTTGCACATTAATTAATCCTCAGTCGGATGATAGTATTATCATTTTTCCATCACAATTCCCTCGATTCCCTAGTCATCAACATGAATTCTTCATTATTTAATTATTTATACGTGACTCTCCACTATCGATGGATACTCTAAATGATTATGCCCAGGATCATTTCTCTTGCAATTAACATAGGCAAAAATAAAATTGGTATAAAATAATTAATTTTTTATTGAAATTCTGAAGTAACAAATAAGATACTAAAAATGATAATACTTCATCATCCTTAAAGCGGTCCTAACCCATCAAGCTGCGATGCCAAATTGTGCAACAGGGAAGCAAAGATGAACTTTCCAAATAATAAAGCTTTCCTAATTTCTATATATACAAATTACTTACAATAGTACAACATGATTTTGGCACCTTTCATGTGGGAATTTTATTTCAATAACCACAAATATTTAAGAAATTTCTACTCTTAAATCATCAATTTTAACTTTAAACATATGGCATGCATAATAATTGTTATTATATAAATAAGATTAGGTGTTAGAATTACCTGAAATGGTTGAAGTTAATGAATCCATAGCCATCCTTTTGACCTAACAAAGGAAGTAGAGTGAGAGAGAGAAACTCCTCTGTCACAACAATCCAGAATACATGTTACTATTTCAATGGGGGCAACAGACAGCTATTAAGGGTTGGAGCAAAGGCCTCTCTTTGTGTCGGTAAAATGGTGGGTTAAACATACCCATTATAACAAGCCTATACTCAAGCCTCATACCATACCCACTAATGAGCAATATTAAATGTAATTAAGTCCAATAATAATATTGATCACAAAATAGGCTTAATAATAAGACGCAATGTTGATTTATAGGCTTTATAAAACTGACATAAGAAGCCTAGGTCTTTTCGAATAATCGACATCTTGTTACAACAAACCGAAAAATTGACATCTTGTCACAATAAGTGTTTATAAGCTCGAGATAGTAGATAATTCTTCAAAATTTTGTAGTCTTCTAGCCAGTGAGCATCTTGTAGAGACTTTAACCAGTGCTGAACTGAGGATCCGAACACTGGGCTTTTGCGATTAATTTGAATTAATTTGGTCAAGTGTTACTATTACGCATTTGTTTGTAATTTTATTCTTTTTTATTTTCTTATATGACATTATCATATAAAGAAAAAAAAAAAAAGACACGCACATCTTAAATAAGACTCAGGTTTTACTTATTTTAAATACTTACGTTTATTTTTCTCTTCAAAAAACATTATCATGTGAAATTTTATATAAATAATTCATTCTGTTATTCAATAATAATGAAAAAAAACTACGAGGAGCACAAGTTGAGCTGAATTTTTTTTTTTTTGGAACAAAAGATTGTGGAAATTTGTACTCCTCTTATTAAGTAATCATCTCGGAAGGAAAATAGGATAGCGTCATCCACCTGACGTCAGTTCAAGTTGTTTATGTACCAAAAAATAAAACAAGTTGCTACAGTTTTTTACCCCATCCAAGTTAAGCGTTAAAATATGTCCTAACTTATCAAATATTTATAAATGTATTTATAGATCACTAACTCACCAATTAAAAATAAAAATCTAAAAATCAATGTAAGTTAAGGCGTTACTTGAGTGCGGAAGGTTGAGGGGAAGTAACGCTTGTTAGCACCTAAGTTGCCAAAGATAGAGCCTCCACCACTCGCTACCAGACTTCCTACACCCATGGAATGCCATCTGAACCTCCTACTCATATATCCTAGCTAATTATGCGAGAATTCCCTAATTCCCATCTATTATGTTTATTTATACCTATCACGCCATCAGTATAAAGAGCGTTATAAGTCTTAAGGTATGCATATTTTCTCCGTTACTTTCCATCCTTTTAGTGTACCTTCTAACTTCAATTTTAGAGTGTTTCTATAGGTACATTACTTTCGTTTTGCTATCACACAAGGATCTGTCCGACACCATTCGCTCTCTACCCACGTTCAAGTTTATTCTCTTCTTGAATTTTGAATAAAACATTACTCTTTTATGTATAAAACTAATTATTGTTAATTTCTTAAATATAATATTACTTTTGAATCCTTCTTCTGCCAATCGTTTTTTTCAATCTCTTTAAAAAGAAAATGTCTTGAAAAAGTCAGAATAGCTTAATTACAAGAATTTAATTAACAATTTTTTATATCTCAAAAAGTCAAAAAGAATAGTAGTTAGAGAAAAATTTGCCAGTCGCTTCAATACCACATTTCTGCATCAACTTAATTTTTTAAAATGAAAGCTTTTGGAAAAAAATGTTAATTTAAATTCATAACAGGATTAATATAAGTTTAATTTTGGTATAATTTTGAGGTAGTTATTATAATAGTTAAGTATTTTTAATAATATAATAATACATTTTTTTTTTGGCTTTTTAAGGATGCTCACCCTTGGGTACTATCGCGATTGAGAAGTTTTTCCAATAAGTATCTTCTCTAGAGTTTGAACCCATATCCTCCTCATGAAAGAGCAACTTGCTTACCAGTGCAATCATACATAATTATATAACAGTAAATTTTATACTAATTAATATATTAAAGTTAAATTTAGACTATTATTTTTATATAATGAACAAAATCCGTCATATCTATTTCACTTATATGATGTTGATGTCTTATATGTCTTATGAACTACATATGAATCCAACAGGTACCAATAAATAAATTATGCATTATGAATTCGTGTATCATTCTGCAATAGATACATGCATTGAATTCCTAAATTCTAGAAGAAATAGTCCATATAAAAATTGTAGCCTAGCTAGTTGTTAGGTGATAGTAACAAAATTAAATAAATAAATTGTGTGAATACATATAACAAATACTTGGATCCTACCATGTGACACTCTTGAAAAGTTATAAATATCAAGCAATTTTATTGTGTCACTGTCAATAATACATGTTTATTTCCTTCTCTTCCAGGAAATTTTAGGTAGACATTATATTAATATTGATTTACATTATATTAATATTGATTTTTAAATTAACAAATTGCATATGTAAAAGGTGATTTGTTTTTAAAAAATAAATATAATTTTAATATACTTTATACAATCTTAAACAAACATGCCAATTGTTAATTTTAGTGATTATAATAAGCAATGTTTACTTAAGAAGTTCTCCTATTTCCAAATAAATATAGAGATTTTGAAATAGTTATAAACTCCGAGAAGTCATATTGTACACATGTCAACTAGACAATTTTAAATAAAAGATAGATACCACTGCATGCGCATTCTTAGGTGCAACACAGTTGTAAGTTGCATCATGCAACTTGTCAATTTAATGGATGAGGAGAAACTATGGTATTGCACCATGCAACACTCAAAAAACTATGGTAAGCTGATAATATGATAATAGTTGAGGAGAAATAGTCGGGTAAAAAATAATCAATAGTCAATAGATAGATTTAGCCGATAGCTGAAAAACAGCAACCTTAGCTGACAGTCGACAATCGATAGCTAACAATCAATAGTAAGTAGGTAAAAGCCGGCGCTCAACTAATCTTATTTCAACTAATTCTTAAAATAATTTCCCGGCACCCCGACATTCGGCTTAAGTTCCCGCCAAGCAAAATGGTAAAACAGGTATGTGCAACATTATATAATATTTAGAGAAGTTATATTCACTCATACAAAAGTTTTGTGCTCGACTTTCCACTTTAACATTTTTGGGTGCTTTAGTACCCCCTTGTCAGCTATAGAAAGAAAAGTTATATGAAACATAGTATTATCCAGAAGTTTGTGAGGAGAATGAGTATAATGTTATGTTTGATACGGAAAATAGTAGTTAATTATTTCCATGCTTTAATAAACATTATTCTAATGTTTGTGCATGCTTGTTAGCACAAACATGAAAAGAAAATTGCATTCCATATAAAGTACTATATAAAAATCATTATCACATTATTCTCTGTCAAAGAAAATGGGATCGGTGATTCCATATTCCATAATCTATAAAATAAAATTTAACTTCCTTGGCTTCTGGGTTTTACACTTCATTAAATGAGAAGGAAAATTCTCACTGGGGAGTAAATGAGAATTAAGATTTATATAATTACTTAAAAAATTTATATAATTTTATGTTTTAATTTGAATTATTCACGTAAAATCTAAAGATTAAGATTTATTCCTTTTATTTTCACAATTAATCACTCATCTCATTTGATCCTTTTCCTCTAAAAGAAATTTTCCAAAACAAGAGCAGTCTTAGCTTGTATTTTTTTAGGTAAGAGTTCCTCAATTAGTAAATTACATTGACCTAAAAAATTTTCGATCTGCTTTTGCTACTAATGTATTATTAATATTCACTAGTTACGAGTGCAATTGGCGTATATCTGTTGATAAATGAATATTTTCATCATGTAAATCATACACGGAAGACGCATATATTCCCAAATATAAATTGGAGAGAAATCTCTCTTGTTTTTTTTTTTTTGGAAATTGAGGCAAACTAACCTTAAATAATAAAAAATGTTAAACTTGCTTGAAAAATGACATGAATGTTGGTCTTTTCCTTTTCTATTCTTTTACCTAAATTTGTGAGGAAGATTCAACAAAAAGAACTAGGCCACCAAAAATGCCATAAGTGAAAGCAGTGCATATCGCCGATTATACGCTTGATCCATCATGGCCCTAAAAGCTGGTTAGTGGCCCAATATCTAGGGAGGAAGTTTAGAAAAGCCCAGACACTTCATGAGCCTATTTGTTGCAATATGACTAAGTCCGCAGTTAGCAAAAAATGGGCTTCAGCAGGCTGCGTTGTTGCCGTGTCAAGCACCGTGGTAATAGCAACCCTCTAATTTGCTTTTGATGCATGTATGCAGTATGCTGCTAGCCTTCCGCTTAGCACTACCTACATATATGCATATTTGTAAAAGAGGGATAGTGCTTGTTAACACCCAAATTTTGTTCCAGCAGGTTCTTGAAGCCCAAGAGTTAAGGCCCATTAAGAAGAATAATTGAGATGCCTTTTTAAGCCCAAATCCTGGTAGCCAAGGAGCAATATCAGCTGAGGCAAATGGGCAAACCAACAAGGCCATTATGTGAATGGATGAAAGTTGGTTATTTTCTGTTATTTTGGTCGTGAAGGAAGCCAAATTGGTGTTTGAATTCAAGATAAATGACCACGGCAGCCGAAGGGCGGTTGTGCACGTTTGCAAGCAGTTGAAGATGAAGAAGTCGCTGCCGACAGTGGTATAAAAGGAAGAGAACAACAGATCGTGGGATCATTGGAACACACCTAATACAAAGACTTGTTTTTTACCTTTATTTCCATTGCATTCAGTTTTAGTTTCATCTAGTTCTTTGTTATTCGGCTTTTTGTATTATCCTTTCCCTTGTAATTTAACTTTCAATCTACTTGTGTACTTAAACCGAATTTCATTGTATTGTACAAGTCCATCTCGTCAATGAAAGTCTCTGTTTATATCTATTGATTGGCTTTGCTTAACACTTGATTGCAAGTTAGTTAGGGGACCTATTATTGAGAAGCAAAGTATCCTTCTTAGCTCAATCACTTGAATTTGAAGGTTATCATAGGACTTTGCTTGGTTTTTCCCGCATTTTGCTTAGCCGAGTGAAATAGTCCAACATATTTTTGCATGCCGGTGGGACCTCCAAAGTCCAATCAGCAAAAATTTCCATCACTTGGTCTGGATCATATCCTAGATACAAGAAGGCTATCAATATGAATAACCTAAACCCAAATCTAGCCACATCAAAATAAAACAACTGCCAGGCTAAGGGACAGTCGGTGACGTATGTGGCTGCACCTGCGACCCCTCTAAAGGTACCCGACTTTGGTTTCTGCTTCACCCTAGCCTAAGGTTTTGGTTGCTTCACACAACCAGGACAAGAAGATAAGCAACTAATGAGCATCTTTATTACATTCATTTATTGCTTGATTTCACATAGTTTCGTACTTTAATTGTAAATATTTTAACCTATTTGACATGATAATTTGGCTTTTTATAAATTTTGAGTATTTAATGTTGATTTGGTGAATATTTGGTGATTTTTCGGTTTTATGGCTGATTTTACTCAATTTTGTAAGAAAGGAGTTTATGGCAATTTATTGGAATATTTTGGGCTTAAAGCTAGAAGATTTCGGGAAAATGCTAATGAAGAGAAATTTGTGTCTCTCTATATAGAGGTCAGATTAAGATGATTTAAGATATTCCAAAAAGATCAGGAGAAGATCTTCAATTGTGCTGTTGATCACAATTTCCAGCTCTCAAAGATTCCTAATGAAAATCTAGTTGCAAGATTAAAGTACAAATCTATCCTAATGTTGTTCAGCTTGACTTCTACCTAGTATTTCACTAATATCTTGAGATATAGAAATCCGATATATGCAACTCTTGTGGGGTTGAAAAGCTAACTTATAGATCTATGATGTGAGTGCCAAGCTCAACCAAATTAAATTACCAAAATTACACTTATAGAATATGTACAATCCAAATCATTTTTCAAAGGACCTTAAATATTATTATTAAATTGTTGATAGTTACGAAAAAGGGGAGGTTTTGTTTGCTTTAAAAAAATATTAAAATAGTGTGAGAAAATTATGAAGAAAATCAATAAATCAAAACAACCAACCCAAGAGCTATTCGGAATATTTAGTTATAGTCTGTCATAGATCAAAAGAATATTTTTACCCCAATTTCATGGTTTTCCCAAGTTGACCCAAAAGCTCAAACTCGACTCGATATTCTCAACTAGGGAAGCTCCTAGAATTCAACTAATCAAAGATACATAAATTCATGAAACCATAAAATACATAAGGATTAAGAATAGTTTAAAAACCAAAATATGAAAAACCTAAGAGCATGAAGCCGTAACCCAAGTCTCTATGTTTAAATGATAAAATCAAGATTAACCAACCCAAATTTTATCACAAAACACAATCTAAATCAACACAAGTAGAAGCCTCATTCATGAAAATTAAAATTGAGAAGAAGAAGAAAGAGAGAGATGAAACTGAAACAACAAATGCATTAAAGAACAAAAGATCTCAAGACCAAACCAAATATCCTTCAAGGTTCTTGAGTTAATCACAAAAGCTTAGCCCTTCCATAACCATGGAAGACATCAAAATAAAATCTTGAGAGTAGAAGAAAGAAAGAGAGGGAGAGAAGAAAAACAAGGATTCCTAAACTTGAGAGAGAAAAAGTGTGTGTGTGTGTCTATTTTTTTTAATTCCTATTTTTCTATCTTCCCTTAAAAACAAAACACTAAAAATAGTAAAACCCAATACTACCTTCAGATTTCACATGATCCTCTATCTCTTAACTTTTAATTGGAGATATAATTTGTATTAATTGGAGATTTGATGAGAGATTTATGCCAAAAATACTCCACTAATATCTCTTATAACAACCGTGATTTTCAAGCAATTCAAAGGCCGTTAAAACGCAGTTTTTTGGCTAACAACTTGAACAAAATTGTAGCCCTATTTCTTAACTTTAATTTTGCACTGTTTTGATCTCGATTGGACTCTTGTAAGTCGAGTTATGACCTAATTACTGCACACAGCTCAGATTCTAGTGACAACTACTCTATTTTGATTTTGTAGCCCAATTTAACCTACTAGATATCTGAATTAGCTTGCAACTTCTTCATCAAAGTTGTAGAGCTTTCTCTTAGCTTTCCTACCATATAAAATATATAATTTTTAGATATTTATAACTCAAGATATGCCCACAATACAGAAAGAAACAGTGTAAAATCTCAATAATGCTAAAAAATATAATTAAACCCAATTAAAGCCCAAAATCTTAAAATATGTCCAATCTTAAACAATTAAGTATAAAAGAAGTCCAAGAGATTAAATATGAAGATTAATCAATATATCAAAATATTACTTATCATTCTACAATTACTACTTTTACTTTTGAAGGCTAGTTCCAACTATACAAAGTGCTACATAGCTTGAATGTTGACGGTCTAGTATGAGCCTTGCTCTAAAATGCAATTTGGGCTTCTCTAACCCAATCAAAATACAACCAAAGGCTAATTGGGCCCATTTCTTATATTGCAAGCTGCACCCCTAACATTATTAGATGGGAAAATTATTACTTTTGCCCTAACTATTTTTTAGGAGAGAAATCCCAATTATCAAGGAGACTATATATACAATTTTTAAGAAGTACAAAGGAGCTTGGTCTTTCGTTGGCCTCTTGGCCATCTTTTGCACTGAGAAGAGGTGTGCAACACCAAGAAGGGAGGAGATAGTCGCATACACCTAGGTTCTTGGAAGAGTATCCTTGTGTTCATAAAGGAAGGAAGATTGGTTACAAAGGATGTTATCTTTACTCTTTTGTTATTTCTTACACATATTTAGAATATCTTCTTTTATGATAAGATTGGATATTTTAGCCATGAGTAGCTAAAATCTTGTATGCTATGCTGAAGATATAGTCTACATAGATGACGATATATTGAACCTTTATTTTGCTTAATGAATGTCATTTTATCTAATTGAGTTCTTATTTTTGTTCTTAATGCTATTTATGGATTTGGCCACCCATAGATCGATCATAGAGTTATGTAGACTAAGAAGAATCTAGGTACCAACTTAGAAAATGAAACAAAAACATTGGTTCACCTATTTTTGTATGAATAGTGTAGAATTTTTGTGGAGATTTTAAGGGGATTCATAGATCATTCATGCCTCTTGCCTTAAGATTCAATTTTTAAATATGCTAGTTATATTTTAAGGATTTAGAGTCGATTAGTAGACGAGAGCAATCTGGTGCTAATTAGAATAGGATCTTTGACCCATCAATTAAATAATTATATTAAGTTAGGTAAAGAAGGACAATATTTATAGGAATCTTGGACGAAATTGAAACCCTAGCATTTATTTCTTCTTGAAGTTTCAGACCCCTTGCTCTCAAAATTCTTGCCCTATTTACATCATTTGCTTTTTAGTTCATTGTATTCTCCATTTTTTTTTCCATAATCGTCTTTATTAGAGCCATCAAAGTGGGTTACAATCTATGTGTCAACTTGGCTCGACTCACCAAAGGGTTGGATTGCTTAAAATACAACCTATATAGACCGACCTGGCCCACATAACCCACGGGTTAAGTAGGTTCGAGCTAGGTTAAGCAAGATTAGCCCATTTTATTTATATAAAAAAATTATGCACAATAAACGTATTTGCAGTTCCCTTTCTTTTTGGGCCATGCTAATCAACGAAGACAGACATGAGATGCGAGTGATTAATTCATGTGATATCTTTCATTTCTCAGTCTTCCCTATTTTCTTTCAAAATTGAAAACTCCAAACCCTAACCTCTTAAATCTCTTCCTTTATTCATAATGCTACCACCAACTCACCATCAACTTGCCACCCATCCTTTCCCCTTTACCTTCCCTTCATGTCTTACCTCACGTGCTTTCCTCCCTTTCGCAAGTTGTGATGCTAACTGCTTTTATCATGAGTCTTGACTTTGTCGCTGTCATGAACATCCCTTTATCTTGACGCCAGTCTGAGCTAGCCACTGCCAACCACCTTCATCACTGTTGCAGATGTCACTGTTGCCATCGTGTCATCGATTCACATTGAAGCTTAAAACTGAAGTAGCAGTCCTTGTGCATTCTTTATTTGTTTATTTCAAAAATTTTTTTTATTTAACTCTTTGTGGTTGTGAATAATAATAATACACGTAATCTATGGTGTGAATAATAACATTAATACATGTAATTTGTGGCTATGCAATGTGGTTATGGCTATGATATTTTTTTTTTAATAATTTTTATTTTATTTTTTAGTTTTTATAATTTTTTAGGCATTTTTATCTTTTTATTTTTTAATTATTTTTTAGTGAGCCAACCATTTAACCCACCAACCTGGGTGGGTCAAGCTGAGTTGGAATTTTTCTAGCTCACTATTAAAATGAGTCATCTTGTATTAATAAAAGTGAATTGTAATCGTGGTTGGCCCATTTTGACAGATCTAGTCTTTATCTACATCTTTGTGTGAGCCTAAATAGAATTGTAATTAGTGAATTGGTTAGCTAGTCTAATCCTCACAGAAACGATAATCTACTCCCTTTATATTACTTGGTTGATCTAGTGCACTTGCTGAAACCCCATTAGTAACCACCTATGATGACTACATCTTTCATTTGACTGTAAACTAACATAGGCTGAATGATTTGATTTATTAACTGTCAAAATAGTTAGCCAAAATTGTGAAGTCGATAGTTCACAATGAGGTGCAGAGTGCTCAATAGAAGGAAATGTCTTCTTTGAAAGACAATTCTGCTAGTCTAATGCAAGGGGGGACTCCTTGGGCTACAAATGAGATAATGAACTATGTCGAGGGCAATAACGAAATCTCCAATATATTTTTCACGAAAAAACCACCTAACACTCCAAGAAATGCTAGATTATCCCTTATTATTGCTAGTCTATGGTCTAATCCTAATGGAAGTGCAGACCAACCGGGTTATAATACTTTTGTTGCACCAACAGAGACCTATGTCCAAGAAAATGCTTCCAATATTGTA
Organism: Pterocarpus santalinus; assembly: GCA_031439595.1. NCBI lineage: Eukaryota > Viridiplantae > Streptophyta > Magnoliopsida > Fabales > Fabaceae > Pterocarpus > Pterocarpus santalinus. The sequence goes on along the minus strand of CM062532.1, from coordinate 19,885,553 downwards.
TATGGGGCTTTCTTTAGAACACTACATACACTATATTAGTCTCCACTAATTTATTCAACACCGCCACCACCATATACTCAACTAACATACACTCCACCACCTTACACTCCATCACCATATGTTGTACCCAACAACAAAACCAACAATGGACTAGATCTTAGGCCACATCAGCAAGGAATGCCTAGGCAAGCACATCAACAACCTTTTACCGAACCAAGAGGAGGTTGTATCCCGACTAATTGATCTCAATATGATCGTGAATGCTAGTACGAGGTATTTTGGGGCTCAACTTAGGCCATTGGAGAGGCCCATTTATAGGAATTTGTATCCAAAATAGGTTGATCAGATACCTTTTTTTAGAGGAATCAAGCCCCTTGATTTCACTGCATTTTCTAAAGAATATTGTTAATCAACCATGGAACATTTTAGTTTATTTATTGCACAATGTGCAAAGGCAAGCTAGAATGAGTTCTTAAAGTTACAGTTATTTCTTTTATCACTCAATAGTTTTGCTTTTACTTGGTATTCTACTTTGCCTCCGAACCTAGTGCAAACTTGAGCTAACATGGGAAGGTTGTTTCGTTCTAGGTTTTATAGATCTTTGCCCAAAGCTTTTGTTTTGGATATGTTGGGAATTAAAGAACAAGCAAATGAAGCAGTTACATATTTTCTAGAAAGGTTTAGGAAAGTTAGAAGTAAATACAACATGCAATTACTTGAGGTCAAGTGTGCCTTCTAACCGTCAATAACATACATCCTTAACTGAGGGAGAAATTAATTGTGACTAAATATAGTGGTTTAGCCCAATTGTCTTGGAAAGCCTCCAAAGTCATCATTATTGAAAGAGAACAAAGGAGGGCCACTAGGATTACAATTAATTTCTATTGGTCATTGTGAATCAGTCGATAAGGAGTTAGTGGATGAAAACATGTTAATACAAGAAGTGATGTCGGCCAAAATTGTTAAAGGCAAGCCATATACTTGCCTAACCCTCATATCTACCAAAGGGAAGGAGAAAATGAAGGCTAAATGAAAAGAAGCTTATCTATTTGATGTTTCTTAAGCAAACCAAATCTTTGATTTTTCAATCAAAGATAAGTAAATAAAGTTTCCTGAAGGGCATATGATCCCATCGGCTGAGGAGATTCAAAATGTGAAGCATTGTAAGTGGCATAACTCTTATTCTCATTCAATTGTGAATTGTATGGTATTTGGAAATGCTATTCAAAAGGCATTGCAAGAAGGAAGGTTCAAGCTAGTAGACAAAAAGGGTGTAAGCATGACTGTGGATATAGATCCACCTCCATTGGTTACGATAAACATAGTTTCTATGTCAATTGAGTGCAAATAGAAAGAAAAGACTCAATAAGGCTTCATCATTGCCAAACCAGTAAATAAACATGGAGGCCAAAGTCAGCAATTATGAAGGAGAATTGTAAAGATTTGAACAAAGTTTATCCTACTCAAACTAGTAAACAAGTATGGAAGCCTAAGTCATAGATTGTTAGAAAGCCTAGGGATAAGGAGAAACACCTAGGCATAGTGTATTCTAGAGATTGTAGTTTCCTCAAAGGTCTGAGAGGGAAAATCAGCAAGGCACTAGGTTCAAGTTCAGACTAGGTTACCATATTTTCAAGTCATCCTTTTCCAAGAGGATGAAAAGAACAGGGGAAGTCAATTTTGAAAAAGGTATGTCAACATTAAAGATTATTGTTAAGAACGATGAGTTACACAATGCTTCTAGGATGATCAAGCCGAATGCAGATGTTTGTAAATGAGAATGGTTTCTAAATAAGTATTGTAAAAAAAAAAGAAAAATAATGAGGTATGGGAAGTTCGGCTAGCAAGGAACTCAAAATAGTAGATTACAAAGGAATAGGTCAGTCTAGAAGATGAAGAATACCTTAGCCATGTAAGAAAAAGCTAAGCATGTGGATAGAGAAGAAGTTCAAAGTCCTAAAAGTGAAAAAGTAGGAAAAAATCATATGCAAGACCAAGTTGCAGAAGCATCATTAGCTAATCCAACCTATTTGCCAAAAGTTGATCTTTCAAAAAGCCTAATTGAGGACATTTTAAAGGATGACAATTTGTTGATCTTAACTGATGAGTTCCAAGAGGAAGTGGCATTAATAGCAACTATTAGTGTGTTGCCACCCAAGCTTGCCATGGAAAGTGAACAACCAATTTAGTTAGAAGGAGATGTTTTTGCCGAGGAGGTTGAGTGGGCCACCTTAGCAGAGAAAAAAGAAAAACATGCAGGTGAAAGAAGTAAAGCCAAACAAGTTTTTAAAGAAAGTGGTGCTGAAACAACAAAGTTTTATAAGCCATTAGGCACCTGAGCTCTCCATATGAAGCCTCTTTACATAAAGGCTCATATTAATGGCAAGCTAGTCAGTTAAGTGCTTATTGACTAGTGAGCAATAATGAATGTCATGCCAATAGGAATCTTGAGAAAACTTGGAAAAATCAAAGATGATTTAAGGGAAACAAACATGAAAATGATGAATTTCACAAGAGAAAGTACACCACCATGGGTATTTTCATTGTTGATCTCATAGTAGGTATGAAGACTTCGAATACTATGTTTTTTATGGTTAATGCAAAACCAGGATACTACCTTCTTTTGGGAAGAGTTTGGATTCATACAAATAATTGTGTTCCTTCTACTTTCCATTAAGAACTTATGTTTTGGAATCAAGACAAAGTTATAAGTAGTTCCAATTGGTCAACACCCATTTTTAGCAAATGTGAAAATATTAGAAGCAATGTACTATTCACCAAAATTTTAGCTAATTACATGGCCAAAAAGGGTGTATGAAGAGGCAATCCAAGTACTAAATTTCACAGCTCGAGGTTTTGAGGGCCAATGCACGATCTAAGGAGGTTGGTTCTCAAGAGCAACCATGAAGATGTTTTGAATAATGTCCTATGATGGTGAGCCTTGTATTTAGTAAAAGTCAAGATTAAGGAATGTGCTTTATAAGAAGAGCTAGTCAAAATAGAAGAAAAAGAAGAACAGGATGGAGAAGAGGTAAAAGTTGAATCAACTAGGAGAGAAGGGGATAAATATGAAAAAGAAGAGCAAGTGATGATGCCTATTGAGAAACAAATGCCACGGTTTGAAGCCCAAGACCCGCTCATGGAAGTTTATCTTGGCACTCTAGACGAGCTCAGGTTAACCAAGATAAGTGGATTGTTGAGGAAGGGCAACCGTGAGCGACTTATATAATTACTCATGGAGTACAAGGATTGATTTGCATGGGATTACCACAAAATGCTTGATTTTTCCAAGGAACTAGTTGAACATAAGTTATGCATTAAAGAAGGTTGCAAGCCTTTCAATTAACCACCAAGGAGGATCAACCCAAAACTGATGTTGAAGATCAAATAAAAAAGCAAGTTTTACTAGAACGACTAAATAAGTAGAATTGTTGTCAAACATTGTACATATAATTAAGAAAAACGATCAAGTTAAGATCTTTATAGATTTTTCTTAATTTGAATTTAGCTACAGAAAAGATGAAATGTAATGCCTATTGTAGACATATTGGTAGACGCTGCAACTAAAAATGGTATTTTAACCTTTGTGGATGGTTATTCGAGTTACAATCAAATATTTTCTAACTGAGGAAGCTATTCACAAAATTGCATTTCATTACCCAAGTGTCATTGGTATCTTTGAACGGGTGGTTATGCAGTTAGATTTAAAGAATGTCGAGGCAACCTATCAAAAGGCAATGAATGTTATTTTTCAGGATTTAATTGGCAAAAGTATGAAGGTTTACATTGATGATGTCATAAAGAAGTAAGCCAGTTTTAACCAATATTTGGTTGATCTAGAGCAAGCATTTTTGAGAATGGGAAAGCATGCTTTTAAAAGGAATCCAGTTAAGTGTGCTTTCTATGTTTCAGTTGGAAACTTTCTAGGTTTCTTAGTGCATTAATAAGGAATTGAAGTAGATAAAAACAAAATGAAGGTTGTAGTAGAAGCTAGACCTCCATTAAATAAGAAAAAGCTGCAGAGCTTAATAGAGAAAATAAACTTCATGAGAAGGTTTATAGTTAATTCGGCTGATAAAATGAAAAGCTTTTCACCCTTGTTGAGCCTTAGATAGGTCGATGAGTTCATTTGCGGTAGAGAACAAAAACTAGCTTTTAATCAAATTAAGCAATATTTGGCAAGTCGTCCTATATTAATGCCTCCAGCCCTTGGAAGACTATTGAAATTATAAATTTCAGCTGCTGAGAACTCCATTGGTAGCCTACTGGCTCACGATGTTGAGGATGGAACTGAGAAGGCTATATATTATTTGAGTAGGTTACTAAAAGATGGTGAAACAAGTATACTCTGATAGAGAAGTTAAGTCTATCTTTGTTTCATGTATGTACCAAATTGGAGTATTACTTGTTGCCAAGAGAGGTTTTGGTGGTTTGCAAGGTTGATATTATTAAGTATTTGTTAAATTGATCAATGTTGCAAGGCAAATTAATGAAGCAGGCAATTAAGCTTAATACTTTTACTCTCAAATATGTGCCTTTGAAGGCTGTTAAAGGGCAAGTTTTGGCTAATTTCTTAGCCCAGCATCCATGCATTGAGTTGCAGAACTTGTTGGACAATTGTCAAGGTTATGTGCAACTAAAGCCTTGGATTTTGGCATTTGATAGATCAAAACACCAAAAAGTGTTGGGGCACGAATAGTTAATCACCAACCCTGAAGGTTTGGATAGTAAGTTGATGTTTCAATTGGATATACATTGCTCTAATAACCAAGTTGAGTATGAGGCTCTTATTGCCAATTTAAGGCTGTTGATTTCTACAGGTGTGAAAACTATGCAATTAATCAGTGATCTTTAGCTTGTGGCGAAGTAATTGTTAGGTGAATACAAGTTTAATAATCCAAATCTAATGGAGTATTTGGAAGCAACACATGGGCTATTATAGCAATTGACCAATGTGATTATATTGTACGTACCTGAGCCTGCGATGAAGTTGTAAATGATTTGCCTCAGCATGCTTCCAGATACAAGTTGAACTCAAAAGAGCCAGGATATTTTAGTATGGAAAATATGATTACTACGAACAGTTAAGGGTATCAATAGATTGGAGATAAGAAATTCTTAGTACCTTTGTAACCTTTTGGCTGAAGTTGATTTCAAGTTAAAGTAAAAGGCTCTGAAATATGTCTTAGTAGATGATTATTTATTTAGAAGAAGTCAAGAAGGCTTGTTGTTGAATTGTATTGATAAGGAAGAAGCATTGAAGATAATGGGGAGTTCCATGAAGGAGTTTGTGGGCCACATAATCTATCCTAAGATGAGATGGCTAATTCACCGTTCTAAGTATTATTGGCCTACCATCTCAGCTAATTATTTTGCCTATGCCAAATAGTGTGAAGCATGTCAGTTGCAAGGGCCTATTCAAACAGTGTCAGCTAATGAGTTGCATGCCATTGTAAAACTTTGGCTTTTCGAGGGCTGGACAATGGATCTCATTAGCAAGATTCATTCTCCATTGTCCAAAAGGCACACCTTTGTAATTGTTGCCACGGATTATCTTACCAAAGGGATAGAAGCCCAACTCATGGTGAATGTTACTCAAGCTTATGTCAATAGGTTTATTCAGAAGTAAATAATTCATCAGTTTGGCATCCTTGAGTCTATAACAGCTGACCAAAGTACAATATTCACAGGTGATAAGGTGAAAGTATTTGTTCAAAAGTATGGAATTAAATTGATTCATTCTTCATCTTATTGTGCTTAAGCCAAAAGTTAGGAAATTTATAATGTTCTAGGTAAAATCCTGATGTCTCAAGCTTTCTTCTAGTGAATGTGGATTCACTTTAAACCAAACATCAAGTTAATTGTAGTGTTTAAGAAGAATTCACTTAAAGCCACCAAATGTGGTCTAGTGGTAAGGAATTTGATTAATTTGCATAAGATCATATCTCTTTGGAGGTGATAAATTTCAAACGTCCTTAAATATAACACAAAAATGCCTTTTTCTTTTGGTAATAAAACAAATGATTTAAAACTATTAAATTAACATAATTTTAAATAAGTTTCATGCAATAAACCATGATTAAGCCGAGTACAGCGTGTTTGGTTCTGTTTTTGTAGAATTGATTCTAGATAGAATTGATTTGAATAAAATTGATTTTAAGATAAAATGATTTATGTTTGGTAGTTCCTCTAAAAGTGATTCTGACATAAAGTAAAAAATTATCACTTCTTTCACATTCAATTCTAGAGACAAGAATTGATTCTATAAATATATAACCAAACAATCCAAAATTTAATCAAAATCGATTTTGGCCATTCAAAATCGATTTGCTGAAAATTTTTCCAAGCATGCAAGTAACGTCATTTTGGCAGTAGCGAATCCTGATTGAACCGCAAGTTCACATGAAATCATTCGAAGCTAACTCATTTGAGTGAGTCACTAGTATCAAGTCTATTAATCTCCTCCGGGTCTGCTTCTACGTAAAAATTGAATAGCAAGTAATTGCCTTATGTGCATATACGTAAATAAATAGTCAATATAATCCACCAAAAAAAGAAAATGAAGAAAATGTACGAAGGGATATTTTGTGATTCCTTTCAAGGCCCACTGGCCAGAAGCAGAGAGATAACTGCCACAATTGAAAAAACCAACGTCTAAAGACTAATATTTAGCTATGCACAACTTCTCAGATCTAAAAACTACTAGATATAGTTTTCAAAAGAAATTGCACGTCACTGAATAAAGAAAAATTTCATCCATAATGGCTAAGGTAGTCTTTGTAATTAATTCTCTGGTCCTATAGGAAGATAGGAAGATCGTTCAGCTGTTTCTGGCTATAATTTATGTTGACTTGGACTGGAAGCTGGCTACTTGAAGTCTCTTCTCCAATTTCATTTGCCATCTTTAAGAAATAACTATGCCTGCAAAGTTAGACCATTAGAACTTAAAATCAATAAAATTTGTAAATCAATGACCAAAAAGAATAAATATGTATATCTACCAGCGAGTATCTGCTGTCAATTCAGGATGGAAAGCAGTCGCTAGTATGTTCCCTTGTCTCACAGCAACTATAACTTTATTTTGTTCCTCAACATTTTCCTGTCACAACCATAAGTATAAACAAATAAGAAAAATGGGCACCAAAGACAATGCAAAGTTGGTCCAACTGCAGTAGCAATTGGCATGCAGCATTGATATTGAAACCAGTGATAGGCTAGGAGTTGTTGGATTATGATGAAGGAATATTATTCACAGGACAAGAATCAATCTTTGTAAGCTGAAGTCTGAAGATAGGAGTGATGTTCAATAAAACGATACAATTTGAACATTTGATTTTCAGCTGCCAAACAGTTCTGAAGCCTTATGGACCAGTACAACATCAGTTCTATATTATGGAATCGTACATGACAACATAGCTTTCTAGATCACCCTGGAACAAGCACAAGAATCCCATTAAGCAAATAAATTGAATAAGGGATTGGAATTGGATGGCCACTTGGCCAGACTTCATCTTGAGCAATCATCATTTGTCTTCACCCCAAAAGGCATAATAATTCAGCAACTATTTCTAATTTTGATAAAAAGTACTTATACAATTATGTATCAAAATACAAAATATTTTTCTGCTTCTACTTCTATTTCTAATTCTGAAGAAGTATTTGTCTTAAAATCTTAACTAAACTTGCCTTTATTAAAAATTACTTCTGTTTCTATTTTTCTTAGAAGCTAGATATTACTAATTAGAAAAAAAAAAAAAGGTGATAAATTAAGAGTGTATTTGTTTTAGCATTTTTTTTATAACAATAAAGCGATTTTTTAACAAACAAAAAAATTACTTTTTATAGGAGCTATTAATTTCAACTTTTATACAAAAGCTAAAAAAATTTTTATTTTTAGCTTTTGAGTAAAAACTAAAATGAGTAATTTTTATAACAAGTGATTTTTTAGTAGTTGAAAAATTATTTTTTGTAAAAAAATTCTGAATCAAATACATCCTAACTTTTTTTCTATAAGTATTTTTTTTTAAAATTGTATCTAAACATACTTAAAAATTTATAAAAACACCTTTTCAAAGGGGAAAAAAGTGTTTTTTCTAAAAAAATTCTCCAAACACACACTTAGTGAATTGAGGTGGAGTGTATATTTTGTAAACAAATGGAGTAGGGTGTTATTTCTTGATGCTTCAAGAGTGTTAAATGCATTTTACTCAAAAAAGAAAAAAAAAATGATAATAAAGCATACTCTATATGTAAGATTCTTCATTAAGAAGCTAAAATTAACAGCTAAGAAGAATATCCATGGAGAACATGGCATGATTTCATAATTGATTAACTAGACATCAACAGTTCTGGAACTAGCCACCACTCTCCAACTATGACTTGAGTTTACACATGATCTACACATGGTTTAAGTCAGTAACATAGTTACTATCTAGAGACATAATATAAAACTTAAGAGAACTAAAATTAGGAGGAGAATCAACATAGTTGAGAAAATTACACAAATTGCAACCTTTTGATTTTACATCCATAACACAGCAAACTGAAAGCTTTCCTGATGAATCTGTAAATTACTAACCTTCTGTTCTTCAACAGAAGAATCTGAACACAACAATTTGTTAGAAGGGACAGGACAATCAGCCAGAACTTGAACTTCTGGCCCTACTTCAAGGATTGCCGGAGCACGAATGAAAACTCCACGAAAAGTTTCAGGACCACCTTCTTTGGATGCAAGCTCTGGTGCTAAAATCTCTGCTTCAAAGCTTTGTATCTGAATTATTATGCCTTTTGGTTAAATGTGACCAAAATGATGAAAGTGCATCAAAATTTTTGTAACATGATTGACATATTATATATTGCTCTGTGCTCTAATTTTTTGGAAAAATAGTTCGGTGCTCACTGCTCACATATTATATATTGATACCAACACGAAGATTCATGGAAAGAATACTACCTTTCTTAGAATAAGAGAAGTTTTCTTAACTAAGTTAAATCTGAAAAATTAATGAACTTGAAGTCTTTGGACCACATTGTAAACTTGGTGCTCAAAGATTATAAGAAACCTCAATCAATAAGGGAGAAGGCAGAACAGAAAGGGGAGGGAAAGAGTTCTGAAAAGCTTCATAAGATATTATAACTTGATGATGATCCCTTGCAGCTATGAATCTGTTATTGTAGAGCCTTGCTTATCAGTTAGCACCATCATGAACTGTTCTTCTATTAAACATTAGGCCATTCAATAGAGCCATATTTTGCTAAGAAGAATATTTTATGTTCAATGTTCTGAGAATCCAGATGCGGTAGACATTGGCTTTTATTTATGTCTTTGTAGTTGCCAATGGCTTAGCATCCATAATGGCTGCATATATTACCTGGCTGCCAAAGAAATTTCTATGGACAGTACAATCAAGTCCACCAACCAGTTCTTGTCCACCATTCTTCTGTCCTGAAATGACGTAAAATTTTAAATTATTTCAGATGCTTTAAGCGAAAGTAAATTAAGACTAAAATACAATATATTGCCCAAAATTCAACATCAGGGAAAAAGTAAAAGAGAGAAAGAACCCACCTGTAGCTTTATCAGCCAAGAATATAAGCCCTGCACAGGTTCCCCAAACAGGCCTTCCCATTTTCACAAACTCTCGCAGGGCAGGAAACTGATAAATTGAAACATTCAAGTTCAACATAAGTTATCGAACTTGGTCCTCATTCCTCCATGAAATGCCGAAAACACGTTGGTTAAATGAGTACAAAATCATGAAATATGGGCATAAATCCACAGGCAGGAAAAAACCTTACCGAATTCATCACAGCAACTAACATACTTCAAAGCCAACACCAGACACACAACATTGCAGAAACCACTTTCCTTTGAATTCTTTTCGTCTTGTTCACACGAACAAGAAGAGAGTAAAAATAAACAAAACAAACGTGCCTGACTCCTTTTTATTTTCTTTCCACACAAGTCAGAAAAGATGATAAAAATAATCATTTAATAGCAAGAAAGCCACAAAAGCCACATTCAAAATGAAGCCAACAAGAATAAAGTATGTAAATTTATGTCAATATGTTACAAAAAAGACATATATGCCAAGTGGGTTAACAAGCAATTAGCACAAAGAGTTGCACAGCATTATAAAAACAAAACACAGAAATTCTCCCTACCCAGATAATCAAAACACGAGAACAGAAGATACATGGAATAGATGCAAAAAACAAACAAAAAGAAAGAAGAGGTAAAATAGACCAACCAGGTTGTGGTACTCAGCGAGCTTAGCCATGGTGGTGCTCTCTCCTCCAGGGATGATGAGAGAAGTGACATTGTTAAGCTGCTCTGGCTTCCTAATCTCCACCCCTTTCACCCCTAACCGCCTAAGAGCTGCCACACACCAACAACACAATCAGAAAAAATTGCAGCTACTACGAATGCATTTTTTGGTCCAAAACACTCCTATCGGCATGCAAGAGATAAAGCTCTCTCAGCGCTGAATTTTAACACTACACCTTGCTTATAGAGAATAAGTGTTGAATTGCTTGAAATAACAAAGCTTTGCAGCTATTGCAAATTCATTTATACACATATATGTGGTTTTTCAATTATGAGAGTGACCGAAGGTGAAGGGAAAATAAAAGAGAGAGAGAATGGAAGTTGCCTGCTATGTGTTCGTTGAAAGATCCCTGCAATGCTAAGACCCCAATGATGGCCATGTTGTCTAGTAGAAGAGAGTACGGTGAAGCAAATGAATGAGACAGAAAGAATTGCACTTTATGAGTGGGCAATAAAGGAGCCGTAATGCATTTTGGGTTCTCTCCTTTGTCAAATGCTCTCAGATTCAGTGCCACGGCTGCTACCACCTTTGACTTTTTTAATGCCAGCCACCTTTGACTCTAGAGTAATAATAGTTTAATGTACAAAATTGCGACCCATACATGACATATATAAAAAAAAAATGAAAAAAAAAAAATATCTAGATGATTAATCATGATTATTGTTACTATTATTTAATTTTTTTTTTCAAAAAATTACTAGCATTGCATTGTTTGCAATTTACTAGCATATTTTAAGAATTATCAGTATTTTCTAAGAATACACTAATAAATTTTATATATATAAATATAAAACTTATTAGCGCATATATAAAATTTACTAATGTTGCACTAGCTAAAGATCCTCTCCGGTGCTGATTCTTAGTTATTAGCCTTGTAGTAGTTTTGCAATATGTCAGTAGGTTGCATATGCTATGCACCACCTTAAGTTTGGTGCTTGATGCACCATGCTAAATTAGAGAGTGAAGATTTGTAATATGTGCATATAATCAATCACTATAATATATCCTAAAATTTCTCTCTTTCTCTCCCTCTCTCTCTCTCCTACTCACGCTCTCTCTCTCTCTCTCTCTCTCTCTCTCGCAACTCCTAAAATGCTCGCCATTCACGTCCAACCCACTTACGCATGCTTTGACGAGGTAGTGGCAATGCACTTGACTGAAACCCACAAGCACGCCATCGCCATCCCCGTTGCCGTCGTCATTAAGGTCGGATGTGGGAGGCAAAGATGCAGAGGAGCCACTGGACATCAGAATATCAAAGATTCTTTCAATTGCATTTCAGAAGATTGCATGCTGAAGATTGAATAACTCATGAATTTCGAGGCATATTTCTTGAATATTCCTTCAAATGGTACCTCACTTCTCTATATAAGGTGTTATTAGTCCACTTCTTAACATAAAGCCAACATCAACAAGATAAAATTTTTCTAGAAAATCAATATAAGTTGATGCGTCATTAGTCGAATCCTTTACAAACCAATAAAATCTTACTGTAAAATTATATGTAATGTGTCAATGCATTTTTTGAAATTTTTAATCAAATGATATTTCTTCATAATCAAGTAAGGTATAATTAAATTTCAAATCAAAGACGTATGTTGTAAAGATATTTTAAATTGAAAAATTCTTTCTATCATGATATTTAGGGGCTTCTTCTATATAAATTTTTGCATGCACATGTATGCCATATCAATTGCATCAACACAACTCTAAATTTAAAAAATCTAATTAAAATTCTAATTATTTTAAAATTTTTATCATCTTAATTTACAATTCAATAAGATTGTATTTACCTTAAAATAGGGGTAAAATTCTATTGTTATTGAGTATTTCTTTAGGGATATTGTACTCCATTCAATTACTTCAAAAAAATTTCTTCCAACTCTATGGTTGAATTTGTATTTTATATTTTTATAAAATGTTTATATTTACATATCTTATTATACCATACTCAATATTTGTACGGCATAGAATTTTATAAATATAATGCAGTTACAAAAATATAAAACATTCATTTTTAAAATAACAAGATTTTCAGCTCCGATCGTTCCACTCCAAATTTGGAAAAAGAGATTAAGCTTTTGAGGTGGAATGAGAGAATTATCCACGACTTCTAATTCCCTTTCCACCTATTAATATACTCTTAAACAAAGTAAATGTTCCTTCCCCATCCTATTACCTGTTGTCCAAACACATTGTCAGTGTAGAATTTGTCTTTCCCCTTTTATTTTTTGTTTCTTTTTTTCTTTTACTTTTCCATCAAATTGGATCATATCAATGCCCTGAAACTATCTTAGACAAACGTGAATATCAACAATACATGCCAAGAAAATATAAATCTAAAACCAAGTAAGCAAAGCTGAAGCATACATGCTATGCCAGCATAGATGAACCAGATCAAAAGAACAAAGACATTTGGACCAGTGAGAACTTTAATTTCATTGCAATCAAATGGGTATATATAGCATTGGACTGTGGTTACAAAGTAACATGTATTTACAATTCTAGAAATTCCTACACAAATTGAGAATCATATACGAATCTGAGAATTAAAGTTTGAATGAGCATCCACTAATTGGCGCTATGTATCACCAGCGGTGACGATATGACATGAACATAGGGTCTGGCACAATGAGGGGCAACTTTTCTATGTACATGAATAGCCTCCTCAAATTTTCTCCGTTGATTGAAGCCAAATCATCTACCTCACTTCTGTTCAGGTAGATCCAAAGGTCACCAGAGTTTACTCTTTTGAGACAGTCCCGGCAGAAAGGGCAAGATTGAGATCTTGTACGCCTAAACCAACAGCAACAAATAAGAATCCTTAGAAGTGAAGGACCAACCAAACAACAGATATCTACAAATCCCATGGTAGTATGCAGATTTACCTGACTTCAGCCAGAGAAAACTACAATAACAATAATTTTCATTGATACTAACTAAAAAGAATGTGGTTTCACTTAGTTTGGCCTTGTGCAAACATGTAATCAAATTCAATACATAGCTTTTGAAAATTTCAGTGGCCTAATATTTCTGGTCACTTAAAAGTAGCCAAATATCTTTTGGTTTGGTATAAAAACTTGTTGGGGAAATTGACTACAGAATGGAATGCTCTACGATCTAGAATCTACCTCAGACAAGTATGGTAACAAAATGAGAAACATTAGACAGCATGAGAAGGCCTCCAGATTTCATGTTTGGTATAGAACCATAAACATCATAAATAATTCGCTCACTCATTGGGTTGCAAGAAAAGTGTGATTCACATCCTTCCCAACAAACCAATGGCAGGTCCTCTAATATGCAGTTCTACTCTAGACCTAAATGCCAAAAGTTAGTGTTCTTTGGCATTGATCATAACGATAAAGTCATGATTTTTGATGAGTGAGTTTGTTCAGTTTCATTTATTAGCTTTATTACCATGTTATCACTAGAAGCATTCTGTACTTAAACGTTGACACAATTTGATGACCACTCACCAGTCTCGGTAGCATTTCATACACATTGAATGATTGCAATTTGGCAATACAACCTTGCTGTTCATCTCCAAGCAAATATCACATTCTTCTTCTCTCTCTATGTCAATTTCAGAGAGCTTTCCCTTGTTTGTTATATCTTTTGGCTTGTACTTAGTAGCACATATATCCTTTTGTTTCCTGTCTTCGACATCAGTGATTCCTCTGTTGAGTTGCAATAAAGAGGGAAAGACCATACCTGTTGTTTAAAAGTCTAAAAGATATCAGATTTGGATGGTGAGGCCCTTTTCTAAAGTAAGGTAAAGACAATCAAAGCCTATCAAATGAATACATGGCATGGTTTCAAACGGCATCTAGCTGTTATGTACTTATGTCTATATGATCATTCACTTACGATAGAACTCCTTCAGGCTGGCTTTTCTTTCATAAATGGATATGGTTGTCTTACCATCCGCATATGCCTGCGACAAACCCAATATTTATCACTAGCTTGACATCAAAACAGTACCATTGGTCACAGTTTTGCACTATCATATTTGATAATGGATTGGATGTTTTAAAACTAACTATTTAAAGGAAAAGGAGATTGCAATTGTTGGCAGACGATGTAAAGGGGGAGGGAATGAACCTTGTATATAAGAATTCTAAGCAATCCCAAGGCTCCGGCAAGGTGACAATCAGTCCACTGAACCAGAAAAAGAAAAAATTGAGCAGCTGGGCTGTAAGACAACCTCATTTGGAGGCAAGAACCATCGTGGTCACATGGATATTCAGAAGCTCTGTATCAAAATAATATTTTGCACAAAGAATTAAAAAGGTAACATGATGACAACCTTTTTTTTTTTTTCATTTTTAAGTTGTGAAAATTTTAATACTGAAACATTGAAGAAAATCGGCACTCAAATTTCAGAGATAAGCATTTCAATTGGACACAACAGAGCTTTTCTAACTCATCTTGATGCGCCACAAATACAAGTTTCATACAGTAATGTTCAAATTTCAAACAAAAAACTTGAGGGTTCCAATTCACAAATTTAAAATACAAGTAAAATGAAAGTTTGGAGTGAAATCGGCAATCTATTATTGTCCTTTCTCTTATGTATGATTTCATTTGCTAAATAAACATAAAGTGAAATGTGAGGGTCTTCCAATATAGCACAAAAGCACCTACCACTATACTAAAAAATTTGTAAAATGTGGGGTCCTTACAAAAAGAAGAGGCAAAATTGCTATAAACTGGGCCACCCCATGGGAAAACACCAAGGAATTGAAGCTGAATCTCCTTCAAAATGACAAAAGCAAAACTTATTTTAAAAGGAGGTTGAATAAATGAATACAAAACCAGACAAAGGATTCGGCTTTTTTAAGCCATATTCACCGTATAGCTCCTTTGCTTCAACCATAATATGATTGCTCTTTTCTTATTCTACCCCCATTGGCCCCTTCATTTCTTATTTAACCTTCTCCAATCAAGCCCCCACTTCAACTACGCAAACTGCGTGGTCTTTTAACATCAGCTTAAGCATATTGCAAGGATTCTTTAATTTCACTTTCTTTTCACTTAATATATATATATATATATATATATATATATATATATATATATATGAAAGTGTAGAATGACAAGTACACCAACAAATTGGACATCAAAAAAAAAAAAAAAATCTCAACTAGGATAGAAACAATACATGTAACAGAGTTTAGAACTAAATAACACTATACAAGGTCCAACCATTATTACCAACAAATCATATCTGCCACTAAACACACCCAAAAAAAAATAAAAAGGACCAGAAATTCAGCATTTTCCTTAAAAAGCCAGATATCTCAGAGATGGGTGGCACCCAAAATCACATAACTCAACATTCATAACCCCAAAAATAAAAAATAAAAAATAAAAATTTTGAGCTCAACTTGGAGAGAGAGAGACAGAGAGAGAGAGAGAGTCTTACAGTGTATTGGCAAACTGGATGTCAGCTTCAAGAGCTTTGAGTGAATCCTTGAAAGACTTGCGCATCTCTCCTCCTCTTCCTTCTTCTTTTTCTTCTTCTCCTTCTTGTTCCTTCTTCCTTCTTTTGAAACCAAACCCCATAATTCAAAAACCTCTCACAACACAGCCAGTAGTAACAAACAAACCCACAAATCACATGACCAAACTCTCCTTCCTAGTCCTAAGTCCCACAACAAGTACCTCGTTTTACCTGCGAAGAACAACACCACCCTCTTCCTCCTCGTCCTCCTCGTACCAAACCAAAGCAACAGTTTCACAGAGAGAGAGACAGAGACAGAGACAGAGACAGAGAGAGTGGGGAAAGCAAAAAGTGTGTTGGGGGAGTTTGCGGGGTTCTCGCTTGAACTACACGTAACTCTCTCTTTTTGTTTTGTCCATACATATACGTGACGCCATGTGTCATTGGTTTTGTGTTCAAATTACCAAAATGGCATCACCTCTTTCCTCGAGATTCATGCGAGATTCATTTCGCTGTTTCTCCCCATCATAAAATGATGTGGGCATGTACCGAAAAAGAAAATAATGGATGAGAAATAGCGAAGGATAAAAAATTATAGTGAATTATTTATGATGATGAGTGATTATTTATATAAATTAATATTTTTTAATATTTTTATTAATTAATAATATAAAATTATTTTATATTTTTAATATATTTAAATTAAATTTATAAAATAAAATGATGCTGCTACCAGGAATTTTTGGCTGCAGCATGTGAGGATTCTACTCTTCTCTCTGTTGGTTGAAATTTTTGCCATTTTATGAGTTTGGTTGGATAAGTTTTTTTTGAAATATTTTTGTATAATAAGTTTTTTAAAAAAATTATTTTATATTTAAATATAAAATAAATTTATATTTGAATAAAATATTAAAAAATTTTATTTATTCTTCAATATTTTTGTGTTATAAAAATATCTTTTTTTTAATGATAAAATTGTAATTTCTTAAAACTAATTTATACTTTTTTTAGTGATTTTATTTTATTAAAAAAATTTATACAAATATATAAAAAAATATTTTTTATCAAAATAATATATATATATATATATATATATATATATATATATATGTGTGTGTATATAGTCTACTTTTGAAGGATGACTTAAAAGCATAAGTTGAGAAATAATATATTAAAGAACTAAATATATGAAAAATAAAGTTTTTCATTTTTTTAATATTAAATAGTACATTTATTTTTATACTTTAATAAATGGTTTTGAAATATCCACCAACAAAATTCTATTCTTATGGTTATAACATGTAGTTAACGCATATATAATACTCAGGCTTTGTTTGAAATATTACCATTTTAGCTGAAGAATTTTTCCAGAAAAATAAAAGGTATTTTATAATTATTAATAAAAATATGTTAAAAAAATATTTCCTTGATAATTTCTCTGTTGCCCCCCTTCGTTTTTCATCACCCGCGCGGGTCACTTTGTTGCGTCACTTGGACAGGGAGTCCATTAAATTACTCAATACTACTGTACTAGATAAATTCTAGAATTTCAGACTGAGTTAGTTTAGCAATCTTTTTAATTTATTTTTGGCTGGAAAAATGATACATTTTATCAACTAAAACAGGAAAAATATGGTTTTAAAATTGAATTTAATTTTAATATACTGCCAGTATAAAAAGATTTATATAAATATTTAATTATATATTATCATATCAGTAGAAATATTTAATTCAATCACATACTATATTATAAGTCTTACAAATAAAAATATGTGGTTGATATTAATATCTTTAAAATCATTCAACATTTCTATCTTTTATTTAATTTCTTCTATTTTAGGTAATAATAGAAATTTTTGATTATTTGAAAAATAAAAAAATTCACTACTCATCCAGCCATCCAGCCATCATCCGCTACCAAGTAAGTGTCAAGTTTTATATAAAATTTAGACAAAGGCTCTAAAGCACCTTACTTAATAAGTTGTTTGAAGCACTCTATTAATCTAGAGATAGAGATGTGGAGGTGTATGGACAAGTCAACCAACTTTGATACATTGTAAACATTTTATTTCTCTTTCTTCTCCCAAACTTCGAGCACAGTGTCAACTCCATATCCCCTCCACTATAACCCTCCTCTACCTTTTCCTCTTCGCTACTTTTGCTTCTCACATGCGCATTTGTGTCTCTGTGTGTAAGTTTGGTTGTTGAGAAAATCTTTGGGGGTTAGCAAAGAAAGTGGATTTGTTTATGGTTGGGAGTTTTGTGGAGTGGCAATGGTGGAAGGCAAGGGCAGTGGCTATGTGGTGGCCGTGGGGTGGCGGAGTTGGATACATGGCAGAGGGTGTAGTAAGAGCAATATTCCATTAATGTACGGATATTTTAAGAGCTTAAAACTATCAAAACCCCTTTAAAATTACCTTTGATAAGTGTTTTTGGTGTTTGATTGCTAATAGTTTTTGTTATTGCATGTTTTTTAGCATGTTTTTGGATATTTTGGCTTATGCATGGAAGTTTTGGCGTAATTTTAGAGTACAAGATAGCTTGTGGAAGTTAAAGAAAAAGCCAAATGATATACTGGATATCATTGCCGAGGCGCTGGCTTTGCAGAATTGATGTTGCTTTCAGGCCATTAGGCGCTTAGGCGCCTAATGCCTATGTGCCCTCAGAAATGCTGTCAATTTCTACTTCATTCAAATAAGGGAAAAAAAAGAGACTTCTGGGCTATCTATGAGGGGGAACCTGAAGAAAAACATAAAGAGAAAGCTTTGAAGCTGCTGGAACGACTTGGAAACAAGAGGAAGAGGATAAATTAAAGATTCTTCTTTCCAATTCTTGGATTTTTCATGAGTTTTTCATCTCTTTTCCTTTTTATGTTCTTCCATACAATGAGTTGCTAAACTTCATAACTAGGGGAAGGGATTAGGTCTGAAATGGTTATGTTGGGTTTGAATTTCTAATACTTTGATGTTGAATTTCTTGGATTATTGGCTCATCTATTTTTATATGCAAAAATTATGAGTTGTTATTCATGATTTGAACTAGGGTTGTGACATAATTTGGGAAAATTGTGTATGAATTAACTCCAAGGATGAACTACATAAATTTCAAGGTTTAGAAATATATCTTGAATTTTGTGTGATCTGTGGATTGATTTTTATGCTTAATCCATATTAATATTGAAATATGGTCAAGGATTTGTCATATTTTAACACAAGTAAGAGAATTGATTCGCCAAGGAATTGGGGTCAATTCACTAAAAATCCCGTCATTAATCTAAAATTTCTAACTTAAGTGTTTTGGGAATTCAAACATAAATTAAGAAAATTCAGACCATCCAAACCTCTAGTGTTTTGAAACATTGATTTCATTGTTATTATTCTTGTTTTCATTCTTTGCTTTATTTCAAGTTTGAGTTAAGAGCTTTCTACAATCCAAATAGTTTGATATAATCTGAATAGAAGTTTAGTTAGTGAAGTGTTGTTTGATAATATCAATCTTTGTAGAATGATACCCACTTACTATGATTATTACTTAAATGATTTGATGCACTTGCCGAAGAGTTATCAAGTTTTTGGCATCGTTGTCGGGGATTGAGTGTTTTATCAACAATATTAGTAGATAAAAAAATTCGTAATTTAGATATTTAAATTTTGTGAATTTAATTTTGTCTTTACTTTTATTTTTATCTTTCTTTAATTTTGTTTGTAATTTTGTTTATTTTATTTTATTTGGTGACATTATGCTCATAGTTATTTAGCTTCTTTTATGTCAAATACTATTAATCCAGATTTTTTGCTATCTGATCTAGAAAAAGAGACTCAAGAAAGAAGTAAAGGCAAGAAAGTAAGCAGAAAAAGATATAAAAATGGCTGAAGAGAATAAGAATCAGAATGTTAGGATGACTTTGGGGGAGTATGCCACACCTAGTGTTGATCAGTGTATATCTAGTATAACGAGAACTCCAACTCAATCTAATAGTTTTGAGTTAAAGCCTGCACTCGTTTAGTTGGTTCAGTAGGACCAATTTGGTGAAGGGCCACTAGATGATCCGAATTTGCACATAGCAAATTTTTTGCAACTATGACATTTTCAGTGTTAATGGGGTGAATTCAGATGCAATTAGATTAAAACTTTTTCTCTTTCCATTAAGAGACAAGGCAAAGATTTGGCTCGAATCTCAACTTCAAGGGAGTATTTCTATATGGGATGATTTAGTCAACAAATTTCTCATGAAGTTTTTCCCACCTCAGAAACTTGCAAAGTTGAGGAATGAGATTAATACTTTCTCTTAGAAGGATGGAGACTCACTTTACAATGCATGAGAGCGATTCAAGGAGTTGCTGAGAAAATGCCCACATCATGCCATTCCAAACTGGCTTCAAATTCAAATATTCTATAATGAGTTGATACCATCTGTTAGATCAATAGTAAATGTACCCTCTGGGGGATCTTTGCATAATAAAACCTCGGAGGATGATCTCTAATTGATTGAGACCATGGTTACTAATAATTTCAAGGCTTCAAATGAGAAGTCAATAGGAAGGAGAGGTGTTACGGAGCTAGAGACACTTGATGTTGTACTTGCTCAAAACAAGCTCATATCTCAACAGTTGGCCACTCTCAATAAATAATTCAGGCAAATGCAAGTTGGAGCTATAAGTTCTCAGCCTTTGGTATGTGATTTTGTGGTGGAAAACATGGCAATGGAGAATATGAAGCTAGTGCAGTAGCTTAATCTTCTGTGGAACAAGTGAACTATATGGCAAATCCTCCAAGATAGCAAAATAACCCATTCTCTAACACATATAATCTGGGGTGGAAGAACAATCCTAGTTTTTCCTAGAGTAATCAAAGTGCTCAAAAAATTTTTAATGCACAATTTCAAGCTCCATTAGCTCAACCACTTGCTCAACCAAAATCTTCAGCATTGAAAATGGCTTTGGAGAAGTTGTCTTAGTCAAAAACCAGTTTTGTGCAGCAGACTTCTAGTTTCATATAGGAGATAAGGGCCAATTTTAAAAATCAAGAGGCCTTAATCAGGAAATTGGAGAATCGGGTCGGATAGATTGCAAAACAGTTGGAAGAGAAATTACTAGGAACCTTTCCTAGTAACATAGAGCCAAATCACAAGGAGCACTACAAAGCGATTACTTTAAGAAGTGGCAGGACATTAGAAGTGCATTCTAAGGGAAGTAAGAGTTTAGAAGTTTAGAATCCTTAAGTAGATGGTGATGTGGAAGTTAAAGATCTTTCATATGAGATTCCAAATGATTCTCAACAGTAGGTGAAGAAGCAGTCTAGTGAGCCTCCCAAGGGGAAGAAAAAAGATGTAGATTGGGACAAGCAACATGCTGGAGTACCTTTTCCACAAAGTCTTCAGAAGCAAAATCAAGAGAAGTAGTTCTCCAAGTTCTTGGAAGTGTTTAAAAAATTGCATATTAACATTCCATTTGATGAAGCCTTGAAGCAAATGCCTCTATATGCCAAGTTCATGAAAGAGTTGCTCTCAAGGAAGGGGAAACTAAAAGGAAGATGAAACTATGATGCTTAGGAAATTACCACGGAAGCTGAAAGATCCATGTAGTTTCCACATTCCATGCACTATTAGGAGTTCGACCATTGGTAAAGCATTGTGGGATCTTGGGGGTAGTATCGATTAGATGCCTTTGTCCATTATGCATAAGTTGGATATCAAGGAGGTGAAGTCTACTGTGATTTCTTTACAATTGGCTGATCAGTGTATCAAATTTCCATATGGGATAGTTGAGGATCCGCTAGTCAAGGTTGACAAATTTATTTTCCCTACAGATTTTGTGGTGCTGGATATGGAAAAGAATCTTGAAATACCTCTAATTCTTGGAAGATTGTTCATAGCAATAGGAAGGGTATTGATTGATGTCCAACAAGGTGAGCTCATATTGCAAGTGCATGATGAGAAAGTGATTTTTAATCAGTTTGAGGTTATGAAGCATCCAGTAGAGAAAGTGCATTGTTTGAGAATTGATGTGATTGACCTTTTGGTAAGAGAAGCTTTTCATTAAGGAGCTATATCATGTCCACTTGAAATAACTCCGGTAAATGCAAAGATTCAAAAGATGATCATGAAAACAAGCTAGAAGTTGTAGAGTATGTGAAAATTTTGGAAGCTTTGCCATCTATCACTCATTTGAAGGAGAATGAAAAATTGTGTATAACAAAAAAGCTGTGAAAGAAGAACCCCCAAAACTTGAATTAAAGCCTTCACCTTCAACTCTCAAATATATATTTCTTGGAGGTAATAATTCTTATCATGTGATTATTAGTGCATTTTTTAATGAGTTAGAAGAAGAAAAATTATTGAGAATGTTAAGAGAACACAAGACTGCCATTGTTTGAACTATTAATGATCTAAAAGAGATAAGTTCAACTATGTGTATGCACAAAATTATTTTGGACGAAAATAGCAAGCCTATAGTGCAACCTTAGAGAAGGTTAAATCCAACAATGAAGGAGGTGGTTCTAAAAAAAGTTCTGACATTATGGGGTGCTCAAATTGTTTACCCCATTTTTGACAGCTCATGGATAAGTTTGATCCAGATTATGCCTAAGAAGGGTGATATCATAGGAAGTGCCTAACAAACACAATAAGGTGATACTTACAATGATAGTTACTGGCTTGATGATGTGCATAGATTATTGCGGGCTAAATATGGCAACTAGAAAAGACCATTTTCCTTTGCCATTCATTGATCAAATGTTGGAGAGGTTAGTTGGGCATGCCTACTAATGTTTCTTGGATGGGTACTCGGGTTACAACCAGATTGTGGTGGACCCTATAGATCAAAAGAAGATAGCTTTTACTTGTCCTCGTGTTATTTTTGCCTATTGGATGATGCCTTTTGGGTTGTGCAATACCCCAGCCACATTTCAGAAGTGTATGCTTTTTATATTCTCTTATATGGTAGAAAAATTCATTGAGGTATTTATGGATGACTTCTCTGTTTTTTATAGTTCTTTTGATGCTTATTTGCATAATTTGTCTTTGGTTTAAAAAGGTCCCAAGAAACAAACCTTGTTCTTAATTGGGGAAAATGTCATTTTATGGTTATTGAAGGTATTTTTTTTGGGCACCAAATTTCATCCAAATGTTTTAAGGTAAATAGGGCTAAAGTTGAAGTTATTGAAAAATTGCCTTCTCCTGTGAATGTTAAGGGCATTAGAAGTTTTTTAGGATATGTTGACTTTTATAGAAGGTTTATTAAAGATTTTTCAAAAATTGCAAAACCATTGTGTAATCTTTCAGTTAATGATACACCATTTGTATTTGATGGTGATTACTTGCATGCCTTTGAGACTTTGAAAGCAAAACTTGTTTTTGCACCAATAATTTATGCACCTGATTAGACTTTGTCATTTGAGTTGATGCGTGATGCTAATGACTTACAATAGGTGCTATTTTGAGTCAAAGAAAAGGTAAATTGTTGCATGTGATCTATTATCTAGTCATGTTTTGAATGATGCACAGAGTAACTATGCAACTACTTAAAAAGAATTGCTTCTTGTTGTTTATGCTTTTGATAAGTTTCGGTCATATTTGGTTAGGTCCAAAGTATTAATTGTTTACACTGACCATTCTGCTCTTAAGTATGTCTTATCTAAGCAAGAAGTAAAGCCAAGGTTGATCAGATGTGTGCTATTGTTACAAGAGTTTGATTTGAAGCCGAGGGACAAAAAAGGCACAGAAAATTTGGTTGCTGATCATTTGTCTAGAATTGTCCAGGAGGAAGGTTAAGATGCACAGTTGTCACCAATTAAAGAAAAGTTTCCTGGTAAGCAGTTGTTTGTTATTCAGGCACTTCCATGGTTTGCTAATATGGCCAATTACATGGCTGCAAAGGATCTTCCAAAAGGTTTGAGCTAGAACCAAAAGAAGAAGTTCTTATATAATGTAAGGTATTTCTTTTAGGATGAACCAAATTTGTTTAAGAGGTTTTGCTAATAGGATGATCAAAAGGTGTATGCTCAAGGAGGAGGTGCTAAATGTTTTATGGCATCATGGTTCTGATCATGGAGGACACTTTAGTAGGGAAAGAACAATAGCCAAGGTCTTGTAAAGTGGTCTGTATTGGCCCATAATTTTCAAAGATACTTGGTCTTTTGTTGAGAAGTGTGATAGATGTCAACAAACTAGGAATTTGTCAAGAATGAATGAGATGCCACAAAACTACATTCTAGAAGTGGGAATTGTTTGATGTGTTGGGGATAGACTTCATGGGTCCTTTCCTTTCATCATACTCTAATCTATATATTCTTGTTGTCGTGAATTATGTGTCAAAGGGGATGGAAGCCATTCCATCACCCACTAATGATGCAAAAGTAGTTTTGAATTTTCTAAAGAACATTTTCACAAGATTTGGTGTTCCAAGGGCATTCATTAGTGACAAGGGTAGCCATTTTTGTAATAAGTAACTTGAGGCATTATTGCAGAAATATGGAATCAAACACAAGATAGCTACTCCATACCATCCTCAGATGAGTGGTCAAGTTAAGGTGTCTAACAGGGAGCTAAAAAGAATTCTTGAAAAGATGGTTCATGCGTCAAGGAAAGATTTGGCAAGAAAAATAGATAATGCACTTTGGGCATATAAGATGGGTTTTAAAACTCCAATTGGAATGTCTCCATATCAATTGGTATTTGGTAAATCCTATCACTTGCCAATGGAGTTGGAATATAAAGCTTTTTGGGCAATAAAATTTCTGAATTTTGATGCTAAAACTGCTAATGAGAGAAGACTCCTTCAACTAAATGAACTTGAAGAATTTAGGCATGAAGCTTATGAAAGCGCTCGCTTGTATAAGGAAAGGACAAAAAAATGGCGTGACAAGAAGATTTCTTTCAAACGTTTTGAATCATAACAAAAGGTATTATTTTCAATTCAAAGTGAAATTTTTTTCCTGGGAAGCTGAAGACAAAATGGTCTAAGCCTTTTGTGGTACATAAGATATCTCCATTCAATGTTATTGAGTTACATGAGCCAAGGTCTGGAAGAAATTCATAATAAATAGGCAAAAACTGAAGTATTATTTTGGATAAGAGATTGATAGGCAGAGATCAACCTTAGCATTGTCTCGAAAAATTGCAAGACATCAAGCTAATGACATTAAACAAGCACTTATTGGGAGGCAATCCAATTACTCGTATCCTTTTATTCTTTTTATTTTTTTGTTTTATTTCTTTTATTTTGGTTATTTAAATTTTCCTTGTATGTTTTGGGAAAGTTAAAGTAAATTAATTTGTGTTTTTTGTTTTTAGTTTATTTCATTTTTTTTATTTTGAGTTGTTGTTAAAAAAAAAAAGTCCACCACCCAAACTCCCATATGAAGAGCCCAGGCGCTCATTACTAAAGAAAAAGATTTTTTGGTTTAGGTCGTTCACCACCCAAGCATCCATGTCTCACCATTTAGGTGCTTATTGAACAAAAAAATTGGACATATTTAGGTGAATCACTACCTAGGTGCTGGACTCATACTCCCTAGGTGCTAAGGCAAGTTTTTTAAAAAATAAAATATGGCATTTGCAAAGTCACATAGCCTACTGCCTTCTCTATTCTTCTCTCCTTTCTCTATTTTTGGATCAAGTCCTTTTTCTCTTAACTATTTTCTCCATCTTCATAGCCATTGCAAATGAGTCAACATCACTGTTCTTAACCTTTTTTTATTCTTTTTCTTCTAAGAACTTTCATCTTCTTCATTCTTGTGTATGTTGTGAGTGCAGGTTTTGGGGGAATTTTTGTGAGTTTTGCACTTTTGTTGTGGGTTTCTCTTTGAGGCAAGGTTTTTGTTTCTTCCAAACTCTCTTAATCTCATGTTGCAAGTGTATAGATTAAATGTATGGCTCTCTATGAATGTTAGGGTTTGAGAATTTGGGAATTTGATAACTATTTCCTAGGGATTGCGACTGAGTTGTGAATTTGTTGATGAAATTGTGATGGGGTGATACTAAATGTGTTGAACTTTGTTGAATTGACATGGTCAAGGCTGTATTTTGAATTGGATTTATGTTTCTAAATATGTTATGGTTTGGAATTGTTGCAAAAATAAAAAAAATTATGCGAATTTTAGTATGAGTGGTATGTTATTGGGATTGAATGTTGAACTTAAAGTTATTTTTCTTTGAGATGAATTTAGAATGTGAATGAATGTGGGAGTGGATTTAATAAGAGCATTGGCTTTGAAGAATTTTAAGCGGTTTATTCATGGTGAATAGAATTTATTTGTGAATTGGTATTGAATTTAAGTTGGATAATTTTGCCATGACTTGTTGCCATGAATATGTTGGATTGTATGTATAAACTTGTGACATTGAAACATGTGAGATGTTGTGGTGTTGAATTTTTGTGATGATCATAATGTCAATGTTGATGGTGAGGATTAGATAGTTCATGTTTCATAAGTTTATTTTGTTTCAAGTTTACTTTGTTAGTTTATGGTTTAAATAAAAATTTGAGTTTGGCACAATTTGAGTTGACAAGAGTCCATGTTGGTCATTATTATTTGATTAATTATCTATGAAACATTGAACTCTAGCAAGTTGTCTCAAATGGGTTTTAACTGAATATTTTGATTTGTTGTGAATGAACTTAGGGATCTTATCTTGACAATTTGTTGGTTTATGACTAATTCTCATGCCTCCAAGGAAGAAAGGAGTAGTTAGCAAGGCTAGTTCTAGCTCAACAACTACTTTTGATCAGGATCATTTCAAAACTCATGGACATGAAGAACGGTTTAATAATGTTTTCTTGACCCGATCAATGGTGCGTGAGAGAGGATTCAAACTTCAAGAAGGAGAATACCCTGAAATTCAAGATCAAATCATTAAAAGGAACTGGATGGTTTTATGTGCCGGTCCTCCAGCAAGACAAACGAACCTAGTTCAGGAGTTATATGCCGATGCATATATTGTACCCAATGATGGGCAAGATGAAGAAAGTCAGTTCTAGAGTTTTGTCAGAGGGAAAGACATTGACTTCAATCCATAAGTCATAGATGCTTTCCTTCGCATAGAATTCCATTACCCAAATGCATGTAGTTATGAGCACAAGATGTATCATGAACAAAGATTAGTTGATGTGTTAAGAGATTTGTGCAAAGAAGACGCAACATGGGAAATGGATGCACATGGACAACCCTTATGTCTAAGGAAGGTTGACTTAAAACCAATTCCTTGAGCTTGGAGCACATTTGTTCAGTCAAGACTTATTGCTAAGCTAAATTACTCCAAAGTGCATGTAGGATAGGCTGTTCTTGTTCATTGTATAATGAGAGGTACACGAATTGATATGGGAAGCCTAATTGCTTCAAAGATTCATGAAATGACTCAAGCATCATCTAGAAGCCTAGCGTACCTGAATTTGATTACACAATTGTGTAGGAAAGTAGGAGTTGACTTGAAGGAGACACTCCAATCATACCTAAGCAGCCAATCACTGTGACCTTTATAAAAAATGAGAATAGGAAATCCTGAACCCAACAAAGAGGACAAGAGTAACAATTATCTTCTATACAGTCTAGTCCTAGTAGGCCAAGGTGTCCTCTCACCACTACACAGAGGTTAAAATTGTTGAAGGATTTTTAGAGGTCGAGCATTCATTAGAATCAATATCTCATTCGAGTTGTCCAAGGATTAGAAGCAATGATAAGACAAATTACTATCAAGCAAGGAATGGGACCAGATGAATTGTATGAATTGTTAGTACCTGATGAGGATCTGTTGAGGCCAGTTGACTTTGAGCAGGATTTGGAGATTGGAGAAGAAGAAGAAGATGCTAATGAAGATTAAAGTAAGAGAAAAATGGGGAAGTTTTGCTGTTTCTTTTTATCTAATCTTTTTTACTTTTGTTTATTGTTTTTAGTTTATTGTTTTCCTAGTTGGAGTTTAGGTGTCTTTTATGTTCAGTTCTTTTATGTCAGTGTTATCTTTTTGAAAGATAGAGTCTTTTAATTGTATAAGTGTGAAAGTTTTCTTTGGGAACAGTGTTGAGTGCTCAATTATTGCATGAATTTCCATGAACTTAGAGTATTATAAACACAATGCTTTTCAATGGATCCTACTCTCATTCATCATTCCTATCAGTGCTTTGATCTAGGATGTGCATCTTCTTAGGGATGAATCGAGTTAATTTTCTAGAGAAAGTTTATTTAGTATACTTGGATTAACTCTTAGCTTAGAACATGTTTGATTACCTGTTGAGGTGAAATCCTAGGGTAGTGCATCGTGGTGGAATGATTAGGGCATTCTTTGAACCATTTGAGCCTTTCAAACTTAGCCAATAACATATATACTTAGGTCCCTTTTGAAGCTAAAAATAAATAAATAAATAAAAGGTCCTTTATTTTGTTTTAACCTTCTTTTGTCCTATCGTTCTTTAAACCAAAAAGAAAGAAAAAAAAAATTCTCACCTGTAATAAATTTTGTTGGGTTCTTGAAGTAATGGTTTACGTGTTATGTTCATCTTATAGTTAGTGCCACATTTTCATAGATTAAGTTGTTTTTGTTTCGAGTCTTCAAAAAAAAAACAAAAAAAAAAGGAAAAAAGAAGAAGAAGTGCAAAGCACAAGTAAAAAAAAAAATACAAAAATACAAAAATAAAGAATTATGGCACTACTTTGTTTTTGTTTTGGACTGTGATGCATGCTTCAATTACTTAACCTGGTGTAAATTTTCCTTTTCCTTTCTTTCTTAACCTTAACCTTTGGCCTAACATTACAAGTTTTAAAAGACCCTTTTGATCACATTGGTGCGTTGCTTCCACATTAGTGGAAATAGGGATGAATACTATGGATTGAGTTTGAGATATTTCTCGAATATCTTCATAATTTAATCCAGATTATTGATTTGGGACTGATCCATGGTTATGTGCATTTTGGGTCGGATCATCTAGAGTGCATGTGGCAATTACATGATTTCATTTGCTCCTTGTGTTTCTTTTTAAAT
Source organism: Pterocarpus santalinus (assembly GCA_031439595.1). Taxonomy (NCBI): domain Eukaryota; kingdom Viridiplantae; phylum Streptophyta; class Magnoliopsida; order Fabales; family Fabaceae; genus Pterocarpus; species Pterocarpus santalinus. The sequence goes on along the minus strand of CM062532.1, from coordinate 19,856,806 downwards.
TATGTTGTTGAGGAGTTTTTCTGAGAGCATGTATGCCATAATTCTTCTGATTCTTCTGACAAGCAACATCTTGTAGGAAATGGAGGTATGAGAAAGGGGGTTGAATCGTGTTTTAAATAAAAATTTATGCACCTAAAACTTTAATAAAAACAATTTTCTCAAGTCCAAAAATTGGAATGCGGAAGCGATTTGGTTAGTAATAAAATTTGTTTTACTTTCAAAATGTGATTAAGCAGGATTATCTTGTGCACACTGAGTTATATGCAAAGTAAAACTGTTAATAGAAGGGATAGATAGATCATACAGCAAAGTTTATACTGGTTCAACCAACCAAGTGCCAATGTTCAGTCCCCAACACTTTGTTGAGAATTTTTATATAACAAGTATTCTTTGTCCAAGCCTCTCCAAGCTTATACAACAAAGTAGTCTTTCTCAAGCCTCTCCAAGTTCTTACAAACAAGTAGTATTTGTGCCAGCCTCTACAAGCTAAGAGAGCAATATTTATCCTAGCTTCTCCAAGCTCACACTGACCACTATGGGGTCTAATTACAAGAAGTTGATATATTGGTTTGTGTTTGAGCACTCACACTAAATCTCTCTTTAGAGTATGATCAATGATGTACAGTGTGTGTGACTTTTCTATATTCTCAATATTAGAATACTATCTATTACAAATTAGTAGAGAAGATTTTCAAATAGAAGTTACAATATGTAACTTTCTGGAGACTTAGAAAGTTAAGAAGGTTGAAGGATGCAAACTTTTACAACATAGGAAATATTCAAACAGTGTCACACGAATCTTCTTCAATTTCCAGCTTATATAGACTTCAAGATATGATCATTGAAACTTGCAAATCTTGAGCCTTGTGCCTCTTTGATCCACTACTCTGCGATTGGAAAAAGAAACATGCACTCTTCTCTTCAACAAGCAAGGATGACACAGAAGAGGAAAAATAGTGATTGAAGTATTCACCAACTTTTTAGACTTGCTAGTGCTTCTTTTGCATCTTATCAAATTATATTTGACTTTTTGAATTTATCAATGAATCGTTTAGAAGAAGTTTTGAAAGTGAAGTACTTCATGAGAAGCATGTTTCTGATTATTACCCTTCTGGACGAAGTCATCCTTCTGAATGAATAGTGATCTTTCTATTGGCACAATTTTTTTTCTAATGCAATAATTTCATCCTTCTTAACTTTCTATCTACTTCTTAAGTGAGAAATCATATAAACCACAAAACGTTTGTCCCAATATAATATTTCCAAGAGAAGTACTATGGATTAAGACACTTTGCTTGGTTCAGAAACTTTTTAAGCGCAAGATAAATGATTTTGCTCATGAAAGAATGTTTAACAAATCATTCACCGACAAAAGATTTACTTAAAGCTAGATTTGGTGTTCATCAAAATCTTAAAGCTTGAAACATCTTAAGTTGTGAGATAATTTCAGAAAGGCATTGGACCTTACATATCTTAGATTTGGGGGTGTGATGTTCCATCAATTTGCTAAGATTTTAAGAGCTTAAAACTATCCAAAATCCCTTTAAAACTACATTTGATGAGTGTTTTTGGTGTTTGATTGCTAGTAATTTTTGTTGTTGCATGTTTTTTAGCATGTTTTTGGATATTTTGGCTTATGTATGGAAGTTTTCGCATAATTTTAGGGCTTAGGATAGCTTGGGGAAGTTGAAGAAAAAGCCAAGTGATATGCTAGACATCACTGCCCAAGCATTGGCTTTATGAAATTGTTGTTGCTTTTAGGTCCTTGGGCGCCTAGGTGTTGAGGCACCCAACACCCAGCGCCTAGGTGCTTGCGGTTATATTATCAATTTCTGCTTCATTTAAATAGAAAAAAGAAAAAGACTTATGGTTTATCTAAGAGGGGGAACTTGAAAAAAAACACAGAAAGAAAGCTCTAAAGCTGCTAGAACAACTTGGGAAGAAGAGGAAGAGGAGAAATTGAATATTCATTTTTCCAATTCTGGGATTTTTCATGAGTTTTGCTTCACTTTTCCTATCTATGTTCTTCCACAGAATGAGTTGCAAAACTTCATAACTAAGGGAAGGGATTAGGTTTGAAATGGTTGTATTGGGTTTGAATTTATGATACTTTGATGGTGGATTTCTTGGATGATTGGTTCATCTTTTATTTTAATATGCAAAAATTATGAGTTGTTATTCATGATTTGAACTAGCGTTCTTATATGATTTGGGAAAATTGTGAATGAATTAGCTCCAAAGATGAACTACATAAATTTCAAGATTTAGGAATATATCTTGAATTTTGTGTGATCTCTAGATTGATTTTTATGCTTAATCCATATTTATGTTGAAATATAGTCAAGAAATTGATATATTTTAACACAAGTAGGGGAATTGATTCACCAAGGAATTGGTGTCAATTCACTAAAAATCCTCTCATTAATCTAAAATTTTCAACTCAAATGTTTTAGGAATTCAAACAAAAATTAAGAAAATTCAAATCATCTCAACCTCTAAGTTGTTTAAGTTGTTATTATTCTTGTTTTCATTCTTTGCTTTATTTTCAATTTTGAGTTAAGAGCTTTCTTCAATTCAAACAGTTTGATATAATCTAAATAAAAATTTAGTTAGTAAAGTATTATTTGGTAACATCAATCGTCATGAGATAATACCCACTTACCATGGTTATTACTTAAACAATTCGATGTACTTGCCAAAGAGTTATCAAGGAGCTCCGAGAAAAAAAAGAAGTTTTAATGTGGACCATATAAGATTGATGTATCAACACACTATAGTCTCTTAGTCATTGGATCACAAGGTGTTTGAAGCACCTTGTTGAATAAGGTGCTTTAGAGCCTTTGCCTAAAATTTATGCAGTTAGCAATTACTCTTGGAAACTCTCAAAATAGAACATTCATTTCATTGGATTCAGACAATGTCAATCCTTAATTCAATTTATTAATCTTTTTAATTATTTAAAGAAAGATGGATTCTACCTTACTCCTTGAAAGTATTATGCAACATGCACTAGGTCTACTATAATATTTCTCCTTGAAGGCCCGCTAGTGTTCCGTCTTCAACATCCACCATAGCAGCGGCTTGTGCTCATCTTTGCCTACTTTGTCGATGCCACTAGCATCAAGCTTGCCATCCTCGGCAATAATGGAACGAGGAAGCAAGGTGTAGTAGGGGGCGGGTGGTGGCCAGACATCGACGTCGATGGCCATCTAGTGGTCATGCGTCATCATTGCTAGAGATGACGATATCGACACGGATGGTGGAGGGATGGAAGAGTGGTAATGATGGTGAAGGACGGGTAGCGACAACAATGGCACGATACAATGGAAGATGTTTATGGTGAGGGCAAATGTGTGGGCTACAGCAAGGTCGACATTGGCAATCTCGAGGCATAGGAGCAGAGACTCACTAGAAAGGTGAGGCTACTGTCGTGGTGCTTAGTGGTAGGGTTAGCAATGGTGACGTTGTCATTAGGTGTCGTATGGTGACTCTGACAAATTGACGGTGGCATTGAGTGTTGTGGCGTTGAGAAACCAGAGGGAAGGTTGAATAAGCACAAAGAAGGATATAGAGTGATTTAGTTCCACTTTGGTATATTGGTGTTCTAAAATAACACAACCATAAATCACAAGATGACTGGTTGTGATTACAAGGTGTATCACACTCCCAAACCTGAAGAGGAGTATGGCAGAATCTACCTCAAAGAAATATTAAATAATTTTTAAGTTTCTCAGTGTGTGTTTGGATCACATTTCAGCATCAAAAATCAATTGTGAAGGGTGAGAATCAATTCTCACCAATAATTGTGTTGTTTAGTTTTCTATTTCTAGAATCAATTCTTATATCTAAAATTGATCATGGGAGAAATGAAAATATTTTACTTTCTGTCAGAATTATTTTTAGAAAAATTACCAAATATAAATTACTTTACCTCAATTTAACGAAATCAATTCTATATAGAATTAATTCTGCAAAATCAAAACCAAACTCGGCGCTAAGATTAGTAATCAGACACGCGTTGAGAAATTTTCTAAACTAGTAAAATTTAAATGGCGAAAGATCTGTGGAGGGGTCCCATTGAAGGCCAGATTTGTCAATTGAATGAATTCAAAGGTGGCATTCGTGGCTGCAACTCTATTATATATATCTTGTTTTGGTCCACAACTCTATATTATATATAATCGCAAATGACTACAGTTACGTAACGAAGCTTATTCATTATTGTTAGCATTTGTTCTTATAGGATTTCCTTTCATGTTGAAAGCGAACCAAGAATTGGATAATGATTTGGTTGAGTATGTAATTATTAGGAACAATATCTATAACCAGAAAAATATTATCAGAATTTTAGAAAAAAAATTATGATCACTGTTAAATAAAACAAAGTGGCCTTTTATTTACTTATTAATTCAAGAATCAAGAAACATGTTCTATTATTCTGACAATTATGACAAAATTTTTAACTCTATTTTTTCAATTATTTGTAGCGATTAGAGGGAGCTTTATCTTATGTTATGTATATCATAGCTTCAACATAATTTTAAGTTAAGTTTAGCACATTTTATGTTAAAAGATAATTTTTAATTAAAATATGTATAAAAATTTAAAAATAATTGGATAATTTTTAAAAAATTGAAATCTCAACAAATTTACGTTTATATTATTTTATAACTAAAAAATAATTTCATAAATGAAAAAACTATATTATAAGAACGTATTTAACTTAACCAAACGTATCCTTAATCTTCATGTCATGGTTTTTTTTTCATTGCTGGTGATATTCAAATTAACTATTGCATATATCTCAATTAATTTATTTCTCAATTATATAAGGACCAGTCATTTAAGTCGAAACTTTCACCTAAAAAAATAGTTGAAACTGAATTTTAAAAATAACAATGTTATACAGCCAGAAAAACTATTGTTAGAATTTTTTATAAAAATTATGATAGTTGTTGAATGAAACAAAATATTATGACTCATTTATTCATTCAATAGTTAATAAATATGTCATATACAATTAAATTTTAACAAAGTTTCGAACTCAATAATATTTTTCTTCAAAGAAATTCATAACGATAAAAGTTTGATTAGAAGTAATTAGTCTTCATGACGAATCTAATCATAATGCAACTTTTCATTTTGTTTAGAACAATTTTGCGTTCCCTACTGAAAGAGATACTTTTTGGACTATACATGGAAGTAACTTGGTGGATCAATTGTCCAAGAAACTAGAATTTCTAATCTTAGGGATTTTAAAATGATTGTTGATTGATCATGAAACATTTCAAAATTTGATTCTTATGGTAATCAACTATCATATCCTTTTGTTATACCATTTTTGTTGGTCTTCAGCATCAGCCATTGGCAAATCTTCTGGATAATACTTGGTCAAGTAGCCTCACATTGACCACAGTTCTTTCTACCTTGTTGCTAATCTAAAGTAACCATTAATTGAACAACTGGCGATTCAAACTTTTGTTTTTTTAATGGAGATAATGACATGCCAACCCTTCATTAATCAGAAATGGGATTGGGAAAAAAAGTGCTACATAAGGTGGCATATAGAGTAGCGAAAGTTACCTCTTGCCTGGACTACTAGAGACATACTAACTCTTGTGTGATGGGAAAAGATGGAAATATTTCGTCTAGCACTTTTTATTAACAAAGCTCAGTTTTTTTATTTCTTTCTTTCTTTCTTTTTTGTTAAAGTTAAAATTCCGTGGACCCTACATAATATATTGCTAAAACATGTATACATGACAAAATTAAATTCAAATTAGACCTGCTTGAAAATTTAACTAGGCTCAGCTTTTTACTGTTTATTTTTGTTAAACTTCAAAATTCTCTACACCCTAAATAGTATGTGTTAACATCGTTCCCCTTTTTTTCCCTCCAGTACTTTTTACTTGTTTGCTTTTATTTATACCTAGTCCCAACGCTGTTCCGTAACCTTAGTGGTCCAAAGAAAATCTTGGTACGCTGGTGATCCCGATACTTCCCGGCTTTTTTTTTTTTTTGGCATTATATGAAGACGAAAACGCAGCTTGTTGGAGTATTTGACAAGCTTGACATATACCTTTTTACCCCTTTGTCGTGGCTACTTCCTGAAGCTGTATGCATTTACAACTTCATTGGCCATTAAAAAAAGTTGAAAAAACAGTTCCTGGATGGATGCGTTTAATGCTTCGTCACTTTAAATGATAACTTCGTCTCATCGCCAATAGCCCCACCATTATGAAAACCCAATAATAATAATAATAATAATAATAATAAGGGTTTTGCCAATCAATATTTTTACGGCGCTATTTAAAGTTTTAAAAATGATAAGTTTTTAAATTTTTAATATGTTAAATATATCATAAATTTAAAAATTATTGGATCCATTTATTTCATTTTTTTCTGACAAAATATAATTTTTTGGTTACTAAAAAAAATTACCCTTTTCAAAAGTTACTCATTTAAGTTGCTCAAAAGTTAATAGATTTTTTTTTTAATCCTTTGAGTAGAAGTTAAAATGAATACCTTCCATAAAAAGTAATTTTTTTAATAAAAAAATCACTTTTTCGATTGAAAAAAAAGTTAAAACAAATACATCTATTATTTCTTCCATTAAATTTAGCACTTTTGAAAGATTAACTAAACCCCTAAGATTATGTTTGAATTGGTGGTAAGTAGTGAAATAGAATGAAATAGAATAAGATAAAATGAAATAAATTAAAATAGAGTGATGTAATTATTCTATTTTATTGTTTGGATATTTTAATAATAGAATAGAATAATATTTCATCCCATTATTCGGACATTTCAATGGCATGGAATGAAATGGTGATAATTATAAATTTTTTTCCTATAATACGCTTGTATCAAATGATAATAATTATAATTTTTTGTTTGGGATGGGTAAATACATAATTTGCTATTTTAATTATTTTTTATTGATAAACTAAAATCGAGTTTCATATCATTCTCTCCAAGTTGGGAGGGAACAAAAAAGAGGAACTTTGATGGAATAAGAACCCATTCCAACATATGCTACTCTATTGCAAATTTGTTAATCCAAACAATGAAATCTCGTTTTAGTGGCATCCAATCCAATAGCAAATTTGGAATAACGAGGTTATATTGTTTGGATTGGCAAATTCGCAAAAGAGTAGAGTAGTATAGGATGGAATGGGTTCCATCCTCCTATACCAAAATTTCGCCCTCCCCTTTTTTGTTCCTCTCCAATTTAAGGGGAACGAAATGAAATTCCATTGTAGCTTATGTACTAAAAATAATTAAAATAACTAATTACCTATTTACTTATTCCTAATAAAAAACTTGTAATTATTACCATTTGAAGAGGGTATTATAGGAATAAAAAATTATAATTATCACTATTCTATTCCATTATTAAGATATCTAAATAATGAAATGGAATAATTATGCTAATCTAGTTCATTCTATTCCACTCTATCTTATTTTATTTTGTTTTATTCTACCACTTATCACTAATCCAAATATATATCAATTAACAAAACCTTATTATTATTATTATTATTACTACTACTATTACTATTATAACTATTACTACGCTCACTCCTTAACATAATAACACGAAACGGACTAGGCTTATCTTACTTTCAAACAGATGGAGTATGTGCTTTTTTCTTTTCAATATTTCTTTATGGTGTGTTTGCAAGTTAAGTTTAGAAGGGAAAAGGAAGTGAGGAGAAGGCTTTAGAAGATTTTCCCTTATCTAGGAGTTTCAAATTGAAAAGGAAAGGGTATTTTTTGTGGGGAGGGGGGGTTAATAACCCTCTGAAGTCTTTGTTATCCCAATTTTTCATTTTCCCCCCAAATTTGAGGGGTTTTAATAGGGGTTATAATTTAATTATTAACTTACCCTTAATTATTCTTACTCCAACTCTCCAATTGTAATTCATTAACCCACGTTTCAACCCTAATTTTTTTTCCCCTTAATCTACTTTTTCTTTTCATTTCATCTTAGGCTGCACCATCGACCTCAATCTATTGCCCACAATCTACGCTGTTGCACGTTATCATTGTTCAAGAGACTTGATCGAATTTGTTAACTTTAAAATTGGAATTATTATGAAATTTATATAATTTTGTTATTAATATATAGAGTTTAATTAGTATGTATTGATAGTGTAAAATTATTTTACCCTGTCAACTAATAGAAATAGAGGAAAGTGAGAAATCATGGTGGATTTCTCATTATAATAGGTAGTTATTTATGTGAATTGACACTTTCTATATTAGCTGACAGTGTAAAATTATTTTATATTGTCAATGCATTTAAATTAAATTCTAAAATATAATGCTGGCTTCGCTGATGCAATGAAAACAATAAACATTCATTAGTGAAAATTCTTCGTTGTTAATAATTTTATTTAAAATAGACAAACAATTTAAAAATTTATTATAAGTGAATATTTATTTTTGCAAATATAAATAAGAAAGCTTATATTAACATCAAGATGCAATATATATGTCAAAAAATAATTTTTAAAATAAGAAAAAATGAGAATTTGAGAAAAAAATATTTTTATAGAAAAATTTTGAGAGACTTTTTTAAAAAATATTGATGAGAAAAATATTTTTAGAGATAAAAAATTGAGATAAAACTTAGACAAAATATTAATTTTTTAGAGAAAACTTTTAGTTGAAAAATATTATTTTGAAAGTATTCTTTCAAAATATACAAAATATATAATATTGTTAATTTTTTTAAAATTAATATTACTATAAAACATATTAATTATTTTAAATTATTTTAAAAAAAGGTAAAATTAAAAAAATATATTATAAATCCTCTATTTTCTTCCCCTTATCTATTTTATACTCTCAAATGAGGCGAGATAAACCTCTAAATCCCTTTGTTCTCTTACCCTTCTCTCCCCTTAAATGTCTTTCCGTGGTAACTCGCAAATACACCCTTATTTAGTGTCAAAAATCAATAAACTTTTATTCTCATAAAAAATGTATTAACATTTTCTTCACTTGTATTGGGCTCAAGGAAACTTCAATACAATGGTGCTTAGCACACATCACCACGTACAGCAGCCAGCAAAGGCCATCAATTTAAACAAGACTTTGTGAATACATTCCGCAATTAAACCAGCACGCGCAAACTCTCTCGTTGACACTTCTATAAACCATAATTTTATTAGTAGTAATAAAACTGTTGTTATTTTGTAAAAACAAAAAATGGTTCACGAAAATCATGCCATCAAGGCAATGCTACGATAATTAGCAATTTAGGTACTGTATACCGCTATGATTTGCATAAATTTTTCCTTGCTCAAAGTCATGGCTTATATATATATATCTATATATATATATATATATATATATATATATATATATATATATCACGTATTTAAATACATAATTTTTATTTACAAAATTAACTTAAATTACTTAAATAAATTACCTCAACGTATTATACTGTATCCTAAACTTAAATAATTTTCCCTCAACATATTATACTGCGCCCGACTTTGTAAAAAAAAAAAAAAAATTAACTACACATTAGTCCATGTTTCTGCCACGTTGGTATGCAGTAAAAAAATAAAAATAGAAAAGAGTTTAATTGGTATGCACTGACAGTATAAAATAGTTTTACACTGTCAACCAATAGAAATAGAGGAAAGTGAGAATTCATGGTGGGTCCCTCATTATAATGGGTAGTTATTTGGATGAGTTGGCACTTTCCACCATTTCTATTGGTTGACAGTGTAAAATAGTTTTACACTGTCAGTGTATTTAAATTAAATTCAATAGAAAATCTAGTGCATAATGCATGCACAAAAGCCAGCTATGTCTAAAGCCATTCTTTGTCCATTCTAGTCACTTTGAAATGTGCCAATTTTTATTTATTAAATAATTTGCTGAATGACCGCTTGTGTATCCATGATCTTATAGTATTGGTTATTTCGAAAGGTTTATCACGGGCGATGTAAACCGTTACAGTATCTTTACTCATATCTCAACGGGTTGAAATATTTGGATCACCAGTGTACCAAAATTTTATTTGGGCAACTTGAAACGCTTCCGTAACCTTGATGCTTACTTTCATAAAATATAAGTTAATAAACACTGCAAGAATAAATTATCAATGTATTCGCAATTTTTGCACGCTTGAGATGGAGTTGCGGCAAACCAAGAGGCTATCCCTTCACCTATATGCATTATGCATCTGAGGGAGATACATTGTCCTTTCAGTTACTCTAGAGCCAATGGTATTAAATGGATTATTGCTAAAATATTACCTCTACATGACATGATGACCTATTGCATGTAAATGGAGCACCTAATTGAATACTTAAATTGCATTAAATTACAATTCTGCTTTGAGAGTAGATACATCTGTTTACTTCTTCTGGTAGAAGAGATAAGAGATAAGCATTGAAGTGTAGGAGCCAGTTAGCTAGGAAGTTTCCACAGAAAGCATTAATCTATTGAAGGTGCATTTGATTATTATTATTATTATTATTATTCTTATTTGGTCATGAGTGCGTTTTATATTTCATCGGTTCAGAGAGTGCATATCAATTTTGAACAGTGCTAATACATGTTAATACTGTATCGGCCATATATATGACAGCCTATTAGAAGCAACATAGAAAAGTTGCATACTCAAGCATTTGGGTTTGACTAATAGGATTTGGGTTTGAAAGGATCAATCAATATGAAGCATAGTTGATCTATCCTAACTCCAAACATTGAATCTAGCTTTGACAAACAAATGACCTAGAAATTGTTATTCTCTACTTGCAAGTCCGACAGAGCTCCACAAGCATCTACATAATTGACGATAGCATATATATGGTAAAATCAAGGTTTTCGGAAATGATTTTTGAGCCCAATTCTGCCCGACACTCATTGGACACCCCATTAGGATTTTAGAAAAATTTGAAATTAAAAATTTAAAATGAAAATCCAATTGCATTGAATTGTTGAATGTGATAATATGTTGGAAAATATGTTGTAGAACTATGGTCAAGTAATACTTCTTATAAGTTTTAAATTGCGATTACAGTCACATTACACTTATTATAATTATCAAAAATTGTAAAAAAAAATGCAATTAATACAACCGCAATTGCTACCATAACACGGTTTGGAAGATTATCACAACAACCATATTGTGACTACAACTGTGGCTGCCAAACAAAATTTAAAACCATGGGTAAAATGGTACTAGACAAGACGCATATCAAGCTAGACCTCAACACTATGTACCCTTATTTCCTAATCATCCTTTTAGTTGGTTAAACATTTAGATTAAATCAGTATCAATTAGCTCCCTCAAATGGTTAACCAAGTAACATCTCTGCAAAAAGAATAATGAACAATTGGGCTACAGATGGTAGGACTATCCAAGCTCTACACCCCAGTCCCGAATGGTAAGCATTAAGTTTCTCTTCAAAAAAGATTCAAACATGGAACATATTTAATCAAAATTGAGAACAGATTCTTTACAGCAGGAGCCTTGAATGCAGTGTCAACTCTAGTATATGGTATTCAATGAGTAGGACGACAAGCCAATTGACCACCATAAATACTCTATCCCCATTTGCTGAATATCTGCATGTGAAAACTATATCTTGCTCTGAATGCTTGCAACTCTGCCAACAGAGTGTCTAGTTTGGCTGGTCACATTTTAGGCCTCAACTCCCAGGAAGGACCCAATGGTCATATCAATGATGAAAAAATATGAAGCATTCTCAGCTCCAACATTTTAGAAGTTATTAGAAGTTAGAGAGGACTGATATTATCATCAATTGAGATTTCTGTGGGAACCTTCAGATTAATTTGCTGGGCGTCCCATCCAGCTTCTTTCAACTTTTGAATGAAATCCTCAAACCTGTTTTCCAATTCCATTAGGCTATTAGCAAGTTGATCGCAGACACAACCTTTGCCATCCCAGTTCTCACTTAGCCAGAAAGTTTGCCACACACTTCGCAATACTGAGACGCTTGTTGCTCCAACCTGAAGTATGATTGTAAAGCCAGGCAAAATGAGGACTGTGATTACCAATTAATTCTCATAAGGAATTTAAAGCATACCTTGAAAGAAACATAGAACTTCAAATCTTGTGGCTGCTGGTTCACTATAAGAATATATTTCTCATTTGCATATAATTTTAGAAGTTCCTTCACCTGCCCCATTATAAGATTAATAATAATTATATGACTGCCACATGGCTTCATTTGAACAATAGAGAAAATAATTTATGAACCTCTTGATTTCCTTCATAAAATTGTGATTTGTGAAATTAGTCCTATACCATAAAATGAGATCTCCCTACACCATCCATCTTCTCCAACGGCAAGCCAAAAATAATTTTTGGCTTCATGAACTGCGACCAAGATAATATATTTTCTTCCCTGTTGCAATCCCTGCATCCTGAAATAAACCAATCCGGAAAATTGGACATTTCTGTGAAGGGAAATAACTCACACAGCAAAGCACCGAATTTTTCTGAATGTCACCTGGAACAGTCGAGTGTAACACATGCGATTTTACCAGTGTGCGAGCCCGCTTCAGATTTATCTGTAAAAAAGAGTTACACAAGAAAAATAACATGGAAAAAAAAAATCATTAGAAATCACCTTATATGCATACAGATGTATTTGCATTAGATGCTATTTCAGCTCATGCACTATATGCTTACTGTCTTAAACTGGAGGACTGAAAGTGATTCATAGCGTAGCCAAAGATGCAGAAGTCGCATGCTCAACCAAGTTAATGAAAGTACAGGATATGATTTTACAAGGCCAGGTGTGTCCTGCAGTCAAAAACCTGAAAGAATGTAACATGCCAGCTAACAATATCTTGGGGCTGCCATCCTCAAAATTTATGTATTTTACCAGTATCAATATGCCCAAAGCAAGGCCAATCAGTTGAGCAACCACTTCCCAAACCTCTTCCTGAGATATTTTGGTGAAACAATTTCATGCATTAGAAAATAACTATCATATAGCTGCCTTTTCTGCCTTTTTGAAGTAAAAGGAGAATCCTGAAAGAGTCAAGTCAAACCAAGATGTTCGACGCATAGGGAACGAAGTAATGACAATTGGTGATTAAGTCTCATAAGTATTTGGTGAATACCAGTTGCATTGACCCATTCCCTTGGGGTCTAACATCTTGGCTTGTATTTCCTGCTTACTTATTCTCTCCTGGTCAAATTAAAAGCTCAGGCATATCCTGGCCTGCTATATGTAACTAAGAAATGCAAATGGATCACAAGTATTTAGAAATAATATTTACTTGTAATTTTATCAGGATTGTTGGGTATATAAATTTATAATGTGTAACTATATAATATTAAGATTTGTTATTCAATGCTGCCCAACACTTACTACCTCAGCTAAGGCACATAACTTGTATGCGGCTCATTGGGTGGGTGGATCACACTTCCTACCCAAGAGCCTTAAAAAAAGATTATGGCCTGAGTCAGAAACAAAGGTACAATGTGGGTATAAATTATGAAATTAAAATCAGCCTCCAACATTGCTTTAATGCTGCAAGTGAGACAGAATTATCATTAATATGAGAAATGTATTTGTATCAATGGATATGAGAGTTAACAAAAATTAAGATTAATGCTAGAAAGCACGAAAAGACAAATACCAATGCAGTTTTCATAAAACTCCAAAGTTTTTATGGATATATAATCATAAGAACAAATTATTATCTGAAATTAAGATAGTTTAACTCCTTTAAATTGTTAGAATACAAGGGTATACCTTTGCTGCTACCTCTCCTAGATTTCCCGAAATCGCAAAGTGGTTTTGGATCACACGAAAGGAAGGATCCTTTAGTCCTCTTGCTACAGCCTGGTTCAATGTCAAACTCCAAGAATATGACAGAGAAAGAGAAAAAAATACAAGGGTCCATTTGGTTTCAGAAAGCGTTTTCTTTTTTCATTTTTCTTGGTTTCAAGATTAATTAAAAAACTGTCACCTTATTTACATTTTATTTCATGTTTTCAGGATTTTGTAAAGGAAACACTAAAAACAAGATTTTTTTTGTTTTCCCTGTTTCCTTCACAAAATCCTAGAAACAGGAAACAAAACGAAAATAAAGTGGCAATTTTGTAATTAAAATTGAAAATAGAAAACTTTTTTAAAACCAAAGGAGGACAAAAAGCAGAGAATCTATCCCCAAAAAATTCAGTGGCTTTTATGTTTTGTACATATAATTTATCGAAGTTCAAAAAATGGAAAATTTACATAAGCATATTTATCATCTCTTCCTTTCTTCCAAACAAACACAGAAAAAGTTTTCCATATCATTCTTCTTTCTATGTTCAACCACTAATAGATATGATTAACTTGTAACAGTTGTTTTCTAATTTCCAACTATTGTCATCGCCATTTCTTCTCTATCTATGCATCCTTATTTGACTAGGGTTTGCCACCTTTGTGTATAAATACCCTTTAGGTGCCCTATGTTATTCAGCTTTTGACAATGATTAAATTAAAGAGATTATCTCTGTTATTGAATTCTGAGGATTCATTGTTCATTGTTCTTGGTTATTGTTGGTCCAATCATTCTACATCAATTGGTATCACAGCCTAGTTCTTGGTTCTTGTTGGTTCTCTCATTCTCAACACATCTACATGCAGTTATGTCTAAAAAGAACATAGTGGTGAAATATAATAAAGTTGCATAGTAACGCACCTTAGTAAGATTTCCAAGAGAGGCCAAAGGAAGGAAATAGGCAGGATATAATTGGGTTGTCAGATCAAAAATGCTGCATGAGATATCAGCAGCGTAAGGGTCTCTCCAAAGTCCAAAGCCTGGTTTTATTAGCATATTTCCATAAGAAAACAAGAGGGAGTACTATTCAGACCTTCCAGCACTGCCAATGAAATCTGCATACATTCTCCATTGCTTTGGATCATCATCAAAAAGATTTCCAAATCTCCCACCTGAAAAAGGTGGCAACTTTACTTTTAGTCAGTTAACAATAAAATTTCAGCACATAATCTTCTGATTCCTTTAGCTTTATTCATGATTGCCAGACCAATGAATAAGCGCCCAACAGCTCCAATGCCATCCTTTGAGACCCATCTAAAGATGAAAGCATAACATATGCTATCAACCACATAAAAGTCAAACTAACAAATAAATTAATGCACAAAAGTAATTAAGCTATTATTGTATGCATACAAATGCTTCATTTGTATAAAAAAGTGCCAGCTTTAAAATTTATAATTCACCTGATGGCAGCAGCAGAAGCAGCTGCTGTGGTTCCAGAAAAAGAGCCAACACCAACAGCCTGCATGTGAAGTAGAAATTTTGACATAAAAGAAAGAAGCACAATCATCATTCCTTGCATTTATATGGTAGATAAATAATTTTCAAAGAGAAGTTTGTTACGCAGAACATATATTGCACAGCATGCTGCACAACAACATAGAAACAGGGAGCAAAACCTTCACATACGTTAACTTCCTTCAGAAAAATTTAATCAATATCAAAAAATGTATGCATGTAGCAAGTAGATGATGATGATTTTTAAGATTTGGCTTGAGGCCACATTGAGATGCACGATGGGGCTTTAAGCACTAATAGTCATACTAAATGCTAAACATGCCAAAGACACACAAAGCAACCACAAACATTAACCAAGTATTCACAATGAAAACGTACTAGAGGAAAAATCAGCACCCTAAGCAAGATTGACATGCCTTTAGGAGACTTGAAGTGACTATGGTGTGACAGATCCAGCCAGTCACATTGGTAGGGAACTGTAATAACATGTAGTTCAAGTAATCATCTGAAACTGATCCTGCATCATGACTGAGAAAGGTAAGTAAACAAATAGTTTCCCTCCAACTTCACCTAATCACTGGAGTCAAAACTCCACAAGCTTCTACATGCAAGATCCGCTAAAGTTTCCAATGTTCGCTTGTAGTCGTTTGGTGTGCTGCTTTTGTGAGAGTTACTACTAGCCTATTAGGTAAGTCTCAAATCATCAAAAATTTATCACCTGTTGGACACTATGTCAGTGGCATCAAGATTTGAAGTACTCAATACCAACGAAGAATAAAAGAATGAGATTACAGAAGGGAACATGTCACAATTACAATGTTTATCCTACTTTCTAAAGCTTTAAATTATAATGTATCTAAAAACTGGATCTATAGGAACACAACAACAAGAACAAAAGGAAAGCTGTTTAGCACATTATACATAAATAAGAAAGGAGATATATGTTAATCACCAGGAAAGCCTGCTGGTAGAATAAATTTCTTTATTATCTCTGGAAGCCAGGATAATCTTTCATCAAAGGCATACAAATCCTGGAACCTGTTTGCTGTAGACCTATCCTCCTCAACAAGGAATGTTTGCAACTGTGAATCATCACCTAATACATATCTGCTCATAAGAAGAAGAAAAAAAATGGTACTAGTCATGGTTGAAGTCTTCTTTGGAGAAGGCAAAAGCTGTGAAGTTTAAGTAATTGAGCAAAGGGCGAGAATGAAAAGTTCGATAGTTAAAAATGGAAAGAAGTTAAAGAACACAAATTATGTCATAGTTAAGTAAAAAGTAAAAACCTCTTAGCAGTACCATTGCTATATCTCTCAACCAATATCACCCGAGATAAGCCTTCACCTCTGAAACAACACCACAAAATGAAAAATGAGTTTATTGAGACACGTAAACACATCAAAGTCGGAACTCAGAAGCTTGGTTTTGAGTAATTCTTGTGAACCCTTTAAACATTTCACCCAAATTATTTTTTTTTTTTAATTTTTTTTCTTCTTGTGTAAAACAGATAAATTATCTAAACATTGTTGTCCGAAATAGGACAATGTAACCAAATGCTATATGAACTTGGAAAATTTCTGGAGAAGCAAATGAAAAAAAATAAAAAATGAAAAATAAAAAATTTCCCCAAGATAATTCCACCCTGTCCTTATTACTCCTTATTCATCATGAACTATAATTTTTTTTTAATGAAAAAAATTGAATCTATTTCCCCAGATATATCGACCTATTTAAGTCCTCCTATCAACAAAACAAATAGGCAAAATAATAATAATAATAAAAATAAAACCAGACCCATCATTATTAGCATCATTTTCATCTTTGAGACCGGAATGGTTGGAAGAGCATTGAAGTTGAAGGCAGTGATGCCTGGTTCTCTTCATCTTCTTCACTGAAGAATTGAAGAAGGCACTTGATGAAGGGAATAAAGGTTGCAAGGTGTGAGACATTGGAAAAAATAGTTGCAGAATTTTGAAGCTTCTTATGGCTGAATTGTGGAAAAAAGTTTCAAGCTTTGAAGAGCTTCTTCTTCTTCCTTCATCAAGCTACCAAGCACAATTACACTATCAACAATATCCAAAGCTGAACGTGAAGGGGACCGAGCCACGACACATTTCGGATCGGGTCTTATTCGGTTACAGCATATAAAATCCAGGTCGAAAAAAAAAAGGATTGGCCCATATAAGGGTTTTCTGGGCTAAATGGACCAGTTTAAAAATAGAACTATTGTGTTTTTTTCAAAAAAAATGTTGTTTACGTTGAGTACCACGAAAAAATTGGAAGTTTTGTTTGGATCGAGATTAAAATAAATATGATTACCAGACCAAAACAATAAAAAATATGATTTTTATTGGACATTTTAGAAAACGAGTTGATCTAAATATTTTTATTGCTGTATGCACTATATTTCACTTTGTTTGTCACATCAAAAAAAAAATGTTTAAAATATTTCAAAAAAAAAGATTTAAATTACATATCTTGTTAGTATAAGAAAATTTTATGCTGTCGTCCAATTATATATTGTCACATTAACCAATATAATTAAGTTTCATATTCATCACTTGAATGGTCATACAAATTAAAAAATATAATTAATTGATTATGTAAAAAAATTTTATACTGTCAATACATCATAATTAAACTAAACAAAAAATAACTTTGTTTGTGTAGTTTCTTAGTTTATATTTTTTATAGATAAGTTTTTCTTGTAGTATTTTGGGATAATTATTAAAAAATTGAAATATTTTAATAGGTATTTATATTTACAATATACTTTTTTTATTATGTTGAACTCAAAGAATTGTTAAGATTTAATTCGTTATAATATAACTTAATAATTTGTTAATATTGTCTTTTATTATAAGTGCAGTTTAAAATAGATTAAAAAACGTTGAAACAAACATTTGATAAGTGTTTATACAAGATAATGTTTTTATCGTTAATAGTTTAATACTTTGTTTAGATGCATAAAAAAAAAATTAGAGGAAGGAAAATAGAAGTAAAAAAAAAAAAAGAAAAAATATGGAAAGAATATAGTTTTTTTTCTTATTATTTGATTGGATAAAAAAATACAGAAAAGAAAACCTAGCTATGCGTAAATGACTTTTTCTATCCTTCCTTTTATGGCACAATAGAAGAGTACAGGAGTAGAGTTATAATTGTATGACACCGACTAATTCTCTTTCTACTAGAGTTAATTCTCATGTGATGCATAGATTTATTCATATTTTTTTATAAATTCATTTAATAAAAATACTTTTTTAAAAAGAAATTATGACTGTGATTCAATGTTAGCTTGGGAAGAAAATATGAAATATTTTTAATTATTCTAAACAATGAAACAAATAAAAAATAATTACATTACAGGAGTTCATATTAAACAATTTATTATAGACAATACTTTTTTGGTGTAATTATTATATTTCATCCACCTCAACTATAAGAAATCCAAATTTTTTTTTGTTGGAGTCACTCTTGATAATGCAAAATTTTATAATAAAATATTTATTTTAACAAATATAATATCATATAGCTCAATAATTGGCCTTGACTTTTGTTTATTATCATTGTATAGAACACTTTTATTAGAAATTGTTCTTTTCTTAAAGCAAAAGATCGCTTCAAGTCATTTCTTGGCAAAACTATTTGTGGGTTAAGAATTTTTGCACTGATATTACTTCATATAATATTTTTACTTTTATTATTTACTCTCCTAAATACATAAATTCTTAATGCCAAATTGAGTTTCTAAGAAGCATAATTAATATTCCTTTCTTTAGCTGCAAGTAATAGTTTGGGAATTCGATATAAAGTCTTAAAAATTCTACTTGAAATATAAATTCTTATTTAATCAATAATGTTATTAGTTATTTTGTCAATCTCATAAAAGCTTATGTACTATTTTGTTGGATCTTTAATTATATGAAATATGCAATAACTGAGTTCATTAACAATGTGGTTTAAGGAGTGTTGCTATTTACTTAAGTTACTCTTCATCTTACATGCATTATTATAATATGCACTATTAATAATTTGTTTCACTGTATCACCTGCTGAGTTAAGTAGATATTGTCTAAACTATTTTAACTCACGTTGGAATGTCTTTTCTTTCTCTAGTATATTGTACGATTGTCAATATTAGTATGTATATACAATTTTATTTTATAAAATAGTTATTAATAAAGAAGAATATATACTAAAATAAAATCTAAATAAATATATTTGTAAATAATATTAAAAGTCAAAATTATAATAATAAAAGTTTGTATTAATAAAATTTATTGAATAATTAAATATAACAGCACAATAAATTCTTTTATCATTTCTATTATGTTCATTAAAATCAATATGACTTATTCATATCAAATAATATTATTCACTGTAATGTTTATTGTGTTTACAAAATTTATTTTAATACAAGTCATCAAATAATTTATTTTAAATTTTATAATTAAATATAATTATTATTTGAGAACTTCAGTAGCCAAAACACTTATTATAATTTTTAATATATATAATTATCCTTAACTTGTTATACTTATTACCATATAATATAAATTTGTAATTGCATATTGCGATTCTCAATTTAGAGGAAAACATTTTTTGAGCAAAACTCATTATTATTTTTCTTTTATTTTCTCTTTCTCATTTCTTTCCCCTTTTTTTCTACCATACCAAACAAGGGGCAAGGCTTATGTTCTACACTAGTCTAGCGGATAACCGTTATAATAAGGCCCTTGAGAATGCACTAAATAGAGAGAAAGAACGAGAATAAAAAAGGAAAATAAAAATAAAAAATATCTATAAAAATTTAATCCAACTATTGCACTTATATATCTCTTAACTTTTTGAGTAAATATTTTTTTATTTATAATATTTTAAAATTGATATTAATTTAATTCTAAAATAATTATTGATATTAATTTAGTCATAATATTTTGAATTTTGATATCAATTTAGTCCTACAATGATGATTTGAAAAAAAAAAATTATTTTAATTTAATATTATACTAATGATTTGATAAAAAATTTTATTTTACAGAAAATTTGTTTGGACTAAATTAATTTCAAAATTTTTTTAAGATTAAATTAATATTAACTACAAATTGTTAAAACTAAATTGATGTCAAAAAAAATTTTAAATGAAATTAATATCAATTTTAAAATAATAAAATTAAAAAAATTATTTATTCTAACTCTTTTCTGGAAAGCTAGCAGTACGAGCCATGGTTTAAGTACGGACTTGAGTAATCTCTTTTCCACACTTTGCAAGAGCTGAAACAAACGTTGTTATTTTGACTAAAATGTGATGAGGTATAGATCCTGTCATCTTTGGTACAAGCTGGCTTGTTCAAGGTAAATTCTCTGGTGAAGTGTAACTCTAGTAACTCAGAGTGAAGTGTTGAGGTGGATAAACAAACATATTAAACCTGTTTGGTGTAAATAATAAGAAAGATTCTAAGATGCTTCATGCAATTTAAGGGCTACCATAGTCCTAGCAATCTTTTATGATTTTTTTTTCCGACTTTTCTCGCAACCTTGTGCATTCCATTGATAATGCACAATGATGATCGAAGCGACATGAGTTCCGGTGTTTGGCGTAAGGAAGATTCACCTTCTCCCTCATTAGTTATCTTCTTCTCCCTTGGTTCCAATGAGTCATAGCTCACTGCAACTGCATCCCCATATTCCAGTGCCGGCATTTGCAGGTTGTGAAAGGAGAGCAATGGACGGAGATAGCGGTAGTCTTTTATTGCCGGCATAAGAGGGTGCTTGCTGTGTATGGAAAGGAGAGGATGTGGCGGCCACATCATGGATGAAGACGGGTGGACAGAGTTAGCGGCAACAGGTGTTCCGGTGAGCAACTGGATGTGGGAGGAAAAAGGGGAGGAAGAGGGAAAGATGAAGGAAGAAGGGGAGAAAAAAAGTTGACCAAAAAAACATTTAAAGGTTGTGATTTAGTGATCAGGGTGGTCACTAACTCAACAATCCTACTATAGAATCTTCCGACCCCATCTCCTTCGCTACCGTCCAAAACATATCCCTATGTGTCATCTATTTGTTTGAGGGCGGTGTCTGTGATGTATCATCTCCAATTTTGATCCAAATTGATAATACGTGAATATTTGTGAAAAAAACGTAGTGAATGAGGCAAATTTTTAATTTTAAAAATAAAATTAATAATTTTTAATTAATTCATAATCAGTACTCAAAAAATTATAAGGATATCCAATAAAATTTTGAGCCATTAATATATATTAATTTTTTTTAAAATAATTTATATTTTTTTAAAATCAATATGCTAATTAAATCAAATAAAAAATCTCATCAAGCATATCACATTTATTTGATTGAAAATGTATTTAATTTTGTTAAAAAAAAAACAAATTTGATCTCTAACCAAAAATATATTTTGTATAGGTATAAATTATTTTAAAATTGAAAATTTTTGTTTTGAGCAAGAAAAATAGCTGTTAATGAATGAATGAAAAAGCTTAAAATTGGTTATGCAACTATTTAATACAAGTATTGAAAAAGGATAAAAATAAAAAATATTAAATTGAAGTATTATTTTAAGATATAAATATATAATATGATATGATAATCATTTTAATTTATTTTTAATAATATTAAATTATTGATCATGTATACTTAAATTAAAATGGGTCACAATATAATTTCATAATTTTAAATATAAAATTTCTATAAATATAAAATAAAATTTTAAATACTATTAAAAATATAAAATCTTAATTATAAAATTAAAATTTAATAATATAAATTTAATATCAATTAATTACTAATTTAAACCATAATTAAATATGGTCCATCACAGCTTGGGCGTTGTTTGAGATAACTCACCACTTCATCGGGAGTTACTAAAGTTATGCTTCACCAGATACAACACCAAGGATCGAACATCTTCTGTATTAGTACAAAATTTGAATTGTCTTCCAAGTGGGATGCAGTGCCATTAATGCTGAGCTCAAGTGGCTGCATAATTAATTTGAATCTGATGTGGGGTTGCATCTGCTGTCTCGATTCCTCATGCACATGACATTTAAGAGGCAAGTGCCCGTTAGGACCGGGAACAGGGCTTCCGATGTTGACGGGCTCAAGTTGTGAAACGTCAAAATTCACATGCAAGTTTAACCAACGTTTTATTCTCGAGTTTTAATTTTGTAAATAAAAAAATTAATATTAGAGAAATTTATTTCATAATAAATTAACTCAACTCAAATTAGATTTGTTAAAATTTAATATATTCTGAATATTGATCATCCAGACAACAAAAGTCTATTATAAAGAAAAATGTTAAAAGAAAGACGCACTTATTGGTTCCTATAAATTTTTTCATACTAATTGAGTTCCAATAGTTATAAATAATTTTAAATAAAATCTTCGCTATTATCCCTGTTTATAATACCCTTACTCATAACAAACAGTCAACTAATTTGGCATGTTGTTATATGTCAAATGTCAAATGGGTTTTCTATTTAGCATATACATCAATTTAAAGCCTAACAAAAAGCATTTTCCCCCAACAAAAACCTAAGAAACATCCTATTGCTCTTCCCCTTATTTTTGTCCACCCTCTTCATCCTCCCATCTTTCTCCTTTCTCTTATGTTCTCAGCCATAAATAGTGAAATACTCGTGGCTAGCTCAAGTCAAAATTCATAGTGTTATAACTAAGAATAATAGTGGAGAGTCTATTTAGAAACGTTTACAACTATATAGACTCAATTAAAAATATAAAAAATACATGACCCCATTTAAAAATCAATGAAAAGTGTGGAGACCAAAAAAAGTAATTTAACCAACTAGTTCTGGTTCTCACATGTTGCATGAGAGATTTAAATTTGACATTCATAATTATGAATATTTCAGTTTATAGATAAATTATTAATATATATTAAATTAATTTATTTTATTTGCAAATCTATAATTAAGATAGTTTTAGAAATATTTTGATTAAATCATTTTAATAAAAATACATGAATTTAAATAATATGATAATAATATAAATATAATAACGACGCTCATAATTAAAACTTAATAATTTTATAATTTGATTTTGTTTTGTTTATTATAAAAAAATTTAAATCAAATTTCAATTTTATATGGGGAAAAAGATACTATATATAAGTTATTTTGATATAATTGAGATCTTTAAATTTTTTATTTTAAAAAATATATTTTCAATTAAATCTTAATTATATTTTATATTTTTTGAATATATTTGTCTTCAATGTTAATATGTATTATTATTAATTAGTTCTCCCTTAAGATAATTTATTAGTAAAAAATTATAAAAGGTTAAAAATGAAAGGTCTAGATAAACATGAAAGAAAAAATAGAAAAGCAAAATGAAATTGCAGTTAAAAGGAATTAAAAAATTAGAAATATATCATGTGATAACTTTTATGAAAAAATTATAATATATATTCTAATTAAATAGATAAATGCAATATTTTTCATCAAATGTAAAAAATAAACTTTTTTATTTAATCAAATTTAAAATATACTTTACTCTCAATTGAGTAATTAATATCATTGTTACAGTAAACTCTCTAACCACCCTAAAGATTTATGTCGTTTTGGAAATAGGCATCTTGAACTTTAATTTTGTTCTAGTATCATCCATAAAGTTTTATTTTTATTGTAATATATCCTTGTGTTAAAGATCTATTAATATAAACAGTGAATTGATCATAATCATTCATTTTTTGAAATTATAACACTAAACTTACCTTTTGTTGGTTAGATATGAAAGTGTTATGATTTTAAAAAGATGAATACTCATGATCAATTCATTGTTAATTTAATCTTTAGTATATGTTACAACAATAATAAAATTATAAGGATAAATTCGGACAAAATTAAAGTTTAGGGATACTATAAGGCATAAAATTTAGGGTGATTAAATACACTTTTCTCATATAATAATAGGTGATTAAATATTATCAAATTTCTTTTTTGACCAAAATTTTATATGTTATAGATCATATTAATAAAAGTTTACATTAATTTGAAATCATCTAATATATTTTTCATATACATCAAAATCAATGTTATTGTTATGAAATATTATTGGAAGTTGGATATCCAAAAGATATTACAATGTGCATGATCATGATTTGATTAGGATTTGATTATATAGAAACTATCATACCTTAATATGATAAAGATTAATTGGATGCAATTTTGTATACCTCATCCTTAGGATATAGATACTCCAATTGTTTGTTAGACCATTACTTATGAGAAGAAAACTCCCAATTTCTACTTTAAGGCATGTTATTTTACATGATAGGGCACTTATTCATATAAGGTCAATGAATTATCATCAATTCTCTCCCCTACAATTAGCTTTTGATTAATAGTCAAATACTTTCCCTTTAAGAATATTTGCATATATGTGATATGTGTCCCAATTCCCCTACCTTATCGCATGGAAAAGGGACTCTAAAAAAAAATCAAGATTATATGTTAGATATGATTCTCCCTCTATAGTCAAGTATTTTTAAATATAAATAAAAACTGTTTTTAACATTCGACTTAAAGACTCCATTTTGATGAAATAATTTTTCAACATTAGGGAGGAGAATGAACAACTGGAAAAGGAAATAAATCAAAATGTATCATCCTTACACCATTTAGATCCTCGAATATGGCAATATGAACTAGAAGTTCAAAAGATTATATATTTGTAAAGAATAGAAAATAAATTACCAAATTCATTTTTTGATTAAAAAAAAAACTCAATCCTATATACTAGCTAAAAATGCCCTAATTTGAATTGACATTCAATGAATCAATCACACGTCATAAGCATGGTAGACTTATCAGTTCCAAAGTCAAAAATCCTTGAAAAAGAAGAGAGGCAAATGATTTTATAGAAGCGAATAATTCTAAAAAGGAGACTCTTATTGTTGAAGATGATAGAGACAAAGTAAGGACTCCTACTGGACTCCAAACTTCTAACATAATTTAATGTCGGAAGAAGTTCAAGTACTTGCAAGTATTCAAGATATTGAAAATGATAAGATCTCAACAAATTTTTTTTCAATAGTTTATAAAATACTCTAAAGTCTCTAGAACACAGGGAGATGAGCCCTATTAGGAGTACAAAAACTAAAAGAGAGACTACTAATAACACCCAATAATAGAATTAACACCTAACACAATCCATAGATCCAACCAAAACTTAGATCAGAGAGAAAAAATCTCCACAATAAATATTACAACCATAATGCCATTCACAAATCCATTTAAAACACATCGATAACCTTGTTATAGCAAAGCTGGTCAACATCTTATATGGAATCGTAAATAATCTAGACATTGATCTAACACCAATAAAAGAAAACCATAGCCTCAATGATAACATAATATAGTTAGAGCATAATCAAATGGATACCATCTCCAAATCAACAAACTCATTACAAAACTAGCTAGCCACAAAAGACTACATCAGATCAATTTCAACCCCACTGACTAACACAACAATAAGTACTAATTTGATCAAGATGATGTGTGTGAAAAAGACACACATCTATTATTAGTTTTGACATGGTTTTTAGTGTTTTTCATAATAGAATTAGCTACTAATTATTTAAATTTTTTTAAATTGTTTCAATTCTTGTAATTTTTTGTTTCTTAGATGTTTTTTAGGTGCAAAATGAGGATTTGATATTAAACTTGCACAATCTTGGCAAATAGAGATTAAGGGAGCTAAATTAAAGTTGTTCGGGTGCTATGCTTGCATGGAATCAAAATATATCTGTGAAGAAATTTTCATAACTCGTTCTCTAGAAGCTCAAATTGGGTGGTTCAAGATATTTTGGAAAGAAGAAAGAGAGAGAGAGCTGCAACTTTACTACTGGATACTTTCTCGAATTCTGAAGTCTTCTAGGAGAAAAAATGGAAGCAAGATTGAAGATGCAATCTATCCTAGATGCTAATAGCCATGACCTTATTGCACTAAATCAACTATATCTTGAGCTATTAGGGTCCAGTTGAAATCATTCAATAGGCATTGGATATAGCTAAACATAAAATTACAACTTTTATGAAGACATCCAAGCCTAAATCCCACTATAGAAGGATGTATAGATCAAGAAAGCAAGCAAACCAGGCGCTGAACTAGGCACCTCACGCCCCCCATGATGAATGTCAGGGGCCATGACTCCATACGTAAAACAATATAAAAAGGCAATCTTAGTGGTGTATATCACGAGCCCCATGATGAATCTCAGGGGTTGTGACCAGGATGGGGAAAATAATCGATTTAAGTTATTTTGGGCCCATGGATGTGCAATTACATGTTTTGGGCCTAATCTTGGGGGGACTTTTGGTGATCTTTCCTCATCTTTGGCCAAGGGCTCTGCTAGGATTTTGTGGCTACATCTTGTGTTTAATTTCATCTATCTCTCTTCTTTTCTCTTGGTTCATGCTTAAGATATTCTTTCTTTCATTAGATTTGGATATTTTAAACATATTTAGTGGCTAGATCCTTTGCATGTTAGGGTGATGATGCAATCTATGTTGGGATGATGGTGTATTGAGTTTTCTTTCAGTCTAATGAATGTTTTTCTTTTCAATCTAGTTTTTATCTTTGCACTTAATGCTTTTATGGCTTGATAACCCATGAATTAATATTGTGAGTTGTGTAGACAATTGGGAAATCGGTGCATAGCTTAGACGTAGGGATAGAAACCATAATTGTTAATTGTTTAGGAATATATATTAATGATTATATGGGATTAATTCATCTAGAATTTCATAGAATGTGAAGCCTTTAACTCCAGAGTTCAGTTAAGGAATTAATTGAATTATAGAGATTAAAGAGGATTGATATCCTAAGGAATTGAGTATTAATTAAAATTAAAAAATACCCCAACAATTGAATTGATGATTGAACTTCATTGATTAGGAAATCAACTCATAGGAATAATTTGGTGAATCATATCCTTGACATCTCATCGCTTATTGAATTTTCCATAGCTCATTGATTATTTTCACCCTAAGTTAGTTAGTTATCGAGTTTGTTTAGATTATATTTGATTAGATTTGCTTTAGATTCTTGTCTAATTTTGCTGTTAATTCGATTTTGAACTCTAGATAATGTCTTAATTTGAGAACTGATAATTGGTTACCTTATCTTTGTGGGATTATACTTTTACTCAAACTTGTATTATTTGTACGACCTAATATACTTGTTGATGCCGCATCAGGGAACCATCCTCAACATAACCATAACGAGTTACTCAAACCAAAATTCAACAAACTGAGGTTGAATACTTCAAAACCTAGATACTTTGCAGCTAAACTACATAACTAGAGACATATTGAAACCAAACTAGGATAGCAAAGCATTCTATTTCAAAAGCTGCATCACAAATCCCATTATCAACTAAACACAACATCAATTGCCAAGTCTTACAAAATCTTTTGATTGCTTACATTGCATATGATGTTATCATCAGGAAGGCAAAAAGATACTCCATCAGTAGAAGATTGTAGCCTCAAAAAGATATTCCATAAATTTGGAGGAGTAGAATAAGGGACCAATACATCCTAGAGCAAAGCACACCCTTTCATACAACTATTAACTCAACCTCAAGAAGAAATGTTGCATTAAGAAGGAAAACACTTGCATATCCACGCCACCAGCATGAAAATTGTTTCTGCATCCCATATAATTATACATTGAAATCCGTTAACACCAATAAAGGTTCCTCAATCAATTTTTAAATTCAACATACCTATTATATTCATTGGCTCACTAAAATCTATCAACTGAGAAAGTCATGTGTCATTCTTAACATCCATTGAAAATATATATCAACCACTACCCTTTTTACCTATACTTCCTTTGAGCTCTAGAATACTTTTCTCCTTGCAAGAGTCTATTCCTAAAACCAATCCTCAAACACACACCATACAAAAGTCATATTGCTACAAACTTCTCATCAATCGTGAAAACATTAAGTAGACCTAAAGGATCTACTGTTACCACTAATATGCTAATAATAATAAACTACCCTGCATCCTGAATATCCCAACCACAACAACAAATAGTCTTTGTTTAGAGAAGGATCACAAAAATGCATATAGGAGCCTAACTAACTGAGTCATGCTACCACTTTAGCCTTCCTTCCCTACCCCTTTGTAGCCTTCTTTTTGGATTCCTTTTTTAGTATCTTCCTAAGATTTTTGATGGTTGACACCAAACTTCTTTATTAGTTTTAAGAGAGAAGAGGTTGATATGTTTCCCTATTTCCTACATCTTCATGGCTCTGCAAAGATCATCTAAAGCTTCATCCTTCTCAACCACAAAGCATACATCTTTGTCCAAGTTGTCTGGACTCACTGTCAAAGGTTCTCAAAGAGATTCACAGGGGAGCAAGGCTCGCCACTATCAAGATGAATTGGGATATCTAAATCTTGGCTCTTTGACCAAACCCAGGAGGCGGGCTTACCTCATAAATGCTTCCCTTATAGCCTAAAGGAGGAAAATGAACAATATTTGATGGATCTAAATCTGAATAGTTAGGCCTATTTTAAATTAAACTCATTTTGACAATCAACTTTTTGGGGACATTTTTCCATTCGAGAGAAGGATTAATAACGTCTTCAATTCTTTTGTCGTCATTTAATGCCATACCATTGGGCTCCTTGATTACACATCTTCATTTGATGGTTTTTTTTCTTTTTCACTTTCTTTCTCCTTATCATAATTCTCATTCAACGGGCACATCCTTTCAAGACACACCACTTTATCTCTATCTATTCCTGATAAGCGATCATCTTCTTCATTGCTTATTATGACTTGCTCAACTTCGATGTTATCCACCATTAATAGAGATCGAAGATTCTTAATTTTGTCATGGCTTGAACAATTCATAGACTCATTGCTATTTTCATCAAAATTTACCGTCTTTCTTATTGAAGGTACACATCCCTTATTCAAAAGCTTCAATAATTTAACATCCCAATACCTCTTTGATGTGAATAACAAATATCATTCCATTTGAAGATAGATAAATCTAATCTTCAATCAAAGGAAAGAACATTACATCGATGAGGATTTTTGCCGATTCAAAATACTCACCAATGTTAGAAGGATTGTCAAAATAGACTAGCTCTCTCCAAACATTCTCTATTTACTTTAAATTTGTGCGATATCATCTATGAATTGGAACACCATGACTTTTAACATAGGTAAGTGTCATCTGGATTCTCTTATGAGAAAGAGACTCAGCATGCATAGTTTAGCTAATTAATGGGAAAATATATCAAAGGAGATAGAATGAAGCATATTTCTCCAAAATTCTTCTTCACACATGATCATAAAAAATAATGAGCAATTAGTGTCCAAAAATTTGTTCAAGTGATGATATAGGAATTTGTTTATATTAAGCCATTATCCGCTTGTTTATTTAAGAAACTAGTATACAGAATTGGAATGCATTATTTATAAGATCTTTAGTAATGCTTTTGAGAGAGGGGGAAATACTATATTCTTTTTTTCTCTTGATCAAAGTTTTTGTCCTACTGGATTTTTCTTAACAAGAATTTTAATGAGATAGTTTCTACTGTGAGAATATTATACTTTTTTTCCTTCACCAAATATTTTTTCCAACGGATTTTTTTTCCAATAAGGTTTAAATGAGGCATATTCCTAATAGACATCAAAGGGAGGATGTATTATGAAATTAATATTATTGGATAGTGGATGTTCAAAAAAATTACAGAATGGTTCTCTGTGTTTGTGTGTGTGTGTGTGTTTAGTTGGAGATAAAAATAAAGTGAAAATTTTTATGAATGAATTTTATGTATAAAATATCCTTATAAATACTCCTTTAAGTATCCTATGTAAGATACTCTAAAGATTATCAATTATATTATTCTCTTTTTTTTCTTTTATATTACTATACTCTTTATTATTTTTGTCATAGTATAATAAATACTTTTACAATATTTAAAATCTACGAAGTATAGACATTGGCACGGATACAAGACATGACCCGACATAGATATGGAGGACACACCAAAATTTAAAAATTATAGAGCATGGATCCGTATATATATAATTAAAAATTTAAAGAAAAAGATTCATTATTATATAATATTATTTAAATAAGTTTCACTTATATTTTATTTTCTTTATTCAATACTAGAAATTATTTAAAAATTTAATATAAATTCAAAATTTATATATTATTTCCTTTTTCAACTTTTAAATAACTTTATCTATAGTATTTTCATGTGTTGAAGTTACATACATGTATTATTAGTATGTTATACAAAATCTGACATGGATAGATGTCGGACAAAGATGCGAAACTTGAACGGTAGGTTTGTACTTTATACTTTAAAATATATATATACAAACAAGAGCTATTTAATAATATTTTTATTAATGTTCAATTAATTCTTTTGCATAAATTAAATGACCAACATAACAAATAATTATGATTCAATAATTTAATTACTAATAATTATATTCTATAAAAAAAAATTGTACTAA
Organism: Pterocarpus santalinus; assembly: GCA_031439595.1. Lineage (NCBI taxonomy): Eukaryota > Viridiplantae > Streptophyta > Magnoliopsida > Fabales > Fabaceae > Pterocarpus > Pterocarpus santalinus. The sequence goes on along the minus strand of CM062532.1, from coordinate 19,825,972 downwards.
ATCTTATACGAGTGTCAATCAATCACCGCCTCTGTATACCCTTAAAGGATCAATAAATAAAGGTTGAAATTTCAAATTCAGCCGCCCCTTAGACCGCAACGGGGGACGCCATCCGCAAGCTGCAACCAATTCGGAGGGAGTGGAAAAAGTCATAAATACTTACACCCATAAATTAACAACTCATTAACCTTAAATTAAGGAGCATCAAAAAACAAAAAAAAGGCCCCACCCCATAGTCCTTTACACCTGTGCCGCCCAACAGTTCTGATTTATACATCTGTGAGAAAAATATCTTTACGATGAAGTAAAAATAAACCACTAAATAATGCATGTAGAGTCCACATTAATTCATTTGACTTTTTGATATTTATTATATATATGTAGCAGCCCTTTGCTCAGTCTCTCTCACCATAAAGTTGCTAATTAAATTGGTCATCTCCTTTCAAGTTAGTCTTAGATAGCAGGCCGTTTGTTCGGTTCCACTGACCATCAAGCTGCTTTTGTTAATTATCTTCTTTCAAGCTAGTCTCTACCTTGTTGCAAGAAAAGAAAGCACACGATCAGTTAGAGGAAAATGGCAGGTCCAGAGGTTCCAAATGGGAATGGCCTATTGAACATCAATTCAAGTGAGACCAGAGGAAAGACCATTACCTGCAGAGGTGGGTAACTCATAAATTAAATTCGCATCATACCATTGATATATTACATTACTTGATGCAGAAAACATATATGCATGCCACTTCTCATCATGTATGATCTTATAATTATATTCCCATGATTTAGCTGCGGTGGCATATGGTCCGGGAGAGCCCTTTGTGGTCGAACAAGTTCTTGTTCATCCCCCTCAGAAAATGGAAGTTCGAATCAAGATCCTCTACACTTCGATATGTCACAGCGATCTAGGCGCTTGGCAAGGCGAGGTACAAACATCAATATCTATATATCATCTCCTATGATTAAAACTATAATATAAATTTTCTCATATTGTTTCTATTTTGGTGGTTTTTGCCTTCTGGTGATGCACCAAAGAATGAGGCTCAGCGCGCTTTTCCTCGGATTTTTGGCCATGAAGCTTCCGGGTGGGACATCCAAATCAACATTAGTATATACCACTTTATAGATGATCATATATAATATATGATTGTGAAAAATTAACATGAATTGTGTATGTATATTGAACTAATTAATAGTAATATATATGGGTTAATTTGAATTTGAAGGATTGTTGAGAGCGTGGGAGAAGGAGTGATTGACATCAAAGAAGGGGACTTAGTGGTGCCAATATTCAACGGTGAGTGTGGTGAGTGCTGCTATTGCAAGAGCAAGGTAACCAACATGTGTGAGAGATTTGGGGTGAACCCGATGAAGAAAGTGATGGAAGCAGATGGCACAAGCAGGTTCTCCACAATCCAAGGAAAACCCATCTACCATTTCTTGAACACCTCAACTTTCACTGAGTACACCGTGGTTGACTCAGCCTGCGTGGTCAAGCTCGACCCTGACCTCACTCACAGCCTCAAAAAGCTCACCTTGATCAGTTGCGGTGTATCCACAGGTAAGTGCCTCACTCATACTCAAATTAATTAGAGTTCATTTGGATATAGTTATGGGAGGTGAAAAGGTTTTTTATTAGTATAAAAATAATAATATATAATAATTAATATATTTAGGTGTGTAAATTTTTTAAAATTTTTAAAATTTTTTTTTTTGAAATTTTGAAAGATTTTTTGAAAAAATTATTTTTAAAATTACTTTTTAAAAGATTTTTTTTTTAAAAATTTATTATTATTTTCATATTAATAACTAAAAATAATTTTACTTTATCATATTTAAATAAAAATCATTCTTTTAAATTTATCTTTGATATATTCAAACTAAACAAAAATTATTATTTTAAAAATAATTTCTCTAAAAATAATTCTTTTAAAATTTTTTTTTAAAAAGGTAAATTTTTTGAAAATTAAATCAAATATACCCTTAAATGATTTAAGGATAAACAATATGAGCATATTTGACCAAGACTATTTTATATAAAAAATAATTGCCCTTTTTTTAGAAAAATTATTTCAGGAATTGTTTAATCATACATTGTTGTGAACTTTAAATAAATTAATGTGAACAGAGACTATGTTTCCGTGTTTTACCCTCTATTTTTACACTAGTTTCATGTCGGCAAATGGTATATGATTTTTTTTTTGTTAATAATGTCTGTTATGTGATTGATTAATTATTATGATAATAATTGGTTATCATAACTGATTAATGATTTTTAAAATTTTTTAATTATAAATATTTAATAGTTAAAAAAATTAATGCTATCTCAATAACTATCAAATTATAAAATATATATAATTAATAAAAAATTATTCGTAATTAATTAAATATTACGAGAATTAATAAAGATCAATGTGAGAATATTATAACTTTGTCTATGCACACACATTAATACACATATTACTGTATATTTACATAATTCGTATTATTTAATTTCAATTAGTTTTATTTACTTCTTTGCATATTCCTATTCTGATCTAATTTTGCCAGTTGACAAAGATATAAGGTGACATACTTTAATTGATGCATGCTTCGAGCATTATTATTGTGTCGGGGTATTCCAGATTTGAGTACATACAGTGTATGATAAATTGTGCCTGAGTTTATTTTAAGAAGCTCTTCTGTCTCTTCTTTTGGGCTTTAATTGATTTAATTTTTTTCTGCTGTATCAAAAAAAAAAATAACGATGAAGAACAGTATATGACTATTATAATTTTAATAACACTGGTTTATGATTAGTCGTTTTATATATTTCAGCAACGATAAAAAAAAATTAATATTGATAACTTTTTTATATATATATATATAAAGAACAATTAATATTCTTATGTAGATATAAATTTAATATTTAAACACATTTACAATAAAATCAAGTCTACTAACGTTTTGTTAAGATACACTCAATTACTTTTAATCTTCACAAACTTTACCGTAAATCCTAAATCTTAAATGATAAATTTGTAGATACAAAATTTTCTAACGCATAACACGATCACATTTATTCTCCGTAGCGTACTTGACCATAGCCTGATGTCCTATTCAAGGACTTACTTTTGGTATGTTGGCCACCTGCGTTGCGTGTGGGGTTAAGGATCGGACTCTCAATTTTTCAATGTCTAGGACGTATCCCACTGCGTTCTGTCACTGCCCTCTTCTAGTGTGCTTGGATGCCCGTTAATTTTGGATCATCAAAATTAATTTTAATTTATTTTAATTATATTTAATTTAATAAAATTAAAATTAATTTTTATTTTTAGAATTAATTTAAAAAAAATAAAATTTTTTATTTTTAATCAGAATCAATTTTAAAAAAATAAACAAATATAAATTATTTTATCTTAAAATTAATTTTAATCAAATCAACTTTAACAATGTTAGATAAACACGCACTTCATCTGCTGCTAGTTGACTCACTGAACTTAGTCAGGGATGATGCGTTTCTAGTTGTCCTTTTATCCTTAATTACCCAATTAAAAGGTCTTCCGCTTATGATATTTAGACACGATTGATGAAGAATGGTATTACAAATTTACAAGGCAGAGAAAATTGACCCAGTCAATAACTGTGTGGATTTGACTAATGATAAATAGATGACAAGGAAAATAAAAAAAATCCCTTTTCAAATCAAATTTAATGATCATCCAAAATTAGGATTTTACAAAATACAAATATGTACTATTCTGAGGGCTGTGTCTACGAGCTATTTACAGACAAGTCACTATCCGAAAATTTGAAAAAGTTATCTATGTCTGTGTCATCTGCATTGGCATTATTGCAGTTGGAAAGATAAAAGGTCACCAGTGTGAAAAACGGAGTTTTTGTTTGTCTGTGACGATACTTGTAACTAGCTTCACGTTTCCACTTTGGTTTGTTTCCCACTTTTTATTTTTCCTTTTTGGTATTCATGGGCAAAAAGAAAACGTTTTAGCGCCCACTTTCCTACTCCCTCCAAAAATGAAAAAAAAGTAAGATACAACGCTTATTAAAAGTTATAATTCACAATAACAAAGTTAAAGTTTATAATAGAGAAGCAACAACAAAGATATTAAAAAGTGATAATATTATAATATAATTGATTTCCACCACACTTTTTTGTCAAATTTTTATATTACTGAGTACTCTTTAATTTGCATTGTAACAAATATTTTTAGAGTTATAATTATCATATATTAAAATATAATTTTTTTATTATAAGTGGTAACTTTTTCGAAAGTAGTACTCCCATAAATTTTTTTATTGTTTCCTAAGTACTTTTTAAATAAAATGATGTGAACCAGATATTTACTGCTCTTTTGGTTTTGGGTAATTATTTATCGTCACCTCACACCTCAAAGAATGACGATAATGGTAGTTACACAATTAGCTCCAGTCAAAGAATGTAAAAAATTATTTTTGACTTTTCTTTATAAATAGTGCGTATTTTTTTTATGAGAGGTGCATATGCTGAAATATGGTATATGAAAATGTAATTGGAAATTAGAAAAAAAAAAAAAGGTGATTGGTGAGATTCTTTCAACCAAAGATAACTTATTTTTTTCCAGATATTTTTAAAGATAACTTTGGTTAATATTTTTCTATATATAAGGCCTATAACTTATCTTCTGAATTTTTCAGAAGAGTAATTTATAGTCTCTAGTGAAACATGGGGAGGAGGTGGGCATTGTAGGACAGGAAATGTGGCAAATAATTACATTTGAGTTGAATTAGCTTGGGTTGAATTCGGCTTTTACTTTTGATGGCTCCAGTTAAACACATTCGATTTTGTGTTGTGTGGAATTCGAATTTAAGAAAATATCTAGCTGAATTCTATGTCTATGTGTTGAATTCATCTATTGTAACATCTTAGTGATGCTGCGTGGATTTGACTTGATGGTGAGAATCAAATTAAATGCAGGAGTTGGAGCTGCTTGGAATTGTGCTGATGTGCAATATGGTTCCTTCGTGGCAGTTTTTGGCTTAGGTGCTGTGGGGCTCGCTGTGAGTTTTCTGGCGCCATTGTTGACTCGTCCTTATCACCCCTCTCCTTGTTTCTTCCAGAATAATACTTAGCTCTTCAATGTCTTCGTCCTTTTCTTTGATTTTCTTTTTAAGTTTACATACCTTGTCTCCTTTTAAGGGTAGAAATTTCATTGGCACAAAATATTAGAAAAGTACTAAAACATTAACGGTCATATATAAAATAAGGATTAAACAATGGGGTCGCCTTCACTTCCTTGTTTGACCGTCATTTATTTCATTCATTTGTGACCCCATGACAAAAGTAATTGGGATAATTAAAATTCAAATACATGACATCAATATCAATATCAATATCAATATCGATGTAGTATTTGAAGAAGGGGGAAAACCCTTCGATTGTCACGTGGCAGCAATCTTCTACGAAGTGTCTTTCACTTTGTTTATCATGTTTTTTACGGGAATAAATGTTCTCGTATGTAATTTCTGTATAGTAAAATTTTGTAAAGAAAGATAAATATAGATATCATAAATAAGATTATATAAAATTTGGAAGAACTCTACTAAAAGATTTACAGTGTTTTTTCTTTCTTCATGTGACCTTATCATATGAAATCACACATAAATGGATGCGTTTCCGTCTTCCACTTTGTTGCATAAATTTGTGATTATTAATAGGAATACCTTACGTGTATCGATACAGGTCAAATTTTTTTAAAATACAATGGCTATACAAACTTAGGTTTAAAATTTTTTGCAAACTGTGTAAATATGTTATCACTAAAAATCTATGATACTTTTATCAACAAAAAAATCTATAATGCTTTAATTGTGTTTATCATATTTCCATTTTAATAATAATATTTACATGCCATTTTTACTCTCTTCATGTAAAACAGAAGAACACACATTTCAATATATCCTTCTTTATTTTCTCAAAATAATGAATAATAAAAGAATGTAACTGTTGTAGTGTGCAAATATTATTTTTGTTTTTATCTGATATTTACTTAAAACATAATATATGACAACCCCCTCCTCAAAAAAAAAAAAAAAAAAAAGTGTCTTATGAGGACCATGTTAAATTGGCTTGGTCCAGGTTGCAGAAGGGGCACGAGCCAGAGGCTCATCCAAAATAATAGGTGTGGACATCAACCCTGACAAATTCATCAAAGGTAACCTGCCCTGAGTTATCATTATTCTTTTTTAACTTTAACCTTTTTTAATTGATTTTGAAAGCTAAGATTTGATGAAGAAAAGAAATTTTTAAATATTTTACTTAACTTCCATTTTACAATGACTATAATGTCCTTTAATCCAATGTATTAATACATATAATACATTTTCTGTGTGGTCGAAGCCCGAGCTATGGGAGTCACAGACTTCATAAATCCAAAGGATGAAGAGAGGCCAGTATATGAGGTTGGTACTTCCTGCCCTCTTTCTCCTCCCATTTCACAAAAGAAAATATCATCTATACATGCATTTTCAGCAGCATAATGGTAAATTTATTTGCAGAGAATCAAAGAAATGACTGGAGGAGGTGTACATTACAGTTTTGAATGTGCTGGGAACTTGGAAGTTCTAAGGGATGCCTTCTTGTCTGCTCATGAGGTATATTGCTATTTTCATAGTAGCTAGCTGTTTTTCCCTTATTTATGGTCTAGTTTCACAATTAATATTTTTTTAAGTAATCCTTCCTAAACTTATTCCTAATTTGAAATCAATGATCAATTTCAGAATTCATTGCAAAATATTTTGCTACCTCAAAGTTATTACATTGCACTTTCTAATTTCATGTCAATTTTTTTGATACAGGGTTGGGGATTGACGGTAGTACTAGGAATTCACTCATCACCACAACTGCTTCCCATTCACCCAATGGAGCTGTTCGTTGGTCGCAGAATTATAGGATCAGTCTTTGGAGGTTTCAAAGGGAAAAGCCAGTTGCCTCATTTTGCCAAAGAATGCATAAATGGAGTAATGATCATCATCACTACTTGCAATTTTTATTCAAGAAAAAAAAAATTATAATATAACTTTTGACATACAAATAATATTATTATCATTTATCATTATTCATGTCAGCAAAACTCGTGCATGGTCTAATACTTATTTGTTATATGGTGTTAATTAACTTAGGAGGTGAAGTTGGACAATTTCATCACTCACGAGCTTCCCTTTGAGGAGATAAACGAAGCCTTCGATCTTCTGATCACCGGGAAATCACTGAGATGTCTTCTGCACCTCTAAGATGCCCTTTTGAGTGGCTGTGATCACTAAGATGGAGTACTCTCCTCTTGTTTATGATGATCTGAATTCCCCTACAGGAGTATATCTAAAATGGCAGTGTATTTAATACATTTAAAAAATTCTGTAATACCGCAAATAAAATATGAACACGTAACGCTCTGAAAGGGGTTAGGATGCTTCTGAATACTTCACTGCATTATCTCACTGTATACACGAAGTGTGCTGGACCAAGAAGGAAATCAATAAGTGGAAGTGTGTTCGGCTTTTTTCCACTTCCAGAATTTGTCAAGGGTGCCATACTGCCATTTCTTTTCAATTTCTTTGCTATTTCTTTGCTTCCTGAAGTAAAATACTTACGCTGTACTGTAGTTGGAAGAAAAATTGTTACAAAAAGAAAAATTAGGCACCAAAATATACTAACAAGCCTCAAAACATGGAAACTTATGACATGTATTAGCTTCACATCAATTCTAACTCCACCACTTTTTCAAATTTATTATTAAAAGAAATATTTCAAATTTCTATTTATTATAATAATTATAAAGAAAAACTTAGTTTAAGAATTTAACTTACAACCCCTTGATTCTCTATTCCACTAACTCTCCTTAAATGATCCACTATTCAAATATCTTCATTTCAACCACAGAAGGTTGACTATATTAATTTAAATAAATTTATATTAATATTTTTATAAAATTAAAATAATTTAAAATAAAAATTTTAAATTTAATGAGTATTAATACAATTGTTAATAATCTTATTACTCTTCCATTACTCTACGAATTATTTCATATTTTAAAAAATAATGTAAAATTCAACTTGATAATTAATATTGATAATTGTTAGTATCAGTTACTAATACATTTTATCGAATCAATTTTTGCTACTTATCTTTTTGTCATCACGAGTTAATTTTTAGTCTCTCTAAAAACCAATTACTTTTACTACTATTCTTTTTCCAATACTTTATTACATAATTAGTCAATAAGTTAAATTTTTCTCTCACTTTTTTATATATTTATTTATTATTTAAGAATTTATTACTCAACTATATTATTTTTTTTTATTTTTCCAAGGATCATTTATATATGGAATAATATTTCGTTGCCTTTTATTTTTACAAAATGACTTTGATTCTTGACATGGAAACTCGCATATGCATTGATGGAAAATATCACATATTTATACTTTTTCAAGTATTGCGGTCAATGATAATTTAATGAAATACATCATTAAAAATAAAAAATAGTAAAAATATCATTAATTTTATCTTTAAACTTTCATGAGAAACTTTCATATCTCTTATATATCTGTCCCTTCATATATTTTTTTCTACCAAAATATGAGAATTTCCTTCTTTTTACAATGGTTGCTTCACATTTTCTACTTTATACTAGATGTTACGGTTGAAGTTATTCTTGCATAGCTAATAGATGTGAACATTAGGAGCTCTTGAAAAAATTGAGATTTATTCCACTACTTCTTCTTATATCTTTGACCATAACTATATAAATTGAGTTTGTATCATAACTTTTGTTCTCATCATTGAACCTATGTTTTTATATATATGATATCATGTTGTTTTAGGGTTTAGGAATTTGATTTTGGGGATTTTTGTTTTTTTCTTTTTAAATTTTTCCATAGGATGGATGTTGAATTAATGTTGTGAAGGAGTTTTTTTATTATATTTTGCTATTCAGTGATGGCTACTCTCCAAGTTTCTAAAATCTCTTTATATATCAATTAGCAATGGAATAATATTTACATTTGTTTATTCTTTATCTTCAATTTATTCCAAAAGAATGTATTTTGGTCCAAAAAAATGCATTTGTTCATTTTCTTTCAAGTAATAATAAAATGATATATGTGTTTATTTATTCTCTTTTTTAAGTTTGAAATAAATTTATACAAATTTTATCTTTATATGAAGCTTTTTTTTTTTTCATATTCTAAATGTCAAGTTTTGAAAAAGAAAGATTCTTATAATATATATTCTTCAAATAATTCCTTCATTTTGTTTTTATATAACCAATTTTTCAAGAATTAATCAATGTCAATATAAAATTTATAACAAATGATAATATTAGACTATAGTAAACATATAACTCGACATTTTCTATTTGTAATAGAGTATACAAAATTATATAAATTATAAATTTAATAATCGATTTTAAATATTTTCAATCATCTTTTAAAAATTAGAAGTATATATTTTTATAAAATAAATTACACTTTTAATAATTAATTGTTTGTTTTAGTTGAATAATTAATTGTTATATAGAATACGTTTATATAATTTTATCTTTAAAATTAATTGACTAGAATATTGAAAAATAGGGAAGGAGAAAAAAAGAAATATTCTTTTTTGAGTTGTTTGATAAAAATTGATAGTAGATACTTTTATTTATTTATTAATTAATTATTATTATTATTATATAATTTGTAATTTTTATGCTTATTTCAATTTAATGTCTTACAAGAAATTTAAATTTTTAATTGAATATCAAATATAAAAAAATTATTTTATTATTTTCTTACCTTTATTTTTTATTACTTTTTATATTAGACTTTATTTTTTTGAATTATTAAAATTGCAATAAAATGATACACTAAATTTTATGTTTACCAATAATTTTATTAGTTTCAGGCAAAATTTTTACATACAATCTATTTATTATAAAACTTCTTATATTTGCAAAAAATTTCATAAGCGTCTTTTACTATTTGTCAAAGGTTTTTTGGTTCCGGGCCTTACATTAGTCCAAAAACTCTAGTAGAGTAAAATAAGAATCATTCTGATGCCACTATTTGTGCAGAAGTAGAAGGTGATGTGCAAAGGTAAATTTGAAAATAACAACCATTTTTTTTCATATTCCACCACTCAGTTACGTAAATAGCAAGTACAGCATCCCCAAAAAATTACAGCTAATAATGAAGTCGTCAAAAGAATATGGCATATACAACGCACCTAGCAAAAATTTAAATTCTACAAAATTCTCAGCCAACGTATACAGAAACAATGGCAGCTGGATAATTATCATTACTGGTGGCAGTTAGGTTCCCACAAAACCTTTCACGTAGGAAAAAATGACTAAAACAGTATGAAAACGAGGACTATCATTAACTGTTGATGTTCTTATGTGTGTTGCGATTTTCCTCTGTAATTGTTTGAAACTGTTTCTCACTAGCTGCAATTAGACGCTTAACAATGTCATATGTAGTTAACTTGATGCTGCAGAGAGAAACAAGGGAGAGATCAAAAAACTAATGACAAGAAAGGATAAAAATTCGAAGTCTCAAGAAGAAAAATCTGGTTAAGATAAATCGTCCACGCATTGCTCAAAATTAGAACAGTCAATATATCATAATCTTATTTCTGTAGACAATAGAAGATCACAGGAACCTGCTGTTTGGTAGGGTTTTTAGAGCATTAGGAACAAATCCCCGATATAAACCAATAGCTCCATCCCGTGCCACAATACCTGCATCAATGATTTCAAAATTCCCATCATTTAAATAAATTCCAACAAAACTTAGAACAAGTTCTTAATATCCTTGTTATCCAGTTTTCAAATCAAGCAAAGACATGTGGACATTTTTCCCATGAGTAACTTAAAGTTAAGAGTATATATTCATCTCGAGAAAAATGTCCACACATCTTTACTTGATTTGAAAACTGGCTGGCAAGGATATAAGGAACTTGATCTTGATGCAAGTCTTGTCCTATCATGGTTAGCATGCGTTTGTTTGAAGGGCTTTGGTAGGCACAGACTAATTAACGCTTGCCCTCACTGGACAAAACACGTAATAGCTTCCAATTAATGTGTGTGTGACTACATACTGCTTATGCTAAAAGATAAACAGAAGTAATCCTCACCTGAAAGGGCATCTAATACCGTCTTATAAGGTGTACCCTTCAATTGCATCTGTCTTCGCACAGTGTCCAGAGGATAGCATGTAAGCGTGGCAAGAGAGGCAGAAAGCAAGGCAGTGAGTATAGATGTTTCAGTTCTCCTTTGATATTTCTCAGGCAATGACTTCTTTAACCTACCATCCAAATAAGGTCAAATGTCCAAGTCTATTCTCCCACAACTTACTTAAAGGACAGAAAATTATTAATGAACTTACAGGTCAAAAACACAAAAATTCGCTGCGATATAAGGAGCTATTGCAATAAGAGAAGGCCCAAGGCCCTTGTAGAAAGATGCAATTCCTTCCTCCCTTAGCATGCTCAAGGCAACCTGGAAAAGGCACAACATGGTTCATCTTCACAAAGGCAGATCTTGCTTAGATACTACAGCAGTTCAATCATACCTCTGACATGGTTTGATAACCAGGTTCAACGGCTAATCGTAATCTCAGGACATCTAATGGGTAAGTTATCTACAAAAAAGATATTAGATACAAAGATGGACATTAAAAGAAATTAGAAAGATATACAGGACATAAAAAGATCAGTTTACATAAAAGAAATTGCTCATAGGCATTAACCATTTTATATAAAGTTTGATACCTACAGCAAAACCAATGAAACCATAAAAGCTAGGGCCCAGACCCTCTGATTAACTACTTACAAAAGTGGATGTCATGCCAGCAAAAGCACCTGCTGCAAGTCTTCCCACGACAGAGAGCTCACCATTCTGTCCCCTGAATATTTTCTGTAAATCCAAGAAGTATAACTTAATGCATGAACAGGTAATAATTGTTATCAGAACTTCTACCAGGATAGTTAGGGGTAACCTTATAAATTTCATAAGCAAAAAGCTGGACAGCACTATAAGGTACGACCCGAATCACCTGGAACATTAAAGAAACACTAAGACAAATAAATAGTCAATATTATAAGGAATAAGGAGACATAAATACAGAAATATCAGATACATTCTTTCCTAATTGCACTGACAGACTGACCTGGGGAAGGTTTCCCTTCCAGTATCCTTTAATGCCTTCTTCCTTCGCTATAACTGCTATGGCCTGTAATTTATGTCCGTGTAAGATCCAAGAGAAAATTTATAATGTTCTGATCAGAAAGCCTAGTGCATCTAAATCGGGGAAAACAGAAGATCATGAAGCAAAGAGATTGGAAAGATCAATAAACTACAATTAATAATTAATACAAGATGCGAAAATAAAAATCCTTAATAACAGGAGGTAATCAGCTATAAAAGTAACCATCTATTACTATTAGTAAGCTGGAAATCTTTACACACAGAATTTGCCAATTTCCTTTCTAGAAGTTGGCTACAATTACCAGCCAGCACCATCAATAGCAAACAGCCTGGCCAACTCCATAAGTTATCAATTACTAACCAGCAACAAGCAGAGAAATGCAGTAACCATTTACAAACGGAATTATCGTGCAAGCACCTTGCTCCACGTTTAATAACAAGGGAACTTCCACCAATTGCTGATACATACAATATTTAATCAAGGCAATGGACTCTAACAAGAAGGTCTGGAACTTCTTAAGATACCTCTTAAAATTCCTTCTTTGACACACCTCTTTTTTAGCTTATTTTATTTCCAGTTAGCAGTCAGAGGGCAGGTTCACACCTAAAAGCAAGAGTTCTCTTATCCATAGCAACACTTATGAGTGTGTTTGGCTAAACTTTTAAAAATAGTACATTTTAAGAAAATATCCAAAACTACTTTTAAAGAAGGTACTTTTATCATAAGGAATTCCTACCTGCTTCTTGAAAAAATATAAAAGTGATTACTTTCTAATGCTGCTTTTTCAAGAATCTTATCCAAAGATTCTAAACAAATTTAAAAAGTACCCTTTCACTGAAAAAAAAAAAAAAAGTACTTTCTTTACAAAATAAGCATAAACAAATGCACTGAATACGATATGGCCATATTAGCAAGTATTTTGCTACTATCCGGGCTATTCATTGACCACTACCAATCATAGTAGTTAATAGCGGGCGATCGTGCCACTATAGCGCCGTCGCGGTGTGGAGCGGCGGCTGGCCGCCACAGAGCTGGTGTCGCATCGTGTTTTGGCGTCGCGGTCCGTTGCGCCCGCTATCGCGGGCCGTCGTGGACGCTATCACGGATGTCGCGGCCGCAATTCACGTCGTCGCTGAAAGGACGATTTTAACTTGCTTTTGAACCGTTCACCAGCTTCTGCAGGGGTTGGGCTGTCATTTCCCCCTTCCTCGAACTGGTTCTTCCTTCCGCCCTCGACGTTTAGGGCCTTTCTTCATCCTTCCGCCTGCACTTCGACTTCGGCTTGTCTCCTCTCTCAGTCGGTCCTTCTCTCCGGCGAACCTTCCACCGGCGCGGCGGCGATACCGGCGGCTTCGAGACCGACAAAGAACTAAGCTGCGTCTTGCAGCTTCGAGACCGGCAGCGTCTGCGTGTCCTCCACTTCTCCTTCCTTCTTCCTCCTCCTTGTTCCTCTGGTTCGACCTCCTTCTTCCTCTGTCTCTCTTTGTTCTGCTTCTCTCTTTATTTTGCTTCTCTATTACCTTACATTTGTTCTCGCTTCTCTCTTTATTACGCTTCTCTGTTACGCTTACATTTTGCTTTCTTTGCTCTCTGTCTCCCTTTGTTTTTTTCTTTTTTTTCCTTCTTCTATTCACTACTTTTCTGTTTTTCGTTTTTTTTTCTTTTAAATTTTCTGGTCTGATTGGTTTCGCAATGGCTACATCATCAACTCAAGCTTCTAGTGTTGCTCCCTCTTGTACTGGTTTGGTGAAGCCCACCGGCGACAACATAGATATGGCATGGCAGTGGAATAGTTTAAAAGACATCAATAATAGGAAGAGTATAACTTGTGATTTTTGTGGCAAAACAACCAATGGTGGAATAACTAGAGCAAAAAGACACCAAATGGGTGTGGTTGGAGATACAAAAGCTTGTAAAGCAGTCCCACATGAAGTTAAGCAACTTCTCAAAGAAGCTTATGAGAAGAAAAATGCAGAAAAGGAAGCAAATTATGGTGCAATTGGAGAAGATGATGATGAACAAGAAGATTTAGAAGAAATTCTACAAATTAGAAGAGGGAAAAGACCTCCATCAGCATCAAGTGGGAGTAGCTCTATTCCTTCAACTATTGTTAAGCAAGCCAAGAAAGGAAAAAGCATAAAAGGTCCTTTGGATTTGATGTTTTTAAAAGATCCTGAAGCTACCATTAAATTGGGAAAGCTTCACCGTCAAACAAGCATTAATGATGCTTGTGATAAAGAACCAAGGGCTAGAACCATTCAATATATAGCTTGATTTTTTTTTATATGAATGGGATTGCTTTCAATGTTGCTAGATCAAAGAGCTTTAAGTTGATGCTTGAAGCTGTTGGAAATTATGGTCCACATCTAAAAGCTCCAAGCTATCGTGAATTGAGGGTTCCACTCCTTAAAAAGGAGTTAGAGCTAACAAAAGATATGTTGAAGGATCATGAGGAGGAAAGAGTGAAATATGGATGCTCAATAATGTCGGATGGTTGGACGGATAGGAAGAATAGGACATTGATTAATTTCATGGTAAATTGTCCAACTGGGACAATGTTTGTGAAGAGTGTTGATGCTTCTGCATACATGAAGACGGGGGAGAAAGTATATGAGCTATTGGATAATTTTGTAGAGGAGATTGGAGAACAAAATGTTGTTCAAGTGGTGACTGACAATGGAAGTAATTATGTCTTGGCTGGTAAGAAGCTATGAATTGCTTAAATTTTCTATTACTTCATTTAATATTTAGCTATTCATCTAATATGGTATTGATGACAAGATGAGATTGATCCTATTCTCCTAAATGGTATTGATGATAGTAATGAATGGTTGCTGGGAGAAATGGGTGCTAGCATAGAAGATGCTGAAGAAGAATTCGTTTTTGGTGATGATGGATTGACTTGGGGAGACGTTTCTACTGCAATTGGGGCTGAGGAGCCTCCAAGACACACAAGGCTTGCTACTAGATTGCAGAAGAAAGTATCAAAGCATTCTAGTTCAAGAAGAGGGAAGGAGCCTATTCAAGAGGAAGAAGAAATTGATGAGGAGGAAGACTCAAATGAAGGGCAAGAAGAGATCTATAAGTCTAGTAGTGAAGAAAGTGATGGAGAGAATAATATGGAGGAAGAGGAGGATGATGATGATGATGATGATGAATGATTTGTAGAATGTTTTGTTAGTTTTAGAGAGTATAAACTTAGGTTTAATTAGGATTTGTTATTGCCTTTTATATTTTGTTGTCCTTATACTACTTAATGGTGTTGTTTTTTTGGTTTTGTTGCCCTTAGAACTTGATGTTTATGCTTTGGATTGATGGTGACTGCATATTTTTAGACTATGGAATGGATTATGAATTTTTATCATTGATGTAAATAAGTTTAATTATGAATAATTTCTTATTTTTGAATATTTATGTATGTTATATAATTTGCATGATAATTATAGACATTTTTATCAAATAGCGGCCGGAACGCTATCCGCTATCCCGCTATAGCGTTTTTGGGGTCGGCCGCTACGCGCCGCTATCCGCGTTTGACTACTATGCTACCAATACCTTTAAAAGATGTATGTACACACTGAAAGAAAATAAATTTCGCTACCTCTTGGAGTTGGACTGAATGAGACAAGGTTTTTTTATAAAGCATACCTCAAAGTTCAGTGGTGATAAGAAAAAAGGGCTTTCCTCGCACAATTGGAACAAGAATAAGTTATTCTCTCTTTGACACTAATCATCCATGGTAAGTGACAGATGCTTGAGTAACCACCAAAAAAAAAAAAGCAGACACACACTCTCCTATCACAATTCCCAACTAGAAACCAACCAAGTGTACATATACATATAACAGATTTTTATCATATAGCACATATGCAATCAGCTATTCAGCTTAGTCTACATCTACGGTTCACAGTGGAGTCTCCACATTCAAACAACTGCAATAACAAAACCATTTCAACACACAAAAAATTAGGATTCATGAAATGAAAAACACTGAATATTACCTCAATGAAACTCATTGCCTTCTTAGCACTCTCTTGCCCGACCCGCACACCATGAGTCTGCAAATGCCGATTTTTTTATTATTAACTAAACACACTCAAAATCTCACAGAGACATTTTAAAATTAAATGCTTTTTTTTTTGTATCAACGCAATAATAAAGCTCATGCGACAAGCCCTAACGTCAGCTCCGAAAACTTAAAGAAAGAAAAAGAGTTTATCATTTTCCACACCTGCATGAGGAGCTTGATGCGGTCGAGCGGAGCCGTGACGGTCTTGGCGGCGGCGCCGGCGATGGCTCCGGCGGAGAAGAGGGCGGCGTCTCTGGGAACGAAGGCCAAGACGGCGATCGGGTGCTTGAGGAGCTGAGACGCCGTCGGCGCGAAATCGTGGTGAAATTTCGTTTCTGCCACTGAAACGCACGCGAATTTACAGCGGGAGCCATCGGCGGCGAAGGTGACGGAGGCGGTGGAGTGGCGGAGGGTTTTGGGATGAACGGCGTCGTATTTGAGATGTGGAATTTTGCGCCATGAGACGAGTGCTCTCTCCTCTCTGGTGGACATTTGAAACGCCGCGGAGGAGATAAGGCGCTAGGGGAGAAGGATGGGTTTTAAAAAACTCACTCAAATAAAAAATAAATGAATAAATATAGTATGTTACCCGCTACTCTTTCCGATCCAATTTATCTTGATTTAATAATATGTTATGTTATTCAAATTAATAGATAAGTTAAAATAAAAAAAAATTATATTATATATAATATTAGAGTTTAATTGATATATATTATTAATATAAAATTCTTTTATATTGACATATAATTATATACTACTATATAAGTAAAATTAGTTAACTCTTATACCTATTATCTAAAAAATAAACCACTATTACTTATATAACAATATATGGTTAGATGTTAGTATAAAAGAGTTTTATAAATATTTTATTGAATTATGAACTTAATTTTAGTATATTATTTTTGACATATATATATTATCAATATGAAATCTTCCATACTTTTAGAGTACTAATAGTTAGACATAAAAATTTGAGAAATACTATATTGATATAGTATTTTTAGACTTAAAATATTAAACAATCAAAATTTTATTGTCAGAATGATGTGGTATTTTTATTAACCTTTGGATAAAATAGTGGATCCTACCATTTTCATATTAGGGATGTTTGTGGTCTAGTTTGATTTGATTTTAAGGGTAAACTCCAACTAAACCAAACCAATCAATTTGAGCATATCATTAACCAATCGGTTAGGTACAATGTGAAGAACCAAATTAAACCGAACTAATTAAAATCGGTTAAGTTCGATTCAATTTTTTATTTTAAAAAAATTTCAAAACATGAACTGAACATTGGCTCTGAATCTTGTACATTCATGCTACAATAAAAATCAAGTAAAATACTAAGACATCGTCTAAGATTAAGCATATACCGAAACAAATCCAATAGCATTGGTCCTATAAAAAATAAAAACCACTTATCGCTAGCAAGACGAACTTGAAATCTGAAATACAAAAATGAAAAACCCCAAATTGTGAATGTGGTTTAAATCCCCAAAAGATGACCCACGTGCACCAAACCAATGTTGATTATCAAATCAAAGTGCTAATGCGACAAGGCACCTGGAAATGTTGTCGATGTCGTGGCACGCGTGAATCATCATTTGTGGGCATTGCCGCTGCAGTTGTGGCAAAGCACAGTGAACAGCAACAAGCTTGTTTCCTGTAAGGAGCACGTGTGCTTGAGATGGCAATAAGGAAAGAGCATGCTTGACTGAGAGAAAAGGCCAACAAGGAGTTGCAACAAGAAGTCAAGATGCTAGGTAGAGAGAAGAGAGAGTGAGTGAGGCGACAATGATGAGAAGAGAAGAGAGTGATACTGAGAATAGATGAAGTGAGAGTGACAAGGTTGGAAAAGGTAAAAGGGACAATAAATTAAAAGAGGGGTACTTTTGTCAATATAACATAAAAGTAAGGGTACATAGATCTCTAGTTATATATGTTCGGTTTGGTTCAGTTCGGTTCGATTTTTATTTTGTCAAACGAAAATCTAACCAAACTAATCAATTTTGACAATTTAAAATTGAAAAAAAAACCAATTTAATCAATTTTTGTTTGGTTTTTGGTTTTTTGGATCAATTTTATCGATTTTGTTTGGTTTGATTTGATTTTGAGTACTGTTATTTCATATCATCCAATCACCACCATAAATTTTGTCAAAAATTCTAGTTATATTTTTCTAGCTGTGTGGCACTTCTCTTTTTCACACATATGCAGTGTCCATTATATAAGAAGCAAGAAAATGACAAATTGAGAGAGATATACAATGAAGGACCAAGTAGAACAAAGTGCACATGAGAACTCTCTCGCTACTACAGTAAAAAAAAATTAGATGAGTTTTCTCCTTCACCTTTCTCCTCTTCTTCACATCGCAAACTCT
Source organism: Pterocarpus santalinus (assembly GCA_031439595.1). Classification (NCBI taxonomy): domain Eukaryota; kingdom Viridiplantae; phylum Streptophyta; class Magnoliopsida; order Fabales; family Fabaceae; genus Pterocarpus; species Pterocarpus santalinus. The sequence continues at coordinate 19,807,307 of CM062532.1, read as the reverse complement.
TCTCTCAAACTCTCGCCTTCAACCTCATCTCAACACTCATCTCTCTAAAACTCTTCTCATTGTTCCTAAACCCACCACCATGGGTAAGAAAGCATTTTTAAGGGGGAAAAAACACCCAACCACATCATAACACAAAAGTACCCACTCTCATCCCCATGTTAGCACTTAACCTTCAAAGTTCAAGAAGTACCCACCCTACTTGCTGCGTAGCTTCCACCTAGTAAGGACAAAATCGTTCTTACTCAGCTCAAGAAGTACCCAATCAACAAGGAAACAACCATCAATAATCCTGTGCCATTTTCCTTGATACCCATCGACTTGTTACTACACAAGTCTCTCTCTCTCTATCTCTCTCTCTTTCTCTTTGAGTCCTTTTTTCCCCTTTTTGTTTTTGTGCTAGTAGTTTAATTTTTTAGTACTATGATTGTTTTATTTTATTTTTCGAAGGTTATGGTTTAAGAGCTTAATATTATGAGTGTTATATGAGCAGGTTTTAATGAAGTTGATCGATGAAACTGTATTAATTAAGCTCAAGAATGGTACAATTGTTCATGGTACTATCAAAGGTTGTTTTGTTCCTTTGTCCTCTGCACCATTCATTTTCTTTCATGTCTTTTCTTGAGCATTTTTCCTAAACCAATGATTACCTATAAAAATTAAAATCCCAAATCAACATTCAGCAATGCTTCCCTTGTTAGTGTTTTTTTGGGGGGGTGGATATCAATCACGTTGTCATTAAAGTAAAAGCAATTGCAACTAAAATATTAGACTTAGAATAATAGTAACATGTTGGTGTCATTTGGATGCAAGCCATCCATTTGTTATTACATGGTTGGTAGTTCTCACTAGTTTCATCATTGCTATTAGTAGAGCTTTACAAGATGAAGTAGATTAATAAGTGAGTGAATGAAGCATCTTTTACAATTTGCTTATGTAATGCAATATATCCTATCAATTTTTATGCTTTCGGTTTGATCAATGTACAAAGCCAAATGTTTTGGATTAAAATATATGTGATTGGCTTAGGAAAGGAAGAAGATTAATTCTCATATCAGTTTATTGACTTAAGAACGATATTATCCTTTTTACTAGAGTGATAAGATTAGTTCTCTAATAGTGATAAATCTTACCAAGAAAGGTTGGAGTGAGGATATGTTATGAATACATAGCTGTGTTGAAATATTTTGCATTAAAAGAAGTTTCTCTGGTTCTAAATCAAGGATTAACTTAAATTGTGTTTATGGCAATTTTTAGGCTAATTTCTTCTCAGGTGGTAGAATTTTACATGGTGGTTATGGATGAAGGCTTCTTTTTATGCCCCATATATCAATTGCAAATGTTAGGTTTGTTTCTATGGTGTTTTCCCTTTGGCTATTATTGTTGGTGGTCTAGAATAGAATGTTATGTGGTATTATGTTTTATCATGCCTAGTGAGTTTTGCTTCAACTGTTATGCTTTAGTTAGTCTTGATCTTGAAGATGTATTGAGTTTTTTTTGTGTGTCGATGCATCTTGGCTTCTCTCTTGTCTCTCTTGTTTGAGAATGTTTTGAGCATAACTCAAATAGATATAAAAAATCATTATTTTGTCGAAACTTATATCATGGTACGAACAATAATTTCAAACTATTAAAATTATGTGCAGAATGTGGATGAAGAGAAGAACAAATATTTTGGCCAACAAAGTTTAAAAAGGCATACCCCATTGTGTACACATCTAGTACCTAGTCAACACATATTCTTTTCTACTCTGTCACAAACGAAGAACCATTCCATAAGGAAATAACGAGGAAACAACCATTGTGAGATAAAGGTTTGGTTCATGACCCTGCTAGTTTATTAAATGATGATTAACTCTTGCAATTGTTTATTTTTTCTGCTATACCCATGACTAAGTTATCTACTTTTGTATCTATAATTTTTTTCTTAGTCGGACAGTATTTAATAGTTCTCAAATTTGGACCTTTTTTTGTATTGATGTATAGTTAATTTTATTTAGGTATAAGGTGTAGATGGGATGTGTTAAGTTTTTAGCTACTCATCTAAAAATGTCTCACTTGCTAATGAATTTAAAGTTTTATATTTCATGTTTGAATATATGATTTCCCTCAAATGAGATCTTATATTGGGTTTGTTTTTATCCCTGGTGCTAGCATTACTACATAAGAAAAGCATAGGGTGGACAATGGATGTATATAAGACCCAAGAAAAATTATGGAAAAGAAAAATTGAAAAGGAAGCTTTAAGTTGATAACAAGAGTCAAACAATAGGGAAATTAGTGCAAGTTGAGTGCAGTTGGAGATATGAATTTCTCGTAAATATCAGTTTAACAGTAACTAGATTAAAGTGCGCTAAGAAATAAAACAAATAGTGCTTGACTCAGTGATTATGCCATTTTAAAGATTGTATAAGTATACACATACACAAAAAAATGAGTGAATAATTGTAAGATTATTAACTAGAGGGTATGACATGTTTACAATTATGTACCATAACAAAATAATCCATCTAGGACTACTAAGTCCTAAAGACTAATATACAGCCAAGTTGCCAACTATGTTAGTTTGATATGGGTAGCTAGAGTACAATTTACCAACAAATATAAATGAATACTAACTACATGCAGAACTCTGGTATACTTTTAAGTTATTAGCAAAGTAAGTTTAGTACATGGAACTAGTATACAAATTGCCAACAAAAACATAACTGTTACTAAGTAAGTAGAAGTAAAGCAGGTCCACATTGATGAATTGTGATCTTTAATATTGTTCATGATCAAATTTATGATTCACACATATTTTGTTTTGCATGTCTATGAACTTTATATGTTTCCATTGATAATGTTAATAACATTATCCAATTTTTGCATTGATTGTCGTTTTTTTCTTGACTTGGATTTCGTAACAGAGCCTTGTTATTTTTTTTTTCCATATTTTGTGTAGGTGATTTCATCTTCTACAATTAAAGTATATGGATCATTCAAGCAATCATGACATAGATTGTGTTGTCGAACATAGAAGTGAATTTGATAACTTTAATGGTAATTCTGAAATAGTGGAGCCAACTATTAAAATGATATTTCATTCAAAAGAAGATATTAAATCATTTTACAAAAAGTATTAAAATGATATGGGTTTTAGATGGAAGATAAGATATTCCAAAAATGGAGATGATGAATAACTCAATTATTTGATACTTGCTGATACACGAGAGGGAAGCTATGAGTCAAAAACACCAACAACATTGAAGAAACTTCCAATACAAGTTGCAAAATATAGGGTAATGATTACTGTAAGCAAGGCAGCAAGTGGTTTATGGTCTATAAAAATAGTGGTTCTTGACCATTATCATGAAATTAACCCTACGAAGATAAGAATATTCAAGATAAACAAGGACATCAGTACACATATAAAGAGAACAATCGAATTAAATGATAGGGCATGAGTAAGGATCAATAAGACATTCTAGGTTCTTGTACAAGATACGAGAGGGTATGAAAATTTATCATTTGTTGAATAAGATGTCAAGAACTATATTAACAAAGAAAGGTGTGCGATTGGAAAGGTAGAAGATGCCCAAGTTTCGGTAAATTACTTTCATAAGATGAAGGAACAAAATTGTAATTTTCAATATAACATTGATTTGGATGTTAAGTTTCATGTGAGAAATATATTTTGGGCAAATTCTAGAAATAGAGTTGCATATGAAGGTTTCGGAAATATTGTGAGTTTTGACACAACGTATTTAATGAATAAATATGAAATGCCTTTTGCTATATCTGTTGGTGTAAATCACCATGGTCAATCAATCTTGCTAGGGTATAGTTTGCTTTCAGCTGAAGGTACTAAATCGTTTGTTTGGCTTTTTGAATGTTGCATTCAATGTATGTCTGGGAAGCCCCCTAGTGGTCTCGTAACTGACCAATGCAGGGCTATGCAAAAAGCTATTGAGATAGTTTTGCCTAATACTTGTCACAGGTGGTGCTTGTGGCATATAATGAAAAAGATCCCTAATAAGCTCAACTAATATATTGTGTATAAAAGAATCAGGTGTACAATAAAAGAAGCTATTTATAAGGCTCTTACAGAGGAAGAATTTTTTGAGAAATGGTGTTCTTTTGTGAAAGAATTTGAACTTGAACAAAATGAATGGCTGAGTGGATTATTCAATAAGTGTCATAGATAGATTTTGGTCTTCTTGAAGAAGGATTTTTGGATAGAGTTGTCCACTACCTAATATAGTGAGAGTATACATGCATTTTTTTTATGGATATATCAACCCAAAAATAAACTTGCAACAATTTATCAAGCAATATGACAATGTTCTCAAAAGCAGGGTAGAAAAAGGATTTGAAGCTGATTTTCACTCCATGAACACTACAATTCACTATGAGTCAAACTAGATCATTGAAAAACAATTTAAAGCTGAATATATCCATGCAAAGTTTAATAAAGTGTAATTTGAATTTAGAAGAAAATGAACAATGGTGCACTGATGAAATGCGTGGAGGGAATAATTGCTACTTACAATGTGCTTGAGGAGACTATAGTTGGAGGCCAAGTAAAGGAGGCTATGTACGAGGTTGCATTTAATTGTGACAATTATAATGTTAGTTATTAATGTTTGTTATTTAAAGTTAAAGGCATTATATGCAGACATTCCTTTTTTGTGCTTGCTCTTGAAAGAGTTAAGTGAGTGCCTTGATGGAGCAAGATTAACTAGAGGCATTTGTACATAAAGAGCAGTTACGATATGACTGAGTTGAAGCCAAGGTCAGAGATATTTGACAAATTATGCAAGTATTTCTATAATGTGGTAGAAGTAGTTATAGAATCTAATGATGCAGGCAGTATTTGATTGTGATATGTAGTGCACGTCTTCTTTTTTTAACAATATGAATGCAACTTTTACGTATGATGACAATATAGGTAACTTGGTTGAGGGTTATACAAATCAACTTATTCAAATCTATAACCCTTTATGTGTAAGATGTAAAGGTCAGCTAACGTCAAAGAGAAGAATCTCTCATGATGAGAAGGTTATGTGGGAATATAGAAAGCAAGAGATGCAAAGAGTTGACAAGTTAGTTATCGAGGTTTATTTATTTTAGCATATCTTATTTTTTGTTTTTGTTGAAATGGTATAAATGGAAATAGATGTTAATGTTTATTCCCCATTCCAACATGTAGGAATCCATTGATAGAATGCTTAGCTAGTAAGATGGAAGCAACTTGTCCATAGAGTCCTCGGTTAAGGTTGGAACTAGTGGAAATGTGAATGATGACACACAAAACTATTGTAAAATTTATAACTTCTTTTCAATTTAAGTGTTATGCGCAAATTTTTTTGCCTATTATAGTTGGTGTTTGTAGTGATCATATAAACTGTATCAATAAGGTAAAGTTTAAATTCAAAAAGGTTGTGTTATTGTAAATTCCCACTTCCCGATGGTGTTAATGCTTTGTGATTTTTGAGGATTAGGAGTTGTGGATGGATTTGTGCATTAGGCAAGAAAAAAAGTATAATGATGCACATAATCAAAACTTTATATGTAACATATAAGTAGCCACCACAACCAAAGAGTTATGTTAATCTAACTTTTGAAATGGATGAATATCAACGACTAAATTTCATATATAAAACCCATAACGACTCACATATTGTGTTATTTTGGCAACTAAATATTCTCAACTCTTAATTCCACATTCATGGGATTCAAGTTCGACTCCAATAGTGCCAACACCTCCCAATACAGAGTAGTCTACAAGTTTAAGAAACAAAATAGATTCAATAGACAACTTAATGGTAGATTACTGAGGATGATTACTAATTAATAAATTGAATTATTTTTAGCATCATACCACTAATTTGTCAAGCTTGGTCTTATCACCCTTGTGCCTCCCCTCCAAAGAATCCAACATATATAACGGCTAGTGCAAAGATCTTCAACAATCAATGTACAAAATGGCATGAGCCTATAACCATATTATAAAAAATGTGACACAATAGATAAAATTCAATACCAAGTTGTATGTGCCGATGCCAGAATTGCATCACAGGAAAAATGTGGGTACTGTGTCCCATGACTAGGGCCAACCTTTCTTGAATGCTTCCAAACCATATGCGACAGTTTCCTATATAACATCCTCCCAAGTACAATACTATGCTTAAGTCATAACACCTCACTAAGAGTTGTTACTGTCACTTAATCGGATCTTGTCTGTCAGCAACCTTCAACCACTTTCACCTCGGAGGGCCTTCTTCGAATCTTTTGAACTATCTAAAGATAATATGGAAATAGACATAGGAGTGAGAATTATAAATTCTCAGTAGGATTCATTAAGAAACATCATACTGTGTCATCGTAATTACCTCCAGCTGCTTCGGTTTATTGCAAAAAAATGGATACATTATACGAACTATTCTATTTTATAGTTGGAAAATATATAGTCTGAAGCAGAATTCATTTTATTGTATGCACTTAAATCACATTGGCAATGTTTCATTAGAATAATAATCACCATGTAAGTACAGCATCAATAAAACATGAGATATAATATTGCAAATACTCATATTTGAATCTATGCAAATGCATTAGTATCTTTCTTTAAGTTCCTTTGCTTTCTTTTCTTGGCACACCTAGGCGTTACGTATCGCCATCCCTAAGATGCTTGCATATGTCTTAATCTTTAGTCTTTACTGTCCTTGGGTAGCCTGATCTAGGAGTGAGCTCGTCAGCTCAACCCGTGACCGTCATCACACAGTACTGACCCGCAAGGGGATTCACGTGTCTCTAGTCTTGGAGGGATTTCATTTTAGCCACATGCCTCTAAATTGAAGGGATCTCTTTTGATCACGTGCCTCAAGAATAGAGGGATCTCAGCTGACTACGTGCCTTCAATATAGAGGGATCTCATCTGACCACGTGCCTCTAAGGTAGAGGGATCTCATAGTTTTATACTGCCTTCACAGGGAGGGATTCAATGTACAACTGCCTCCAAGTGAAGGGACTCAATCTTGTCTTATTTAACTACCTTCACAAAAAGGGATCTCATAACTACCTCCAGGTGAAGGGATTCATATTTAATATATTCATATTCTTTCATTCTTATACATAATCATGCATAGACATGCTAAATGCACTCATACATATGCTTCATCATTTGCTTTCATATATCCTTGCATATGGAATTTCTACATACATATTCTTAACACATAATACTCATAACCTTCTTTACAATTCTACTAAAATTTCGACAGCATAATAGAACACATCCGCTTCTCCATGAATAGTGCCAGTGCTCAAACAGTCAATTGTACAGAGAAATTATAACATTTCATTTATAGTTCAATTATCAATCTCATAGGAATAAATGTTGCATGTAGAACATAATTGCTATCTCAGCACATTCATTCAACCCGGATTTTGTAAATCGGGCCACAATTTCTATTTAACTCATTTGAACTCAATTTTGGATATGTTAAAGTGTTATGTGTCTATTTTCTAACCTCTTTAGTCCCATCTCATTTTGATAAGTATAGCTCAAGAGATTTAAGTTTTATCTCGGCCTGCCTTGCAACCAGCCATAATTACACACTTAAAAGTAAAAATCCACTAAAAATAGAAAACTAGCTCAAATCATATGAAATTAGTATCATATTAAAGATAATAGAACAAGCTTTCATTAGCAAGAAATTCCATTTCATTTGCTTTATTGGAGCTCGAGTTATAAGCCCTGAAATTTGACCTTCCTGAACTGCCCTATTTGGGCCTAGTTTGGATGTATGGCAAATTCTTTGAACCACTGAGAGCTAATAGGACCATAGCAAACTCGAAATTTTATTATGGAATGTTCCCTACGTGTAAGCTTTCCAACAAGGTTGGTTCACTCAATTTGGAGTTGTGTAAGGTGAGTTACACCCTTCTCAAGTCATACTGCCCGGGTGAACGTCCTGAATCCTAGGTCAAATGTCAAAAATTCATATCTCTCTCGCTATTAATCCAATGGCCTTATATTATATATGTATGGAAAGCCCTGAATGTCTACTTTCATCTAAAATAGTTTCATCCACTTTAACCAACTATAAGCGGAGCTGTATACTCTACCGTACAGACTGCTGAGAGAATTTGGTCTTCTAGCTCCTCACATCTTTCTATCCTCATCTTCTTCTATTCCTTAATCAAATTTAAACAGAAAAACAGCCAACAACCAGTCAAAGATCATCATAATAATTCACTAATCACATCAAAAAGTGAGAATATAAAGCCAAAATCAGCCACCCCAATCAGAGTAACAACACAGAATTGAACCTCTACCTCTTTGGAGTGTGATTTTGCTAGGTGTTGAAGTTTGAATTGATAGAACCTTGTAAAGCTTGAAGGTTTGATGGAGTTAGTTGAGAGAAAGAGAGAAAAGGAGGTTGAAATCAGGGGAGAAAATGGTGTAAATAAGAGAGAAAAATCTGATTTAAGCATTGAAGAGGTAGTTGGCTTTGTGAGTTTTGATTGGTTGAAATCTTTGTGGGTAAATTTCAACCATGTCTCTCTCTTTTGTGGCTATATTATTCTCCACATCGTCTAAAAGTGGAAATCACTTTCATTATATCTTAAATCGGAACTTGTGCCCATCTATTTGAAACTTGGAGATTAAATCAGAGATCAGAAATCTCGTCTATTCTATTCGAAACTTGAAAACAAATTCGGATGTCGGAAATCATGCACAATTTATTTGGAACATAAGGTCGGAGGTCGGAAATCATACAGTACACTAATTACGTTAAAATCGAAAGTCAAAGACAAGAATAGGAAACCGAAAATACTTAAACTTGGAGGTCGGGTATGTTAATGTAAACTGGGAAGTCGAGAACTAAGACGCTTTAAAACTCTTATTACACGTAATTTTAAAACTTGGTTCATAATCAAACTTGGAGATCAATTCTAGGCATAACACCAGAAATCAGGAATCAAAACATTAACCTTATGTGATGGGAAATCGGAACTTGTATAATCTCGGATGTCCCAATTCAATCTTAGAAGTTGGTAACAGGCCAAACTCGAAAACACCAATAGAAATGGAAAGCTCTTAGGAATAAATTCTGAGGTCAGAGCTCGTGTACAACTTGGAAGTCAATTTTGGATGTCGGAACTCGTACCCATTTGAAACATGAAGTTGAAGATAGGAAGTCAATCGGAGATCAAATTCATTTCCATTGTATTTGAAACTTGGAAGTAAAGTCAGATATCGAGAATCACTCCATTTTATGGCAAACGTGAAGATGAAGCCGGAAGTCGGAAATAATGTCACTTTATGTGAAACTCGAAGGTAAAGTCAGAAGTCGAAAATAATGTCCATTTTATGTGAACCTTGAAAGTGAAGTCGGAACTCGTGGTGGATGTTACATCCTACATTTAAAGAAATAAACAATATTAGTCTATAAAAATTTTTAATTTATAGATTGATATCAAACTTTAGTGGTTGTAATCACTATGAAAAAAGAAGACAGACAAGGATAAGCCATCTGATTATGCGCCTTCTTTACTTTATTTAATATTGTACTTACGAAAATAATAACCCAATGACAACAATTGCAAATGGTAGCAATTAAAAACATATGGTTGTTAAAAATAATTGATTAATAAAATGAATGAATAAATAAATACATAATGACTAACATCCCCTATATCTCATTCTTATAAGTCTCCTTCAACCACAATTGATCAAATAGTTGAACTCAATCTCAAATGCGATACAATAGACCCTATCAAAAAAATAGAAAATTATGAATAAAAATGATAAAAAGTATTCAATATGAACCACTTCAGAATGAAGTTACTCACATAGTAATTACATAATATTTAACTTACCAAATAAGCAGAAATCACATCCCTATTTTTAAATGATTGTAACGCAATTTACCAGTTTACTTCTCCTCTAAATATGAATCCGTGTTTGCATCATCTCATCATCCCAATATGCAACCAATGGATGACCTAATATTGAAGCCATATCGCTAAGCAGTTGAAGATGAAAATATATAATCTATGCAATGCCAAGTCAATTTACCAATTTAGGCATCCAATATCTATGCATGTATAGGTATAAGTAAAACATATACAAACATAATTAACTCATTACAAAAAAAGTGCACAAGAAGCTTTGGTACAACTAAGAAAAAATATTTCACTTCATACATAACGAAGAAAAGGCAACTGTTTATACTTCTTGTCTTATGGTGACTTTTCTTGTATATTATGATCTGAGTTACAAGTCAATCGAATATGAACCAACTCCAGTTGTACTCTTGCACATTCTTAATATCAACAATGGCTCCGAATAACTTTGGAATCAGCATCGTCTTCAATATCAGGCAAAAGAAATTAGACATAGCATAAAGAATGAATGCTAGCCTAAACACACCATCAGTTGTGCTTTGCTCGATTATCTCTTCTAATTGAGTATCATTGACCCCTTCAAAATCCTTTAAGAGGGACTTTTGCTCTTCGATCAAAGATATTGGAATCTTAAGCCCTATTATTATATCCAAAATATATAAATTATCACATGCGAAAAGAAAAACCAATGACAAACAATACATAAGAATATATTTTATAATAAAGACCTAAAAAGAGGATGCCTAAAAGATAGAGAAACTAATTTATAACTTTACAAATATACTATGGGGTCCTCTACTAATTCACTTGTGCTAATTAGGCAAAAAGTGAGCGATATGGGAGGGTGGTGATTGGTTGGGATTTTTTTTGAGGAACGAGAAAGATATGGGATACAAACTTGGATGAATGGGGCCAGGGAGAGTTATAGTTTTTTCAATTGATATTATTTTCTTTATTTTCATGCTGTTTATGTATACAAAGAATTATCTGTATATTTTATCGCTTGTACTTTTTATAAAAGCTTATAATTATCTGCTTGGCACCAACACTTGTTACAAAAGGAAAAAAAAAAAAAACATACACACATGATTGTAATACAAGAGTTGGTAACTTATTGTTAGTAACATGCTTTTCTCATATTGATAACACGCTCAACATGTTGGTAAACTAGTAAGTCTTTCAATTTTTTTAATGAATAGCACTTGTATCCTTATTTGTATGTTCCATAAAGGGAATAATGACTATTTGGCACCAAGACTTAATAAACAAAATAAACATGATTGATGTGTAAGAGTTAATAACTTAAATTTTTAGTAACCTACTACTTATACATTGGTAACAAGCTCAATATGTTGGTAATAGAGCACATCTCTCAATTTTTTATGAATAACTCTTTTTAATAAAAGTTTATAATTACTATTTTGCACTAAGATTTGATAGTAAAATAAAGACTATTGATTTGCAAGAGTTAGTGACTTTTAGTAATTTAACTCAGCCTATTTGTAACTTCCTATTCTTATGTTCATAACATGCTGAATGTGTTGGCAACCCAGTAGGCTTTTGAATTTTTCAGGACCTGTCACATGTAGCCTTATTTGTGTATTTATAAAAGCCTATAACCACTATTTGGTACCAGGATTTGACAAAAATACTAAAGATTCCTCTAATAACTAACTTGTTCTAAGTTGGAAAAGCATGAACAATATGGAAGGATGATGTTTAGGGCTAGAACTCTTTGCAAAACTTTCACCATCTGTAAGGGAATGGGGAAGTTCTTTGTCTACAAATTTGGATAAATGGGACTTGAGAATGTTAGCGTATTTTGAATTGCTGTTATTTTCTTTATTTTTTTCTTGTTTATGTTTTTCATGGGTTACTAATCATAAGTTCAGCAATAAATACATAACTTTTTCTTTTTCATTTTTTATGTTCCACTACTACCCCTTTTAATATTACAATGTCCTAGCAAGAAGCTAAAATTGACATAATTGATGTCTATTCACAACTCAACTCTCATTAAAAGTTTCTGCGAATAACTAAACACTACTTCAAAAGTCAACAAGATACTCTTTATATTTTAAACCATAAATGTATAATAAGTAAGTTAAAATACCTAAAGTTGGCAAGTCAAATGCCGTGCCTACATCATGGTAGCTAATTGCGATTAACTTACCCTTAAAAAAAATAAACATCCTCTTCATGTCCAAAGCTTTCACTAGCTCCAAGCACAGTACCCATTAAAGTGAATACTTGATATCAAATAGTTCACCAAACCTCATATCTTTGATAGTGTTGGTTTGATATTTTTGTCAAACTTTGACACAACTTCTGCAAATGGATTGGCGAATACCTAGTAGTAAATGCGGCTTACAATTCACATGCGTTACAATCAATACATTTAATCATACAACCTCACTATGGATGAAACAAAAGAAAATCATCTTAATAATGAGATAATAAATTAATATATAATATTGTATGGTTTATCTGTCCATGCTTCAAAGCATGATCACCTTTGTCAACTTTAAACTTGCCTTTGTCTTGTCAACTTGCCTTCTTATTCTAACCAAAATTGAAACACATAAGTAACACAATGCCTCATTTTAAATATACTTGTTAAATTCAAAATATTTGTTACTGAACAATACCTCCCTTTGGTTCTTGTTAATGCGCTTCTTTGGGCATCCTATCACATGTTTAGTTGCTAAGTTACTAGGATCACTAGACCTTTTAGCACTATGGCTTCTTTTATCTAGATGTAGCATTCTTGGATAAGCATGCGACTCTATCAATTCAAAAGATCTCCAAGGTTAGAATACATGATAAACAATATACAGTTATAAAAATAGGTTGTTGCATTCTCAAGTTTGCCAACATTAAGAACAAAAAAAAAGATAATTATGGCATGATGCACCTCGAGCACAGCTTACAACATCTGCTTTCCCTAACCCTATTTGATTTGGGTATGAATTGATATTATTCGAACTGACCAAGTTTAGTTACCAACAATATAAGCCAGAAATGAATCCATATATCAATTATCTTAGTTGCTAGCAATAAATGAAGGTCCATAATCATATTTGATTCCAATGGCAAATGAGAAATCTTGCTTTTCTAAAACATATTGCTTTAAAAGTACATTCTAATGTCATGAAGCGTGGATTTTAAACTTATCCAAGTGTGATTAAATTTTGATATGCCAAATTCTATGAGTCGTTCACACAATATGCTTGCATCAGCAACAAAACAACAATCACATATATTCTAAATCGCACTCAAAGGGTTGTTTTTCTATCAAGAAAGAAACAATCAATATGGCGGGGAGGGGGGAGCTCATGAGAATTCTCAACATATTATGTGTTTACTTTTCTAGCAAGTGCATATGCGACCACTAATGGAGGAGAAGTAAGATGGTTAGCTATTCTTGGTGCATATACCCAGTCTTCAATATTTTGGTTTCCAGAAATTAGATTCTTAATAGGCCAACGAAAGAGGTAATATCGAAGATGCACATTGAATCTCATAGAAGAGCAATGAACTAGGAGTTATTCTACATTTAAATGTTATCCTACCTCAAAGACTAACTTTGCAATAGATATCAAACCAGAAGAACAACACACATTGATGATTTATAATCAGATTTTTGAATAAGAATAAAAGGCAAGGCATTAGATCTAATGAAAGCATTGCACCAATACATATCCCAAAGTAAATATATACAAGTGTAAAGCTTTATTATATTCTACTCATATAAAAGTGTACAATTTCTAATGATCATATATTTATTTAATACCTATTTGTATGTAGAAAAAGTCTCAGATGCTTGTTTGTTGTTCTTAATTGCTCAAAAAGTGTTTGCTCAATATATATATAGCCCTTACTACTACCCACACAGGAAAATTTAATAAGCGAAGATTAAACTTCATTGTATTATTTTTGGAGTTAAATTATTAGGGGCAAAACTATAATATTCCTCTTAAGGGGGAAAAATCAAACAATAGATGATGGGAGATAAGTAGATAAATTTATATTTTTTTCTTAGAAACAACAAGTAAAACTGGTTTTTCGCTAAATAATTTGGGGGAGTATCATGGCCTTCCTCCAATTATATACTACCTTCCACCATGAATAAGGGAGTTGGCTTGATGATTAAAGATGTGTGCTTTAGCAAATTCAAATTTGCTAACTTATTGCATGTTTATTTCGACCAAACAATTATCTTTCTTTACAAAAATTCTCTAAAACATTTGTAATTGTGAGTTATTTTGAAACCAAAATAAGTTAACCTATACACATAATTATTCTCAATTAATATGATCCAACATACTTTTATGGTTAATTAAAGGGGGGAAAAGAACCTTATAGTATATAAGCTGGCATCTACAATAACAAATAACACATCGTACATAACACTTCATATGTAATCAAACACTAGGACCTCAAAACTATCATAAGAAATTGGCAACATTGTCCAAAAGTAAACATTTAAGATATGCCAAGATTACATGTAGCAGAATCTAAGCTCCTACAACGTTTTAAGTGCTAAGGTTGGTAGCAAAATACAACGGGAGAAATCTTTGATCATAAAAATAACTAAAATTTTCATGCCAAAAACAATCACATTAGTGATGATGTGATTTTACCTTTGCTTCCTTCTTTATTTATAACTTCTTGCAATGTATTATCAAATAATCAAATTTCTAATTATGTATAAATATAGAATATCCCTATTTTTTCTAGGTTTGGAGAGGGGAAAGGGAATGGTGGTTGAGCTTCTACAATATTTAATTGAATTGAAAAAATTAAACGAAGCACCTAACAAAGAATAGCAACTCATGTACTTTTCTATTTTAATAAGTATAATTACTATGACAGAGGTGACATAACACATCTTTAAAAGGAATTTTTGAACCAAAATAAAACCATTTTTGAACTAATTTATTTTTCTTTACACAGACTTGTGAAACTGGTTACTTGTTAAACCATTTGAAATTAAGCATAAAAAATTCCCAAGCACCCCTTAATATACATTTACTACTCCTACTTGATTATAATAAGTTATGCTTCAAAGTTTTACAATTACCCCTACTTCAATCTTTTGCAGCAATCATATCCCTTCATAATAATAGCCTCTACTGTTGAGTAAGAATGTAACCACTTCCTCGCTACAATTCGTAACTCTTATACCCCTAGCCATTAAAAAACACCGTGGCCAAGAACTTCATAGACACTTTTCTTAACAAATTTTATCCCTACAATCAAGACAGTGTATTGGTACTGGGCTTGTAACCAACTATATTGCCTGACAATTAACAACTTGCATATCCTGTTTATCTTGAATCTGCTCCAAAACAACTTTATTTGAACTATGATTTGCCACATAAAACCAACTTATGCTGTGAAACAACAATATCTATACTGACAAGTAAAAACAAGAAATATGCATCCAATTTATAGAAATATAAGAGAAAAAACAAGTAAAACTCAATCTCCTATAATATACTGTGTCTCATTTTTTCTTCTTTTTTTTTTCTCTTTTTTTCTTCTACTTCTTTTTTTTTTCACACCATGTTGGACTCCCTCTTTTTTTGTTTCTCTTAATTTTTTTAAAAACAAACTGAAAACAAAAGCTACAATCAACAACCTATATAAAATCATCTAAGACTGTTGAGGTGCAGCTTGACCATAACACAAACCATATCCACCCCTAGTTTTTAGCCTTACAAAGATTTACTTGACAATGTCACAACTAAAAACATCATCTCAACTTAACCATCCTATTTACCGTATAACCCTATGATTACAAAAATTCAACTTACAACTAATTATGATATACCAACACTCAAAAATAACCAAGAAACCTAATCCTTCCCTATACTCAATTCCCTTTATTGGCCGTTCTTCCTGTCTATGTATCAAGCATGTATTATTTGAATTAGTTGCCCACAACAAAACTACAGCACCTCACAACTAATCAAACACCCAGTTTTGATCTTTGCTATTAGCTACACCATACCTTCGCACCAATTTTCTTGCCCAACCTACTTCCCTATATAGTCCACCACAATACTCTTGTTATTCATTCATTTTAGCTAATATATTACTCCCAAATACACTTGATTAGAAAATTAGTGTCTCCCTATATTCAACCAGAGAAAAAAGAAAATGAAAATTGAAAACTGTATCCTAATCCCCACTAAACCCCCACCCCCAATTTATCATCACATGAAATTTACCTTATAAAGCTCCATCTTCTTACAGTTTTCCTTCCTTTTCTCTGTCTCTCTCTCTTCTTTTTTCATCTCCATATTCTCTTCTCTTTTATTTTTTAATTTTTTTTCTTTGTCTCTTTTTTTTTTCCTTTTTTCTTCTTTTTTTTTCTTTTAAAGAACCACATATTTATCAATAACAAATCAGCTTTTATGAGCACTATACCATTTTTTTTAATAGTATTACAGACATAGTACCATATTTCTTTTGCTTTATACTCCTCCTTATTGAAAATAATCATGTTCCTCTTATTCCAAATGCACCACGTGACTGCTATAAACAAAGACTCCCAAACTTGATCCTTAACTTCTTTTGTAACCTCCTTCTTCCATGAATCCAAAAACATTTCAATGTCCTTAGGTGAAGACTAGCTAACACCAATCCATCTAAAACACTGCATCCAAATTGACCAAATAGTCTTGCAAGATATAAAAAGATGGTTAGTAGATTCAATATAAGAGTGGCATAAAATGCATTTATCATCAAGTGCCTGGATAATGTTAAGCCTAATTAACCTGTATTTAGTGTTTAGCTCACCTTGCAAAGAAACTAGAGAAAAATTTGAACTTTAGGTGGGCATACAACTTTCCAAATCCTTTTCAGCTTTGCTGCAACCCATTGGTCAAAACCAAGATCCCTTTTAATTGTCTTAGTGAAGGACTTTACTGAAAAATTTCCATTTGATTCAAAATTCCACCATAGGGAATCCAATTCATCCCTCTTAAGATTAACTTGCAATATCAATGCTCACAATTTCTCAAATTGCTCTACCTCCCATTCGAAAAACCCTTTGTGCCAATTTAATCTTCAACATCACACCTCATTTTCTCATTCCCCACAGTCAACCACCTTCTTAGCTTAAAGAGTGAAATAATAAACAATCTTGGAAACAACATTTTCCAAGCTAATAGACCCAATCCACACTCCTTATTTTTCTCTCTTTTATTTTTCATTGTTCTTCACCTCCATTTTTATTTTCTCTGCTTTTTAATTCAGTATGTTGGTGTAAACCTTTAACCTAATCCATACCTTGAGATCCTTGATCTTCATTAATAACATGGTTCGGTTCCTTCTTTTCATCCCTTCAATTTCTGAATTGTTAATTATAATTTTAATTGATGATTTGAAATTGTGTGTGAATGTGATTTTGATGGATTATTCTTAATTACATTCTTGATTGATTAGAAGAACTTAATTTTGACTTGAATTTTGGGTTAGATGACTCAATGATCTTAACTCAAACACTCGTTCAATGTATTACATTGGATTATATGTAATGCATGCCAACTGTTTGACCAAATCCTAAGTGATTGCTTAGTAAAGAAAGTAAGGGATTAATTTGATGTTCTAATTAATCCTCTTAACCACTAAATTGTGTTTAATTTACTAATCTATGATAGGTCTTGCTCAATGATTGGATAGACGCTGGATTGGTGCTACTAGAATATGTCAATTTCTTTTAATTGTGTCTCTAATTGTGTATTAATCTCTTTGATAATTGCTCGATCCCCTTTTTTTATTAACTCACTAATTATTGATTGAAAACCATTTAAGGATCCATGGGAAATGATCTAGGTTGATTCTTGTGCTACAAGAAAGTGAGAGCCCATTTTAATTTGATAGCGTTCGGCGCATCTATCACCAATCCACCAAATTGTATTTCAGTTTGGTTAATTGCACTAGTTAAACTAGTTTTGTTATAAATTTTTTTCCAAAAGAAAAAAATTGAGTTTGTAAGGTGTGGTTTGATTTGTTTATAATATTGGTTTGATTTAGTAATTATTTTGAACACTCCTACTAATAGGTGTTTCTCAACTATCTTCTAAATGATTGTAGACCTAACTTGTCTTCTCTATTATCTTCTTTTTGCCCATGGATTGGATGTTGAAGGTGTAAATTAGATTGAATAAGATATTCATTTAATTTTATTAATGATAAACCTTATCTTTTCCATTTGAAAAAAAAAAGCTTATCTTCCTCTTAAAAAAGCTATTCACAATAAGATAATTTTTTTTCACACTAAGGTCGCCAAATTTTTTGTGTAGATGTATCCAATATGGATATGTGAGGTTTTCTCATGTACTTGTGTGTAACATGTATGAATTGGGCTTGAGACCTATTAGTGGGGACCCATCCAATAGAAGAGCCAAATTATATAAAGGGGAGAAAAGGGCTGAGAAAAGGACCTGGAAAAAAATGGTGTGATATCTAAATTTGTCCATATTTCAAAAATTTAGTTCATAATAATTTTGTGTTTATAATGCTCAATATTTCAACCACTACGCATGCAAATTTGCTTGTTTATTGTAATAACTTTTTATTGTTATATTTGCATCTTTATTTTAAAATGAAAATTAAAAACACAAAAATGCTAAAAAAAGGAAAAATTTTGCCAAGTTTTATATTTTTTTTCATTTTTATTATTGATTTTGTAGCATGAAAAAAATTAAAAAATTAAAAAAATAAAAAATAAAAAATAAAAAAAGGGGTCGAACTTCAAAGAAAAATGGGGAAGGGTCTTCACGGCCCCCAAACAATCCAATTTCTCCTAAAAAAATGGCACTTATGTTTGATACAAATAAGAGGTACAAGAAACAAAAGAAAGGATCAACCCTTTTTCTTCTAAGCTTGCAGAGACCGTAAACAAAGAGAAACAGAGGAATGAAATAAACAAAATTTTAACCCAAATCAAGCTAATAGGAATAGTAAAAAATAAAAAATTCACCACCAACGTCCATTAGAAATCACTGCCCTTTACGCCCTGCTCTTATCCCTGTCATCAATTGCTTCGAAGGCTTCATCATAAGAGGATGCAATTTAATTAATTTTGGGCAGTGGGTTACTCCATAAATAAAGGCCTGCAGTGAGAACAATAGGGAGGAAACATAGAAAATACCACGGAAAAAACAGAGAGGCGAGAGTAGAAGAAGAGAAGCTGAGAGTAGGAAAGTGAAACAACGTGTTAAAAAATTCCATAGCAAAGAGAGGCTATAGATTCCAAAAGAGTAAACAAATAGTTTCAGTTTACTCTATTTGAATTTGATCTATGTCATGCTCAATTTCGGTACTTAATTTGATTATTTTACCTGATACTATTTTGTTTGGATCTTGCTTATTTATTATGATAGAAATTGTTTTGAAAACTGTGTTTATGGAATGAACAACCAAAACTCACTATTGCCTGTTAAATTTAAACAAAACACACAGTGTATGCATACCATCAATTGAGAATTGTCATAGCAAAATTATCAAAATGGTCAAATGCATACTCTCACGTAGAAGAACATAAGTTTCAGTAGCTATTAAATTCACACCATCCCATCTCCTGTAACATAAAAAGAGTTTAAATTTGAGTCAGATGCATACTTGGTCTGAAATAGATATATCTCATCTCCTGTAACATGAAAAAGTTTAAAATCAAAATACAAGAGGGACCATCAATAGCACCAACCATCATTCAAAAATCGAAATGAATAACCCAAAGATGGAACCCATCACCCACTTCCTTTACTGGCCATCAATTCATTCGCTATTACACACACCTACACACATAACCCAAATAAATTTACCTCTTGCATCATAGTAATATGAATGAGGCAAAAATGAGAAAATAAACAATGCTTCTCACATACAAATGAAGTCATCTCAAACCTCCTCCATGAACCACTACAACACCCTGTCCTATACACGATAAACAAAAATCATCACCTTCCTTCATCCAAGAAAACATTTTTATTCAAGATAAACACAAAAGAAAGCTACAGGAACCCCATTCCTTCACCAACGCAAATCGTCAATGGAGTGCTCCTAGCCACTCAGGCTTGCACATGCAATCCCACCACAAACCCTAGCGTTTGCCTTCACACTGTCGTTCTTGTAGTCACGACGCCGTGACCATGATAACCACCTGCACTCCCATAATCAGTCACCATTCCTTCTCTCTGCTTCTCCATGCATTTGCATGAACCTTTTTCCAAAATGGGCGAGAAACTTCTTCAATTATTGTGTTAAGCATTATCTCACCTACTTTTCATGTAATGTTTTTATTATTTTATTGAAATTTGACTTGATTGTTAAGCCATAGGCTGAGGCCTCTTGAGGCCCAATAGTCCTTTGTAGTTTCTATTAGTATAATCATGTCTTTTAATTTGATAAAAAGGAAAAAAAAAATGCATGTCCTTTAGTTTTGTTGTGCGTTTGGTTTCTTTCTTTCATTTATTTTTTATTTTTTGTTCCTTTCCTTTTTCAATAATTCGATAATGATTCTCATAAGGTAAATTTTATTATATTTTGATAATGGATAATTAAAACTAACAACAACGGCAGTAGTATTTTGGCTTCCCTAAGACATGAGAATTTTTATAATTTTGCTAGGAATGCTAGTGGAGTTTTGAACTTTCTCAATAAAATCTTATTACAATAATATTGTGTGTTCTATTTGATGCTTATCCATTCTAATTCATGAATACGTTGTTATTTTATTTATTTATTTTTGGTTCCAATTTAAGTCATATTTACATTTATATTAATAAATAATCAATCAATGAAAAATCAAGAGAGGATTGGAGTGCCAATCAAAATAACTCTTCTTGAAATACAGGTTTTACCAAAACGTTAGTAAAAATTGATTTTAATAGCAAAATTAAAATAAAATATTTTAATCTCTTATTATACACAAAATAGAATTGATTTGTATAGTCTTAATACCGTTATAGAAATATTTTCACACCTAATTAAATGTTACAGGAATAACTTTCTTTAGTTTTATTATTTCATTTAATATTTTATATTAATAAAATAAATTAAAATAGGTCAACGATGAAAAATTTGGGAGAAAATTGGAGTACCGATTAAGCAAACTCTTCCTAAAACTTTTGTGGCCTCATATTAGATTTTGTTAGGAGTACCATCGAGATCTAAATTCAATAGCAAATTAAAATTAGATTCCATTTTTTTTCTAAATTTTATACATAAAGAAATAATAATGGTAATCAAATTTACATAGTACCCTATTTCAAACCCTTATCTTTTAAAAGCAAAACTTTCTTTCTTCCTTTATATTTGAAGTTTTACTTCAACAAAACAATTTAAAAATCGGTCGACGATGGAAAATTCAGGAGAAAATCGAAGAACCGATTAAACAAACTCTTCCTGAAACTCTTGAAGCCTTATATTAGATTTTGTCAGAAGTGCTAAACAGATCTGATCTCAATAAAACTTTAAAACATTCTTATAATTTTCTTGGTAGATAAATAACAATAATAATAATAATAATAATAATTAATAAATAAATTTGCATAATCTAGGCGCTATAATTAAACTTTTAAATAATCATCTAAATAACAAGAACCAGTTTCTTTCAATTTATCTTTTTTTTTCCCAAAATTTTATATTGATACATTAATTTGAAATTAGCCAATGATAGAAACATTGGGAGAGGATTGGAGTACCAATCAAGTAAGCTCTTCTTGAAATTCTTGAGACTACATATCATATTCTTGTAGGAGTGCTGGCGAGATTTGATGGCTATAGCAAATATCAAATATACATTTTAATTTTTCTTTCATTTTTTTGACAAAAAGAATTTAATAATTGCTCAAATTATATGTTCATTTGTAAATAATCATTATATCTTGATAAATAAGATTCAAAATTATAAGTTTCTTAAGTCATAGTATGAAATTAAGTAGACTGTATTACCGTGTTAATATTCTATTTACCTTTCATGATTCGTATCACATGTCGTTTCTCTTCTCTTTTTTTTTTTGTAAACAGACGAAACGGCGTGCTGTTATATAATGAGCGTAACGAAATTTAACAAAATGCCACAAAAGATAAGAATAAGTAAAATTACTTCAACTGTATATGTGCAAATATAGATCAGAAGCCAATACTTCAGTTTATGTACAGATTTTAAAACAGGATACATATGTGGGGCCAGTATACCAAAAAGACATAAGGGCCGTATCAGTTAAAATGATCCTATGGGGTCCTCAGAGAACATTTCAAACCTGTTGCTAAGTCTATGACTCAAAGCTGCGTGCTGTCAAAAGAGGGTCATGCTGTACAACGTCTTCTGCGGCTAACCTACTCAGTCAGATAGCCATTGGCCATGCCAGGCATGGCTGGAGAGTAGTCTGCACTGGGTCCCGAGGAGGAAGAGGGTGATGAGCCGATGGGCTCAGAAGGGTCACTCTCAGAGCTAAGCGGCATATCTGGAACCACCTGTGGGGGTGACTCTGGTGCCTGCTGCAGGTACAAGAGGTGCTGGAGGTGGGTTTGCCACGTGCTGTGGGACCGCAAAATATGGGGTAGCAGGGTCAAAAGTAGGATAAAATAAAGGGATGGCAAAATTCCTATTACTAAATAGGTAAAGATGGAAACGGCAGGAGCCGGCTATATACAGAGAATCTAGGATAAGATCGTGGTGAAGCTGTAGATCTGCAATCTCAATAAAGAGAGTGGCCGTGGAATTCTTCGCCAGCGTTTGAGAATGATGCGGAAATACAAAACGAGGTGAGAATTTAAGGAAATTCTCAGTAGGGTTCGCGTATGGTATTTGGCTGACATCACATTCATTCTCAGTTGCTTCGGTTTTTATTTAATTATAAAAACATATGTTCAAACTGGACTATCCATTTTAATGAGTTTAAGAAAATGTCTGATCCGAAGCAAGATTCAGTTTTACTTTAGATGGCATAAGAAACAGAACAAACTAATAAATAGTAACACTCAGAACATTGAGTAGAATAAACGAACATACAGTAGTAAGTAAATATAGTAAACAACTGTAAATATCTTGAAATAACTATTCCATATAATCATGCATTCATGTAATCATGCAAACTCATTCTTGCAACTTTCTTCATAAACTTTTCCATTACTTGGTCCCCTAGGAGTTCTTAGACATTTAGACTCTTGGGTAATAGTCTGCTTTTCAGGATCGAGGTCGTTCCTATATAGGAATGCTGGGTTTGCTTTCCCTGACCTTCCCACCGATCTATTCCTCTTAACTTTAATCCGGGGTTGGCTGAAGTATCATTGAACTTTCATCATCATATATTCCTTATGTTTATCATAGCATAACTTTCTTGAAAATGCACATATATCAACATGTATTTCATAATTTATGCATAGATTTTACCGAAATTTCGGTAGCATAACAGAATGTGCCCATTCCCTATGAATAGTGCCAGTACATCAGAACACCAATTTCTCATACAGGTCACAATATTGCATTCATAATTCAACATTGAACTCATAGAAGCATTAGTGTCATTAAGACAGAGTTACTGCCTCAGCACAACCATTCAACCCAGTTTTTGTAAATCAAGTCATAATTTCTATTTAACTCATCTGAACCTAAATTTTGGATATATTAAAGTGTTATGTATCTATTTTCTAACCTCTTTAGTCCCATCTAATTTTGATAAGTGTAGCTCAAGTTATTTAGGTTTTATCCCGGCCTGCCATGTAGCTAGCTAGAATCAGACATTTAAAAGTAAAAATCCACTAAAAATCGAAAACTACTTTAAATCATACGAAATTGGTCTCATATTAAAGCTAACAGGACAAACTTTCATCTGCAAAAAGTTCAATTCTATTTGACTTAGTATGGCTTGAGCTATAAGCCCTGAAATTTGACCTTCCTGAACTGTCCTATTCTGGCCCAGTTTGGATATAAGGCAATTTTCTTGGATCATTGGGAGCAAATGGAACCTTATCTAATTCTAAAATTTTTATGGGACATTCTCCTATATGTAAGCTTTCTAAAAAAGTTTGTTTCATTAAATTCCAAGTAGTATAGGGCGAGTTCTACTCTAAATAACCCAATCTACCTAGAATCAAAGTCAAAAACCTAGGTCGAAATTCAAAAATTCATATCTCTCTCAATACTAATCCAATGGCCTTATATGATATATGTATGGAAATACCTAGATGTCTAATTTCATATAAAAATGGTTTCATCAAATTTAAATGACGGTATGCAGAGCCGTACACTCCGCCATACGAATTGCCGAGGGTTTTAGGTTTTCCACCTCCTCAGCTCTTCCTATTTTCATCCTTTCTTGCTTCCAATTCAGTTTTAACCTCACAAACAGTCAATAAACCAGCCATATATCATCATAATCATTCAATCAATACATCAAAGATTGAAAAAATAAGCCACCACCAGCCATCCAAGATCAGAGAATCAATACAAGAATTAAAACTCTACCTCTTGTTATGCGTGATTTGGCTTGATTTTAAAGCTTGGATGAATAAAACTTGGTTGAGCTTGATAGTTTGATGGAGTTGGGTGAGTGAAAAAGAGAAGAAGAGAGCTGAACAAGGGGGAAGAGAGGGCGCAGAAGATGGCTAAAGGAAAGAAAGGAATTGTGTTATAAAGGCATGGAGTGGTAGTTGAATCCTTGCATTTTGATTGGTCTAGATTATAAGGCTGAAATTCAACCAACTTTCCTCATGCTTTGTGGCCTTGTTTGTGTCACTTTCCTACATTAAGTGGCTGAGTTATCAACCACTCAAAGTAGGGTTAATGAGTTGAAATCTCATTGGTTCGGTTCCGACAGTTTAAAATACCGTAATTTTACCGATTTCCTTTAAATTGACAAATCAGTTTCAAGAAAATTTTATGAAATCTTTTATACTTTTAACTTAATTAACTTATACCTAAACTCAATTAATTGCTAATCAATTGATCCTAAATAATTATTTAACCGAATTTTAATTAATCTCAATTATTCGATAAAACCGAACAATTAGACAAAAACGATAAAAAAAATTTGGTGGATGTTACATTTAATATAACAATAGAGAAAGAAAATAGCTTTGGATTATGGAAACAACTCTAACATGTATGTGGTAGGACATTGTTGAGAGTAAGAATATCAATTTTACTTACTCCCGCGAGTACCCACGGGTTACGCCCTTGATAGGGTAAGTATGGTCCCCTCGCAGGCCACGGGGATGAGGAATTCAAATATCCATTTGTTAGGCGAGGGTAGAGATCATGATCTTAATACTCCGAGGTACCAAATGTGAAATTACTATATATATATATATATAGATGTCAAGTCCTAATTCTATAATTAGTGATTCTCTCAATTTCTCTCACCCTTTTCCCAGCCGTCGCTGGCCCTCTTTGCCATCAGTCTCAAGTTGCCTTCACTCTTTCACTTTTCTTTGCACTGCTCTAGTCTCGAATCCACCCTCAAGTCTCTCCTTCCTCATAAGCACAGCTCTTTCTCAAGAAACTCAGCCTTACAAGACACAAACCTCATAATCAACCTCATTACCATCGGTGCCAGTGCGTCTACCTTGCTCCATTGTTCGAGATCGTCCACCTTTGCCAACCAAGATTGCCCACCTTTGCCATCCGAGATTGTCCACCCTCAGCTCGTTCATTGATCGAGATCATCCGCCTTCGCCTACATAGTTGTATCGTGCATCTATTTGTTCCTTTCTTGGTTTGCTTTTTCTTCTTTTTATGTTTCTCTATTTGCCGAGACATTGAGACAATCTTCTAAAATCAACTCCACTCTCACTTCTCTTTTCTCACTCTCATTCCTCTGTTATGCTGCATTGAGCTCATAAAATTTATTTAATTTCAAAACTTCAGTTCCTTCTTTTAATTCCAAGTTCAACTATGACAAATTATGGTATTAGAATTATTTTTATTTATTTTATTTTTCTTTTTTTTTCAATTTTTAACAATTATGGGTATCCATGGATATCCACGGGCCCCCATTTATCCGCGAAGGTCTCCAAACAAGAGTACTTGTGCGGGGTATAGGGAGAAAAATGGGGGCAAATATCTATCCACAGGGCGGGGGACGAGGTCCTATCCCTCACCCCATTGACACTCCTAATTGAGAGAGAATAGGACCATGAATAGTTAATAGAATGTATAAATTTGGAGATAAATGTCTATAATAAAAGTTTGAGGCCAAAAACAGTTATAAAGGAGAATCTTCTTTATATGATGTGTAGATAACTTTCAAAATAATGATTATAGAAATTAAATAAGGATATAAATATTTTTATAATAATAATATATCAAAATTAAATTTTTATATTATAGTTAGAGTCGTGCTATTTAACATGAGAAAATTTGGTAAGAAATGAAACAGATAAATGTTGTGCAATGTTATTGGATGCTCAGTAAAGATTTGGCATAACTCAATAGGGTAAAAATATAAATAACTGAAGCTACATCATTCATGTTTTTGTACTAAGTATGATTTCTCTTATAGTTATACGAAAGTCAAATAATCAAAATGAATAATTTGATGATATTTTTTTTGAGTAAATATCTATTTTAGTTCCTGATAGATTTGTGTAACATCAATTTAGTTCTTATAGATTTTTATATTGATTAAGTCTCTGAAACGTCAAATGTAGCATCAAGTTAGTCCTTAAAATTTTTTTATATCAAATAGGTCTCTGAAAATTAAAATATGATATCATATTAATCCTTCTAAAAAGACTATTTGAACTCCCTTTTTTGATATAATATGAGTTTTTAATGATTTGTTTGATGTCAAATAACTTTCAAAAGAATTAAAAGACTATTTGATCCCCTTTTTTTGATAAAGTATGAGTTTTTAGAGACCTATTCGATATTAAATAACTTTTAAACGAATTAAAATCATAATTTTAATTTTTAAAGGCCTATTTGATATAAAAAATATTAATTGAAAGAGAAATATGACATCACATTTTAACTTTTAGTGACTTATTTGATATAAAATAAATTTAAAGACTAAATTGATATCACATAAAATTTTTAGGGATCAAAATGCATAGTTACTCTTTTTTCACTAGAGTTTTGTGTGGGTAAATTTGACACAAACATTTACAAAGAAAACACTTTTCATTTTAAAAAATGAGCATAAGAGTTCTACCATATATATATATATATATATATATATATATATATATATATATATATATTCAGTTATGAATAAAGAAAAGACTTATATTAAGTTATTTATATCCATTAATCAAATAATGACGTGTGTATATATTTTTTATAAACAAGTAATTTAAAAATTAAAAGTATACACCAATCTCAAAAAAATATTCAAATTTTGTTATTTAATTTAAGAATTAGATAAAATTGATATAGGGTCTGTTTGGTTTAACTTTTGGGAGAAGAACTTTTAAAAGAAGGTCTTTTAGAAGAAAAACTTTTAAAAAAAAATCTTTTAGAAAAAGTATTTGCGTTTGGTTTGAATATTTAAAAAGTAAGTTTAAGAGAAGTATTTTTGTTTGGATAGAATAAAGTAGAATGACTTTTGAAGATATAATTACCAAAATGGACATTTTAAGTTTTAAAGATATATTGTTATAGTATATTCAAATATTGCTATATTAAAGGATAATTAACTCTCAAATTGTTATTAAAGGATAATTATTATATAATTTGAAAATAATTAACTATATTCTATTCAAATATTTTGATACTAAAGGATAATTAATTCTCAAATTAACATCAAAATTTTTTTATTTCATTATTGTAATTAAATATAATATTTTTATATATTTTTAAATAAATTTAGCCTAAATCATGTTGAACAGAAGCACAAATTGAACAATATTATAATAGAAGCAAAATCTCATAATCAAAAGAGCAATAAACAACTCCAAAATAATTTTATTCCACTATAATTAATTTTACATTCAATCAATTATACAAAAATTGTCAAATAATATCATAAATTGTGAAATAATTTTACATTAAAGTTGTTCCTTATTATTAAATCAGATTCTATAAAAAAATTATAAGATATTTAAGTGAAAAAAAAAATTACAGCTCAAAATCATGACTCTGGTATCCATTCAAATCTAAAATTCAACGATTGTTCAAAATCGAAGTTCCAACGTCCAAGTTCCAACAGCAAGTCTTTAACTACAAATCATGTAGCCAAGTTCCAACAGCAAATATTCAGCACTGCCACTCGATGATGAACCGAGAGAGAGAGAGAGAGAGAGAGAGAGAGAGAGAGAGAGAGAGGACCTCAGGTCTGAAGTGCAGGCAGAAGAGGAGCTTGCAGCAACGGAGGGACCTCAGGTCCAAAGTGCAGTGGAGCGTGCGGCGAAGGAGCTTGAGCGGTGACAGATCGAAGGACTGTCGGCAGTGGAGCATGCGACAGTTGAGCTTGAGGCGGCAGAGGGGATCGAACGACCTGAAGACCCGACGGTTACAGATCAAAGGACTCGCGGCAGTGGAGCATGTGGCAGCAGAGCTTGACAGCAGCGGAGGAGAGCGAACGACCCCTCTGTGGCAGATCGAAGGATCGGCGGAAGAGGTAACTGTAGCTGCGATCTGAGTGACGGACTGGCAACGGCGGCAGCGAGCAACAGATCGGCGGTGACAGACTCCTCCCTAGCGGGGGCGACATGATGATATCTTGTGAAGGAGAGTGGTCAATGATGAAGGGAGAGTGATCAGGTTGCAGATGCCAAAGGGGAGTGATGAGTGATGAAGTGAAGGAGCCGTTGGTGGTGGGTGGGGAATTATTGAGGGTAAGGTAGTAATTTCACTCTAAACCCAAAATGAAAAGGAACCACTCACCTCATTTTGCTGGAAGGCCTTTTTTTAACCGGAAAATGACTTCAATGTTTCAAAGTAAAACCAAACACATGTCCCAACTGTAGTTTCTCATTTTCCTGCAAATACAAGGCCTTCTGGCGGAAGGAAAAGTGAAACCAAACAGGCAAATAAAAGGTGTGATCTAAATTTTTTCCTATTAATAACATCAAATTAGTCTTAATGCTAACTACTGCAATTAATGTAGTTATTTAAGGATTATTATAATGTTATTATATTATGAATAACATGGCTACAAAAGGTTGGCAAGATATACTAATAATAATTATAACTTTTTAAGGATATTTAAGAATTTAATCTATATAAAGCAAATAATTAATATGATATTTTTTTCATAAATGATATTGCATATTGATATGCTCTCCCAAAAATAATTAATATTGATATAGCATAGAAAATCAAAATGGATATTTTTTTCTTAGTCGAATGCTGCCCTACATCTCGTGAAGTAGCGAGCGCCGCACACCGTGTATCGTTACAGCCTATTAGAGGTCAATTTTGTCTTTTGCCATTCACAGTATTTCGTTTATCGAAACTGGTGGTGATCCAAAGGTCCTTCAGAGTCGTGACATTATCCGACAAAAAATACTTGCATAGTTCGAAAATACAGTCATGTGGTGGAATTAGAATATAAGTATTTTTCTTATTCGGCCGACGACGATAAGCTCTGGCCACCGTCATCTCCCCCATGTACTGGCGACTCTCCGGGGCCGTGAGTAGGCTCTTGCATGCACAACAAGAAATAATAATCTCATTGTCATGGCCACTCCATAAAGAAATCGGAACGGGGTATCATGTTTGTGTACCTAAAATTCAAAAAAAAGAAAAAAGAGAAAAAAAAAAGAAAAGAAAGAAAAAGGTCCTTTTTGAGCAAATGTCATTGATTGAATGTTTCTCATCCAACTTCAACTTGTCTACACATTACGCCGCCAGCAAAATCCCCCACATTCTACATGGACGACACGTGTCTCTATACACTCTTCCTCCTCTCTTCTTAAAGCCACGCCCTCATTGCTCGACCTCCAAAGTACATGCCATCAAACACAGCCTTAGTAACAAAAAATGGGTAATATAACCAACTTCTTGCTGCTTGTTCTCTGTCATGGAGTGCCATAACAATGGGATTCATCAAAGATGAAGATTGGAAGATAGAGTTGAAAGAGAGAGGAGAGAGGAGAGAGGAGTCCTTCAAGGTTGTTCTTGATGCACAATGTCAAGAGTGTGCTTTGCCGAGGAGATGAGTGTCAAAGTTGGGTTTAATTGAAAAAAGAATGCATTAGATTATGTATGAACACTTTTAGCACAATGTTTCCAATGCCGCAAAAAAATCGGAGCTCCGGTAAGGTGTGGTTGTATTGAAGGCACCGAGTTGCAAGGAATTGAAGACAGGTTGGAAACCTGATTATCGGGTTGCCATTCTTCAATCTAGACCATTCATTTTTTTAATATTAAATTCAACGTTCCAGATTAACTAACTTGTCAAGGAGCATGACACCCATGACTTGGCCCGGAGCATAGCAGAAAGTACCTTTTTGCTATAATACAAATGTAGGTTTGCAAAAATTTTTAAAGTTCAACTAATTAATGGCTCAAACATACTTAAAAAGTGGGGGAAGAGCGACAAGGAATTTGGTTCCATTCCAATTCTTTGCATTTGCTTACAAAGAATTTTAGTCTAGACAAAAACTAACTAAAATGCATTATACAAGACTGAGATATAATGATTTTTATAAATAGAGTATTTTTATCTATATTATCACTTTCCTATTATGTTTAAGTAGGTGAAAATTTTTTAATCCAATTTAAAAAATGAAATACAGAATTTAACCTTTTTTTTTTCTTTTTTGGTTTGAGAGAGAATTTAATTTAAATTGATGATTTTTTACATTAATCATCTCTCACTTTAGTTTTTGGGAAAAATGATTAAACTTTTAGGAGAGATAAGTATGATATGATATATGTCATGCCCAAAGCATCTTTTGCTTGAGAGGCTATGTTAATATAAACCATTTATATGCACTTATAAATGCTATTTAGGTTTTATCTTTTATCGATGTGGAACTTTAACACTCTCCTCACACCTGAATTAGACATCTGAACCGTAAAATTTACAGGATTGAATATTTATGAGTAGTCTAATACAAAGTATAGGATAAGTCTGATACTATCTTAAAATTATGATCTAACTCTACTTGAAAAACTAGTTTACAAAGGAAGAATTGTCCAATTTTTGTTTTTTGTTTGGTTTTTGGGTCCTGCCCAAGCACTACAGAGGCGTGAGACTCTTAATATTTCTTTTTTTTTTCAACAACTGAAATTGTTTGTTGTTTGGACTTTTGGCTATCTGTGCTAGGCCTGGAATTTAGCTTGGTCCAGCATAATGGTCTGGTTTTAGTAGGCTAATCAACCCAAAAGTTAGGAATAGCCTAATTCTAGTATGGCCCAAGTACGATCACACAGGACGGCTCAACATGTCTTCAACTCTCCAAAGTGTATTTAACATCACTCGTTGACCAAAAAATAAAAATATCATTCACATTGTGGACCCACATCAAATGTACGACAGATTGATAAGAGGAAAATTCTGATATACGAGTGGTTCTTCTTCCTCAATGAGTTATGACCACACAAAAATAAAGGTAGGACCTATTTCTTGTACTTCTTTCAGAGAGTTTGAGGTGAAAATCAAGGGTAGAGGAAGAAAGTTTTTCTCCACGGTGTGCAGCAGGATTACTCTTGATAAGATCTTTGATTAAATGAAAACGTAGCTGGCACAGCTGGTGTGGGATTATTTGTCAATTATGAACCCAAATTAATTTTGTGGAATATGCGTACTAGTAAACTTCTGTCTTCATTTTCATCAACTATATTTTTCTTCTTTCAATTCTATAGGAATCAGCATTTATAGAATTTTTGTAACTTCTAAATAAAACTCTACAGTCTCGAACACGAGTCACAGGCAAGAGATTGAGGAAACTGTAACACAAAAAGTACTAAAGATTCTGCAAACTCAAGGGATTCTTGATGATGCAACCTCAAACTCACAAGAACAATTTCCATTTATTTGAGAATTACTGAAGTACATGATATGAAAAACAACCCCTTGAATCCTATGCCACTAGGCCACAACTCTGTGATACAACATACAAATGATTGAAAATCTTGGTCACAAATCAGTTGCAGAGGTCTATTCACGGCTTGCAATTAAATAACTTGCAAAGCTGCTGCAAAATTCTCCTGCCTTCTGTCTGGATGCCACCATAGAAATGAACCAATAACCAATCCAATGAAGCTGCAGTTTAGTTTGGATGCCATTGTCCTTCGTCTCAAGAAGGTACCAAATATAGGCCAAAGCCTGCCATTCAAATTTCCAAAGTTAGTTCTAGAGTTCTTATGTGGATTATATCTTCATGTGCCACATGACATTAACTGACCTACTAAGCGCTTAAAACCGCATCAGTTGCCGATTTAATCGTGATGTTAGCAACATCAGCTTGGTCTGGCAAAAAGAGGAGATCAAATTTGAGATACGAATTGCAAATTCAGAATTTATAAGAATGCTATAGATGGACTGTAAATATGACTATTTACATATTCTACTTACTAAAGGGTGTTCTTTGCACAAAGAAGCAAGCCCCAATGACAATGTAGCAGAGGAGAAGAACAAGGCCTTTCATGTAGTGAGAAGTACCATCCTATAAAAAAGACGGAGTTTCTGTCAGGTTTTATAATTTATTGAGAGATTGAACTAAAATACAAAGTCAAAATATGGTGCTTTTGTGAAATTATGTTCAATATACCTGTAAACTGAAGGTTGTGGCTATTATTGCCAAAGCAAGAGAACCTGTCTCTAGGAGGTTGAAGTTGAGGTCCATTTTGACACCCATTATCCAAGCAACCACCACACACAGTGGAACCTGTATAGTAATAGTAATACCGTTAGTTTTCATTACCCAAAAAGATAAAGCCAAATGAAAGTACCCATTTGTATTTTAAAGTTGAGTTTTTACCACAAACATGCCAATTTGAGTTGCAGAACCCAATGCAACACCCAATGAGATATCCTGCAATCATGGCATTACTTTGGTTTCAATGAAAATTTTTTAACAATAATACTTGGTCAATGAATTTATGTTAAATAAAAGGAAGTGTGGTATTTATAACGTTCTCCAAATTCTCACCAGCTTGTTCTTAAAAGCAAATATGATTGCTCCTGCATGTTCAGCTGCATTGCCAACTATCGGTAGCAAGATTATGCTGAGGAAGCTGACAGACAGACCCCATGTATCGGATGCTTCCTGTTAAGATTCACATTTTTGGTTATCATCATTATAATAGTCAAAATGAAATTCACCGTTGGATTGGATACCATACTGACTTATACCTCATCTACTATTGGATGGGATGTAGACCTAGTCCAAATGAGTTACACACTCCATTCAATAATAGATGGGATATAAGCCAGTACAGTATCTCACATCTCATATATACACACAACATAACTCAATCAATAAATCACACATTTTCTTGGAAAAACCGAAAAAAAAAAAAAGGCCAATTACCTCAATTGTGTCCACCACATACTCAGACAACAAAGCAATGAATACAGTCATCCCAACCAGCCAAGCAACGCCACTCCATAATCCAATCACAGCTTGTTCATCTGAACCATTGTCACCATCTCCATTTTCCTGACCAATGCATGATGTTAATTACTTATAAAATAACTGGCATAAATTAGAATTGTAACCAACTTCATCAGTTCATAGTTCAAGAAAGCTTACATCTTCAGCTTCAAATAATTGCCTGTGTGTCCACAGCTGAAAGACAAGGTAAGCAAAATATGCAATCAACATTGTAATGCTAGCAGCTCTTGACAGATGCAGCGATGCGTCTGCGGTGAGATCAGCCGAGCCACCGCCATATCTAAACAGCATTGGAAGTAAGTGGCACAGCAATGCCAGCAGCAGCATGAGTGAGTTCACATCTGCTTGTCTCTGCAAATTCAATAGCCAAGAAAAATAAGTCTTAAATCCAATAAAAAGAAGAAAAATTAATTATGCATTCATTAGATGAAACTTTTATGTGTTTCCAGGGACCTACTCTGTCATATTTTTGTTCTAGTCCAACGTTTGCAATGCCACCACACAGTAGAGAGGTTCCAAGAACCAGAAGAAGGTTTGAAAGGATGGAACCCAAGAGAGAATACTTGACCACATCAATTTTGTTACTACTCAGGGCAAATATTGCTATTACGAGCTCAGTAACATTTCCACATGTTGCATTTAGAAGTCCTCCGACTGCAATTAAGAATACATAAAACATTTTAGCTTCAATTGCACCTTAATCAATTGTACTCTTGAAATTTTATATGAGCATATTTTTTATCTTAATTATAGTTAACACTTTGATGTAAGTAGTTCCAAGAACACATATAGCACACAGTTTGTCAACATCACCAATTTTTACCCTTCAGCACTATGCTGCCGGAAGAGTCTAGAGCATGTGGGTGGTGCAATGCGATGAGAAAAAAACAAAGTAGAGAGAATTATGACCTAACTTTTAATCTTATTTTATGTTCCTAATCAGAGTCTCCAAAAGTGATATAATAAGGCAGGTTCGTACCTGTGGGACCTGTGTAATAAGCAACTTGTCTGCAATATTTGAATTAACAACCACCAAAAGAAAAAATAAAACGAGAATCAGTAATCAATCCAGAAACAAAGACCGTGTTGAATGAAGAGTGATTCAAAAATATATGAACGAAAAAATGCAACAAGTTCATCAGGTTCCTTACTCTGTGAGGAAGCTGACACGTTCAGCAAGTGGGGTAAGCCCAACTAAGCTTAATACGAAAACCCACGGCTGTTTACAGTAAAAGAGATTAGTCATTAATCATCATATTGAGTATTGACCATAGACAAAATGATTTGCAACCTTTAAATTATACTCTTCTTAATAAGAAAAACTTCTTCAATTTATACAAGTCTCACATGGACACCTTATTTTGAAAGAATTGTAAATAGGAAAAAAAAAAATTATGTGATTTCATAATGGAAATCAACTTCCAAAACCAATTTAGAGTAATCAAAACCAATCAACATCAATTAAATAATTCTTACACCATTAAATAATTTTTTAATAAAAAACTTTGTTATGTCAAATTACAGAAAGGTTCTCTCACATATAAATTACATATGACCAGATCATATGCATATCTTTATCATTGACAAGGTCATAATATAAATAAAAAAAAATTTAAAAAGCAGCCCAATCGAGAGTGAAGATGTGCACATAATCAGGTCATATACAATTTGCACACAAGAATATCCTTTCGCATATATGGTGTATGTGCTGGTGCCACAAAAATAATAATTGACAACAAGTCACAAGAGGAATTGAACTCACTCTTCCCAGACCATAGCATTGAGCAGTGATGGCAATGGGAATTGCAGGGAACAAGATGGACAACTTGGTGCCAAGAATAACCTCTTGGAAGTTAATCAGCAGGTTCCTGAGCAATGCACACCTAACCTTGGACACAAGGGTTAGTTCAGACTTCTTGCGCAAGGAGGATGAGGACATGTTATGTGCAGTGCGGCCATGCCTCATCTCCCTGCTCAGTCCCTTGAGTTTCCCGTTCTCCAACATCCATGGCTCTTGTTGGTGAGACCCCATTTTTTTCACTCAAAAGATGGTACCTAGACAGTTAATTGGCGCAATTATGCAGCTACGTTTTGTAGCAAGCAAAGGACAAAGCCAATGCTGAGATGATAATGATTATGGCTTGGTGGAGGAACTACAAAGTGACAATGTAGTGTACCGGAATTTGTAACTGCCTTAGTAGCTAGCTCTATATATGTATGCTTTTTTGGTCCATGAAACAAGAGAGAACGTATATTTATATCATATTATGGAAGTTTAGAGTGCGAGAACTAGGGGACCTTCCGCGAAGTTTCCTGAGTAATTATATATAAAAAATGAATTTAGAAATTTTCTATTTTAAATATATTGATATATAAAATACTTAAAGGAAAAATCATTATAGGAAAATTGATATTTATTAGCCACTTAAGTTGTTACCAAAAGTTTGAAAAACCATCGCATAGGAGAATGTGTCTAAGGAAGAAGGTATTAGTCAATGTACTTGTTAGTACAAAATATTGACGTGTTTGTTTTGAAATTTTGAAAAAAATAATTTTAATATTTAAATTTTATATATAATTAAAAAAATCAAAAAAAATTAAAAATTAATTTTTTTTCAAAATTAATCTTTTCAGATTTTACTAAAAAGTTGAAAACAAAATTTTTTGAGGTCTTAATTATTTTTAAAAAATTATTTAAATATATGAAAATAGATTTTTTAATGAAAAAATTAATTTTTTGTCAAAAAAGTCCCAAACAAACACACACTATATCTCCGATGGCAACTTAATTAAGTGCTTTTGTATATAAATAAATGGCTTTGTGCTAACAAAATTTATCATTAAAATTAAGTACTAATAGTGATAATTATTCACAGCTTCCTGAGGACGACATTGACCATTACTAATTAAATCGACTTTCAACTAGAAAAGCTCTTGTCATCACTTTTAACAAGCATTTCTTGTGGCATTACTTGTGTTTCAACCATAGTTTGGAGAATTTTATATAATGACCACTGAAAAAAATTTGGCACTCTATCTCCCTTCCATCTATGCCTTCTTTGTCTTCCATTTTTTTATAGGTAAATGATTCTTCACATATTTGTTAAACCGTTTGTCATATTAACCTACTGGGAAATAAACCGTTTGTCATATTAACCTACTGGGAAAGAAAAACAAATGGAAAGTATATTGAGAAACATATGTTAACTGTGTTTTATTAATAAAAAAACAAATCGTGTAATAGAAGTGATATGCCGATAACATTATTGTGAATAAAAGACCATTTCGATTTATCTTTATTTTTAGAAAAATGAGTCTTTTTTTTCAATTTATTACGTTTTAAATTGTTTATCAATTTAATTGATCCCCACTCTCACTCCAGAAGTAATACCATTTCACTAATTCATGATGCTACATAGGGGTAAAAATATGTTAGACTAAACTAGATTTTAACACAAAATGGCTTGACCTGTATTTCAAGTACACCACATAGGCGTGGGTCTATCTATTGTCTTATATAGGTATATTTCAAGACATAACCTAACTTTTTTAAAAATTTGATTTGACTTTAAAACTTATTTAGAGGCTTACTTGATAAATAAATATTTAAATATGGTAATAGTCTATTCTTACACAGGTCAAAAGGCTTTTAAATAGGTTAACAAACCTATTTATAAGTAGATTAAAAGGTTTCTAATTAGGTCGAAAAATATATTTCTAAATAAATCAAAAGGTTTTCATTATTATTAAGATTTTTGAAATAATAACATAATATAATTTAAATAATTTTTATAATAATAACAATATAGTATAAATAAACTAGCTTGTTAGGTACAATAGACTATTTTCATAGTCTGTATCCTGATCTTTTTTTGTTTAAAATGCTTTTTAAAAAACCTTAACTTAATTTGTTTATTAAATGAGCTAGGTCAAATTAGATCTAATATAGGTTAGGTTAAAAGCTGCTAATCAACAATTTGACCTATTTCTACCCTTACAACACATAACCATGTCGCATTCATATGGTCACAATTAATAATATATTATCACTTTCATTATGATTTATAATAAAATTATTACTAAAGATCATAGATAATAGATGCTTTGAAATTTTAAAAATTAAATTAAAAAAGTTAAACAATAAGAGGCTAAATTAAAAAAAATAAAAGATCCAAATTAACTATTTTACCCGTTGTTATAGAGAATTAATAAATAACAACAATAGTAACTTACAACAACAATTTAGGGTATGTTTCTTTCAGATATTTTTTTTAACAAAAAGGTGACTTTTTTGAAAAAATTTAAAAAATCACTTTTTCATAAAATCTACTTGTATGATCATCTTCTACTTAAAAGTTGAAAAAAAAATATTTTTAACTTGAGAAAGGAAGATGAGATGAATAGTTTTTATGATTTTTTCTTTTTTGGTAATGAAAATATGAAACAAAAGCATCCTAAATTTATAGATACTGAAAATGTGACTTTTTCTTAGTTAACATAATAACTAAAGGACAAACATTTTTTGACAACTTTCATTGATTGCCATTGAAAATTTTATGTATAATAATCACTTGAGGATCATATGATTTTAGTGACACTTACATAAATATCATCATAAAAAATAATATTATAAATATGGGAATGGATCCTCTTAAGTGAAAATGTCATATGATCTTATCATGTGTTAATTTTTACCATTGATTAGAAAGGTGCCGTTAAGTATGACATCTACAAGGATATCTAATCAATGATAAAAATCAATATATGACAAGGTCACATGAAATTTTTACTTAAAAAGTTTCAAAAGTAAAATGACTTATAATTACTCTTTAAATTCTTTCTTTCTGTCTCTTCTTCTACAAAATCTCAACTCACAAAGATATCATTAAGGTTAATTTATAAGAAATAAACTTAATGTTAATTGATATAATAAAAGTTGATATAGAAGTGCTTTGAGCGTATAACTACCAAAAAAACAAAAAAGCACAAATTAAATAAAAAATAAAATGTGCATGCGACAGGAAGATAGAGATGAATTTGTTTGTCCTTGTCCATCGAAGACAATGTAATAGTGACAATTCGGCAAACGAGGTACAAGTATGTTCAGTCAAATTATGTGATTTTTTTCATATGATCATTAATTAACATTTTTTTTGGCGGGTATAATGGTAGGAAGGAGTAGCACCTCCATTTCTATCGGGCATGGCACCAATAACATGGAGATTGCAAGCATAGGCCCACCTAAAGGATTACTGCACAAAGCCCAAATTACAAGCAATCTCATCCAATTGCAGCTACTTAATTAGTCCCTGAACGTCAGGAAATCTCCCTGAAAAGGGTTGCCTACCAAATAGAATTTTAGTGGCTTTAGGGAAATCGAACTGTCATCCCTGACGAGATGAGACTGGATCCCTAACCATTTGTACCAATCCCATTGGCATCATTAATTAACATATAAATTCACATAAAGAAGTAGTGATATTTTTATTATTAAAAAAGAAGTATTGATATGGTTTAACATAAAACATGAAAATAAATTGAATTATCAGAGTGGGTAAGTTTTATTTGGAAACATAAAAGTGAGTGGTTGAATCAAAAGGCTATACTTTTCAGATTTCATAAATCACAACTACTGAAACAGAAGAAAATTCAAAAGCCACAAACTCAGGCTTTTTGTACGGATGCTATATATAGCCCCCAAAAATCAAGTAGTCATTTGCCTCGTTGTCCATGTTGCGATCGAAGGCAAAGAAACCAAAACCACAAGAATATAAGGAGAGAAAAGAATGGCTTACGTACTTATCATGGTCCGGAAGAGTGCAGGTACCAAGTCACTGTACGGCCAAGGAGGAACCTACCTGGAAGCTGATAAAAAAATCTTCCAAAATGCATAATTAATTAATAATAATAATAACACATATTAATAGCGAGCAATTAAAGTTTTAAAAGCTTTATAAAATTAAATTATCTTCAAATGGATAAAAACCTTGTTAAGAGTAGAATTTCAAATTTGTATTCGAAAGAACCCTGGTATATCAATTTAATCGTTGAAAAATTAAAACTCATTTTAAGTCAATTTAAAAAATTAAAAGAAGTTTGAACTATCTTAAAATAAGTTTTAATTTTTCGAGAACTAAATTGATGTCACCAATATTTCAAGAACTAAATTGATATTGCACAACTTTAAAAAAAAAAAAAACAAAAGAAAGAGAGACGTCTTTCACTTTTCATTATTGAATCATGAATAAATTAGAAACTCTTGGAATTACCACCAAGATAGCTCATGCATGTAATATTATAAAGCACGGATAAGATACTTGACACAGCCCGACCATTAAAAAATAAAAACGATACATGACATAGACAAACGATAATTTTTAAAAAATTATAAGATATGATACCTTTACAGTATAATATATAAAATTAATAGAAATAATTTCAAATTAATTTTAGAATTATTTTAAAATTTGTATAAATTATTGTAAATATAATGAAATATACTTTTCTATTTAATTATCATAGTATTTTCATTTATAGAAGTATAAAAGTTCTGGTGTTCATAGCATTTAAATATCATAGTATAAAAGGTTGATATATACGAATTTTACTCTTCTGATGTTCATGTCTACTCTACAAGGAATCACAGCAAATAGCAGAAGTCTGAGTATAGCACTGCTGATGTTTGGTTAGAATCTGATGGGAGTTAATTGCCCACATGCCAATATCTCTTGGCCTATTGCATGGTGATCGTGTTTCCGGATGTGCTGATGATTTGTAGATCGTGATTGTTGTTGTTTTGTGATGCCACTTATAACGTCTTTTGGTGTATGTTCGAGCGATTCTTGATGTTTATGCTTTAATCTTTCTTTTTGTCACTTATGTACCTTGTTCTGTTTTGAGACCTTATCTGCACCTTGTTTTGCTCCTTACTCTTTGGTGAGTTGGAGCTTTGTTCCTTATCGCAAAAAAGGGGTATAAAAGTTCCAAAAAAATAAAAAGTAAGAACTTATAAAATATAATTAGGAGTCATTAAAAATATTTGTGAAATGTTATATGTGACATGATGACTATTTTCAAACGTCTGTGCTTGACGAACATAATATACTAGGCATTTTTTGAAATTAACGTGAATATAATTTTTATGAGAAAACATATTATAGGAGCTACCGATGTAATTAGTCCTAGCTGCAAAACTTTTCTTTTTTATGATAAGTAATAAAATCATTATTATTTTCCGAGAGAATATTTTATTTACATATAATGCCAAACTAATTTTTGTATTTGACATTTTCCCACAACATAAATTTTAAAAATTTAAAAATATTGATAAAGTAGTCGTTCTAACATTTTATAAATGAAAAACAAATAGGATAAGTTGACGTGCCAGCATTCTTACTCCTAAAAACGAAAATTATCTTGCCTGTTCATGATGCATGTAAGCCTTATTACTTTTCTAAGCACCAACACTGTTTTCTGATATCACCTTTAGTTGATCTCATTCTGAGTGACAATGAATTATAAGTGGACAAAGGTTACCTTATACAGGTCATATGCAATTAATTTTCGCTTTTTAATTATGGTTCTGTTACTTAAAATTCAAGCTAACAGAGTGAGGTCACAGTTTCACAATCCATACAATCTAAAAAACTTAATTAAGTTCATGGCCATCCTATCACTTTTCACCTACTGCCACTACACAATTGTTTGCTAGCATGAAAGTTACCATCTGCTTTTGCGCCTAGAAAAGAGAAAACTCCAATAATCCACAGGGAAAGTGCCCCAGACATGGAAAGTGTTAAGAAATTTCCCAAAGTAAGGAAGATGAAAAGTGCTTTTTATCTGCTCTATATATTGGTAGAGACCCCAGTTCCCAGAAAAAAAGTATTGTGCAAGAGATTCGGTGAAGAGACCAAGCTTGGTCGTAATTTTACTTCACAAGGTGGGAGAGATGAGTATATCCCGAAGGTGCTGTCCTGGTGCACTTCCATTCACGGGCTCTGGTTAAACTGGTCAGTGTTGACTCAATGCAAGTAGCCCCCCCCCCCCCCAAAAAAAAAAAATAGCACACCCCACTTTCTCCATTTTTAAATTTATTTTTATGTTACGTAAAATTAGGTATTTGATTATT
The DNA here is from genome assembly GCA_031439595.1 of Pterocarpus santalinus. NCBI lineage: Eukaryota > Viridiplantae > Streptophyta > Magnoliopsida > Fabales > Fabaceae > Pterocarpus > Pterocarpus santalinus. The sequence goes on along the minus strand of CM062532.1, from coordinate 19,765,759 downwards.
TCTTTGGATTTGGCTACAAAATTTTCACGTGTGAAGACTTTTGGTTAATAAATAGAAAAATCCTTGAGTGAAACATCAGGAAGAGATTGTGAGTTCCAACTGTAATTGCAATTGAAATATTGTAATTTGGAGAGTCGCCGTAACATATAACTGCATTTTGGTTATATGTGATTTTGACTCTTTCTTATAGTTTTTTTTTTTTTTTTTTATCTGTAATCGTTCTTTAATTTGATGAAAGTTGTAATTTAAAATATTTTCTTGTTAGTTCTCTGAAATTAAGGAATGTAATATCCCAGCAAGATAACGAATGTCTGCAGGCATGCTTGCACCATTATTCTTCCTATATCTATTATTTTTTTCATGTCTTCTACAGATTTATCATTGGTCCACTTGCTCTGTCAATAGTGTAGGACATGGTTCAGTTCAACTTACACCTCTATTTCACGAGCGTATCATAGTAATTGAAGGACCACAACCATGTGTCGTTACAATCATTGTGATTCCTCTTTCAAGTTTAAACATTACATCAAACCAACACGATGATCATAACCCCTAATTTGAGAAGATATTTCCAAACATAGAGTATTGCTTTGCATTTTAAGTATTAACCAACATATGATATCCTTCAGTACTCTTTCTCAAATTTCGCCATGTTCACCCACCACCTACAAATTAGATTTACAAGTGACTTTGATTATAATCAACTCTATGGCTTTCTACATAAGAATTCTCAATCATTTGTTACTTTTTTGCCTTAACCTATGCACACAGAGTAATTAGGGGTGAGAATAGGAAAGATAGTCCATAAAAAATTTATAGTTGGGTAATACTAAGAAACACTTAAATTTATTGTCTATATCATATGTTCCAATATTTTTATTATTGTATTGACCTTTATTAAAAATTATGTAAGTCCCATATATTTTTATAACCAGTAATGAGTTATTTTTTTAATTAATCACTGAACAGTTCGAGCATGTGAATTTTTTTATAGCAAAATCTTTTACAGTTTAGCTTATTTACAGTCCAACCCATTTCTACCCTTATGAACGAGGAAGACTAATATATTTTTTTATAAAAAAAAAAAAAGAATTGTTCAAGTTTTAAAATTAAGTAATATATGTGTGTATTTCTCGTGTTGTCCAATTCAAATAAATATGGCGTGCCATATTTCAAGACGAGATAAATCTGCCCTAGAAGAATTTCTGTGCGTAGGATTTTGACACATTACTAAATCTTACAGAGTGAAATCCACCAAATACTAGAAATCATAGGAAACTAAATTCAATCCCATGGCCATATGGTGGCCTATATTCATGGTCCAGAAAATTGTTTTGATAATCGATGTTCTATTGTAGCCTGGTATTCATTATTTGTTTTGTCGAATGCACATATATTTCACTGTCATAAAGGCTTAGTCACGGGGGATATCACATGGTAGTATATACAAACTGATTCAACATCCTTTTGTCGCTGTCCTTAATCTTTATCAATGGCTGGCAATGAGTGAGAAGTTTTTTCTATGTTTTTTTTCCCCTTACTTAAAATTTGACAATTGATAAAAAATTACACATCCATAATTTCACTAATTTTAAAATCTTTAATTTTTTTTAAGATGTCAAAATTTAAGTAGATGGACAGGGGAAAAAATGATAGAGAGAAAATTTTAGTTCAAAATGATAACTCCCAAGCTGCACTCCCATGTCACATTAGCACTTGCCTCCAAAAGACATCACTTGGTTGCAGTCCCAACCCAATCTGGTAGATCTCCCTGTCCCTCACCCTTTCAACACACCCAACAGCCACTAATACGTTTGCAACTGGCATATGCCCCCCACATGCATTTGTTTCTTAGTAACTTCACAGCTTCGGCGAAGCTTCCTCTTTTCCCTTCAAAACATAACTTGATCCTAACATATGTCACAGTAGCGGAGTAGCCAATCTCTGCAAGTAACTTGTTTTTCTTAATTGATTTAATGTTTGCCATATTCGACAAACCCTATATAAATCGTTTTCAAGTAGAGAACGGAAATGCTAATGTAGATAGAAGTACATTAATTTTTGTATGGACTATTATCTTTGAAGTTATGTTATTTGTACATCAAAATTTAATATTAAATATAACATCTCTCTTATATAAATATACAATATATCTATATAAGTTGGACACATGCATGCATATCCTGATCTTCACCCTTTCTCAAATTAGTATATAGTAACTATACAATGTCTATATAGTATGGGGTTAAAAGAGACACGCACTTTCCATATCTTCGAGGAGGTATAGATATTTGCTGCAATAAAATTTTGATTTTTTGACATATGATGTTTCCTTGAACCTTCGTCTGTCACCATTGGTAGAATGCTTGTTTTTTCTATTGCTTGGTATTGATGTTGGGACCATGCAGAGAATTATATGTGGTTCTAGTGGTCGTTGTTAATATGATTTTGTGGATATCATCCGTGGAGCGGGTACATGTAGATATTGAAATTGTACTATCTATAATCGAAGAATTGGCATTTAAGTCTACAGTTTAGTCGATATCTCCCGTATATCTTATTGAATTTAGAATGTTCTACATTCAACTTCCATTTTCCGTTCTCTTGCCTTCATTTAAAAAAAAGAGAAAAAGAACAACCAAACTACTGACATTGAGCACTATAATTTATATGGTAAAAGGGTTTCTCACTTTATTTTAATTTTTTATCTTAGAATTGTTCATACAATTTCAGAGAGACCTAATGGTTAGGTAAAATTCTCTCTAAAATAATAACTTTGAAATTTAAACTCTTAAAATTGCAGGTAAAATTCGCTTGAATTGAGGCAGCCTAGCTACTGTCGCTGCATACAATATTTTTGAGTCAAAACTCCGTCACTTGTCTCAACATATAATGGTATATATGATGGTCAATTGAAGTGCATTTAAACTATAAACGGCTCTGGCAGAAAAATATCACACTCTCTGTATAATTGATATGACTTTATTGGATACTCGGCAGAACACCTAAAAGTATTTCTCCCACACTAGTTATATGTACTAAGCATAAATCAACCAAAGGGGAAATATATTTGTCATATATCCAAGGAATCCGTAATGCTTCCCAAGAAGCGGTAGACACACAAATAGCAGTAATTAAAGAAACGAGATGCATTTAATTCAAATTTAATTGAAAGTTACATTTAGGAAATAGGTATCATTGACCATATCGTCAATTTAAAGAACGTTGCTTGTTCGGAATTGCGCATGGCCGGTGATTGATGTAATACTTTAATCATTATAAAGTCTGAAAGGAAGATCATTTTATGTTTGTATGATAATGATAAAGGAGGAGAGACGCGAAAGCACAAGAACATTCGCCAAATCCAACCTATGGTCGGAACCTGATATAATACAGTTGATAAAGAGGCTTTTTTAAGGTGCATGATGCATGTACGGAGGGAAGGTGAGCATGGTCTGGTCATGGACGGTGGAATTGGCATTTCTGTCGTTTGATAGCCCGAAAGATATCAAGGCAGGTTTGCGTGCGAGAGAGAAAGAGTGACGAATCAAAGAGATAGAAAATAGTTGAGAATGAATTTATATTTTGAATAATAGAATGAGTCAAGTCTAAAAGGAGAGTTCCAATGCATATGCGAGGTGCCATTTGTGTGATGTGAAACTAACTAAATTATCTACTCCCTCTGTGTTATTGAATCCGTCAAATGGCATAAATTGATACTTTATTAAATCAATAAATATGAATCTAAATTTATTGATTTAAGAATATATTAATTTATTCAAATTGATAGTTATACTGAAATAGAAAAAATAATAATTATAATTAATTTTAGTTGACTTTTAGTCAATTTTATGCTTTGTTTCATGTCAACCAAAAAGAAAACTGTGTTTTCTCTCTTACACAATCAATCTATAGTCATTCAAATTTTTTAAAAATACGTCAATTTATTCAAACTTATGAATATATTGTAATGGAGGAAATAATAATTATAATTAATTCTAGTTGATTTTTAATCAACTTTATCCTGTCTCTCATGTTGAAAAAGAAAAAAAAAAAGAAAGAAACCTTGTGCTTTCTCTCTTCCACAGTCAATCCATAGTCATCTTCAGATTCTTTATTTGGCGTTCAATCATTGTAACTTATTGACTATTAAAAATTGGCACTCACTCTAGGAAAGTACATAAGACATGCGAAGAAGGTGTTGATATTCCTTTTTAACATTTTATGAGATTTTTTTTCCCGGGAAAACCAAATTAAAATCATAGTTTTGGACATGGTACTTGCATATTTGTTTAGTTATTATCCATTAGGATTAACACTGTTTATTATGCTCTTATCAATTCACTTTCGAATCTTCTATCGAACATAAATAATGACCTGTAATTTTGGTCTTCTCTTTCATTCTTCGTAGCATCTAAGTAGAGTAGAAGATTATCCTATCAGTTGAGTGTAAACACTAGACAAAAGATACCGTGAAATTTCTATTTAATTTGAATGGTTCCATTAGTTTAATTTCATAATTATTCTGCTTTGCACACGAGATTCTATGCTAAAGCCTGTTGATCCATCACATCATTATCCGTACGATTCGGGACCAGTTACACGAATACCGTAGTATGGTAATACGTTGGTCAAATCTTGCCAGCCTTTTGCTTGTTTGCTAACTACAATAACACCAAAAAAAAAAAAAAAAGCAAAAAAGTGTAGCTGAAATATCGAGAAATTTTTGTATGGACATAATTTTAACCTCTTATATTTAAACACTTCCGTGATAAAATTGACTTCTGAGTCCTAATAAGTTTATTGTGAATACTATGCATAAATATCAGTTGTTAAATTTATGTTTATTTAAAAAAGTTTCTTGAAATATCAACGAGTAATGATAGTTGTAAAAATTAACGTGTACATATATTTTACATACACATGATTAATTAATTTATAAATTGTTTTAATTATTTAATCATTTACCTTTAATTGCTTGTTGAGGCAGTAATTAAAATTTACTAATTAATCTTGTGTTAAACATGTTTGACTAATAATATATATATATAAATAACTAATGCATTGAGAAAGATAACTATAAAATTGTGATTGAAATTAATGATTAATTTTATAATTTGATTTTTATATACTATTAGCATAAATTTTTTTATATAATATATACAATCATATGTTGTCTCATTATTGAAATTTATTTTTATTTTTATCTTAAAAATTATACAAAGATAAGATACAATTAATTGATAATATAAATATTTGATTGGTTCAAGTGGTTTGATATTTATTTTTCATAAATAAAATTTTAGGTTTAAATTTTGTGAATAAAAGAAAATTTATTAAAAAAATTTTATTCTATAATAAATTAATTCAACTTGAGTAAAATTAATTAAGGTTAAATAAATTCTAAATGTCGTAGGTATGAAAAAAATTAAGTAATATTAATCGAGTAGATCTTTGGGAAGTTTTAACGTACATTTTTAAGCATTCAACTACCATTACTTGATATAAAACATATATAAAATCTTTGGCTTCAGTGAAAAAGCTACGTGGCTGCAGTAGTGATCGTTTATTTGATATCAAATTCTTGGTTTTCAGTCGACAAGCAACGTGGCTGCACGAATGATGGTTTATAGATTACGTATCTCATCTCATATGTAGTTGCTAAATGTTGGGACAGTACCTTCCCAGCCCTGTGCTCCGCCGAGCCTTATAAAATTTGCACGTGATGCAAGAAGCCAAAACGTGCAAGGAAGCTCTTCTTCATTTCAAATTTTTTATTCTTCTAAGGCGAAAAATGGAAGAATAAACTTTGGAGAAGTGATTTAGGACTCACTTCTTGTAAGATATTGTACCAATTTATTATTGAATGGGATGTGGATCCAATCTAAATGAGATTTATATCTCATCCAATAATAGATAAGTGATAACTTAGTACGGTATCCCATAAAAAGTGAATCCCTTTAATATTTCTGAAATCATAGGTATACTTTATTCTATTTAAAATTAAGAAATTAATTATTTAGTTCATAAATTTTAATCTTTAAATTACTTTTTTAGGAATTAAAGTAATATATAATTTATAATTTTAGAAACTAAATAATTAATTTCTTAATTTTAAATATCAAAATAAAGCGCATCTATTATTTTAGAAAGTAAAGTGAACCTTTATTTGAAAATGGATAGTTACTCATGAGAGTGAAATTGTACTATCTTGTTGAGGTATATAGCATTAGCAACTACAACTCTACAAGGTTGTAATCTTTAAATCTCAGTGTATGTTTAATTGTATTTTTGTAGAATTGATTTTGTTAGAATTAATTTAAATAGAATTGATTTTGAAATAAAGTGATTTATATTTAATAATTTCTCTAAAAGTGATTATGATAGAAAGTAAAAAATTTTTACTTTTTTCAAAATTAATTCTAAAAACAAGAATTAATTTTAGAAGAAAGCAATCAAACAACATAAAAATCCATCAAAAACAATTTTTATCCTCCAAAATCAATTATAACTCATGGAAACGGTTACCAAACGCACTGTTGCACGATCCTGGATGAAGCAAGGGAAATAATGATTCTCATTGAAAAGAAAGCATCGCATGGATCCAGTACTAAGAGGACATAATGCACCTTGAATTACTGTACTACAAGATCGACAAATATCTTTACGTGATTCTAACTGTGAGGCAACCAAAAAGAATAAGTGGATTTCATTGATGATAGTAATACCAAGAAAATAAAACAAGTGAAATAATTAAGGCATCATTAGTCCCAGCTCAAATTGATCAAAACTCGAAAGTCTATTCTCTGAATTGGCTGTTACTAACTAGGAGCTGAAAATTAAACTATACAAAAGCTATTAAATTAGCTATGATAAAGGAACTCCATTAAAAGTGTGTTTGGAATGAAAATAAAAAAAAGAATTGATTTGATTTATAAATCAAATTCAATGTTTAATATTTTAAAAATAAAAATTCATTTTTTAATCAAATATGATGGAACTAGTTGCTATATATTTGAAATTTTATCAAAAAATGAAAATATTTGATAGGAATTGATTAATTTTACAATTAAGTACAAATCAAATCAAATTAATTTTATTTCAATTATTTCAAAGATAATTTAATGTATTTTAAATATAAGAATTAATTTTTAAATCAATTTAAATCTTATTTTATATAATTATTTCAAACAAAGGATTTAACTTATAAATCAAATCAATTCAAATTAATTCAAATCAAATTAAATGAAATTATAATTTCAATCATTCCACACACTACAAAATTATGCAATTAAGCTCATATATGTATTAATATGAATTTTTCAAAATTTTTGAAATTAAGAGACTATTAGGTCTTTTAAAATAGTTTTTGAAAGAATAATTTTATTTAGTACAAAAAGATTTTTGTACTTTTAGCTAACACAAAGAGACACAATGACACTTGACTTTTTTCCTGTCTCAAGTAAGGATAGCTATAAAATGAGAAAGTAAGAGATTATTTGTCGTTATATTATTTTAGTGAGATCCACACATAATAAAAATTATTGGTCCAAGATAAATAACTCTTTATTTTTTTTTTATTTTACAACCACTCTTATTATTTTTTATTTTATTTTTTCAGTCGCGGATAGGGGAAGGCCGGGCGGGCATGAGAGCCCTGGACTCGAACTGGCAAGCCTTTCTAATGAGGCTCTTCAAATGACCATTGGAGGCTTGGAGCTAGGTCTCATCCGCATGCGCATCCTCTATTTTATTTCTTTTCTTGGGGTCCAATTCGCACCCTCTTTTTAGCCTATGTTTTGTTTTTTAGGGGGGTCAGATTTTTTTGTTTTTTGTTTTGTTTTTTTGGGGGGGGGGGGGTTGGACTCTGGGTCTCAGCCCCAGAGATCGAACATAATCCCTAGGCTCCTGGATGCAGCTACATAAGGCTATCAACTCCACCATATTAGCTGAGCCTCACCTGCTTTTATCCTCTGTTTGAAACAATTGAACTCATGTCACAAAACAAGAGATGGGCATATGTGGGTCTTGGCCCCTGGGGTAGTCCCCTTTTCTATTCTCAAAGTAGACTAGGCCTTCTTTGGAGCTATTAGACTAATGGGCTGAAACTCATTCAATGCAACGACAAATGGGTAAGACACTTAATCAAAGATATTACGAGCAAAAACTAAAAATTCTAACCAAGGACATGGGCCTGGACCAAGTCTAGGTATGTTTAGTTTTTTATTTAGTATTAGGTATATAAGTTTAATTGGTATGTATTAATAGTGTAAAATAGTTTTATACTGTCAATTAATAGAAATAAAAAAAATAAAAAATTATGATGGATCCCTCATTATAATGAGTGATTATTTGTGTGAGTTGGCGCTTTCAATTATTTCTATTGGCTGATAGTGTAAAACTGTTTTATACTATCAATACATTTAAATTAAATTCTAGGTATATTGAGCTTTTCTTTTAACATATTGCAGTGAATGTTTATTTTGATTTTTAAAGTTGTGTGGCGCTTTATCTTTTTTTTTTTTTTTTTTGGTTTAGTATGGTGCTTCACTTTAATTTCCAAAATTAAGTAATTAATAATTTAATATCTAAAATTGTAAAATTGTGATTTAAATTAGTTCCTAGGGTCTTATTTTTAGGGACTAACTCAAATCACTCTAGACATTAACATAAATCACATTTTGCAACTTGAAAAACAAAATCATTAATTTCACATTTTTAGGGATTAAAGTAAAGTATACACATAAATTCAGGAATCAAAATGAATATTCACTTAACATATATTCCTATTTATGACAAAAAAAAGATTTACATTTAAAATTAGCTAATTTAATCATGGGAGCTCATAAATCTAATCCTTAAAATTTTTATCTTCATTTACCTCCATGCCAAGTACACCTAAAGAGATTTTTTTTATTTTGTTGGCACCGGGGGGGTTCTAAACCACTACCATTTGGGGTTCATTAGATTGGGCTAACTTGTTATAGGATAAAACTCTCCTTATATTATATGTTTCGGTCCACAAAACTTAAATATGAGATCTTGTTTAAGAAAAATAAATGAGAAACCACTTAATCCGAGGAAGTGTTGGTAGCTAATTCAATTAAGAGTAAAATGGATATGCATTGTTAATGTAAATTTTCATATATAATCATTTAACTATGTGTAATTACATAATTTAACATGTAGTTCATATCAAACGAACTCATCCAATAATTGGAAAGTATTTATAATGAGTCACTCTTAGGAAATCAAAATAATTTTTGAAAATTTGATAACCTGATTTCCCTTTGTCTTTCACTAGAAAAGTTTTACAACCAATCTGCATTTTTTTGTGTTATTAAGAGATTAAATTTGATTCATTAATAAAAGAGTTTTAAACTGTTGTACAATGAAATGCTTACATTTGTAAGCCTTTTAAGATAGTAGGTAGTTGAATTAAATATTTTTGCTAATATGATAATATATGATTAGATATTTCTATAAAATTTCTTACACTTATAATATATCAAAACTAAATTCTTATAACTATACCAACATTTCTTAAACTTTTGTCACTACAAAATCATAAATTAAGTTAGTCTAAACACATCAATAACTTTTAAGGACTCAAAAGTGTTCGATTATAGTGAAAATAGATTATGACCTTAAGGGTGTGTTTGGCATACCGTATTAGGCACGATAGGATAAGGTAATACAATACGTTATGACTTTATCCGTTGTTTAGTGTAATAAATGTATTGTATAAGCTTATCCATCAAATCTCCCTTATACGTCAAAATGATGGATAACTTAATTCAGCTTAGAGAGGCCATATTAGGCCTGATTAGCGGTTGACATATAAGAGTTCTTTTATTTTTTTATTTTTAATATATTTTATTAAAAGAAAAGTAATTATTAAATAAATAATAAAAAATAAAATCATATAAACAAAAAATAATATTATTTAATAAAAAATTTAATAATAAATAAATATTTTTAAAAAATAATAATTATAAAATAAATATTCAAACTAATATAAAAATATAAGAATAAAAATTTATTAATAAAATATATAAATAATATTTAATATAAATTTAATTATATATAATAAAAAATACAACCAAATATAAGAATATGATATTAGGCTTATTTCAATTTTGATATATAAAAATTTCTTCTCTATTTTTCTCTCTCTCCCTCTCTTTTTCTCTCTCTCACTCACTCACTCATATTTTTTATATTATGAAAAAATATTAAAAATAAACAAATAATTTTTAGTATAAAATTATATTTATATATAATAAAAAATAGCTAAAATAATTATAATAAATATTTAAATAATTATATTAATTTTTAAATTTTAAATTTAACATTCAAAAATAATATTTATTATAATTTCTTTTTCTAGTTATATTATATATAATACAATATCTTATACAGTGACATACCAAATATGATATAGTATTAAATTTTTATCAGGCCTTATACTATCAACCCTTATCCTATTAAATCTTATACTATCAAGTGTGCCAAACAGACCCTAAGGGTGTGTTTGTGAATTTCAATTTTAAAGGAAATGAAAGAAAAGATAACGGTTTTAAAAGGTAAAATAGACTAGCATCTGTTCTTCGCACCCCTTCCCTTCCCTTTCCTACCTTTCCTTCCAAAATAATACTCAGGAAGCACATATTAAGAGAACTTTATCTGTGACATTGAGATGGTACATTTGTAATGCCTCTTTGGAGTAAGAATGCACTATGGTAGTCGAAAATTCTTGGATAAATGCAAGTTTAACGTACTAGAAATTCACATGACATAGGCGGCTGTCATTTTTCGAGGATATGCTGCGTGGAACTCAAGGCGTGCTGTGAAGATTTTAGATAAGGTTTTTCCCAAGGTACTGAGCATCTAAGTGTTAAATGCTTCTGTTGAGTCAAATTCTTCATCTTGAATGTTTTATCGTTCCTTAAAAATATGTTAAAAATTTGTACGTACTATTTTCATGTTTTTGGTTGCAAAGGGGGTCTGTGATAAATGAACCTCACAAAACAACTGCATATGCTTCAAAATTAGCTTGAAGAATTATGCACATGAAATACTGAACTTGTCTGAGAATTCTTAATTGCCATAATTTTTAGCACACACAACGTGACTACTTTGATTCTTGCTCAAACTAATTAATAAGGAGTGGATTAGCAGTGAGGTGTTCAGATATGTAGTTTGTACCAAGTCATAGATTCAAATATTATATATATATCAAAAAAAAAAAAAATGGAATTACCCTTTTGCTCTGTCATCTTCTTTGACTCAGGATGTTCCTGTGCAACCGTCATTGGTTATAGTCTACTTTGGAGGTAATGATTGTACTTGCCCTCACTCATCCGGCCTAGGTCCTCGTGTACCTCGAGAAGAATATGTTGATAATACGAGGACCATTGCTGAACATCTAAAGGTAATTAATTTTCCACATCAAACTTGTTCATTTAGTGTAGTAAGCTTTGTAACTTTATTCACTACTTGTTCAATTCTTTCTTCTTTTAAACCTACTTCTTATATTTGTTATTGCAAACCTTAATTAACACAAATCATAATGATTGCCAGGCCCTTTTAGAGAAGACTCGCATTTTATTTCTCAGTACTCCTCCGGTAAATGACGAAAAAAACGCCAAAGACCGGTTCTGACTGCAACTAATTTGCTATTTGATTATAAATTCGCATTATATCCAGACAACGCTACGTACTGACACAGATACATACTTTTACTCGCGATATACTGCAAGCAACCTATATATAGGTTTGTACTATATGTATAAAACATGTACCCAGGAATTTGTGTGATATATTGTTCCATATATCACATTTAACATTATTTGCCTGATCTTTTGGAATTTGCATTTCTATCTAACACTTTGATGAATGAATTGCTGGACCGGAATTACCAGTGATGGGCAGAAACCAAAGACAAATGAATTATATAGAGTATACTCGGAAGAGTGCCTGAAGCTATGCCGTGAGATAACTGTTACAGCTATTGATCTTTGGTCTGCAATCCTGACTGGCAAGATATTTGCCTCTTGTATATATATATATATATATATATATGAGATGGGTAGCTAGAAGTTGGGTGACAGAAGATCCTCAAACGAGATTGGAACTCCAAAACTGCTGATCTCGTGTGGTTGGCTGAGTGGTCCAAGCTTTACGTTGGCAGGGGAATCTACAAAGGCTCTGACGTTCAAGTCAAAAAGTATAAGAGGTGTGATAGTAGTGTACTGATTTTTGAGGTTCATAACCTATTTACAGTAATGAAGAAGTGAGTAAGGAGATGAATGTGGAGATGAGATCGAGTGGTTGCTCCTGCAATTCGGGGAGTCCACTTCAAAATCCTTTCAACAGATCAAGATGCACGTTCACACGTCGTGAGGGTTTCGAGATCCTCGGCCTGACGTTGGGACTGCATATGGGTTTCCCAAGTTTGGGCCTTAGTTGGGCTCGTTTGAATTGGGCCGAAATTCCAGTTTGTAATGTGTGTGGAAGGTTCAATTCTACATTTTCTTCATTTGATTAAGTGGTTTTGTTATTCCTTAGTGATGATGGAGTTCATCTGTCTGCTGTGGAAAGCAAGACAGTGGCAAAAGATATATTGAAGATCCTCAAAGAACCAGACTGGGAACCAAGTTTACACTAGAAGTCAATGCCAAGTGAGTTTGAAGAAGATTCACCATATGATCCAGCTGCCCCTGAAGAAAAGACAACTATAATTGTCTCAGACTTCACCTTCCTTGACCCCGCAGAGTGGGGCTAGACTTATATGTATTTGAAAACTATAGACGTTATATTGCGGTAATTGATCCTCTCTATTGAAATTATCACATGACTTGGTTATGTGAGATCTTTTACTATTAATTCTCTTTTATTAAGTGTCATATTTGAATCCCACTTTTTTAATTAATGGTAATTGATAAATGATCTTATATGACCAAGTCATGTGAAAATTTCACATGAAAGGATCCATTTTCATCATGCTCCAATTCATATATTGTACCTAAATATATGTGATTTTCTTAGTTCCTATGTGCTTAATAATAAATGGGGGAATCAATTCTCCGGGCCTTTTTCAGCACGTGGGTGTTGTGAACTCGCAATTGTAACTCTATATTTGTTCTTTGACTCAGCCAATTTAAGTTAGTTTCACCATCTTATGTGTTTGTGTCTTTAATTTAATGAAGGTTAGAAATGTAGTCGGCACTACAAAAAATGAAAATCAGTGTGTTAGCCTATGAACCCTGATTTATGAGCAACTAATTACCCACGAAACTCCAACAAAAAAAGCAGCAATAACTCCGGCACGTCGAATGCATTCATCAAATCAAATTGCCTGTGCCGGAAACGTGAAGATGCTGAAAAAAGATCGTCGAGACGTAGGGTGTGTTTGTGCTGAAAAAAGTCAAACTTGTATATGCTACTAGCCTTGTACATTACCAAAATTCTTCATTCAATTTCATTTTCGCTTTTTGTTAGTCGATATGATTGCGACATTAATGTACTTTGAGATTAGTTTATTTTCTTTGACTCACTTGAGTTATACTTTTCATCCCAAGCAAGAGAAGCCAAGTAAGCATCTTCCAACTTGCAGGGAGTTATCACCACAGTTTAGATTTGTTTAGAGTTAGTTTTACTTGAGATTAGTTGAATTAGTTTATGTATTTAGTAGTGGTCATAAGCTGGTTAATGTTTCTTATTCCGCATAAGCCACATGGTTAGCTTTCACGACTGAGTAAAATTTGCGTATTTAGTTCTCTCATTTATATACCGATTTATGAGAACAAAATCAACAAGAATTGGGGAGGGTATAACTGGCACTCAATTCGTCATGTGAGCTTTGTAATGATACTTCCACTAAAATATTATATCAATATGGCTCACTAGTGATTTTCCTTTTCATTTAGTATTGCCAACTACTTGTATAATCTTTGTGAAATTAAAGACAGAAAACCATAAGATTATGAGCTACCTTAGAAATTGGCTCAATCAAAGTAAATATTTAGAGTCACAATTACAAGTTCACAATACTAACATGCTGAAAAACCAGGAAGAATTGACCCCCTCTTCATTATTGAACATAGAGGAACTAATAACACCATGTATCTTTAGGCACAGCACTAAAAGCTTGCTATTTTGTGACTGCTGCCTAAGGATTCTATGAATTGGCGCATAAATCTAGTCACAGTCCACATCTTCAGGGAAGGGCACCCTAGAGACATTTTTAGTTGTCTTTCCATCAGGGGCAACTGGATCATATGGCGAATCTTCTCCAAACTCAATTGGCATCGATTTCCAGTGCAGACTAGGTTCCCACTCTGCTTCTTTGAGGACCTTCAATATCTCTTTTGCCACTATCTCACTTCCCTCGGCGGAGAGATGAATCCCATCGCTAAGGAATAACCAAACCCCCTAATCAAATGAAGGAAATGCAGATTTGAACCTTTTTCAATTTAGAGACATATAAGAGCATACTTACATGAAGCAAACATCTCGCCAGTCTTTCCTTTTCTGGATGGCAGACCAGAGATCAATGGCCTTGATATTCATCTCACGGCACAGCTCCAAACATGCTTCTGAATATATTCGACAGGATTCATTCGTCCTCAATGGCCGACCCACAAGAACACTGGCTTCAGTCCAACAATTTATCATCAGAGTATAAGATTTAAATATACATCGCCAAAAAAAAAAAAAATTCAGGAAATAAGAATGTTTAGGTTCTATGATAGCAACTAGCCATCCTCTAAACTTATCTTATGCTAGTATAATTAGATTAAATGCAGTATAACTTAGGTTACATGTGTCACTATGTAATCATAGTCTCCATATAAGCATAGGTATCACTATCATGTATATATCCACCATTTTGTTTTGTGAAATTATAATAATCAAATAGCAATTCAATTGTAATCAGAACCTGTTTCCAAGAATTTGTGCCTCATTGACAGGTGGAGCACCAAGAAATATGATGCGAGTCTTCTTTGAGAGGCTCTGGCAATCATTGACATTCACGTCAATCTTTTCAGTGACAGATATTAGAGATAAAGAAAACCCAGATTGCAAGCAGTGCACAAGAAATACTTGAAGGACGAAGGATATATAATAACAACAATAACAGGTAAAGTGCTACTCTAGTGTGGAAGTTTACCTGCAGATGGATAGCAATCTTCCTCATATTTTGAATGTACTCTTGGAGAGGTACATGTTGTCCAAGGCCACTTGGATGCGGAAGAAGAGAATCATTACCGCCAAAGTACACAATTACCAATGATGGTTGCTCAGTGGCATTCTGAGTCAAAGAAGACAACAGAAGAAAAGGGTGATTCCTTATTTGTCAAAAAGAGCAAGAATCAATTTAATCACATTGTGCAAGCTACAACTTGCAATAACTAAGAAGTTCATTATAGTACATTTAATATTGTAAAAATCAAACTTATTCTTAATATGTCCATGCTAGCTTCTTAGACATGTTCAAGATATCAGGTGCAAGACTCTTCAAGCTAGTCTGTAGCATTTATAGACAATTTGCTATCTTTTTAGTGAGGTTCATTTATATCATAGACCTCCTTTGTCATAGTCAAAAAGCAAAATCCACAACATTTATGAAGAGAGGATCAACAGAGGCATTTATCAATCAGATGCTCAATACCTTGGGAAAATTTTTTTCCAGAACCTGCAGAGCACGCCTTGAATTCCAACCGCTATATCCTCGCAAAATTATATCTGCCTATGTCATGTCAATGTCTGATAAGTTAATCCATCACAATGCATTATTGCTCCTAGAAAGGCATATATAAATGTAAATTCACTTCATTATTCTGCTAATATTTCAAAATGAATGCCATTGTATATCATAGTGCTCTTTATATTTGTCTACAATGACAACAACAACCCCAAAAGCCTTTTCATTAAGTGAGGTCAGCTATATGCATCAAATGACACCATTTTGTTCTGCCTTAAAGCCAAGTATTCAAAAAGGCCATTTAGATCTAAGTCCCTTCTAATCGTTTCACCTAGAGTTTTGTTTTGGTCTCCCTTACCTTTAAATATTAGGATTTTGATCTTTTAAAGTGAAAATCCTTGTAAAATGAGAAAGTGAGTAGTTATCCACCTTTAGATCATTTGATGGAACTCACACACAATGGAAGTTATTGAATCAAGAGTGAATAACCCCTCATTTTCTCACTTTAAAGGTTCCTAATCCTAACATCTTCCATTCGATCAATTCTCCTAACTAGGGCTTCTATTGGTCTTCCTACAGGGGACCCTTGTAATAGTCTTGCATATCTTCATATTATCCGAGTCATAGGCAAATGGGAATCCCCCAACATCAAATTAAGGTTCTATAACAATGCGTACACTCTGGTTCTGGTAGATGAAAAGCAACCCCTTCATGCATATCCTTATAAGAAAGTCAAACAAAATGCAAATAGAACAAAAATTTGATATTGCATTCAACAAATGCATTAAAAAAAAAAAAAAAGTAGCAGCGCAGCACATTTCTGCAAAAATTTATAGCATAACCGTGGGAAATCATCGCAGAATACAGCAATTTCATCACCTTCTATATGTCAAATGAGTAACAAAAAGAAATCAAATTCACACGCTCAGGACCATTCAAAATTGACGCAACAACTGAAACCGAATAAACCATTCAGCCGGAGATGCTGTATATCAATTTATAGATGCAGTAAAAATATATATTACCTTACGAGCATACAAGTGAGAAAGAATGGCTCCCCAACCTTCATCGTAGAAGCTGTGCTGAACGATCGAAGAACCAAACAACACAAATTGAGGTCTCGTCGGTCCAACCATCTATGCCTCTTTACTGGCTCTCAAGCGCAACCATACACTGCCACTGGCACAATACTCATCGTGGCTGAAAATTTATGGACTTGGATTTTACTTTAGCAAAAGGTGCTTCTTTTGAAAGTTCCATGAAAGCGCAGCCGCTGTCCTTATGTGTGTGCGCTTTCGTAAGCGTGCTCATTCATCATTGCAATATTTTAAAAGCCGGTTTAATAGAAAAATTGAGATAATATTACTTCATGGTTAAGCTAATTTAATTGGATATGTACAAAAGAAAAAAAACTAATTTAATGGATAATGTGAGAGCTTTAAATTGAGAAAATAGTCCTTCTTTATTTATATAAATATTTAATTATATATTATTATATTAATAAAAATATTTAATTTAACTATGTATAATCTTAAAAATATTATAAAATTTTTTTATGTTAATAGTATGGCAAAACTAATCTCTTTTATAAGTATTAATAGATTGATAGGCACATATCCATATTTTTTTTATTTTGAGTAAATTTTAAAATAAATTTTTATTTATATATTTGAAAAATAAACTAAAATTAAGAGAGGATAAAAATATTAGTATTTTGTAGCAGTTAGTAGATAATTTTTAAAGTATATGTAATGGGAGTAAATCAATTAATGTGTAGTTTTTTGGACAATTTTATCTATTTTTTAATTTATACTTAATTGATTGTGCGTAGATATTAGTTAAATATGTTTATGAAACTCAAAATTTATTTCAATCTAACTTAGAGAGATAAAAAAGTAGTTACTAAAAGGATTCCTCTTTATTATATGTATAGATATTTAAAATAACTTCAGGAAATTATATGTAAATATGGATTGTGATAAATATAGAGACTAATTTTGATATATTGACAGTGTAAAAAAATTGTTCATTAACATCCAATTAGATATTTCTATTTATAAGGTTTTTAAGATAATAAGTGATTAATTCAAACATTTTTACTGATATGGCTATATATGATTAGATGTCTATTTTATTTTATTTTTTTTTTACATTGATAGTATATAGAAATTAAATCTTAAATATAGTACTCAAAAAAGATATATTTCTTTTGACAAAAATAATTGACGTAAAATATTTGACAGGTATTAAGTAAAATTATTTAAATTTTAAATGTGTATTGAAATATAATAAAAAGAAATAAATTTGAAGTTGAATAGATCCAACTAATTTAATATTAATACTATTATATATCGAAATGGTTCTACGTATGGAAGTTTCATACTATATTAATTTCTAGGATCATTTTTTCCCTTCAAAATTAATCCTTTTTCATTAATTTCTTCTCACTCTACCATTGTTTGATTGATTTAAATAATTTATTATTTGTTTCTCGTAAATATAATGTTGGGTTCAAGTCTTATGAAAATAGAGAAAATTAGCACTATATAAAAAAATGAAAAATAAAAAATTAGCACCAATAGACTTTTATCCTCATAATAAATCAATTTGACATAAAGCAAATTAGTTAGGATCTAGTAGACTTCTATATTGGAGATTTCGAAAGAAAAAAATAATTATTTTCATACTTACAATTATATTTTAATAATTAAAATATAAAATTTAACTTTCTATTATTATCTTACTTATTTTAGGTTGGAATTTATTTTCCATCAAATCAATATTTATGAAACTAAATTTGAAGGTAAAAAAAAAAAATTACATTTAAATATCTATTTCTATGATTTTTTTTCTAACTGAAATATCTATTTCTATCGAGGGTGTTTGTTTCAAGGTGTAAAATTATATTCACAAAATTCGCATTCTAAAATATTTATTTGTTTAGTATTAAAAATTCTTGGGAATGTTGCTTGTTATTCCCGAGAATAAATTAAAAATTTAGACAAAATATCCATTTTAGTTTCTGATTAAAATTTTGGGAGATAAAAGAAGAGTAGATATCCTTTTTGGTCGTGAGATTTTATACTTGAAATCAATCTAGTTCTGAAAAATTTTTTGACATCAATTTAGTCATAAAATTTTAAAATTTGACATCAATTTAATTTTTTTGTTAAATGTTACTAACGCTGTTAAGTTTAACATTTTTTTTCAAACTATACACCACCAAGATTTTAAAAATAAAAAACCAGAAAAGGAAAAAAAAAAAAACACTCTACACCCTCGAAAAAATATTATCGAGCCTATTTTTCTAAGATACCCTAGGCTACCCCTTCCTCTCCCTCACCACCCCTCTTTCAATCTGCCCAGCCACCACCAATTGATGTTCATTTGGCCGCAATCACCTGCCCACGGGGGAACACGAAGGTCGTCCTTCGCGACCATGAACCACCCCCATTGGGCGACCCACAACCACCCCTTTCGCTGACCCACTAAACCCGCCACGCCCATCAATTGTGAAGGGACCAACAAAGCTTGTTTCCTCCCTTTATATATAACCACGTGATTGTGAAAGGACCATCTCATAAAGTTTCACACAGAAAAAAGGTAAGATTCTTCTCATTTTATTTAATTAAAAACTAACAGTGAAAGGATTTTTCTATTCCAATTATATGCATGTGGTCCCATGTGTTTTGTTTATTCTACATTTGGACCCCATGTATTTTGTCAGGGTAGCACAGCACAGAAACTAAAAAAAAAAAAAGTTTCTTTTTTTGTTTCTTTCTTAAATTTCTAATTGATGAGTGGTGGAATATAGTAATAGGGTGCATGAAAAAGGAGGACCACTTTTGAAATAGATGTGAAATTTGGTAATAATTTAGTACTTGGCATAATGCAATTACAAGTATATACTTTTCAATAATTTTTTCCCTTTCTTTTTCTTGTTGTAGAATGCCAAGAAATAATTTGATTGGGTTGCATCAATATGACACTGAAACTGAAATCCAACATACAGTAGAATGTGAACCTGACCCTATGGGGGTGTTTGGTATGGGTGCATCTTAAAATATTCTTGGGAATGTGGTATAGGAATCTTGTATTCCCATGTTTGGTACATGGATTGAAAAATAACTCCTAGGAATATTTCATTCCCAGGAACAAAAATGACTCCATTTTCAATCCCATGCCCCCCTAGGAATATAACATTCCCACTTGAAGGGAATGGTTCTGCCAATGTGAAAAGACATCTTTGCCCCCTGTTAATATATCAAAATCTTCTCTCATTTCTTCATTCCAAATCAAATCGAGCCCTAGCACATCCCATACCGCCTGAATCGCTCTCACTTCCACCACCAAGCTCACATGTTCGTCGTCGACTTTGGCTCGCCGTCGTCAGCTTCACGTCTTCGCGTCTCCATTGCCAGCTTTGCATCTTCTGCTCTCCGTCACTGGTTGCGTCTTCGCATCTCTATTGCGTCTTCGTGTCTCTGTTGCATCTTCGTCCAGCCTACATCTTCAGCCAAGCTTCGCCTATCCACTTGCTTTCTGACCCAGGTATAATATCTGCTCTAGATCTTCAATTTTTATGATGTTTTTCTGATATTAGCTCTGACCCAAATATTCTATGTTTTGCTGACCTTCCTGTTATTAACTCTGCCCCCATTTTGCACATGATTTGATTTTTTGTTCTGATATGGTTTAATTCCAATAGCTCTGCCCCCATTTTGCACATGCCTTGATTTTTTGTTCTGATCTGGTTCAATTCCAAATTTGGAACCATGGAAATCAGTTTTCCAGCAACAAGATTTCGTTTTTGAAACTTCTACATTACACTCAACGTTATTTTTTGGATAGATATAACTCTAGAATCTTGATACTCAGTACTCACTAATCTTTCACTTAGTATCCCTATCATGTCTGAGAAGTAAATCAGTTAGCCAAACATTTGCAGATTTGTTAAAGATTTTCATTCATTTACTAGTAGAAATGCCTTTTTTTTAGAACAAGCAGTAGAAATAGATATAGCCATTGGGCTTTTCCCACCATTGTCCATGTTTTTCCTACTTGTATTCACTGTTAATTTAATGTCAAACTACAATAAATTGAAATGGTTTAATGCATGAATATATATATATATATATATATATATATATATATATATATATATATATATATATATATATATATTGAATGAAAATCCAGCGGTCAGAATCAGGGTCAAAGTAAATTTAAATGAAAAAATAATTAAGACACAACTAGAAAGCATAAACTTACATTGGCAAACAATTTAAACAACTTGCACATTGATAGTTGAGCAATATAGAAATAGGTTATATACATTGGCATGGTAGCTACTAGTATTGTTTTGTAGAAATGGAATTTTAACTTTTATGCTTATGTTTCAGGCATTCTATAGTTTGCATGTATATTTGTATTTATTCTTGCTCTAAAGATTCTCACATATATTTGTATTTACATGTTCTTATTTTAATTGCTATATACACTTTTATTTTGTTTACTGGTGCAGGTTATACATATAATACATATAACTAATAAGTATGTGTAACTATAGGTTTTTTTTTTTTTTTTCCATTTTTGTCAATAGATGTATGATCCAATAGACAATGGTTGCTAGTTTTTATCTTCTCATATTTTGGCTTGTTTTCAATCTTAGAATTTGTAAATTTTTTGGGACTTTTTCTTCTTTGCATGTTTCTTTCCTAATCAATTTTTTTTTTTTGGTAACTCATGTTTGAAACATATTCTCATGTCTCTTTTATTTTGTGCATTATGGGCTCTTCTATTTTGATGTAGAAGACTAGAATATACTTATTCATGTTGTCATATCTCTTAGATAGTTTTATTTGCTTATATATATGTATATTAGCTTGAATTCTAAGATAATTGTTATTTTTTTTTCACAGTATGGATCAAACTTTGTGTAAACAGAGGATCAGAATTATTACAATATTAATTATGCATTTGGAGATGTTGAATAATTTTACACATATTATTCTAATGATGTGTTTAGCATTGCTTATAGAGCAATTGAACAAGAATAAGAGAAGAAAGTTGTGGGATAGTCATGATAGACATTTAGTGAGGGAAGCAAATTTTGAGAGGATTATTTTCATTAGTGACTTAGCATGCATTGAAAATACAAGAATGGATAGACGTGCATTCCATGTACTGTGTGACATGCTCAAAGGAGTTGGGAAGTTAGAACCGAGTAAGAATATGAGTGTAGAGGAAATGGTTGCAATGTTTTTACATATTATAGCTCATGATGTTAAAAATAGGGTAGTAAAAAGACAATTTATGAGATCACAAGAAACAGTTAGTAGGTGGTTCAATGATGTTTTGCTTGCTATTTTGAGATGTCATAATCATTTGCTCAAGCAACCTCAACCAATTGGTGAGGATAGCATGGATGAACGATGGAAATGGTTCAAGGTAATTTATGTAGTTATTTGCTAATGTTATTACTTGATGTGCATGTTGTGCTTGAGGATTAAATTAATCTATCTTTTCTATATATATTTTAGAATTGCTTGGGAGCCTTAGATGGAACCCATGTCAAAGTGAATGTCCTTGAGGCTGATAAGCCTAGATACTGAAATAGAAAAGGTGACATAACTACCAATGTCCTTGCAGTGGTTGCTCCTGACATGCAATTTGTATATGTAATGGCGAGATGGGAGGGTTCAGCAGCTGATTCTAGGGTATTACGGGATGCGTTATCTGTAACATCCCCAATTTCCGATTTCCGACCTCATTAGTATTCACGATTTCCGACTTCAACTCAAGGTCTTGTGGGCTGACAGGATTTTCCGATTTCCAACCTTAGTCTTCGAATGGATAAGAAATTCGATATCCGAGTTTATATCAAGCGGGGTGAACGCAAGATCAGATCTCTGAATTGGTCTACAAGTTCGAGTAAAAACTTCACAAGTTCCGATCTCGAGTTCATTACCAAGATATTTTCTTTTCGTTCCCGAGTTCCAATATCGAGTTGGAGTGCCAGGTCCTATAAATTCTGAGTTCCTGGTACACAAGATTAATGTTTTGAATCCTGATATCCGGTGCTATGCTTAAAATCGATTCAAGTTTACATGATGACCCCGACTTCCGGGTTTGAGTGTTTTGGTTTCACGTTCTGGCCCCGACTTTCGCTTTTAAGGTGGCTGTGCCTTGCGATTTCCGGCTTACGACTTTACACTCAAATTTTGAATAAATAAGAAGATAATTTCGAGTTCCGACTTCGTCCGAATAAATATGCATGAATTCCAACTTTAATAAGTTCACGAGTTCCGATGTCATGTTCAGATGCTCTGAAAGCGAGTTTCACTTCTCTGGCGATGTGGAGAGCAATTTTGACACAAAAGAAGGAGACATGGCTGAACCTAACCCACAAAATTTCATCCAATCAAAGCCACTCATTCTAACTACCACTTCGAAGCTTTGTCTATATATATCCTCCTCCTGCCTCTTCAGCTCATATTTCTTACGTTGCCTCCCCTTCCTCACTTCAACTCCCTTTCCTCTTCTTAACTTTCCCACTCTGTCCAGCCTTCAAGTTCAGCCTAGCTCTATTTTCAAACTCAAAGCAAGAGGTAGGGGTTTTGATTTCTTGTCTTGGTTTCTGATTCTAAATGATTATTGGTAGTTTAATTCTTCAATCCTGACATATTCGCTGAGCGATCATGATGAATTGTTGCGGGTTTATTGGCTGTTTGTGAGATTCCAAATTGAACTGGAAACAAGAAAGAATGATGATATGAAGAAGTTGAGAGGCTGGAAAACTCAAAACCCTCGGCAGTCCGTATGGCGGAGTGTACGGCTCCGCCTCTCACTATTCAAACTTAATGAAACCATTTTTATGTGAAACTAGACATCTAAGGCTTTCTACACATATATCATATAAGGCCATTGGAGTAATATTGAGAGAGATATGAATTTTTGAAGTTCGACCTAGGAATCAGGACATCCACCCAGGCAGTATGGGTTGAGAAGAGTGTAACTCACCCTATACAACTCCATTTTGAGTGAAACTAATTTTGTTGGAAAGCTTAAACATAGGAGAACATCCTACCCAGAAATTCTGAGTTTTTTACTATCCTATTTGTTCCCAGTGATTTGAAGAAGCTAACCCATGTCCAAACCAAGCCAAAATAGAGCAGTTCAGGAAGGTTGAGTTTCGGGGCTTATAACTTGAGCCCTACTAAGTCAAATGGAATGAGACTTTTTGCAACTGAAAGATGGTTCTATCAGGTTTAATATGAGACCGAATTCGTATCAATTGAGCCAATTTTTGAATTTTAAGAGATTTTTACCTTTGAGTGAGCAGTTCTGGTCAGCCACAAAGCAGGCTAGGATAAAATCTGAATAATGTGAGTTATGATTATCAGAATCAGACGGGACCAAAAAGGTTAGAAAATAGACACATAACACTTTAACATATTCAAAATTGAGGCCCAAATGAGTTAAATGGAAATTATGGCATAATTTATAAAAGCCGGGTTGAATGATTATATTGAGGCTATAACTTTGCCTTAAGGAAACTGATGCTTCTATGAGTTCCATGATAAATTGTGCATGCAGTATTGTGATTACTATGAGAAATTGGCATTATGATATATTGGCACTATTCATGAGAAAGCAGACACGTTTCGTTATGCCGCCAAAATTGCGGCAAAGTATATGCATGAGTTATGAGATACATGTAGATGCATGTACATTTTCAAGCATGCTATGAAAGTTATGTTATGATGAACCCTAAAGAATATGTTATAATGAAAGTTCCATGATACTTGGGCCAGCCCCGGATAAGAAGTTAAGGGGAATAGATCGGTGGGAAGGTCGGGGAAAGTAAACCCGGCATTCTTGTATAGGAACGAGCTCGATCCTGATAAGCAGACTATTACCTAGGAGTCTAAAATGGTCAAGAACTCCCAGGGGACCAAGTAATGGAAAAGGTTTATGAGTAAAGGAAAAGTTTAAGAAAGAGGGTTAAAGAGCAAGCTTCGCATGAATGCATTAGTTGCATGATTACAAGTTATTTATAGTTTAACTCTTATATTTACTTGTAGCATATGTCCACTTATTCTGCTCATTATACTGTGTATTATTGTTAGTAGTTTAGTCGGATTCTTACGTTGTTTAAAGTAAAACTAGACCCTACCTCGGACCAGACATTTTCTCAACCTTACAAAAATGAATGGTTAAGTTCAATCTCATATTTTATAATTAAATAAAACCCGAGGCAGCTGAGAATGAACGCGGCGTCAGTTAAACGTCACCCACGACCCTACTGAGAATTTTCTTAAATTCTCACCCCGCTTTGCATTTCCGCCTCATTCTCAGACGTGGATGATGGACATGACAGCTACCCTCTTTATTGAGGTGCCCGACTTGCAGCTTCACCATGACCTTGCGGTAGGCTCACTGTACATAGCCGGCTCTTGCTAGTTCCGCATTTATCTTTTTAGTGATAGGGACTTTGCTGTCCCTTTGCACCATCCCGCTTTTGATCCTGCCACCCTTTACATTGAGGTCCCACTACATGTGGCACACCCTCCGCCAGCACCCCCTGCACCGGCAGCGCCTGTAGCTCACGCCGATCCTGCGCCAGACTCACCTCCGCAGGTAGTACCCGACATCCCCCTTAGGTCCGAGAGCGACCCGTTAGAGGCCACCAACTCGCCATCCTCCTCATCAGGACCCAGTATTGACTACTCACCAGTCGGGCCAGGTATGACCAATGGCTACCTGACTGAGTAGATCAGCCGTAGGCAGTATTGTATAGCATGATCCTCTTTTGGCAGTGTGCAGCCTTGGGTCATAAACCTGGTGGTAGGCCTTTTTGAAATGTCCTCCGAGGACCACATAGGATTAGACAGACTTACATGGGCCTTATGTCCTTTGGTGCATGGTCCCTCTCATTTTGATATGTTGTATATAAACTGAAGCAGAGGCTTTTGATATGTATATAAATATATACAACTATATATATAAGCATGTATTCAGTAAAGTTATTGTACTATTCACATCTTTATGATATTCTGTTGAATTCGTTCCCTTTTTGCATAGCAGTACGTCGTTTCAAAAAAAAAAAAATGGAGCATTAACACAGTAACACAACCTACTAATTTTATGTTATGACTTAAGCATAACATTAAATTAGTGGGATGTTATATTTTGGTATCAGAGCAGTTCGTCTTAACTAAGGCTTGAGGATTGGACTGACTATGCTTCGCGCATATTCTGTGTTTTTAGCTAATAACGTGCACTAGATCTTGCCTGTATGGCTGAGATATAGTCGTGCATGTATGTGAAGTGCCTGACCATGTAAGCTGTTATTTACTGACACATTAAACTTAGTATTGAGCCTGATCAACTCAATAACTTTTGTTTTGTGTGCTCAGAACTTAATGGCTTCCGGAAGGCGAGGCGCACTACGTCGCGTAACTCGCTCTAGAACCCGATCGATTTGATGGCCACAATGCGGGAAATGGCTCACGCAATGCGAGAACAAGCCGCGACAGCTCACCAGATGATGGAGCAGCTAGGCAGGTGGCCTGCAGCAGGCTGTGAAGGGAACCCGCATGGCCCAGAGGCTAACCTGGACTATATCAAGTTTGCAGAGTTTAGAAAGGCAAATCTGCCAGGTTTCCGAGGGGCGTATGACCCGGACAAAGCTGACGAGTGGATTAAGGCCATGGAGAAGATTTTCTCCGTCATGGATTGCTCGGATCATCAGAAGGTGACTTTTGCCACTTATATGCTTGAAGCAGACGCCGAGTTTTGGTGGAATGGCGTACGAAGATTGTTCGAGGAATCTCAGCCAGTAGTCAGCTGGACGATGTTCAAGGATGTATTTTACCAGAAGTACTTCCCCGCTTCGGTTCGAAATGCCAAGGAACTTGAGTTTATGCAGCTGCGTCAAGGAAATCGGAACAATTTACCAGAGGAATCCAGATGAAGTTTGGAAGTGCATTAAATTTGAAGGTGGGTTACGAGAGGACATTCTCACTGCAATCAGCCCAATGGAGATCAGGGATTTCCCTACATTGGTGAACAAATGCCGACTTGTGGAGGATTGCCACTCGAAATTAGCTGCAGCCAGGGCATCTGGTGGAAATTTCAAGAAGGGGTTAGCCCCACAAGGTCCAAGATTCAAGCCCAACGTACAACAACGGCGAAGATTTCCGCCGGCAGGCAACAAAGGCAAGCAGCCGCAGGGGCCTTTTCCAAACCCGACTTGCACAAAATGCGGCAAGAATCATGGCAATCGGCTGTGCTTGGCAGGCCAGAATGTCTGCTATGGATGTGGCAAGCCGGGCCACAATATTTACGAGTGTCCAACCAGGAACTCATCGCAGCCGCCTCGACCCCAGCGACAAGGACGGGTTTTTACTATGAATGCGGAAGAAGCCGATAAGTCAGAAGGACTAATCCAAGGCATTTGTGATGTGAACGGTGAGACTCTAACTGTACTCTATGATTCGGGTGCTTCTCATTCATTTATTTCTCATAGCTGTGTAGCTGCTTTGCGATTGCCAATTTCTGAATTACCTTATGATCTGCTGGTTTCTACTTCTACCAATGGGCCTGTTAGAACTAGTCAAATATGCATCAATGTTCCTCTTCGAATTGAGGGCAGAACCTTTGCCGCCAATTTGATTTGCCTCCCTCTATCTGGTCTCGACATAATTCTGGGCATGGATTGGCTTTCTGCCAATCGAGTTGTACTCAATTGCTCTGATAAGACAGTGGTACTTCCCTCTGTCTCACCTTCTGAATCCCAGACCGCAACACTCTTCTATTTGAATTCTTTCGGGCCAAAGAAGCAAGGGTATATCCTTTTGTCAGTTAATACAGTAGAAGCTGAGCAGGAACTAGGGGAGATTCTGGTTGTCAGGGAATATCCGAACGTTTTCCCAAAGGATATTCCTGAATTCCCTCCAGAGAGAGAGATTGAGTTTACCATCGAGTTGGTTCCAGGTGCGGGACCAATATCTATAGCTCCGTACCGAATGTCACCTATGGAGTTAACGGAACTAAAAAGACAGATCAAAGAGCTTTTAGAAAAAGGATTCATACGACCAAGCGCATCACCATGGGGAGCTCCGGTTTTGTTGGTCAAAAAGAAAGATGGAAGCATGCGCTTATGCGTGGATTATAGGCAGCTGAACAAAGTGACAATTAAGAATAAATATCCACTGCCAAGGATTGATGATCTCATGGACCAACTACAAGGTGCAACTGTATTCTCCAAGATTGATTTGCGTTCCGGATATCACCAAATTCGAGTTCGGGAACAAGATATTCCTAAGGCGACTTTAGAACTCGTTACGGGCACTATGAGTATACCGTGATGTCGTTTGGGTTGACGAACGCACCAGTAGTATTCATGAATTACATGAATCGAATATTTCGTTCATATCTGGACAAGTTTGTAGTAGTGTTCATCGATAACATACTGGTCTACTCAAAGACAGAGCAAGAGCATGCGGAACACTTACGGCTAATTCTGCAAACTTTAAGAGAAAAGAAACTCTATGCCAAATTATCCAAATGTGAATTTTGGATGAAGGAGGTAAAATTTCTCGGCCACGTAGTGTCCTCTGGAGGAATCTCTGTCGACCCCAGCAAAGTAGAAGCAGTTCTAAACTGGGAGAGGCTAACTACAGTCTCTGAAGTCAGAAGTTTTCTGGGCTTAGCTGGATATTACAGGCGATTCGTTAAGGATTTTTCTCGAATAGTCTTGCCCTTGACCAAGTTAACCAGAAAGAACGTCCCATTTGAGTGGACACCGGAGTGCGAACAAAGTTTCCAAGATCTGAAGAAGAGATTGACCATGACACCAGTATTAGCTTTACCAGACCCTTATGGACCATTCGAGGTCTATTGCAATGCTTCCCAACACGGGCTAGGGTGCGTATTAATGCAAACTGGAAAGGTGGTCGCGTATGCCTCCAGGCAATTGAAGCCACATGAAAGGAACTACCCGACTCACGACCTCGAATTAGCAGCAGTAGTATTTGCTTTAAAGATATGGAGACATCACCTGTATGGAGCAAGGTTCGAGGTCTTTTCTGATCATAAGAGTTTGAAGTACCTCTTCGATCAGAAGGAGTTAAACATGAGGTAGCGGAGGTGGATGGAACTCCTTAAAGACTACGAATTTGAATTGAAATACCACCCAGGTAAGGCAAACATCGTGGCAGATGCGTTGAGCAGGAAATCATTGACCGTCGCGTGGATGATGATTAAAGAAACGGAGCTTATTGAGAGTTTTCGGAATCTTAATTTGGGGATTCTTACAACTCCCCAGACTCTTCAGATATACCAAATTAAGATAACCAGTAGCTTTAAGGACCAGATTCGGCAAGCACAGCAACAGGATGCTAACTTTCAGCATACAATTAGTCTCGTACAATCAGGGAAGCTAGCAGGTTTTGCCCAAGATAAAGAGGGCATCTGGCGGTGCCACGACAGAGTATGTGTTCCTAAAAGGAACGACCTCCAAAAGAGAATTTTAGAAGAAGCACATAGAGGTGAATTTGCCGTACATCCTGACATAACCAAGATGTATCAAGACCTTAAGAAGATGTTTTGGTGGCCAGGCATGAAGTCAGATGTAGCAAGCTTCGTAGACAAGTGTTTAATCTGTCAGAAGGTGAAAGCAGAACATCAGAAGCCTTCTGGAATGTTACAACCCTTAGAAATCCCTGAGTGGAAGTGGGAGAGTATCTCCATGGATTTTATTATGGGGTTACCAAGGACATCAGCGGGACACGATGCTATATGGGTTGTTGTGGACAGATTAACCAAATCTACTCATTTCCTACCCATTCGAGCAAATTATCCGCTAGAAAAGCTAGCTCAGCTGTACATTCAAGAGATTATAAGGTTGCATGGAACCCCTTCAACTATTATCTCTGATCGAGACCCAAGGTTTAACTCTCGATTTTGGGGGGCTTTACAGAAAGCATTTGGTGCAAAGCTGTGTTTAAGCACTGCATATCACCCACAAACAGATGGCCAAACAGAAAGGACGATTCAAACCTTGGAAGATATGCTACGAGCTTATATACTGGAACAACGCGGAAATTGGGATCGATACTTACCGTTGGCCGAGTTCGCATACAACAATAGCTATCACGCTAGCGTTGGCATGGCTCCTTACGAAGTACTGTATGGACGAAAGTGCCAATCTCCCCTGTGTTGGTACGAAACAGGAGAATCAACCCTATTGGGGCCTGATTTAGTTGAGCAGACCACGGAGCAAATCAAGAAAATACGAAACAAGATACTTGCCGCTCAAAGCCGCCAAAAGAGTTACACGGATACTAGGAGGAAGCCTCTAGAGTTTCAAGAAGGAGACCATGTATTTTTGGAGGTTATGCCTACAACGGGGATAGGCAGAGCCATTAAGGTCAAAAAGTTAAATCCTCGCTTTATTGGTCCTTTCTAGATTTTGAGACGAATTGGATCGGTTGCATATCAAGTTGCTTTGCCTCCACGATTGTCACACCTTCATGATGTGTTCCATGTTTCTCAACTTAGAAGATATCAGCTTAACCCCACGCACGTGCTAAAACCCAAATCAATAAATTTAAAAGAGGACCTGACTTTCCCTTTTCAACCAAAGACGGATTGTAGGCGAAGCGAGCAACTTGGAAACAAATCCGTACAACTAGTAAAGGTAGCATCGGGAAAAGAAGATGCTGAAGATTACACTTGGGAACTGGAATCAGACATGAGGAAAGAGTATCTTGAATTATTCTTAGGTACTAAATTTTGAGGACAAAATTTTTTAAAAGGAGGGTAGTAATGTAACATCCCCAATTTCCGATATCCGACCTCATTAGTATTCACGATTTCCGACTTCAACTCAAGGTCTTGTGGGCTGACAGGATTTTCCGATTTCCGACCTTAGTCTTCGAATGGATAAGAAATCTGATATCCGAGTTTATTTCAAACGGGGTGAACGCAAGATCAGACCTCTGAATTGGTCTACAAGTTCGAGTAAAAACTTCACGAGTTCCGATCTCGAGTTCATTACCAAGATCTTTTCTTTTCGTTCCCGAGTTCCGATATCGAGTTGGAGTGCCAGGTCCTATAAATTCTGAGTTCCTGGTACACAAGATTAATGTTTTGAATCCTGATATCCGGTGCTATGCTTAAAATCGATTCAAGTTTACATGATGACCCCGACTTCCGGGTTTGAGTGTTTTGGTTTCACGTTCTGGCCCCGACTTTCGCTTTTAAGGTGGCTGTGCCTTGCGATTTCCGGCTTACGACTTTACACTCAAATTTTGAATAAATAAGAAGATAATTCCGAGTTCTGACTTTGTCCGAATAAATATGCACGAATTCCAACTTTAAGAAGTTCACGAGTTCCGATGTCATGTTCAGATGCTCTGAAAGCGAGTTTCACTTCTCTGGCGATGTGGAGAGCAATTTTGACACAAAAGAAGGAGACATGACTGAACTTGACCCACAAAATTTCATCCAATCAAAGCCACTCATTCTAACTACCACTTCGAAGCTTTGTCTATATATATCCTCCTCCTGCCTCTTCAGCTCATATTTCTTATGTTGCCTCCCCTTCCTCACTTCAACTCCCTTTCCTCTTCTCAACTTTCCCACTCTGTCCATCCTTCAAGTTCGGCCCAGCTCTATTTTCAAACTCAAAGCAAGAGGTAGGGGTTTTGATTTCTTGTCTTGGTTTTCTGATTCTAAATGATTATTGGTAGTTTAATTCTTCAATCCTGACATATTTGCTGAGCGATCATGATGAATTGTTGCTGGTTTATTGGCTGTTTGTGAGATTCAAAATTGAACTAGAAACAAGAAAGAATGATGATATGAAGAAGTTGAGAGGCTGGAAAACTCAAAACCCTCGGCAGTCCGTATGGTGGAGTGTACGGCTCCGCCTCTCGCCGTTCAAACTTAATAAAACTATTTTTATGTGAAACTAGACATCTAGGGCTTTCTACACATATATCATATAAGGCCATTGGAGTAATATTGAGAGAGATATGAATTTTTGAAGTTCGACCTAGGAATCAGGACATCCACCCAGGTAGTATGGGTTGAGAAGGGTGTAACTCACACTATACAACTCCATTTTGAGTGAAACTAATTTTGTTGGAAAGCTTACACATAGGAGAACATCCTACCTAGAAATTCTGAGTTTGTTACTATCCTATTTGTTCCCAGTGATTTGAAGAAGCTAACCCATGTCCAAACCAAGCCAAAATAGAGCAGTTCAGGAAGGTTGAGTTTCGGGGCTTATAACTCGAGCCCTACTAAGTCAAATGGAATGAGACTTTTTGCAACTAAAAGATGGTTCTATCAGGTTTAATATGAGACCAAATTCGTATCAATTGAGCCAGTTTTCGAATTTTAAGAGATTTTTACCTTTAAGTGAGCAGTTCTAGTCAGCCACAAGGCAGGCTAGGATAAAATCTGAATAACGTGAGTTATGATTATCAGAATTAGACAGGACCAAAGAGGTTAGAAAATAGACACATAACATTTTAACATATTCAAAATTGAGGCCCAAATGAGTTAAATGGAAATTATGGCATAATTTATAAAAACCGGGTTGAATGATTATATTGAGGCTATAACTTTGCCTTAAGGAGACTGATGCTTCTATGAGTTCCATGATAAATTGTGCATGCAGTATTGTGATTACTATGAGAAATTGGCATTCTGATATATTGGCACTATTCATGAGAAAGCGGACACGTTCTGTTATGCCGCTAAAATTGCGGCAAAGTATATGCATGAGTTATGAGATACATGTAGATGCATGTGCATTTTCAAGCATGCTATGAAAGTTCTGTTATGATGAACCCCAAAGAATATGTTATAATGAAACTTCCATGATACTTGGGCCAGCACCGGATAAGAAGTTAAGGGGAATAGATTGGTGGGAAGGTCGGGGAAAGTAAACCCGGCATTCCTGTATAGGAACGAGCTCGATCCTGATAAGCAGACTATTACCCTGGAGTCTAAAATGGCCAAGAACTCCCAAGGGACCAAGTAATGGAAAAAGTTTATGAGTAAAGGAAAAGTTTAAGAAAGAGGGTTAAAGAGCAAGCTTCGCATGAATGCATTAGTTGCATGATTACAAGTTATTTATAGTTTAACTATTATGTTTACTTGTAGCATATGTCCACTTATTCTGCTCATTATACTGTGTATTATTGTTAGTAGTTTAGTCGGATTCTTACATTGTTTAAAGTAAAACTGGACCCTGCCTCGGACCAAACATTTTCTCAACCTTACAAAAATGAATGGTTAAGTTCAATCTCATATTTTATAATTAAATAAAACCCGAGGCAGCTGAGAATGAACGCGACGTCAGTTAAACGTCACCCACGACCCTGCTGAGAATTTTCTTAAATTCTCACCCCGCTTTGCATTTCCGCCTCATTCTCAGACGTGGACGATAGACATGACAACTACCCTCTTTATTGAGGTGCTCGACTTGCAGCTTCACCATGACCTTGCGGTAGGCTCACTGTACATAGCCAGCTCTTGCTAGTTCCGCATTTATCTTTTTAGTGATAGGGACTTTGCCATCCCTTTGCATCATCCCGCTTTTGATCCTGTCACCCCTTACATTGAGGTCCCACTACATGTGGTACACCCTCCGCCAGCACCCCCTGCACCGGCAGCGCCTGTAGCTCACGCCGATCCTGTGCCAGACTCACCTCCGCAGGTAGTACCCGACATCCCCCTTAGCTCCGAGTGCAATCCGTCAGAGGCCACCAGCTCGCCATCCTCCTCATCAGGACCCAGTATTGACTACTCACCAGTCGGGCCAGGTATGGCCAATGGCTACCTGACTGAGTAGATCAGCCGTAGGCAGTATTGTATAGCATGGCCCTCTTTTGGCAGTGTGCAGCCTTGGGTCATAGACCTAGTGGTAGGCCTTTTTGAAATGTCCTCCGAGGACCACATAGGATTGACAGACTTACATGGGCCTTATGTCCTTTGGTGCACGGTCCCTCTCATTTTGATATGTTGTATATAAACTGAAGCAGAGGCTTTTGATATGTATATAAATATATACAACTATATATATAAGTATGTATTCAGTAAAGTTATTGTACTATTTACATCTTTATAATATTCAGTTGAATTCGTTCCCTTTTTGCATAGCAGTACGTCGTTTCCAAAAAAAAAAAATGGAGCATTAACACAGTAACACAACCTACTAATTTTATGCTATGACTTAAGTATAACATTAAATTAGTGGGATGTTACATTATCTCGTAATAATGGCTTTAGAGTTCCACAAGGTATTTATTAAGCTTTAGTGTGTTATCAAAGTAACAATTTGTTTACTTGAATTATATTACAAGTTTTTGTGTCATATTTAGGTTATTACTACTTACGTGATGCTGGATACATGAATTGTGAGGGGTTTCTTACACCTTATAGAGGGCAGAGATATCACTTGAGTCTTTTCAATCCACGCAATCAACCCACTACACCCCAGGAATTTTTTAATATGAAACATTCACAAGCTAGAAATGTTGTAGAAAGAACATTTGGATTATTGAAAGCAAGATGGGCAATTTTAAGAGGGAGATCATTTTATCCTATTAAGACACAAGGAAGAATCATAACTGCTTGTTGTCTTCTGCATAATCATATAAGACGGGCGATGTCTATAGATCCTGATGAGGGAAGAGAAGGTCAATATATGATAAACGATCTGGAATTGGATGGTGAAATGATCCACCATATTGAGACAAGTAATGCTTGGGCTATATGGAGGGATGCACTCGCTCAAGATATGTGAAGCAATTGGAGGAGAGGACGTCGTGCTTGAGGATTATGTTTGTTTATCATGCACCTTGTTATTTCTAATTTCCGTGTTGGACATTTACAATGTTTATGTTATGTATTTGAACTTATTTGATGTATTGCTTTTTATTTTTGAAATGTATCTTTATAATTTATTTGATGTGTTGCTATTTTTTTTTCAATTACATTGTATGTGTATAACTTTGTTCAAAATATTTGGCTTAATTATCCTATAAGAGCAATGGAGAAGAGTTCACAACATGAGAAGCAAACTAAGCGTCAGTGGACACCTCAAGAGGATGCAAAATTAGTGGAATGTTTAGTTGAGCTTGCTGCAACTTCATGGAAGTGTGAGAATGGAACTTTCAAATCTGGCTATGGCAAGCAACTGGAGAAAATGATTAATGAAAAGCTTCCTAGATGTGGTCTTAAGGCTACTCCGCATATTGAGTCAAGGGTTAAGATGTTAAAAAAGCATTATTTTACTATAGTTGAGATGATGGGCCCTGCAGCTAGTGGCTTTGGTTGGAATGATAAGGATAAGATGATTGTGGTGGAGAGGGAAATTTACAAAGAATGGGTAAAGGTAAAATCTCTACTTTCTTCAATATAAGATTATATGTTTCAGTTCTTATA
Organism: Pterocarpus santalinus; assembly: GCA_031439595.1. Lineage (NCBI taxonomy): Eukaryota > Viridiplantae > Streptophyta > Magnoliopsida > Fabales > Fabaceae > Pterocarpus > Pterocarpus santalinus. The sequence goes on along the minus strand of CM062532.1, from coordinate 19,730,580 downwards.
CAAAATTTGTTTACTTGATTTACTTTTTATTTTAGTCACATCCTAATGCTGCTGGCCTTTACAACAAGCCATTCCCACATTTTGAAGAGTTGGGAGTAGTTTTTGGGAAAGATAGGGCCCATGGGGGCAATGCAGAAGGTCCAACTGAAGCAGCTGCTGCTATGGAGGCTGAACTTGAAACACAGCTGAATGACCTGCAAGTGAATGAAAGCATAGGTGCAAATGTGGATGAAATAGAAGCTGAATATGAGGCAGATTCTCAGGTATACAATCTGAATATGTTGCTATTTTCATTGATAGTAATCTTTTGATTCTTCATTTTTGCTGTTTTCATGAGAAAAATGACTTTATTATATTTGTTATACTTTTAGACACCTCAAACTCAAACTGCAAGTCAGGGTGATATAGGTTCTTCATTTGCCCAGGAAAAAAAAAGAAAAGAAAGAGAGCTAATAAGGGTCCAGATGTGATTGAGACACTGACTTGTGCAGTTGAAAAGGTTGGAAATGTTTATGAGCAACAATCTGAAAATTTACGTGAACTTGTTGCTTGTTTCAAGCATGAGAAAGAGACAGCTGAAAAAAGGAAGAAGTTAATGGGATTATTGAAGGATGTTGATGGCTTAACATATGAACAAAGGATGAAGGCTGTAATTATCATTGCAAAGGACAGCAGTTTGACCGATGTCATTTTTGAACTTGGACCAGAGGATATCTTGGGCTTTGTGTTGGAAGTCCTTAACCAGTCTACTTAGCTTCTAGGACAACTAAGTGACTTATATTAATACTTTTTGTGATGCTGTTTGATAGCCTTTATAGTGGGTTTGAATAGCTATTGGAGACTGGCTAATCTTTTTTGGTATAGATAATATGTTCTAATGATTATGGAACTTTATGTGGGGTTGTAAGGTCACATGCTAATTATGGAACTTGCTTTTGACTGGATGTTGTAGACTGTACACAAACTAATCTTTATTAATCTGTTTATGGAACTTATCAAGGCTTGTTGTAGACAAAATTATGGATTGCAGCTTTATAATTTCTTGACTTATTTTCATTGCATATATTTTGGGAACTATTTTGATTTTTATGTAATTTTGCTGCTGCTATATATTCAAGATTGTGTCCAATATTAGGTGCTAGACTTATTTTTAGCTCCTTTGGATTGAAATTGACACATTCATAACTCTATTTTTTTTTTAATTTTGGATAGCATATTTATGTGAATTAATATCTTGCTATTTTATTTTATGGAGTATATAAATAGATTGTTCAATATATTTGATTGTTAATTTGAGTTAGAATTGACAAAATCATTTCAGCAAAATTCAAGGGGTAATCAGGCTTGTGGACTAGAGATTGACTTTATTACACTGAGAGACTAATGAAACAAACTTCAATTTAGCCATTGGAACGCATAGTTAATATGGTAAAGAAGAGGTTTTTAAGAGACTTTATCCAAATGGACATCTATCAGATATTAAGGCTATGCATCTGTACATGAATTTGTAGAACAAAATGATGCTATTGTGATTCATCTCATCGTGAACGTGAATTATATCTTGAAACAATCATAAATTGTTAATTTGAGTTGAAATTATTGGATTTTGGGTTGAAAGTGTTTATTTTGGAGTTAAAAGTGTTAATTTTTGAATTAGGATTGTTAATTTCAGTTAAAAGTTATTAATTTTTAGTTAAATTTGTTAATTTCTAAGTTAGAAGTGTTAATGTTTGAGATAAAAGTATTAAATGTTTTGTTAGAAGTGTTAATTATTAAGTTAAAATTATTAACTTGAGTTAAAATTGTTAATTTTGAATTAAAATTGTTGGGGGTATTTTTGGAAAATTACATAATATTCCCAGGATTATCCGTGCAACCAAACACAAAAATATTTATTCCCAGGCATATTTTATGAGATTCCTAGAATTTGAATCCGCTTATCAAACGCTCCAAAATATCATGCCAGGGAAAATTATTCCCAGGAATAATATTCCTGGGAATAACATTCCCAGTAATAAAAAATCATTCTGTATACCAAACGCCCCCTATATGTCAACTTGGGTCACAATATCAAACTGAAATTGAGTATGAGGTTGATGGTTTATTTGAAACTGATGTGGACTTTGAGAATATGATGAAATCTGTTGAAGATAAGTTAAAAAGACTGATGCTATTTCTACCCCACTACTTCAAAGTGTATACACTTTCTCAAATTGAACCTAATTTTGTTTCATTCTCCATTGAGTCTAAATATCCCTTCAAATTCACCAATCAGGAAGAACTATCTCAGAAATACGAAGTGTAGGTTTAAGGAGAGGTTGATAGAGGAAGAAGAGTGTGAAGCAGGGGTCGTAGCATAGTGTGAAAGTGATGAGGATGAATCTGACACTGATGACTTGTATTCAGTGCATAGTAAAGAGGATGAGGAATAGGGAGATGTATTTCCCCAGCTTGTTCCAGGGGCTCCATTTGGTCATGTAATGATCAAAAAAAGAATGAAATTCAATTCACTTTCTGAATTTAAGATGGCTATGAAGGATTATAATATTCACTTGGGAAGAAAGGTTAAGTGGAAAAAAAATGATGACATTCGGGCTATGGCAGTTTGCAAAGATGGGTGCCCATGGCCAATAACATGCTTGCTTTATAATGCTTTGAAAACATTCCAAGTTGTCGAATTTGTTGATGTCCACACATGTAGTTGCTCATTTAAGAACAAACAAGCAAAAAAAAAAAAATATGGGTTACTAATAAGTTAATGTAAGAAATTAGAGAAAAACCTAACTTGACAAATGAAGGAGCATTTCACCATATGAAACATAAGTACAATGTCCATATTCCTGATGCAACAATTTTTAGAGCAATGAAGGAAGCGAGAAAATTGTGATAGGTTCAGAAATTGAGCAATATGCTAAATTGTGGGGAGTTAAGAAAGTCTAACATTGGGTCAACTATTTTAATTGATGTGGAAAGGCCAACATTGGATGTTCTACCCATATTTAAGAGGGTGTATGTTTGTTTGGATGCATGTAAGAAGGGGTTCATGACTGGTTGTAGGCCCTTAATAGGTTTAGATGGATGCTTCTTGAAAGGGTACTATGGAGGTGAGCTAATAGTTGCTATGACTCAAGATGGAACAATGCATTCTTTCCCATTGCTTATGCCATTGTTGATACAGAGTGCAGAGGTGTGGTTCTTTCCCGTTAAAATTTTCAATTTTATTGATTTTGATATGGTAAATTTGTAATAAGTTTTGTTGCAGCTATTTCTGAATTTATATATTTTGTGTAGAGTCATGGTCTTGGTTTTTGAATTTACATATTGAAGATATTGGTTGCCCTAAAGAGCATGGTTATCAATTTGTGTCAAACCAGCAAAAGGTAAGAACCTTCTTTAATTTTTATGTTCATTTCCCTTTAGGAACAATACTATAAATTATTCGATTTTTGTGCTATTGTTTTATGAGTTCAGGGGTTGTTGCCTGCTATGGAAGCCTTAATGCATGGTGTTCCACATAGATTTTGTGCAAGACATGTGTTTACCAATTTTATTAAACAGTGGAAGGGGATGCATCTCAGAAACTTATTCTGGGCATGTGCAAAATCACTACTTCCATGGAATTTGATAGGAACATGAGGAAATGAAGAAGGTTGATATCAAGGCATGGGAATGGTTGTCTAGATTTCAATCTTCCCGTTAGTCAAGGTCAGGGTACAATACTTACACCAAGAATCATAACATGACAAACAACATGTGTGAGCAATTGAATGCCAAGATAGCTAAATATAGGGGATTGCCTACTATCTCAATGATGGAGGAAATTAGATGCTATATAATGAGAAATATGAACAAGGAAAGATGACTTCAAGTTGGATATATTGGACCTATTACCCCTCATGCACAAAAAGTATGTTTTGTGTAGTACATTATTTATTCTCTGTGTTTCCATTAACGCTATCCTAATATTGGATTCAATTTATATTGTAGAAATTAGAACTTGCTAAAAAGGACAGTTTTAAATGAACTCTTGAATGGATTGGAGACTCGAATGGCAGTAAGTTTGAGGTTACTTGCTTGCCAACCAAAGTGTGTGTTGACTTGGATCAACAAACTTGCACATGTAGAGTATGGCAGTTGTGCGGTGTGCCTTGTATGCATGCTTGTGCTGCTATTGGATTTAAAAACTTGAAGCTAGAAGATTTTGTTCACCACAGCTTGTCAAAGGCAAAGTGGAAGTTGACATATGAAAACTATATTCAAGCTGTGCGAAGTAAGGAGTATTGGGTTAAGTCAAGTTTTGATACTATCCAACCACCACCAATTAAGAGGCCACCTGGCAGACCAAAAAAGCAAAGAAGAAAAGCTCCTGAAGAAGCAATTGAAAACCCATATAGGATTAAAAGAAAGTAGAAGGAAAATGAGTGCAGCAAGTGTGGCAATGTTGGCCATAATGCAAAGACCTGCAAAAGGGCCCATGAAAATCAAGTAAGAAGAAGAAGAAGAAGAAGAACAAGGCATTCTCACAAGCAACAAATGACATTGGAGTCATTGATGGGCAAATAGCTGCTATACTTGGCAGTGACTTGGTAGAAGACTAAGAGGATCTTGTCTAAAGTGGCCCACCACAAGCATCTCAAGTTAGATCTAATTATAAGTAATATATATTTATTTTTTTGTTTTCCTATAGTATGTGTATTTTACTATAAGACCCTCTTTATTATGATATCTACTTGTAGGGACCTAGGCCTTGGACATATAGGGTAGGAGTCACACCACTGAGTGGACTACAACCTCCAACAATGACATGTAAGGGTGCAGTTTCTGTTAGTAGAGAAACATTCATTAGAGCAACTCCAAGCACTAGGAGAAGATTTGGCAGGCTACTGGCTACTCCACCACAACCATCTCAACCTTGAACAACACAAGCTAGAACATAGCGTTTTTTTGTTTATGTTATCAGTTTGTAATGAAGGGTTTTTGTCATATAATAGGCAGTTATTTCACTTAGTGGTCTATGTGCCACTGTGAGGGTTTTGTTTGTTTTTTATCAATTTCATAAACTTAGATTGACAATTTAATACTATGAATGAAGAGATATACCTCACATTATTATAGCTTTTCTTCATGAAAGTTATGGAAATCATATTGTGGTTATGTTCATTTGCAAGTTTACTTTGTGGCTAGCTCCAAATTGTTACATTATATATAGCCTATCAATTTGAAGAGATCAATGCATTTTTGCATTCAATGATCATTTGCAAGTTTCCCATGCATTTGAAGAGACTAAGAATTGATTAACAGGAGCAATCTTTCTCCAGAGCTAGAGGACTTAGCAATAGTCATTTTGTTTATGTTATTTTTGTTTATCTTTCCTTTGTCTCTATTAGCTTCAATTACCTTTGATAGTTATCTACGAGATTGCATTGCAAATGTCAACACCTGCAGTTGTCATCACAAATAATTGTCCGGTGGCTAACTCTTGCCATAAGTGGCAAATTCTTCATTCTTATATGTTTTCCAAGTGTTCCCATTTGGTATGTCTTGTGAATGTTCAAAACTGTAATTATTTTTTTTTTCGAAAATTTTACAAAGTATACAAATGTGTGGTACTATTTAATAACTAGTGCTGTAAATTAATTTTAAGTGTGCTATAGTTTGTTTTATTCAGTTTTTTGTGTTTATTTATGCATAGGAATGTTCATTGTTGGCACTATGTTATGATTTTGCCATGTAGTTTGCAGAGAAAGTTCAAGATGTGCTAATGCTATTTGTTAACATATTGAGTTTATTTTGATTGTATTTCTTCTTTCCCTGCCTTTGCTTTGTGTCTTTGTCACTTATTGGTGCTTCTTTTCTAGTAATATGGTTCTTATGTTTGTATCTATAATAACAGCCATAATTTGTATGTGCAAGGAGTAATGAACATAATAAGAATTAGATTGTAAAACATCTCAGCATTCAAAACTAGGTATGAACCAATCGCCAAGAGTAGAAACATAATAAGAATTGGATTATGAACTTGTTGTTCCAACATTATCAATGGAGGGGTTGGATATGGGTTACCCGAGGGGTGGTTCTGTGGTTGTCGAAAGGTGGTGGTTTGTGGTCGCAAAGGACGGCGGTTCGTGGTCACAAAGGGTGGGTAGTTTGTATCGCCAGTGGGTGGGTGATGGTGGCCGAACAAACACTGATTGGTGGTGGTTGGGCAAATTGGAGGAGGAGTGGTGAGGGAGAAGAAGAGGTAGCCTTAGGGTTCTTAGGCGATGATGTTTTCCGGAGGTGGGGGAGTGTTTTTTTTTTTTTTTAATCTTGGGGATGTGTAATTTGAAAAAAAAAAATGTTAAACTTAACATCGTTAGTAACATTTAACAGAAAAATTAAATTGATGTTAAATTTTAAAATTTCAGGACTAGATTGATGTCAAAAATTTTATTTGGACTAAATTGATATCCGGTATAAAATCTCAGGACTAAAAAGGATATTTACTCATTAATCTTTCAATATTTAAAAGTTCAACTATGATCCCTCACCATTCAAAATGAGGGACACATTAGTCCCTTCTATACGGAGAGACTAATGTGTCCCCCTTCTTGAATGTTAAGGGACTACAATAGAATTTTAAATCCTTAAAGATTAATTTGTCTCCAAAATTGTTTTCAAATACCAAAATGGGAATTTTTTCAAAAACTTATTTGGTTTATAATACATATTCCTGAGAATATATATAATAATTCTCAAAATACCTCTAACATATTTAATTGTATTTATAGGGGAAATGTGAGGCAAAAAGTAGGATAACTGAACAATATTTTAGTATTTTTATTCAATAATTTTCATTTATATATCTTGGCAATAAAATCTAATTAAAACATGAGAATATAACTTTTTTGGAAATGATTGATATCTAAAAATATTATTATAAAATTTTTAACAAATATGGAAATATATCATTCTTAAGTAATTATTCAAAGGAATAAGTTGATAAATCTTGAAACAAACACCCTTTGTGTTTAATATGGGATTTTCATCGAAACAAATCATTCGACTACTCAATCTTTGATTTCATATCTCAATTCGGGGAAGGGATCACTTCCTCTTAAAAGATCTCAAGATGTATATGAAATGTATCTCTCGACTAACAAGAATAACTCAGTCATCAAAAAAATATATTAAAAAAATGATTCATAAATAATGAACTTGATTAATTTAAATGAAGTATACTTATAGGAATGTAAATGAAATGAGATGAGATGAAATGAAAGATAACAAAGTAAAAAAAGAACAAAAAACAAACTCGGCTAAATGAAAATGAAATAAAAAAGAAAACAAGCTAAGAGCGATCATGTTTACACAAAATTTTCCCTATAGCTCAATTGTTGGGGAGACACGAGGATTGTAAAGTACTTAGTGAGCGCTAAATCATGCTTTGATTAAATGATCTAATCCTATTTGTAGACAAATTCTGATTCAACTGCTAAAACTGCCTTGCTAGACGGCATTCTCCCAAGCCTTGGACGTGGGTCGTCGGTCTATCTTCAACCTACTTCAACACTCTGACCACGATCTGTATCCTTTCTTGCCACTTTTTGACGTGCTCATGAGTAACTGCTCCTACATTCTCGGATATGCAGAACGTGGGTAGTTGCATGTTTTCGTACATTGCTTCGACCTCACCTTCTAGAAGTCTTTAGTTATATTCAAGACTTTCACCCTAACCCATTCGTATCATATTTTGCTAAGTCTCAAGCACCATACATGTCCTTACAATTAGTGTCAAATAAACCTCATGTCATGCTATGTGTCAGCTCCACCAAATCAGATCTTTAGCACAAGTTTCATTCGATATATCACCCTTTCAACAAATAGCGGTTTCTATTTTCAATATAAATTCCTTCAAACATTGGTCCTTTCAGGCCTATCATAGTTTTCTCATGTTGAACAATCATTCCAACGAGACCTAGTCTCATATTTAATTGGTCGATCTATTCAACATTCATTACATTCCACTCTTTGGGTAGCCTATTATTATGAGAAATATTTTTTGTACCACTAGAGTAGGTAGACACTTTGGACACCCAGAGATAGAAAGAAAAAAAAATTGTAAAAGAAAGTGAAAAGAGTGAAATGATTAATGGAGAAAGAAAAAGCTCAGAGAGAATGTTGGGGTATTGGAAGTTTTGGTATATACAAATAACATACCTCTATTATTATTGCCTATGTTGAAATAGACTTCTAACAAATACATGGGCAAATCAAAAACTCCTTCTCCTCATTGTCAAAGTAACTTTTCGACCATCCAACACTGTTTATTTATGTATTGATAATGGCTTTTCATTATTTCAATATTCCATGATCTTATGTTAAGAATATTTTGCTTATTTTAGAAAGCAGTTTTATTTAATTTCTTTATATTCAAGTATCACTCTTAAATGTTGGACAAGACAAACTTTATGAACCTATAGCTCCATCTGAAAATCTCTTGCACAAACCTTTTTAGAATAATCCACACTGAGCGTCTCCAAATTGTTCTGTCCACCTTTGACTCTAGATCTACCAACAGAACTATAGGGGTTTGAACTTCAAACGATATTCGTGAACTCTCTCGAGCAGGAGCTGCACTATTTCTAATTTTAATTTTTATTGATCTGTGAGTACTAGATACGATTCACACCCTATACACACGACCCTAGCCATTCTTATACTAACTAGAGCATTCAAGTCCTTTCGCAAATCCTCACCAGAGCTGTTTCAAGCTTGAATAGAAGATCCGCACCAATCTCAAAGTTTTGATAAGAACAAATGTGAAAGGTTACATTACTGTATTCTCTTTGTTAATTACTAGTTGACAAAATAGATAACATCATCATTTATTTTTAACACAGTAAAGCATAATTATTGTACAAAGTCAAAAGGCCTTTAGATTTGGGCCAGTTTTGGGCTCTATCAGACATATTCAATGAGCCCAATTAGAGTACAAATTATACATGATTGTCATTTCTCTCAAGGCCGAAAAAAGAGTTGTTATTTCTCGTATTATTGTCGCTATTTGTTTTATTTTTTTCATATAGAAAATATCCATCTGACATAATTGTAAAGAGTTTAATTAGTATACACTGATAGTATAAAACTGTTTTATACTGTCAACCAATAGAAATAGGGAAAAATGATAAATCATCGTGAGTCTCTCATTATAATGGGTGGTTATTTGTATAAATTGGCATTTTTCCCTATTTCTATTGGTTGATAGACACTATTATTGCATTTAAATTAAATTAAATTCAATTGTAAATTGTTTGTTGTTTACTTGTAATTCTTCTTCAAAAATTTCTCAATTTTAATATGACAGTTATATCTTTTCCAAAAAAATAACCCTTACCCAATTGGCACGAAAGGAAAAGTAGGCACCCACAATTCATCATAATAACCTGTTCATCAAAGTTGTCATCATTGTTTTTCCGTTTTATTTTGTAGTGCCAACTGCCAACTATATGCACAATCTTTGTCAAAGGCACAAAACCACAAGATGGTGAAAAACCAGGGAGAAAATGATCTCCCATTTGTTGTTGAATATGTAAAAGAAGTAATAACACCATATTTCTTCAGGCACAGTTCTAAAAGCCTATTATTTTTGTGCCTGTTGCCCAATGATTCAATGAATCGGGGGCATGTCTATGGATAGTTTTCAAATGTACACAAGTCTAGTCCCATTCTTCAGGGTCAGGGAAGGGGAAGCCTGAGATATTTATAGTAGTTTTTCCATCAGGGGCAACTGGATCATATGGTGAGTCTTCTCCAAACTCAATTGGCATTGACTTCCAGTGCAGACTTGGTTCCCATTCTGCTTCTTCGAGGACCTTCAATATCGCTTTTACCACTATCTTGCTTCCCTCACTTGTCAGATGAATTCCATCACTAAGGAACAACCAAGATGTTACCAAACCAATTAATAAAATATTGAAGGAAATATATGCAGATTTGAGACTTCTCAATTTAGGGACAAATGAAAGCATATACTTACATGAAACAAACATCTCTCCAGTCTTTTCTTTTCTGGATTGCAGACCAAAGATCAATGGCCTCGATGTTCATTTTGCGGCACAGCTCCAAACATGCTTCTGAATATATTCGACAAGCTTCATTTGTCCTTAATGGTTTCCCCTGTGGATCACTGGTTCCAAGCCAAAAACACTTTAATCACCAGAGTTTAAGACTGAAATTTAAATGCCAAAAAAATCAAGAAATAAGCAAGGCAAAGGTTCTAGTAAAACAGCTAGACATCCTCTAAACTTATAATGTGTTGAAGAGGGTTTATAAGGCTTGGATTGGAGAAGATAAAAAAGTTATCCTTTTGATCAACTGGGGAGTGTGCCATCTTCCAAAATCCAAATCATTCAAGTCCAATGCAAAAATGTTAACAATTTGCAAGCTGAAGATGTCAATTCTTAACAAACCGTGCTCTTACTTAAGCTTAAACATTGGGTACAGGTTATATATTAGAGTTTAATTGGTATGCACTGACAGTGTAAAATAGTTTTACACTGTCAACCAATAGAAATAGGGGAAAGTGAGAATTCATGGTGGGTCCCTCATTATAATGGGTGGTTATTTGGATGAGTTGGTACTTTCCATCATTTTTATTGGTTGACAGTGTAAAACTCTTTTACACTGTCAGTGTATTTAAATTAAATTCTATATATTTATGTATTACCAACTTAAAGAGTTCACGACAAATGTGTCGGTGTAATCCAATCATAGTTTAGATATAAGCGTAGGCATCACTACTATGTAATCCTCTACCTTTTCTTTCTGTGAAATGTATAATTATCAAAAAGTAAATCGATTGCATACAGAACCTGTTATCAACGATTTGTGCCTCATTGATGGGAGGAGTACTAAGAAATATAAGGCGAGTCTTCTTTGAAAGGCTCTGAAAATTATTATAGGATTTGTGTCAAACTTCGGAGTGAGAAATATATGAGAGCTAAAGAAAACCAAATAAGTAATACTTGAAGTATGAATCATTTCTTTATGATAATTAATGACCAAGATAGGAAAGAGCTACTCTAGTATGAAAGATTTACCTGTAGATGGATAGCAATCTTCCTCATATTTTCGATGTATTCTTGGAGAGGTACATGAGGACCAAGGCCATTTGGATTCGGAATAATAGAATCATTCCCACCAAAGTACACAATTACCAATGATGGTTGCTCAGTGGCATTCTGAGTGAAACAATATGACAAAGCAAAAGGGTGATTCCTTTTATTTGTCAGTCTGAGCATGGATAAAAAAAATCACATTGTGCCAAAAAGCCAAATCTTTAAAAAAAAAAAAAAAAAGAAAGGTGCTTGCTGCACATTGTGATAATTAAGAAATTCATTATAGAATAGTATATTTAGCATTGTGAAATTTAGAATAATCTTCCTAACATGTCGATGCTAAGTTCTTAGAGAAGTTCAGAACATGTGCAAAGATCAATTCTTCAAACTAAACTGTAGCACGTATAGTGACGTTCATTTATCATAGACCTCTTTTGTAACCCAAAAAAGTTAAATTTTTCTTACATTTTTGAAGAAAGAATAACCAAAAAAGAAGTCAAAGTGAAGAAAGAGGAGAAAAATCTAACTCAATAAAGTCATAATGCATTTAACACTCAGAAGCTGAATACCTTGGGAAAAATTTTATCCAGAACCTGCAGAGCACGCCTTGAATTCCAACCAGCGTATCCTCGCAACACTATGTCTGCCTACGTTACGCAATGAGAGATAAGTTAAACTCATTTGACCATCATAATGCAGTATTACTCCCAAATAGGCACATATAAATGTAAATCCACTCCATTATTCCGTTGATAATTCAAAAAGAGGCGTATTTTATATTTGTAGTTTTCTTATGTTAGTCTTTACTTATTATTATTATTATTCTTCTTTTGTAAATGAGGTCAAATGGATTTTGGGATAATTTGCGTGTACTTCAACTAATTTACATCATCAATTTGGTCAAAGGCATGTCATTTAAGTTGGGATTAAGAATTTATAAAGATATTTCTTGTAGCATATATAGCACCAACTTATTTGGCATAGTTAAAATTTTAATCAAGAGGGATATTTAAAAATAATAATTTTTTTTATGATACAACTTGGTTAGATTAAAGATTAATTATTGATAGCATAACAATTTTTATTGAAACAGTTACACATTATAACTCGAATCGTGCAGTAACACTTTCTCATCAGAAGGTCCTGAATAAATATCCCTCAATTACTTAGGTACCCCCCAAAAATAAGGAGGTATAACATTGCGTTCACTCTTCTTCCAACCCTTTAATGTTTATTGATCCTTAGAAATTCAAACAAGATGCAAATAGAATAAATCTCAATATCATCCATTATCAACAAATAATAATAGTAAATGGGCATATGGATCTCTTTGAAGGAAGATCTTGCACATATTTGGCCTGTGTTTCCAGTAAAAAAAAAAAATCCATTACATTGCGTGCACTCTTGTTCTTGCCAATTAAATGTCCCCTTTATGCTTATTCCTAGAAAGTCAAATAAATGCAAATAGATAAAAGTCTGAATATGGTCATCTGAAAATATAAGAAAAAGCACATTCCTTCCTACGAAGCTTATTAGCATAAACTACGGGAAATTGTGGCAGAAAACAGCAATTTCAAACTCTTCTATACATGTCAATGTGTAATAAAAAAATAATTTTAATGCGTGCTTAGTATAAAGATTTTTCGTTCATCATCCAATTATATTTTGTTATATTATTAAAAATGATTGACTTTTATATTAATTATTTCAAAAATTACACATATAAATAAATGTAATTAAGTAACAGTATAAAATTTTTTACATAAACACTGACAGTGAACATATAAATATAAAGTTACTTCTTCGCTTTCTTTGGATCATTCAGAATTGATGCTAGAACGACCAAATAAACCATTCAGTCTGATATGGCATACGTAAAACATAATGCACTCAGTTAAACAATCTCCGAGACTAATAGCAATTTTTCTCGAATCATTTTACACGCATTGTTTTATAAAGAGTTAAATATAAGTAGGCCAAATTAAAATATGGATTTGATTTGTATGTATTGATAGTTTTACACTGTCATCCAATCATATTCTTCTATTTGTATGATTTTTGGAGCAGTGAGATAAAAGTCATGCATGTTTATTTATGTGGCAGCATATAATTAGATAACAGTGCACTATCTATCATACAAATTAAACCCTTAAAACATTCCTAACATTTAATCAAAGTTTCAATCATGCTCAAATGTTTTATTTAATTTGTACCACCTTCATCCTAAAATAACTAAATTATTTCATTATCATATTTTTTTTTTTTTTTGAGTCCTTTGTCTTTCTTATACGTATAAGGACAAATTTAGGAGTTCTTCTTTATATATAATATTCCATTCATATTTGACCACCAGATTTAATTTTTGCAGATGACTTTAAAAATTTTAGACACAAATAAATCAGTAATTTTACATGTAACCATAAAAAACACATAACTTGAAAGAGTCAACTATATATATATATATATATAGGAGATAATCAAATGAGGAGTGATTTTCTATAAAGGTGAGAGAAGTAAATATTAATCCTTGAATGTTATAGGAATAGTCAAGATTAAATCATAAAGTTATATAATTTTTTTAAGTGATTATATGTTCTATAAATAATTTTAAATTTTGATTATTTACATATAGTTATACGGTTTACATTTGCTCCTTTCACTCTTGTTATAACCTATTCCTTTCACATTATATATATATATATATATATATATATATATATATATATATATATATATATATATATATATATATATATATATATATATATATATATATATATATATATACTACTTACATTTTTTAATCCAAAAAGTATCAATTAATTACTCAGGTCAAGTTATTAAAAATATCCATTGCATCCCCTTATATTAATCAAGTTGTTTTTTGCACGTTCAAAACAATACACTTCTTCATAACGATAATTAAATATTTGTCTCGCTAAACACATTTCAGCTAAAAAATAATTTATTATCTTTCGCGGGTCGGTTGCTTTCCATTAATTATATTTCATATATTCACATTCATGTCAACATTGATTTTAATATCATCAAAGAAAAAAACTGATATAAAATGAAGAGCTATTTTGAAATAATTTAAAACATAAAGCGCCATTTTAAAAAAAATTGAACACACACAAATTGAATTCATGTCATCATTTCCCATAAAATAGACGCCGTTTCTCATGATAATAGCAAGAGCGAAATACATTAATTACAAAGATGATCTTTGTAAATTAATTTTCGTAATTTTTGTCGCTGACAGTTTTGGGAGAAGGGAGGTTGGGTTCATTCTGAAATTAACGTACGGTGCCACTCTTGACGATAATTAATTAACAGATAGTTGAATTTTGTTTTTTTTTTTTCTCCCCATTTTTACGAGTTATATATCCTTGCAAGTGTTGGATGTGAGATTGCTCTGATACCAAGATGACTTCTCATGAAGTGTTCTCCAACGAATTCAAACTTTAAACTCGTCTCGTTGAAAATGCAGTTTGCTTAACAATTGAGGTATACTCTTGTAAGAAACAATTAGTTATATATGACCTACAGATGATGGACTACAAACAAATTTATTGAACCCAAGACAAATTCATAATATAAATATTGGATATACATATCACAGAGTATTGCAGGTATCGTCCAATTAATTCCCACTACAACAGCCACTTTTGGTCCTAAAGTAATAGTTATTCATATTACAATTGTTTACTTCTCTCTTTACAATTTTTCATGAAAAAAGAGGTTAAGAAGCTCTCCTTTTTCTCGTAGAAGGAATGCTTAAGCCATAAAGAGAAAGTAAGAGATTGTGATGTATTAATAACATTAATCAACAAAATATCCAATCATCCTCTTTCTCGCGAGGAAACCATAATCAATATCACAAGCCAAGCTTCTAAGAAGAGGTAGAAGAAAGTACCTGACGAGCATACAAGTGAGAAAGAGTAGCTCCCCAACCTTCATAATAACTGTATTGAACAATGGAAGAACCAAAGAGCACAAATTGAGGCCTTTGTGGTCCAAACATCTCTCGCTCTCAAACATGAACATGCTACACAATGAGACAAAGGGGGCTGATATTTATAGACGAATATATATCTTTTCTTCTCTTACAAGTTACAATCATGGAAAGCATCAACGTATATTTAGAATTTTAGTTGTAGTTTGTTTAAATTTCTATGTCATTGCTTAATAATAACATTAAAAGACAAAAGAACACTAAAAGTTGGGGTCAATGAAAGATTGCTCCCTAAAAGCAAAAGAATACTTGTACGTCACTTGTATGCCACCTAGGATTCACAAGGTATGTCATGAGATTTCATACACAGTTCTTTAATTTTTCCGATAAAATATGTTTTTATATATCATCAACAGAATAATATAAATATGTATTTTAGGCTGTATCACTTGTCCTCTACATTTTGGAATATCATAAACAACTACTGCTACTTCTTTTTTCTTTTCTTTTCGATATGTATTATTTGAGGCTCCACTTACTGACAAGAAGTGAGGAGCTGAAAAATACAAACGGGGTCTGGGGTATACAAACAAAACAGCACAATCATCATAGAACTTAGGCTTAGCCTATATCAGATCTGTGAGAACATGGCTAATATAGCGCTACACCTAGTTTGTAACAGCCCAACCTAGCATACACTAACACTTTGATATTGGTTCAAATAACATAAATCAAGCCTCATACTAATATCATATTATCAGTTTGAGATCTCCTTCTCACTCTGGTCATCACCAACTGCATTTGTTTCCAGATATCAAAAACTCAAAACAGAACATATCTGACAGATCTGAAACTTTGACAGTGATAAAAAGCTCAGATGACTCAGATATCGAAAATAATAATAATAATATAAATATGACATAAATAGATGTAATTATAATTATTATATTCTTTTGATATCGTTTATGTTTAAACGAGTAAGATATTTTTTAGGAATTAGTGATTAATATTTAGCTAAGAATTTACTAATTTAAATTACTTTTTAAAAAGAACATGTAACTTAATATTAACCGTTGATTACTAAAAAAAATTATTATCCTACTAAAAAATAAAAATACCGGAGAAACTTCCTATATTATTAATTAAGTGATTTTCATATATAATATATTAATGACTACAGAACTTCCTATATTATTAATAAATATAGATTCTCTTGTCTGATAATTTCACATAAACTTTCTAATTAATTAAGCAATAAGAAAGTTTAACCAGACAGGCAATTTTCAAAATATTTTCTGATCGGACTTATGTCTTAGTCAATTTTAAAAATCACTAGTTCATGTTTTCTTTTTATAGTAAAGAGGGACCAAATCCTGCCCCCTAAATACTCCAGGGCAAACAAACATCAGCAAGTTCATGTATAAGAGGCATCCGTTCTTTAACCCAACGAGTTCACCGGCTACGTAGATGTAACATGAGTGGATAACTATCCTTGGTCAATTCAACGACCTGCAAAGAGCACACCAGATACCGGTTTCCACACATCCAAACTTTGATGCAAAAGGTATATCCTTCATGAAGGATTGATGATGACTAGGTGCCAACAAATCAGAGAGTAGAATAATATCGTTTGTTAGAAAATCAATTTGGACTATTATTTATTCAAAGTAATAAGATGAGATTTACTTTTTCACCAGATTTGATTACGTGAAGAAATAAAGAACATAATCACTTTAAATATTGTAAAGTTACGACTGTTACGTTAAAATTTTAAACAATCATATTTAAATTTTTTCATGCTTGTACCGTTAAATAAAATTCAAAAAATAAGACGAAGATTATTAGGTTTAGAATCCAGAACAATTGGCTAGACACACACACATACATAGGATCAAGTTATACTAGTATAATATTACACTATTGAATAATTTTTTGTTGCTACAATTTTTTACAAAACCTACCTTTAAATTAAAAGTTTATATCTTATAGATTATCTCTATAAAATTTCTTGTTAATAGAAAATCGTTTGATATACTTTTTATACATTTCAAAATCAATATAATATAAATGTTTAAAATGTACGTAAATAAGAATTATTTGATTACACTCTTATTAATGTTCAATTTTGATGAAATTTGACATAAATAATCTTTAGCATGGGTACTTATAATTCGATAGTTAGATCGATAAAAAATATTTCTCATGACTCAGCTCTTTGAAAGCTTTCACCTCGACTAGAAGGAAGAAGCCTAGAAGTCAGTCTACCTTCTGCCTTGTCCTTCGCAATAGAATAAGAAAAGGTTTATTTTGAAATAGAAGTCTTGTTTTCTCACCAAGGAAGTGCTGAAAGAGCCTTGGCAGACATTCCCCAATGAATCATGGCCTCCTTTATTTAGTTCAATCACGAGTTTAAGGTTTGCGATAGATGTTGCCTAGTTCCACCTTTATGCCAAAGTTGACTCTGATTTTCTATTTGAATGAATAGCTTAGGAAGTATAGATTGACTTTACTGGATTCCGCCTTGACTTACAAGCATCTCGATTGGTCTATAGACTATTCTTCTTGCCTCGTTCCTCTCCATCTTTTCAGGAGTCAGGGTTTTTTATAGTAGCTGGGGACTCAAGTTATTTGATTACACTTTTATTGATGTTCAATTTTGATGAAATTTAGCACAAATAATTTTTATCATGCGTAATTGTGATTTAGCGATTGAATCAATAAAAAGTGTATCATATAGAAAGTTATTAATGGTGCACCTATACTCAAAGTTACATCGGTGTAACTTTAAGCAGTTGTTATACTATTAAACAACTTTTTATTGATGTAATTTTTTACAAAATCCGTCGTTAAATTAAAAATTTATATCTTATAGAGATCATTTTTGCAAAATTTCATATTAATCAAAAATTGTTTAATATACTTTTTATATATTTCAAACTCAACGTATATCCTATTTAACAGTTATTTGATTACACTCTTATTGATGTTCAATTTTGATGAAATTTAACACAAATGATCTTCATCATGAGTAATTGTAATTTGATCGTTAGATCAATAAAAAATATATCTTATAGAAAGTTGTAAGTGATGTAACTATACTTAAAGTTACACCGGTGTAAATTTAAGCAATTGTTACACCATTAAATAGTATATATGTATAGCACATGGATTAAATAGTAAGGTCAACAAAGTTTAAAGATGATCTGGTGAATACGCATCATGGGTCTATTGTTTTGATTGTGTTTATGTTACCAAGATCATGTAATTCAATAGCTGACCATTTGGCTCACAAAGCTTTGGTTGGTGGATCCGAAATTTGTATTCAATATCCCCAGAAGATATTTTGTATTTGCTTAATAGCGATGCTTCACAATTCAATAAACCAGTATTCACTTAAAAAAAATGGATTATGTGGTGATTGATTACAGAAGGGAAAAACAAATGATAAAGAAACACTCATTCTGTTCAAGCAATTGATTCTCAGGATCGTGGTTAGTTAGTATAGATATGCTTTGGAGAAAAAAAGACTTTGACCATATTCAATCCATAATAATCTGTTGTTAAATAATTTATACTAGACGCGGGTCGAAATGAATATATATTTTCT
Source organism: Pterocarpus santalinus (assembly GCA_031439595.1). Lineage (NCBI taxonomy): Eukaryota > Viridiplantae > Streptophyta > Magnoliopsida > Fabales > Fabaceae > Pterocarpus > Pterocarpus santalinus. The sequence continues at coordinate 19,711,919 of CM062532.1, read as the reverse complement.
GAAAATAATTTAGTAGATAATGGCTTGATAATGTTAAGTCTAATAACTATCTAATAGAAATAAAATATTATTTATTCACAATAAATTAGTAGTTTAGTAACATAAGTAAAATAAAGATATCTAACCCCTTTAGCCATACATTTTAAATATAATGAAACTATATGTATTGGTATGAGCTTCATTCTTTTTACTCCACTTTTGTCTTTATCCTTTTCAACGCTCATCTTTTTTTTTTTTTTTCTTTTTTTCTGTTGTACTGTGGTTTTTAGTTGCATTGTTTACAAGTTGTATTTATTTGGGAGCGTCTCTCTTAAGATTTCTTATTAAGATTGACTTCTCATGTGAACGAGTTCTATGTGTAAACTTGTAGGAGAAAAGAAAATAATTCATAAAGTAATAAGGAGTGAAATTCAATTGCTTTCTATAATATCTTGTATTTTAAATATTATTAAATATTGTGTATTTTTCTTTTGTTCTTAACTTAAAATAAAATAAAACGAATATAAATTAAGGTATTATTTATAGTTGAATAGAAAATAAAGAAATGAAATCATATGATTTTAATTAATTTTAATTTTTAATTATTAATATAACAAAAAGGATCTTTTATTAAAATATTTTTAAATTTATATTAATTTTTAATTTTGAGTTATAGTTCGTTATAATTACACATTGCAAATGAGAACTTATATGGTATGAGAAATAAGTAAGGATATGTTTGAAAAGAGTAATTATCTATTCACCTAATAGTATCATTTTTTCAAAAAATGGCTCTTCTTAATTTTCTCATGTGAAGATTTCATAGGATATTCCATTTTTTTTTGGGAACTTTTCAGTTGTAGTGTACCAAATTTAATTTAACTTTTACTATATTTGTAGTTATCTTTATCATGAAGTTGGATTTAAGATAATGAATTACTTTTATGTTGTATTAATGTTGGTAGCTCAATGTTTCTTATCATAATTGTATAGATTATTTGTGCTTTTTGATTTTTCTTTTTTGTAACCATTTATCGGTTATGGAGTGAGAAATTAATAATATCACTTAATGTAAATACTAACAATTATACCATCAACAAAAAAAAAAAATCAACAATTATGAATATAGTAATTGAGAAGTTATAAATATTAATAGTTTTCATTTAACGATAGCCCGCTATAGACAAACTTTAGTGAAAGAAGTGATTCTTCAATTCATCAAGTAGTATTATAACAATGAGATGATAAAGATACATGCCAATGAATTATTGGAAAGAAATACAAAAGGAAAAGGAAGTGTGATATAGTTACTGATACATATTGAACTAATGGGAACAATATATCTATACCTGAGGAATGAAAATAAAAAAAAGGACCAAGTCACTACATTTGTTGAATTACTATTGTGGTGCTCTCATGCATTACTCCATCACCTAACAATCTATCCCTCAATGAATACTACCATGTGCAGCCACTAAAGCTTTAGAACTACACCATTATATGTCTCATGCATGACTTCAAAAGCTTTGGAACTAAAATTAAGGAGAAAGGAAAATAATCATTCGTGAATCTCCATTCACTATGGGGGCATAAATCATTCTTTGCATTCTTTCTATGTATTCATTGTTGCATAAGAAAGCAGTAATAATATGTAGAAAAAGTTGTACTACTTCCTTTATTGAATCAGAGATGAATCAAAAGTATAATGGAAGAGTCATTGTGGTTTTGGGTGAGAAGTCTCATCAAGGATGCTTGAGGAATGATGGTTTATACAATGGCTAGTGGAATGACTCCACATTGGTAACTCTGGTTTGGTTGTTGTTTAGCTTAGCTAGTTTTGGGCAGAAGAAAATAATGGCAGAAAAGAGGGTGATGGAACAAGTTTTGGGTGGAGAGGCCATTAGTGGAAAGACCAAAGGAAAGGAAAGGAGTGAAGTGTTGGCCTCATATAAGCTCTTTGCAGCTGCCAAATTCCTTCACAGTGATATCTGACTCATTCCCCCAGTCACTCATTGCTTTCTTTGCATTCCACACTTGCTTATACAAATACTTTCCTTTCTTTCCAGCATAGGCATACAAATTCCCCTCCCTTCTTAATTTTTCTTTTTGGTCAATCCTTGCTTTTAATTAGTATGTGTTATATTTGCGAATATGAAGAATGATGGAGATTGGGGGGGGGGGGGGGGAGGGATGGGGGTTACCTCCATATTTGCCACAACCTCATAAGATCATTTCACCCATCCTCACAAACTTTGAATGTTGAACAACTACAATATATCACAGTTTTTATCTCTTTTTTCTCTTAGATCAATAGATATCATTGGTAATGGCATAGGCAAGTGGAGGATAAACCTTATGAAAACTATTGATAGGGACCAATTCGTGTACCACGAGTTAAGAAGCTTGTTGCTTTCCTATTATGGAATTGAAGGTAAGGGATAATAATAACAAAGTACTACTTGGTGGGGGGAGATTCATTTTTTGGGGGAAAGTATGAAGTACCTCATGGTCAAAAAAGGGGAAAGAAAGGCCTGATAAAAGGAATTAGTGAGGAAATGTATAGAGTAGAAGTAGATAAGTCTACAATAATGTAAAGAGTAAAGAGGAAGAAGTAAAATTAAGTGGTGAGAGTGTATCATGAGAGAGTAGGTTAAATTAGAGAATGCCAACTCCAATAAAAATTGATGTAGCAAACTTTTAAACTATCTAAGATGGTAGTAGCTCATTATACTATAACCTTGGTCTCAAGATTAATATGTTATAAATAGATAGATATTTTTTAGTGGCATAGATAATTTACAAGTTTAATGAAAAAAGAAGCATTGCAATATATGTTAAATTAAAATTTGTCTAGTATTGATTGTTTAGATTGTAAAAGCTTTGAACATTTATATTTTATGGAGAGCACATAGCATGGATATGGATCTCTTGTTGTGTTTCATCTGCATCTTTGCATCTATATCTGTCCTTATAAAAGTATCTTCAACTGCTCCCTTTAAGACGAGTCTAGGTTTGAAGCAACGGACCTCTATCTCCATTTTCGTTTCTGCTTATTACTATAGTTTTTAATCGGATGACGTGAAAAGCAAAGGAGCCAAGCCTAGTTGAAGGTATTATGGTGGGAAAACAAAAGGTTGAGGTGTCTCATTTTTAATTCATAGATGGCATATTTATTTTCTGTCTAGTAAAAAAGCAAGTGATCACTAATTAAGGAGGCTCCTAGACTGTGTTAGTTTAGTTTCACTATTAAAGATTAGCTATTCAAAGTCTACAATTATTCGTATTCAATGTTTAAATTATCGGGTTGAAGATGTTAGCAGCAAATTGTAGCTTTTAGTGTTATCTTTGCCTATTAAATATATGATGATCACTCTTGGTGCCAATATGAGAAATGAGGCTACTCGTAGACCCATGATGGATATATAGTTGAAAAGAAGCTATTCTTGTGGAAAGCTATATTATCAAGAGCTGGAAGACGTATACTGATAAAGTTTCTTCTTAATAGCTTGCCATTGTATTATATGGGTCTATTTAATGTACTAAAAAAGGTTATTAGTAGGTAATAATAAGACGACCTTAAGTCTAATAGGATAACTAGATTGGGGATGATTGTTTTAATAGTATATTCCCAAGGCTTTATTCTATTTCACTGTAGTAAATTAAATTCATTACGGATATAGGTATGTGAGTTGGTCTCATATAGAGGTGGAATTTTGAATGGAGACAAAGTCTTTTTGTTTGGAAATTTCAACAATTGCGTGATCTTAATACTATGCCATAGGAGAGTATTATTGCAAGCGATATAGAGCATAAAGGTGTATTGAAAAATTGAATTGAATGGAGTTCTTCTTGTGAAATCCTATTTAAAGCAGGTGGCCTTTGCTTCACCCTCCTTAACTATATCTATAAATTGCACAAAGAGAATGTGGCAAAGGCTTGTTCCACTAAGAGCTGAATTATTGGTTTGACTTGTTCTCTTAGGAAGATTGAATACAGAGAATTGTTTATAGAGATTTGAGATCATTTTTATAGTGGATACCTGTTGTTCATTTTGTAATCAAGAAGAGAATAGTGTTAGTAGTCTTTTTTGCACTTGCTCATTCACTTGGAAGGTATGGTGCTTTGTCTTGTCTTGGAAGGGTCCTGTATGGTTGTCAAAGCTACCCAAAGGGGTGTTTTAATTCTTGGATAGGTGTAGGTTTGTATGGTTTCCAAAAGAAAATGTGGATTTCATTACTCCTTCATGTTAATTGGAGAAATAAAGTGTTTCAAAATGTGGAGCTTGACTAAGAACAACTGAGCTCCCTCATTAAGTTGTGGCAGGATATTTGATCAGGGGTTGGTGTTTTGATTTTCCTTACGCCCCTTATTTCGTGGCTTGTAATCCGAATATAGCTAGAGATTGTAGAAGACATAATATGAGATGATGCTTGTGTTGTTCGTTGATGTTTTATAGCAGTTTGTTTTAGAGAAGTTCATGTTTTGTGGTTTTGGTTCTTTTACTCGTTTGACAGTTTCCCTGGGTGTTTCACGTTTTGTGATTTGGTATGTTGTCAGTTTGTTTCTTTTCTACTTCTATTCCTGTTGAATGTAGTGAAACCAATTGTGAAATGCATCGTAGGTTACTACTTCTAGACACTAGATAGCCTAAGACAAAAATAGATGGAATAAAATTTAAAGAGCAAGGGATGTTTTGAATGAGGGGTGAAGGATTATGACTAAACTTTCTAATTTTTCTCCATTCTTCTTCCTCTCATCTTTAACATCTCTCTCCCTACTTATTCTCATTGTTCTTTATTATTTCATTGTAACTATAGTGCAAAATCGTCTTGGATTTGTAACTTTATCATATTTGATAAATTCAATACCATGTATAACTGATGCATTATTGAGTTGCAAGTTTCCTTCCTCTCTATTAGTACTTTCCAATTGCTACCATTACATTGAACTGTAGTGGTCTTATCCTTTCTCTTGCTACCAAAAGGCTGAGCAACAGAGATGCTCTCCATTTTAATTTTTCTTTCTTTGTCCCAATTATTATCTCTCCCATGTAATATTAGGAGGCTTTTAAGGGCTTTTTGCCAAGCCCACAGGTGAGTCATTGAATATGCCATAAAAAAATTTAGAATCTCTTTTTTATTTTTTCAATTCATCAACGGCAATAAAGTTTGAACCCCTAATCTCATATATACTTTTCATGCCTCTCACCACTAGACCACTCCTAGTGGCTTAAAAAAACATTAGATGAATTTTACAATTGAACTCATTATAAACATGAATCAAAAAAAGAATATGAAAAAGATAGATAAAATGATAAGCATAATGTCACAACTTAACTTGAGTCATGACCAGCACAAAGAGGAAATAGCCTCAATATACAAATTTTCTAGAAAAATAGGCGATGTCTCCTTTGTATTCGGGTCAGTTTCCCAAAATACAGATCCTTTTCTTGGAGCAAACAGCACATACATAAGACATTAGGGATCCAAATATTGTCATAATGCACCTCACAACATGCAATATAGTTAGAGTATCATAATTCCAATCATTCATCCAAAATCTACTTCAAAACATAAATTCAGTCATTTAGTTCAAAGCGATAAGCCAAACGTCAACCATGATAGCAATTACATAGATAAATAAGTATACATATCCAAAAATATCTACTTCATACTTAAGATACATAAACTTCATAACAAATATAAACACCGAGGTCGAACCCTGCCTGTGACATTATGGAGCATTATTACTCAACTACCTCCATCAAAAAGGGCTCACCAAAACCAAAGGGCAACTACTGAGAAAGAGGAGAATCGGATCTTAGTTGGCACCAGTATCTGAAAATAAGAAGGACAAAAGGGCGAGTTTTGCATCTCAGTAAAAGATAATATGTCTACAACATACGAAAGGCAAGTATAAAACAGTCCAGTGCATAATCATAAATATAAATATATAATTCAACTACACATTTAGATTCCTTAGGATTCAAAACATTAACTTAATTTAACGTTAACAAATAGGGGTAAAAAGGGGCCAAGCGGCCTAGTAAAGGCCTATGGCCTAGCTTGGCTTGGCTGTTTCAAAAACAGAACCAAGCCTAGGCTAATTTGAAGTCCTATTTACCTTAATAGGCTAGGCATAGGCTCGCTGAATGGACTACGAACCTTGTCAAGCCGGCTTGGGCTTGTTAGTTATATGCATCTATATGGGTGTTATATAAAATTATAAGAATGTTATAATGAGTCTCGAATCCATGCCCTATTAGTAACTAACAATCTCACCACTATACTACAACAACGCCTTGTAATTTCCTATGCATAATTTTTAATTTTCAATGCTTACACTATATAATTTTAATATTCAATTTAGAAAGTGAAAACTTAATCAGACTCTTATCTCTAATCCCTAATTTCATTAATTCCCTTTTAGCTACACAAGACCCTCACTAGTGTCACTCTCATCACCATCTTCTTCCTCATTCCCTCAGCCATTGCACGTTGCGCTACCATCTTCATCAGTCATTGCAATATGGTTTTATCCATGGCGACTCACCAACCATCGCCCCATCTCCATTAATCATTGCACACGCAGTTATTTTCACTTATAGTGACTCAGCGCCACCATGTCCTCTCCACTTAGTTACCATGGCTTGTTTCTACCTAAGGCGACTTAAGCTTAGTCACTGCACTTTAATCCTCATTTGTGGGTATTGTCGAGTTTATTTTTTTCTTCCTTTTTTTTTTCTTTTTCTGTGCCGTGGTAAAGAAGATTTGAGTAAAGTGGTTGAGTTTCATTAAATTATCAATTTATGAAATAAGTATGAGTCATTGATGGGGAAATGGCTGTCGGGGAGTTTTTTTAATATAGAATCTGGTATTTTGCAATTTTGGTAGTGCGTTTATGCATTTGCATTTTTAGAATTTGTTGTGTTTACGCAGATTTGGTTTTAATCCTTTTATATAAATAGGCTCAATATGTTATGGCTTATAAAACCCATGAATTCATTGAAGTTGTTACCTTGCAGTGGCGCTCTGTGCTTCTCCATTGAGGGATTTTGTTTATCCTCTTAATTTTATATATAATAATAATAATAATCATAGTTCTTTCTATAAAAAGTGTGATTCATTGATTTTAAATGAAATTGTGTGTTGCTTATTTTATTGGGTCTTGTAAATGTAAACTTACTATAAATTAGTGAATGTACACAATGTACTTTGGTAGTAAAAAAAAGGCTTTTTAAATAGGCTTTAGGCCAGGCAATACTTTTAAACAAGGTAGGCTTAGGCTTAAAAAAAAGAAAAAGACTATAATGGGCCATAGGCCAAGCTTAGGCCGAGAGATTGTAATACAAGCCTGGCCTATTAAGGGTGAAACTTGGCTTGACCTGGCCTATTTCCACCCCTGTTGACAAGTTCAGGTGGGGAATTAATCTCTCCGATTTACAATAGTTATCATTCTCACATATTCGTAATGGTCAGCCAAGGTTTTTGGGAATTGTGGTTCTTTACTCTTTCAAAATATGCGAAAGTTTTAAGTCAGCACCTTATGTATCCTTGGAGGGCTATATGCTCAAGACATTTTTTTGAGATCAAAAGTCCTCATAATTACTCCTTAGATATCAATGAATTGAAGAGCGATTTTTAATAAATTTTAGGAAGTTAGTAATTTCTCCATATTTCGTCAGGAAGTTTAGGAAAACACAAGTTTTCAAAAATTTGTACTAAAATCCAAAATTTGGATTTTGATTCTTAAGTATTTTGATTTTTTTAATATTTTTATTGAGCTTAAATGGGGTTATTTCCTTAATTTATATTTATATTTATATTTTAAAATTAATGGGAAGTAAAGTAAAAAGGGGACATTAACTTGAAATGTAAATAAGTGTGTAAAACTTTGGCCTAAGGAGCTTTGGAGATCAGAAGAGGAAGGAAGGAAACAAAATTAGGATTTGGAAATTGGGAGCCACGCTTGAGCGCAGCTCCCTGTGCTCAAGCTTGGACCTCTGTACTCTAGTGCGCTTCCATGACAAAGCAAGGAGGATTTTGAAATGAGATGCGCTTAAGTGCGATCTCTTGCAATCGAGCATTCGTAAGTTAGCCAAAAAAAATAAAAGGGGCTAAATGCCTTATTCTGCATCATTTTCTCTCCTCTCTCATTCCCTTTCCCTCCCCTCTCCAAGAATCATGCACAAATGGTATTTTTATCATTTTATACTACTATTTACCCTCTCCCATTCCTTGTAAGTTGTATTATTAACCGTTCTACTAACTAATTTTCTTGTTCAAGCAAGTAAGGAAGCTATGGGAAAGCTTTGGGAAGAGAACCACTACTCTCCTCTTGCTCTACTCCATTTCTCCACTTATCGAGGTTCTAAGCCCAATCTTCATTATTATACCATGAGTTAGTTAAATCTATGGTAAATCAAAGTTTGGTGAAGTATGGAGGAGGCTAAGGTTTGGAATTCAGGATTTTGGAGTATGGAAGGTAGTTTAGCTACATCCATAACTCCAAAAACTAATTTATGTTTGGTTTATGATTTATGTGACATTAGATAGCCGACAAGGCGACCTTTTGGCTCTTGGCACCACAGGCAATTACAATCCTTGCTTGTAGGAACTAGGTAGTTGATAATATATCCATAACTTGTTTTAGATGTACATATGATTTAGAGATGTTATATCTATAACTGAAATTGTTGGATGTCGAGGTTAGACTAGTATTTTATTGAATTTTCGTAAGGCCATCTATATCTTCCTCTCTCTCTCTCTCTCTCTCTCTCTCTCTCTCTCTATATATATATATATATATATATATATATATATATATATATATATATATATATATATTTGCCTATTCATATTGTTGCATGTATGTGGGACAAGCTTCTTAACTTGAAAGCTAATTTTCGAGACTTGAGTATTTTGATAGAAAAGAGATAGTATCATGTTATTAGAGATTTGTAATGTTTTAACTCCACTGTTTTGAGAAAGAATTCCATATATGTTTCAAGTTAAACATTTTGAAGGTATTGTACTAAACTCTATGTTTTGATCATATAGTATTTTAAATAGTCAGAAAGTTGTCATTTGATCATATGGATAATTGAAAAGAAGTTGATGCATTTGAAAGCTATGTTCTAAAGATTGATATGTGTCTAGAGGTTTGATTAATTTTATTTTTAGAATATAAATGTTTAATAATTCTATTGGAAATTCACATAAATGGCTTGTATGGGAAGGTTTCTTTAACAAAATTGTATGCTAACGACAATGGACATTAGTCCTTGGTGCACCTTGGTAAAACCCCAGCTAGCAGGGTGTTGCTAGCTCGGTGTGTATGGTCAACACATTCAGAATGATTACTAGACATACTAGGGTCAAGTTGCTGAGGTCGCTCAGACATGGGGACTCACACTGGAGACAAGTTGTCGAGGCTACCTAGTTGTAGATTGGATATAGTACTGTTAGGGTTAGGCTGTCGGGGGCCACCCAACAGGGAGATAATTCTAGAATAGAAATCTCCTTTTAAAGTTACAATTATTGTATTTCATTACACATGATTTATATTGTTATTTTCAAATGTTCTATATTTATCTTCAAGGAACTTATATCTCTTGAAATTTAAAGGTGATTTATTGAACTATGGATATTTTAGAGATGTTTTATAAACAAGATACATTTTTTGGAAACCTATATGATACTCTAAATATCTATAGACATATACATACATATGAATATTTTACTTGAAGAATGATTTATGGATTTGCTAATGGAAATTTGTTTCAACGTTTACAACCAGGTTTTTTATGAGTATATTTTCTTAATAAACTTATGTTATGTTAACACTTTTGCATAGGCTTGTCCTACTCTTATTATAGGTATATTATTTCTCACTAAATTGTGGAGTCACTCCTTATTTCTCTCTATGTTTCAGATATAGATTTGTCCAAAGATTAGGTTCTTTCGCTATGCAATATTAGCAGCTTCTCTTCAAAGAGTCTTCCCGTCTGATGTCCCATCCATGGTATGGACCCTTGAATAAATTCATATTGTAGTTGTTGCTCCATGACAGCATAGGCAGGATCTAGCCTAGGTTGTTTTATATGAGTAAGGATAACTTTTGTAATATTAAGAGCGGAGTTATACATGTTGAGCTATGTAGACTGAATTGGATATAGATCTATATGTGTATTATGTGTGTTGTTCAACGTATTGAAGCTACATTGAGTTGAAAAGTGATATAAAAAGGCTTGCTGGGGGACGTGTCCCCTATGCGTCGGTTACGGTTTGGATTGGGTCGTGGCAATATTGATGTAATATTTATTGTTAATTTATCAATTTTACCTTTTATTTTCACTGGTTAAAAGAGGTGGTTACTTTCTACCGGATAATGTACATCTTAGGTAAAACATTAAGAATTCATACTTTCCACCACAAAATAAAATTTAATAAGGGCATTTTTATAAACCCATACCATAATTATGCATTGATTTTAGGATTCTTAATTTGTGTGAGAATGGCCAAATTGACAATTGAACCAAAGCAAGTATTCAAAGTAGAAACAATCACATGTACAAACATATAATACAATCGTTTGCGGGTTAGCACCACTCCTGGTAACTGGGGATTCAACCTTCGACCATACACATGTCCAAGCATGTGGCTTACATGCATGAGTTAGCACCTCACCTGCTAACTAGAGTTTGATTCATGGTACACCAAGGCTAATGCCACTACCGTTAGCTATAGCTTCTAATGGTGAACTTACCCCAAAATCAAATTACATTTTCACTCAAACCCCATTTTGCCAAATTTTCAAGAAAACTAAATATTGCCTCATGGCCAAGAAATTAAAATGAATAAATAAACGAAAATTTAACAAAAGTGTCACAATTCCACAAATCATATCCAAGACATGCTAATCACATTCAAATCTTTACTAAATCACAACTTCACAATTTAAAGAATAGATAGTAAGAGTAATATAAGATCTTGCCTCATGTGTAAGCTTCAAGAGAACATAAAGCTCCTTTCATTAATTAAATTCCTTTTCTTGTAACTAGTCATACTGTAATGTTCCAATACAAGTTTTTTTAGTAATTATTTAGAGTGATATAGCATGGAAAATAACTATAGACACACTAATTACTCACAACTCAAGGTTTGAAGAATCGAAGAGTAACTCCAAGGATAACACCAATCCAAGTGATGATGCTCGGAACCCCCAAATGCCCATAGCCTAGGGTTCCAAAGAACCAACTAACAACCCATGAAACACATAGGAAGCTTGATAGAATTAAAGAAGCAAGATTAAGTGTCACTTACTACTCCAAGAGGAAGAAAAGAGAGAAAGAAATCACCTAAGCTGTCCACTAAGCTCCATGACCACCAATGAAGTTTCTAGTGAGAGAAAGAGAGAAAGATATGATGATGAAGAAAAAGAACTGGGTTTTGGATGGATGAAGGGGAAAACCAAGAAAAATAAAGGCGGAAAAGATTAGGGATGAAGGTTAGGTTTAGGGGAAAAGAAGGAAAGAGAGAAAGATCAAGAGGGAGAGAAGTGAATGTGAGAAAGAGAGAGGGACTGCACCTTTATGTTTTTTCTTGGTGCATTGGTGCTCAAGCAACAAGTTTTGGGCACTTAAGCACAAATGCCCAGACTGAAATTTTTCCCTTTTCTTTTTTCGTATCTTACACTTGTAGCATGCCTAAGGCCTAGAAGGGTATTCTTAACTATATGTACACTCTGAAACACCCAAACAAATAAGAGAAAGACTTTTGGGAAGTCTCCAAAGCTCATCCTAAAATAAGGATTAAAGTTAACATCTCAATTTAAATCAAGTATTACATATAAGCCTTCTTCTCTTAATCTAGTTATCAAACCCTAGTAGATCCTTGGCCAAAGACAGCCAAAAATTGCTAGAAGATCTCCTCTTAATGTTGGAGTAATCCCTTTTCTACTCTCACAACACCCTAATAAAAACTCTCTTGGATTGTATTTTGGGTCTCCTTTCATCATTATTGTCAAAAAGGCATCAAAAAGAGGACGAGGCAACCCCATTAGGCCTAAAATATGCCCAATCAAAATTTTACTATAGCTAAAAGTTACAAGCCATAACTCCATCACGTAGGGGGGCGTGAAGTGCCCAATTCAACACCCAGTTTGATTGCTTTCTTAATTTGTATAGCCTTCTACAATGGGATTTAGGCTTGGATGTCTGCATGAAAGTCATAGCTCTGTGTCTTAGCTTTCCAATGCCTTTAGAACCCCCCTATTTGCACTTTTGTAACTTAAGATATGGATGATTTAGTGTAGCAAGATCAAGGTTGACATGATCTAGGACAAATTGTATCTTCTAGCTTATTTCTACTTTTTCTCCTAGAAGGCTTGAGAATTTTTGAAAGTGTCCATCCAATAGCGAAGTTGTTGCTTTAGTTCTTTTCTTTCCAAAGCATTTTGAATCACCCCATTTAGACTTATGGAAAAGGAGTTATGAAGATTTCTTTCAAGAGATGTTTTGATTATATGCAAGCATATAGGACCCCAAACATCTTCAATTTGGCTCTATAATTCTCCAATTGCCAAGATAGTGCACATTTAACCTCAAATCCTCATTTTCTACCTAAAATCATTCAAGAAAAATAAATTACAAGAAGTGAACCAATTTCTAAATATTTACATATTTAACAGCTAATTTAATCATGAAAACTATACAAATCAATATCAAAACCAGCAATAGATGTGTCTCTTTTTCACACACATCAACTTGTATGTTTTAATTATTTATTTGATACTTTAATTTATTTTAATGAGATTTAGTGATTGTTACTAATTTCATATTCATCCTTTGGTTGTAGCCATAATCGATTAAGAATAGTGGACTTATTTATCATACCAATGCTTTGAAAAATGGTTTCATTAAGATAAACATTTATATGATATTGTTTGCGATGTCTTCTAATTATCTAAACCGAACTTCTTGTTGTTGCTTTCTTAATATATTTTATTGGTGCTGCAATAGCAAATACTGCTTGAGGATCTTTTGGTAGAGTTATAACATAATAAGATTTGGATTAGTTATTTTTTTACAAGTACGATGTAAGAAGAGAATATCATATTTAATTTCATCAAACTTGATGAGTTATTAAAGTTTTATTTTATTACACTTTTTTATTTAAGTTAATAATTAGATTTAAGTTAGGAGAGTATTTAGGTGTAGAATTAAAAGTTTATTTATTATTAACTTTTATATTTAATATTAATTAGTATATATGATTATTGAATATAAGAGTGATAATAGACTATAAGTTTAAACTAACCTTTTATTTAAGAGCATTTTAAAAATAAAAACAATAAAAAAATAGGGACAATAAATAATAAGGAGTGGCAATCATCCTACTATTTTAGTTGGATATAGGAAAACAATCACCGAAAAGGAAAATGAAAGCCTAAAATCTAACTTATGTTTTTGAAGTTTCGACCACAAGACTCAACATCTAATCAAATCATATTTTCCCACAAGTTTATATAAAAACTTTGATAAAGCGCTGGCTAGCATGAAGGGATCTGTGTCGTGGAGGGTGGGACCACATATCCCCACCAAAATTTGGAATTTTTTTTCACGAATATATGGATTTATGATGTATTCTTGTCCCATTATTTATTAAGTTTGATACTATACTATGATACAAAAAAATATAATTGAAAAATATTAATCAATTTTTCTATTGTTACGCCCATTACATAAATTTTCTCAATCTGTCAATGATGGCCAGATTATCCATAGTCAATGATGTACAGCAGTGCGATTGCCAATGAGATTGTAGCATTCTCCAAAAAAAAAAAATGAAAGAAAGAAAGAACAAACATGTAAAACAAATTAAAGAAAGAGAAAGGATAAGCAGAGATCGATATGACTCCCTTGTTTCATTAAAAAAAGTAAATGACTTAAATATGTTTTTGTCGCTGAAAATATATTAAATTTCCGTTTTGATCTTTATATAATTTTTGGTTTGGATTTAATCCAAAATACTTGAAATATGCAAATTTAGTCCCTAAATGATTCCTATAACAAGAAAAAAAAAAAACAAAACTTAAAGTAAATATCATCTATGCTCATTAAACAAAAATTTGTGTAAACAAAACTAAAATTCAATTTAATTTTAGAGATAAAAAAATATTTTTTTGACTTGTAGATGAGAAAATATATTTAAGTCAACTAAAATAAGACTAAAAATATGATTATTCTACATTGCATAAAAGATTTGATTTGATATCGGACTAAAACAAAGTAATAAAAGAAAAAAAAAATAACCCACCAAAACAAAAAAGAAAAGAATATTAAAAGGTACGAAAGTTGTTTTGAAAATGACACACAAAAAAAAAATTGGAAAACAATAGTATTAAACTGCGTTTTGCCTCCATCCCCTTATTTTCCCTTTTTCCTTAAAATTTTTACCCTTCTTTTGAATGGTTTACAAGTTACAACCATTCCTAGCACTTCTTATGAAGGCGAGCTCTTAAGGGGGAATGGGGACTCTCTCACCATCGCAAACTTGCCACTACACCCCTGACAACACCATTTTCTTCAAACACCATCATGGTCGTGCCTCCATTGTGGCACCATAAGCACCCACCATCGAATGACATTCATGCTCTCACAAAGTGAGAAAGGGGCCGGACACGAGCTTCTAAAGTTTATCTTTTTCGATTAAATTTATATTTGTATCTTAAAAAATTAAATAACTTATTATCTTGGCTCTTCTTTTATCTTACTATTTTATCATTTAACTAGAATCTAGAATTGGTGTTCATGGTAGCCAAGTGTGTTTCGATGTAATGGGAGCATTGAGTGTGAGGCAAGAAGTGAGTGGTGACTAAATAATCAATGGTGAAAAGGGGATTTGGGAGAAACTAGCGGTTTGGGGTCAGGAAGAAAAGGGGTAACTGTCGGGGTTGGGGTAGGCGAAATATTTGGGTGTTCATAGAGTGAATATATTCATAGCCAATAATACAATAACATTTTATGAGAAAACTCACTATTAACTTATACTATTATCTAAAATGTCATTCTATTATTAGTTGTGAATATAATTTATGTGATATTTTAGGACCACTCAAAAATTTCTCACTGGGGTAGAGCCTCCAATGTGGGACAAATTTGTGGGAAGGAGAGTGAAAAAATGGGATGTTGGAAAAAGGGTAAAATAGAGAAATGAAAATGAAAATAAAACTTTTATTATTAATTGTGTTATTGTATAACCGGTAAATTTAATATCCAAAGGTTGAGATTTAGCCATCATGTGGTGATAAACTCACATTCCCCACTTAAAAACTCACCTACTATTGGTACCGTGTTTGTAATGAAATGGTAGAACATGGTATTTGAAATGAAACACGTGTATAATGAAAATTTTCATAAGTTGATAATTTTTTAATTACTTTTTGAAATGTCAATGTAACCAATTTTAAAACAAATTAATAGAAAGGATCCAATAGTAAAACAAACATTACTACTTGCAGTTATAATATTAAATTTTCTTTTGGAGCAAAAAATAAAAAAAAATGAATTTAGCGTCAGCATATAAAAGAATTCTTTCTTATTGAACATAAAATATACGTATATCGGGAAGCAAATTATGCTGCTGGTCGTTTAGCTAATATGGGGCATTTTTTGAATTTAGGAATTTGCTATTTTTTGTCTATTTTTTTTAATGCAAATATCTAATAGTTGTTTTACAAAATCGCAAGGTTAAGAAAACCAGACCAGGTATTAAATCAGTCAAGATACTACTTCAAAGATTTAGAAGTTCAACCAATTCAACCAGAGATTTGATTAGGATATATATATATATATATATATATATATATATATATATATATATATATATATAATTAAAAAATAAAAAGTTATACTAAGTCATTAACAATTACTAAGATTTTGAAAACGGACTGGACAAAGTACTCAACATTGAATAATACATATCGTTTTAGAAGCCCAAAATGTCTCAAAATGTGGTAAACATGAAAAATGTTAGTTGTGAAAAGACCAAAATCATATCAAAATGATTAAAAACAAACTTTCAAAATATTTATCAGATTGTCCATATTTCTAGAATCCACCAATGATTTGACCTGGGCTGGACAACACGTGAGTCTTCCTCTGTAAGCTAGTGATGCACCCTTTTTCCCAACGCATTGCCCTCCTTCTTTCCATTCTTTGGCTCTCATTTCTGCACCTTTAGACACCTTTATTGTCATTTTTCAAAAGTCATTTTACCTTCAGATCATCATCACACAAGAACTTGTGATAGCGGATAGGCAGCGATGGATGGCGGGAATAGCAGTCAGCGGCGACAAGGGCAGGGAAGAAGATGGTGGCTCAAGATTTCCTTTTCAATGAAGCATCTTCTAAACTATTTTTTTTTCCCCAATGGCAAATGGTGGCAGTCATCACCCAATCTGCACTTTTCTTCTATATATATATATATATATATATATTGACATTGTTTGGCTTGATTTTTTGAGGGAGGGGGGAAGAACCGGCCAGTCGACTAACTAGCGCCGATTTGGCCGGTTTGGTAGTTTTAGGCCAATTCTAATGGTTCGACCCCAATTTTCAAAATCTTGCTTTTCAGGCCAAGATTGGACCAGCTAAGTGAGTGGTTTCCGGTAAAACTAGTCGAACCAACCAATCCAGTCCAGTCCAATTTTCTAAACATTGCAAAATCCACTTAGAATTTAGACCAGATCTAAGCTTTACCAATCCGACATAAGCTCAATTAGAGTACAAAGTTATACCTACATGTACTCAGGTGCTGTTATTTCTTGTATTATAACTAATTGTTTTCTAAACAAATTATCCATCTAACTAATTGTGTATTTGATGTTTTAATTTTAAATTACACTTCCAAAATTTCTTAATCTAATGTGATGGTGACATGTATTTGCATAATATAGGCCTTCCTCAATATGCACAAAAATGGTAAAACATGCATTCACAACTACACGTAAAACCTTTATAAACGACACATATTTCACAAGATGGTGAGACATAATTATTGGCTCAATCAAAGAGCAAATAGTACAATCCCAAGTTCAAAACCATCCATATATATAGTCAAATACGAGGAAGAACTGATATGTAGATATGGGAATCAAGAACCCCGTAGTTATTTAGGCACCGGACTAAATGCCTATTATTTTGTAATTAACGCCTTTATGGATTCAAACAATTGAAGCTTGTCTATGGTTGTCAAATACACATAAGTCTACTCCCATTCCTTAGCGTCCAGGCGGGTAAAGCTAGAGATATTTATAGTTGTTTTTCCATCAGGACCAAGTGGATCATATGGTGAATCTTCTCCAAATTCAATTGGCATTGACTTCCAATGCAGTTTTGGTTCCCATTCTGCTTCTTTGAGGACTTTCAATATCTCTTTTGCAACTATCTTGCTCCCCTCAGAAGAAAGATGAATTCCATCCCTATCAATCACCAGCCATTCAAATGAAAAGATATACAAAGGATTTTAAATTGCGGTTGTGAATGGGAATGTGATAGTTTTTGTAGTTATTGCAATTGTGGCTATCATGATTATCGCAATGTGTGTTGCAACTATTATAACTTAAAATTTTGTGTGTTTGCAATTTGAAATAGAGCTTGTTGTGGCTCTTGTGCGGCCATCTTGTAGTTGATTTATGTGATTGATGGTCACACCACAAGTGCAGTGTGATGCTGTCACGATAGTGGCCGCAATTGCAATATTGTGGTTGTATTATGTGTGATGCAGTTCACAATTTAAAACACTTTGGATAATTGGTAAAAAGCAGAAGTATACTTACGTGAAGCAAACATCTAACCAATCATCTCTTTTTTGGATTGTAGACCAGAGATCAATGGCCTTGATATTCATCCCCCGGCATAGCTCCAAACACGCTTCTGAGTATATTCCACACAATTTATTTGTCTTTGTTAGCTGCCCCACTTGACCACTGGTTGCAATTCAAAAATTTAATTCATCAGAGTTATATATTGAAATGTAAATTCCACATAATCACAAAAGAAGAATGTTAATAATAGCTTCAACTCTTTGTGGTTTTGAGCTGAAGATGTCACATTTGATACACCAGCAATTCTATTACTCAAGCTTAATCTCAAATATGAAAGAAAACATATAAATTTCAGGGACAGGTTTTATTTATACAAAACTATATGCTGGTTTGAGGGTAAGGGATGTTGTTAAAGAGATAGCTTGCACATTATTGACGTATACCCTGATGTTATTTTAAGCATATTGGGTTTGATTTAAATCATTTGGCCTTTTTTTTGTTTTTTGTTTTTTTTTTTTTTTTTTTTTTTTTGCATTTGAAATAGATTTGGCCTTTGCATTAAAGTTGGCATTAGGAGTGTTTAGACCTAATTATTGGACTTTGGTATAGATTGGATTATTTGATTAGAAGGTTAATTTAGTGGCCTTCTCCAATTTCCGCCTTATAAACCCCATTCTTTCTTTGAACTTATCCGAAGTGGGACTTATATTTCTTAGGTGCTCTGTTTGACACATTGTCTAACAAAATTACTAATAATTCAAATTATCATTTAAAAAGATTGTCATTTTTTAAATTACTGATAATGTTATAATACAACATTTGATATATACAAGTAATCTAATTAGCAATTTACATTGTCTTATTTAATATATAAAAAAGATTATCAGATAATATATGTCTTTTAAAATAATAATAATAATAATAGTAAATAATCTTTTTGATCCTAAGATTTTATATTTGACATCAATTTAATCTCAAAAAATTTTTTGGCATTAATTTTATCCTAATATTTTAAAATTTGATGTCGATTTGGTTTCAACATTAAATCTCACTTAACACCGTTAAGGAGTATACTAGTTGGCTCACAAATATATTTTTAATGAACTTCACATTATCAAAATTATTTAAAAAAAAATCAGAAAAAAAACCTCCCCACTCCTCACCCCCTACAAAATTTGTCATTGAACGAAAACCCTAGAGCAGCCCCTTCCTCTCCCTCACCACCATCCACCTCTAATCCACCCCGAAAAGTCAAGATCTATCTACTAGAACACGCGAGGAAAAAGCATAGCAACCTTATTCACTAAACCAAAACCCAACCTCTTTATTCCATCAAGCTTTCTTTCAGGCAACTCCAGTATAAATTTGATAGACCCTTTCTTTAGTACACCTAGTGGAACAGTGCACAACACCATATCACCCTCAAAGGCCTTACTTCCTGCAATAACCTGCATTCCATCACCACTGTGGGAGGCGGTGGTTGGGAGTTTTTTTTCCTGATTTTTTTCATAATTTTGATGATGTGGAGTTTATGATGAATACATTTGTGAGTCAGCTAGATGCTCACTAACAATATTAAGTGAGATTTAATAGTGAGATGAAATTGATGGCAAATATAAAATCTTAGGACTAAAATAGTTATTTACTCTAATAAAAATAATAACACTAATAGGAGAATTATCATATGGATAGTAATTCACATAGACATCTCCTATGTGGGCAATCCACATTGTCATTTTGAAGGTAATATGGATTGCTTTACAAATCTGGATTGCCAATAATAAAACTCAACTAAAAATGGTAATATGGTAGATCCAAGTAATTTAATTGAAGATTATCAATAATCTAGATAGATTACCTCAAATTAAACACTATCTCATATACATGTGTATTCTCTAATACTTTCCCTCACATGTGTATGTCACTTAATCCTTTTTTTTAATTTTAATTTTAGGCATTGGGCTTAGCTTAAATGATTTGGCCTTTGTATTAGAATTGATATTAGAGGTGTTTGGACTCAATTATTGAGCTTGGTAATGGATTGAATTATTTGATAAAAAAGCTAACCTAGTGCGGGACTTACATCTCTCACACACATGTGCATTTTTCAACATAACCTAAGGTATTTCTGGCACTACGTTATCATAGTCTCAATGTAAGTGTAGGCATCATTCTTATGTATATGTCCGCCTTTTCTTTCTGTGAAATTGTAACTATTAAGTAGCAAATCAGAACACGTTACCTGAATTGGCGGATTTGTGCCTCATTGATGGGAGGACAACTGAGAAATATGATGCGAGTCTTCGTTGAGAGGCTCTGGCAATCATTAGGATTTGTGTCAAACTTTGCAGTGACAAATATAATTTATTATGAAGGTAAAGAAAAACAGGTAAGCAAAACTTGAAGGATGAGTCATATCTTCCATATAATGAAGGCAAAGACAGGAAAGTGCTACTGAAAGTTTACCTTCAGATGAATAGCAATCTTCCTCATGTTTTCTTTGTATTCTTGGAGTGGTACATGAGGACCATGTCCATTTGGACGTGGAAGAGCAGAATCATTACCACCAAAGTACACAATTATCAATGATGGTTGCTCAGTTGCATTCTGAGAAGAAGATGACAGAGCAAAAAGGATGATTCCTAATTATATGTCATCAAGAATCAAATTAACCACATTGTGCAAACCTGAGTCTAAACAAAAATAAAAGCGTAACCTGAAACTTATGATGATTAGGAAATTCATTGTAGTACATTTAATATTGTAAAATTGAGAATAACATTCCTAATATGTTCATGCTTAGTTCTTAGACAAATTGAGCATATCATGTGCTAGATTCTTCAAGCTAATTGTAGCTTAATTATTTAATTTGCGAACACTTTTTCTTCAACCAATTTTTAAAATTTATGAAGAAAAGACAAAAGATTCAAGATGAAGACAGAGGGGAAATTTTGAATCAGCAGGGGCATTCTCAGAGTATCAATACCTTGGGAAAAATTTCATCCAGAACCTGAAGTGCACGCCTTGAATTCCAACCAGAGTATCCTCGCAGAACTATATCCGCCTATGTCATGCCAATGTTTGATTAGTTATGCTCATTGACCATCATAATGCATCCCAAAAGGGCATATGTAAATGTAATTTCATTCCATCTTTTACTGATATTTTACAAAGTTAGGCATTTGATATGCAGTGCTCTCATATTAGTCTCTTTGAAACAAAAAGATTTTACATCAATGCCTCCCCCCCCCCCCCTTCCCCTTTTTTGTGAGAGCACGAGATATCCTTACAATTTTGGCTCATTTGAATTGCCTAGGTTCGACCTATTTGAATTGCACACAAGATTAATACTCCATCAACCGTTGGAGCACAAGAATTATACAGTCTCCTTATAAAAGTTGCTTGATAGGATTTGAATTTGGATCCTTTACCTAGAGGGTCAACAATGCTTACGACTGCAATCAACTCTTTCTGAGTAGATGAGACTTTGTTTATTTTTCTATATATGGAGACTCAACATAGCACGTGGTGTTGCTCTTGTAGATAAAACGTTATCCCTTTAATTAGAGGAATGTTATATAAATGCATTGAGGGACATCTTTTCCTCAGACATACTTGCCACCCATTGTTAAAATGTCTCTCTGTCCTATCAAATGGTTTTGAAGCAGTGTGTCGTGTCACACTTGTGTACAAATAAAATCTCTGCTTTAATCATGCTGATCCTAAGATAGTCAAACAAAATTCAAATGAATGTCTCAATATAGTCAGCCAGGGTCCACAAATAGTAAAACAGCATATGAATCAGTATGAAGCAGAGGTTCATAGATACGGAAAACTATGACATAATAAGTTTGATCATCTGCTATGTCAATGTATGAGGACTGTAATCAAGAAAGCAATTTCACACTCTTTCAATGATTCAAAATTGAAGCAAGAACTGAAACTGAATCAACCATTTAGTCTGAGATGGCTTAAACCCTAGTACATGCAGTGAATGAATATCCCAGAGTAATGCTATTTATCATGAATTATTTTTTACCAATTGTATTATAATATATATATACACAATATCTGCGATAAGTCCGTTACAAAGATGAAGTTCATAATCTGTGTGTATGCATTCCTAAAGATCAATTCATAATATTTAATTAGCATAACTCAATATCCAATTCATAGTATCAGTTAAGGAAATCACAATCATTATCGCACACCATAAGGCCTTAAGAAGAAGAAGAAAGTACCTTACGAGCATACAAGTTAGCAAGAATAGCTCCCCAGCCTTGATTAGAATAACTGAACTGAACAATGGAAGAACCAAACAGCACAAATTGAGGCCTAGCTGATCCTGCCATCTCTCTGTATTCTTCTTCTCTATCTCTTACATTGACATATATGGGGCTGAACATTTATAGAGGTGGATTTTATGTATCTTTTCTTCTTGAGTAAATGCATCTTTTTTTATTTTTGGAAGGACTTTTGGGATAAATTAATATAAAGAAAAATGTTATGTGCATCTATTTTGTGTGAGCGAGTCGACTCACACTTCATTTACCATTCGATGGAATATAAATCTCACTTAAATTGAGTCTAGACCCCACATAAAATATATGCACATAATATAAATCTAATATAAACCACTCAAACAAAAAGTTGTAATAAGAGTACGTAATGAGTACAAACCAGAATTAAAAGGTTTGTCCAATAATTGGATACAAATCTATGAGAGATTTGTTACAATAATGTGGATCTTTTTTTCTATGATAAACAGCTTTCTTATTTATCATTTGATTATTTTTAATTTCGCCCTGTTTTTTGGACGTCCATACCATATTCTTTCTTTTCTTTGGCTATCAAGTCATAGATCTGCTCACGTAAAGTCATTTTTGTTGTAGTTGGATGGCTAATCCAATATTTGGTTGTTTCTAAAAAGAATTACCGTTCGAAAAATTATTTTAAAAGTTTTTAATTATATATTATTTTAAATATAAAATAAATTAATTCAAATACGAATTGTACTATCCAGCTACTGTTGTAGGTACGACCAACCAGTTACTTATTGCGTGGTGACTAACTAGTTACCTTTTTTAATCTTTTTTGCTTTTACTTTTTTAGAGGAAAGAAGCTCTCCGAATTACTTTATGGTGGATTTTCTGATGCAGATGCTAATAAATCTGCAGCATGTAGATCGCCTTTTTTCATATATTTTAAATGACAAAAATTGTCAATTCAAGGGTTGTAGCTCATTTGATTGACGTGCTGCAGTCCCACTTTCTTTTTTTTTTTTTATTTTCAATAGTGTATATTACGGTGCACCAACTTAAATATAATGCAGCCATGCACCATCACCTTTTACTCCTCTATCTTCGTCACCATCCCCACGCCCTTCCCGTCATGCTCCCCCTCTTTTTTTTTTTTTTTCTTTTAGTTACAGATCTCACTCTCACCATCTCTTTTTTCTTCTCCTTCTCCATCTTTGTGCCCCTTCCAGACATCCTTCCCCCTCTTTCTTTTTTTTTTTTCCAGTTACAGATCCCACTCTATTTCTGCTAGAAAACAAGTTTTATTTTGGCCCAAAATCTTCTTCAACCTTGCCTAAATCGGTTGATCGGTGGTGGCCATGGGCAAGCGCAAAGAGGCGATGGTGGAGGCATAGATGGCGGCTGTTGATTGCGACGCAGGTGGCATGCACGGTGGCCATGGGGAAAACGCAAAGAGGTAAGACACAGACAATGGATAACGCAGAGAGAGAGAGAGAGAGAGAGAGAGATGAGAGAGCGGTGCATGGATGCACTATATTTAGGCAGCTGTATCACAATATGCGCCATTAAAATTGAGAAAATTAAAAGAAAGAAGAAAACCGAGAGTCGAAGTTAACCAAACAGGTTGTAACGCACGTGCTAACGCCATTTATCATTTAAAACATATAAAGAAAAAATGCCATCTACATTGTGCGGATACTTTACAATCTGCAGCAGAGTATCCACCTTACTTTATTTGTTTTAAAAAAGAAGCGGAGCATTAAGACAGAGACAATGCACTTTATAGTCTTTGTCTTCATAATGTTCAATCTGAGTTAAAATAACGTTACTCGGAAGAAAATATGCCATCCGTATGAGAAATTATTGCATGCTTTAGAATGGCATATAAAGAAAGTAGTGCTCAGTCCATTCATGTTCATTATTTAAACTTTATTTTTTTATTTTTATAATATGAAAATAATAAATATATAAATTAATGAAAGACCTCATCATATAAAATTGTACTCATTCTGTCTATAGCATGACAATTCAGCTACACTTATGATGTGTAACTAAAATATTACAGTATGACCGAGCACAATTCTATATAATACTTCTGGAAAATCTAATCATTTCCCATGCATGTATGATGCCTTTGTCACTACTCACACACTCCCATGGCAATGCCTTTCGGCCCATACCAAACATTAGATAGAAGATAAAGAGCATGCTTAAGTTTTTTTATTGTTTATTTTTCTTAGAGTATTGTTATTTATATATTAATTTTGTAAAAAGTATTTTCACACCCAAGCAATTATGTATTTATATTTAGGTATTTCAGTTACATTACTAATAATTCTGATTCATCAATAAAATAATTGAAATTTTCGCTAAAAATAAAAGCGAAAACTTTACCATTTTCACTTATAAGATAATTGAAATTCTCAGCCATTAACAAATAGTTTCTCACATATAGATTTGCTAGTAATGCAACTAAAAATTCCATTTATAAATATATGATTTTCCATAATGTCAAAAATAGTGTACATAAAAGTGTGAAAAAAAAAATTATGAGTTTAATTTTGATATATAGATAGTATAAAAAACTTTTATATGGTCAACTAATTATATTTTTTCATTTGCTTAAACATTCAAGTAGTGGGTATAAGAGTAAATTTAACTATATAAAAGTCTTTTATGCTATTAGTGTAAAAAAATTAAATTTAAAAGCATTATCATTTTTCTTAAGTATAAAAGTCATTTATTTTTTTAGTCTTTTATTTTTTTTTTCCCTTTCCAAATTTTATAACAAATATTGACCAAGGGCACGTAGATAAATAAATTTATCACATCACTTAGCATACAATCAAAATTTGAACAAAGAAAATGTATTACTAACAAATCTGCAACTCAAAAACTAGTTGCAAATGTATATCTATTAATCATTACACTTGTACATAAAACAAAAGTTTCATTCTCCTATTCCATTAGACATTATGTGTTCCTGGCAACCCGAAAGTCTAATATTTTAATAAGGCCGGGGTATTTGTTTACCACCATGGCCAAGAGCAAAAGTCTAATATTTTAACATAATAGTCAGTTAAAAAAATTAACTACTAGTAAGCTATGAACATGTGTGAGACCTAAATTATTGGTATGGATCTCCATCAACATCATTGTTGAGATTAACATCAATAGGCATTCCTTGATTGCTTGATTCCTCCATGAATCTCAACAACAAAGAGTTACCACACCTACAAAAAATGAAGGAAAAAAAAACTAAGCTGAATTGAGAAAATCAGCTAATTAAGGAGGAGCTGTTGGACATTAAAGATTAATAGATTGGCAGAAGATTACATACTATACTATACAGAATAAGCTAACTCATAGCTGAGAAATAAGGGAAAGGGGGAAATAAAATGTTCCTCAAGCATAAACCATGAAATCCCATACTGGTTTGGTTGAACTTTTTCTCATGGACTTGAAATAAAATGTGAAACATATTGGACTTGATATTGCTAACACTTGATCAATGGATGAACAAATTGTCTTTTCATTCAGTGAACACATTTCTTTTGGTAATTGGTAACAAATAAAATATGAATACCTTTTTATTGCCCAAGATTGAAAAGGAAGTAAATAAAAAAGACATAATGATATGGTAATCTAGTGTTCATTTATCACTGGTTGCCCGCTTAAAAGATCATCTTCTTCAATAACTAACATTTATTTACCAACAATTTATGAAACCTTCAAAATCTATTTTTATGAAGAATAAGATTTAGTGATATGTCAAATTCAACATTTCACTAAATCTTATTTTTCATAAAATCAGGTTTAGCGACACTGGTAAATTCTTTGAAAATGCTGATAAGTTTTAGCAAAACGCTGATAAGTTTTAGTATTGCGCTAGTAACTTTCTTTTCATACTAGAGAAACTTACCAGCATATTGTTAAAACTTACCAACATTTGCAAGATTTTACAAGGGTCTTATGAGACCTTCAAAGTCAGCATTTATAAATAATATTTAGTGATATGTTAAATTTATTGACTAAGGGCACCTAAATGAATAAATTTAGCATATTTCTAAATCTTATTCTTCATGAAATCAGGTTTAAAAGAGTTCCTAAGATGCTGGTAAGTTTATCTAGTTTGCTATTTCCATATTTTTTTTCTCCTTATAAAATTTGGTAACAATTATTGACTATGAACATCTAAATAAGTAAATTTAGCATATAACTAAATTTTATTCTTCATGAAATCAGGTTTTAAAGATATCAAGAGACGCCGGTGAATTTTTAGGAAATGCTAGTAAATTTTAGCAAAACGCTGGTAACTATATGTAATACGCCAGTAACTTTCTCTAGTATGAAAAGAATGTTACCAACATATTTTATACATTTACTAGCATTTTGCCATAAATTACCAGCGTTTCCAAAAATATACCAGCGTCTTATCAAATTTTTAAAATCTAATTGTGTGGTTTAAATGTTATGAGATACAGAGGTGGATTCTAATTCATGAAATGTACTATACTTTAATGATTTCTTTTTCTATTTAATATTGCAAACCTAAACTCATAAAAACATAAGCCTTAAACACATACAGTACAACACTAAAACAAAATGCAAACTTGCTAGTCATCATAGTTCCAACACCTTCACTTACAAAACCGGCCAAAAAATAAAATTTAGATTTAAAAGCCAATATAAAGGTGAACATAGATAATGAGTTATAGACAAAGAGAGAGGGTGTTCTAATCATACCTAAGACACAGGAATGGAGACCCCCTAGTTGGTCAATGAGAGAAGAATACTGATGGAGTTAGATAAGTAGCTATTGACAGACGATGAAGAAGTAAGAGGCCGTACAAGGGGGATGAGTAGTTGCTACTTTGGCTGATTTTGGAGAGGATGTTGGGGGAGCTAAATGCGGGAGATAGACACGAGAGGGGGGTAGAAGCGGGAGGGGGTTTGGTTGCTTTTTTGGATTTCAAATTTTTTACTTTTCATTCATTTACCATCTCACTATTTCACCTCATATATTATGTTTTTCGTCGTTTTGCTAGTTTTTCCCTGATCCACTCACACATAAAGTCGTATGCGTCGCAGGGTGAGTCGTAAAAATATGTCCCCCCTACATTCCTCTTGTTTTTATGATTTGATTAAGGAATAGTGGGGCCTGTATATCAGACACGTAAATATTTGTTTTCATTCCTTGGGATAAGGGAAAGTATTATAGGAAAGAGAGTTAGTGCAAGGGTTTGACCGTGATGGCATGGGTGAGCCTCTCATTGGTGGAGTTGAGTCTATCCTGAATGCAATTAGCTTTGTTTTGGGTGCTCCGTTTGGTTATATTTCTAGAAGGTTCAGACGATATTTTATTTGAATAAGAATAAAAATATACAGTAATTAATATGTTTAGTATATAAAGATCTTTTTTTAGAAGGTCTTTTAAAATTTCAAAAGGCCTTTTGAGAGAAGTATCTTTGAGATTACTTTTCATTCTAAAATAAAAAGTCTTTTGAAAAGTAATCTTACTATTATTCTCATATCAATAATTAAAAGTAATTTTATTTTATCTTATCCAAACAAAACTCATTCTCCCAAACTTACTTTTGATATATTTAAACTAAATAAAAATTATCCTTTTAAAAGTAATTCCTCTAAAAAATTTTCTTTTAAAATATTTTTTTCCAAAAGTTAAACCAAACAAACCGAAGTTATAGTACATGAAGCCTGCTAGCTTCGGCCTTTAGTTGCTAGACCCACTCTATTATTCTCCATGTCAAATGGCTAGCCCTTTAATTCGCACAATTTTTTTTTTCTTTTAAAAAGTTTCATTTCATTTACATGCTTTTTATCCAACCCCTTAATAATAATGTAATTAAAAAAAATTGTATAAAGTCATTCCATATAATTACTTATAATTATCATTTCATAAGGAAATGTATATATCCCCTCTGTCCAGCGCAAAGTAATTTTGAAGAAATACAAATCTTTATTTTACATTTGAGTAAGATAAAAATTTTCTTTCACTTTATAGGATAGGATAGGAAAGGAAAGGTGGGGCAGTGGGTCAAGCAATTGAGATAGATGACACTGTAGACCTTCAGGCTGTATGGTAGACCTTATCATTTTTTTAATCAGAACAGAAAAAAAAAATCATTTTCCATATATAAACAAAACAATTCAGTAATTCTAACTCTTCTTTTTTTTTTTTTGGGTCACACACACATCCACCCACACACACTCACACATCGGGGAAGGGGAGGGGGCTCTGCCCGGGAATCCGAAGCCACTTCCACTCTATGTAGAGTTTTAACCATGTGCAGTAACTCCACCGAGCCAAAGGCTCATCTGCAGTAATTCTAACTCTTGAGCCGTGGGAATGAAAACCATTTTTTTTTTTTTTGGGTCTGCGAATAGAAACTCAACTATTGTAGAGTACATATATTGCTGGGCGTGGTCCTTGACAAACAATTCGATTAGAGATCAATTTACATCGGTTGTTATTATTAGTTGTTCTTAAATTTCACAGAAATGATCAGTTGCACATAATTGTAACTTTTCTGGTGTGTTTAATAGTAAATTTTTGTTTCAAAAAATGTATTACTTGTGCCTTAAAATTCATTTGGATTGGCATTAAAATTAATATTAAAAATGTATTACTTGGGCCTTAATAATTTCATTTGAATTGGGATTAATTCTTGGTTCAATCTTTAAAATTAAGGCTAGTTTGCACTTGATATTTTTTTTTAGTTTTTCAATAAAAAAGCCCTAATTGGGCCTTAATAATTTCATTTGAATTGGGATTAATTATTGGTTCAATCTTTAAAATTAAGGCTAGTTTGCACTTGACAATTTGTTTAGTTTTTCAATAAAAATGCCCTAATGTAATCACTTTAACAAAGTTTGACTCAAGTGTAGGGGGGAGGACAATATTAACAGTGCAAACAGTGTTGGCAGTCATGGATCAAAAGGAAAATCCCAGTGTTATTTACAGACTTCTTGATAACTATTTATATGCAGTTACAGGTACCTTTTTTTTTGTTGGGTGTTGTTTTCCCCCCGCGGGGGGCGGGGGAGGGAGAAAGAATAGGGTATGAGCAGTTGCTACCAGTCATGTATCACGGGCGGGGGAGGGAGAAAGAATAGGGTATGAGCAGTTGCTACCAGTCATGTATCACATGATATGGTAATTAGTAACTGCACATTTCAATAATAAAATTTCCAATATAACCAAAATAGGCCAGTATAATCATTTATCTAGTAAGAATAACACAGATGATTGAGATATGAATAAGTGCTGTATTTAAAGATAGGAAGAAAGAAAGACAAATTACATCTTATTTTACAGTTATTCACATCTCTATAATTTTTTTTGGGTATACATCTTTATCAATTTCTGAAGAAGAAAGCTGCTGAACATATTTATTTGAGCATTCAAAAAGAGAATTACAAGTTCACAAATCACAACACTCCCAGAGGTAGGGACTTCAAGCACCATGATGACTTTCCCATTTATTATGATTGAACATAGGAGAACATCATCTTTGCCAATAGCATTGTTTAAAAAATCCATGTCCTTTCTGTAACTGTTGATCAAGGGCTCAACAGAATAGAGGCTCATTCATTAATTGCATGCAAAATGCACATAGCTCTATAAATCCCATTGCAAACTTTTCCGAGAGATAAGGTATGACACATTTATAGTGGTTTTTCCATCTGGACTTGGAGAGTAATATGGTGAATCTTCTGCATATTCATTTGGCACTGACATCCAATGCAGACTAGGCTTCCAATCTGCTTCTCTGAGTACCCTTAATATTTCCTTCACAACCACCTTGCTTCCCTCAGCTGACAAATGAATTCCATCCCTAAGCAATAACCAAATCACATAATCAAATGAAGGAAATGCATTTTTGAACCTTTCTCAATTCAGGGATGTATAATAAGAGTATACTTACGTGAAGCTAACATCTAACCAGTCATCCCTTTTCTGAATAGCAGACCATAGATTGATGGCCTTGATATTCATCTCCTCGCACAACTCCAATAACGCATCTGCATATATTCCACATGATTCATTTGTTCTTCCTGACTGCGTTGCACTGGATTCAGTCCTACCATAAATTCATTAGAACTAGAATTTTGTAATATAAATTTCGTAGAAACAGGAAATGATGATGCACAGATATAAACCTTAAGATATCGTTATAGCATTTTCTCCAAAACATTAAGCTTAAGCACAGATCCTAGCATTACTATGCTGAACAGTTCAAGAAAAAGTCGTGAAGTTCAAGAGCTAATGATTTATGATAGGTGATCCAGCTTGAGGGGAAGTGGGACAAGTGAATGATATGCGTCGTTATGTAATTATTGTCTAACTGTAACTAGACATGCATGCATGTGTAAACATAACATTATATCTCTCT
Organism: Pterocarpus santalinus; assembly: GCA_031439595.1. Classification (NCBI taxonomy): domain Eukaryota; kingdom Viridiplantae; phylum Streptophyta; class Magnoliopsida; order Fabales; family Fabaceae; genus Pterocarpus; species Pterocarpus santalinus. Next base: position 19,681,435 of record CM062532.1, on the reverse strand, counting down.
CTCTCTCTCAGAATAAATCCTTTTATGTGAAATCACATGACCTTGTCACAAGTTGATTTTTGATAAGTTCTTTCTAATAGAATTTATAAGACTCCTTCTCTACGCAAATAACTTTTGAAGAATCTAATTCACTTTATCCAACTCTAATGATTTGCAATGAAGTAATATCCTTATTTATAATCCTAAATAACTAACTAATGTGTTGTAACAATTTTCACTATTGATTAATAAAGTAGGGTTAAGCATGGGAGTTATAAGAGTATTTAATTAATAGTAAAAATTAATACATGAAAAAAGTATATGAAATTTTCATATGAGAAGGTCCATTTTTATCACTATATGTAGTCTACACTTTATATTTCAAATTATATAATAAGGAGATAGGAAAAGTATGAACCTGAGCTTTTTGCGAATTTGTTCCTCACTAATGGGAGGAGCGGTCAGAAATATAAGGCGAATATGATCTGAGAGGCTCTGACAAACGTTATGATTTGTGTCAAACTTTGCAGCAACAAATATAAGAAGTAAAAAGATAAATACAGTTTGTGCACGCAGTGAACATAGTTATAAGGCTTTTTTTTGTTTTTTTGACTGGATAGTTATAACAACAAATTTTTTATAGTTATAAGGCTTACTGGCAATGAATGAATTACAACAACATATATATATATATATATATATATAAAGACAAGTTTGGCGTGGAAGATTAATTTACCTTTAGATATTTTCAACGTATTCTTCGAGAGGTACATGAGGACCGAGGCCAGATGGGTGAGGGTGAATAGAATCATTACCGCCAAAATAGACAATAACCAATGATGGTTGTATAGGGGCATCCTGAGTCAAAGAAAATGACAGAACAATAGGGTTATTCCTCGTACCTCGGTCTAAGCAAGGATAGAAGTAATCACAACGTGATTTACCAAAAAAGAAGTAATGACATGTGCAAATCTGAGTCTAAATGTAAACAATAAAATAAAATAATACGTTTAATTCAAACATGTCCCATGCTCACTCCTATACATGACAAATTCATGATATCATGTTCACGTGCAAGATTCTTCGAGCTATTCTATAGTAAACCAATTCAATTTGTCGACTCTATTGAGTGGTGCCATTACTCCATTGACAACAAATGAGGCAAGATGTTTTATAAAACACAAAAAGATTCAAAAGCAGAACAATGAAATCCACTAAGGCATTTACTGATAATTTCTCAGTACCTTGGGGAAAACTTCATCCAGAACCTCCAAAGCACGCCTTGAATTCCAACCTGAGTATCCTCGCAAAATTATGTCCGCCTGTGTTGCCATGTGAACATGATAAACCAAGTTAATTCATCATCACTAATCACTAATTACATAGACAAAAGGCACACGTAAATCTAAATTGAATGCATAATTTGGCTGATATATGGAATACTTAAGGGTAGCTTCAGCGAAAAGTGCTCGAAGAAAAGGTCATGTTGCTTTCATCTCTTTTATTTTTCTTTTTGTTTTCCTCCTTTTTTTTGTTGGGGGCGGGGGTATACATGTTGCTTTCATCTCTAGCGGCCAAATTTGCATCTATTTTTAAAATCATTGAATTAATAATTTAAATTTAATCTATTCATCGATATAAAACTCATCAACAAAACAAAAAGGAGAGATAAATGGGAGGAATAACTCAATTAAATTCATTGAATGCTGCTGTACAAAATATATAATGAAGTTACAATTTGAATACTAGAGAGTCTAAGTGAATAATAATTTGAAAACAAAACTTAAACTATCTCCAAGAATGAAGGAAAGCAATAATGGAAGAAATAAAACTAGGGAACGGACACCAAATTTTAAATCAAAATTTTAAGGTATTAAGTTTATGGGTTCATTGCTTATAAAGAAGATATGGTTGTGCTTGGTGGCTACGCCAATAAAAGTATGATATCATTAATTCATACTATAGTAACTAAACTTTATCACAGTTTAATCAGCTTGTTACATAAGTGTATATTGAGTCTAAACTATTTGAGAAAAATTACAATGAGAATCAAAATATATAACTGTACATGCAGAATATGAAAGTGTATAGTTTCAGTTGCTTTTAGAATTAGAATCGCCCCTCAAAGAATCAAAATGACCTTAAAAAGATGAAGGGCAAGAACAGTACCTTTCTAGCATAAAAATTAGCGAGAATAGCACCCCAACCACCATTATCAAAACTCATCTGTGCTATGGAGGAACCAAATAGCACAATCTGAGGTCTCATTGGGCCTACCATTTTGTGTACCGTGTTTCTCTCCTCTTTTGCTCACCCTTACACAAACACGTACACACTACTCATCAAGTTTACATTGACACTGGAATCCATAATAATTTATAGACATGGATCTGTGGATTTTCTTACTATTTTCTTTTTTTCTTTTTCTTTTTCTTTATGCGAATTTGCTACCTCTGCCACGTCACATGCCTGCTGGATGGGCGGGATAGCTGTCATTCATGGCATTTTCTATTGCCAGTTAGCCATTTCATCCAAGATCCATGATTCAATTCAGTATAATATTATTCAAACGTTTGATAATTGAACTCTGAATATTCTTGTTGGGTGCAATAATTGGACTCTATACATTTTTTAACAAAAATTAGATTCCAAAATTGCACGTATCTATTTCTATTCTATCTACAAAAGATCACAAGGCTAAGATCTAGTTTGGTAATACACTCTACAGAGCTGCTCTGACTTATGAAAAGTATAAGCCAATTTTTTCTGTTTAGTAAACTAAAAAGTCGAGATACTTTTGCTCCTAGCTTTTAAAAGTCAGGAGATGCTCTTGGAGCCCTTATAGAGTCCCTTTTAGAGTTGGCTTGTACTCTCCAAAATTTAGAAGACTAATATAATTTTATTTTATTTAATAATATTAAAAATAAAAATTATTCTCTTTAATATTTATAATTAGTATAGTCATTTTAAATATTAAGAGTAATTTTACCAAATACTATTTTTGTGGCTTCTGCTTATTGAGAGCAATTTTTACATTATTTATCAAACGATATTATTATAACTTTTTGAAAGCAGCTTTTAGAGAGTTAAAATAGCTCAGCAGCTTTTAAAAAGTCATAGTGATATCAAACCAAGCCTAGGTCTCAACTCTGACTAGCTATAAAAACTATTATTTAAAGCTAAATGTAACAAAATTAATAAGAACTAGGTGTAGTGATAAATATATTGTATTCTTTGGGAGAGATTCTAAATTCAAATATTAGAGAAAGTAATTATTTGAAGGATTTTCTTATGACAACAATACTTAAAAATTTAATCTTACAATAATATTTATAGAGATACTTTAAAAAAATGTAAATGTAATAGTATATAAATAAATATGAAATCTTTCACCTAAGAAAAAGTATAAAATTTTTATTTAACCAATATTTATTGCACATATTTAAAAATATTTCTAACTTCAGAATAAAAAAAAGTATTTAGCTTTCCTTTTAATTTCAGATGTACTAAAAAAAAAAAAAGAAAAAAATATTTGTAACAAAACGTGAATGATGCATGATGTGTATACAAATTTTCTTTAAAAAAATAAGTATTTAATTTTGATATATTTTTAATATAAATATTTTTTATATTATTAACCAATCATATATTATTATTACAAGAAGAACTCGAGCGAACTTTATCTGCAATGTCAGAGGTTTATCTAAATATTTTTAATAATATGACATTACATAATTAAATAATAGTGTAAACCTTTATATTAATCATGTATCAAAAATCAAATTTAAAAAAAAAATATTAATCTTTCTCTTGTTGCGATCTCAATGTGGGATTAAACTCGGTGAATTATTTATTAATTTAAAAAATGTGTGTTAACTTCTCTCTTTTATTCCCTTTTTATCTTTTATTTTCAACCTCCCTTTCGCTCTCTCTTTAGAATTAGTCATTCACCTAAATATAGGATTTATTAATAAACATTACGCCATATTGTCCCTCAATAATTCATCTTTTCAATCAACAAAGTAGTTGACATAGTGGAAAATATAAACTATAGTTTTAAGAAGAATCTTGATTCGATTTTTAGAGAAAAAAAATATTAGTTGAGAGAATAAATTTAATTATACTCAAAAGTTATTAGTGTTTTTCCCTAATAATCGGAAGGGGATACTTTTGAAAAACCAAAAACTAATTGGTCTTTTTCTCAACTCTCACAAGATATATCTCAAGACTAAATTGCAAAATATTGATCCTGCATTTAAAAAAAATGAAAATTTTTTTTGAGACGGTTCAATTTATTTAAATTAATCATAAATTAATTTTCATTCGACTATATCAAAATTATATATTCTTTTTTTAAAAAATTATTTTTCAAATAAAGGTTTTATTCACTTGATTTTAGTAAAATCAAAGAAATATAAAAGAATACTCTTAATCTGAGCAAGCTGTCACCAGATTATAATACCGAAAAGGTTGTTTAAAAAAAAAAAAAAACCTTTGTGGAAATAACGCCCTTTTTATTGAAACAAAAAATCACATAAAATGAAGATTTTATAAAGCTAACAAGAAAGCATATATGTCATCAAGAAATAGAGGTGGAAACATCAACCTAATACATAGTATATCTATAATAATTATTTCATCAAACTTTTTTATGCAATTATTATTTTATCAAACTGATCAAGTCTGTGTACAATAATCAACTAAGCAAATGACAATTAAATCCTTAAATAAAACATTTTTAGTGCTTTTATATATATATATATATATATATATATATATATATATATATATATATATATATATATATATATATATATATATATATAACTTTAATACCCTATCTATATAAAATCTTTTTATTATCATATATCATCATTTTATTAAAAGTATTTGACTCTTACTATAATGATATCACAATTTATGTAAAAAAATAAGATATAATTATTATTATTTTTTAATCAAAGGCCAAGACTAGGAATTATTTCTAGGGATATTTTTCGGGAAGAGGGATGAGAGTCAAACATAAGATATCACAGGCTCAAATGAGATGCACAAAAGACAATTATTAAGCTATGGGCTCAACTGTAAATAAGATGTAATTATAGAAAAGATATTTTAGACTGATAATATATCAAAATTATATATGTATTAAAAATAAAAATTACAAATATTCTTTTTCAAACCAACAATATCCAATTTAATTAAGTCAACCCAATCCATCATAAGATAAAGTTATTTCAATGTTAATTTTTTTTAACATGATTTATTTAAAGAGAATAAGTATCAAAATATTTATATTGAATAAGTGTTAGTACTAATTTTTTTAATTAATTTTTTTCATAAACTGTTCATTTTGGTAAGGATTATTGCAAGTCTTCCTAGCGACATTTCAACATAAACCTTTCTCACAAGAGAAATACTTGCATGGTCCAGGAATACTATATGGCTGTGCTTCCAGTTAATTATATAAGTATATTTTGTATAAAATTGTGTATTAGTGGTGGGTCTTATATAAAATATATTTTACATAATTGGTTTGGAAACTTACATAATTGGTTTGGAAACACAGCCACATGATACTCTCAAACCATGCAAGTTTTTTTCTTCTCACAATGCATCACTTGACAATGTGGATATTTCGGAGATTCCCGACGTAAGCACATTTTCAACAATTTCTTTAAACGTCCTGGCACAACAATGTGCACGTTTATTATATATATATATATATATATATATATATATATATATATATATATATATATATATATATATATAGAGGTGAGTGATGATATAAATAACCTAAAAACTAATAATTAGAGCAAATAATAATAATTAATTAAAGGCCCCTTGAGTGTGATCGTCAAAACTACACTTTTGTCCCAGAGCATAACATGATACACCTATGGATATTCCGAGATTCCTGATATTGGCGGATTTTCGTGAGAATATATGACAGTATCTATGCATCAAAGAGATGGTGCATTTTCAAAAAAATAAAGAAAGATTCGGTCCAATTGATATATGAAAAACATTATGGGCAAATTATATTTCTCCCCCTTAATATATATATATATTTCCAAAGAGTGTGTTAAAAAATATCAATAAATTTTTTTTTGAATCCAAAATATTAGTAAAAGTTAAATAAAAATCGTGTATTATTTTTAAAAACTATAAATATGATCAAATCAAATTCTTATGATTAAAAATAATACAGATCTAGTGATGGTGTAACTTTTTTTTACAAGATGCATAACAGATTCTAAAATTGAAGAATCAAATATAATAGCGTAGTTATATTTTTCAAGTAAATGGCATATCCTTAAAGCCGTTGGGAAGTGAAATGACGTAACCCAGCAACTAATAATAATTAAAAACCCACTGAGCCATGGCCTCCAACCCATCAATATTAACCAACTACGCATCACATGTTCATCTACATTAAGATATGTAAGCATGCTTATCACGAAATATACAAATACAGATTATATCGTGAATTATTTTGATAATTATTGGTCTTTTTTAATATTTCATAACGCAGGCCCAATTGTTCTAGATCAAACAACTGTGGGGAAAAGTGCTACATTCTGATAAATATTTGATATCATAATGCTAATGCAGGGCTTTATTCCATTAACACTTAGCCTACATACATATATTGGTTTTCAATCTAGTCATTTCTACCAAAACTTAGCTTTATTACTTTTTTATTAATTTTATTTTTGTTCACTGTGGGTACTTGAAGCTGAAGAGTAAGTTCGCTCGAGGTAGCAGACTTGATGGATTATTCTGATCTTGAGAAATGATCCCTCATTCGTAAGTTATTTATTGATAAATCCCCAATCCATGATATGTTAAGATTTGGGAGAAACCACAAGGTCTCCGTTGTAAAATAGTGGAATCAAGGTTGCCGTTTCTAGAAAGGATAATGTCCTAGAAATGAATTATTTTAAAATCTTCTCCTTTGTCTTCTAATTAATATCTTTACATCTTTCCTAGTTGTTAGCATCTAAGGCCCCTTTGGAGCTACCAACATATGCACTTTGGAATTTAGTCTTATTTTTGTTCATCGAATAAAATTATTGCTATCGACAAAAGGAATCATATGTTAATTGTTTAAATCTCATTTAGCTCATCTTTAGAAGCAAATTTTATAATCAATGAGGACTGAGCCTAACAGAATGGTTAGTCCCTCACATATAGCGAACCATGATTCAAATTTTAGCTAGGAAAAGTACTCACATTGAGGGGATGTTTGGCAATCTCAAAAACTAAGTTAACATAATATAAAATAGAATAAATTATATTAATAGGTATAAAAATGAACTAGTTTTTAATTAAATATTATTTGATTTCATAACTTAAAAATTAGTTTTAACATGTGTTTTTTTTCTCTTTTTTTTTCTTCTTTTGTACTTTTTTTTTACTATGTCATTAAAGAAACTAATCAGCAGTGGGCGATGCCAAATTGTGGTAGGTGGTGGTGGCTACCAGTGATGGACAAGGCGGCCATGGTGGGATGGTGGTGACCAACGATGATGGACTATGGCAGCCAGCAGCTACAACGAATGGTACAACTAACGGCAACAAATGGGGTGGCCTATGGCAGTGAACAATGGTGGACAGCAGTGAAAAATCATTGATAAGTAGTCAAAAGATATAAAATAAAAGTAAAAAAATTTTAGATAAAATAAAACCAATTTAAAATTGGTTATTTTAAGAACTAGTTTTAGGTTCAAATTGATTCAAATAAAAATTAGTTTTAAAATATTTGGGTAATTATCAAATAATATTTATTAAAAATTAGGCTTCATTATACCTAATTATCTGATTTTTCTAATTTACTAAACACCCCATTAGTGGTTAATTATGTCTTAAATAGGATTAAAAAGAAATGAATTTCATATTAAATTAAACCGGTCAATCATTGAATCAATAAGAGAAGGAATTATAGGTTATGAAATCAAATAAACTCTTTAAATTTCAACCACACACTTGGATAAGGGGAATGGTAAAGGTGAGATTTGATTTCAAGTTCTCACATTTACCTATATTTACTACTAGAAATACACGGAAAATCGACTAAAATATCGATAGGAATGAAATTACCGACAGCATTGCTGATGGATAATGGTCCACGATAAATCACGTGTCGGTATCTACTTAGCGGCAGCAAAATAAAATCTGTCAGTACTTGTCGATGGCATTTTCAACGGTTAATTAAATAAATCTGTCGATAATTAATTGTAAAATTCGTTTCCCATTTCATTGGTTTAACAATAAATCTCAACGGGTGTGATAATATTACCAACTAGATATCCGTTGATAATTTTAAATTATTAAGTTATTATTTTTTATTTATAGATGGCTTATTTTTTTGGATAAGTAATTATTATAAGGAAGAAGGCTTAACCCCAAAAAGGGGAAGCAATGCACAGTCAAGATAGCAACAACAACAGGAAAGCAACCAAAAAACAAGAAGCAACATAAGAATCTATTCTAATCACACATTGCACCATTACAACCAAATCAAAAAACCGGAAATCTGCATAAAATGCCGTCACCATTTCTGCATAATTGGTAACCACCCTTTACGTCTGCTCATCAATTCAATCCTGAAACTCTCCCAGCAAACGCTTGCATTTTGAAGCACAACCTTATTCCTAGCATCCCATATTGACCACACTATTGCATAGGAGCAAAACTGCCAAGCCTTTTTCCGATCCCCCCTCAAACCAGCAGCATTCCATGACTCAAAGTTTATGCTAGGTGTGTTAAACAGGACCCATGGTATATCCCACCATTTGCAGCAATATGACCACACCCTCCAAGCAAAATGATAAGTAAAGAAAATTGAATCTAGACATATGCATTGTCTGTTAATCAAATCTCTTCTACCAAACATATCATAGGCAATATTGATTTTATTTGATGAATAAAAAATAATTGTACATATTTAAAAATATTATTTTTAATGATTTAATATTGACTTGTGTATTAACTTGCATATCAATTGTTTTAATCATATATATTGCATTCGTCTTACCAAAAATGAATCTAATATATTTCCACCAAATAAGAAACGGTAGATGCCATTTCCCACATGTTAAGATTTTACATGTGGTCGATGGTTCTTTAAAATGTTAGTAGATTTTATTAGAAAAGTACTAAAGTTCGTGCGTACTGTTATTTTTCTAATAAAAAAGCTAAATGAATCAAGTCAATCAACTGAATTTTACTTATATTTTTATAAAAGAAAAATTCAACAATTTTTTTCTTCTAAACCTTGGATATCAACTCTATTTAATTTGGCTTCACTTGAGTCAATTTTCTTAAGATAAGCCTTTTGAAGTAATAATTTTTTTATTTATAAAACTTAAATTTAAATTTTATTTAAAAGAAATAAATATTAAACAACTTAAATCAATTAATCGTCGGTAAATTCAACACTTTCTACGAGAGAAAAAGGAGCCCAAGTACATGATACGAAACCAAAGCAAATCAGAAAATGCATGATACATCAGCATCCAGAAAGAACATATTAGTCCTTATAAACATATCCATCACACAGCTGTTTTTTCTTCTTCCAGTGCTTTCAACTCTTTACCATTTTTATATTTGAAGCTACAAACACTGGAGAAAAAGGAAATCCTGAATACCAGCCTTTAATTATCCAATCCCAATTTTATCCGATGTTCTCTCATATTTCCAATCCGTCTTAACAATTTGAAAAATCCTCTTAATTTCTACTCTTTCATAAGAGCCCAACCACCAAAAAACAACAGGGAGGATGATAGGTGCCCGTATCAGAGGACCAATTTTATTTTATTTTTAATCCAAATAATTATAAAGATTAATATTTTATTTTAAAATATAAATAAAACAGAGGAATCGCCCACAAGTTGTTGTAATAGTAAGAAGGGTAAAATGAAAAAACATTCTTGTGGTTTGTTAAAGGGTGGTGGATAAAATAGTCCTCATCATCTTTAGGAGCATTACATACTCCATTTTTTTGAACCATTAGATTTGATTTAATAAAAATCAATGATTGGGATAAAACGCATATGTTAGTGGACCTTAATTAGCAAGGACCATGTCAAATCCTTCACTCTTCCTTTCTTAACACTGCAGGCCTGTCACCGAGTTTTGCAACTCCTGTCTGCACCAACGCCTTAACGAAATTGAATTCTCCTCTGACAATCTCCTCATTGGCAAACTATTCCACTACTTCTCGGAGCTCCACCGCACCAAATCTTGCTCCCGCAGCACTGATCTTCCCCGCTCCTCTTCCTTGTCTGCCACCACTACCGCCAACCTATACACTATTCCATTCAGTGGCAGCGCTGGTGAAGACTCTCGGCAGCACATCCTGATCGCCAAGGCTCTACCAATGCCAAAACCAAGTAACTTCCAATTTAGGATCAACCAATGTAATGGCAACGGTGTTCCTGCCACAATGAAGCAACCATACAGGGTGCCGCTGCCACCATTACTTGGAACATGTGATAACTGCGGTATTGGAGAGGCAAAAAACTAGTAGCACCCTTTCTTAGAATTGTGGCCAGCGTGTGGTGGTGGGGTGACTCATGAACTAGTAACGAGTAGAGACATAGAGCATTTGTTGGCAGCCACGAAGGATGCTTTAGCCACAAGAGCTAGTGGTGACTATGGTCCATTTGCAAACCAATAACTTTGAGACTGTGGCACTATTTGCAGTGCACCAATGGGGGAGCTCATCTTCTTTCTCATCTCTTGCGTGCAGTGGCAGAGCTTAAAGAAAATTTTTAGAGGCAACAAATTTAAAATGTAAATTAAATAATGATAATCAAATTAAAATTAAAATATATAATATTCTAAGTTCAAATCTCATTGCTATCAATATATCATAAAATTAAAACTAAGTGTATATCAGATACATAAACTTTAAAACAAATAATTAACACAACAAAAATAAATAAATTAAAAAGCAAATTGTTCTTCTCATGTTTAGTGAAGTTCATAGGATAGTATTTATCAACAAAAGTACAAATGCTAATATATTTGAATTAGTTATGAGATTAAAATTATCTCAATAATTAATTATAAGTAGTTGAAAATAAATTTTATATTTAGATGTATTAACTTAAAGAAATTTTAAAGTAGTGTGTTTTATTTGAATCATATGAAAATAATTGGTTTTGTATGACAAATTACTAAAAAAGATGTGAAATAATTTGTTTATATTTTATAATATTTAATACTCAAAATTATTTTAATTCAAAAATTATAATTCTAAATAATCAACTTTTACTTATAATTAAAAAAATTTAAAAATTTGCTTTCACTTATAAGTAGATTTTACACTTAAAATTAGATTTTTTTTTTGAGCTTGTAATCTATTCAAACTGTTTATCTAAACATGTGAAATTATTTCAAAACAACTTTTATTGAAAAAAATATTTTCTTGCATTCCCAAATATACACTTAACAATATCAAAAATTTTGTAAGCATCCTTAAGAATCAAAGCAGATTTTAGAGTTAACAAATTTATTATTTGATTATTGAATATGCTATTCAATTATTGTGATTACTTATTTATTGTAACAAATATTATTTTCATTTTAAAATGATGCTCAATTATGACATTTTTTTTTTTAAAAAAAAAATTTTAGTTTCCTTAATCAAAACTTAAGGTGATAAGTTTTCAAACTGAAGAAGCATCATTTATATAGAGTAGTATCTTTAGACTTAAGCTTATTTATCAGATAAAATTTCTATATATATATATATATATAATAATTTTGTATGATAAATAGATTAAATTAATATATATGTATATAAATTAATTTTTTCATATAGATTTAATTTTATATATGTATGTAAATTAATTTTTTGAGAAATTTTTTTTTTGGGGGGGCCATGGCCCCCTTTTGTCTTAAAGAAGCTTTGCCACTACTTGCATGTGACGATCAACAGAGAAGAGAATAGGCATGAAATACTTAACATGCTCTATGTCAATTAGGTCTACTAATACATACATTTTATCTTAGCCTTTGATATTTATTTAACTAAATCTAACGGTCCAATTTTGTGGAGCATGTAATGGTCCCAAAAATAGTGAGGACCATTTTATCCGCCACCTTGTTAAAGTGGCACTTCACCCCATGTTCCTCTCAATATTGCACTCTACCATACAAGTTTGAGGGTGAATTAATTTTAGGAGACATCTAACTCAACTATAGTTAATAGTGAGTTACAAGATGGTCCACCATTGTAGTCCATTTACTTTTATCTGTAAGATGTTATTTGAGCAATTCAGATTCAAACAAAAAAAAATCGATTCAGATTTAAAAATATAATAATTATATAAAATTAAAAAATAAGTTAATAATTTTTAAAATTTCTAAATTATCACATCTATTTTTTCTCCCTTCCCTTTAGGGGTGTTAAATGAGCCAACCCAACTCATTTAGGCCTGTGAGTCAAATAAGTTGGGTCAACTATATAGCTGGCTAAAGAGGCTAGTAGTATAACAATCTGATTTGTTTAAGGCTAGTTTGCGGGCCTAAATAGGTCAACTCATTTATCTTTTTTTCTTTTTTAAAAAATAATAAATTAAAACCTGATGTAAATCAAATTTAATTGTGAATGATATCGTTTAGAGCCTATCAAATGGAAAAAAAATCTCTCAAACTGCATGGGATTTTTTTTCTTTTAAAGAAAAAGATAAACATGTTGAATTGTTTAACCCATGAGCTTGACTACCCTTTTATTTTTAAAAATAATACATTAAAAATCGATATAGTTCAAAATTAATTGTGAATTATATTGTGTGAGACATGTTATGTGGGAAAAAACATCCCTCAAAGTGCATAGGTTGTTTAAACGCGCTAAGTTGTTTAACCCACGAGCTTAAATGGGTTAAACCTAAATGGGTCAGGTTGATCTACTTGACACTGTTATGAAAGGGGAATGAGAAAAGATAGATGAGGTAGTTTAATAATTTTAAAAATTGTTATATTATTTCATAATTTTATATAATTATTATATTCTTAAATCTAAAATATTTAAATAATATCTAATGTTTAAAAGTAAATGAACCACCTATGGTCGAAAAGATAGGGTGGATCATTTTATAACTCACCATTAACTATATTTAAATTTGAATATCTCCTAAAACTATCTCACCCTCATACTTATAGGGTGGAGTGCAATATTAAGGGAAGATTGAGGCGAAGTGCCATTTTGACAAACCTTAAGGGAGGTTTATGCATTTTACTATAGTAAGAATAATGAAACAAAAGATCTGCATCACTTATAATCTCCAACCCCACAAAGATGTCCCATGATCTGACATATGAACATGCCTTATTTGTTTAGGAGAAATGTTGAGGAGACTCACTCTTTGTGGGATACCGTGCTGACTTACTGCTTGTAACATCCCGATTTCCGAGTTTCGGCTTCACCCTCAAGATTGATCCATTCCGAGTTCTGACTTCATCTTTGAAACACAGGTAAGAGGAATATCCTCGAGTTCCGAGTTCATCTTGCACAATTTCCGACTTCATCTTATAATATTTTCCATTTTCCGAGTTCGTCTCATCTATATCTACGACTTCCAACTTCATTACTTCTACAACTTCCGAGTTTAACATTCGAGTCCGAACAATATGAACGTGATTCACCGGTATCCGACTTCATGTCTCAAAGGCATTTATACACGGTTTCCGATATCATCAAATGTAAGATACCGACTTCCGAGTTTAAGTACTTGGGTTTGGAAATGTGATTCGAATCACCCGAGTTCCGATATCTGAGTTTATTACAAGGGGTCCCGACTTTGGACTAGGAGTTCCAAGATCAGTTGATTGTCAGCTGCATTTCTTCCGACCTCCGACCTTGATTCAAGATTTCCTCAAGTCACAAACAATATGGTACGAGTTCCGACATAAGGCTTCGACTTCAAGCAGTATATAAGGTCCCGAGTTATGATTTCAAGTGGTATGGGTACAAGTTTCGATTTCAGGTAGAACAAAAGCATATCCCAATTTTTTTGGGCGACGTGGAGAGCAATTATAACACAAAAGAGGGAGACATGGCTGAACCTTGCCCACAAAATTTCATCCAATTAAAGCCACTCATTCTAACTACCACTTCGAAGCTTTGTCTATATATATGTGTCCTCCTCCTGCCTCTTCAGATCATTTCTTACGTTGCTTTCCCTTCCTCACTTCAGCTTCCTTTCCTCTCTCAATCTACCCTCTCAAACCTCCAAGCTTTGTCAAGGCTTCCTTCAGCTCAAATTCAAATTCAGCAAGATCACACTCCAAAGAGGTAGGATTCTACTTCTATCCGATTCTGCTTCTATTCTTGAATTTCTTGCACTATGGTTGTATGAGATTGTGTTCTTCCTTATGTATTTGATGTATTATGATGAATCATGATTGAATTAATAGAAGACTTTGAGTTAGAGTTAGAATTAGAAGAAGAAAACTAAGAGAAATGAATGGATGAGGGTGCTGTCTTGGTGGAGATTCCACAGCAGTTCGTACGGCAGAGCGTACGGCGCCGCCTACAATCGGTCAAATCCGATTAAACCATTTTTAGATGAAAGTAGACCTTCAGGGCTTTCCATGGATATATCATATAAGGTTATTGGGTTAGTATTGAGAGAGATACGAATTTTTGAAGTTTGACCTAGGGTTTAGGACTTTCATCCGGGCAGGGTGACTTGAGGAGGGTATAACTCACCCTATACAACTCCGAATTGAGTGAAACCAGTTTTGTTAGAAAGCTTACACATAGAGGAACACGCCAATATAAGATTCCGAGTTTGTCATGGTCCCAATTGTTCCCAGTGATTCGAGGAAGTTGTCCTATGTCTAATCCAGACCAAAATAGGGTAGTTCAGGAAGGTCAATTTTCAGGACTTATAACTCGAGGAATACTAAAGCAAATAGAATGAAACTTGTGGCAAATGAAAGGTTGTCCTATTAGCTTTGATATGAGACCAATTTCGTAAGATTTGAGCTTAGTTTCGATTTTTAGTGAATTTATATTCCCAGGAGTGTAATTCGAGTTAGTGACTGAACAAGCTGAAGTAAAAGTTGAATATCTTGATTTATATAAATCAGAATGACATGGGACCAAAGAGGTTAGAAAGTAGACATATAGAGCTATGACATATCCAAATTTCAGATTTAAATGAGTTGAATAGAGATAAAGGTGGATTATACAAGATTTGGACAGAACCGAATAGAATTGGTAGGATGGCCAAAATGATAATTTCACAAGAGTCAGTGGACGTATAAAGTTTGAGATGAGGATGGCCAGTTTGATACTGATATATATGTGTTAAGTTGATTTATGTTGCTATGGTTGAACTGTCCGTGAGAGCTGGCACTATTCATGGGGAAACGGATCTGATCCGTTACGCTGCCGGACTTACGGCAAAAGTCTAAGAAGCTATGAATGTTTAGATGTAGGGATGAATTAAAGTATATGTATGAGTACACTCAGTATGACTATGCTTGAATATGTATGAGAATGAAGGAATGTGAATATATTGGATGTGAGTCCCTTCACTTGGAGGCAGTTAATTGAATCCCTCCTTGTGAAGGCAGTTAAATGATAAAGATATGAATCCCTTCACTTGGAGGCAGTTGCACTTGAATCCCTCCCTGTGAAGGCAGCTACCCTCTACCTTGGAGGCACGTGGTCAGATGAGATCCCTCTATGTTGAAGGCACGTGGTCAGATGAGATCCCTCAATTTTGAGGCACGTGACCAGAAGAGATCCCTTCAACTAGAGGCACGTGACCAGAAGAGATCCCTTCAACTAGAGGCACATGACCAGAATGAGATTCCTCCAAGACTAGAGGCACGTGGGTCCCCTTGTGGGTGAGTCGGTGTGACGACGGTCACGGGTGAAGCTAACAAGCTCACTCCAAGGCCAGACTACCCAAGGGCAGTAAATGCACCATAGGGACGGCGATACGTAACGCCTAGGTGTGCCAAGTAAAAGACTAAAGACTAAAGATTAAAGTACATGCAAGCACCCCAATCACATGAGGCATGGCATCGACCCAGCTAGTGTGAGTACAGGAGACAGAACTTACATGAGGCATGGCATGACCCAGTTAGTGTAAGTACCGAATGAAAGAGAAGTAAATTTTATGTATATGTATGAATTCAAGTGCAAGTTAAGCTAGGTACAGATGTTATGTTTCCAGTAGATTAATGCTATGTGCATTTTATATGTTGAAGTTATTATCCATGATATTATTCATGAATTAATCTTGTGTACACTTCCCCAAAGGACCAGTATATTGGTGTTATTATATTTATTTTGTTACAATTATTATTTGTAGTATCATTTATGAATTTATTTTGTATTGGCTCACCCAAAAGACAAGCATGTGAATAAAATAAACTTTGCTTCGGACAGTATATTTTCGAACCATAACACCAAACAGTTTGTATAACATGTCCACCTTTTTCATAATAAACCAAAGCAAACTGGAGACGACCATGATGACGCTATGTATGAAAATTTGAGAATCCTACTGAGAATTTTATAATTCTCACTCCTATTTCCATGTTGTCTCCAGATGATTTTAGAAGTTTCCAAAGACAGCTGAAGTTGCTGTCAGATAAGGTCCGTTCAGGTAACAGTAACAGCTCCAGGGTATGGTACTATGACTTAAGCATAGTACTGTACTTAGGAGGATGTTACACTGCTTATCCACTATAGGATGGGGTGTAGACCCTACTTATATTGGGTCTACACCCCATCCAATGGTGGATGAGTGGTGAGTCGATATGGTGTCTCACAAGAAGTGAGTCCCCTTATCACTTCTCTTTATTTAGATATGTCAATAGGCTTATCATGTATAGCTTTAGAACGTCAATAACTGGGTTTTTTTTTTTTTTTGCCCTATTCATGATTCCCTCACACAAGTCATAGTACTATAGATCCTAGAATCGGGGGAGAAAGATATGAAGGATCTTATAATTTTAGTGTGGCAACTAATTAAGAACTTTAATTTTAGGACATGTACATCAAACTTTTTGTTATATTATAAATTTTTATTTATTAAGTCAGATGATTTTATTTTCTCACCATTTTTATTAAAAAAATATATTTTTAAGTAGTTAAAGTCCTTAATTGTTAGGGCAAATTACATTTATCTCATTTGAGGTTCTTTTATATTATATTTGCCCCCTCTAATTTTTAACATAACACTTGACTCCCTTGACCACTAACATATGTTAACTCTGTTAACATTAGGGGTGGCAATTACTACCTTACCCGTAGGTACCCACTTTGCCTCAACAAGAAGGGTAGGCACAGGGTGGGTTTGGGTGTAGGTAGGGTCGAGTTTGAGTTTAAGGTAAATCCGCCCCCTACTCTACCCATATCCCATATATATATATATGTGTGTGTGTGTGTGTGTGTGTGTGTGTGTGTGTATGTAAGATTATTTTTCTAAATATTTCTATCACTTTAGGGTTGTGTTTGTTGAGAGTAAAGATAGATATAAAAATTTCTTAATGTATAATTTTTCATATGAAGCTAATCTATGAAAATTTTCACTTCATTTTTAACCCCCATATCAAACACACCCTAAATACAGATTAAATTTTAAAATAATTTTCATCACAAAAAATTTAAAATAATTTTTTAAATATTTTAAAGGAGTAGTGGATAAGGTACGGGTTGGGATAGATTATCTGCAGGTAAGGTTTAGATTTTGAATGTTAAAACCTACTGATAGGGTAAGGGTGGGTAGAGACTTATTTAATGAGGTGCGAGGCGGATTCGGGTTGAGTTACAACCCACCCCATTGCCAACCCTAGTTAACACTTAATGTGAAATATCCATTCTACCCTTTCATTAAAACACTCTTTACCCAAATTCTTTTCCCACAATCCCTAACCCAAACCCTTGCTTGTTCACACTTCTTCTCCTTTCTCTCTCGTGCTCCTTCTTATCCCTTTTCCCTTTCTTCCCTATTCACACTTCTGTCCCTGTCACGATCGGAAGAGTAAACCATCTAGTTTGCTGCTCTTCCCACGCCAACACCCATTTTGAGCAAAGGACCAGAGAAGGAGCTGTGACCCATGACCAAGAAGTGCCGCCACAACCCCAACTAGAGGTGCCACTCCTTATCCGCAACTAGGAGGTGCTACTCTACCGCGACTAGAACCCCTTGCTATTTGCTCATCCGTGACTAGAGGTATAGGTCTTCTCACTTCTGTTCATCCCTTGTATTGTTGATATTTGGGGGCTTATTAATGTTGGTTCTGTGTTGTTGGTTTTTGCTAGGTGACATTGACTTAGGGTTTAAAGAAATTTTTATTAGGGTTGAGGAAGAGAATGGAGGAACAAAAGGGATGGAAAAATAAAAGGGGAAGGATTGGGTGAGGAGAAATTAGTAATTTCATTTGTTATTTTAATGTTTCAAAACAAAAAACTCATGTATAGGTTATGTGACACTAATGGAGCAAACACTAATTACTGTTAGGGGAGGAGTTATATCTTTAAATTATTCAGAGGAGTCAAGTGTCATATTGAAAACTAGAAGGTAGTAAATATAATATTGAACCTTGATAATAATATATAAAAGTTCAATCTTCAGAGGCCCAAACCATGCTTCACTCAAAATTGTGGAGTATGTTAGTGGGAGAATATTGACAAAATAAGATCCATGAATAGAAGTGTATGGTGATTTTGGGATTTTTAAATGGATTTAGAGTACATTTGGTTTAGTTCATTTTGACAAAAAAAAATAATTTTTTTAACCAAAAAATCACTTTTATAGAAGCTATTCATATCAACTTCTATTCAAAAGGTTTAAAAAAAGCTATTTTTAGCTTTTATGTAAAAGTTAAAATGAGTAGCTTTTATAAAAAGTAATTTTTTTTAGTAGTAAAAAAATATTTTTTGGCAAAAAAAAAAATTGAAACTGTGCATTGCAAGCGTAAGTTTAACTATCTCAAAAGTGTTAGCTAAAGAGGTTAGCGGGAGCCCAAAAATCAGGAAAATCTAAACTAATGAGTTAAGTGAGAAACCACAAAGTGGGTCGAATGCTACATCTTAACCCAAAATTTTAAGGAAATAAGTTTACGAGTCCTTCCAAATAAATACTCTTAACTTAGCCTACCCAACGTGTGATTTCAATAATTACACTTAAAATTCCAACATTCTCTCCTGTTAAGTGTAAAGCCTAACATCATGTGCTCTGAGGCCCAGCCAAACCATTAGCTTTGATCGATACCATTTGTTGGGTAAAGAGATCAGATGCCCAAAATCAAGCAGATCTAAACTAACTGGTTAAGTAAGAAGCCACATAAAAGCGAGTTGGACGTCATATTTTGACCCAAAATGTTAAAGCAATAAGTCTATAAATCCTCCCAAATATATATTCTTTATTTAGTCCAAACTTAATCAATGTGAAATGTCACTAGTCACACTTGGAATTCCAACAAAAAGTTGTGTGTGATCTATGCAATTGATTGACAATATATAAAATATTTTATACTAATTGTATATTAAAATTAATGTCTTTTAAAGATCAACCCGAGCTATTCATTTGAATTGGTTGTATCATAAATTGATTTTATTTTTTGTTCAACTATGGTTTAATTATGTTTACGGTTCACCTATAAATTTAATGGAAAATAGGCTTTTGGATCCTTTATTCTTATTTGTTTTCTCAATTTGGTTTCTTAGCTTTAATTTTTTTTTTTCAATTTGGTTTTTTATGTTACAAATCATTTTCAATTTGCTCCTTAGTTACTTTTCCATCACATGACTAACGGAAATTGACGATGTTGCACAATCTATGTCAAATCCACATATATGCCATGTCAGCATCAATTATGTCACATCAGTATTTTTCGTTAATTATGTGATGGAAAGTTGATTAGGGACTAAATTGAAAACAATTTATAATATATGGGGACCAAGTCAAAAAAAATTATAGATAAGAAACCAAATTAAGAAAACAAATAAAGATAAGGGACCAGAAAGCTTTTTTTGCCATTGATTGAGTTAATTGAATCATAACCTAATGCCTTATCAATTCAATCTTTGACTTGAGTTTTAAAACACTGTCACAACTACTTCATGCTTAATTGCTTAATGCAATTAAACCACTAGAAATTGGCTCATAGTAAGGACTTGGATAATTCGCATAAAATTATATGTTTAAATCTTATTATCATTGATGTACTAAAATAATTGCTTGATGAGTTATAAAAAATTGTCAAAAAAACAAAAGTTTCGCCAATTATTTATAACATTTAATATAGTAATATAATCCGATTCATCTAACAAGTGATATCTTTATTTTAAATCGAAAATTTGATGGCCGGTGGAGTAATTAGTTAAGCAGGAACACAAGCTGGTGAACACTATTTTATTGTGCTCTTTGAGTTGCCTTATGTTTCACCATCCTCTATATACAAAGTTCTGACTAGCGGCCGCTTTTGGTCATTCTTTATAGGAACAGCAGAAAAGATTTGGAAGGTTAATTTTCTTTCCACTTGGAAAAATATATAATGGAACGTGCAAAATCTGCAGGCTGCAGCTCTCCCTGCTTATCAAGGTGTGGAGGGAGAAGGAACTGTTTTTGTTATCTTTGTACGGGCTAATAGTTCTCTTAGTGGTCCAAGATTATTTCCATATTAAACTATTGATTCTGTTACTATTTTTGACTCTATGATGTGAAACATCATGAGATTGGGGCATTGGGCTCGTAGTTAACGAGGTGTGGTCTATACTTGAATGAGTTACATTATTTGTATACTCTTTTTCTGAAATATCGTGCCGGCATCCACCTATTCACTATTGGATAGAGTAGAAATCCCAATTAAATGAAATCCATATTTCATCCAATGATGGATGAATAGAATGTTAGTACGGTATCCCAAAAAAAGTGTGTAGAAATAATATTTTCCTACTTGAATTATTTAGATTCGAAAGTGTAGGTAGTTTCTAGGTAGAAAGTTAACTTGTTCTCGCCACAGAGTTGGGGTGTCATCAATGCAGACTGCAGGGCAAGCGTCAAGGCATGCATAAGGGATTTGATCATTTGAGTGAGAGATTGGTGGTTAAATTGAGCTACCACCGGGGATTTTCTCATCTATAGGGTGAGGTAAAGCCATTACGAGTGGTTTGGTGATGCAAGTACTTCTTCCAAAATAATAGTCCACCCCAAACAGGCCATGCAGTGGCTCACTGGGTTGTCAGGTAGATTGGGTTGTCGTTTCAGATGCTGAAATGGGATTTCCCTGCCAACTGACCCAGCATTCTAAACATTTCTTGTGCCATGGGGTGAATAGCCTGTGTTGCCATTTCCAAACCAATATATCAGATACATTTTGATAGATTCACCTTGTCTAGAAAATGGATTCACGCACAAGCTTAATCATATATGAACCATATTTTTGTATATTAATTATTTAGTTCATACAGAAGCCAAAAGCTGCATTGTTAATTTGTTGTACCAACAAGAGATAATAGTGATACACTAAATACGAATTTATTTGATTTTAGGTGAACGTGATGGTGCATATACATGTTGGTTCTTAGTACATTGAGAACCCAGCTATTAAGGTTCTCAAAACCTGTCTCTATATTCTTCTTTCCTTTTTCAAGAAAACAATCAGTTCCAGAACCAGGACCTATAGATGAAGATCTCCATGAAGATAATGCAAATGAAATGAATTAAATAGTTAAATTGAAGAGAAATTTAATTACCAAGCCCCTTGTCCTCAACAACCTTGAAATAATGGTCCAGCGGTGCTTCATCACAAAAATCAGGGAATTGAAGGCCATACAAGAGGGCCGGGAGGGTGAATGCAAAGGTGCACTTAGCCACTCTGAAGACGACTGTGTAAGGGCAGAAGAGCTTTTCTTCTTTTTTTTCTTTAAAAAAAAAAAAAAAAAAAAAACAAGGGTGAGTAAGGTTTCGTTAGTAGCTTCTATAATTCGGGGTGGAGTGGCATTGAAAACTAAGAATGGGTGGAGTGCATTTATCTGTCATTTACCTTAATTAAAATCTCCTTGAATCATGAATCATAATCAGCTATATATGTATCAAATGTCATCTCTTTTTTGGTTTTATTTTTTTTTTTTTCACCATTAGTATTCGAAGTACATTGAGAGAAACAATTGTTAACTCACTTGAACCAACCATGCATTGGTTCAAATGTCATCTATATTAAGATATATAAACAAACTTATCAATGTATGACTATGCATTAAATCGTGTATTATTTGGAAAATTATTGGTCATTCTATATTCAGAATTGGGGGACAGGGTATTGTCAGATCCAACGACAGAGGAAATATGCTGTTTCTTTGAATATTTGACCCTAATACTTATATAGGCCTCAAGGCATGATTGCATCACAATGGCGAATGAGATCCTCATCCAATTTTTGTTTTTTCTTGCTTTTCTTATGAGTTATTTCAAGTTTTGTTGGCCACTATTCGTCTCCGTCTCATTTTCTGACATGACACAAGTGCAAAAACTATCTAATAAATCTTGTTCACAGTAGGACCAATTTAATTTACGGTTTACTCTGCATGCATATGAACTGTCTTCAACTTAAGTATTACCATGGCTCCATTGCATATTATCGTTCCATGAAATAAGAAAGTTTTATGTTTCTTATAGAAAAAGTTTTTATTTCTTGCAGTGGAGTTCAGGTAATTTTGTTTGTAATTATAAGATATTTCTCAAGTTTAAAGAAAAATTTTACTATATACAACCATAAAACCCAGGCAATGCTTTATGATACGGAAGCAGACAATA
This sequence comes from Pterocarpus santalinus, assembly GCA_031439595.1. Classification (NCBI taxonomy): domain Eukaryota; kingdom Viridiplantae; phylum Streptophyta; class Magnoliopsida; order Fabales; family Fabaceae; genus Pterocarpus; species Pterocarpus santalinus. Next base: position 19,658,654 of record CM062532.1, on the reverse strand, counting down.
TATATATATATATATATATATATATATATATATATATATATATATATATATATATATATATATATATATATAATGAATAATTATATTAGAGAGAAAGCACTAGATAACATCTATTGAAAAGAAAAATTAGTAAGATCTCTTTTAAATAATTTGACTATGTAAGAAGAAAACCAATATATAGAAATCGTAGTTTAAAAGAAAGAAAAGGTTCTAAAAGTTTTAAGAGTAAATTATATTTATTTTCCATAATATAAATTATATTTATATGATATCTTTGAAATTATAAAAAAATATATTAACTTCTTCTGAGATTTAGATGATATTATATCTGTTGCCCTTATATTTTGTGGAGTACAATATTAACTATCATACCCCTATAAATATGATACTAAGAATCCCTTAAAGAATGTCAATATAAGTATGACAAATCGAGATATATCATATATAATATAACCTAATTTCAGAAGAGGTCAGTACAATTTACTCAAGTTTTAAATGACAATAAGAAAGAATTTTTAAAATACAAAAAAATATCATTCCTCTCCTTAATATTGTATTTCTAGGAATGTGAATCTAAGGATGAAAACCTCAAAACAAACATCTTAAATTTAAATAACTTTTGAATGTGAAAATTTAAATGACCTCTATGAAGATATGATTTATGTCAAAATATAATGACACAGTTTACTTTATGTAATCGGCCTAATCTAGTGACAAAATGTTATTGTTATTGTTGTCATTTGTCTTCTTATTTTACATTAACTAGTGTGGACACTGTGCTATGCACGCGTCTGAGCTATATGAAATATATATAAAAAATAATTTAATAAAATAGTTAATTATTAGATAATTATTACACTATATAAGTATAATAAAAAATTGTAAAAATAATATTAAAAAAATGGCTACATAGGATAACTTAATAGTAATTATAAAATCTATAATATGCGGAATGAAAATATTATACAAATGAAAGGTACAACTTTGCAATTTCATTTGAGAAAAAAAAATTTTAAAGAAAAATTATATAAATTTATTCCATATAACACACCAAAACTGTAATTCGTTTAGTATTTTTTTTTTAATTTTTGAAGTGAAAATGAAACAATTAGTCAAATAAAATTAGTATATTTCTCTCTCCTCATTTTGTTCGGCCTCTTAGTAAAAGAGGGGTGTTATTTGTACATACTTAAAAGTATGTCCAATTAGACACCCACTCACAAAGCTTTAAAAAAAAATTATGAAAGAAAAATAAAAAATGAAAAAGTAAGAGAGAAGAGGAGAGAGATAGAGAGAAGATGTCAAAGTATGTCAATAGTAAGTATGTACAAATTACTTTTCTCTTAGTAAAATAATTTTAAAGAAAAATTCTCAAAAAATATTACATATAACAACACATTAGTAAAATAATAATTAATTTATAAAGATATTTACTTCTAATTTTTTAGTGAGAAAAAACAACTAAAATAAGTCATTTCATTTTCTTGTCCCTCGCATTTCTTTAGGCTCCTAGTAAATTAATTTTAAAGAAAAAAATCGATAAAATATTTTATATAACAACTCATTATTAAAATGCTATTTGTAATGTTTAAGTAACTACTGAACAACCCAAACAAAAATCATTTATTTTTCTCTCTCTATATAAAGATGCATGTAATTCAAATTTTTAGATAAGAACTAAATAATTTTTTTTTTAGAAAAAATCAAAGCATTTCCCTTCCCATCCACTTGCTTGAGGAGCATAGTAAAATAATTTTAAGGAAAAATTGGAATGTGGAGGGTTGAAGCAAAATCATGAGAAATGATGGAACTTTGCAAGAATGGTTTGAGTGGTACTTGGTAGTGGATAGTTTAAGAAGGATTAGTGGAGGGAAGATTCAAGGCATCACATTAAATGTAAAATGAATAATAAAATTTAATTTTATTTAAAGCAATTTTAATTTTTGTATGGCTCAAATGAAAGAAAAGAGGGATATTTTAATAGTGTATGATTTAAGAAGATTTATAATTATGAGAGAATCAAGGCAATATATTAATTACTCATTAATTTACAAAATTATTTTAAGTTTTTAATAAATTTAATTGATTGAAAGTTGAAATATTTCCTATCATAGTACTTTTACAAAGTAGTAGAGGATTATAATTTATGAAAATTTGACACATGGCAATAGCTCCTTGTTTTGAGTCTAGGTTATTAGAATTAGTAAATTAGTAAATTAGTGGATTATTAGCAGAGGATTTTAAATAAATATGGACAAAAGTTCTGACTTTTTGACATTTTTTTCTTAATTTATTTTAACATATGGTTGTTAATTTTTATCAATCGATGACAACTATCACTCTTACTAAATTTATTCTTTTTTTTTTTGGGTTAACTAAATTTATTCTTAATTTTTCATTTTCCCCCCCTCACAAATAACACATTTTTCTTTTTGTTGGCAACAACTTTCTTATTTAGGGAAAAAAAAAAGCCCAATTATGTCCATATCATATATGTAACATGTACAACAGAAGAAAAAAAAATATGCTTTTTCAATGGGAATCCAAATTAATTGCATGTAATGAATAATAGGATAACTTGAAATTCATTTTATAAATCAATACGTATGATTTTGCTTTGAAATGTCTGGATAAAGGTCATTTTATTACTAAGCTTATCGAAATGTGGGCTAAAATTATTCATTTCACAAGAAAGCCCCATCTGCACTTTAGATCTTAGGTGAATTAATCTTCTCGAAATCCTGTTGGCATTGACTTCCATTCCAGGCTAGAGGGGATTTAGTTAGGTAGAATATTTGAAAAAATAAATTAAAAAAGAATATTGAATCTATGAATATGCATAGTCTAAGTAAATGCATATCCCGCCACATCCACCAAAGCCTAATCTAGAATGATGCCAACACGGCCCAACTCGAAACCTATGTGGAAAAAAGGTTGAGGCCCAACTCGGAATCCACGAAGGGAGAAGATCACACGCTTGCAACATGAGGCCGCAAATCTCAAACCCTATGCGATGTGCTAAACCATCGCTGAGAGGATGAAGTGGCCTCCCTGAATCGCTGAATCCAACAACATTCATTCTCATCCACTTCCATCTATAAATAGCTAGCCAACCTAAAAAAATTAGATATGCTATTATTCTATACACACTCATATCTCACACTACGTGATTTGAACTTTGGAGTCCTTACAAATACACCCCTATTGGATCAAAGCTCGAGTCATGTAGCCATTCCCATCCTAGTTCAGCAGCTTTCAGTTTCTTATTTTGTTTAGAGCAATTTCGATCTCCTAATTCCAACATCTACCTTCGAACATTGGTGTCATCTGTCGGAACCCTTGAAGCTGCTATTTCAACATCCTCTCTCAAGTTTTAACAACTATGTAGAACCCTTGTAGGCAGGAACCTACAGTAGCACATGACCCCGTGAATAATAAGTAACTACTTCCCTTAGAGCAGGTGGACGGATGCATGGCTTTCGAATCAGCATTGCATGCCATAGAGCAACACAGTGTCTAGAATGTGGTAGCTCATCCTTCCTTGGTGCAAGCTTCGGCTGATATTTTGGCATTTGGGATCGAGCGAGCAATGAAGAACCCCATCCTATACACCGAAATAGTGTCAATCATGCGCGACTAAGCAACTCGTATACGAGAGTTGGAGCAAAACATGGGTTGTATACAGGATGTTGAAGATGAGCAACACCGCCGAGAGCATAGAAGTTGTGACAATGATGAACCACATCATCATCGGGAACATCACCATAGTGAAGAGCTATGGCCTTGAAGTGACGATCGATGTTGGGAAGGAGAGCATGGACATCGGAAGGAACCCCAGAATGAGTGTTCACACCACCGTGGATCATGCGAAGTCATGTCCTTCCCGAGCAAGCAGTTTGGATCGGTAGTCGAGGCACCGCTCAGATTAATTCAAAGACTTGGAAGACGATGACGAAAATGCCATTCTTCAGTTACATTATGAGTATTCTACTCCCAAGGGGTTGAAACCTTCGACTGACATGGAGCCTTATGAAGGAAGCATAGACCCCTAAAAGTAACTGGATGCTTTTAAGTCTAGGATGACTCTAGCAAAGGCCTCTGACCCCATCCAATACGGGGCTTTCTCAATCACATTGAAGAAAACAGCCCTCACGTGGTTCAACTCTCTACCCCTGAGGTCCATTAGCAAATTCTTGGACCTCTCATCTCAATTTTTGGCTCATTTCATCACTTGGAAATCCAAGCCTATACTGGTATCCAGTCTATTAGGAGTATTCTAGCACCAAGGAGAGCCACTCCAAGGCTATCTTGAGCGTTTCATTGCGAAGCCACTATTGGTGCAATAGTTAGAGACTCAGCTGCAGTACTTACCCTTGTCAATAGGCTTTGAACTAGGTCCTTCAAGCACTCATTATCCAAGTGTCCAATAAGGACTATGGACAAGATCTAAGTAAGGGCGGAGAAATACATTTACCTAAAAAAGACGCAGAAAGCTTTGGCAAACTCAGGAAAGAATCATGACGCTCCAAGGTTGAGCCCACAAAGGGAAGAGCATCCCAGGAAAGAATCTCGAATGCCAAGGGTCAGAAAGCTCTACAAATATACACCCCTCAATGTGTCCTTGGTAGATTTGTACAAGGAGATCGGGCAAACTAAGATATTCCCCAAACCAAAGACATTCCGGATAAGGGTTAACACCAATAGGTCCTCATTCTATGAGTATCGTAACAATTTTGGGTATAAAATGAAGGACTGCTATGAGCTCCACAATGTAGTTACGTAACTAATTAGGGAAAAAAGATTGACGAGGTACATTGCCTCTCAAAGAAGTCTCAAGAAAAGGAGGGCATCCCTTATGAAGGATAAGGAGCGCAAAAACTCTAGAACCTCGGAATTTGAAAAAGTCGGGAAGATCAAGAAGAAATGGAGGCGGTCATAATGACTATTAGTGTCATTGCTAGGGGATTTGTAGGACGTGGCATGACCAAGTCTGCCTGCAAAAAACATCTCCAAGAAGTCCTAAGCCTGTTGTCTGAAAAGATGAAAAAGACTCATAAGTCATTATCCACCCTAGAGATTATCTTCTCGAGCTTCGATCTCAAAGGAATTATCGTAGGACATGACTACCCTATGATCATCTCAGTAGTGATTGTTAACACCAAGGTAAAGAGGGTCTTCATCAATTAAGGAAGCTTAGGAGACATCATTTTTCGAGATACTTTTGACAAACTTGGATTGAAGAACTCTAACCTCCAAATAGATAAGGAGGAGCTCATCGAGTTCTCAGGAAAAAAAGTGAACCCTGATGGGTATGTCATACTCCACTTGAACATATGAACCCTACCTCGAACTCAAACAGTCAAAGTTGACTTCCTAGTTATTGACTGCCCCTCACCATACAATGTGATTCTAGGAAGACATATTCTGAACAAAATCAAAGCCATTATGTCCACAGCTTGCTTCACTATGAAATTCTTCTCAGATAATGGAGAAATTGCAACAGTGAAAGCAGGCCAGGTAGTCGCCCGTGATGTTATAACACTAGTTTGGAAATCCAGAAAGGGAAAAAGAAGTTGTTCAAAAATTATTTCTGCTCTTCGAGTTCATTGAAGGTCATGATGGTAGACCTCGATGCTTAAAGACATTAAGAGATGAAAAGGCCTAAGCTCAATGGACAGCTTAAAGTCGTACAAATCGAATTGACTGCCAATCAAAACAACCCAAATTAGTAAGAGCTTGCTAACCTTTCTAAATGAAGAGCTCTTGACCCTTGTAAAAAAGAAAGGAGAATTGTTTGCTTGGATTATCGTTGACATGCCTAATAATGACCAAGAATTCATGTGCCACCACCTACTAGTATTCCCTAGTGCTTGACGAGTAGCCCAAAAAATGAGGAAAATGAGCTCGAATAAGGCCTTCACTATTCAGGAGCAAGTTCAAAACTTTCTCGATGCATGGTTCATATATGAAGCTGTGTATTTGACTTAGTTATCTGATGTCATCATGGTGAAAAAATGCAATAGGAAGTGACAAATTTGTGTAGACTACATCGACCTTAACCAAACCTACCCAAAGGATTCCTATCTCCTCTCGAGTATAAGCAGTTTAGTTGACATAGTGCCCGATTTTTTATTTCTTTCTTTCAGGACACATACTCGAGATACAATTAAATTTCGATGCACTTTTGCTATGGAAAGAAGATAGAATTCATCGCTCCAATAGCTAATTATTGCTACAAAGTTATGTAATTCGAACTAAAGAATATGGGGGCCATATACTAGAGGTTGATGAACAAGATTATTGTTGTTCACATTGGAACCCTAATGGAAGTCTACATTGATGATACGTTGGTAAAAATAACAGAAGATGGAAAATTGATCTCTGATCTTGAAATCGTCTTTAGCTATCTACATAAGCACAAGATGAGGTTAAACCCGTAGAAATGTGTCTTTACTATCAAAGCTAGAAATTCTTGGGGTTCATGCTCACGCATCAAGAAATTAAAGCAAACCCAGATAAGTATCGAGCATTTTTGAAAATGAAGATTCCAACCTCTGTGAAAGAGATTCAGCATTTGATGGAGATGATAGCATCTCTCTCCAGGTTCTTGGAGGTGCCAGCTTGGAAAGCACTCCCCTTCTTTGTGTTATTAAAGAAAGAAAGCACCTTTGAATGGACCCTGGAGTATGAGGTAATGTTCACAGAACTCAAAGATTATCTCTGTAGTCCATCAGTCTTGCGCAAACCCGAGGTCGGTCATCCATTATACCTATGTCTCTCAGTGAATAGTGCAACAATAGCCAGCATGTTGATTTGAGAAGACTCCAAGTAGTTGCACCCAGTTTATTTCATTAGCAACACACTCGACGGACTAGAGCTTTGATATTAGAAATTGGATAAATCCATCTTTGTGCTTTTGGTGACTGCCCGACATCTTTGATAGTATTTTCAAGCTCGTCCAATAATAGTGAGGACCAACCAACCCATCCGGTAGGTACTCTAAAAGTCGAACCTCGCAAGAAGAATGGTGGCATGGTCAGTGGAGCTCTTGGAATATGAAATCTGATATGAGCCTAGAACCATCATAAAAGCCTAGGTATTGGTGGATTTCCTAGTAGAGATGGTAGACGAAGAAAAGCATAGGTGCAAAGCCAAACATTGCATGTAGATAGAGCATTTAGTGCCAGAGGATGTGGAGCTGAGTGTCATATTGGAAAAAGAAGGTGACATTCTGGTTGAGCTTACAATTAAGTTCAACTTCCCAGTATCCAATAACTAAGCCGAGTATGAAGCGTTGATCGTAGGACTTCAGCTAGCCTTCGACATTGGTGCTACTCAACTTATGATCTACAGTGATTCCTTGATTGTGATGTCGTAGGGAATAGCAACCTATCAGGCTAAGGATACGTTGCTGCAAAAATACTTGGCCAAGGTGAATGATTTGATAAATAAGCTCGAAGATTATGTGGTCAAACATGTTCCAAGAAAAAAGAATGTCAAAGTTGACATCCTTTCCAAGCTCGCTAGTACTAAGCCAAGAAGGAATAGTAAGAGTTTATCTAAGAGACACTTAAGACCCCCTCTATAGCTAAGGAAGTTCTGATTTTTCCTATTGAGGAATCTCCGAGTTGGATAAGTTTGATTAGTACTTACAAAATGGAACTTTTCCCAGAGATCTTGTGAAGGTGAGAAGGCTGACGAAAGAAGCATCATACTGCACTATCATCAGAGGACAACTGTATAGAAGAAGCCTATCTCAACCAATTCTGAAATGTTTAAGCCCAGCTTGGATCTCTTTTGTCGTTGAAGAAATCCACGAAGGATCCAATGGCCATGACCTTGAAGGGAAAGCATTGGCATTCAAGGTGTTATAAGCTAGATGTTATTGGCCCACTATGGTCGAAGATTTAGTCAACTTTGTCAGAAATACTTGAAATGCCGACAACTTGCTCACTTCTAGATTGCCCAAGCTGAGGAACTCTCGACCATCACGTCCCCTTGGCCCTTTAATAAGTGGGGAATCAACCTCCTAGGTCCCTTCCTACTCATCTTGGAACAAGTGAAGTATCTAATTGTAGCAATGGACTGCTTCACTAAGTAGGTAGAAGTAGAGCCATTGTCCACCATCATTGCAGCTCAAGCTTGGAAATGCATATGGAGAAATATCTTCACTCGCTTTGAGATACCAAACTCCGTGGTCACTGACAATAAAACATAATTCATTGATCAAAAATTCCGTGTTTCCTTGCCAGCTATTGTCATAATGTGCCTAGACGGCATCGCGATGAGAGGCAACAAAAAATTATTGAAAAAATTCAATGGAATTGCCACCCATTTTTATTTTAAGGGAAAAAATGGAAAAATCTTTTATTTTTGGAAAAGATAATCTTTTAAAGAGATCAGGTTTGGAAGTCTAATTATGTATAGAGAATGATAGAAACTTAATTCCACTACATCCCAAATACATATATCTTATAATGGTTACCCTAGAGCCTGTTACATAAATTAATTAATAACATTTATTTTCTCCGTTAAAAAATATTTACAATTATTTGCAAATATTTATGACAATATTTTTGAACAAAACCTACTCTTGCACAGGATTCAAATTAACACTAGATTACTCAATAAAACCTTATGATTTAAAGAGCAATGAAGGTAGCACTCGCTACTCAATCACCCACAATGATCACTACGTAGATTTAAAAAAGATTTAAAAAGATTTTTATTACTTTTTATCATTAAGAAAAAAAAAGAGAAAGTCTTGATTGCTAAAGATTGCGAAACAATTTAAAAAATAGACAACACTCACATATTCAATTTTTAAACAACTCAAATATATTTTCCTTTTTTGGATTTTCATTATCTAATTATTTTTGTTTTTATTTTGATTGACCTTTTAAAAAATATATGTACATTGAAAGAAAACACTTGACTAAAAAACAAAACACCCATAAGTTAACTCATTTAGACCACTAATCTATTAATACAACCTAAAAAGAAAAAAAAGAAATCGAACTTGAAAAATTAAAAAAAAAAAGAATAAAGCAAAACAAAGCACCAAACGCAAGTACAAGAAATAAGAAGAAAAAAAGAAAGGGGAGAATGTCATGCATAAAGGCAAATGAAGGGATGGCTACATGCATGAAGTCAAAGTAGAAGCACTTGCTGGATTGGTGACAAGAGCACAGTCGATAAGTTCACGGATGCATGACATGGGATGGCAATGACAGGGTGGTGGTGTGTTAGATGCTTATGCTATATTTGCTATGCAATGTCAACATTGATGTCTATGTCAACATTGACTTCAACATGGGTGCATGCTCAGTGCCACGACGGTGGCCCAGATTAAGAGAAGTGGTTGTGGCTTTGTGTGGTGCAGTGGTGAAAGTGAAGGCAAGAGCTGTTATGGTGGGGTGTTACATTTGCTATGATGGTTGTTGGACTAACGGCACGAAGTCGATGGTGGTTGGCAGCAACTAAAAGTAGTGGTTCAATGGTTGTGTGCAGTGAGAGGAGGTTGTAGTGGGTGACAGATATGGTGACTTGAAGTGTTGTGATGGTGGGGGGTTGAAGGCTTGCTTTTGCAAGTTGATGATGGTTTAGATTCTTTGTTGTAGGTTTGTGTTTTATGTTTTGGTTTGGATAAAAGGGGTTGAGACATTCACGATGGAGGAGGAGATTATGTACCTCTAACAAGAACTCTATGAGCTTGAGAAAACTATAAAGTTGATCAAGATCCCACCATAATGGTGCTCATAAAATCGAAGTTTTGGTGATATTTTTGACTATTAAAAATTATTTTCCAATGCTTCGATGATTTTGAGAACATCCTGATAGTTGTCAATGGTTGTTAAAGACTATTTATACTGATTTTTGACCTAAAATGCAATTAATTACTAAATAAATTGATTTGATTTGGGATGAAAATTAATTTGATTGACTCTGATTTTTATTTGATTCGAATTGATTATGAAATTTGATTTGATTTAAAGGATGTTGACAAAATTAAAAGATGCTAATTTGATTTTTTTCTTTATTTTTATTATTTTAAATTCAAGATATACCATGAGACATGGGTCAAAAAAGATTGGGCCTTTATTATTATTTTTTTTCTTTTTGATATTTTTATTTTTATTTTTTGAAAAAGCATTCGAACAAAATATGGTATTCACAGCTATAAGGTAAGGCACCATTTCACTTTAGTGGAGCACCCCAGGCCAATGGGTTGCACAAATAGCTATATTAAAGGGGAATTGCCTTTTTATGATTGCCAACGAGATCATAAAATAATAATTCCCCGGAGAATGAACTCCGGGAAGGTAGTAGAGTAGGGATTTGTATGCTAAAATAGAATTGATATGAGAAAGTCATCAAAACGAACAACCACGCTCAATAAAAAAAGATTGATTCTTCTTCACCGATTATCTTTTTTCTTACAACACAACAACCAAAATTGGATTGTCGTAGTTTTCGAACAAAACATCAATCCACATTTGATTTGAGTTTCAATTCAAATTTGTGAATTCAATTGAAGAATAACTCTAGTTTTTAGGTCAAAGCCACCAATAAGGTTGTGCTCTGAGGTTGGAAGAAGAGACTCAATAAAGCCAAAGAAGCATGAGCCATTGTGCTTGGAAGCATCTTATGGTCATACCAGACGACCCTTGAGTCAACTACAAGCGAATTCCTTTTCAAGCTAACTTATGGGTTAGATGCCATAATTCCAGTGGAAGCTGAAGAACCTAGTCCAAGAGTCATTTTCCAGGCTACAAATTCTGAGACTCTCTGAGAAGAAGCAGATCTCTCCAGTGAAACTAGAGAGATGGCACATATCTGAGAAAAAGCTTTGAAATAAAGAATTGCCAGAAGGTACTGTAATTACTCGAAAATTTGAAGAAGGAGATTTGGTACTTCGACATGCTAACATCAGACCACCACTATTTAGGCATAGTAAACTCGCTACAAATTGGGAAAGCCAATATTGGATCATTGAAGTTCTTGGAAAAGGAACATACAAGCTCTCCACTTTGTCAAGGTCGAGATTCCAAGGTCATGGAACACCTTGAATCTTAAGAAATTTCACACATGATATAAACCACGCAAGTCATAATACTCCTTTTCCTACCTTAGGTTTTGTCCAACTGGATTTTCCCGAGAAGTTTTAACAAGGTGGGGTTTTTGCAAGCCAAGCCGTATTTGCACAACGCTACTTGGATTTTACTTTAAGTTTGGATTCATTTGTAAGCTCTGATTCATTATCAATAACGACATTATTTCCTATCCTTATTTATTTTTGTTTAAATCCTAAGGGATTGATCATCCCTTAGTCAGAACATTTGAAGCCCAAATCCAAAACCTTGAGAATAGTTCTAATTTAAAAAAATTTGAGCCAACAATGACCTTAGATGTTACCCGAGTACCAATAACCTCATTACAACTTTAGGGTGTGTTTGTTTCAACTTTTCAAAAAAGTGATTTTGAATCTTAAATTTTATATATAGTTGAAAAGGCTAAAAACTAATTTTTTTTTTTCAAAAACTACTCTTTTTAACTTCTACAAAAGAGCTAAAAACTAATTTTTTTCATAATCTAATTATTTAAAAAAAATTATTTGAATATACCAAAATTTATTCAAACATACGAAAATTGATTTTTTTTTTTTTTTTTAGAAAAAAGTGATTTATTGCCCAAAAAATCCCAAACAAATCTTTAAGTATCTAACTTAAGCAAAATATAAATCCAGGCTTATACAATCTCAAAAATCAATTAAAGCAAATTCCCTTAGAGTTATTAAACTTAAGTGGGAAAATCAAAATACATATGTAAAAAACAAAAGCAATAAGTTCCTATATTAACTAAACCCAAAAATCGAGTAAGCAATTCAGTAGAAAAGCCCATGCAAGGGTATATACCAAAAACATGAAAAATAAAAATACAAGAGTAGAAGGCTTAGGGTCAGTCTCTTGGGTGAGAAGGTCGAACTCCTAGCCAGTGTTGTCATCTTCAACTGAAAAGTTCATGATTTGGCCATCCATGACATGGCAATGAAGCCTGATCTTGTTAAAGTTGGCCTTAAGACAAATAACCTTAGCTTGAGCCAAGAAACTTTGATTGACCTTGAAAGCCAACCTCATCCGTTGGTCTTTTACATGATTTCATCCTTGAGCTTGGAGATCTTCGTAGCAGACTCGGTGCAAGCCTTCTTGGACTCTTCCAGTTGGTTCTTCAACTCCTCCAACAAGCAGTCCTTGGTCTTGACCTGCTCCTTTATCCCTGCGACTTCAAAAATCAAGTCCCGCTTGGTGTTATATAGAGTCGTCTTCTCATTTTGAAGGAAGGTCACCCTCTATTCCAAGTCTTTCATTTCTTGGCAAGCCTAGATCCTAAAAGTGATGATTGACTCCAAGTACCAGCATACTGCAACCGACTTCAAAAGTATACGACTAGCCAACTGGAGCTTCTCTACTAGATCATCCTCATCCTCCCCAAATTGCTCAAGGCAAGTCCGAGTCATCAATGATCGCTCCATGAACTCCTGGGAAGGAAAGTTCTTATTGAGCTTCAATTTCTTTGTTGAGGTTGGGGAGACATTAGCGTCGACCTCCATGACATCCTTCTCCTTCACTGCAACCTTTTTCCCCTTGTGTTTTTTTTTGGAGTTGTACTTAGAAGGCACAAGACCCTGGAGCAAGAAAAAATTTGTGATTCTCAAAACCTACCGACTTGGAACTATTGCTTCCACATTCCTTGTAGGGCTTTTTCAACATCCTACAATGGAATTCAACCATTGCATTTTTGGGACCATCTCATTTGTAAAGAAAATAGAAGTCAGTAATAGAGCATAAATGTAAAAGTAGGAGAAGATGGCAAAGATAAAAGGGAAATGACCAAAATACCTCTTGGCCACCTCGAAACTAATGCCAACAATATTTTTTAAATTAAGATGGTTCTTCCTAAAACTCATTAGGAAGAACTCAGCAATTGCCCTCTCCTTGGACGAAAGATCATCCCCGTCCACCTAAAGTACCTCAAAATTCTTATTCTAGTAACAGTTGATTTTGAATTCCCTTTCTCAAGTCTGCCAAAAGGAGGTTGTCCCTAGAGCTCTGAACATCTTGAAATAAACGGGTTTAAAATTATGGAAGGACTCTTCATACAACAAAAAAAACCTTCTAGTTTATGTGAGCCTAGAAGAAAGCCAACTCGTTGTCGCCCCTCCGTTGTTACACAGAGTGAGAGTGAAGAGGTAAAAGAAGATGTTGGAGGAGGGAAGAAATCTTAGATATTCACAGATATCTTAAAGCCTATTATCATTGCCTAACTATTTGGATGGAGTTGGGAGGAGCGATTAGGATCTACAGCAAGACCGTGAATTGCAAGTCAGTGAACGAAATTCGAATTTCAAACTTCGAAATAAGGACGTCATATATCCACATCCAATTTGGTCTGCTTCCATGGTTCACGTGGTAGACTCTTTTGTCCACATCGAGAACTTTGAACAAGTAGTCCTCCTCGTACTCGGCCTCTGGGGTCATCAGGTTTTCTTTTCTTAGGGACCTCAGAAATTCGAAAGTCACTCATGAAAGGGTTCCTAACATCTTCCGGTGTACCCACTAGTATGTGAAGTTGATTGAAGGTTGAAATCGGAGTATTTTGGAACTTTTTCTTTACCTATCTTCGTCTTCAGGGTGAACTTATAAGGGAAACAACCACTAAAAGATGATCTCGGGAAAAAACTTTACTAGAAATAGAGACTATACAGATCCTACAGTGGTTTCCCCCACTAGGGGATATCACTGCCATGGGCAAGCAATGGAAAGAAGAAAGAAGGGCTGGTTCTGATAACCCCCCAAATTGAGTAATAAACACAATAAATAAACAATGGACAAATGGCTAAAGTAGAGCACCAGTATCACAAGAATATGAAAAGGGGGAGTAGCAAACATATCTTAGTTGGATATGAAAACTTGAAGAAGTTGCAGAATGCCTTTTGAGTATCCCCTAAAACTCCTTTTCTCCTTTTAGATGCTCAAACCAATTTTAGGACACAACGTGGTAAGAGATTGGAAAATGACGAAGAAGGAGTGAAGGGGTATTTAAAGAGACCCTCATGTCCCTTACCACGCAACCCAAAGGTCACGAAGGGTAAAAGGCATCTTTTTACATCATAAGCTTAGGGCAAAATTAGGAAAATGTCTTAATTCGAATGATGATGACGTAGGAATCGAGGTGCCAAAATGCCATATGTCTTCTTGGGACGAAGGGACATGACTTGCGATAAGACGTCCTAACAAAAGAATAGAGATCACGTCATTCGAAAGCTTCTCATAGGGCTTTAGATATGGAATCCAGTGTCTGAGAATGAGCTACTCGACATCGAGATGCCTTGCTCTTAAGTTCACCCAGTATAGCACAAATGTCTCATTAAAAACTCAGCATCCGAGGTTATAACCTCATAACCGAGTTAAGGGCACTATTCCGAACTAATATCCATGGCCAATATCCCAGTACGTCCACCAAAGCCCAATCCAAAATGAGGCCAATACAACCCAACTTGGAATCCACGAAGGGGGAAGATCACACACGGCCAACATGAGGCCGCCAATCTTGGACCCCATACAACACGCTAAATCGTTGCTGAGAGGACAAAGTGGCCTCCCTGAATCGCGAAATCCAACCGCATTCATTCTCATGCACGCCTTTCCATAAATAATTGTCCAACCTCAGAAATCAAGTATGCTAGCTATTATTCTATACACACTCATATCTCTTGCATTCCCTAACTTGAGCATTGAAATCCTTACAGGTACACCCCCACTAGACCAGAGCTACAGACATTACTATCGGAGTTCAACAGCTTTGAGTTTCCTATTTTGTTCGTAGCACTTTTGATCTCCTAATTCCAACACCCGCCTCCAAAAATAGATATTAAATTAGTTATTTTTATTCTTATTTATTCATTTTATTGACTTGTCTTACTTCTATTTTATAATATTCTAAATTTAAAATTCTACTTTTTCAAAAATTGATCAAATCAATTCAATCCAAACGGATAAGAATTGAATCAGATTAGATTAAATTTAAATTATAAATTAAACTGGTCTAATTCAAATTAAAATAAATTATATTATTTGGATCATATTGATTTTTCACTCAAAATTAACTAAACCACAAATACTCCTACTTTTGAGATAATTGACGTAAGAATCAAATACTTATGTTAATATGATAATAGTTAATAAAATGATAATATATAATATTTTTACAGTAATAATGCATCAAAATTAAATAATTGTATAATTATTAAAAAATTATTTTTAAATATAAATAAAACAGAGGAATAACGCGCAAGTTGTTGTAATAATAATAATAATAATAACAACAATAATAATAATAACAAGACAAAAAATCTGCATCACTCATAATGTCCAACCGCACGAACATTACCCATTACAGATTAACATGCCATGTCGATAATCAGGCTTATCATCACGTTTGGATCCAGAACGTTAATTATCTGAACAATAATTTGTATTTTTCCTCGTCTTTCATGGTTACCTCACATAAGCACGGTACTAGGTCCTAAAAATCTATATATACAAAGATCTTAATTTTAACGTGAAAATCAATTAAGAATATCAACTTTAAAACTTATTAATTAAAGATCACAATCTTGTTCTGACTACAAATCAAGGAAATTATCATGAATAAAAATATTTTATTAACACTTATTAATTGAAAAAATAAATTTAAGACAGAAATGCTATGAGTTTTATCAAATCATAAATTATTATTTATTTATTGAGTTGGATTTTCTCATTATTTTTATTAATAAAAAACTTTTTATAAGTAGTTGAACTCCTAATTGATAATAATAAAAATTCGGTCCCTTATTTTTTGTTTATTTGACCGTGTCCCTTAATTGGTTTATAACAAATAAAAGAGTTTAGACCCCCAAACCATACTTCACTCAAAATTAGGGAAAATGCCACAGGAAGAAATATTGACAAAGATCCATGAATAGACAGTGCTTGTTGGTTTTGAGATATCTCAAATTTGACTTAACTAATAGGGATTGGATCTAGTAGAAAGGTTTAATCCTCTTTAAAGTGATAAACCACAATTTAAATCCTAATTGGGAGACATACCCATATTTCATGCTCGATTGTATTTCTAGTGAAGGATACCTATGGAAAACCAAAAAAAAAAAAAAAAGGATTTAATTTAGTTGCACTTTAAGTATTAAAATTTTTCACACACATATATATATCTTAATATATGTTGTTGTGTTATTAAAAATATTTAAATTTTATAATAACTACCTTAAAAGTCGTACATAGTGATATAATTCCAATTAGTTACATTAGTTAGTTAGCCGGGCAATACTCAGTTAGTCTGAGAATATTCTCATAATAGTGGTGTATAAATAGGCCAATGCTACTAGTTGTAATTCATAAACGAGAATTGAATAGGAAGTTTGGAGAGTTTTTCCTGACTCAAAGGAATATTATCACATATGATATCATATAATTAATTGATATTATAAAATACTTTACATAAATCATATATCAGAATTAATTTTTTTTAAAAAAATCGACTCTAGCTATTCTGTTGAGTTGGTTAGATAATAAATTTTGTTCAACTATAGTCTAATCCTGTTCAACTATAAATTTAACTTATATAATAAACTAATTAAAATTTGAATTCTTTAAGACAAGTATCTTTGTAAAATGGAAAATTGAAGGTTATTCACCATTAAAAAAATAGTTATAAGAATAAATTCAAATGTCTGGCACAGTATTTTATCGTTTTAAACTCATTGGTCCAAACGCATGCTTTATTTTCTCTCTCTCTCTCTTTTACTATTCATTTACCATAACAATTCCGAGGATAAAGGACAAGGCCTTTAACCAATTTTTACTTTTTACTCCCTTCTTATTAATTTATATAATTATGTTGGCTTCTGGCCATTATTTCTCTCCTAGTCTCACTTCATGGAAATGCTGAAGCGTTCGTCAAAGTGAAATGTAATTATCCTGTGGCATACTTCGCACATGCAAGGAGGCCACTTGATCTGATTCGCGTGGGGAATCTTCACCAGAGTCAGTTGATCCCAGTCATCTTTTGCTTCACAACAATTTTGCTGACCTCAGACAGGAGCGGTTCCTTGTGTAACGCAAAGGGGAGGTGGCCCCCCTAAATTTTTAGTTTTTCTATAACTTTATCTTTTTTTTTTTAATAATTTGGCTCTCTTTAAAATTTTTTATTTGATTAATTTTTATTTAATTAAATATTTAAATATTATAATAGATAATATATTATATATGTATGTGTCACTCTTAAATTTTGATTATAAAATATTTATTTCTTTTATATATAATAATTTTTATTTAAATTTTTAGATAAAAACAAAAGTTAAGAAATATATTATTCTCTTCATAAAATTAATTATTAAGTATTAACAATCTAGCTCCGCCCTTGACCACAAATCACAAAAAAAGTAAAATAAATTCCATCTTAATCAAACGCCACCAATCGACAATCGCGGGAACTTTTCCTTTGGGCAGACATATGCTTTTTGGTTCCTTATTTTTATTTTATATGTTAATGTGATCTTTATTTTTTATTGTTTTAATTTGGTTTTTTACATGTCAAGTTATTCTTAATTTGATCTCAAATTATTATTATGTCACTTAATTGACGAAAAAATGTTAACGTGGTACCATCCACATTAAATCTATCAGTGTGCTATTTCAGTATTTTTCTTTAGTTATGTGATGGAACAATAATTTAGAATTAAATTAAAAATAATTTAAAATATAAAAAATCATACTAAGAAAAATAAAAGATAATTGGATAAAATTAAAAAAAGGTAAAAATAAAGGACAAAAAACCTATTTTATTTATTTATTTATTACATGGGATTTGAATAAACTAAAAGGAAAGAAAATTTTATCCAGTATGCCTATGGCTAAAGTTCATATATATGCACAATTTGTTTATCATAAAAATCAGTAACGGATACCATGTAACTAAAGAATAACCATTTAAATATAATAACCATTTTTTTATAGTTGATGGAAAGTCTCTAAACTCTCCAGAAATGGAGAGAAGCACCAAAACAAGATATAACAAACGGAAGCGTTTACAGTGGTACATGGACCACTATAAATTAGAGTATACCAAATCTTTATAACCATTCAGATATTAATTAAAATAATATAACGGTTTAGATTTACTCAGGTATAACTTATACATTAATTATAAAGATCCATTATAATTGTCTCATTTCTTCTTCTTCTTTCTCTTTTACTGGTTATTGCCGCCACTATCTTGCCCCTCTTTGCTGACGCCACCTTGTCGCCACACCGCCACCACCAACTGCTTCTTTCTCGACGATATTTTCACTTACCCGATTTAAAGGCTTGATTAGGTGAATATATCTCAAGGTAATGTAGAAAGTAAGAATTTTTATATAAAATATATGAATCCCTAAAAATTATTAAGCTCTAACCAAACTTAAAAAATTAGTATAAGTATAAGCTCGATGTGAATCTGGACATGGCGGGCTAGGGCCTCCGGGCGGTGGATTTGGGAGGAGAGGGCGTGGGTGCAGGTGGATTCCCACAGGCAGAGAGAGGGAGCATTGTGAGTGCCATGGGGTGCATCGATGAACTTTAAGAAGAAAGCTCTATGGTGTATTAGTGAGAGAAAAAAAAAATGGAACATGAGTGGTCCCTATACCACTGTAAACGCTTCCATAACAATATCAAAACGTACAAACTCAATAAATATTACAAAAAGAGCTCCTAACAAAGTAGGTGTCGGATTCAATAGTCCCCTACATGTTTTAGAGATTGACATGGTCCGCATCTTTTCACCGGTAGATTGGCATTCATTAAAATCTGCCGATGAAGAGTGCATCCACTATTTAGTGTTGTTATATTTATTGAGAGAAGCACACATGTTTTAATATTACAAATGAGTCCCTCTTATGTTATTAAACAGGACGAGAGTAGTAGTTACTGCCACCAGCTTTAAGGGTTCGTTTAGCACTGCAAGTGGAACCCTTGTTTATTTTCGAGCAAAGCAGGGTTACATTCATCGTCATCGAATGGCGACACATTTTTAGGTGGTCGATTTTGATACTATTAGATTTTGATGAAGGAGAAGTTGTTTGAGGTGGCAAATTGAAGTTTGCAATGTGTTACTGCTACACCTTTTTGTCGGTGTGGTCCTAGTTTCAAGTAATTTTGCCAATCCATTTTGGTGTTCTGATTTCCCTTCAATTTTTGGTGTTCTAATGCAATCTGGTCTACTCCTTGTTGTAGTGTGCTTTACTTGCACGGGCGTGGAGCATGTAATTAGAGCTCATACCTGTAGTTTTAGCAATAGATTTTTTCCTAATTTTATCTGGATACAATTTTTTTCTCTTGGCTTTTGTGTGCTGCTATTAATTGCTGTGATAGGGGAGTTGTCAGTGCAAGATAAGATATGCAAAAACGATATTATGAGCTTGTATTGTGCTTCTTGTTCTTGTTCTTTGCCATTTCTTCTATTTCTGTTGTCTAATCCCAATATTTTTTGGTTTGTATAGTTTTTTATGAAAGAAGAACATAGTAATGCTACTTACACAGTCTGTAATCTGTCTTTTATGCATTAATCAGCAATCAAATTTTTTTTTGTCTTATCCCTTAATTTTATATAGTCTATAATCCTCGTTGTGTCCAGTAATTCTACATGATGTGCATTGTGTAGCCTAATTTTTGTTTTTTATTTAATCAGCCAGTGATGAATAGAGAAAAGTATAGTTACCCAAAGATTTTCCTGTTGCAAAGAGTGCTTTTTCATTCCTGCAAGAAAATGTGTAGTGGTGCTTTACTTTCCTTGAGTGGAACAAAGGTTGCATTCAAATTTGAGGTGCAAAGTGGAGCTATATCATCCAAATTTGATTTGCAAAGTGGTAAAGCTAATGATGTTGATTCTAGAACAGAGTACGAGAACAGAGCCTCAAACAAGTGCAATTTAGATCTAAGATATATAGAAATTATATTCATAAACTGATTCTGTACTTGTACAAAAACTGATGATACATTGCTTCATTCAAATCGTTACTCATTCATGATACAATAGTACTGCTACACAGTACGAACACATTTTGACAAAAACACACAAATGGCAGTTTTTAATTGGAGAAAAAGTTAAGAAAAGTGTAACTCCACTTTTGACGAAATACAAGGTCGGATACGTGTTTAAGGTTTCAACACGTCAACAATACGAAATTTGTTTCGTACCAAAAAGCAAAATTCATGATACAAAAGACATTGTAAAGGAAATCTTGCTTGGATATCAATCTATATGCAATTACACTACCAAACGCAAAACATTAATAGTAGAAATCAAGTCAAAAACCACCACTGGACTGAAGTGATTATAGTTGTAAACCACCATTTGACGAGAGATTTATGTTGGTAAATCATCCACTACTCAAATGTACTATTCCTTCCTTTTATTATCTTGTCATTGAGGCTAGGACTTAAGCAACTTCATCACAAGGAATGGTGAGTCCCATATCATCTTTGAAGCCAAACTCCTCCTCAACTCTTTGAAGCAAACTTTGGAATTATGGATGACCTAGCCATGATATTGCGATAATGTATCTGGTCATGTTCTCCCCAGCATAAACTGCAAAATAAGAAACTGATGAGTGCTGATTCTATTCTCCCCAACATAAGAGAAGCCATAATAAAATTTTAAAATTATGTGACAAAACTATGCTAAACTTGCTGGCAAAATATTTTGCTACTTTTAGCTTTATATAATTCTTAAAAATGAAAATATCACCTAGAAAAACATAAATAGTGGCAAATGTAAGTAACTATTAAGTAAATGTTTTTTCATCTAAACTATTAACCAAATGTTGATAGTTAAACATGTAACAAATTTAGTTTATAAGTATTAATGTTATATGTTTGTGTTGTATTTTTTATAATAGAAAACGTTTCGTTTGAATAGCAAGTGAGATGATGCATGCAGCTTGTACCAGAATGTATCTTAGTGAAACAGATACCATCTCAATGTGTCAACAAGTGAAAAAATTTAATCAGCCATATATAGGGTTCTAGATGCACACTTAATCAGACCACAAAACATCTTCCAAAAAAAAAAAAAAAAAAAATTCTAGGTTCAACATGACACAACTTGCAAATTCAAACACGTACAAAGTAAAGCAAAATTACCTTCCCATGATTCTAAGCTCCAATCCACCTCCCTACACCCCACTGATCACCCTCCTTCACTGACTGCTTCCGTAACTGTGTTGTCATGATATGTTCAGCCATAGTGACTTTGGTTACTTCTGTGTCGAAAACAAACTCTCGTCTTTGATATTTCTCCAATTGCATAGCATTTACTGTCTTCGAGAGTTCCTGGCCCACAACACAAGCTTATGGGATGCACCTATCTCAACAGCTTCCATTTTCACACAATACAAGCGCAAAATGCACCATTCCTTTGGCAACAAACAACTGAAAATACCCTAACCTTTTTTGTAAATAAAATTCAAAGTGACTTGAAATGAAATTTTAATTACAGAGAAGTAGTGGCAATTTTGTAAATACATTGGAGGATCATCACAAAATCCAAAAGACATGGAGGACCATGTTAACATGCACCAACAAAGTAAACTCCATGACGAATCTGCTTCAAACACAAGCTCCCACAAAGCACCTCCCAAAAAGGATGAAACACCACCATTCATTGGCTCTAGTAAGATTCATTATAACTCTGCAAAGCTAAACCACCTACTAACCATGCTAATATAACATGCAACATCAAGAGATGAACCTGTAGCTACTCCCCAGAAGCTAATCACTAGCGTGTCTTATTGAATATCATAAACCGATTTCACCATTTTCCATTGAACCAAACTAAGCTAAAACTGAGATTCTCGAGCATCAAAGAAAAATCCAAAAGACCACGGCAACACCATGACAAATCAAGACACTCCCTTGATCACCATCAACTGCCAGATCCTATAGAAAGAAGCAACTTTGACATTTCTTCAAGTCATGAAACCATTCATCACATAACACCCAAACCTCAAAAAAAAAAAAAAAAAAATCTCCTGCTATAGCTATTTCATTTGTTGCTCATAGAATTTCCAGTGATAAATACTGCAGCTACAACCCCGAAAATTTGGACAAGCCAACCCCAAAAATTTGGACAAGCCAACCCCAAATCCATAACACAAACAGCAAGCCAAAAACGAATTGAAGGCGTATCCAAATTCAGAAAGCCCAAACTTCCAAACCACTAAAATCAAGAGCCAATTAGCAAAAAACCAAAGGAGTTCTTCACCAAAACATCCAAACCTGAGATGCCTGAATGTTATCCTGCACCAAACTCAATCTAGCTAAACAGCCAAGTACATACTAAGAAAAGACAAAATCTTCGAACGGCCAACCACCCACCAACTCCAACCTTGACTCTAATCCTTTTCCTTTTCCTTTTCCTTTTTCCTTCCACGCTTACTCCCTCTTGAATCTGATTTCTTCTTGCTCTTTCCTGATTTTCCATTCTTCGCCAAAGCCCATATCATATCAATTTCAGCTGATGAAGACAAATCTAAACATTTCCCCAGATTCCACGCTCTTTTAGCTTCCTTCCAAGTCAAATTTTTTGATTCGATAGCCAAACTTTCCTTATAATCATCCAACTCCTTCGAAATCACTTCCTCTAACTCATCACAAGTATCATCAACGTTGGGGTTCATTGGCTTCGAGCTAGCTTCCATGAAGACTGCATTTATTGCACCATACCACCTTCAAACTTGAATCCTGCAGCATTAACAAAGTTTGCGACTTCCCTATACTGGGATCTTCTTGAAGCGACACCCACCACCGAGGATACATCAATTCGATCCTTTTTGCTACTTTCAGACGCCTTTAATGTCAGGTTTTTCAACTTAAAACATGGAGGAATGGAGCTAGCTTCCTGATTACCAACTTTTAGAGGCTCTTCATCTTTAGCCTCATCACCACACCCTCCATTTGTGCCTCTTAGATTATTAAAATAGAAACCCATCTTTTTAGGGCCAAAGCCAGGTGGTAACGTAGGCCCAGAAACTTCAACAATTGGGTGGAGACTAACTTGAGAGTTATGAGACATTGGGCCCTATGACTAGATTTTGGCCCATTATGATTATGTAGCCTGGCTGGATAATTATTGGAGGGATGGAAATTGAATTGGAGCCCCTTTCCTTGGCAATCATTGATCACATCGCAGGTCCATCTCTCCTCACTAAAATTGGCTGTATTGGTCTTAGAAAATAAGACACCCGAGGAGTCTCCACTCTGAACAGCACTGTAATGATGGTATTCATGGGAAACCTGCAAATTATCATTCCCAATAACCATTGCCATCACATGATTTTCTACACCAAGATACGTAAACATGCTAACAGGTTATCACCCATACATTAGAACGTCAACCATTTGCACCATTATTAGTCTATTCTTTATGAATTGTAGTTTCTTGCAGTGTGTTTTTCATATTTTAAATTACTCACTAGTGAAAAAATGGGCTACGCTTCCGTAAGAGGCAAAATTATTATTATTTTTTATTTGGAATCTTGAACTATCATTTGAGAAATTAATTGATTTATGTAAAGAGGAATAATGCTGGTATATAGTTTATGTTAAAAATCATAAATATCTCAAATTACTATTAGACTCCCATGCAAGTTAATGACATGACAAGACTATTACAGTAACTTTTTGAAAATGATACACATGTGGGTCCATTTTAGCGTTTATAAAACAATAAAATACGGGAAAGTTGGGTGAGGCTATTAGTATTTTTAATTGTCTATTTACATTCTCACACAACCAATTTATAATTGTGATTCTCGAAATTACTATTACTTAAATAAATTTTATTCAAATTAAAATTAATTAATTATATTACTATTAATTTATCTATTTATATTTTTTAACATAATACTAATAACTCACATTTTTTATGCACCAAAATTTTTCATTATTTTATTTTTTATAGCTTTTTTCTTCATCATTATTTTATTTTTTCCCACAAGATAAATTATTGGTTATAAATTATTACAAACTAAACTTTAATAGAATACATTGTCCTAATGATAAAAATTGTTTAAACTTGGAGTTGAGTTGCTATCTGGACATGTTTCCGTTCCATATCGTACAGTTATACCCACAACTGATATTGTAATCTTCCAAATACTTAACAGCTAATAATAAATTTTATATTGTTAGTGCAATCTTTTTCAGAGATATTAGAGAAAAATTCTATTGTAGCATAAATATACATTAAAATGTTTCATTGCAGATAATTAGAAGCAATACATAAATTTATATAAATTGAAATAATTGAAAAAGACCTTCAAGAAATTTTCTTTTTCTTTTTTCATTTTCATTGGTATTCTCTATTGAAGACAATCCTATTTGAAATATAATTGGATACTAAATATGGACATATGTCTAGATTAGGATTTGATTCACCACATATTGGGGACTAACCCTTTTTACTAGACCCAATTCTCTTTGATTTTGGGAAACAATTTTTTTGGTATATTAACTGTAATAAGGTTTGATCTTAGGATCTTATGTAAATTATCCAAATCCCTCACCACTAAACCAATCCTAGTGGCTTTTTGAGAAACATTCTTTTATTCCTTAAAATATGATTATCTTATAATAACTACATGTTGAAAAATACAATTAATTGAAGGATTAATATGATATATTTTATGTTAGAAAATTAACATTTTCATTTAACATACGATTCCATTAATATTGTTTTAAATAACAACAATTAGGGTAATTTGTTTTGGTTTTTTTTTTAAAGAAGAAATATTTTCTATTAAAAAACATGTATAAAAATTTTAAGATAATTATATTAATTTTAAAAATAAAAATAAAAAATGTTTTAGTGATTTTTTCATAAACTGAAAAGAATAAATTTTGAGAAAAGCCTATAAAAAAATTACATCATAATATTTTTTTTCCCTAACTTAAACAAAATTTCCTTTAGTAGGTTTATTGTTATGACTTTTTATTGATTAGGTGTTATGAGAAAGACGATTAATGAAAAAAAAATTAAATATTTTAAATAGTTTAAATTATTATACAGATATAAATATAAAATATAAAATAATTTGAATTGTAAATGAGCAATAAAGATTAATGCAATTGATTAAAGTTAGACTTTTATTTAAAAAATGTGTTTATGTTAGGGTAACTTAGGAAATTAAAATTATAAGCAATTAATAGGGAGTGTAGATAGGCAATTGAGAGTGAAAATAGTTCCAAACTCCAAATTTTATAGACGTAATATATAACATATAAACTTTCAATCTAGTTGTGGATTTTATCAAGAATTTATTCAATTAAAATGTTATTCAATGGTATAAGATATATATATATATATATATATATATATATATATATATAACTTAATCACGATATATCGCCTTTGTAACATCCTAATGAACAGTGTGTCTTGACTAACACTGTTAATTGATTTACTTTGATGCGTTATAGCTATACAATTAGTTAGTATCAAAATATGAATGTTAGGATTATGTAAATTTAAGTTTCTTTATAGAAAATTTTATATAAGCAACTTAGCAATGTTTTGCTAGTTTAAGAGAAATTTGGTGAATTATAGTGTTTTGTAGTGCAAGCACTGAATTAGTAGAAATCTATAGTGTAGGATAACATGAGTACCAATTAAAAAACCTGGAATATATGGCTAGAAATTAGCCACCTACCTCATGTTTGTTGGCTAAATTATAGCCACATGATGCAATAATCAATAAAAATTAAAATTATAATGGAAACCACCAATCGCCTTCTTTTTTCCATTCTTCTAATTTTGTCCACAAGTTATCAAAATTTTCCTCCCTTGTCCCTAAATTTTCGGCTAGCCCATTTAGATACCATTCTCCATTTCTTTCTTCATCTTCACTTCTTTCTTCATTCTCTCCATCTTCACCTCAATGCTTTGAGTGATCTTGTTTTCTTCTTATCAAGGTTTCCACTATTTCCCTATATTCCTTCAAGAAAAACCTCAATATCATCTCCTAATCTACCTACCTTTAGATCCTATAGCTTCAACCTCAAGGAAAAAAGAAAGAAACAATCATCATCTTAGAACCGTACTTGAGGGAAACCACTAAGGAGTACAAGTGGTGTTTTAGGTAGGATTTCTTGGATTGATTGACTTTTTTTGGGTTTATGAGACTATTAGAGTTTCTTATGTCACCCTTTGTTTGATGTTGTTTGATGATGATATGCCTTGATTATGGTGATTTAAGGTAGAAATTATTGGTTTGGGTTGAAGATTTGATTGAAAACAAGAGAGCATAATCCCTGTGAAACTTGAGGTTAAGATGACTTAATTCGAAATTTTGGTGAATTTCCAAATTTCTAGATAGATTTGGTGTTTTACGTGGTTTTGTTTAAGTTTTTCTATTAGAATGACTTATAATGTCTCCAAATTATTGGCTGAGTTTATGTAGTTCTTTTAAGCATGGGGTTCCTGCTATTTAGGATTGTGATAATTATATGAGTTTAATTGAGTTGGGACTGAATAACTGACTATTCCAAATCTTGGGAACCCCTAGTAGAACCATTGTGCTGCCGGAACTCTGCCAAATTTACTTTTGAAAGATAATTCTCATGAGAATATTTACATATAGCATATATGGTATGAACATAAGAATTTTATAAGTTAATTAAGTGACGTGTCGAGCCTTAACCACGTAGTGGGCTAGGACAATACGATCACCAGTGACGTGCTGGGCCTCCGCCAAGCAGTGGGCTAGGACGACACAATCACATATGAAGGAATTTGCCTACTGAGGATGACGATACATAACGCTCAGGTAGGGGTAAGTTATTATTCTAGGAACGACGAAATATAATGCCCAGTCATGTGAAAGGGATTGCATCCTGAGGATGGCGACATGTAATGCTCAAGCTCATCTAAGACTGCACTTTCAAAATGGTGGTATGCAACACTCAAGTGCAGATACATGTTAACACCCTAGAGATGGCGAGACATAATGCTAGACGTGTTATCGTCAAGGAGAGTGAACTAAACCACTTACTAGATTCCTTTGCTTAAGTCAGAGAAAAATGTCTAACTTTAGTTAGAGCGCAATAAGATCCGTTTGCATTAGTCAGATAAACATGTCTGACCTAAGTTAAGGCACAATAAATTAACAGTAAGTTTTAAAGTCAAAAAAGTAAGGAAAACCAAGAAAGAAAAGAGTAGGTACCTTAAGGACGGTGAAACATAACGCCTAAGTGCGTTAAGTAAAAAAAAAAAGCAATGACATGTAGGTCGAGGAATATTATTTCATTTTCATAAGCATCTTTATCTTATTTCTGAACCATGCTAAGTAGGATTTATTAATTGTTAAGTTATTTAAATTAAATGCTTGATAAAAGAAACCCACTTTGGAAGAATAGTTTTGGAACTTTGTAAAATGAATATTTTTTTTTCATCACACTTTTTCGTAATAAACTGAACTGGTCAGGGTGTAACAATCACACTTTCTCACCCTCGTGTGTTCCCAGCCATGTCATCTTTAGATAGTGTAGCTGACCCCTGAAGGCTAGTTTCCTAGGAGATTTTGATTAAGACCGACTCGTCGGAGAAGGGTTGAAGTCAAGCAATATGTATTTTAGTACTTAATGACTGACATTGTAGTTGAATCTCTTAATAGGGCTCTTTTATAAATTTTGGAAATGTTGCTAAGTAAAGCTATTGGGTTGGTATGTATCTTAATAAATATGACTATAATGTGGATTTTAGTGTATTTCAAGTAAAGTTTCTATTTCCTTCAGTTTGTTTTTTATATTTTATTTAGTACAACGAATAAATTTATGATAATCCTTCGAGAACACTATAAGTAAATAGATAAGGTCTGCTAATGTATTGGTAGTAACTCCTAAGTGTAATATAGTATGACTTAAGCATGTTGTTATATTTAAGAGAGTGTTACACAAATCACTTAAAGGGTTATAGAAGCACTTGATTTCGTGGAGAAATTCTTATAATATTTTCCATTTTTCCATTGATTTAAAACCAATAGTTCAACTTTATCAAATGTACATTCTTGTTTTCCGCAAATTGTATCTATATGTTCTTTTCTTTTCACAATTTTTGGAAGATATCTAATAAGCTCATTAACCTTTTCTTTAAAAGAAACATTTTCATAAATCAACTTTTGTTTATTTTCATTTGAAATTTTTTCTTAGTTTTAAAATATTAAATTATTTTCTTAATTTCTCAATTCAATTAAATCATCATGATATTTGGAGTATAGAGTAAAACATAATGTGGACAGATTTATATAGAATCATCTAAATTTTTTTTCAAATTC
Source organism: Pterocarpus santalinus (assembly GCA_031439595.1). Taxonomy (NCBI): domain Eukaryota; kingdom Viridiplantae; phylum Streptophyta; class Magnoliopsida; order Fabales; family Fabaceae; genus Pterocarpus; species Pterocarpus santalinus. The sequence goes on along the minus strand of CM062532.1, from coordinate 19,630,225 downwards.
ATCGTTTAACTCATTATAAGTCTAACGAGTGTCAAAATCATTTACTTCATCTCCTTCTTCACTCTTTGCCATGAAGCACATATTAATCATTTCATCTTCATATGTTACTTCTAGCTTATCCCACATTTCCTTAGTTGTTCGGCCTGTTGAATTTTTTTCTAAAATTGTAATAAAAAATGTTTTTGGTTCTTACATTTTGTTCCATTTGTTTTGTATCTTAATTGTTGGATTCCTCTTCTACTTTTTTCCATCTTTTTTCCATCTACATTTTCCTTGGTATGGATAGTCTGTTCTTGACCACGAATTATAGCTTATAGTCAATGAATTATATTGTATAAAAATTCTAATGAGCTTCTTCCAATAGGTATAGTTTGTCCCATCAAAGTGTTGAGGTCTTGAGATGGATTATCCTTCAATTATTATTCCATCAAATTTTCTACCACTAAACTTACAAGGATCATCTTGTTAAACCATTAGGCCATAAAGAAAATTTATCTTGAATACCAATGAATAGATCACATAAGTATGAGCACGCTGAATTGGTTCCATGTGTTCAACAATAGAAAATTTGGAAATTAAAAATTTTTATACAATTGAAAAACAACCAAATAAAATACTTGAAAATAAAGAGGATATGGATAAGAGAAATGCATAAATGATTTACCTTAGTTTAGCCACAATGTGTGACCTGAATTTAGTATCCAAGCAACTAGCTAGAGATTTTTTTCACTTGTCAATTTTTTTTCTTACAATGACTCTGACGAACCTTTCTTCACTCAATTCCAAGAAGAGTATATGGTAGTTTGTTTCTTTCAAGGATGCTACAAAAACCTTCATCTACCTCAATGTGAAATAGAGTAAGCCTGTGGTTTCTTTATCTCAATGACACCATAGAATGTCCATCTATCTCAAGCAAAGAGTATATATACCAATGGTTTCTTTCTCCCAAGTACACCACAAAATCTTCCCCTATATGAAACCGAAATAGAGTGCCCCTTTCAAAGTATTATTGCTCTTATAAATAATTAGTCTATATTCTCTCTCTAGAATATATAAGATAGTGTAGGTACAATAGCAAAGAAAAGAACAAGTGATGAATAATGCAATCTCAGATGCTTTCTAAGATTAAAAAAAAAAATTATATACTCAATCTAAAAGGGTTATGATGCTTACCACCTTCACTTACTCCTTATGAGTAAAATTAGATCTTAATCTCTACAATTATTACAAGAGCTTTTATTGGTTAATTATTTAGTAAATTAGTTATCTAATTCTTCATATCATCAAAAGAATATAACTAAAAGTTTAAGGCTCACCTAAAAATTATCTAGAATTATTTTTTTAAAATAGAATAATTTTGAGAAATTCCTGAATTTTCTCCATGATCTTCCTCTCATTCTCAAGCCTATTTAGTTCAAATTTTGAAGCTGCACTGACTCTGAAGAGGGTTCATTTTTAATAACAACTGATTTTGCTTTTTTGGATTGAATTGTTAATTAAGTGCAACCACTTTCGGAGATGTCAAATTAAATTAGAGTACTACTAAATGGTGTGAAGATGGAATTCACGGATGATATACAAATACAAGTGCTAAACAAATCTTTGCAAAATCATGGTTTTAATTTGCGTTGTAGTCACGATTGTGATTATGTTATAATGCAGAAAATTGCAAAAAAATGTAGTTGATATAGTTGTAATTATCGTTGCGATATGGTTGTAGAGGGTACTACAATAGTAATATTACAGTTACAATTGCGGTTGCGAATCGCAATTTTAAACCATGCTGCAAATATCACCATTCGTGAAACAAGTATGAATACGAATTCATGCTATTCATCATTGTCCTTAAAACAAAGTATAAACCGAGAGACATTTACTAATGAAAACATTATAGGTAGGTTTATTTTGCCTGCCTTTCCAATACCAGAGAAATGGATTCTCATATGCACAAGCCATGCTTTGGCCCCTAATCATTTTCCCTCGTCTATCCAATTGTGCAGGACGTTGCGTTCAATGTTATTTCGTCCCTCAATCTACTAAGTTTAACCAAAAGCTTAATTTTTTCACTAAGTAGAACAAACAGAAATATGATCCAAATAATGATAATAATAATAATAAGGAGACTGGCGCATAGAACTAGCAACTGTTGGAAATGTGCAATTCGTATGTAAACTTTAACATATATATTCTCATTCCATTGCATTAATCAATAGAAATGAGCATTAAGACCATAAAGGTCTATAGTGTTCGATTGTATATAGATACACCTAACATAATCACCATGAAAATTGTGTCATGGACCTGGTTTTCTATTGCTACATTTTTTTTTCTCCTTTTCTGGATATACGGGAAAATATCTGTTCATAATTTTCAAATCACGCAAGTGTTACTGCAAAAGTAAGAAGCATAAAGAGCAGGATAACAAGCGCCATTGCTAATTTGAAATTAAAAGTTGAGGTTCATTCGGAGCCTATACCACCCTCTCTTCCACATGCCCACGAATTTCCATCCACTCCCCACAAGAAATCTAATACTTTTCGACCTACTCATCTTATGGTGCTCCTCCTGATGATCTTTTGGCCTTGAATCACCGAGAAGATCTTTCGATGACGACATTGGATCTAGCCAACAAATAAAGCGTGTGGTGAATTAGGTGAAAAGGCCTCAAGTGACAAGAGGGGTCAAGGTATAATTTTTATTAAAAGAAAAGGGATTATAGAGACAACGTCTTCTAATCAATTACACACCTTGTTCTTTGATTTCCTCTAGGTTGTCTTTTATATTGCATGTTGAGTTTGTTATGAACTACAGCCAAGGTAACAGATTTTGTACTGTCTTTGTTGATGGTTATTCGGTAGTTTTAAGAGTGTTTAAACCGTGGGAATTGAGAAGTTAATTATGGGAGTATTTTATCCGTTTGTTTTAATTATGGGAGTATTTTATCCGTTTGTTGCAGCGATACGTGTGCATAGTGTGTTGTAGTTTCCATTTTGTTTAATTTAGTTTATTAACAAGTTTTTCTATTCTTGGCTAAATTGGCCTGCTAGGTTGACTGTTGGTCCATATTTGTAGCTTCTCTCTCCAATAATTAGACGAAAAGGAGAAAAATAGATATATCTCAAAGTTTATGTCTTTCCATCATGTATTTTCTTTCCTTATATCCAAAATACGATCGTGCTATTGCAATTTTATTAGCCCTTAGCTCTTTATTTATTATAATTTTCCGATTAATATTTGTGTAAGAATGTAAAAAATGATTAAATATTTTTTTCAACAAAAGTAATTTTATTTGACTAAATTGAAATAAAAATATTGTTACCATTCAATTAATTTTTCTCTCATAGACTAATGCTCGATATAAAGTTGAAAATAATACCTTATTAATTTGCCGTTGTGACAAAAATAAATAAAAAAATATTTTAAAATAATATATAAAAAGGGGCGGAGTACTAAAACAATGGCACATAATAAATATTTGAGTTAATAAAAATAATGTATATAACAATATATATATGATAAATTATAATTTCAAATTTATCATCGAATATAACAAATAATATTTGCAAAGAAATTATGAAAAAGATAAATATATTTAGTTTTTAAAAGTTAAAAGAACAAATTTAAAATATTTATTAATTAATAAACGAATTTAGAATATTCATTAAATTTAAAAATATAAAATAAATTAAGAGGCAAACTAATTATTTTTGCCAAATAAAAAATAAAAAAACGATAGAGAAGTGGAGGCGGGAGATGTGAATTTATATTAAAAAAAGATGCTGAAGCCACGTGTACGAAATGAAATGACGAAAATACACTGAGTGCACATCAAAAAATTAAAACCGAAATGTCGAAGCTGGGGAAAATAACGGTCACGCTCACTGTACTGTAGTATACCCAACTACCATTCCAAGGGAGGAAGAAGAAACAACAACGACTGACTGGTTAACAGCACCGCGCTCCTTCACCTCAATGGACCTCCTCCACACAGCACCCAAGCCTTCTCTCTCCTCCTTATCGTTAGCCTTCTGCCTCTCTCACTTTCTCTCTCTACTACAATGGCTGAGCCTCACTCCGCGGCAAATCCTCCTCCTCCCTCTTCTTCTTCTTCCGCCGGTAACCGTGACTCTGCCGGAGCTTTGCCGTCGTCTTCGAGCACTTTGCGACATGGCAGCGAGGATGAGAACGCGGGGGACCGCTCTCAAACTGGGTTCCGGTCGCCGGAAGTTGAGCCAAGCGTTGCATATGGAGGAGGAGGAATTGGTTGGGGGTTTGGTGTTGAAACGTCTGTTGCTAGGGAAGATGCCTGGTCCTGCTTTGCCGTCATCTTCACGTTTTGGTTCTTCGGTAACAAGCAAAGCTTGCTTCAATCTCTTCTTGATAATGCTACCTCTTTTTTTTTTTTCGGTTGGATTTGGATTAGGATAGCAATTTGATTTTGAGAAAGTAGCTCTGTTCGTGATTTTTAGTTCTTAATTTAAAATTTATGGTTTTAAATTGCAATTATGATTGGAGAAATTACTTAAATCAGTGAGCTCTTTGTGCTTTTTGAGTTAAATAGTAATGTGGTCCTGAAAATGTATTCATAATTTAGTTCGTAGTTCAACTTAATGGTATACATTGAACTACTCAAAATTGCTTCGTGCTACTTTTTTTGGTGTTTCTGGTTAACTCACCTTTCATGATTTTAAATTGTGATTGGGATGTTTGAAATTGTGATTACAGAAATTAATTAAATCAGTTAGCTCTTGATGCTTTTTGAGTAGGATAGCAATCTGATCATAAGCATGAACTCTGTTCGTAATTTAGTTCTCAGATTAAATTAATTGGGCCTTAAATTATTCAAATCTGTTTTCACGTTAGTCTTTGGTTAGCTTACCTAAAGTACGAAGAGAATTCGTAGGAATTTGAATAATTATGGACTGAATTGTACTTAGATTTTCTACAGCATACTTTCCAATTTTACCCTAATTTAGTTATTTTTTTCATAAATTTGAAATTAAAGTTGCAATGTTGTCGAGATCGTCGTCTGGATGTGTTGTTAATGCTAAATGTTTTTGTTTTGGTAGAATTTTTGACATTATGTTACAATATTACAGTGTCGGTGACTATGATACTGGGAGTTTATGGGTCAATGAATCTCGTGCTTGGTCCAGAAACATCAATTGTGTTCAAACCTAGCCCGCTGTTCGTGCAATATGTGAAGGTCAGTTTCAGTTGTTGCTATTTCTTTCTCCATTTTCAGTTTGCCGTTACTGGCTAGGTTTTTTTGTATTCTGGGTTTGTTTGCATTAGGTAGAAAACTTAAAGGAAAACCCAGGACCCCTTCTGTATGGTACATATCAATATCCAGATCTTGATGTTGCTACCACTTGGGAAGAAACTCTTAATGCATATGTTCCCTCTGACTCACATCAGGCAAGTATATGTACTTTCCCCTTTCTCTTTTACCCTCACTCATATGATACTATTACAAACGTATCAAATTTGCATATATTCTTACAACAATGTTATCTATGCATAAAAAAATGATTTTCACATAACTCACTTATTCTCATCACCGCCATTCATTTTCGTCTCCCTTTATTCATCAATACTTATGGCACACAATCCCCTATTTGGGTTATATGAGTTGTGCATTATGTGCAACTGACATCACTAATATGTTACTGATGCCTCAGAATCCTGTGGTTGGACTAATACCCTTTTCTATGTCTTCCCCAACCCAGGAATGGAAATATTATCTCAATAGAGGGTCAGAAGTAAATATTTCATATCGCTTGAGCTCTGGGAGCTCCTCTATTTTCCTCGTAGTTGCAGAAGGTATGCCTTGTAGAAGAGATTTTGGGAATTTCTATTTTCGATTTTGTGAATTTCTGTCTCATGGAACTGCCGCTCATGCGTCAATTGTTTATCACCACTGCTGGGAAAGTACTACAGCACCTGCACAGTTTGAATATTTCTGAAGCACCAGTTTGCTTCCAAAGAACTTTCATCAAAGCCCCTTGGTGATCGGTAAATGCAATACAGAACTGACAAAATGGATGAAATCTGAAGGTTGGATCGATAAACTATCATTAAAACTAACAATAAGTCAATAACACACAAGTGTACTGAACCAAGTAATCTACTACAAGACCAGATCAATAAATCACAGAAACAAGCATGACAGAGTTTGAAGAAAACGCAAACCAGGTTGAAAATATAAATGGCTTCACCGCCTTACTATTGGTAGGACTTTTTTTTTTTTTTTTCTTTTTCTGTTTTTTCCAACATATAAGCTGTGAAGCCTCTAACATTCACAGATGGAGCAGCTCTTTATTTACTTATAAAATATTGCTCTGCTGTATAATTTTATATATTGCGCACACTCAAACTTTGATTACAACTTAATAAGCGAATGAAGGCCATGGAAGCAATCCCTCTAATTTATCAGTTTTGTGAAAAGTAAATTGCTTAAGCATGGAAGATAATAAAAATATTGCATGTACAATAACACAATTTGTAAAGAAAATGTATCGCGAAGCCCAAAAGTTGACTGAACAATTGTAACAGTGGAGATAGTTGGTTTGAGTTTATCCTCAAGACCTAAATCCTGAGGATGGGTTACATCTAGTCATCTATCATAAACATTACATTCAGATGTATATAATTTTTGGAAGCGAAACGCACTCTCCGGCTTTAGTTACCATAAAGCCTATTGTACATATGACACCACTATATTATTTCTGTTACTGCAGGTTATTATTTTAGGTCACACCAAATATCTGCAGACCTATACCATTTTAGTAAACATGTTATTCTGTTGCCCTTACTTGCAGGGGCTGAAGGCCTCACTCGGTGGCTCGAGGACCCAACATATCCTAATAGTACTCTGTCATGGAACGAGATCCATGGTAAGACAGTGGTAAAGACCATATTTGTATTCATTTTAGTCCTAAGTTGATGTTGGTTTATTTCTTTATAGGAACTGGTATGATTACACAGAAAATACCCAGGTCGTCAAGCTATTATGTGGCATTGGGTAATTTGAATGAGGAGGTGCAGGTATTTTTGTAATCCTGTAGGACCTATACCATACTTGCTATTGTTGTTGGCTTAATTAATTTGAACTCTAGAATGATTGAAAGCAACAACTTTAATAGATAATGAGGCCATGACATTTTTTTTCATCAGGATCTGCAGACAAAAATTTCTGTGAAAGTATCCCTTTAAATAGTTAGAACTGGTACTATTTGACAGGATCTCTTGTTCAATGAAGTATCATAACTTAAGCAGAGATTATAAAATATGAATTGAACCTTAAGTTCTGATGGATTGTGATAGAAACTGGTATCTTATATAACAGAAAATGGTAAATTCCTGGAGCAAGCTCCAATTAGGCAATTGCAGATTAGCAAATCAACAAAACAGTGACATAGCGTATAAAGAAGTAGCAAGAAGACAGGAGAATCCCAATGGCCTAGGCCAGCCTTTTTACCCAAAATGATTCCAGATGCCCTTCATGCCTCAACCAGCTTCCCTATATTCCTCAAATCATTCCTTCCACTCTCGAGCTGCCAGTTGTCCTCGCTGGGTGCTCCGTTCTCTTTCCTCTAACTAACTCCCTTTCCCCTTATTCCTCATTCCATAACTTCCAGCAATTTTCCTCTGGTCCATTTTTTGTGGCCCAACTATCACCCTTGTAGCCCTCCTCTCATACGCATGACTCAGGGCCTATCAGATTGTTTTGCTTGGTTAGTAGATTTGTTCTGTGGAAATTTTTCGTAAGTCTTTTTAACATGGACATGGACTTGCATGCATGCTTGAAAACCTTTGAATATTCAGTTGTTAAACTTGAACATCAGAGCATGGAAAACAGATAACTGTGAACCTGAATCTAACTGTGTTTTGAACCTGACCTAGTCGTTAGCAGAAATGACCTTGGATATTTTACATGTGTAACAGCATAGTCAACTAAATGGCCAAATACTACTACAGGCCATAGCTCAAATCATTCTCTACCCCAGCCAGATCCCATTTCCTCTTCAATTGGTTCTTCTTGATCCTACCACCACTCCTCTTCTTGTTTACTCAAACACGTGCAAGAATCTAATCTCATGTCTTAGCTTCCCGACTCCTTTGCTTGACTAACCAGAAAAGAAACAAAGATCTTGCATAGTTATAATAGAGAAGCCAAATTCAGAACAGATTAAGTTATTGTTTTACACATCATATTATAATAATATCAAAATTTTAGAGCCCTATGTTCTCTTTTTTCTTTCTTTTCCATCTTTTTCTTCTAATTTCAACACATCCATCTTAGTTCGATTGAAAAAAAGTCAGAAAGTTTTTGTACTGTATTTGACACTGTTGCTGTTTCACAAAAGTAGCGATAATCCTGGACCAGAGTGTTCTTAGTGCGGAAAAGGTGGTATTTGATGCTGGTGTTATAATCAGATTTTGTTAACTATATTTCTTATAAATGAGAATCATTGTCCCTCCTACTCCTGTCTTCTTTATTATGATGTTAACAGGTTTATATATTGTCAAGGCAGTTGTGATAACTTTTACTAGGCACCACTGATCATTGATAGTTACTTTCCTTGTTTTTTTTTTTTCTAATTAAATAGGTGGAATTAAACCTCAGAGTAAGGGCCTACTTGCACAATACAACGAATGCTTACTCCAAATGTGCTGTGACTAGTAGTCCATGCAGTTTGAGCATTTTCTTTCCGGAAGGAAATGCAGCTATCTTGGTTACTCCTGGTCCACAACAGGCAAGATTATTATCATATACTTGCTTCAATGACACAAAGTAAATTGTCATCCTCATAAATCTAAAATGGGACATCAAATTTTTAATAACCTGGCACGCTGGTCTATCTCTGAAATTGGAACCTTGAAAATCCTGTACCTTCTCCTTAAAATAAAATAAGATCTCTGGGTCCTTGTAGAATGGATATTCTTTATATCCCTTAATTGAAGATATGGATATATCAGTTCCTTTGCTTTTACAGTTTATTTATGTTTTCTCTTCTTTGGTTCAGGAAGTGGTTCAGAACGCTTCCTATGATGAGTGGTATCTCAAATTGTCCTACGGACCTAGATGGGTCACATATATTGTTGGCATAGGTATAGTTTTCATATACATAGCTTCTTATGCACTTATTAGTCTTGAATGGTTTAATATATTGCCATCTCTTCTACATCTCCTCGCAGGTGGATTGACTCTGCTTATGTGTTGGGGCTTCAACATCTTGAACAAGATCCAGTGTGCCCGCGAACATATAGCAGGAGTTAGATATGAGGGAACAGCCCCCGAGAGAGACCCTTTGCTTTCTCGAAAAGATGATGACCTTTCAAGTTGGGGTTCATCATATGATTCAATGCCACAAGATGAGGAGGATCTTGACCTTCTGACTGCAGGTTCCACGGAAGGGAAGTCTCTAGTTGATGGTGAAACCAGTAATAATACCCGGCGTCTCTGTGCTATTTGCTTTGATGCTCCAAGAGACTGCTTCTTCCTTCCATGCGGGCACTGTGCGGCTTGTTTTGAATGTGGGACTAGGTAAAACATTGTTATCACAACAAACACTACCAAATTTCTTGGGCGATTTTACTTAAAAATAGCTTCCATGTCCAGATTATTGCCGTTTTTACTAGATAAATGATATTTGCACGTACTTATTTAGTGAGTTCATCGACACTAGAGATATAAACAGGGAGGAATTCAAGTTGATGACTGATTAATCGGGGACTACAGTGGTAAGCAATAATACCGTCATCCGACCAATGATGTATACAAATGACTTGGGAATCGGAGTCCCGTGATTCATTGATAATCAATGTGAAATCCCACTATTTGCATGACTCCCAATGTTGATGGTTACATTAAATGAATATGCACAGATATTATTTCTATTTTTACTGTCCAACGCTCCTCAGGATGCCTCTTTGGTCGGTATGAGATGGGGTAGGGAAATGAGGGGGACTATTCAACTATATACTCCTCTCAAATGTCCAAGAATTCCCATTTTAGAATAAAGATCGAACAAGTATAATTTCTTAAAATAGGAATTCTTCGACGTGTGCTAGTTAAAAGTGGTTTCTATAGTTATTGAAAATGGTTTTTGACATGCACATCAGAATGTGTTGATCCACTTTGCAAGTACATGTATTAACAATCTTTATTCTGTAGAGCATATTTCCAGAGGCAGGCATCTTAATATATTATTCATGTGTGGTAATATATGTTACACTAATGTTTCTATGCAGGATAGCCGAGGCAGCTGGTACTTGCCCTGTCTGTCGTAGGAACATGAAGAAGGTGAGGAAGATTTTTACTGTCTGATCAGTGCACAGGCTTGAGGAATGGCCGCCAGAACTATAGATTACTTTTACATTTTATGTACTCATTATTTTTCTGGCAATCATTAACAATGATCAAGCTAATGGTACCTGCTGTAAGGGTCATATTGACCATTTCAGCAAAACTTGAGAGAGAGAGAGAGAGAGGGAGGGAGGAACGGAGTTGGTAACCTGGTATATTTCTAATTGGATTGACCTTAGAGATTTTATCGTGATGCAATATCTTCGCGCATGAATGTCTGAATAAAAATAATAGTGTAAATATTTTAATAGGTAATCGTATAGGGAGTGGAAATTGCCACTCTTTTGTGTCTATTGCCATCCATATTTAACTATGGCAAACTTGTCTATGAGAAAACAGAGAATCATGTGTTAATAATTATGGATTTCAATTAAATTATTAGTGAAATCGACAAATGAATTTAACATCATTATTAGTATCCTTATTATGTTAAATTTTTAAAAAATTAACTTACAATGATAATATAACAAAAAACAAATTGCTGAGAAAGTAATTTAAAAATGATAATTATTGCAATTTGATGTTAGTAATTATTAATAGATAGATATAATAAATGGATATCAATTAACAAGTTGTACAATAATAATGAAATTTGAGATACTTGGGGCCATTATTTTTATGTGTCAAAATTTGAATAGCATGCCTAAATGTTGATGTGGTAAAATATGAATAGCATGCCTAAATGTTGATGTGGTAGGCAGTAACTACCTAAGTGATATCAGAGCTGATGGTTTGATGGATCAGCTTGATCAAGTATTGGAAGAATGGTAGTTGTTGGATCCAAGTGTGGGATACCTTATGTCAAAAGTCTTTCTCGCATTGTAAAGGTCAAGCAGCAAGTTCCGTGGATGCCAATGGTACAAGTGAAGAGAGTAGGTGTAACTCTTGTTGACACTGCTAGATAATCGGAAGGGCTTTTACTAAGGAGGAAGTATACCAAGTTGGATCTCACACTTGAGGGGGGACAATGTTGAAATTTCAAGTGAGTGGTGAAGTCTCAAATTGGTTAAGAATGGACTAAATGAATAATTTATAATATAGAGGAACTATAGACTCATCGTCTTAAGATTTTGCATCAAGATGTGGTATCCGACCTACTATTGTGATTTTTCACTTAGTTTATTGATTTAGATCTTTCCAGATTTTGGGCTCCTCCTGACCACTTTCCCAACAAGATGTATACCCCTTAATGAATCTTCTATAGTAGCCTATTAACTCAAGAAAACCTCTTAATTGTTTAAATTTTGAGGTGCATGCCAATCTAACACAACATTCACTTTATTCTCATCCATTGTCAATTGTCACACCCGTTTCTGAAACTCTATGACCCAACTAATCAATCTATGTGACACCAAAAGAATATTTTAACAATTTTGCAAACAAAGATCTCTTATGCAAGATCCCTAGTATAGTCTCTAGGCATTGTAAATGAATTGGCCAACTATGGCCACATATCAAAATATCATCAAAAAAGACTAGAACATACTTTCTTAACAACCCTAGGAAAATGTCATTCATCAAATACTGAAATACATGACGATGTATTGAGGCCAAATGGAATTACCAAGCACTTAAAGTGTCCTTGATGTGTTCCAAAATCTATTTTGTTTCTTATGTCTATCTTTAGGGTTAACCAAAATCTAGTGATATCTTGATCTAAAGTCCAACTTTGAAAACTATCGAGCTCTATATTACTCATCTAATAATTCATTAACTACCAGCACAAGAAAATTATCTTTGATGGTGATGGCATTAAGAGTTTTATAATCCATACAAAATCTCCATCTCCCATATTTCTTTTAACTAGAAGTATAGGTGAGGAATAAGGATGGCAAAAAAATCCATTTAAGCGGATACCTGTGGGGATTACCCACAATGGGGACGGGGACAGGGACGAGTTTGATCCCCATGGGGACAAGGACATATCTCCATTTAGCTAATGGGGGTGGGGATGGGGGATAAAGTCTCCCCATGACGACCCGTGAAATCCTTGGATAAATATAGAATTACTCAAATACCCTTCTATATATATATCACTATATGAAAATGCCATAGACTCATTTCACTTTCTCCATTGCTGTTTTACTTCTCTATAAGAGTGTGACTGTGGCTTCTTTCTTTCTAATCTAAATATGAAGTAGCTTGTTAAAGTTTTTATTTATAATTTGGATATTTGAGTTTTTGTAATATGAATATTTTTATTTTATGATTTGGCTATTTTTATTGTCTTATAACGAATTTACAATTATGTATTTATTTGTAATTTAAATTGTTTTGGATAATGGTGTAAAATATGCATAATTATAGATATTTTATTTAGACTTAAGAGTTTTTTTTTAAAATTTTTCTCTTTTTTTAGATTTTTTTTCAGTTTTTCTTATAGAAATCCGCGGATATCCGCAGAGATCTGAGTTCCTGCGGGAAACGGGGAGTGAGGACCCGTGATAGGGATGGGGACGGGGACGGGGGGCAAAATTCTAAATGGGGACGGGGGATGGGGGGTATGTCTCGCCCCCATAGAGACCTATTGCCATCCCTAGTGAGGAACAGGGGTTTTAATTAGCTAAATAATTTCTTCCCATAACATCTCTTCAACCATATTTTCAATTTGCTTCTTTTGGCTATGAGGGTATCTATAGCCTGACTTTAATTAGACTTGATCCTTTCCTTAACAAAACTGAATGATCTTGACTTCTTGTTGCTAGCAACCACATTGGATTGTTGAAAATATCTTTATAAGCATGCAATAATAATGCTATCTTAGGCTCTACATTTTTTTGGTAACTTTAATAGTCGATCCTTAGGCTCTTCAAGTTCAGCTAATTGTATGGCATAGTATTCAACAATTATCTTTGTATTGTGTAGTCTTATGTGATTGAGCTGAGCTTGGGTCGATAGTTTTGGCTTTTCTACAAGTAATATCACAAACTTCCCCTTATGATAAAATTTGATACAGAAAGTATTGTAGTCTACCACATGAGGTCCTTATGTGGCCAACCAAGTTTGCCTAGGATATATATGCTCTGATACCGGTAGAAGGTACAGTAGCAAATGTAAATCATGCCCATAAACTATTACTACCAACATTCAAATCAAACCCTCAACTATCATTGAACTTCTATTCCCAACTAACACTTTAAATATTGGTGTAGGCTCAATGTATAATTTCATGAATTTGGCTAACGAGGTTGTAGGAAATTATTTGAACTTCCATTATCCACCAATACTTGAACCTTAGTTCCACTAATTAGTCTTGAAAATTTGATGGTCCTACTCCATTAGCTCCTTTCAATGAATTCATGGGTAAGTAATGCTCCAATTCCTATTAAAGAATTATCAAGTGCTTTATTAGGACATTAATTCCTGATGGTCCCCACTCCATTAGCTCCTTTCAATGCATTCATTAGTTGTTTTTTACTTTTTGACAATGGGATTCATGGTTAATTGGCTACTAGGTTGTACGGCTAGTGTAGGTAATAAGGGCAACAAGCTAGTTTTATTTGGGGGTTTTGTGTTTAGGTTTAGAGGTCAATCTTTAGTTAAACATTTGGTATTGGGTTTGTGATTATGTTTTTCTTCAAAGAGCTTGTCAAGTAATACTACTTTCAATAATGAAATAGGTCCTTCAACAATCACATTCTTTTGGTATCTGGTTACAACCCATTCAGAAAATAATCTAATAATTCATTTGAACTCAATCAATAAACTGAAAAAGAAAGAAAGAAAATTCATATAGCGATCATTTTTTTTTTTTGAAGAATCATATAGTAATCAGTTACTAGTCCTATTTGCATCAATTTGAAGAAGTATCAATTCTATTTCTAAGGCCCAAGAATGAAATGGATTTATTGCCTGCATCATTTGTTACCAATAAACCACTTCCTTATTTGAATGAATGGCTGCTAATGGTTAATCTATCAACTTTAGAGGTGCCATAGTAATTAAAGAATTGCTTTGCTCGAAAAGTCCATTCAAGCACATTTCTCCTACAAATGTAGGAAATTCCAACTTTATGTTTCTAAATTGGAATGGTAGTTTTCGTGTCATACTCATCTCAAAATGTGAGCTCCTTCCAACATTACTTGTTGTTGTACTTTGCAATAGACTTTCAAGGGCATTTTTAATTTGATCTAATCAAGCGTTGCTTGTAGCTTCCACTTGATTTACCTAAGTTCTTTGCTGTTGATTCTGAATATCTATAATCTCAATTAATTTCCTCACCTCTGCCTATAAATCTTCAAATCTGGTATGATCGACCATGATGGAGATGAAAACACCAATTGTAATAGATCAGGCACACCGAAACTAAGTCTAATGAAATAGCTCAAATTACAACATGAACAATTGAAGAAAATAAACTTAAGCAACAATGTGAGAAAATCACTTGGATTGAAGTTGCTCCTATGAGATTACTATTCCATTGATCTTGAACCTTACAATTATAGCAAGAATAGCAATAAGAATGATTAATGAGAAGAAAAATTGGCACTTGAGAGAGATTTAGCAAAGAAAGGGAAGAAGAGAAATCATACCACTCACATAATGTCTTCTCCTATGTTTTCCTTGCTTATATTGGCCTTCACACATAACCTTTGTACCAAGAGTTAGTTATTTCCTTTCTATTGCTCCTCATCCTTTCCATGTGTCACAAACTCAATGCCACCTACCCAATTTCCCCAACCTAGTCCTCCACTTTTTTTAATGTTTTTGTGTCATCTCTTTATACTGACAACTGCTAATATGTTCATTCCAATAATTTTTCAATTCAATAGTTGGATTGATAAAATTTAATATTAATAAAAAAGTTGAAAAAATTCAACTTTATCTCCTTCAACTATAATCATGTGCATTTTAGTCCCTAAACTAACAAAATTTGAAATGTGACCTCCTAAACATTCCTAAATATGCATTTTACTCCTTCTGCTAAATTTTTGTCCACTATTAATGGAAATAGTATACATTCAAAAAAGTTTAGTGGATAGAGTTATACTTGTTTCTTATTTTAAGAACTAAAATGCACATAACCTAATGTTCAAAGGAATAAAGTGCACTAGTTTTTCGTTAATGGTGGATGAAAACTTAACACAATGACTAAAGTGTACATTCAAGAAAGTTTAGAAGATCATATTGTACATTTTTTTGGTTGTGGAACTAAAATACATATGACCTATAGTTGAAGGGGATAAAGTGAAGTTTTCCCTAAAAGATTATTCAATTGAGTAAGCATGCTTAGATTTACACTTGGAGCAAGCGACTTCCCATATAGGTCACTAAATCCTAAACTCTAAATAATGGATGATTTTTTAGAAAAATCCAAAACATGGAAAAAAAAGTTCAAAAAGAAAAAAAGATACTAGAGAATCCAAAACAATTTTTTTAAAAATTTATTTGAAGAAAGGAAAGAGAGTGAGAAGTTCGAGATGATAGTCACATGAATTTTTACATTAAGAGCGTAATCCCAACCAAACAATTAGATCTAATAGCTAAGAAACTCTTTCTTACTTCTTATATAAGAAAATCATTCTCATTTAATACAATCTCTATATATTTGTATGTACGCATGCATGCATATAAAGAACAAGTAATATATGAAAAATTTTTCAAAAAATAAAAGATATCATAAAATCAAAAATAATAGAATACTAAGAGAAATTTTGTTTTAAAAAAAGTTAGTAATAGTGAGTTGAATAATTTTACTCACTGTTTTTCTTTTTTTCTAAAATACTCATTGTTATATTATTTAAAAAACTATCGTATTAAGAAAACTTTAAAAATTAATATAATATTTAACATAAATAAAATTGGATACTACCAAGTGTTGCAATATTTTTTAAAAGAAACTATCAAGTGCCTCGCATGCCACTTGAGCAATAGAAGGGGATATACAATTGATAAGGGCGTTTATAAGTCGACTTGGTTCAGGTAATATTTGGGTAAAAAGAATCTAATCAATCAAATTTAATTGGAGTCATTTAATCTCATTTAAAAGTTCTTTCAGCAAATCTAATTAAACAAATCTAACTTAGGTTAATTTGTTTGGTTTAGATCGTTGGGTTAAAGTATGAAATAAAAATTTATATTTTAGCCAAAAGACACTTATAATAAAGGTTTAGGTAGGTGAATGTTTTAATTAAATGTGCAATAAAAAGAGGATAGAGTGACCTAATTACTAAAGCCCCAAAACACAACTTTGAAAAGCTTAGAAATAAAATAAAACATAGCTAATCATAAGACTGGGTTAGGTGTTTAGAATGCCAGGTTCAAAAATCATAAATCCAAAAAACAAATCAATAGCTATTGGTTTGGATTGACTATAACTTGAAATGATCCAATTATCTTAACCAACCTAAACTAACTTAGTTTATTTAGTTTTGGATTTGTCGATTCATTAGGTTAATCTAACATGACGAACTAATAGTAAATGGTTTGGATTGATTCTGACTTAAAATCATCAAATTATTGAAAACCAATCTAAAATATATTAACTTATTCAATTTGGGTTTGCCAATTCATTAAGTTAATCCGACCCGTTGAACTCCTGTGCTAAAGGACTCTTGTGGAGGATGTATCACATCACAATTCACAATTAAGACATTTGAGTACTTATTTGCTTAGACTATCCTCACATAACAATTTTTTTATTTCAAAATTCATTTGCTAATTATGAACATCAAACTTTATCCGAATTATTTAAAAAAATTAAAAAATTAAATATTAAAAACTAAAAAGAGAATAAGTGGTAATAAAAGGTGAAGTGAACGACAAAGAAACCTACTCTTTTAGCCCAACTCTTGTAACTTTTCTTCACCCAAAATAAGAGAAAAAGATCAGAAAATAGAAAAAATCAAATCAGAAAATAAAAAGGGAATATTTGGCCATGATCATTAGTAGTCTATCATATCATCAATTAACTGCTAACTAAGTCACATTCAAAAGTCATCATAACATTTTGTCATCAATTAACATTCAATCAAAGCAAAATTACATTAGTTATTACCAGTTAAATCAGATTGTATCAATCAAAGCAAACTTACACTAATTATTGCCAGTTAAATCAAATTGCATCAATCAAAATCATAACACAATTATTTTGTAATTAAGCCCATAAGAGACCAAAGGTATATAGACATTAAACCCTCAGTGAAAAGGGCACCAGAAAGTCATCAAAAAGACGAGAAAAAAGGCTGAATTTGAATTCTCTCGCAGCAGGAGGAGGATGTGAGTATTGTCGGGGGTGATATTTTTGTCTCAGTACGGCGAGTAGCGCATTCTTTCTTGACTCTACCTGTTTTCGGCTTGCATCATTTTTTCTTTTCAAACGCAACAGATCATTTGCGCTATTTTTTTTTTTTCTCCTCCTTTCACAACCCACGCACCTTTCACTTTGCATCAAACCTAGTAATGACAAATGGCCAACCTATCCTGCCCTACCCCATCCAGCTGCGGGTTAAGCTTTAAGTGGAGCGGAGTAGGTGGGGCGGAGTAGGTCAATTCTTATTAGTAATTTGGGTTAAATATATCAATCTGTCCGGTCCTATCGCAGGTTAGCAGATTAATCCGTCAAAAAATAAAAAATAAAGAAATTTTTTTTTTTTGCGTAAATTAATTTATCTAATTTTTTTGAAAAAATTAAAAAAATTTTAATTAAATGTAATGAAAGAACATCCATACAAAGAATATTATTTTACTTACTTATCAAGTATTAAACTATTTACTCAACTTTAAAATAGTTAAAAATCACAATTCTCAATAAGAATAAGATGGAATTTCTAACCAAAATAACCACAACAGAGAAGCTCACAAACCAATATTCAAATTCAAATATGTTAAAAAATTTACACTCTATAAATTAACCATGTTCACATTAAAATATAAATTTATAATTAACAAGACAACAATATAGTCCATAAAAGTATAAATATAATCAATAATATAATCCAAAAAAAAACTATAAAATCCATTAATATTGTATAAATACCAATAAAAAAGATCTAATATTATATGTATTATGTGAAAAAAAAAAATTGACCCGCGTACCAAATCCGTCCTACCCCATTTCAACCAGCGAATTAAGCGGAATGAGTTATGCAAGTTAAATTTTTTTTTACGAGTTAAAAATACTAACGCACTCCACCAAAAATTATGGATTATGCGGGTCATCCGTGTCGGCCGTTTTCAAACCGTTCTCGTTGTCTCTGTTGCACAACACACACTTTTTTAATGCTGCACAGTCACAATTGTTTTCATAAACAAGAATCAAATAAAACTTGTAAAAAAAAAATTTAAAAAAAAAAAACCACCACCCACCATAGTGATCACCCAATCAGCCGTAGTAACCAATCACCACAATCCATCTTAAAGTGCCACTGCCACCATCTTGCCTTTCAGTTGTTGCAACGGCGCCGCTTACCTCCTCCTTTCTCAATCTCTCTTAGTTGGATCGGGTTTCTGTTAGTTATTTATATAGATATATATATTTCTTTTTTTAAAAATGCACGTGTCTTTTGGGCCATTCATTCATTTGTTTTTGGTGTGCTTGGAGAATGTTCTTTGGTGGGTTGATTTTGAGTCTATTGGGCTTGTTTCTTCTTATTTGTTGGTTTGTTTCGTTTTTATGTGAATAAGTCTTTAGCTTAGATGGCTCAAAATATAAACTAAAAATAAAAATTGATCAAATAAAAAAAAAAACTTAAATTTAAAAATGTTAAACCTCTTCCTCTTAAATCATTCCAGCTCTAAATTGTCAATTGTCATAGCAATCAGAACCTTTCTTTTTTAATTTTTTTTAATCTATACAGTGACTAATGAGGGTGATTAAGTAACCAAATGCTTCTTTAATCACTCTTTGAATCATAAGAGTTTATTGTATGGCCTAATACTACTCTGATTTCTATGCAAAAATAGGTTTTGTTTTCAAATAAAATATCTTATCAAATTATTCTTATAACTTTATCAAAATCTTTTCGTAAATGCATTAAAATCATTTCATAAATTAAGCTCATCAACAAACAATCATTTTCTATAAGGATTATATACACAATTTTCAATTCTCATTGTACTAGAGGATAAAAAAGAACACAAATCAAGTCAAAATTAAATTTTTTTTTAAATTTTCTTTCTTTTTCCTTTCTCTTTTTTTTTTTTGTAAACAATTGTTTGCATTTTTAAGGGAAAAAATAAATTTATTAAAGTTATTAATTAATTTGTGTAATAAAGTCTAGGCCTAAGGTAACTATTATAAGATGAATATATTAAGGGTATAATGGGATTAAATTTTTATCCTTCCTTATATATAATTGGATTTCCAAATCCAATCTCATTTCGAAAGGATAGTATTTCAAAAAGAAAAGATTTTTCTAACTTTTTTTATAAATAAAAATTGGTTGCGGTTCCATTGAATAATTTTCAATCAATTTTTGTTGCCTTCCATTGCAGCGCTCTTTAAGCACTCTGTGACAAGAATATATAACGTTATATTAACTCTCACATTGATATCTTTATCTTAACTATTTTGCTGACAATTTAAAACTTCATGTTAATTATTTTATTCTCATTAAAGATCATGCATTAATGATTGCCTTTTAGAGAGTTCTTCAATTAACAATGTAATTTTATAGAGTAAAAGTTTACTTTAGTCCCTAAAGTTATAGACATGCTTCTATTTAATTAGTTTTTGAAATTAAGTGATTAATTATTTGGTTCCTAAAGCTACAATTAATGTGTCACTTTAGCCCCTAAATAGAAATAAGTGGGGACTAAAGTGACGTATAATCTACAATTTCATAAATTAAATAGTTAATTTCTTAATTTCAAATATTAAAATAAAAGTTACCTGCAACTTTAGCGGTTAAAATAAACCTTTATTGTAATTTTATATTAACAATAGTAATTGATTTTGTACAAGATGTATCACATCACAACTCATAGCTAATACATTTGAGTGCTTCTTTGCTTAGACTATCCTTACATAACAATTTTCTTTTCTAAAATTATTTAATAATATGTAATGTTCTATTAACTCTTGTATTGATTTCTCTATCTTAACTATTTTGTTGACAATTTGAAACTTGATATTAATTATTTTATTCTCATTAATATCACACATTCATGGCCACAATATCTATATCTTAACTATTCCGTTGACAATTTTCTTTGGTCTTTAAGGAATCTTTACCCTTGAACACTGGTGATTTAGATAACCTCCCAACAATTTGAAATTTCATTTTAATTATTTTATTCTCATTGAATACTATACGTACATTAATGACTGCAATATTGATATCTTAACTATTTCGTTGAGAGTTTGAAACTTTATATTAATTATTTTATTCTCTTTTAATATCGCACTTTGGAGAGTTGTTTAATTGACAGTGTTTTTTTTTTTTTTTTCTTTTTGATGGAATGTTTAATTGACAATGTTATGTGAGAAAGTTACTAGGATGAAATTGATTGCCCTCCTAAATCAAGAAAGATACATAAGTAACATAGTCAGTCAATTGTTTAAACCAAACCAATAGTAATTGGGTTAGATTGGTTTTGACTTGAAATCATCCAATTATTTATATAAATTTAAATTAATTTACTCTCTCTGTTTCAATTTATCTGTCAATTTGGACAACTTGATATGTTCTTAAATTAATGTATGCAGATACAATTATCCATATCCATTGATTTAAGAATTTTAAAAATGTATCATATTGTCCAAATTGACAAATAAATTGAAACGAATGTAATAATTTATTCAGTTTAGATTTGCCAATAAATTAGGTTAATTCAACATGATGAATGCATCTACCATAGGACTCTTGTATGGGATGCATCACACCACAACACACAACTAAGACATTTTAGTGCTTCTTTGCTTAGGCTATCCTTACATAACAATTTTCTTTCCAAAATTTTTTTAATACTATGTAACGTACTAACTCTTGTATTGATATCTCTGCCTTAACTATTCCTTTGACAATTTTAAACTCCATATTAATTATTTTATTCTCATTGAAAGTTATACGTTAATGATCGCATTTCGGAGAGTTGTTTAATTAGTAATGTAGTTTATATTAATTCTTACATAAATGAATATTCATTCATTATATTATTAAATTAATTTCTGCAAAATATTAATTAATTTTGCAAAATGAATGCGGAAAAAGGAGATGAAAAGTGACTTAGTCACTAAATCTAGGCACACAATTTTGAAATCTTGAAAATAAAATAAAAAATTTTGTGACTAGGATTGGGTATTCAGATTTGGGTTAAAAAGTCATAAATTCAAAAATCAAACCATTAATTATTGGTCCAATAAGGATTATTTGGATTAGTTGTGAAAATAAGATTATTTCAATAATTGACTATGATAAAATCAAATTTATGTTTGAATATTTTAACTAAAAAATGATTTTAAGGTAGTGTGTTTTGTTTGGATCATATGAAAAAAATATTTTTTTATATTACAAATTAATAAAAAAGGTATGGTGTGATTGTTTCATAATGTTGTAATTGGAAACATATATATCTGGTTTTCATGAATTGTTATTTGCTCAGTCATTGATGCAACACTAGCCTTTATGAATTCCATTTCTAGGTAAGTTAACAACCACGATCAACAAACAGAAATTATATAAAGACAGATATAAGAGAGAGAAAGAGAGAATGAACAAACTTATAATGCAACTAAGATGACATTAACTTAGAATAGATGACAGATTTACCAAGAAATTCAAGGAACTTAGAAACTAAACCACAAAAAGCGAAGGCCCTTGAGTTACAAATAGAACCAATGAAGCTGAAAGGCGCAAACATACATGCAAAACTGAAAGCTAACAAAGAAACCATAATCCAACATCTTCACCAAAAACACAAACTTTCACACAGTCACTCACACTAGATACCACACGCCAAGGCTGATATGCCAACTTCAAACTTGCTTAGTTCTTTGGTATACGATCTGCCATGGCTTCGGGCAACGGGTTTGGAAATGGTGTATTCGCGGTAGAAGTTGCGGTGACAAATTACCTCTTTCAAGAAACTCACGACACTCATCATAGGCAACGCGGCCAAGGGAGGCTGCATGGTTGCGCATGCACTCCTTGTACACCACCATAAAAGCTGGCAAGTTGACATTGACATCAGCCATGGTTAATTTTCTCTGAGATATGATATATTGCTCTAGTTGATTGGAAGTAAGAGGCGGTTTATATAGACGGGATAGGAGGAGTGGAGAAATAATTAGGTGCTCATGAAAAATCAAGTTGGATTATATTCTAACTATTTTATTTATAAAGTGATATTTTAGATGAATATGTAAATTAGTGGTGGATTTTCCTATCACTTGAAGTTGAAATGTCAATTTATAAGTGATCATGTTTATTATTATTAGCAAATATATTTACTATTTTTACATTTTTAAATAAGTAACTTAACAATAATACTATATATTACAAGAAAATTTTAAGAAATATAAATTATTATCCACGGAACTAATTCTCTTTATTAGTATAACACATTTAACCAATTTAGTTGGTTTAAGTAGTTCAATATTTGTTTTTCTTAAACAAGATTTTGAATTCAAGTTTTATGGATAGAAAAAACTAATGTTGGGAGAACTTTATCTAGTAAATCGACCCAATTTAAATTAGATTAGTTGAAATATAGTTGATTACGGATATTAGTGGTCTAAAAGGTGTAACACTCATTTATCCAAACCTTCATGTGCTGAAGGGTAAAGTTAGGGAGTAACACCATGGCACATCACAATTGAAATATGCAATTTTTATAGTGAATAAAAATTTTAGAGATGGAATTGTCCCATTTTAAAGTTAGGACATACTAAAAGTTTAAGTAAAGCGATACTTAGAAATGATTTATAAGTAAAAAAATCTACTCCACCTTTTTTTATGAATATGACCATGAATTAATCTTTAATATAATTCTTTTCGTCTCTAAATATGATATATCTAATAGTGATTACTTACTTAATTAATTCTGGGGTAAGTAGAAATTAGGCACAATTTATCTAAAATGATGACTTCAAAATTCAAAACTTTGATATTGCAAGTAAAATTTGTTAGGAGTCACAATTTATTTCTATTATGACTAACTATTTTTAACTTCATTAATTATTTTCGATTATATTATATTGTGTTCTCCCTTGGTGTCGTAACGCGTATAACTATATTCAATTTATTGTGGTTGGAAAAGTCAAACTTAACATTTGATTAGGCAATTAAGATACATGACTTAAAATCATTACTGCGAAGACAATATAATTAATTCAATTTGTGAGTAGTTAATGAGATTTTTTGTAAATAATAAATGCAAACATTCATTGACCCATATTATTAATTCTTTCTGTTTGAGAAACATGGCGAATGCCAAGAAATTGTATGCAGAATGAAGGGAAAAAAAAACAAAAAACAAAAACAAAGAAAAAAATTGGTAATTATGATACAATGAAGAAAGATGTTTACCATTGATATACAAAGGAACTTACATACTAGGTGAAATATAAATAATCTTCCAACTAATTACAATAAGGGGGTGTTTACGATGCCGTACTAGGCATAATAAAATAAGGTAATACAATACGTTATGACTTTATCTGTTGTTTGGTGCAGTCAACGTTATGAATAAACTTATCCATCAAACCTCTCTTATACATTATAATGATGGACAACTTAATCCGCTCTAGAGAGGTCGTATTAGGCTTGATTAACTTTTAATGTATAAAATTTTTTTCACTTTTTTATTTTTTAATATATTTTATTAAAAGAAAATTAATTATTAAATAAATAATAAAAATAAAAATATATAAATAAAAAATAATTGTAAAATAACTATTCAACCTAAAATAAAATATAGAAATATAATTTTATTATTAAAATATATAAATAATAATATTTAATATAAATTTAATTATATATAATAAAAAACACAACCAAATATAGAAGTGTGATACTAAGTCTGCTTAGATTTTGATGTATAAAAACTCCATCTCTATTTCACTCTCTCTCTCTCTCTCTACTCTCTCATATTTTTTACATTTATGAAAAAATATTAAAAATAAATAAATAAATAATTTTTAACATAAAATTATTTTTATATATAATAAAAAAATAGCCAAAATAATTATAATAACTATTTAAAAATTATATTAGTATAATATTTTTTTTCTGATTATATTTTATATAATACAATATTTTATACAGTGACATACCAAATATTACATAATATTAAAATTTTATCAGGTCTAATACTATTAGCTCTTATCCTATCATGCTTTATACTATCAAACATACCAAACGAGGCCTAAGCTAACAAATTAGCAAACACTAGAAAAAACATGCGGATTATTAATGGATTTAAAAAAATTTCTATCGGTAACTAATTCTTTTGACAAAAATTTTGGCTAAAAGGCCCATCAATAGTTGTTGGTAATAATTACCGATGAAATAAATAATTTGTTGGTATAATACTAATAGAAAATTCATTAGTAAATATATAATTTCCATTGGTGTAATTTGTGGTATCTTGTTAGGGTCACGACCCAAATCGAGTCATGACAGGTGCATAGGGAACCTCAGCCCCTTAGCAAAGCCTAACAAAGATTTCTTATGAAAAATAGACAAAGTAAACCCTAAAAATTGAGCATTCATAAAGCATAATAACCCTGATAATAGTTCAAGTATACAAAATCCTAATTCAGAATTGAACAAGCATTCTCATAACACTCCCAAAATCCAAAATACAACATATGTACATACACATGTGAACTTAATTATTCCATTATTCTTAAACAACATAGCGGAAGCAAGTCCTTGCTTGTGAGCTAATGGAGCTTCACTAAGATCTCATGCCTACAAATATCCAAAATGAATACAAAACAACTGCATGAGAACAACTGTTAAAGCCACATGAACAAGTGTGTGAGTTGTGTGAGTTCATCGGAGATCCTATAGCTTTGGCTAGTTGGGAAAGATGGTTCGCAAATTGTACCTGAATTTGAAATATGGGAAGATAAGGAGTAAGTCAAATAGACCTAGTGAGAAATAATATATCTATAATAGGAGTAGGACAAGCTTGAGCATGAGTGTTTCACAAATCATACTTAACAAGTAAATATTTCAAGGTTAAGAAACGATACATAAGAACAGCAGCTCAATCCATATGTAATATCAATATCAAATCAAGTTAACAGAGGATCAAATGCTAATGTAGTTTTAAGTATAACATATCAATGAGAAACTTAGTGTAGCATTAATCACAGTTTAAAACAATTTAAATACAAAATACCAAATCCAATACAATAGAGAAATCAAAGAGGGAGTTCTCAAATCCGGAATCAGATATCAAAACAGGCATCTTACCAATGGGTTTTTCACAAAGGATCAACAGAAATAATTCCAAATGTGTGAGCTAAACACGTTGGGTTAGCATTACTACTGCTAGCTGGGATTCGGACTGAGGTGCACTAAGACTAACATCACCACCGTTAGCTACAGTTTCTATCAAAAATCCCTCCCATGAAAACCATTTTCCAAAAATCCAGATATAGTCTATCGTATATGCATCAATATATACAATATCAAAATTCATAATATCCTTACCAATATGTATCAAATTGTCAAATAGTCATATTCCAGAAACCACAGTATCTAAATCAACATGTACTCATAAAACAATTAGATTCGGAATGCTAACAATTTCTGACAACATCAAATCATATTCTTCTTATTGAAATTGGTTAGAGTATCAAAAACAATTTGGAAAGTTCTTGTCCTAATTTCATAACTATATATAACATAACTCGTATAATTTTTTTTTAAAAAAATTAAACAAGGTGCTGAGTAAAACAACAAAATTATTCTTTAAGAATTAACATATCAAAACTTATATTAGGCATGTATTTCCAAAAATAAGGACAATAAAACATATTATAGATATACTATCACTCACAATACTCTAGTCAAAAGAAATAATTTCAAGCTTATCATGCCACGGGATCAACCGTTGATCTTCAAGGGTATATAGTACCACAATGATCCTTAACCAAACCTTGTTAACTCCAATGCCCTTCAAAAGCCACTCCATAGTTTGTATTTTAAAGCTAAAAGATTTTGATGATCAACAAATTAAGGTTTAATAAAATCTTTTGTGAAGTAATTGTTTGTTTATGTGTTTAAATGTTCCTCTGAGTTAGATCAAACAATTAATGCAGAAATGTATATTAGAACATACAAAGTTTTAGTTCTTTTGCGTATCTCATTTCTATATCACAAGGAGAAGGAAACTTTGTCATATTCATGATCTCTCTCAATCAAGAAATATATCAGAAAGTTTAGTAGGTAGAACCTATGACTATTCTAGGACCAAGATCTTACATTGACGTGAAATCTTTTGATTATCCGACTTATTCAGTTAATTTGACCCAATGAATGTCCTTAATTACCAAAGTTAAAACCATTTTTCTAATATTCAGTATTTTTAAATATATATATATATATATATATATATATATATATGTAAGTTAATAAATCTCAATGATACGATTAAGATTACAACCTCTAATTATATTTTCGACTCAGAGGATTTTAATCTGATTACGCATGAGATTCGATCGGATTAATTTCTTTTGCCATCTGTTGTGGCATAAGCTTGATTCATAGTGTTGAAACATACATGTCTGGTTTTTATGAATTTTTATTCGCTCTTTCATTGATGTAGTATTTGTTTTGTTGAGGTATCATACCTTACTGACATTTCGAAGAGCTATTAATTAATAATGTTGCTTTATATTAATTCTTGCAAAAATAAAACTTTATTTATTTATATTTAAACAAATTTTGTAAAATATAGATTGTGCAAAATGAATGAAAAAATAAAATGAAGAGGGACCTAATTACTAAAGCCTAAACACACAACTTCGAAAGTTTAGAAACAAAATAATAAAGAAAAACATTGTTAATCATGTGACTGAGTGCTTGGGCTTTATGTTAAAAAATCATAAATCAAAAAATTGAACCACTGGTAACTAGTTTGAATTGGCTATGGTTTGATGTTATCCGATTATCCAAGCCAATCTAAATGAATTAGTTTGGATTTCTCAATTCATTAGGTTAACCTCGCCCGATGACCGTCCTTCCAAGGGACTGTTGTGTAGGATGCATCATATCACAAGACATAACAAAGATGTTTGAGTGCTTCTCTACTCAGGTTATCCTCACATAACAATTTTCTTTTCAAAAGTTATTTAATAATGTAACGATATATTAACTCTTGTATTCATCTCTCTGTCTTAACTATTTCGTTGACAATTTCAAACTCCATATTAATTATTTTATTCTCATTAAATGTCGTATATTAATGACTGCATTTCAGAGAGTTATTTAATTAATATTGCAGCTTTATATTAATTCTTTCATAAATAAAGCTTCATTCTATATGGGTGAGAATCAACTTCCATCAATGTAAGTTAAATACATATCTTATACTATTAAATAACATTTTATTGAATTTTTTTTTTTTTGTGCAAAATCCTTTGGTAGATTGAAAGTTTATATATTATAAATCATATCTATAAAATTTTATATTAATTTAAAATTATTTAATACACTTTTTATATGCATATAAATTAATGTAATAAATACTTCTTAAATATATATAAGTAAGAACTATTTAATCAGATCATTTTTTGCGTCAAATTTTTTAAAAATCTGGCCTAAACATTCAACATGATAGATATTTATAATTTAACAGTTGGATTAATAAAAATTATATTCTATAAAAAATTATTGAAGGTGTAAGTATACCAAATTTTACATCAATGTTAACGGATCTATCATCTATTTGTATTATTAAATAATTTTTTTGTAAAACTTTAATTTTGAAAAAAACACATAAAAATAATTCTAAAAATGACCTAATTATTAAAGCCTAGGCATACAACTTTGACATCTTAGAAATAAAAAAAAATAATCATATGACTAGGTTGGCTATTAGGGTTTTAGGCAAAAAGAAAATAATCCAAAATCAGAATCATTAGCAATTGATTTGGATTAGTTTTGACTTGAAATCTTTTGATTATCCAACTTATTTAGTTAATTTGACCAGTCCTTGTCATAGTTGAAACAATTTTTTCTATTATTCAGTATTTTTTAAAATATATATAATTTTTTTTTTTTTTTGTTTCAAGGAGCTCCGAGTGGATCGTAATTATATTTTAATGATACGATTTAGATTACAACCTCTAATTATTTTTTCAATTCAGAGGATCTTAATCTGACTACGCATGAGAAATTCAATCGGATTAATTCCTTTTGCCATCTATTACGGCATATGCTTGATTCCTAATGTTGAAACATACATATCTGGCTTTTATGAATTTTTATTCGCTCATTCATTGATGTAGTATTAGTTTCGTTGAACTCTATATTTTTTGGGTAAGTTAACAATCACGGCCAATAGAAATTATATAAAGGCAAATGAGAGAGAGAGAGAGAGAGAGAGAGAGAGAGAGAGAGAGAGAGAAATGAACAAACTTAAAGTAAATCTAAGATGACATTAACACTGATGACAAATTTACAAATGAACAAAGAACCACTAAAAACCCAAGCGCGGACTTGAGTTTCAGAGAGAAGTAGAACAAAGCTAAAAGACTCAACAGACACGCGAAATCGAAAACTAACAAAGAAACCATAACCCAACATTCTCACAAAAAACACACACTTTCATACGGTCACTCACACTGGACACTGGACACCACACACGTTCATACTTATTTAGTTCCTTGGTGATTTTGCTATTCTTAATCATGATTTTGGGCAATGCGGTAGTAAATGATGCATTTGCGGTGAAAGTTGCGGTGACAGCTGCATGCGGCACACTTCAGGGCATTGTTCTCCCCATTTCCCGCGACAAACTCGATGCAACCGTCGTGGGCGACGCGGCCAAGGGAGGCTGCATGGTTGCACTTGCACTCCATGAACACCACCACTTGATCGAAAGCTGCTCCGGCTGGTAGAATGGGCATTGTTGATTTTCTCTTGAGATACATGATATAAAGCTTAAGCTGGTTGGATGTGCATTTGTATTTATGGAAGGAGAAAGAGGAGTGTGGCCCTTGGAGAGGGGTTCCCATATGAAAAATTCTTATTTGTTGATGAAATTTTATATCCTATTTTTATTCTAATACCAAACATATTTTTAAAGTAAAAAACTTTTGCTCTATTTTAGTGAATATTTAATACTTTGACTTTGTGGACGATCATCATCTTCTATTTTAACTATTTTTGGAAAAAAAATTTATATGCTCTTAAAGTGAAAAATATATATTTTTAATACAACTACCAAAATATCAAATATTAAATAGTTTGGACCAAACATGTTTTCTTATTATAAGAGCACATAAAGATATCTCTTTTTTCCGCATGATATTTATGCATGATATACATGTCACATCTCAACTTTTATTTTAAAACAAAAAAATGTCTGAAGTCTATTATATCCTAACTAATGGTAGTGTCACTTGAAGCAATAAGCGTTGGTTGCTAAGTCTCAACTGTGGATCCTAATACGTGTCTTAGACAAAATGAGAAGTGCATTTTGAGTTTTTTTTTTTTAAAATGATAATTATG
Source organism: Pterocarpus santalinus (assembly GCA_031439595.1). Lineage (NCBI taxonomy): Eukaryota > Viridiplantae > Streptophyta > Magnoliopsida > Fabales > Fabaceae > Pterocarpus > Pterocarpus santalinus. Next base: position 19,600,222 of record CM062532.1, on the reverse strand, counting down.
CATGCAACAAGGGTGATAATATCTGTTTAGCGTTATTGCTGTTCCTTTATTTAAAATGAGATTGTGTTTCATATTCTTAAAGAATATGGAGTTCATTGGACGAATTTTATTTTTTAATATGTATATTATCACCTCTTATAGGAAATAAGATTTTTTTTAATGATTTTAGTTAAAAAGATTATTTTCTAATTTTGTTATAGTCAAATTTATTTGATAATATAACAATGCCGTTCATGCAAAACAATCAGTTTCCCTCTATGTGAAATTACACATTGAATTAAAGAATTTTCTTTTGTTATGATAAAAAGGAAAAAAATATAACGTAATTTTAATCAGTATTTTAAAATTAATTATATAAAATAATAAGATAATTAAGTGATTATATGTATCATTCAAATATTAATTAAATAATTCTAAGAAGTATTTTTATTATATTCTTCTTTGAATCTTAAATTTTTTATCAAGATATATTTACTCTTTTTTACAACTTCAAATGATTAATAGTCGTAGTAATAATAATAATAATTATAATAGTAGTAGTAGTAGTAGCAGAAGTAGTAATATATTCTACATTATAAGAAAATTCTAATAAATACAAATTTTGATCCAAGAAATCAACCAATTCTCTTGATTAGTATATAGTTAGTATAAGTAACACTCATTTATCCAAACCTTCTTGTCTTTAAGGGTGTAGCTCGCTATCAAAAGATGTATTTTTTATAGTGAATAAAAGATTAGCGGATATGATTCTGCTCCATTTTAAAGTTATCACATACTACAAGTTTAAGTAAAGTGATATTTAGAAAAATGATTAATTAGTAAAAAGTCAACTGTATTTTTTTTTATAAAGGTGAATTAATTTTTAATATAACTTTTTTTTGTTTAATAGTTGCTTACTTAATTACAGGTTGGGATAGTAAGTAAATCCTCCCTAAGGTAGCAACTTCGGTTTGAAACCTTTACATTACAACTAAAATATGTTTGGAGTCGTAGTTCACTTTTAATATTGGATCGACTATTTTTGGGTTCTTGGATACAATTTAGGCCAAAAGGGGTTTTGACCCCTTATCTTTATTTATTTTTTTAATTTTATCTTTTATCATTAATTTTTTATTAAATCAGTCCCTTATATTGCAAATTATTTTTAATTTAGTTTCTTGTCACTTTTTTGTCACATAATTAATAAAAAATGCTAATGTGGCAAATAATATGACATAACATACATATGGATCTTATATGGATTATGACACATTAGCATTTTTCATTGTTATATGATAAAAAAGTGACTAAAAATCAAATTACAAATAATTTATAATATATAACAGATCAAATTGAAAAGAAAATAATTATAAGGGACCAAATTAAAAAAAATAAAGATAAAGGACCAAAAAATTTATTTTACCTATAATTTATAAATGGATTGCTAACCTCGGTATCTTCGTATAGAAGTTAATATGCTCCACTTTTTTCTTTAGACAATAAACCTCTTCTTCTCTTTTCTTTAGACGATAAATTCTTTAGACAATAATTTGGATAATTTTGTAATTTTTTTTGTGGGTATTAATTGTTCCTTTAATTTTTTTTCTTTCTCCACTATTAATATTCTCTCATATCAATTAACATTCTATCCCTTAACTGATATTATTATATTCAGAAAAAATATATATTACTAATCTAAAAATTTTTTTATAAAATTCTTAAACAATTCAAGTACTTGTTTAATTATGTTTTAAATATTTAATTAAATTAAATATAATTTAGTTTTCATGTATCAGTATGTGAATTGTTAAATAACAATTCTGAAACGTTTCTACCATATAACAATTCTAAAATATATAACTAAGAATACATCTGTGCAATCGAAGACACAGTTAAACAAGTACGTGAATTGTTTACAAATTTTATAAAAAATATTTTGTTAAATTAGTAATATATATTTATTTTGAATATAATAATATCAGTTAGGGGAGAGAGATAGTGTTAATTAATGTGAGAGAATATTAATAGTAGAGAGAGAGAGAGAAAAAAAAATTAAAGGAACAATTAATATTCATAAAAAAGAATTATAAAATTGCCCAAAATTATAGTTGATTAAGAAAATGGGAGAAGGGGGTTATTATCCAAAGTAAAATGTGAAGCATAGCAATTCTCAATTTATAGTAAAATTATAGTCTCCTTTGGCACTGTAACACCTATAATAATATCCCATATGTTGTCGTTAAAAGAGTCAAACTTACAAATAAATTAGGCAAAAAAGATACAAAACTTGAATTCCTCACAACGTTAACAATATACTCTCTTCATTTTATATTAGCTATTAGAAAATTATTTTTGTTTCATAATATTCGTTAATTTAAAATTCCAACAAAGTATTATTCTTTTAAAAAAAGGATTTTTTTTTTTTTAAACTAGTGTCCAACGCTGGTTAAAGAATAAAATATGAAAAGTTTAAATAGAAAATGATACTTTTAAGCTTCCAATAAATTGAATGCACTGAAAATTTAAAATTTTTTCACTCTTAATTCCTCAACTAGTGTCCTTATAACACTAGCTTAGAAAAACCTTTTAAAAATAGATCAAGATTATTAATTGCTTTCTTAATTATAGTGCAAAACTTTAAAAGACAATAAATATAAAATGGAGGGAGTAATTAATTCAATTTATGAGTAGTTAATGAGATCCTTTATATATAATAAATATGATCATCTATTGATCCATATTATTAATTCTTTCTCCAAATTCTGTTGCATTGGTGCAAAAGCATTTTATATAAATATTTAATTATAGATTATTATATTAATAAAAGTATTTAACTCATATATTCACTACTTCAAAAGTTTTATATATAATAATATGTAATTGAATGATAATATAAAACTCTTTTATATAGATGATATATTAAAATTAATCTCTCTTAAACTATAATTTTAATACATTATTAATATAAAAATATTTTATATAAGCATTCAATATGGTTGAAAGTCTAAATAACTTATAACTGAAAGCCACGCCCAAAGCGGCGCATTGTTGGTCTGGCCTTTTAAAAGTTGAGTTTGATTTGAAAGTCTATCACTATTGTTGATCTACTTTCTTTGTCACTTTAAATAAAATTTCTAGATACATTTTATTTGCCATTTCATATATGAATGAAAAATTTATTATTAATTTACTAATTTTACCCTTCACATATTTCTAAGTGCAATATATCTTTTATGAGTTTAATACGATGAATTAATTTATATAAAAAATTAAATAAGGGTAATTTAATGAATATTCTTTGTAATTAAGCAATGATTTTAAGTTTCTCAATTTTCATATATATAGATACAGTGACAGATAAAGTAAATCGAAAATGATATTAAATAGGCCAGGGGCCTCTAAATAGAGTGATACGCCTTGACACTTTACAAAATAAAAAGTCCAACTCGAGGCAGGATTAAATGACATCAATGTAAGTTTTTCTCTTACACCAATATCTAACCATTAATTATTTTTTAATCTAATAGCTTAAAATGATATAAATTGATGAAGAAAGAAAAAAGTAAATTATAGTTTCAATGAAGAGAGCAAAACAATAAATTGAATAATTAATTAAGAAAGAGAATTTGGTTATATAAGCTAAAACTTATAAAATAATGAAAAAAATAACAAAAAAGTTAATGAAATAAAAAATAAAATTTCCTACGAAAATATTTAAATTTTAATAAATAATTATAAAAAATATAAATATAAATATCTTGAAAATAAAATTTTTAATAGATAATTATAGGAAACGTACATAACATAAAAATTAAAATTGAAGCCTAACATGTTTAATAAATAGGCCAAGTTAGATTATAGCGAGCGAGAGCAATAGGCGGGAGGGGGCAAGGGGAGTAGTCCTCGCCTCATGTTTATAGAGTTTCCCCCCATCCCCATTCCTGTGGCGGGGAAAATTTTTTTTCACATCCCCATTTCCGACGGATACCTACTCCCCCATAAGAATTCATAAAGGCCACCCAAAAATTATTTTAAAAAATTAAGAAAAACTTTTCTAAACAATTTAATTATTTACTCTTAGTCTTATATCACTTCCAATTGCCTACAAAAAAGAATATATAAATTAATTCTTGGGGCAAATATCTCTACGTGGCATGGGGCATAATCCTTGTCCCCATCCCTATCCCTACAATCACTACAGAGAGTTCTTTGCCCCCATCCCCATCCCCACATTCAAGTCCTCATTGCAAGGATCCACATGGATATCTCTGTGTACCAATCCCCATTACTATCCCTAGCCATAGCTCCCTTGGTTGATAGTCTAACCTACTTTCACTCCTAATTGTTGGCAAATGTTGATGTTTAACTTTAAAAGTTTACAACCAGAATATATAATTTATTAAATTCAAGAATGTTTAACATTTTTTTATAATAAATATGATTAATGATGCATAATATCATCGTTTTCTTTAAATTGCACTGCATCCTTGGGGTTTTGTTTTTTGGTAACATAAATGAGTTATAAAGAAATTACAATAGGCACTCCATCAGTCTTTTTTTTTTTTTTTGGATACATTAGTGGTAATAAGATTTTAATTATTGCATCATCATGTTGCATCCTCTTGTTGCCTCAAATCTTATTTCTTGTTTGTATATTTGAGGTTCGTAACTCTTGTAATTGTAGCCATTTAATTAAGAAAAATGTTGGAATTTGTTTATCAATATTTTTGACATAATAATTTTGACATGCTTGCTTAGTCTTATATTATTGAGAGGTTTGCTAATGGAGTTGACTCATTTGGTCGACCTTCTGCTCATGTATTGCCATGATTTGAATTCAATTCTTAAGCTTTTTCATTGGTAGATGATCTGTAAGTACCCTCATAGGCATTTAACGAGCCTAGAGGTGTATCCTAACCCTGGACTAAGGGCGAGTCTTTCGCTTGACCTAAACAATTATGTACCAAAAATATTATTGAGGGGTCTTTCTTTTTGTCTAAACCACTAATATCTAAAGTTTATTAGGCCTTAACTAATCTGATTCAAGTTGGATCGATCTACTAATGGAGCAAAGCTCAGTCCATAGAATCTAAACACCCCTCCCCTTAAGAAATCAACAGGGTGTACACAATGTACACAAGGAAAGCCCATTTTCTTTGCCCCTAATTCTTCCTACCCAAGATCTTCATATCTTGGGCAAAATGATCCCACAAATTTTGGGATCTTCTCCTAGGGTTTTGTACTAATATCCATGACCCAAACTCCTCCTCCAACACAGCGTTTGCTGGTGGCTTTGTCAAATTCTTCCTCTTGAAATTACCCAACAGAAAAGCATTATCTTGCAAGAGAGGGCAATTCTCCTTATGATGACCATAACAACCACAATGGAAGCATATAAGATGGAATTCTTCATATTTAGCTTTATATAACCTTTTGCATAGGCAAAATTTTACAAGAACATTACTCAGGTTAACCTCAATATATACCTTCGCAAATATGGCTCATTCAATGACTAGTGCATCATGACTATCTTGAGATTTCTGACATAATGTGTTTGTGTCCACCTTAAGTACACGATTACAACCTAATTTGTTTCCAGTCCTCCACAAAAGGTGTTTGTCATAATACTCTATCAAAAATCCAGGGATTCCAATTCATATGACTACCCTCTTGTTTAGTTCACCAATCATAAAAACATTGGTTTCCATTGTTGGACTATAATCAACAATCATCAATGGTCCATTTGATAATGCATTAATAATATATCTTTGATCAGTACACTGTACTAAGAAGTAATCATTGTCTAGGTCAATAACCCCCAAATCACCCACTAAGTTCCATAATTTGTGGAGTTTATCTTTTAGGAATCTTAGTCTAATGCGACAACCTAAGGGGCATTTGGTAGAGAAGAATGTTTTAATATTTCTAAGAATGTGAAAATATTCTCATATTTGATACATGATTTTAATTAATATTCCTGGGAATATCGTATTTCCGAGAATGAAAAATTCCCCAAAATCAATCTCATCTCACATAAGCATGCAACATTCCTATAGAAAGGAAATATATTTTCTTGTAAAAAGATCAAATTACCCCTATCGCCACTCATTGCCACTCACCACCGATTACTGTTCATTGCCACCCACTGGCACACCACCCACTGCTGTCGGCTGCACCTATTGTCATCAAGGGCATTTTTTAAAATATATAAAATATTCTTGAAAATTATATCTGCACATCAAACATGCCTAAAATATTATGCCCGAAAAAATTATTCCTAATCAAGAATGAAAATTCATTCTGTCCACTGAATGCCCCTAAGTTTGACCGACGAGAGGGTTCCTCCATCAGTTATTTGTTCCTGTGTTTTCACATGTTTGGATAGTTATGCCAAACAAATCAATATTATTAATGAATAAAACCACGTTGATAAATCTTGATACGATTTAATATAGCACATCAAAGGGAAAGTTGATGTAGCCTTGCCTGTTACTAGGCCCAGACAGTTATGTACACGTAAAACAATAACTTGCCAAAACTTTCCATCGTCCACAAATGAAGGCTGACCTCCGAGAAAGAAAAACGGTACTATGTGTTCCAGGTCAATATCAGACAGAGTGAGCAAAAACATGAACTTCATTAAAATCATATAATAAAAATTAGCTTAACATAATCCATACAAATAATGCACATTCAAACAGCCCTAAGGATATTCTGCTGTTTGCACTAGGCTGAATTAGACAACCAAGGAAATTCACAAGAGATGGGACTTTCAGATACATAATGATCACTGGAGGGTACAGTGAAAGATTTCAAGCTGCTGAGCCGGTAGGTCAACTGACCAAAAGAGAATAGGATTTCGGCTGACCACCAGGTGCACATTAAATATATATTGAGGTATGCTATTTGGTACGAACTCAATTTCGTAAAAACATGTATGGAGTTGTTAACCAATGAAAAGCAATGTAAAAATAAAAACAGGAGAGAGAAAACTAGACAAGGGAGGAAATCACGGTAAAACAACCAATATGGGTATTCGTAAAGGAAGTACGAAACAACTTTTCTTACCACAAATCATTTCTATTTTTTTTTTTTGGGGGGGGGCGGGGGGCGGAAATTGATATCAATTCAAACAAACCCTGAGGCCGAAATGAGCAATAGAGAGGGCATACACCGGAAATCTCTGCACAATCCCGCAGATAAAAAGGAAACAATTTGGTGGCAGCTGTGGCATCACCAGTAGAATGACGAGGTAGAGCACAGCTACGGCTACTGTAAATCTAAATTCGAATTGCACCCATCACGGGATCACGCCCTGAATTGGTGTCCGTGTTTTAAAGAAAGGTTAGCAAACTGGGATTCAAGGTCTCTGCTATTCGTGCGTCGATGGCTAGCAGATGGTTTCGGCAGAGACTGCTGTGGCTGCTGCTGTTGCTGCTGATACAACACACGTAATCTCCCAATCTCTCTTTCCAGTACTTCCTGCTCCACTGAATTTCACATTGCATAAACAGTCACCAAACTTCAATAAACAAAATGTGCTTCTTTTTCTATTTAAGAGATGAATAAATAAATAAAATGAAACAAAACTTCACAAGAATTTATCTAGAAGGGGTATGTGAGTATGCCTTGAAATGCACAGTATTTAGATCGACAGTTCGAAGGAACAAAAGACTTCCAAATTACTTGAAAACCTATCAGCATATTCTCAATGATAGAAACTTACTATATTTGATAAGCTGCTCTTGTGCTAAACTTTCTAAGCGTTGCTTGAGAGCTTTATTCTCCATACTCAGGATAAGATTCTGCTGGTTAAGAAATTCAAGCTCTGCTGATACTTCAGACCCTTCTATCTAAGAATTGGCATATAAAAAGTTAGAATAAAAATTTTCCTATATAGTATAAACAACATCACTATGAATTCATTCGGACCATTGCCTCACACTGAAACCTACCTGTAAACCTTGTACATTTCCTTCCAGTTCAGCTATGTATTGAAGTTTACGCACCCGTGAACGCTGAGCAAATTGCCTGCAATACATAATTGTTTCAGATTTTTGGCCTTGCAAATTTCCATATATAAATCAATTGGCAGCATAAAAGTCGATCCCCCACTCCAAACCCCCCCCCCCCCAAAAAAAAAAAAATTCCCCATTTTTTTTGTTCATAATTGAGAATTAGTATTCACAGAGCATTAGTAACACAAACTTCACTCAATGTTGTCACTACTAATTGTTAAACTTTTGTCATTCTAAGTGTATCATTAGAAAGTTATGCTTTGATAATATAATTTTCTGTTTCACACTCTATTTGGACAAACTTAAAAAAATAAATAAATAAATAATAGAGCCAGAGATGACCTCATGGGTATGCTACTATGCTATAAAAAGCATTCTGCGTGGAGAAGAAATAGGTGAGAAAAAAGCAGCAGAGCATCAAAATATTTACCATAACTTGCAGCCTCCAAGTCAGGTGCTAAAACCAAGGAAATTGCTATAATTACCATAGATTCATATAACAAAGAAAATAACTACATACTGTTTAGTATTTTTTGTATCTGTTTCAGAAGCAGATGACTTTGCATTTGAACCATCCTTTCTTTCAGAAGATAATTGTGCATCCTGTGCACCAGCTTCTACTGATTCATGTTTTTCACTTGCAGAGGCTTCATGCCATGGGCACGGCAATCCTGAACTCTGAAAAGCAGCATTGTCTTTGCCAGAGGGAACCCTACCTGGATGCGTCGCAGCATTTAAACAAGAGTCCCATGCTTTATTTGTCAGTTTTTTTGAGTTCATTTCTAAATACATGGGTATATAACGAACATCTTCACTGTGATCAAAGTCTTGAGATGACCAAGATGGAATAGACACTAAATTCCTAAATTTAAATTCATCCTTATCTGCATAACTGATGTTAGAAACATTAGTTGTGTCTAAGTATGCAAAAGAATCACTTGATGAACGTCGATGACCACCCCTTTGGACAGGTGTCTCTGGCTCATTAAGGAGATCATCAAGCCATGAAGGCTGCTCCTCTATAACAAGGCTCTCAGATGAAGTACGTTGGTGAAGTGTGTTTCCCTCCCTAAGTCTCTGCGGAAGCTTTGCACCAATTGCAGGATTTGGCACATAATCAGCATAAGCTTGGGAAACATTAGGAAACAGGATTTTAGGAGGAAGCAGAGCATGCTTTCCAGAATACATCAAATTTCTGATGCCTGATGAGCCCTTTGAATTTGCCATAGAATGAGAACCAATACCTGTCAAAAACACACTATAAATCAGAATTACCAAAGAATGTTCCCAAGTAATACATTAAAGTACTGATAAAGAAGGGAATAAAAGCAACATGGACAATTGCTGAAAGATCCCTGGTGACAATTAAAACAAGACAATGTCATCTCATGTGCTTATGTTCTCAGTTAAAAAGTCTAACCAAACATCCATGTTACTTGGGAATGTCCTCCATAGCAGTTTAATAGAAAGACACCATAGGGATACAAGCATCCAACCAATCGCCAGTCTATTCATTTTCATTACAAGAAATGCACACCTCACATGAATAGTAACAAGCACGTTAGCACACACATTACATGGATCATGAATAATGATAACCAATGTTTTTAAGCCAGTGCTAGCATGTTTCAGCTTATTGGTTTTGTCTGTTGGATGCGCATTTGACATAAATAAACTTCAAATCAGAATAATTGTAACTACCAAACTCGAAAGGAAACAGTTCATTGCCAACCTAACAAAAAACTCAAAACAATAACAAAATTTACTTTTTAAAAATAATGGCTTCCTGGGGAAGGAAAAGCCAAACTCCAGTTTGGTGGTCGCTACAGGGCACTGGTTGAAAAGAATATTCTAACCCACAATTTAGCTTCAACGAAAAACCATAGTAAACCCTTAACTTGGCTCCTTACAAATTCAACGTTGGCCACATTGGTCCTTGAGGAATAAAAAATAGGTACGAGGTAGCTAGGAGTTATAACCATCAATCATATTAATCCTTTTAAAGAGTGATGTGCCCTATGATTTGACCAATATTTGTAACTCCGGGACAGACTAATGATTTGTCCGTATATAATTATTTTTTCTCAATGACTAATGAGACAGACATTGAATTTGAATGAGACGGACATTGAATTTGTTAGGGACCAATAAGGAGGTCGAGAAAAAAGAAAACGTTGTTCTATCTCAATTAGCTAAAGTTTCCACTTAGAATCTACCCAAGCATGAATTTGCAAAAGAAACATTTTCAGCATGCATTCGGAAAAAAGAAGAGGAAGATCCTACCCAAAAAAAAAAAAAAAAAAGGAAGAAAGAAACTGGTGTTTACATAAAAACGAAATGCTGCAATGTGCGAGGCTCGGGAACCAATTAATCAGCAATTTTAAGCTCACTTGAACGGATTGAGAATGGGAATGAAGATGGATTCGTCTCGCAGGCAAAAATTTAAATGTAATTTTTCGTTATAGAAAAAAAAAAAAAAACTCAACCAAAAAAATTTAAACAAAAAAATCACCTTTGGAGATTGAAGATTCGAAATCCCGAAATGCAATGCTAAAAAGGAAAGGTTCTCTCTGCTAGGGTTTTCCTTTGCAGATGGCAACAACCTCCCTCTCTCTCTCTACAACTCTCTCTCGCTTCTCGTTGAAGCTGAGAGAGAGGGAGAGAGGCTGAGTAAGGTAAGGCGCTTGATCGTAAATAACAAACCAGGGGTAATAATGTTCGCGTAGCTTTTCCTTTTTCACAATCTCATTCATGCGTTTGGAATGGAAAAAAAAGAAATTGATTTAGTTTGTAAAAATAAAAATTAATTTTATTTATCAAATTTTATGTATTTAATTATTTTATATTTAAAATTTTATTAAAATTGGAAAGATTTAATAGGATTATTTAGATATGGATGTTTTCTTTTGAAAATATTGGTCTTTTGTGAGAAAGATGTTGTTCTCTAATGGAAATGGTATTTTGTAAGAAACATGTTATGATCTCCTTATGGGAGATTGGTTGTGTCTTTTTAGGAAGACACAATGAAGATCCATACACAGTAGCAATAGAAGGATCACATATTATGCTATGATATGTATATTTATACCTTGCGTACTCATGTTTTGGATCATTATTGATGAAGTTATTTGGTTATGTAGTTATGGGTGAACTAGACTCTTTATAGTTTATTATTTGCCTATAGCTCTTAGCTGGTAGCCTTTTTAACTGAAATGATCTGGTTTTGTGGTGATTATTTTCAAGCTACATTTTGTAGCCACAGTTGTTCAACCTGAGAGTCATTTTTAAAATATTTTAGAAATTGAATAAAACCTAATCAATATTGCCCAAGTGGGAGAATATTAGAATTTTTTGGGTTTAGGCCTCTATTGACTGGTGGACTTTTTGATTTAATAAAAATGGATTGAATAGATAGCTTGATTGTTAATTGGAAATCCATGTAATTAATAAGTGATCCATTATGGGTTTGTGATTCACCATGTGTTATTGGGCTTGGACTCAATAGTGAGTGTGCTGAAGGGTGTAAAGGGTCCAGGTGGCGACTGTGACTAGTCTTTAATGGACGAGCAGTTCTTATATATATTAATATTATAGGCAGGATTCCAACTCCACTTTATTATCTCTTGACGGCTCACTGCTTCATCGACGTGACCTCTCGAATAGGAGACAGAGAAGGAGTGGGATTATTTATACTTGGCATATACCACATGTGTACGCTTCCGCGATTAATCTCATTTGGTAATATAGCTTCAAGATGTACGCATGTTATTATTATTTATTGCTATTTCTATCGATTGATATTTGGTGTTCTAAATTCCTAGTATTTGATCCATAAAATATAACACCTTGGCCTCACTAATATGTTTGACGACCTTATCCTCGTCGTCATCCCATTTCAACAGATTCCTGGGCAGGAAAGGACTAGAGGGGGCAAAACTCTTTGGGAACTCCACTATTTCCCTTTCCTTGGTAGGTGGACTATCACTTTCTAGCTCTAAGATCTTAATGGGGTTAAGCCTCCAGTGCAAGGGAAGCCTCTCCAACCCCCCTTCACTATCATACAAATAATAAGGTAACTTTGAAGAATTTATTTTTGAAGTTCTTATATGAGCTGCGGAACAACTTGAAAGAACATGAAAAGCATCTTTCTAAGCACAGCATTGATGAAAACCCATGTCCCTTTCCAAACCTTTTTTGCTTGGAAGAATGAGAAGAAGAAGTTGAGACTAGGCTCAATGTCTAGATACTACATCAAAATTTCAAAATAGTCGACTCCCTAGACCTATCTCCCTTGCCTCCCTTCTTTCCCATTTTCCTAACCAGATACAATGACGAGCTTGAGCAAAACTTAGAAGGAATAAAAGCTAAGGCTTTTTTACATATATAAAATAAAAAAATATTATTTATCTAAATATACCGTTTCAACATTATTTTTTAAAATATCCTAATTTATTGGATTATTGATAAATCGATTTATACTACATCGAATTATCACTGTTTTAAATTTTTCACAAAAATATGCAAATTAATCTGACACAAATCAAATTATACATTGTTTGTATGAATAGTGTATAATTCGATCTGACACAAATAGATTTATATACTATGTAAGTGAATAGTGCATTAATCAATTTGCAATGCATAAATCGATTTTAAGCAAATCAATTTATACACTATTAACTTGCATAGTAAATAGTGCATAGTATCAAATATTTATAATAATAAATAAATAGTATATTATAAATAAATTTAAATAATATAATAAATTTAAACAAATAATAATAAACTTATAATATTATATTAAAATAATATAATAAATTTATAAATTATAATAATAAACAAATAAAAAAAATATCTAAACTAAAATTAAATAAAATATAAAATAATAGGCAATAAATAGTATCAAATAGTATATAATTTGATCTTACGCAAATTGATAGTGTATAAATCGTTTTGTATCAGATCGATTTATGCACTATTCCTCCTCCTCTATAAATAGCAACAACAGAGCGATTCATTTTACATTCGATTCAAAGCAAATCGATTCTTAAGCAGAGTAGAGTATTTGAAAAAAAAGGAGAGTTTGAAAAAAATATTAAGAGAAAAAGTTGAAAGAATGGAGAGCAATAATTTATATCGAATGGATGCCAATAGATATATTTCTACAAATTTAGATATACAGGTAATTTTAATATTTTATTTACATTTTGCTTATTTGATATTTTTATTTAAATTTAGTTTTTTTTTTATTTGTTTACTGTTATAATTTATAAATTTATTATATTATTTTAATTTTGAATAAAATATATTAATTAGTAATATATAATTACAATAACTTAATTTAATAAATTTTCTACAAGAATAAAAATTTTAAAATTATATATAAATTGTTTAATTTAACTATTATTAATTTTATTATTTTATTCTTTAATTTATTTTCAACGAAAAATTTTATATATTTAAATCATTATTAAAATAAGGTATATTTGAAAAACGAAATCACTGCAATGATAATATGCGTACGTTAGATACATTGCATATAAAAAAGAATATGCCTACACTAGATACATTGCATATAAAAGAGAATATGCTACTAGACGCAATGATGCATACAAAAGAGAATAGTAACATTGCATATAAAAGAGAATATGCATACTAGACACAATAATTCATATAAAAGAAAATAAGAGTACATTCTAATGTAAAAAGACTTGTTTATTTATTTATTTTGACATACAAAAATATTTTTTGATCTGTAAATAATATTTTAGGTAAATAATATTTTTTATTTTATATTTATAAAAAAGCCTATATTTAATTAGTAATTTAATTTATTATTATACTTATATTTTTGAATTTATATTATACAACGGCCTCAAATCTTAAATACTGGCGTTACTACAGACCCAAGCCGCATCCATTAATTGAGCCATACTTGCGTGAAGCTAGTTTATGGGATGTATCACAAATTCATGAGTATAATTATAATCGTGCACTAATTAGTGCTTTTGTTGAGTGGTGGTGTCCCGAGACATATACATTTCGTCTGCCGTATGAAGAGTGCACCATCCACACTCTAAGATGTTGCATTTCTATTGGGGTTGCATATTGATGGAGAGCCTGTTAGTGGATGCATGTCTTCATAGCAGTATTTTGAAGGCAGTGATATATATAGCATTTGCAATGAGCTGTTAGGGGCTGTGCCAGATTTGCCGAATCACCAGGGGCAGTTTGTGAATTGCCACTGGTTTATAAACACATTTCAATTGGGTGATAATCCAACTCAAAATATGACAGCACGCCATGCTCGGGCATATATCATGATTTTATTTGGTGCCTTATTATTTCCAGATAAGTTAGGGTACAAAGTTAGTTTAAAGTGGTTGCCTTTACTTCGTGATGTTCGCCATATATGAAGCTTTAGTTGGGGTTTTACAATGTTGGTTGTGTCACAGCAAAATTTATGTCGCACTGTTAATTGCCAAGTGACTGATATTGTTGGTTGTCTAACCTTGCTACAATCATGGATATGGTATAGAATACCATAATTCAGTCCTCTAAGCAACTATGAACTTAGATTTCCATTAGCTGCGAGGTAGGGTACTAACTGACCAGTAATGCCCTTTATTTTATTTACATTCATTTTTTCAATATTTTCTATAAGAATATGTGTACTTTTTAGCTAGCCAGCTCAGGCGGTCACAAATGATAGGATGGGATGTCGATTGTTGGCATATATATAATAGATTGACAACATTAGTATTATAGGGGTAAGATACGTGATATTTATTTATTATCATTGATTTTTTTATTTAGAGTTTATGAAATTATTAATATATAATGTTTAATTACTGCAGTTTATCTGGACCCCATATTATAACCAACAAGTCATTAAGATCACACCCTCATGGATTTATGAAGAGGCTGACATTTGGTCATCTGTGATAGCTTTGATATGTTTTGCCACTGTTGAGTGGCATCACATGGATCGTGTTATCCGACAACTTGGAAGATAGCAACCCATACCAGAGCAGCCGCTGAATATTGATAGGCTACATGAGATCGATGGGCGTGGCCATAATGATACGTGGTGGCCAAATTTTCATAGGGACTTTCACAATTATTGGGGATAAAGATTTACTCGGGTGCTTCGCTTTATGATGGCCGAAGACCTTCATCCATTAATTGAATACAATTCATGGTATTCAGCTATTGTACGGAGGTTTTTGTTGACAGACACAATTCTTCATGACCCAAGGCAAGTCGAATTACCAGGTGATATACCATCGCAGGTCCCACCGATGCCAGGTGTGCCTCAACCAACTCACGTGCTGGATCGGTGGTGTCAAGAGCGTTAATTACGTCTCGGGCCACGTGCTTCTCAACACCAATGGCTAGTGAATGCAGAACTTGAGGATGATGATACTGATAATGAGGATTGTAGCAACTCCCAGCCCCACTCATATCCCGGCCATGTTGAGTCTAGCCATCAAAATATGGAAGAGAATATGCATACCTCAAGTTCAGAGTTTAGTGACCTAGATGCTTTATTCGCTGCAGTTGGCCTGCCCATGCCATCTACGCATCCACAAACAAGCATAGAAGAGACACCGATATACCAATCACTAGCATCAGATTGCTATCGACCATCATTGGATCGATTACAACTGAATCCTAATGATCCAACGATTACGGCGACGCCCTTCCCTATGCAGATGTCATAGGAGTTCACTCTACCTTGAACTGATTAGCAAATATTAGGATTTGATCTTGTTGGCAGGACTCTACCCTCTGCATTTACTGCAGACCATCTTTTTCAGTAGATTGATCAAGGCCACTAGCAGTAGCAAAGGCAAGGGCAAGGGCAGGGTCATTGTAGGTTGTCCTTGTTTTACGAGTGGACATTTACCAGTCCCTAGGTGAGATCCAGGAGACCATTAGCTATTAACAAGCTCAAGTAAATGGTATTACTATGTCTACATTATTTATATATGTTGGTTGTAATGTTGATTGTTAAATAAAATTTTTTATTTCTTTTTGTAGGCATGGCCGAGATTTGTGGCATGGAGCTTTCGCTTTTGTTCCTTTATTTTGTATTGATTTCTTTCTTTTTTTTAGTTGTACTAGTTGTATTGCTTTCTCTATATTTATTTTGTATTTTTTTTTTAGAAAATCAAAATGTAAAAGTAAATGAGATTTTCTAGTGAATATTAATAATTTAAAATCTAATTTGATTTTATGCATCCATGTCTGAATTAGTAAACACTAAATTTAATGCAAAAGAATTTACTAACTTGAATTAAAAGATACATTAATAAAACATATTAATATTAGCTGATGACAAAATATACAACACACACAAAGTTACACAAAACTAACTATCTTCACCAGCACGGTTGGAAGATGAAGCATGTAAGCTTGGACACCTTCGTCTAGTATGACCCTCTTGCCTAAAAAGACCACAGCGTTTTGGTTGCCTGGGTTCGATCGCATGCATGTCATTCCTGAATCTGGTCGATACTAGATGACCCTCAATAGCTTGCTTAAGCTCTGGATTTGGTCGTAATCGAGGTCCACTATATGGAGGCCAATATTCTTCATTTGCAATAGCTGCAAACTCTATTATGTAGACATTAAATAGAGTCTGGATGCGATACACATCATCAACAAAACTAGCCTAATCAAGTCGTGCATATGCACACGCAGCGAGAACATGTCGGCACGGATAGTGCAATGCTTGAAAGTACCCGCAATCGCCCTATCAATCCATTAACCTCACTCTATATGACCTTTGAGTCCAACCACCAACTGGTCCGAGTTCTTCAACCACAAACGACGAGATCGATCGAGAAAATCCAGACACCATCATGGTACCAATTAACTGTCTATTTTCCTCGATTGCCCATTGTAAGGTCTGCGAAAATATTTATCCGATGGCTAGCTGGGCCTCTGCCTCCCTCCCTTTCCTAACAAATAACTCAACAAGTCGAAAATAAGTGGACTTGACTAGAGTTGTAATCGGAAGATTCCGGGTGCCCTTTAGTACAACATTAATGCATTCGGACAAATTGATCATCATATAGCCAAATCTGCGTCCTTCATCAGCATGTTGTGCCCATTTCTCAATAAAAATTCTGTTAATCCATTCACACATGGCTGGATTTTCATCTCTCAACAACCTGCAATAATAAAGATACTCCTGATGAGTCTTTGCATAGGCTACATTCATCAAAGCTTTTTTTGCATCTTTACTCTTACATGTTACAACAAAGTTTGAGATAATGTAGCGAATGCAATACACATGATGGACCAATGGAGGATGCCAACCACTGCTTTCTGCATTTATAGCGGCTTTGATAGTAGCATGCCTATCAGAGATTATTAGGATGCCCTCTTGTGGTGCCACATGACACCGAACATTAGCCAAGAAAAAGGACCATGCTCCTGTTGTTTCCCCTTCCACCACGACAAATGCAATAGGCAGAATATTTGAGTTCCTATCTTGAGCAATTTCCATCAACAATGTCTCACCATACTTACCGTATAAATGCATACCATCCACTGAAATTAATGATTTGCAGAATTTGAATGCTTCAATGCATGTCGGATAAGTCCAAAATAAGCGGTGGAACATCACAGAGCAATGGTCAACCAAATTTCCCACATAGTCTGGCAGAGTTGAGAATCCAAAGATTTTACCTACCAAAACAAGTGGTGAAACACAGTAGATTTAAGGTCAAATAGAATTTCCCACATAGTATAGCAGAGTTAAAAATTTGAAAATTGTACATGGCATAAATGTTTGAAGACCTTGCAACTATCTCAGAAGCTCGTTGTATGACTCTCTCCAATCACCAAAAATGCAAGCAATAGCCTTTTGCTTAGTAAACCACACTTTTCTATATGATGTTTTGAAGTCAAACATGTTTTTAATTGCTTCCTGCAGCACTTTAATGGAAATAGTTGAATCAGCCTGTATCATAGGAAATATGGTGGCACAAATAACGTTGGTGTCTAGCTATGGGTGGTCTTGCGAAAATGATGCAAACACACACATATGTAGTCCGTTATATTTCCAAATTTCCCACAATTCCTTCTTCTGACGATATACACGTGAATGCTCCAATTATACTATCTCCAAAGTACTTACATTTGCCATGATATTTTATATGATCTGATTCCAAAACCTTATATTCAATCGATCTTCGGATGCTATAATTTTTTATTATAAATAGTACAACTTTCTTATCACGAAACTGCTTCCCCACCTGCAATTCATTCTCCCCTGTCAATGATGGCATTTCTCCCCCATCTCCAATACCGAATCCTGGAAAAGTTCTTGCATGCATCGCTTCCAGATTGAGAGACAAATAGTGACCTACATGCTCACTTGATTGGGATTGAAATTGAGATTGGCTCCTACATGATTAGCTCTCGGTAATAGGTTCTGCCACTCCATCCAAGCCACTATCGCTGTCAAACAGTATTTCAACTGGCTCCTCTTCATCATCTCCATAATCAACGCCGAAATCACAACCAGGAATAGGACCAACTTGTGCCAATGGCTTTGCAATCTGCATTGCAAGCTGGTGGAAACTTGGACCGGCTATCAAATCATCCACATTTTCTTCTTGAATATTTTCATTATGCATGGGACTCTCCATAGCAAGAGTTGGAGAACGCATTGGCTGTGACATAAAAATATGCGCTGGATCGGGAGCAGATCCACTAAAGCTGAAGTGTGACTCCTCCAAAATGATGAACAACTCAATAAAGTGAATTTCTAGATATTGAGCATGGAAAGTGAACATGAACTCAACATCATTATTGCTACTCAACTGCCAACTTCTATAGCGAAGTACACCTTTTCCCATCACCATGGCCAATCAATATAATACTTGTGTCATGCTTGTTATTTTGTTCACCTAATTTCTGTAAAATCATATTCTGTAATTGTAAAAAAGTAATAGGTGGATGAACAGCTATAATCTAGGGATTTTGGCTATTAAACCTTTTCCCTCATTTGTGTTTATAATTTCATCATTATAATGGATAAAAATATATCTCTCACTCATCTTCGAATTTTCTCACTCTTTAAAATGGAATCCAAAGAATGATAAAAAAAAGTTGGTGGGATTCAAACACTAATAGAGAGTGCTGGAGTAGGATTTGGAATGAGATAAAAGTGGAATTGAAAGAGCGGAGTGAAATTGAGAGCGCGATGCAAAAAGCTATGGGAGTCAAACATTGATGTGGGATACCGAATATATATAGGGTTTAGAGAAAAGAAGAATTTATAGTGGGATATCCGAGCTGACACAATAGTGTATAAATCGATCTAACACAAATCGATTTATACACTATTACTTGAATAATGTATAAATCGATTTGTGTCAGATCGAATTAGGCACTATTTGACACTATTTACTGCCTATTATTTTATATTTTTATTTAAATTTAGTTTAGATATTTTTTTATTTGTTTAAATTTATTATATTATTTAAATTTATTTATTATTATATACACTACTCAATACAATTGTTTAAATTTATTTATAATATAATATTTATTTATTATTATAAATATTCGATCTAGTTGTTATATTTATTATATTATTTAAATTTATTTATAATATAATATTTTATTATTATAAGTATTCAATACTATGATTCACTTGCATAGTACATAAATCAATTTGTGTCAAATCGAATTATACACTAATTTTAAACAATGATAATTCGATGTAGTGCAAATTGATTTATCAACAATCTAATAAATCAGGACATTTTGGAAAATAATGTTAAAATGGTGTATTTAGGTAAATAACATTTTTTTATTTTATATATGAAAAAAGGCTTGAAAGTTAAAATCAGCACTAAATATTCAAAGCGAGGGCTCAAAAGGGGTAAAAAGCAAAAAAAGGACTCACTAAATAATCAAAAGTGAAGATGAGAAATTCAGGGATGGAAAGCCACTTGCATAGTTATAAAACTTGACCTAGTAATTGACTCGGCCAAATCACTAAGCCATTAGGTCACTGATTGAACTAGATATGATTAAATAAATATATTAAATATATTAAAATTCGAATAAATACAATGAAATAACACAAGTAATTAATAGTTTAACAAACTTTAAAAATTTATATGCTTATATATATATATATAATACATTTAAATTATAAAAAACATATATCTAAAATAATTTTTTTAATATTTTTAAATCTCATTCAAGAGCCAAGACACAATAAAAAATAATTCACTTTTGAGCTAAGGCTCGTTCTTCGTGTGTTAAGTTAAGAGATAAGGCCCATTCCCCATAAGCCCATTATTACTTAATTTTTTAATTCTAAAAAATAACAACAAAAAAAGCTAACCCTAATTGACGTAACATTTCTCTCAACTCAACTCTCTTTCTTACGTCGCACTAACTCTAGGAGCCTTCTCTCAACTCCTTAAGTCAACTCTCTCTCTCTCTCAAAACATACCGCCAACAAAGAGGCAAGGACCAAGCAGCGGCACATGAGGCTGCTATAAAATAAGACCCATCAAAACTAATAAAGTAAATAAAGAAACATAGTAGCACTGATAGTCTGAGGCATGTCAACTTGCACTACCCTTAAGAAATATTTCAATGCAGTGGATATCCCTTAGAGTACAGCAAACTTTTCTATGTAATATATCGAAGCATGGTACTTCTAATTAGTGTTATTAATTAATTTATTTCATTGCATTAGAGAGATACACTTAATTAGGGTAGAATTGTGAATGTTTGGATTTAGAATATTTATTTTTACCATGTAGAGAATTTCATGAAGGACATTAGTAATGTCTTGCCAATTTAAGAAAAATTGGTTTGATTTCAGTGTTATGTAATGCAAGAATCGAGTCGATAGAAATTTATACTGCAGGATTGCATGGATACCAGTTAAAACCCTAAATTGTGTAGCCAAAAATTGAGCCACGCACACCTCTTTAATTGGCGCAACATCAACCACATAAAGGGTAAGCTAAATGGAATTCAAGTTGAGTAGAATTCCAACAATCATATCTAATTAAGACAACTTGTGTCATGACTCATTACAAACTAAAAATTTCCTAATTCCTCCCCCCATAATTTGGCCCTAAACCTGACCTCTCTCCCTTTCATTTTCTTTCTCTAATTCGCTTCTTCATCCTACTCAATTTCCTTCACCCAAGACTTGCTCTCTTACTAGCTCAAACTTGAAATTAAGGTAGGATTCTTGAGTTTTTTTTTTTTTTTTTATACCAGGGTTTATGTGGCTAGTTAGGGCTTCTTTGTTTCTTATTAACATGATGTTGTATGATGATTATATGACTTGTCTCAACTAATTTAATATGGAAATTATTGGTTTAGGTTGGAAAATTAATCAAAAACTCAAGGAAGAATTCAAACAGAATTGCTAGAAATTGAAACCCTAAGACCTATCCGCACCATGAGCCATGACAGAGGTCAAAATTTGATGAAACTGTTTAGATAAAACTCGACATCAAAGGCTTTCCAACTATATAAATTATAAGGTCATTGGCTCTGTAATAAAAGAGTTACAAATTTTTGAAGTTCTCTTGAAAATTTTATCCCCTGTTTTAACCAGTATAGGTTGTGAAGGGTATAACTCACCCTATATAATTCAAATCAAGTGTAACAAATTTTATTAGAAAGATGACATATAGATTATCTATCATAAAAATTTCAGATTCATATCTGAAGTATATTACTCCCAGAAAATTTTCAAAATTACCCTATATCCTGTCGAGGCTGAAACAGGACAGTCTCTTTTAGCCCAATTTCAAAGCTTGTGACTAGGGTTCTACTTAGCCATTCGAAATGAAACTTGTGGAGGATGAAAGATGGTTCAATTAGTTTTACTTAGATATAAATTTCGAATAGAATTAATAAAGATTGAATTTTTAGTGAATTTTTATATTTAAGTACTCAAATATGTCTAATAATACGGTAGCTCTTAGTAAAATGTTAATAACTTAGTTTATATTCATCAAAACTTAGTGGGATCAAAAAGACTAAAAATAGACTAATAATACTATAACATACTAATAATGCTATAACATAGTAATATTTAAGATTTAGATGAGTTAAAATGAAATTATGATATAATTTACAAAATAGGGCAAATTCAGGGATATTGAAGTATACAGGCAATTTCAAGTAGTTGAAGCTCTTGAACCGTGAATTGCAATTGACTGAGATTATTTATGAAATATTAAATTGTTGAATTGATGTATGATTATGATGATTCTATTTTTTGAACTAGCTACTTGAAATTTGCTCTGTTGCATTTTGGGGAAGCTTTTGTCTAGGTATTATGTTCCAGCAGAACATATATGAATGATGTTTTATGATGTTAAGTTTTTCAAGTTCAATTATTCATGGTACATGCATTATGAGAAAAGTAAGGATTCTATATCACTTAGGCCAACTCTGGAATAAATTAAGGGGAATAAATAGGTGGGAAGGTTGGGGAAAGAAAATCCAGCTATCCCGTATAGGAATAAGCTCGATCCTAAAAAACAGATTATTATCCAAGAGTTATATGTTCTAAAACTCCCAGGGGACCAAGTATGAAAAATTATGAATACAAGTCAAGAAAGGACAAAAATTAAATGCATCTACATTGATATTCTAATTGCACTCACTTATGCATATTATATGATTAATTATAGTCTAGTTTGAATTACAAATTATCCTCTATGATAATTACTTTGTTTATCAAATGTGTTCTTTCTGTTTATTAATTCTACGGGTAAAAAGGAACTTTGCTTCGGACCACATTATGTAATATTCATGAATTGAGGCATTTATTTTATTAATCATACTTTCACTAAATTTAACTAAACCGAAGCAACTGAGAATGATTCCGATATCAGTGTATACTAGATAGGAAATCATATTGAGAATTTTCTAAATTCTCATCCTATTGTATGTCTGTATCATTCTCAAATGATGGTGATGGCTACAATAGTCTTCTTCGCTCAGGTGCCCAAGTGGCAATGGCACTATGATCATACTTTGGACTCTCTATACCTAACCGCTACTTCTCGATTCCACCTATACGTATTCTTCCAGCGGGCCTTTGTCATACCCATCTTTAGCCCCCTATTTGACCCAACTGATCTATTTTTAGCAGTTCCTCTGTATATGGCTCACCCCTATCTAGTACCATCTCACCGGGCGTAGCCAGCCGCTACACCATCCTAGCCTATACATCCTATATCCTTTGAGAGTGATCCATCAGAGTGCATGGATTCTTCCTCCTTTTCATCATCAACACCCAATGACGGACACACAATAGCCGCTGTTAGATCTACGGGCATCATATCGAATAGATTTATCTCCTCAGAGTTTGACTAGTGGAGTGGTTCAACCTCAATGACCATAGTTTGTATAATGTGACCCTCTTTTGGTGTCTTTTATGTGACCTTGGGTCATAGGCACAATTTTGTTTTAGTTTTCTCATGTATCCATGCTAGTTGAAATATTCTTCTGAGGACCTTTATTGAGCCCATGTTCATAGTCATGGACCAGGTTTTTGTTTTGATAGTCCTATTTGATGTACTTAGTACTTATACATTTTAATACATGAGGTGATATTTATATATGGGTGAGATATATTGTGATTAATTACTACGAAATTTGTGTCTGTACTATTTATATTTCTTTATATTGCGATGCATGCGGCATGATACGCAACTTAACCACTAGACAAACACCACGTAAATAAAACGATAATCCATGCCTAATTAAAATCTACTTCACTAAATTAAGAATCTAAAGGTAAATTAAAACGAGAGTTAGTCATATGTGGCAAACTATCGAGTATAACATTATGACTTAAGCATAATATTATATTTGATAGGATGTTATGTTCTAGTTGAACCAGGATCTCAAAAACAAGTATTATCTTATGTTTAACCAAAGAGAAAAAGAGAACCAATAGAATAAGAATATAGAAAATTGAGAAGAAGAGAAAGGACACTAGTTTATATGTTAGTGATTTCCAAAATATATATATATATATGTATGTATGTATAGTTATTAAAAGAATCTGAAGAGTTGAGGAAGTGCGAGATCGTGGACTAGTTTTTTGTGATTCAAGTGCTGGAGATATAAAAGCAGTATCTCTTGATATATATGAATTGTATTTTACAATTCAAAATATAAGATAACACATAGAACATAGGCACTAGCTTTATTGAGGTGGTTACCATCTAAGGAATGCATGGTTTTCTATATCATTGTAATGGTTGCAAACCATTATAGTAGCAAATGTCATGTTGTACATGGCTTTAAGAGACACGTCTTTTCCTAAACTGATGCAACATTGCCAATGTTTGAAATTACAAGTCATACATTGCATCAATGAAGGATGTGATTTTTGATATAAACCAATTAATGTGTCCTTTTAGTACCTAATAAACCAATGTGTTTATTCATTGCATACATTCATGTAAAGACATGACTTTCCTAAATTTCATTTTTTCGCTTATAAATCATCCTTATCACTAGAAAGTTAACTCACTTTTACTTTATGTATTGTGTGAGTTTGAAAGTTCTCAAAATTTTACAAGTCTTATCTTATTTTTCAAGTTCAAAAAGAGCAAGGAAATTTCTTATTATTGCTAAATAAGAAACTAATAGAAACTAATAGAGGTTTTATTGTATCCTAGATAAACATCATCACCAACCCAACAGCAACTACGTGCGGAGGCGAATATCTCTCAAACGATATCAAAATAATTCATGCCTTGAAATCACAATAATATTCAAGTTCTTGATCATCTTTTGCACAATTTTTTTGTAACAATTTTAAAGAGATATTTTCTTAAAGATGACCAAAAATCAAAGTACTACTTTCAACATCATGAATCAAGAGTTTGTTAAGTTAGATCAGTTTGATGGAACTAATTTCAACTATTGGAAAGACAAAATGATGTTTCTTCTTTCGATACTGAACCTTGTTTATATGCTTAATCCAAATATTGCTCAAATTCCTGATACTGATGAAGATGCCTCCAAAGAAGAAAAGGAAAGGATTGCCCAATTAAAGAAAAAGCATGATGAGGACAATTTTGCTTGAGAAGGTCATATTTTCAATACTTTGTCCAACCAACTTTATGATTTTTACATATCAATTCAATTGCCACTGAAGATTTGAAAATCTTTGGAAAATAAATACAATAATAAGCAACAAGGTACGGATGAATTTATCATGTTAAAATATTTTGAATTTAGTATGGCCGATGATGTGCCTATCATGGGTCAAGTTCATGAATTACAAGTCCTAGTAAGTGGGCTTCGAGATTTATAAGTGGTGATCCCTAAATCATTACAGGTCGAAGCAATTATTTCAAAATTGTCTTTAATTTGGAGTGATTATAGGAAAAAAAACTCTTACATCGTAGTGAAGACTTCACTGTTGAGAAATTACTAACACACACACACACACACACACACACTTATATGTAGAAGAGTAAACTCGAAAATGTGATATAGTATATCTTTCTCAAAATTATAAAGTGAATCAAATTGGTGAAGGAAGAGTCACTAAAGGAAGAAAGAACTCCTTAGTGGATGCCATGCAAGAGAAAAAGAGACAGAGAATGTTATCATTGCAATAAGAGAGGAGATTATAACAAGGATTGTCAATTTCTAAAAAGGGGTCATGATTCCAAAGAAGGATCAAGTTCAAAGGCCAACTTTGTGGAGGAAAAGGACTTAGTTGCTATGATCTCTAAGGGGGTTCAATGTATTCATATTTTTTAAGAATGATATATGTAGGAAAAGGATATTGTAGCGAAGGCACATTCAAAGTTGGTATTAATACTAAAGTAGATGTTTTTGTGTATATTGTTGTTTCTTGTGATTTACGGTATAATAGTTTAGCACATTTAATTTACAATTCAATTGAATATATGCATAAATATAACTACATCGATTTTAATAGTAGCGATTTTAATAAGAAATGTAAGATTTGCATACAATTCAAAATTACTAAGAAACCATAGTGATATTTGTGAATTAAATGGAAATAATACTAGAGGATCGAGGAAAAGGTATTTTATAACATTCATAGATGATTATTTTAGATTTACTTATGTGTATTTGCCAATAAGTAAAGATGAAGCTCCTTAAAATATTTTTTTTTAAAGAAATGGAAGTAGAAAATATGCATGATATATAAGAAAATGAAAGTTCTTTGTAGTGATAGAGGTGGAGAGTATTGTCTAGTAAATTTGATTCCTTTCGTGAGTTACGTGGCATTGTGCATGAATTTTCTGGTTCATATACTCGCAACAAAATTGTTTTGGTAAAGAGAAATAACCGCAACTTAGTAGATATGATTAATTCAATATTGGTAAATGGTAAGTTACTTTACAATATTTGGGGTAAGGCATTATTGACGACATATCATATATTATGTATGACACCATCAAGAAATAGAACGGTTTCTCTATATGAAATATGGAAAGGAAGAAAACCAAACTTAAAATACTTGAAAGTGTGGAGGTGTTTAGCATTTTATTATGTTCCTAATCAAAAGAGAACTAAATTAGGGCCAAAAGCTATAGAAGGCATCTTCAGATGATATGCTCAAAATTCTAAGGCACGTAGACTCTTAGACTTAGTGTTTAATATAGTTGTTTAATCAAGAGAGTTTCACTAAGGATTCAACCTCCCAATTTGGAATATCCCCAAAAGGATATAGAAGTTTCTTAAGAAATGATTGTAGATCAAAGCCTATAGGATGCAAGTGAGTATTTAGAAGAAAGTATAGCACATGTGGTTCACTACAAACCTTTAAGGCAAGGTTGGTAGCTAAAATGTTTAGACAAAAGGAATGTCTAGACTATTTTGATACCTATACCCATGTGGCAAGAATGACTTCTATTAGGACTCTTGTAATGTTAGCATCCATTTATAAACTTCACATACATCAAATGAATGTTAAAACAACTTTTCTCAATGGAGATCTTAATAAAGAAGTTCATATGGAACAATCGAAAGGCTATGTGTTACTTAGAAATGAAAAGAAAGTTTGTAAACTAGTTAAGTCTTTGTATAGCTTAAAATAGGCACATAAAATAATGGCATGAAAAGTTTGATACCGTGGTATTATCGAATGGCTTTTCACATAATAGTACACATAGATATATATTCTCCAAATTTACTAGAACTATGGAGTAATAATTTGTTTGTATGTAGATGGCATGGTAATTATTAGGATGAATTTAGAAAGAATTCATTAAATAAAGGAGTATTTAACTTTTAAATTTAAAATGAAGGATCTGAATGAAGTAGATACAATATTGGGTATAAAGGTGCATAAGCATGAAATTAGATTTACTTGAACTAATGGACTTCTATAGTAGGCCAACCCTTAGGTAGAATCTAATGGACTTTGAATATTGGTGATTTAGACAAAAAATAAAATAGAATCAAATATTGATTTATGCTTCTCCACAAAATAATCCAACCTTTATCCACTTAGACAAAATAAATCAAATTAATGTATTAACATGAAAAACCCCATATTAATCACAATTTGTGGCCATAATAGGATGTTGATACTGAGCTAACACTCTTAACCACAAGTCTAGGATAGGATAACAAGCATCTCAACAATATAAATTTATATTCGAAAGAGTACTGATATTATTCATGTAAGATACCCATATCCTAGCAAACCAACAAAATGTAGAATATGGGTAAATGGAAAAGCACAACAAGATAGCATGCCAATATATGGTCAAAGTGCAATTCCCAACAAAATAGTCCAATCATTCGCCTAAGATGCTATATATATGAGATTTAATAAATCTCATCATAACATCAAAATAAAACTAGCCCCAAAATGTCTCCACAATATATCATATCAACACAAAAATGTGCAAAAGAACAATATATCTCTACATAAAGCACAGCCCAAGATGCTTTTTGAGATTCAATAAAATGTCTTGGCATAATAACAAAATGAGACCGCATCCAAAATGTCTCAGCAATATGTCATTTATATAAATTATATCAACAAATATTAATAATTGAGTTGTGCAAAGATTATAAACAAAATGAAAAATGATAGCAATAATAATCACTACTCAATGTCTCAAGATAGTACAAAATATGATGTCATAATAAATCTATAAAATAAGCTCCCACTAACCCAAAATATCAAAAGAACTCATTAAACCCATATGAGTTATGTGATCAATAAAAATTTTAACAACAAGCCTTTGGTTATTAAATTAGCAATCATAAGTTTTGTAGGGATATATTTGATAGGAGTTTGAAACTCCTGAATCTTCACTCTAACAAATTAACATGAATTATAGAGCTATTTTATATTTGTTTATTAAATATAATTTATTTTTTCTTTCCTATTTTTTATATATCACTTCACTTATTTTCTAAACTTTTTCTTTGTTTTAGAGGGTATACCTGTCATTTAACCAACTTTTTTTTTCACTCCCCTATTTTTCTAAACAAGTGAAGAGAAAAATTTTATGATAGTTCTCAAATAACTTTTTCTTCTTTCTCTCCCTTTTATTCTCTTAACCAAACAAAAGAAAATTATCTAATTTCTCCATTTTCTCCCCATATATTTTTATTCTTCTTCTTTTCTGTTGAAACAAGGAGAGTGTTAAGATTGTGAATCAAGTCTAAATTTTTGTTAAAATACAATCCTATTTTACTTAACAACTTTAGGCCACTTGAATTATCATTCTTGATCACATTTTCCCTTATTCTAATATTTTTATTTTATCTTATTATTTATTAACAATTATAAAGGAGATAACTCTTTTGGTACTATTTTTTTTGTAAGTCTTAAATATGTTTTTAGTTTATGTAAATAAAAGTTGTTTTGGTTTTAATCTCTCTAAAATTTTTTCTTGGCTTTTGGCCCCTATCATTCTAAAATTTTAGTCCTTATAAATATTTTAGAATATATGTTTAGTTCTTATAAATATTAAAAATTTTCTTTTTAGTTCTTAAAAATATTTTAGGAATTTTTTTTTTTTACTCCTATAATTATCACCACTTAATAGTGTTAGGCTAACGGTAGGGACCAAAAACTTAATATTGGTGAAAAAAAGAGGAAAAAAAATTAGAGGAAATAAAACCAAAACAACTTATCTTTATAGAAACTAAAAATATATTTAATCATTTTTATTAAAATAAATTTGTAAACATATTAATAACAACCACTCTTATTCTTATCCCATTATTATTTAAAATTTGCTTCAAAGTTATACTTGTTCTGGTGTTAATAGATCATTACTTTAGAATTCAAAAATTGAAAAATTTTCTTTTATCATTTTCAAAAACTTAAATATACATACAAAGTACAAATTTAAAATTATAAAAACTATAAAACTTAGTTTTTGAGAATATATTGGGAGGGTAGGGAAACAAAGAATTAATATAATTGAATAAAGTATTTTTTTCTTCGAATTTAATTTTTAATTGATTGAATTTTTTTTTTATTAAATGAATGTGGATCAAATAATAAGTTAGGCCATACATAAGAGAAAAAAGAGACTAGCTTGAATGAGTTGGCGGTTACATAATGGGCCAAAGCCCAAAGGAAAGGAAATCACCAACAATACGCTTGCATTGAACGAATCTCTTCGCCTTAGGCATTGTGACTCTGTCTGAGGGCTTTTCCACTTGTAGTTGTAGTTCCATATCCATGGCTGTTTCACTTTGGAGACCTCGCGCAGCTTCCTTGCTTCTCGCCAATAACACCAATGCTTTTCGCCATTTCTCTTTAGGTACCATTCTTCTTATATATTACTTCAGCTGTTCTTTTGGGAACAAGAGTTTCATATATTACTTATTATATATCTTGTATCATAGGGACCAATATGAAGAAAACGACAACTTTATCTTAGTGTGATGTAGCTTAGTCAAGAGTGATGGCAATTTGAGATATTGGTGTTTCCTTTCACATTGATGAATTTATTATTTCATTTGTTGACATTTTATTTGTTTAATTTTACCAATTATTGATATAAATATGGGTCAGTAGCTTTTTGGTGTAATTTTCAGTAGCATTAGCATCCATTTATAAACTTCACATGCATCGAATGGATGTTAAAATGGTTTTTCTTAGTGGAGATCTTAATAAAGAAGTTTACATAGAACAATTAGAAGGCTATGTGCTACCCAAAAATGAACAAAATGTTTGTAAACTAGTTAAGTCTTTATATGACTTAAAATAGGTGCCTAAATAATGGCATGAGAAGTTTGATACTATGATGTTATCAAATGGCTACTCACATAATAATGCAGATGGAAGTATATACTTTAAATTTACTAAGAACTATAATAATTTGTTTGTCTGTAGATGACATGTTAATTATTGGGATGAATTTGGAAAGAATTCGTCAAATAAAAGAGTATCTAACTTCTAAATTCAAGATGAAGGATTGAATGAAGTAGATACAATATTGGGCATAAAGGTGCATAAACATGAAATTGGATTTGCTTAAAGTTAATCTCATTATATTAAAAATGTATTGAAAAATTTTGAGCATCTCAAAATTAAGGAGTCCAATACAACCTATAATTCTAATTTCAAATTAGAAGAAAACATAGAGAAACCTGTAGCATAATTAGAATATGCAAGTACTATAGGAAGTTTAATGTACGCTATGCATTGCACTAGGCTAGATGTAGCATTTGTAGTATGCAAACTACCAAGGTTTATAGGAAAACCTAGTAACCAACACTAGAAAGCTATAATAAGAGTTCTTAGTTATCTTAAGAAAACCAAAAACTTGGGATTATATTATAGTGATTATCCTACTGTAGTAGAAGGTTATTTCAACGATAGTTGGATTACAAATTTGAGTGATAATAAATCCACTTTAGGATAAATTTTCACCATAGGCGGTGGAGTAATAAGTTGGGCGTCAAAGAAACAAACGTGTCTTTCACATTCTACTATAAAGGTTGATTTTATAGCTTTATGAACCGCAAGTAAAAAAATGGAATGGCTTAGAAATTTGTTATATGATATAGAGCTATGGCCATAACCAATGATTACTATTTTGATCTTTTGCGATAGTGGGCGAACCATTAGTTAGAGTCTAATCGACTTTGGATACTGGTGATTTAGACAAAAAAATAAAATGAAATCCAATATTTAGTTATGCTTCTCCACAAAATAATCCAACCTTCTTCCACTTAGACAAAATAAATCAAATTAATATATTTACATGAAAAACCCCATATTAATCGCAGCATGTGGCCATAATAGGATGTGAATACTGAGTTAACACTCTTAACCACTAGTTTAGGATAGGATAACAAGCATCTCAACAATGCAAATTTATACTTGAAGAAGTACTGATATTATTCATGCAAGATACTCATGTCCAATTGAACCAACAAAATGTGGAATATGGGTAAATGGGAGAGCACAGCAAGATAGCATGCCAATATATGGTCAAAGTGCAATTCCCTACAAAATGACCCAATCATTCACCTATGACGCTATATATATGAGATTTAATAAATCTCATCGTAACATCAAAATAAAACTAGGCCCAAAATATCTCTACAATATGTCATAGCAACATAAACAAGTGCAAAATAACAATAATGGCTATAGAAAGCTCCATCGTAGATGCTTTTTGAGATTCAATAAAATGTTTTAGCATAATAACAAAATGAGACTGGATCCAAAATGTCTCAACACTACGTCATTTATATAAATTATATAAACAAATATTAATAATTGAGCTGTGCAAAGATTATAAATAAAATGAAAAATGATAGCAATAATAATCACTACTCAATATCTTAAGACATTACAAAATATGAGGTCATAATAAATCTATAAAATAATCTCCCACCAACCCAAAATATCAAAAGACCTCATTACACCCATATAGGTTACATCATCAATAAAAACTTTAACAACAAGCCTTTGTGTATGAATTTAGTAATCATAAGCTTTGTAGGAATATACTTGATATGAGTTTGAAACTCCTGAATCTTCACTCTAACAAATTAACATGAATTATAGAGCTATTTTATATTTGTTTATTAAATATAACTTTTTTCTTTCCTATTTTTTATATGTCACTTCATTTATTTTCGATACTTTTTCTTTGTTTTTGAGGGTGTACTTGTCATTTAACCAATTTTTTTTTTTTCATTCTCTCATTTTTCTTTGCACAAATGAAGAGAAAACTTTTATCGCGAGTATCTCATATTTTTCTTCTTTCTCTCCTTTTTATTCTCTTAACCAAACAGAAGAAAACTATCTAATTTCTCCGTTTTCTCTTCATATATTTTCCTTCTTTTTCTTTTCCATCGAAACAAAGAGAATGCTAAGGTTGTGAATCAAGTAAAAATGGGTGAGACTTTCAAACTAAATTTTTGTTAAAATACACTCCTACTTCACTTAACAACTTTAGGCCATTTTAATTATCATTCTTGATCACATTTTTCCTTATTCTAATATTTTTATTTTATCTTATTATTTATTAACAATAATAAATGAGATAGCTCTTTTGGTATTACTATTTTTTCATAAGTCTTAGATATGTTTTTAGTTTACATAAATAAAAGTTGTTTTGGTTTTAGTTTCGCTAATTTGTTTTTTTTTTTTTTTTGGCTTTTGGCTCCTACCATTCTAAAATTTTGGTCCAAATAAATATTTTAGAATATGTGCTTAGTTTTATAAATATTGAAAAATTTCTTTTTAGTTCTTAAAAATATTTTAAGAATCTTCCTTTTGCTCCTATAAGTATTACCACTTAATAGTGTTAGGCTAATGGTAGGGGCCAAAAACCTAATGTTGGTGAAAAAAAGAGGAATAAAAAGTCAAGAAAAAAATTTAGAGGAAATAAAACCAAAATGACCCATCTTTATAGAAACTAAAAATATATTTAATTATTTTTATAAAAATAAATTTGTAAACATATTAATAATAACTACTCATATTCTTATCCCATTATTATTTAAAATTTGCTTCAAAATTATACTTAATTTCGATGTTAATAGATCATTACTCTAGAGGTGGATCAAATAAATAAGTTGGCCATAATAAGAGAAAAAAGAGACTAATTTGAATAAGTTATGGGTGGCATAATGGGCCAAAGTCCAAAGGAAAGGAAATCACCAACAACACATCAGCATTGAATGAACCCCTCCGTCCTAGGCATTGTGACTAAGGATGGGAATAGGCCAAGCGCTTGGCAGAGACTTTTATAAATAAATAAATTAGGCTCAGATCTTTTCAAAAGCTTGTTTAATTAGACGTATAGAATCACCATGAATGGGATCTAAACACAGCCCTAAAATATGCCTAATACCACTATTGCCATCGAACCACAGTGGCTTGCTATGTAGGATTGTGCATATTAAACTATACGCAAAGATATACATATACACCTACAATCAGACTTACCATTTATCACATTTGTTGCCACTACACTACTGGAGTAGTGATAGGGGATACACTTTTTGTGATACAGTATGCGACGCACATAGAAAAATAAGTAAAACGACAAAAATACTTGAATTATAGGTTTCACATAATTATTGTTATTTTTCTTCAATTTTTTTTTATCCTAAAACTTACTAGCGTCTTGAATAGGGTATTGGTAAGTTTTGCATATATATATATATATATATATATGTTGGTAAATTTTTAGATAAAAAAATGCTAAACAAAAATAATAATGATTATATGAGATCCATCATTTAAGTATTTTTATTGTTTTACTAACTTTTTCTGTATGTGTTGCATACTGTATCGCAAAATATGCATCCCCCATCATTTTTCTTATTGATAACATGCCTATTTTATACTTCTATCTTTTCATATTATTATTATGGGTGAATTCTGCCATATATTTTATAAAATAAGATATATCAAATACCTTATAAAGTTAATGGTCAGATATAAAAATATATTTATATAATTATTCTATACTCTTCACATCTGACCATTAATCCCACAAATATATGATGAAACTCACTTTGTGATTTGCATCGCAGAATCCGCCTATTATTACGTTTAAAACCTAATATTTTTCTTTTCTTTTCGCTCAGTAAATACCGATTCACTCTTTCCCCTTTCTTGCTCGCTTCTCTGAACCCTAGCAGTCGACCATCCCCTTCTCAAGCTCTCGCCGCCGTCCGCCGCCTTACATTCCACGTCCTGCTGCAAACCGCGAAGAGCCTCGCCGCCGTCGCCGGAGCCGCTCACACCGCCGGCTTTTCCTCGCCGGTTGTGGATCTGTCACTTCGCAGGTAGTTTTTCTTTTGTTTATAGTAGACTTTGGGGATTTCTATGTGTGCTGGACATGTATTGATTGTTGTTGAGCATTTAAATTTTGCTTCCTTGATATGTAAATCGTATGGGTCTATTGTTCAACGATGGTTGGTTGCAGTAGACTGTTACCCAGGCTAATTTATTTGCAGTAGTGTTATGGTATCTGGTTTAAGACAACTAAATTGTATGGT
Organism: Pterocarpus santalinus; assembly: GCA_031439595.1. Taxonomy (NCBI): domain Eukaryota; kingdom Viridiplantae; phylum Streptophyta; class Magnoliopsida; order Fabales; family Fabaceae; genus Pterocarpus; species Pterocarpus santalinus. The sequence continues at coordinate 19,565,705 of CM062532.1, read as the reverse complement.
GTTTGCACTAATTTTTTGGTCTAAGTGTCGTTTTTTTTTTTTATGAATGTGTTTTGTTAGAATTAATTATATATATGCATTGTTATTTTTTTTTTTTTATGATTTATGGAATAGTGTGTTCTGTATTGTTTTTTAGTAGAATGCAAATGTTGGCATTCCTTTTTGATAGATCTTATGGATAGACATTAGCATTGGGCATCATCTTGGCAGAGCAAGTGACAAATTTCCGAGTTTTTTGGGATCTCTAGGGTTCAAATAGCAGCTGTTTGTTTTGGTTTTCTTTACATGTTATCGTTCTGTTATTTGTATTTTTTAATTTGGTTCTGATGTGCTTTGCTTTTCCCCTGCTGGGGTAAAGTCTCTCTTTTCCAATTATTAAAAAAAAAAAAAAAACGAAAACCCTTCTATAATTTCCTTTTTAGAGTTTTTTTTTTTGTACTAAAGACTCTGTCTGAGGGCTCTTCCACTTGCAGTTGCAGTTCCATGTCCATGGCTATTTCACTGTGGAGACCTCGCGCAGCTTACTCGCTTCTCACCAATATCACCAATGCTTTTTGCCGTTTCTCTTCAGGTACCATTCCTTTTATATATTACTTCAGCTGGTCTTTTGGGAACATGAGTTTCATATATTACTTATTGTATGTCGTGTATCATAGGCACCAATATGAAGAAAACGACAATTATCTTAGTGTGATGTAGCTTAGTCAAGAGTGATGGCAATTGGAGATATTGGTGTTTGCTTTCACATTGATGAGTTTATTATATCATTTGTTGACATTTTATTTGTTTAATTTTACTGATTATTGATATAAATCTGAGTCAGTAGGTTTTGATGTAATTTTCAGAAGAGTTGATTGCTTTTTAACCTTGCACAAATGAAACTATATTCATTTCGATGCCTTCTATATTCTGTTTAATTGTGCTATACCACGTTCATTCATCTTATGTTAACATTCAGAATCTGAAGTAACAGGCTTTCTCTGCTATCATTTATGAATAATTATTATATGTCAAAAAAAATTAAAAATAAAATACAAAAACAAAAATACAAAGTAAAATTTCTTAATCAGTTTTTATGAATAGTTGAAAAAAAAAAATCTTTTTCGAGGAAGATGAATAAACATTGTCCAAGTTATTATTTAATCTGTATTACTAACTCTATCATTGATGTATCAAGGGTGCAATGTATTCAGATTACACCTTTTCTTATATATAATTAGACTCTCAAACCTGATCTTATTTTTTAAAGACCAGATTTTGCAAAATTAGAATTTTTTTCCCAATGGGTTTCCTAAAAAGATATTGATGGCAATTCCGTTAAATTTTTCAATAAATTTTAGTCGCAGCGCTTTCTGGGTATATTGTGACACCATCGAGTGTTGACCCACTGGAATGGAGACTATAGCCTCAGTGCTGCTGGTGTCTTTCTGTGATGTTTGGTCAGTTTGTATGGTATGTTGAACCTTATGTTTCATTGCTTTTGTTTCTCACAGATGTTGCTGCAAACACAAATCCTCATAATGCACGTGAGAGTATGATGAATCATATGATGTATTCTGACATAAATTCTCAAATTGGGAGTTGCATGCCATTATCTGCGATGCGAATTGGAACTATCATTCACAACATTGAGTTGAACCCAGGGCAAGGTGGCAAGCTAATCCGGGCAGCTGGAACTAGTGCAAAGATCTTGAAAGAGCCCACATCAAGATATTGTCTTATCCAACTCCCTTCAGGTGTTAGAAAATTGATTGATTCTCGCTGCAGGGCCACCATTGGTACGGTATCTAATCCGAGCCATGGAGATCAGAAGCTTAGGAAGGCCGGACAAAGCCGATGGCTTGGTCGAAGACCAGTTGTTCGAGGAGTGGCCATGAATCCTGTAGATCATCCTCATGGTGGAGGAGAGGGTAAGAGCAAGAGTAGCGGGCGGTGGGGGCGAGGATCTCGTACTCCTTGGGGCAAGCCGACTAAGAGCGGCTACAAGACCGGACCCCTGAAACGGAGAAGGTAGTATCCAATATTCACTATAGCTGTTTCTGATGCTTCAATGTTAGATGCTTGTAATAATTGTGGTTGTGGAGACTCTTGCTTCTCGTTGGGAAAAGTCTACTGCCAATCATGGAATTGGTTAGGTTCAGCCAGTTTGTGCAAGTTGTATAGTTGTGGAAGTAAAATGTTTTTGAAATATTTGCATATTCTGCAGCAACCTGCACTTGCACTCATGTTGTTATTGTTCACACGACATCCTTGATGGCTAATGGTTTGTCTTATGGGGGGCAAAAACAAATACCTTTCACTGTTCACGAGATGGAGTTTGCAATTCTGTCTATTATGCTTTTATGAATAAGTCTGAGATTAATTTTGTTGGCTTGCTTAAATGGGAGAGAAAGAGAGATATCAGAGAGTCTGCTTTTGGTTTCTTTTGTCCTTCTATCTGCTTATTGGTTAGGTGAAAACGAAAATGCTAGATATGCCTATGTATCAAAATCAGACCATGGGTAGAAAATGAAGCGGGTCTCATTAATTAATAATCAAATGCTAAAATGTGTGGAGATATGTATCACATTGTCTTTTTTTCTTAATGATTACTCACACAATTTCAGGCTGTGAGTGATGATTAAGTAAAATTCTCTTTTAGTGACTCGAAAATTTTAATATCTGATATCGCATGTAAAGTTCGTCTTAAGTTGCTGATCACTTCGATTTTAACCAATCACTTTGTATGTAGTATATGACATTGTTTAAGGAAATATGTAGATGTTCTTCTATATTGGTTATTGAGATATGTTCAGAGCTTAATATGTATATTTTATCCGCGTACGTTATTTTTTCTTTGATCTGTTATTTTTTCTTTGATTCTTTCGTTCTCTTCCTTAAATAAATATACGGAAAAATCTTTTCTTAAAATATATATAGAAAAACTGCCTTAGGAGTTTCATAATCTATTGTTACTTACTGAACTGTGAAACAGGCCGAAAAAATGAATTTCGAATTTCCATCCTTTTTCGTTTTGTGAAAAAACCGAAACGTCAAGACCTGTAGCTTACCAACCATCATGATGTATCTTCAAGCTTCCGAGCCTTGACATTGATTTGATTAAATGAGTAGAACCTTTTCATGTTAAAAAGAACTGGAGCTCATCTCTCAGCTGAAACAAGTGAATCGTGGGGCACCGGTTATTTGTTTTCTTGAATGTGTTTTTTTACAATTTGTTTAATTTTATCCCACCGTCCAACTCTGTTGAAATGGTTAGCACTGATTGCTAACGTGGTATCATGTATCCTTTTCTGTATTGTTATGGTGTCGATGTGGGTGTCATGTTGGCAATTCAAAAAACCGTTTGTGAAACGTTAAGATAACAATTAAACTTTAGAAATTAAATTGAAACCAAAAAAATGAAAATTGAGATTAAATTGAAATGAAAGATAATTTTAGAGATAAAACTAAAAATTACAATTTTTAATTACTTAAATATGCTTTTTCGAGGATGTTATATTTAAAATGCGATATTGATTACATACACTGAAAAATGAATTGTGAAAGTTTTAGGGTTCTACAAATAAATAATTATGTAGAAAATTCATACTCAAAATCACACTCATTATGTTCAATTTCGTAAATTATATTTATTTATATGAATGCCACTTCAGCAATCAAAGCAACACTAATTGATGGTACAACAAATTTTACAATGATTGTATCAACGTTAAACTCAAATGCAAATGAGTAATGTTTAATGTTATTGCCTTAAATTTTCTGTTTTTGGTCAAAACTGTAGTACGGGATAAAGTTTTTTTAATAGGATTTAATTTAAATGATAAAATTTTTTTATACAAACATCTAATCATATATTGCCATATCAATAAAACTTTTTAACATAATTACCTACTACTTGAATGCTTATACAAATAGAAGATTTTTATTGAATGACAGTATACATGCACTTAAATTAAACTCTTCTTAATACTAATTATTTTCATTCACCAAATTTAAATTCAAAACTTTGTTTAAAGGAAATAATTGCTAAATTACTTGAATTAACAAAATTTAAGTGTATGCCTCATTATTTCTTATATTGTCTAAAGATATTTTAATTTACTTTAAAGACTATACTCTTATTTATCAGTCATCTTTTAATCTTTTAATATAAATTTATTAAATAAATATTTAAAATTCATTTATTTTTATTTATTTTTATTATCATTATTATTTTATTTTATTTTTAAGTATTATTTCGCATATTACTACAAAACCCAATAAACAAATAATTTCTTCGGGTTTCAGCTTATCACATCTCAAACCAAATTTTGACGGGTGCGAGTTAAATTTTAATTCATTTTAATTTATTTAACAAAATCATGTTATGCCACGATTTAAACATAGTTTTTAGTCTTAAATTATGGTTCGAACATAGATTAATAAAAAGAAGTTAATTTTTTCTCGGTAAACCAAATCATCATCGTTCGTAAACACACCCAAGATAGTTGGGCCTACCAATTGCATCGACATCCATTCTCCCAGTACTTGCATTGTGCCGGAAGTAACGTGTTACCATCATCATCATCATGTGTTTTCTTTTGTTCTCTCTAGTTAGTGAGGAACTGAGGAAGGCTAGGTATATGCTATGAGATAATCCTTCCTCCATCAACTTTTGTTGAGGGGTGACTGGTGAGTGATTGAGTGTTCACAACAACACAACACAACACAACGCATAGAAAGAGAAGAGAAGAGGGGGGAGGGGGGTAATGGGGGTGGACTACTACAAGATTCTTCAGGTGGATAGAAGCGCTAAGGACGATGATCTCAAGAAAGCGTATCGGAAGCTTGCCATGAAGTGGCACCCTGACAAGAACCCTAACAACAAGAAGGAAGCTGAAGCTAAATTCAAGCAAATCTCCGAAGCCTATGATGTATGTAACAAACTCTCGCAATCTTCTCAATGTCATGCCAATTGTTTTCCCAAACCAGAAGGAAAAGTGGGTTTTTGTGTTATTTTTTTTCTTTCTTTTTTTTTTTTTTGGGGTTACAAAAATGAGATTCTTATAGCAACTCAATTTTTGACAATTTTTATTTTTCTTTCAAAATTTACATTTTTTTCCCCAAAAGCGGTTCAGCTAGAGAGTGGTTTTGAACTTGTTAGTGTAACCTCGCCCCCTTTTTATCTGCATGTTAAATAGCTGAGTGCTTTAAAGCAAGTCAAATTTGATTTTATCCTCCAAAGTTGCAATTTTTCGGAAGGATTTTCAATTTTGAGTTCGTGGGGTATCCTAATTTGAATATGAAAAGCTGAGGTTTAAAGCACAGCTCAAAATTTAATCTTTCAAAAGTTCCTCATTTTTTTCTGAGGGGATTGAGCCAGGAGGGTTGTTTTGAAGTGGTCGAGTTATTTATTATTATCATTATTAGTATTATTCTTACTATATATTTTTTTTTCATATATGAATTTTGAGCAGGTTTTGAGTGATCCACAGAAGCGTACAGTGTATGACCAGTATGGCGAGGAGGGGTTGAAGGGGCAGGTGCCACCACCGGGTACTGGTGGTTTCCCAGGTGGAAGCAATGGCGGGTCGACGACTTTCCGGTTCAATCCCAGAAGTGCAGATGATATATTTTCGGAGTTTTTTGGATTTTCCAGTCCATTTGGTGGAATGGCGGACAGGGGTGGCCATACCGGTGCTTCTGGCTTTTCCAGGGGCGGCATATTTGGTGAAGATATCTTTGCTCAATTTAGGAGTGGAGCTGGAGAGGGCTCTGGGCACATGCCAAGGAAAGGTGCACCCATAGAGAAAACATTGCAATGTAGCTTGGAGGACTTGTATAAAGGGACCACAAAAAAAATGAAGATTTCAAGGGATGTTAGTGATGCCAGTGGGTGAGCTGTCTACTCTTGCTTATTAGCCAGGTTTTACTTTTTAATTTCATGTAGAGATTATGTCGTTGGATGGATTTAAACTAGGCATTTAGCCCACACGTTTTGTCGAAACTTGGCTGTTAATGTTTGTCATTAGTGTGCTTAGTGTTGAATTAGGAATTTGTAAATATTCTAAGAGTCTAGTATATCAATGTATATACTTATAAATTAAATGATGTGTGCTTAATCTTTTGATTGGATTATTTAACTACTATTGCTGATGCAACACATATAGTTAACAATAGTGTTTTTATTCTTCATTGTAGAAATTGTTGAGATGGTAAAAGGTTAGTGGTTTACATGGTACAACATCAGCAAGTAATAAGTAAAAGTGATAAAATGGGGTTATTTTTTAGCAATTTTTAGAAGGTATAAGCGTATAGTTGCTAGAGCCAACTTTAGTAATATGTATATTATGGTTGAAGTAAAGTTCAATGATTTGTTTTGGGTGAAGCCATGTGTTGTTATTTGGTGATAACTTGGCTTGATCACTTTGATAGATTTGAAATTGTACCATACATTTGCAGTCTAGTTACACGCGCCCTAGTTGGTTGTTCCGTATGTTTTCATTCTTCTAAAACAGAGGCATCACACAGTCATTTTATATGGTTCCTAAGGCTAAGAAAATGGGGAGGAAGGATCTTACCTGGGAACATTGAACTGTTCTTGTCAGTAAATACTTGTTAAATGTAATGATTGGTCACAAGCAATGTGGGGTTGTGCATTTAGGATGGATCAGCATTTAGCAGGAAGCACCAAAAATTATGACTCGTAAGTTTAATTATGACTTATACCATTCTACACATGGTATTATGGTATTATTGCAGTTTACTATTTCATTGGAATTCAAGTATTTATCAATACTTGAATGGTTTCTTTATGTTTTAGGTGTAGAATCATGTGTAGTTAAGTTTTATGTAGATATGTTTTTGAATTGTACATTATGTTACGATTCATGACTCAAATTAAACAAATGGTTCTCGATACAATGCATGATTTGACAACTCTGATCTTGTATGCTTGGAGCAATCGACTTTGACTTATGAAGTGGCTGATTCTGAAATTGGATAAGATCTTTGAGATATATATTGTTTTGATTCTCTGTAGTCCTCAAGGGACTCTGCACATTAACTTGCTATATGCTGTTTCCTTGAACACTTTTCTTAATTTGTTAATGCAACTATATTGAGCTTGGTATTTTGCTAGTGATTGTGGACCTATGTTCTTCATTGTGTTTATAATTTCATTCTAGAGATTAAAATCGGGTGGCTCAATGCACAAGGCTCTTACCTGATGGGGTTTGGAGAGGGTAGATATAAACAACGTTACTGCCACTAACAGAGAGGTTGTTTCCGGGATTTATGCTAGAGATAAATAAAAAAAAAAAAAAGAATTCCATGTTTACAGTTTATCTCACTGATTCAAACTAGTTTTTTGTGATGTATAAGTAATGGTATGCTTTCAAAATTAGGCAATATGATCTAGGACTGTAGTCTTTAAACTGGGATTGCGGTGTGGAGGGACCAACTCCAAAAATGCTGTAGCAGCGTAGCGGATAACAGGATTGCCGCTTGTAAAAACAAAGTTGCAATTTATACTATGCATTCATATGCTCAAAACTAAAAATTATGCACAATTAAATACATATTCATCATTGCAGCTGAGGTTCCCTGCCATTGCTGAACCTAAAGGAAATAAAACAAAGGTATTGAAATTTGAATTTAAATGAATTTCATGTGGTCATGGCAGCTTAACAGAGGAATGAGAGTGAGAATAAAGAGATGAGAGTGCAGTTGGAGTGAAAGTGAAGTTAAAAGAGTGCCTCAATGTCATGGCAACAAGAGAAACGGAAAAGAGAAAAGAGCAAACCAGCAGAGAAACCAGAAAACGAGGAGAGAGAGAGAGAGAGAGAGAGAGAGAGAGAGAGAGAGAGAGAGAGAGAGAGAGAGAGAGGAGCTTGACTCAAACCTACAAGGGAGGGAGAAGCGAACACGAGGAGTTGACCAGGACTGTGGGTCACTGCAAAGCTGCTGGGTTTGGCTGAAAGCAATGGTGGCTTGCTGGAAAAATGATGCTTTCAGTAAAGAGAGGAGAAAAGAGTTGTTGTATGACAAGGGAGGTGGGTTATTCTAACCATGGATGGCTTATGATAAAACGCCAAAGAATCCCCAAAACTCATTGATAAACGGCAGAAGAAAGCGGTAATGCTGGGTTTTTGTTCCTGATCAATATTGTGGCTGTTATTTGCTGCAATGGCCACTATGCTGAAATGCGACGTGATGATGCTAGCATCACATTCTCCAGCCCCTCCATTCCGCAATGGCGCCATAGCACTGCTATTATATGTCTAGGCCATATTTTCTCTAATGGTTACTTTCATTTTTCTTACAGAAGGATTTATGGTGACTTCTGCCAAATTTAAACAAATTCTCTTTTGAAATTTTCTGTTCAACTGTCTGGATTTGTGAGCAACTACTTCCTTTATTTTTTCTTATTGCTTGATCATGTGCATCCAGTCTTGGATTAATGAACCGAACTTTACATCCTTGTTGGCACAAAAGTTTGGTACAGTTATCAGCAGAAAGTCAGTGCCATTTGTCTTCGATGAAAACAAAATTTTCTGGAGCAAAAGCTCCCCTTTGGATAGATGTATATTTGTGCTGTTCTAAGTTACTAATAGGCATCCAGACCTCGGAATTTAAAAGAATTCATTAGTTGCTATTAATTTATATATTTGACTTCTTTCATGTTTCATGAACTTTTTTCAACTGTCGATGAGTCTGGGATTTATGCATAAATGGGTTGGCTTACTGTAATATCCTTTGCGTTGATATCCCTGCATTAATCACCTTGTTCATTCCTGTATGAGTTTGGTCTTTAAATTGGTTACACGTGATGAAAACTGCAGTATTAATGTTGGAATATGATAAACCATTACTGAAAAAGGTCTTTGTTAGGCATGGCTTAAAGAACAATATGGGGGAAATTGAGCCAAGTGAGCCCAATTGATGTAATTAGTTGAATGGAAAGCATGAGTGTGGAGGGATCAACTGTGCTGAGTCAGCTAAGTTTGTTAGGGAGAGAGAAGAAGTATGAATTATGAGGGTAGCAAGGTCAGGATAGTTAGTGAGTTGCTGAGTGAGTAAGTGAGTAGTGTGGAGAGTGTGTGCTAGGATACCAAGTTAGTTAGGAAGTTAGTTGGCTATAAATAGAGAGAATGGGAGATTAGTTAAGGTCTTTGATTATTGGTTAGTAAGTCTTGGGAGAGTTGAGAGGTTTTTTGAATATTCTCACTATCTTGTAATATTGAATAAACACTAGTTTTTGATTCTAATTCTAACCCTGGTATCATAGCCCAAATTGATCCAATGGAGGGCTTTTCATGGTAGCAACCAGAGCAATGGAGGCAATTCTAGTATTTGATGGGAAAAATGCATAAGCTTGGGAATGGGATGTGTGGGGTCTTTTCCTTGAGCGCGAGAAACTTGGGCAAGAGTCATTGGAAGCACATAGTTTAGAAGAGGTGGGAGGTGCATTGAGAGGATGACATTACTGGTGGTACGTGTTTTGGAAGATAGATAACCCAATTGGCAAATGGTGGGAATTCCTGAGGGCATTTGTTGACAAGGAAGAACAAGAAGTCGAGCTAAGGGAGAGACAGAGGCAAGAGCAAAGGGTTCTTGATACCTCTGTTCAAGATCAAGAAAATGGAAAATGGCACAAGAAAGAAGGAAGGGAGTGAGGAGATGAAGCCGGATTAGGGACTACAAGAGAAGCAGATGGAGTTAGGGGAAGAGAGCGATGATGACAATTTGCGACCACCAACCGATTCGCCTGTTCACGCAATCAAGATTGTGGCCATCAGTAAAGGAGAGCAACGGTGTTTGAGCATCGTCAAGGGGAAGGAGAATGAAGAGATAAATGTTGGCCACGACAAGAGCAACAAAGGTGATGACGACCCCTGTGAGGAGGATGGCGCCAGGTCACCAGAGGAGGGCGGAGGATATGCAGAGATGAAGGTGTCGGACAAGGCGGTGGTGCAAGTAGAGAAGGCAACCGATGGTGTGTCTTCAGCAGCTGTGACAGCCGCAACGGCTGCGCAATTAGAGAAGGTGGCTGGTGTGACAGCTGCAGTGAAAATTGCAGCGGCGGTGCAGGCAGAGCTCATGGCAGCTACTCATCGCACCCCAAAAGGAGGTAGTGCGACGGGTGGGTCGAAGACAGGGGCAATGACGGGTTTAGAAGAGGAGGAACGGGAGGTCGCAATGGCAACGGTGGCGAAAGTCGCATCGCACTCAAAAAGGGGGCAGCATGAAGGAAACGAGAAGGAGGCAGGGGCAAAAGTGGAAGTTTCCACACGGGGCTCATGTTCTGCCCTAATGGGCTAGGCCCACATCAAGGCAGAAAGGAATGGACCGATGTCAATAACAATTTGCTTTCAAAGACAAATGGTCTGGGCCCCAATACCAAAAATAGGGAAGCCCATTTTGGAAAAGGCTGTAGGAAAAATTGGCTGCTTCTACGAGCCAAAGCAGAATTGGCAATATAAACAAATGTGCCACGACTCGACCCAAATTGTTGGTTCGGCAAGGAGTAAGTGTTCCGACAACTCTAATAGCTCTTTTGAAGTCAGGTTTCAGGCAATGGGATCTTGGGGGAATTTCTTTATACATGTCTAGTAATAAATCCTTATACCCCCACCTTGAGGACAAGTTGGAACTTCTGGGAGTGAGTATTGTTAGGATACCAAGTTAGTTAGGGAGTTAGTTGGCTATAAATAGAGAGAGTAGGAGATTAGTTAGGGTCTTTGATCATTGGTTAGTAAGTCTTGGGAGAGTCAGAGGACTCTAGAATTTCCCTTGTCTCTTGTAATATTGAATGAACACTAGTTTCTGATTTCAGTTCTAACAGTATGGAAGAGATGCTCTAGAATCAACCTCTCCATTGTGTCCTTCCTATAGTCTATCTTAGGTCCTATGGTCACATTGATCAAAACCTATACACTAATACATATAGGAAATATAGAAACATTTATACCTATTCTTGTGTTTCTTCTTCTTTTATTTCATTTCTCTGTTATAGAATACTTCTTCTTTTATTGACTTAATGTTGGATAAACAAAAAAATCATTTAGGGAAATGGATCTATACCTTCCCACTTCACTATGTTATTGTGTAGAAGGGCATAGAAGGTATATTACTACTTTGCAGTGTTCATGGGGGCAGGTCAATGCTGAGTCCTCTTAATAATGTCTTTTGGTGCATTTTATTACTACTTTGAAACTATTCATGCTTCATTGGGTTTGGATAAATGATGAATATTCTTACAGAAGTCTTATCTCGGGTCTTAAGATTAACTTGGCCAAAAGTGGTTTAGTAGGAATTAACATTGATATTCAAACTATGAATGCTTTTGCTTCTTTGGTAGGGTGTCAGGTGCTTCAATGGCTCCTCACTTATCTAGGTATTCCTCTAGGAGGTAATCCTCATGCTTTATCTTTTTGGGATCTAGTGGTGAGTAAGATTTCTAAGAGGTTAGATTGTTGGAAAGGTGTTTATTTCTCTTTGGGAGGTAGGATCACTCTCATTCAGTCTTGTTTATCTAGCATTCCCTTATACTTCCTCTCCCTCTTTCGTATTCCTATGTCGATAGCCCAAAGTATTGAAAAAGTCATGAGGGATTTCTTGTGGTAAGGGGTAGGGGATTCTAGAAAAGATCACCTAGTTAGTTGGGAGGTTTGTTGTAGACCTAAGAAGGAAGGGGGTTTGGGCCTGGGTAATATTGTTGCTAAGAACAAATCATTGGCAGCTAAGTGGTTTTGGCGCTTTCCTCTACATACTAATTCTTTATGGCACCAAGTCATTCAAAGTAAGTATGGTTTGCACCCGAATGGTTGGAATAACAAATCCGCAAGTAGAGTAACTCATAATTGTCCTTAGAAATTCATCTCTCAAGGGTTACCCTCTTTTTGTTTTCTCTTATCCTTCCGCTTAGGCGATGGTTCTCGTATCAAATTTTGGGAAGACACTTGGGTTGGCAACGCCCCCTTTTCTATTACCTTTCCTTGGGCTTTTCGCCTATGTTCCTTGCATAATGCCTCTATTGGTCAATTTTTTCCTCAGGATGATTTCTCTTGTAACTTCCATTTTATTCGAAACTTGAATGATAGAGAGGTTAATGAATTAGAGTCCCTTCTTCCTTTGCTTAATCCTATTCAAGTATCCAATGCCCTAGACACTAGGATTTGGACTCTTGACTCTTTGGATATTTTCTTTTGTAAGTCTTATTTTCAATTCTTGACTTCCTCTCCTAACATAGACAAGTTTCTCTTGGATAAACTCATTTTGAAATCTAAATCTCCCTCTAAGGTCAAGGCTTTTGTGTGGACCGTTGTTCTTAATCGGATTAATACTAATGACATGCTCTAGAAGCTCAAGCCCCTCATGGTTTTGTCCCCTAATATGTGCATAATGTGTGGTTTAGATTCCGAATCTGGGGCTCATCTTTTTTTGCATTGCCCTATGGCGAGATCTCTCCGGATCAGGCTTTTTGGGATCTTTGGAGAATCGTAGGTTTGCCCTAAGGATATTCATCAGTTTCTTCTCACTAGGTTTAGAGGTCTTGGCTTTCGGAAGTAAGCTAAGATTCTATGGTAGACATCAATCTTTGCAGTATTCTAGTGTATTTGGTTGGAAATGAATTCTAGGGTTTTTTATGATTTCTTTTCATCCATTGATTTTATTTGGTATATGATTACTTTTTTGGCCTCCATTTGGTGCTTAGCTTATGGCTTGTTTAATGGTGTCTCATTAGCTGATACTCAAAGGGATTGGCATGCTTTATTATATGGTTCATCCCTCTAGTCTTTAGCCTTATATTTTGTATCTATGTGAGGATATCTCATCCTCTTTTGTACATTCCATTCTATTCTAATAAAATTTCTTTTTCTATCAAAAAAAAAAAAAAAAGTACTTGCATTTTCCTATTCATGCATTCTGTAGTAATTTTCCTGCAGGATTAAGTTTATGATGTTAAATGGTCTCTATCGGAAAAAAAAAAAAAAAGATGTTAGGTGGTCATTTGTCTTGTAGAAATAAATTCATGATATTTGACTTGCATATATATGTAATTAATGTCTTAATTGCCTTTTATAATTTTGCAGTTCAAGATATAATTGCACATTGCCATGCTTCAAGTCCTAGGGGTGTTCTCCTAAACTAAAATGATTGTGTCCGGAAAGAGCATTTAGTCACGCAGCTAGGTAGTCCACAATTTAGACATTTATATTTGACGATGTTGAAAGTTATTGTAAATAATTCCTTACCAGGCCCCAGTCCCCCCCCCCCCCCCCCCAAAAAAAAAAAAAAGAAAAAAGGCCGCCCCTTTTTTCTACATATATCGATGCATTAGGTCTGTCATGGGTGGGAATCTAACGTACATTGGAGGACAATTCATTGGACATGGCTTTTACATAGTCAGTCAAGTGATAATGCTCGTCTTGTTGCATGATTTTTATGAATATTCATTTTTGTTACCTTTTTATTTGTATGATAGATTAAGGGCAATTTTCATATGGTTTTAAGAACCGTCTTGGGAGGAACTTCGGTTGAATTAAGGTAACATAAGATAGATTGAGAATTCTTATTTATGTTTTTTCAAATGTAGGCTTTGGTTTAGGTTTAGGAGGACTTTTATGTGATTGTGCCAGTATGTGTTTGAAATCTTCCATACTACTTATCATTATGACTAGTTAATCTACTGAATGTTTTCTTCTTGTGTGGTGATTATGACTATTTAATCTACTACATGTTTTCTTATTGCGTAGAAGATCCACCACAGTAGAGGAAATCCTTACAATCGAGATCAAGCCAGGTTGGAAGAAAGGGACAAAGATAACTTTTCCAGAGAAGGGAAATGAACAGAGAGGAGTTATACCTGCAGACCTTGTCTTTATTATTGATGAGAAGCCTCATAGTGTCTTCAAGAGGGATGGCAATGATCTTATTATCACACAGAAGATATCCCTTGTAGAAGCCCTGACAGGTTACACGGTGCAGCTGACAACCCTTGACGGGCGCAATCTTACGATCCCTATTAACTCGATCATTAGTCCATCATATGAACAAGTGGTTAAAGGAGAGGGCATGCCCATTCCCAAAGAACCTTCCAAGAAGGGTAACTTGAGAATCAAGTTCAATATCAAATTTCCCTCCAGGCTTACATCAGAGCAGAAAAGTGGCATAAAGCGATTATTGACATCAATGACGTCTACATAAGCATGGTAAAAGCTCTTCCTTCATTTACCTAACCGTCTAAGATTGCAATTATTTTATTCTCGGTGTTTTTCTTTTTCCACTTTCGAATGGAAATTCTTGTCTCTGTGAACTGGATTTCAACTAGAACAGTTTATTAGAGTTTGGTATTTATTAACTGTTTCATGTCTTCTTTAGGTTTTGGTAGTGACAACCCCCCCTTCTCTTTCTTCTCGCCTTCTCGCCTTTTGCTTCTTTGAGAAGTGTTGGAAAGATTGAATTTCTTTGTACTTGCTCATTAGGGCGGGTGATGTTGTTACTTTTCTTTGACGATTTCATCTTTGAGAAAAATACTCTACATTGTATAGGAGTCTTAAAAATTTCAGCAATCCATGTGCGCATAAAAGCCAACATGGAATCCACTTGATGACTTGATATTTGAGCTAGCATTTGCTGTATTTTATGTGGAGGACGAAATACTCAATGTTTTGGAAATTGCTTGGTATGTCATTTGATGGTGATTTATGTAGTTTTGGCATGAGACCGTACCTTACATGAGTTAGTGAATTGAAGATATCTATATTTTGGATGTTTCTTGTTTTGTGGATGCCTCAACTAGGTTCGGTGTCTTTGTTGGCACCAAACTCGAGTAGTTCTTTTGTTGTGCAATCGTACCTTTCCTTGTTTGTTTAAAATTATTACTTTGTTTATTTGTTTAATTTAAATAAATAATAATAAGGAAAAGGTAAAAAGAGAAGTAGAAGTGGCAAGCAGAGAAAATATATCCTCTTATGTGAAAATTTCACACGATTTTGTTGTATATAGATTTTCACCATTTATTAAGAAGGTAAGTCTTTAGTCTAAGTCTCATAAAAGAATCTAATATATGGTGAAAATTTACATATGATAAAATTATATGAAAATTTCACGAGGGGATCTTCATTATAATTCTTACAGTTTTGGTAGGAATTGTTGGCCTGAGAATTGGTAGGTCTGCTTGCGGGAGTGGTCTGAGTATAATGAAGATGGTCTGAGCATGAATCGGACAATTAGCTAGTTGTGGTTCTGTCTCAATTCAATTTACTTTGGACCAGTCAAATTTATCAAAATCAATCAACATTCTGTTGAATCAAGTAGGACAACCAGTTGCACCAGTCGACTATGAAATTTTAACTTGATATATTTTTTTTCCATATTTCTTTAAAGTATTTATATATTCAAATGTTGCATTTTTTTTTTTTTTGACATTAACTGGTTTTACCAGTCAGTATTAAAAATTAAGTTCGAAACAAAAAATCTGAGTGGTTCCTCAACAGCATTAGATAATCAACCCAAAATTGATACTTCTAATCAGACCTGATCGGACAAGCACGAGATCGATTCATTTGTGTCAACATCCATTTTCAAATCAAGGTGATTTATGAAAATGAACCTATAGAAACATTATTCCAATCAATGGGATTTTTAGACTAATAAATACTGACCAAGTCGAACCCAAGGCCTAACCAAATAGAAATTGAGAGTTCTAGACTCTAGAGGGAAGTGACAAGAGTAAAAGTAGGCCACATAATGAGTGTTTGGTTGTCTTTTTAGCATGACAGGTATGTTTTACTTTTAAAAAAAATATTTCTAATAGTTTAAGTATTATTTATTTGTGCTTCTAAAGAACTTACTTCTATTTTTCCTTTTACTTCAGATTTTGTTTTTAAAAAAGTACTTTTCTCAAAATTTTAATTAAATGGGCCAACATGTCATATTAAGGATTAACAATCTAATTTATTTTTTTGAATTACTTTGACTTAAACTATTTAGCACATTATTATAAATGCAACAGATATTTGGTCTAGCAATAAGGGAGTCATTCTATTACAACGTGATGAATTACGATTCGAATTTTAGTTAAAAGAGTCGTCTATATTTAACTATTTTACAGTATTTGAATAGGATTACTTTCGATGAACGAGTAAAAAAATTGATATAAATACACATATTCAAGGATTGTTTTATTTTTTTATTTTTTTTTAAAAAAGCTGATGGTCACAGACTCAGTGCACAAGTGCTCGAGCTTTTAAAGTGAATTTAAATTTAAATATTTTAGTTTCATGATTTAATTAAAAGTTTTTTACAGAGCAGACCTTTAATTCATTAAATTCTTATATTTTTATATATAAATAAATAAAATCCTTTAATAATTAGTTATCGTCAATTTTATAAATAATCAGTTACATTATGATTGACATTTTACAAAATAGACTAGCTACAAGTCAATCCTATAAGTAACCAGTAACGTTATTAGCTACATCATTGTGGATAATTTACAGAAACAAACATAAATCCAATCAAGCAAAATTAATTACTTAACTGAACCTAATTTATTTCGACCAAGTGAAAAAGAATCATAGGTCTCAAGCAATAATGTGTAAGGAAGAAAAACAAAGGTGGAGGATAAGGTTTGAATAAACTTTTTGCTCATTAAATTTTTATCTCTTCATAAATAAACCAATCCTTTAATTAACTAGCTATAATAATCTTATTAATAATTAGTTGCATTATTGTTGACATTTTACAAAAGAAATCAGCTACAGTCAAATTTATAAATAACTTTTTTGGGTGAAGTCACCGATTTACTGGGTTCCATTACCCAGAATCCGACTAATTCGATTCGATCCATAAAGGTTCCAGAGAGGGCTTTAGATCTCCCAATAGAAATCTTTCCATTCTTAGGACTCAAACTTGAGATACCACCACTTTGACCAACCCCACATTGGTATTCAAATATATAAATAGCCAGCAACATTATTAGGTACCTTGTTGTTGACAATTTACAAAAACAAGCATAAATCAATCAAGCAAAATTAATTGCTTTATTTCAGCCCAAGTGAAAAGGAGTAGAAGTCTCCAGCAGTGGTGTGTAAGTAAAAAAAACAAGAGTGGAGGATCCCTTTGAAGTTTTTTTGATAGGGTGTGTTTAGTAGCGCAATAAAAATGGGGAAAATATTTCATGAATGAGTTATATATGTAAATTGTTACCCCACGAAACACACCCATTATATAAACTTTTAACTCAATAAATATTTATATTGTTATAAATAAATCAATCATTTAAGTTATTGGTTGCAAGGAAACTTATTAATAATTGGCTATGATATTGTTGACATTTTACAAAACAAACTAGCTACAGTTAGCCTTATAAATAACTAGTAATGTTATAAGCTACATTATTGTTGACAATTTACAAAACAAACATAAATCCAACCAAGTTAAATTAATTACTTTACTGAACCTAATTTATTTCGACAAAGTGAAAAAGAATCACAAATCGAGAGTAATGGTGTGTAAGAATAAAAATTGGAGTAAAGGATCCCTTTAAAAGTTTTTGATAATATAAATTTATAACTCGTTAAATTCTTATATTTTTATAACTAAATCAATCCTATAATTAACTAGCTAAAATAAATCTTATTAATAATCAATTGCATTATTGTTGACATTTCACGAAACAAACCAACTACAATCAACTCTATAAATGACTAGTAATAATATCATCAATGTTATTATTCACTATTAACAAAAACTGACATAAATCCAACCAAACAAAGCTTATTACTTTAGTTAACCTTATTTATTTCCACTCAAGTAAAATAGAATCACAAGTCTCAAGCAGTGGTATATAAGTAAGGAAAATACGAGTTGAGGATACATTTAAATTTTGTTATTTTACACTATAAGCTTTTAACTCATTAAATTCAATTTTTTTAATAAATAAATCAATCCTTTATGCAACCAGCTACAATAAATCTTATTAATAATCAGTTATGTTATTGCTGACAATTCACAAAGCAAACTTGCCATGCTCAACTCTATAAATAATTAGTAAAGTTATCGGCTGCATTTTTGTTGACTTTTTACAAAGACAAACATCAATTCAACCAGGTTAAATTTATTACTCTACTTAATCTTATCTATTTTCAGTCAAGTGAAATAGAATCACAAGTCTCAAGCGGTTGAATGTAAGAAAGAAAAATAGGAGCATATATATATATATTGTAAAATCAATCCTTTAGCTAACTAGCTACAATAAATCTTATTAATAATCAATTGCATTATTGTTGAAATTTTACAAAATAAACATGCCACAGTCAACTCTATATAAATAACTAGTAACATTATCGGCTGCATTATTATTGACCATTTACACAAAAAACACCAAAATTCCAACCAAGCTAAATTCATTACTTTACTAAACCTAATTTATTTTGATGAACTAAAAGAGAATCACAAGTTTCAAGCAGTGATGTGCAAAGAAGATAAACAGGAGTACAGGATTCCTTTAAAAGTTTTTTATACTATAAACTTTTAACTCATTAAGTTCTTATAGTTTTTTATAAATAAATTAATCTTTTATGTAACCAATAACAATAAATCTTATTAACAATCGATTGTGCTATTATTGATAATTCACAAAATAAACTAGCTATGCTCAACTCTATAAATAATTAGTAATGTTATTGGCTACGTTATTGTTGACTATTTACAAAGACAAACATGAATCTAACCAAGCCAAATTTATTACTCTATTTAACCTTATTTATTTTCACAAGTGAAATAGAATCACAAGTCTCAAGCACTGGAGTGTATGGAAGAAAAATAGGAGCTGAAGATACCCTTTAAAAGTTTTTTTTTTTTTTTTTAATTTATAGTATAAGCTTCTGGCTCATTAAATTCCTCTATTTTTTACAAATAAATCATTCCTTTAGGTAATTGGCTATAATAAATCTTATTAATAATCAGTTACGTTACTGTTGACATTTATAAAACAAACTAGCCCTAGTTAACGCTACAAACAACTAATAATGTTATCAGCTGCATTATTATTGACCATTAACCAAAAACAAATATAAATGCAACCAAGCTAAATTAATTACTTTACTAAACCCAGTTTATTTCAGCCAAGTGAAAGAGAATCACAAGTCTTGAATAGTGGTGTGCAAGGAAAAACAAAAAATAGGAGTAGAGGATTTATTTAAAAGTTTTTATATTATAGGCTTTTAACTCATTAAATTCTTATATTTTTATAAATAAATCAATCCTTTATGTAACCAACTACGTTAAAACATATTAATAATCGATTGTGATATTATTGATAATTCACAAAACAAATTGGCTACAGTGAACTCTATAAATTACTAGTAACATTATCAACTGCGGTATCGTTGACCATTTACAAAAACAAATGTCAATCCAACCAAGCCAAATTTATTACTCTACTTAACCTTATTCATTTCCACTCAAGTGGAATTGAATCACAAGTCTCAAGCGGTGGAGTGTAAGGAAGAAAAATAGGTGCTGAGGATGCCCTTTAAAAGTTTTTTTTTTTTTTTTTTTTTTTCCAGTATAAGCATTTAACGCATTAAATTCTTATATTTTATAAATAAATCAATCGTTTAGGTAATCAGCTACAATAACTCTCATTAATAATCAGTTGCATAATTGTTGACATTTTCCAAAACAAATCAGCTGCAATCAACTATATAAATAACTATAACATCATTGGCTGCCTTATTGTTAACCATTTGCAATAAACTTCCTCACATTTCTCATTGTGCTGTTTGTCCATTGGCTAAATAGAAACAATTATCTTTTTAATCACATAATCAAATCTATGCTTCTATTTTTGAACTTATACACTGTGATATTTGGGGACTATTTCATGTCCTTACCCATTCAGGTCATAGATACTTTCTAAGCATTATAGATGACCATTCTAAATATACTTGGATTCATCTTTTAAAGACCAAATCAGAGTCCGCAAATTAGTTACAAACATTTATTACATGGGTGCATACTCAATCTGGTCTTGTGGTTAAATGTTTAAGGTCTGACAATATTATAGAACTGAGTTTAACATCTTTCTTAGTAGAAAAAGGCATTGAACACCAATTTTCTTGTGTGGAAAGACCACAACAAAATGCTATGGTAGAAAGAAAATTTCAGCATCTTTTATATGTAGTAAGAGCTTTGTATTTTCATTCTAGAGTTCTTGTTGAATTTTGGGGTGAATGTATTGCTAGTACTATATACATTATAAATCATATCCCTCCCCTCATGTTAACATTTCAGTGTCCTTATTATATTCTTTATAAAAGGTATGTTGATTATGATATTATGAGTGTTTAGAAGCCTTTGCTGCACCTCCACCCTACCATCCAGTAGACACAAATTTTCTCCCCGAGCCCATCCATGTGTTTTTCTAGGATAAATGATAGAAGGGTTATAAAGTTTACAACCTAGTCACTAAATCCTTCCAAATACCCAAGATGTAACATTCCAAGAAAATATCTTTCCTTATCATTCCACATCTCATTCTAGAACCAATATTGATCCATTTCTAGACACTATCGTCCCTCATATATCTCTCACCATTGACATACCATAAATGACAACAACTCAACCAAACCAAAATACACTTGTTGTTACCCCTCACAAAATCACTTACTTGAGAACAATATTTCTTCATCATCAAATGACTGACCAAACATGCATCCTCCTCCTACCAGAAGGTCAACTCGGAACACTAAACCACCTACTTATCTCAATGATTACTATTGTAACAATGCTTCTTTTGTCAAATATCCTATTACTAATCACATCTCTTATCACAGATTACAACCAATGTATCAAAATTTCATAGCAAATCTTAATGCTATTTATGAACCACATTATCTTCATCAAGCAAACAAATTCCCTGAATGACAACATGCCATGAAAGAGGAATTAGATGCTATGACTAACAATAACACTTGGTTTGTGGTCAGTTTACCCAATGGCAAGCAACCAATTGGTTGCGGATGGATATTTACTTAGTTAAATACAATCCTGATGGAAATATTTCTAGGTACAATGCCCGCTTGGTAGTCCAAGGCTTCATTCAACAAGCAAGCATTGATTACTTGGAAACCTTATCACCAATAGCTAAATTAACCAATGTAAGAGTTCTACTTTTAGTGGCAATAGTAAAGAAATGGCGTTTCTTACGATTGGACATAAACAATACCTTCCTCAATGGTGGTTTATTTGAGGAAGTGTACATGCAGTTACCTCTCAGATATCCTTCTCCTTGGGTTAATAGTAAAGGGGAGCAGCTTGTTTGTTGTCTAAATAAATCCATTTGTGGCATCAAACAACCCTCTAGGTAAGGGTTTACTAAATTTTCTTCAGCTTTGTTAAACCATGGTTTTACACAATCGGTGAGTGATTACTCTATATTTCATAAGGGAACTGGTGATTCTTTAGTTATCCTTCTAGTGTATGTTGATGATATTATACTAGTTGGACCTAATATCACCATGATTAATGCAGTTAAAACTACTTTGCAATCTCTTTTTAAACTCAAAGATCTTGCTTCTTTGAAATATTTTCGTGGTTTGGAAATTGCCAAATCTTCTACTGGCATTTTACTTTCTCAAAGAAAATATACCTTAGAAGACACAGGTTTCTTAGCCAGAAAACCAGTAGGATTGGCCATGGATCCCAATCTCAAGCTGAATCAGGCTGATTTAGATGTCACTTAGTATCGAAGACTCATTGGAAGGCTGTCTTATCTCACACTGACCAAATCAGACATTGCATTTACCTTGAATAAGCTTAGCCAATATGTCTCTAAGCCTCACATAACTCACCTGTCTACAGTTCATCACCTTCTATGATATCTCAAGGCCTCACCAAGACAAGGTCTCTTCTTCTTAGCTTAATCCAATCTCAACCTCACTGCTTATGCAGATGTTGACTGAGGAAACTGCCTAAACATAGGAAAATCCACATCAGGCTACTGTATATTCCTTGGACATAGCTTGATCTCATGGAAATCAAAGAAGCAACCAATAATTGTAAGGTCTTCTACCGAGGCAGAGTATAGGACGATGGCTAATGTTGCTTGTGAGATACATTGGTTTGTTAAACTTCTACAAGATTTTGGAGTCTCTTCAGGATTAGTCCAATTACTGTGTGATAACCAAGCGGCCCTCCATATTGCCTCTAATCCCACCTTCTATGAGCGGACAAAACACATTGATATAGATTGTGACTTTGTGAGAGAAAGGGTCCAATCTGGCTCGCTCAAGTTGATCGATGTTACAACTCAACACCAGTTAGCAGATTTAATGACCAAATCTTTTGCTTCTACACAATTCAGATGCATCATGTCCAAGTTAGAAACCAAAGATATTTACTTCCTAACTTGAGGGGGAGTATTAGAGTATTAAAGTTAGTTAGTTTTAGTGATCAATTAGTTACATGACAACTAGCATATGATCAATTAGTTACATGATTAGTTACATGACAATTAGCATATGACTATTGCTGAGAATAGGAATCCTCTAAGTGCTTGTACATGTAATGATAGCTTACTCCCTCAAGCTCTATATATGTACTTTGATCCCAATAATAATGATGTCATGCTTTTATTTCTGTAACACACTTATGGTTAATACATTATCAGCTATATTATTATTAACCATTTACAAAGACAAACGTCAATCCAACCAAGCCAAATTTACTACTCTACTTACCTTATTCATTTGCACCCAAGTGAAATAGAATGACAAGTCTCAGGTGGTGAAGTGTAAGAAGGAAAAATAGGTGCTGAGGATACCCTTTATAAGTTTTTTTTTTTAATAGTATAAGTGTTTAGCTCATTAAATCTTATATTCTTATATTTTTATAAATAAATCAATTCTTTGAGTAATAGGCTACAATAATCTTATTAATGATTAGTTGTGTTATTGTTGACATTTTACAAAACAAACTAGCCATAGCCAACTCTAAATAACTAGTAATATTATGGTTGCATTATTGTTGACTATTTACAAAAAAAGCATAAATCCAACCAAGCTAAATAATTACTTTACTAAACCTAATTTATTTCAACCAAGTGAAAGAGAATCACAAGTTTTGAGCAGTGGTGTATAGGGAAGAAAATCAGGAGTAGAGGATTCCTTTTAAAAGGATATTTTTTATAGCATAAACTTATAACTCATTAAATTATTATATTTTTTTATAATTAAATCAATCCTTTACATAACCAGCTATAATAAATCTTATTAATAATCAGTTGTGTTATTGTTGACAATTTACAAAACAAACCAGCTACATCAACTCTATAAATAACTAATCATGTTATCGATCGCATTATTGTTAACCATTTAAAAAGCCAAACATCAATCCAATCATGCCAAATTTATTACTCTATTTAATCTTATTTATTTTCACTCTAGTGAAATAGAATCACAAGTCTCAAGTGATGGTGTGTAATGAAGAAAAATTGAGGTTGAGAATACCATTTAAAAGTTGTTATAAATAAGCTTTTAGCTCGTTAAATTCTTATATTTTTATGAATAAATTAATCCTTTAGGCAACCGGCTGCAACAAATCTTTATTAATAATTAGTTGCGTTAATTGTTGACATTTTGCAAAACAAATCAGCCATAATCAACTCTATAAATAATATAACATTATTGGCTACGTTATTGTAGACCATGTACTAAAACAAACATAAATTCAACCAAGTAAAATTAATTACTTTACTATAGCTAATTTATTTCAACCAAGTGAAAAAGGAACACAAGTCTCGAGAAATGGGTGTGAGGAAAAAAATAGTAGAGGATCCCTTTTAAATTTTTTTATAGTATAAACTTATATCTCATTAAATTCTTATATTTTTATGAATAAATCAATCCTCAAGTAACTAGCTATAATAAATCTTATTAATAATTTGTTGCATTATTGTTGACAATTCACAAAATAAACTTGTAACGTTTTGATTTAATTGTGACTGTAAATAATAGTATTAAAGATTATTAGTGATAAGAAAAGTGAAGAAGAAAAAAAAATATGAGAGAGGGGCGCAAAAATTTGAAGAGTCATGTGGGTAGTATATTAATTATGTAAATTATAGATCATATCATGTGGTTACTATATATGTTAAATAAATTTTTATATTTTACAACATAATATATGGTATTGTATAGTTAGAAATTTGGCCACTTAGTTAATTGGTAAGCTAAGTGGTTGAAATCCAATCACGTAGTTAGAAACCAAAGAGAAACATTAACTACATAAACAACAGGACCACTTTACATCAACTAACCATAAAACTTCACTAAAAATAACACAAAACTCTCATTTTTCCCTCATCAGCTGCAACCTTTCCTTCTTTTTCCTCCCTCCGTTTTCTTCCTCACTCATCCATTCTTGCATCCTTATGCACCTTTCAAAAACCTATACCCATCCTAATTACTACTACTCTCATAAAACTCAAGATTAAAGCCCAAAACTCTCCCCTTTTGGTCAAATACAATTTTGGCAAAGGTAAGGGCCAAAAAGAGTGACGATATTTTGGTTGGATTAAAGATGAGTAGAGCTTCAAGGAAATCGAGCTAAGAAGTTACAAACATTGGAAGTAAGGTAGAAAATCCTAAAACTTGCATTACCTTTGTATATGTGTTTATGAGTACTTATAGCTAGGGCTCATTAGCCTTCTTGATATGAATATCTAAGTTAGAAATTTATGATATTTATCCTCGTGTTTTCATGTTATAAAGCTATGAGATTTAGTTATTGAGAAGTTATTGTTGTGGTATCCAAAGGAAGACTAGAGACAAAATTATTTCCAGGTGAAAATTTGCCCAGTTTGTAGTTCAACCCCCATAACTGAAGCTAGGAAACTCAAAATAAACTAAAACCAATTTTATTGAAAAGGTAAAACATAGGAGAATAATGTTTTAAAATTTCGTAGTCAAATTCACTTTGTAGAGGTCCCAATAATTATGTGAAGTGACCATTACCATATTAGTAACCAAAATAGGATAGGCGTTCCAAGTTCTGAGTAAAGTGACTGTTACCTTATTAGTAACCATAGCAGGACAGGTGTTTCGAAT
Source organism: Pterocarpus santalinus (assembly GCA_031439595.1). Classification (NCBI taxonomy): domain Eukaryota; kingdom Viridiplantae; phylum Streptophyta; class Magnoliopsida; order Fabales; family Fabaceae; genus Pterocarpus; species Pterocarpus santalinus. The sequence continues at coordinate 19,540,605 of CM062532.1, read as the reverse complement.
TTCGAGTTTAACAATGTTTCATACCATAGTTTCAAACAAATTTACATCAAATCCAAGGTGTTCTGGGTTTCATTCACTTCTCCCAATTTTTCAAGTTTTGAGTTCCAAGTTTGAACTTAAACTGACTTAAAATCGAATTTTGGTGAATTTTCTAAATCCGGGATAGATTCTAGGTATTATGTAATTTATGTTTCCAATTGAGTTATTTTTGAGACAATTTATATTCTCTCATTTCCCACTTGAAGCTTGAAGTATGAAAGTTCAACATTCATATTGATATGACTATGTTCTCTCAATAAAGAAATGCATATGAGCATATGGCATGAGCATGTATGCATTCAAATGTCCTCATCAATCATTAGGATAAAGAAATGCATATGAACATATGAATTAAGAAAGTATGTGAACAGATAAAATGAAATCCCTCTACTTTAGAGGCATGTGGCCAAAATGAGATCCATCTACTTTGGAGGCATGTGGCTAAAATGAGATCTCTCTAATTTGGAGACACGTGGATCCCCTTGTCGACTAGTACTATGTGACGACGGTCATGAAATTAGCTCATTTCCCATATCAGTTTACCTAAGAACAATAAAGATTAAAGACACATATTAAATAAGAAAGTAAATGAGTTCCATCAAGTCATGCATTCATGAGCATGTAACTTATTTGCTTTTATTTGGTAGCGTAATCTGTCAAAATAAAGTATCCCTATCAATTGCATGATTATTGCTATATTTGAACTAAGTGTATGAGTTAAATTTAAACTGCTTCGAAAAGGGAATGCTTTTTGAACTTATTATCCCCATATGTGAGATCACACTTTTCTTAATAAATTGAACCAGCTAAGATGACAATGATGATATAAAATGTCTGATAGCTTAAGATGCCTACTAAGATTGTAAAATTCTCACACCTATGTTTGTTCTTGTGTCATCTCCAGACAGCTTAGGAAATTCTTGAAGATGACCAACCTGGAAGCAATTGACTGAGACTGGATTGGTTATCGAAGGTTGCTATCAAATACATTCATATGTTAGTCCTAGACGGCTATTTCGCTAGTTGAAGCTCTTAGTAGAGCTACTTATGTAATTTGAAGGGTTGCCGTGGTGATGAAAATATTTGTGTATGTAAGGAAATTTCTATTCTCCCTATATCAATCAAGGTCCATTTATTTACTAGTAACAACTCCTAAGTATGATACCATGACTTAAGCATGGTGTTGTACATAGGAAGGCATTATATTTTGGAATCAGAGCAGTTCGTCCAAACCGAATCTGGGAATGGATTGACTATACTTCCGAAGCATACTCTAAAAGTCTAGAAAAGTCATGCTTTAAGTTATTGCATGATAAGGACATAGGTGTTTATGCATGGCAACCTTGTTATGTATGTTGTAGTTTATCTATTACACTTAGCTGCATATTGAGCCTAATCACCTTACTATAATGTTTTGTGTAGGCAACAATCTATAGCATTCAGCTGGCTTATTAAGGATAACGAAATTTTGAGGGCAAAATTCTTTTAAAAAGTAGATAGTAATGTAACTTCCTAGTTTAATTGTGACTGTAAATAATACTATTAAAGATTATTAGTGATAAGAAAAGAGAAGAAGATAAACAAATATGAGAAAGGAGGGCAAAAATTTGAAGAGCCATGTGGGTAGTATGTTAATTATGTAAGTTCTATATCATGTCATGTGGTTACTTTACATGTTAAATAAATTTTTACATTCTATGTCATAATATATTATATTGTATGGTTAGAAATTTGGCCACTTATTTAGTTGGTAAGTTAAGTGGTTGTAATCCAACCACATAGTTAGAAACTAAAGAGAAACATGAGCCATATTGATGTGATCAAGGAAGATAAAGTAGACTCAAGAAAACAAAGGCAAGGAGGAGATCCTTTGGAAGGAATTGGTGGACCAATGACTAGATCCAAATCCAAGAGAGCTAAGGAAGCTTTGGGCCAAATGATTTCAAGTTTATTTGAGGCAAAGCCCATTCAAGAAGAAAACGACTCAAGACTAGTCCATTGCATTTATGAGGCTGAACAAGCTTAGTTATACCTTTGGGCTTGTTAATTTTAAGTTAGTAATAATGTAATTGGGCTTGTAATTTCATATAGCCCATCACTTGTTTTTAGCTATTTAGCCTTTTAATCAGTTTTAATAAGTTTAGATTTTAATCTTGGGCTAAGTGTTTCAGCCCATTTGCTAAACTTTAGTTTAGTTTATAAACCTTGTAAACACATTTTGAAGGGGATTTTTGGCAAATTGAAATCAGAATACTTTTAGTAAAAGTGTCTCTTTGGTTCTTGCTTGGAACCCTAGGTCTTATCAAGAGTTTCCAATTGCTCTTGTGGCGATCACCCTTGGCTTATCAATCATCCTTGATTGTGGCGCCCTCCAATCTCTTTCCATTCCTTGTCTCTTCCATTTTTTTGTGATTTTTATTTCTCCTTGATTGAATTACAACCACAATACACCAGAATTAGGGTTCATGGATAATGGATCATAACATTTGGTATCAGAGCCAGCTTCTTCGAGTTGCAGAATTGGTCAGTTTTCTTTGGTTCATATCTTGAGTTTTACGCGTCATTTTTCGGTGTTTCTTGGGTCTTTTCTGAAGTTCAGAATCTCATCTTTCATCTCATTTTTGAATCGTTGAAATCCGAATTTTGTAGCTCGAGATACAGCGATTTTTTTTTTCCCGAACTCAATCTAGCGCGACTTTGAGATTTGTTTTTCTTTGAGTTCTTGTTTGATTCATCCTTTTTACTTTGGTTTACTTCTTGATGTTCTTCTAATTTCAATTTCTGTCTTTGCTGATTTTACATTGGATCAGTGGGTTTGAAAAAAAAAAAAAAAAGGTGCAGAATGTTCATCATATGTTCTTGATGTTCTTGGGAATTGTTTCATTCTAATCTTTCTAAGCTTTGTTAGTTTGATGTTTAGTTGTTAAATATGTGCTTGTTTTGATGTGATTCCAGTTGTTCTGTTCATCTACAATCATCAAGAACAGATTGAAAAAAAAAAAAATAGAATTAAAAAAAAAAAACGCAAAATTTGGAAAAAAAAAAAGGGTAAAAAATTGGCTTGTTTCTTATTGTTCTTCAAACCTTTACTTGTTCTTGTCTTGTTTGGCCTCTGATTTGAGTGTGCTTGTCCTTGTTTAGTTTTTCTTGCTTGTCTCTTTTGGATCTTAAAAGTTTTGTCTTAGAGTTTTCTTTTGTTTGACCTCTTGTTTGTTTTGTGATTTGACATAAGTGTTTTTTTTGGAGTTTCTCTTTGAATTGACTTGTGATTCCATTTAAGAGCCTACAAGAGCACTTGAGTGGTGAAAGGCAAGAGAGCACCTTACACAAAAGCCTATTAGAGAGCAACAAACATGAGTGATACATCTCTAAGAGTGTAAACACGTGAGAAGTGTGGTGAGGTCCCATTGCTTTCACTTTTGTTTTTCTTTTACTTGAATGATGGCAGGAACAGGTGGTAGTGGTAGCCCTCCTCCTGAAGGAAACAACAGATTGTTAGTGGAGGCTATTACAGCTCAAATGGAAAGGATGATGAGGGAGCATACAGAGGAGTTATATGTGAGAATTGAGCGGTTAGAAAATCATGGACATCCTGATGCTGATGGAGGTAGAAGGAGGCTTGATGGAAGGAGAAGAAGAGATCATGAAGTAGATCAAAGAGAGGACAGAATTGAGGGAGTAAAACTCAACATTCCCTCTTTTAAAGGGAAAAGTGATCCAGAGGCATACTTAGAGTGGGAAATGAAGATTGAACAACTTTTTGCTTGCCACAACTATACTGAAGATAAGAAGGTGAAGGTGGCAGCCATGGAGTTCACAGACTATGCTCTCATTTGGTGGGATCAATTGCAAAAAGAGCGGCTTAGATATGAAGAACCTTTGGTGGATACTTGGGTTGAAATGAAAAGGTTAATGAGGAGGAGATTTGTCCCTTCCTATTATCATAGGGACCTTCATAACAAACTCCAAAGACTCACACAAGGTAGTAGGAGTGTTGATGAATATTACAAGGAGATGGAGGTGTCTTTGATTAGAGCCAATGTGAATGAAGATCGGGAGGCTGCTATGGCACGCTTTCTGAATGGGCTGAATAATGACATTAGAGATGTGGTTGAGCTACAAAATTATGTGGAGTTGGAGGACTTGGTACATCAAGCTACCAAAGTGGAGCAGCAACTTAAGAGAAAAGGTACATTGAGGAGGAGCTCTTCTAATTTCAATTCGTCAAATTGGAAGGAAAGAAATAAGAAGGAGGGAGGTACCTCTTCTAGCAACACCACGGCTGCACCTCAGAGGCCTCAATTCAAGTCCAATGAGACCTCTAAAAAGACAAGGAGTAGTGAGATAAAATGCTTCAAGTGTTTGGGGAGAGGACACATAGCATCCGAATGCCCAACCAAGAAGACTATGCTTCTCAAAGACAATGGAGAAATCACTAGTGAGTCCTTATCTGAATCTGCCCCAACTAGTGAAGATGAGTATGATGAGGAAATTGCACCAGAAGGAGATTTGTTCATGGTGAGGAAGTTGTTGGGCAGCCAAGCGATGGATTTGGATGAAAGCCAAAGGGAAAATATTTTCCACACAAGGTGTATCATCCAAGGGAAGGTTTGTTCTTTAATTATTGATGGAGGGAGCTGCACTAATGTTGCTAGTGCAAGGATGGTCTCAAAACTGAATTTGGAGACTAAACCACACCCACGGCCATATAAGCTTCAATGGCTTAGTGAGGATGGTGAAATGACTGTGAGTAAGCAAGTGGAGGTGGAATTCTCTATAGGGAAGTATGATGATGCAGTTTTGTGTGATGTGGTGCCTATGGAAGCTTGCCATTTACTTCTTGGTAGGCCTTGGTAGTATGATAAGAAAGCTCTGCATGATGGGTTCACAAATAAGTTTTCATTTGTACATAAAGAGTGCAAGACTATTCTTGCTCCTTTGTCTCCAAGAGAGGTTGGTGAGGATCAATCCAAAATGAGAGATAAAAGAAAACAGGAAAGAAAAGAAAGAGAGAGTGAAAAGAAAAAGGAAAAAGGGAGTGAAAAGAAAAAGGAAAAAGAGTGGAAAAATAGAGGGAAAATTGCAAAATCTGTTTATTAAAGAAAAAGAGGTGAAAAAGGCTATGCTCATGAAAAAGCCAATGCTTTTACTTTTGAGTAAAGAAAGTAAATTACATGAAATAGGTGCTACTAACTCTCTTCCTTGTGAAGTTTCTTCTTTGTTGCAGGAATTTGGAGATGTCTTTCCCAAGGAGGTACCTCACGGTCTACCCCCTCTACGAGGCATAGAACATCAAATTGATCTCATTCCAGGAGCTTCATTGCCTAATAGGCCAGCCTATAGGAGTAATCCTCAAGAGACCAAGAAGATTCAAAAACAAGTTGAAGACTTGATGCAAAAAGGGTGGGTGCAAGAAAGCTTAAGTCCGTGTGCAGTTCCAGTCATTCTAGTGCCTAAGAAAGATGGAACTTGGAGGATGTGCACTGATTGTAGAGCCATCAATAACATCACGGTAAAGTATAGACATCCCATTCCTAGATTAGATGATTTGTTGGATGAATTGCATGGTGCCTGTGTGTTTTCTAAAATTGATCTTAAAAGCGGATATCATCAGATTAGCATTAGAGAAGGGGATGAATGGAAAACTGCTTTTAAAACCAAATATGGATTGTATGAATGGTTGGTCATGCCCTTTGGATTAACAAATGCTCCTAGTACCTTCATGAGATTGATGAATCATGTGTTAAGGGAATTCCTAGGAAAGTTTGTTGTGGTTTATTTTGATGACATTTTGATTTATAGCAAATCCTATGATGATCATCATGTGCATTTGAGGAGTGTTTTGGAAGCTCTTAGGCATGAGAAATTGTATGCCAACATGGAAAAATGTATTTTTTGTACAGACCATGTGGTTTTTCTTGGTTTTGTTGTTAGCTCACAAGGAGTGCAGGTTGATCAAGAGAAGGTGAAAGCTATTCAAGAGTGGCCAACTCCTAAGAATGTTAGTGAGGTACGAAGCTTTCATGGTTTAGCTAGTTTCTATAGGAGGTTTGTTAAAGATTTTAGTACATTTGCTGCACCCTTGAATGAAGTAATTAAAAGGCATGTGGGATTTAAATGGGGTGAAAAACAAGAGCAAGCTTTTGCTGCCCTTAAAGATAAATTGACTCATGCACCTATCCTTGCATTGCCTAATTTTGCTAAATCTTTTGAGATTGAATGTGATGCATCTGGTGTGGGAATAGGGGCTATTTTGATGCAAGATAGGCACCCAATTGCTTATTTTATTGAAAAATTAAATGGTGCTATTCTTAACTATCCCACATATGATAAAGAGTTGTATGCATTAGTAAGGGCATTACAAATATGGCAGCATTACCTTTTACCCAAGGAATTTGTGATTCATAGTGACCATGAGTCCTTGAAGTATTTAAAAGGACAAGGTAAGCTGAATAAGAGACATGCCAAGTGGGTTGAGTTCCTTGAGCAATTTCCCCATGTGATCAAGCATAAGAAAGGTAAGGCTAATGTGGTTGCTGATGCGCTTTCAAGAAGGTATGCTCTGTTCTCCACTCTTGAAACTAAATTCATTGGTTTTGAGCATATAAAGGAATTGTATGAGCATGATCCAAAATTTTCTCAGATTTATAAAAATTGTGTGCATGCTGTCCAAAATGGGTACTTTAGGCATAAGGATTATTTGTTTAAAGAGAAAAGGTTATGTGTGCCTCAAAGTTCCATTAGAGAGTTGCTTGTGAGAGAGGCACATGAGGGGGGCTTAATGGGGCATTTTGGGGTCCAAAAGACTTTAGATATACTGCATGAACATTTTTATTGGCCACACATGAAACATGATGTGCATAAATTTTGTGAAAGATGCATTGTTTGTAAGAAGTCTAAGTCAAAGGTAATGCCTCATGGACTCTATACTCCTTTGCCAATTCCTGATTTTCCTTGGATTGATTTATCTATGGACTTTGTTTTAGGACTGCCTCAGACAAAGAATGGCAAGGATTCTATTTTTGTGGTGGTGGATAGGTTCTCCAAGATGGCTCATTTCATACCTTGCAAGAAGGTGGATGATGCTTGTCATGTGGCTGATTTGTTCTTCAAAGAGGTAGTGAGGCTACATGGACTACCTAGGAGTATTGTGAATGACAGGGACACTAAGTTCTTAAGTCACTTTTGGAGGACACTATGGGGTAAGATTGGTACTAAATTGCTATTCTCAACTACTTGTCACCCCCAAACTGATGGGCAAACTGAGGTAGTTAATAGGACTCTTTCTACTCTCCTTAGGGCTGTTATAAAGAAGAATATTAAGTCATGGGAAGAGTGTTTGCCTCATGTAGAGTTTATGATAATAGGGCTATCCATAGCACTACTAATTGTTCTCCTTTTGAAATAGTGTATGGATTTAACCCCTTGACTCCTCTTGATTTATTGCCTATGCCTAACATTTTTGTTTTTAAGCATAAAGATGCATGTGCTAAGGTCGACTTTGTAAAGAAGCTGCATGAGCAAGTAAAAGCCCAAATTGAGAAGAAAATGGAGAGTTATGCAAAGCAAGCCAACAAGGGCAGAAAGAAGGTTATATTTGAACCCGGTGATTGGGTTTGGGTACACATGAGAAAGGAGAGGTTTCCATCTCAAAGGAAATCCAAACTCCAACCTAGGGGTGATGGACCCTTCCAAGTCTTGGAGAGAATAAATGACAATGCCTACAAGATCGACTTACCTGGTGAGTATGGGATAAGTGCTACTTTTAATGTTGCTGACTTGTCCTTATTTGATGTAGGTGATGAAGAGCTAAATTCGAGGACGAATTCTCTTGAAGAAGGAAGGGATGATGTGATCAAGGAAGATAAAGTAGACTCAAGAAAACAAAGGCAAGGAGGAGATCCTTTGGAAGGAATTGGTGGACCAATGACTAGATCCAAATCCAAGAGAGCTAAGGAAGCTTTGGGCCAAATGATTTCAAGTTTATTTGAGGCAAAGCCCATTCAAGAAGAAAACGACTCAAGACTAGTCCATTGCATTTATGAGGCTGAACAAGCTTAGTTATACCTTTGGGCTTGTTAATTTTAAGTTAGTAATAATGTAATTGGGCTTGTAATTTCATATAGCCCATCACTTGTTTTTAGCTATTTAGCCTTTTAATCAGTTTTAATAAGTTTAGATTTTAATCTTGGGCTAAGTGTTTCAGCCCATTTACTAAACTTTAGTTTAGTTTATAAACCTTGTAAACACATTTTGAAGGGGATTTTTGGCAAATTGAAATCAGAATACTTTTAGTAAAAGTGTCTCTTTGGTTCTTGCTTGGAACCCTAGGTCTTATCAAGAGTTTCCAATTGCTCTTGTGGCGATCACCCTTGGCTTATCAATCATCCTTGATTGTGGCGCCCTCCAATCTCTTTCCATTCCTTGTCTCTTCCATTTTTTTTTGTGATTTTTATTTCTCCTTGATTGAATTACAACCACAATACACCAGAATTAGGGTTCATGGATAATGGATCATAACACATATAAACTACATACCTACTTTACATCAACTAACCATAAAACTTCACCAAAAATAACATAGAATCTAATTTTTCTCTCATTAGCCATAGTCCTTCCTTCCTCTTCTTCCTTCCATTTTCTTCCTCACTCATCCATTCTTGCATCCTTATGCACCTTTCAAAAACCTATACTTATCCTAATTATTATTACTCTCATAAAGCTCAAGATTAAAGCCAAAAACTCTCCCTTTTTGTCAAATACAATTTTGGCTAAGGCAAGGCCTAGAAAGAGTGACCATTTTTTGGGTGGATTGAAGGTGAGTAGAGCTTCAAGAAAACCGAGCTAAGAGGTTACAAACATTGGAAGTAAGGTAGGAAGTCCTAAGACTTGCATTACCCTTGTATGTGTGTTTATGAGTACTTATAGCTAAGGATCATTAGCCTTCTTGATATGAATATCTAAGTTAGAAATTTATGAGATTTATCCTCGTGTTTCCATGTTATAAAGCTGTGAGATTTAGTTATTGGGAAGTTTTTGTTGTATTAACTAAAGAAAGACTAGAGGTAGAATTGTTTACAAGCAAAAATTCGGGCAGTCTGTAGTTCAACCTCTATAATTGAAACTGGAAACTCAAATTTATTAGAAAGCTAAAACATAGGAGAATAACCCTAAAAAATTTCGTAGTCAAATTTCCTTTGTAGCGGTCCTAATAATTATGTGAAGTGACCATTACCCTATTAGCAACCAAAGCAGGACAGGTGTTCCGAGTTTCGAGTTCAATAATGTTTCATACTATAATTTCAAAGAAATTTACTTCAAAATCTTAGGTGTTCTGGGTTTTGTTCGCTTCTCCCAATTTTCCGAGTTCCGAGTTCCGAATTCCAAGTTTGAACTTAAACTGACTTAAAATCGAATTTTGGTGAATTTTCTAATTTCGGGACAAATTCTAGATATTAGGTAATTTATGTTTGCAATTGAGTTATCTTTGAGATAATTTATATTCTCTCATTTCCTACACGAAACTTGAAGTATGAGAGCCTAATGTATATGTTGATATGACTATATTCTCTTAATAAAGAAATGCATATGAGCATGTATGTATTCAAACATCCTCATGAATCATTAGGATAAAGAAATGCATATGAGCATATGAATTAAGAAAGTATGTGAAAAAATAAAATGAGATCCCTTTACTTTGGAGGCACATCGCCAAAATGAGATCCCTTCAATTTAGTGGATCCCTTTGTCGATTAGTACTTGTTCCGGACAGTAACATAAGGACCCAATTCGGCCCAATGGCTAGGCCCAGATAGATCTCGGATTTGTTAATAGTCCGAACCTATCCTGGGCCATCTATCCGAGTTAGGGCCCGAGCTTGGGCTAAGCCCTTTGTTCCCTGGTATCACGGAACGACCTTCCCTCGCACGGTCGGAAAACTCGGACCCATCCGATATGCCCAAGGCAACGAACGTATAGAGTTATCCCTTACAAAGGCGGGATCGAATCCCCCTTTCTTCTCAACTATTTACCCGTATGAATATAGGTCCTTCTTCAAGCGTCAGGTATCTTTTTCTGACCTACCTCTCATATATTCCTGCACTTACTGACTTGAGCGTCGGAGTCCTTGTAGGTACACCCTTCACCGCCATGGAAACGCTCCTCCAAGCAGCTTGAGATCCCATTCTTAGTTCGGAGACCACTCAGGTAACCCACATTCGAACATTGGCGCCGTCTGTGGGAAAAATATCATGCTGCTCGCCACCATACCACGACTGTGATTGCACAATGTCTTCGCTCCCAAGGAGAGAATGCACGACTGGACACGCCCCTGTAAGCAACAACCAACCACTAATGGAAGGGCGAACTACTTCTGACTCGGCTTTGCGTGCCGGAGAACTCCAGCATGAGCAGAATTTAGCGCCCACCTACACCATCATCCGAGCCACGAGAAACGTGGTCGCCTCGAGGGTCGAAATTTGCCCTCAGGCCAACACCGACCCGCTCGCCAAAATGTTAACCCTGATATGGGAGTAGGCCACCTGTATTCAAATGCTGGAAGAAAACCTGGACCACATGAAGGACTCAGAATGAAGGCGACGTCTGGAACGACACAGGTGCCACCACGATAGGAGTCCAGATTATCGTAGAGGCTGAAGTCCGAGAGAACGAAGTCGAAGCTCGGAACGTTGTCACCATGGAGACTTGCCACGTGGGAGTGCATCCCACGGAAGTAAAGAGCCTCGAGTGGGAAGTACTCGCCGCCACAACGAACATTCTGATATCCGATCCCTTCCTCGACACAATGACGAACAAGATAGACGCGGTTCCGAGCGATACGAGAACCCCGAAGACGGCGACAACACACCATTCTCCGACTTCATTATGAGAACGCTGCCTCCCAAGGGGTTCAAGCCCCCATCCGACATGGAACCATATGATGGGAGCACTGACCCCCAGGAATATATGGTCACATTCAAGTCGAGAATGGCGCTAGCTGGAGTTTCGGATCCCGTCAAATGCTGAGCCTTCCCAATAACTCTGAAGAAAGCTGCATTGAAATAGTTCAACTCTCTTCCTCCTAGGTCGATCAATCGATTTTTCGACCTTGCTTCAACTTTCTTGGCCCACTTCACTACCAAGAAGTTCAAGCCCAAGCCAGTCTCCAGCCTCCTCGGAATTCACCAGCGGCAAAACGAGTCGCTCTGAGACTTTCTTGAGCGATACAACGTCGAATCTTTGCTTGTTAACAAGGTGCAGACTCAGGCGGAAATTTTGACGTTGCTAAATGGATTACGACCAGGACCATTTAAAACTTCGTGGTCCAAAAGACTGCCAAAATCCCCGGAGGAAATACAAACAAGGGCCGAGAAGTATATCTTTCTCGAAGAAACGGAGAAGGCCACAGCCAACCCTACAAGGAACCAATCCGACAGGAAAATCGACGGCCAAGATGAACACTCGAGGAAGGACGTACATTCCAGGGCTGGTAGGTACAATGACTACACCCCCCTCAATGTATCCTTATTCGAGCTGTTTCGAGAGATCGGCCAAGTCGAGAGGTTTCCTAAGCCAAAGGTCTTCAAGATGAGAGCCAACACTAATAAGTCCTTGTTCTACGAGTATCACAACGGTTTTGGACACAAAATCGAAGATTGCTACGACCCTCGAGATGCTGTGGAATAGTTGATAAGGGAAGGTAGATTGGTGAAGTACGTAGCTTCCCAAAGAAGTCCACGAAGAAGGCGAGCTACCGATCATGTGGACGAAGAAAAAAGGAATCTGAGGAGCCAGAGAACCTCGGAGCCGGAAGCAAGTCAAGGCAATGATGGGGAACAGATCACAAGGACTATCAACGTCATTGCTGGAGGCTTTGCAAGTGGCGAAACAATGAAGTCAGCCCGGACGAAGCATTTGCAAGAAGTTCTTAATGTTTCTTCTGGAAAGATAAAAAAGCCAGCGTCGACATCTCGGCCAATACCAGACATCGTCTTCTCAAGTTTCGATTTTGAGGGTGTGATCTCGGAACATGACGACCCAATGGTGATATCCGTAGCCATGGTCAATGCCGAGATAAAAAGGGTATTTGTCGATCAAGGAAGCTCGGCTGATAATCTATTCTGAGATACATTTGATAAACTCAGATTAAGTAACGCCGACCTCCAAACACACGTGGAGGAGCTGATCGGGTTTTCCGGAGAAAAAGTCCACCCTCAAGGTTACGTTACCCTCCACCTAACCTTGGGGTCTCGACCTAAAACTCGAACGATCAAAGTCAACTTCCTAGTTGTCGACTGCCCGTCGGCCTATAACGCCATGCTTGGAAGACTGACGTTGAACAAGATAAGCGCTATTATCTCAATGGCATCCCTGACCATGAAGTTCCTTACCGACCAAGAGGAAATTACCACTGTGAAAGCCGACCAGGCCGCGGCTCGGCGATGCTATAACGCCAGTTTAGAAATACAAAAGAGACAAAAGGTGGTGTCCCAGGCCGATGACCGACCCCCCAATTCTTCGAATGTCATGATAATAGACTTGGACGTAAGGAGAGTTGAAGGAAAGAGACCAGAGCTAGATGGCGAGTTAGAAGAAATCCAAATCAGAAATGAAGACTGGAAAGTAACTCGGACTAACAAAAAACTCCCAATCTCACTAAAACAAGGCTTAATCAACCTCCTCAAGTCCAATGTAGATTTGTTCGCCTGGTCTGCCACCGACATGCCGGGAATTAACCTGGAATTCGTCTCCTATCGACTCTCAGTCTTCCCTACTTCAAAACCAATTACCCAGAAGAGGAGAAGAATGAGCCCAGATAGAGCCCTAGCGGTGAAAGAGCAAGTCCAGAGCCTCTTGGAAGCCGATTTCATACGCGAGATCAAGTATCTGACATGGTTATCCAATGTTGTGATGGTAAAAAAGTCCGACAGGAAATGGCGAATGTGCGTTGACTATACCGACTTGAACAAAGCCTGCCCAAAGGACCCGTATCCCCTACCAAGCATCGACGAGTTAGTGGACGTCGCTTTCGGGTTCAGACTGCTCACTTTCATGGACGCTTACTCGGGATATAATTAGATCCCGATGTTCAAGTTTGATGAAGAAAAAACGGCGTTCATAACCCCAATGGCCAATTATTGCTACAAGGTCATACCTTTCGGATTGAAGAATGCAGGAGCAACGTACCAGAGGCTTATGAATAAGGTATTCGCAGAACTGGCCGGAGATCTGATGGAAGTGTATATCGACGACATGTTGGTCAAGTCTCGCGAAGAAGAAAATCTCCTGACTGACCTTAAGGTCGTATTTGATCAGATACGGTAGTACAACATGAGACTCAACCCGCACAAGTGCGCTTTTGCCTTAGAAGCCTGAAAATTTCTGGGTTCATGCTTACGCATCGGGGGATCGAGGCAAACCCCGACAAATGCAGAGCAATACTCGAAATGAAAAGTCCGACAATGGTAAAAGAAGTACAATGCCTCACGGGAAGAATTGCCTCTCTTTCGAGGTTCATGGCTGGATTGGCTAGGAAAGCTATCCCTCTCTTCTCTCTCCTGAAAAAGGGGGAATACTTTTGAGTGGACACTGGAATGTGAAGCTGCCTTCACCAACTTCAAGGACTATCTATCCCGCCCCCCTATACTGAGCAAACCGGAAGTCGAAAAATCACTGTTCCTATATCTGTCTGTTAGTGACACTACCGTTCTTGGGAGTCTTTGGTCAGGGAGGATTCGACAACAAAGACCAGATACTTTATTAGCAAAGTGCTTCAGGGACCAGAGACTAGATATTGGAAAATTGAAAAGGTCGCCTTGGCCCTAGTCATTGCAGCACGAAAGCTTCACCAGTATTTCCAAGCCCACACCATCGTCGTCCGAACTGACCAGCCAATCCGGCAAATCCTACAAAAACCGGACTTGGCAGGAAGGATGGTATCATGGTCTGTGGAGCTTTCGGAGTTCGACATCCAATATGAACCAAGGACTGCCATTAAATCTCAAGTATTGGCAGACTTCTTAGCTGAAATGGTGGATGAGGCGGATACCCCGGAATCCGGTTGGACACTGCACGTGGACGGAGCCTCCAACTTGAAGGGCAGTGGAGCTGGGGCTATTCTCGAACAAGAAGGTGAAATAATCCTCGAGCTCTCCATTAAATTCGACTTCTCGGTTTCCAATAACCAGGTCGAATATGAAGCCCTCATTGCAGGCCTCAAGCTAGCAAGGGACGTCGGCGTATCCCGAATTCAGGTGTGCAGTAACCCCCAAGTCGTGACTTCCCAAGTCACTAGGGCATACCAAGCTAAAGACGTCCTACTACAGAAGTACCTGACAAAAGTAAAAGAACTCATAGAAAAATTTTCACAAATAGAGTTTCGACATGTTCCAAGGGAGCAGAACGTCAGGGCCGACATCTTCTCCAAGCTGGCAAGCACTAAGCTCGGAGGAAACAATCAGAGTTTGATCCAAGAGACCTTGAAGCTTCCCTCAATATCGGATACCCTCCCGACCTTGTCCGTCGATGGAGTTCTGAACTGGATGACTCCGATCATTCAGTACTTGAGGAATGGAACCAGACCAGAAAATCCTGTCGATACCAGGAGGCTAGCCAGAGAAGCCTCATATTATACTCTCATCAATGATCAACTATTCAGAAGGGGGTTGTCCCAACCACTGCTAAGGTGCGTGGGACTAGATCGGGATCCCACTATTCTTGAGGAAGTTCACGAAGGATCTTGCGGCCATCACCTCAGAGGAAAGTCGCTTGCATTAAAAGTTTTACGAGCTGGATTCTATTGGCCGTCAATAATGGAGGACTTAATGGAGTATGCACGAAAGTGCTCGAGCTGCCAAAAACACGCCACTTTCCACCTCGCCCCTTCCGATGAACTAACGTCGATCATGTCCCCCTGGCCCTTTAGCAAGTAGGGACTTGACCTCCTAGATCCCTTCCCACTCGCCTTGGGACAAGTAAAATGCCTAATTGTGGCAATAGATTATTTTACGAAGTGGATAGAAGCAGAGCCATTTTCTACCATCACTGATGCCCAAGCTTGAAAATTCGTATGGAGGAATATCTTCACTCACTTCGGACTACCTGACTCGATCGTTGCGGACAACAGAACCCAGTTTATAGATTAGAAGTTTCTAGAATTTCTCTCCAGCCACAAGGTCAAGAACCACTTTACCTCAGTCGAGCATCCCTAAGCAAACGGCCAAGCTGAAGCTGCTAACAAAGTCATCCTCCGAGGACTGAAGAAGAGACTCGACGAGGCAAAGGGGGCATGGGCCAATGAACTCGGGAACGTTCTATGGTCCTACAGAACCACCCTGTACTCAACAATGGGGGAAACTCCTTTCATGCTAACTTACAGGATGGACGCGATGATACCAATTGAAGTCGAGGAGATAAGCTCGCGCGCCACGTTCCGACCTACAGACCACCACGCACTTCTAGAGGAGTCCAATTTGTCAAACGAAGCAAGGGAAATGGCTTATCTAAGGGAAAAGGCGCTAAAACATTGAATCTTCCAAAGATACAATGCCAAAGTAGTACCCCGGACTTTCGACAAAGGGGAATTGGTTCTCCGATGAGCTGACATCGGAAAACCTCCGGTGGGCCATGGGAAATCAGCTGCAAACTGGGAAGGCCCGTACAGAGTTATCAACGTCTTGGGAAAAGGGGCATACAAACTCTACACATTGTCGGGCACAGAGATTCCGAGGTCGTGGAACTCTTCCAACCTCTAGAAATTTTTTATTTGATGTATATACCATGTGAGATAGCCATACTCTTTTTCCTACCTCAAGTTTTGTCCTACTGGGTTTTCTAGAGGAGGTTTTAACGAGGCGGGACTCCGTGGGCCGAACAGTAGCTAGCCAATTTTTCTCGGTATTTGCTTTTATATGTTATTTTTATTTTGTGTCATCTAACATTACTTCATTATTTTTATGTCATTGGCTCTTTCTTTCACTTCCATTACTCCCATTATTCTGCTTCCATTATTTTTATTACACATCATGGTTGACGATTTCAACTCGCCTTAATTCTCCTAAGGGATTGATCACCCCCTAGTCGAGAAAAATGGATCCCGATACGACAACTCGGACACGTAATCTCGAATACAATTAAGGTCTAGAGTCAAACCTCGGGTCAGCTTACATCGCGCTAACTTGAGCAAACAAAACCTTAAGTTCTAGCTAAATCCAACTCGAACAACATCCAGTTCGGTAAAGCAATAAAGGTGCCGCCAATATTCCCTTCAAGGTTTAACTTAGGCGAATAACCGGCGCATCAATTAACAAAACAGGCAACAAACAAAATAACAACATCGCAACAAATTTCATTACAAAGGTTCCGACATCGGACAAATATTCGAAAAGAGCCACTAAACCTAACAGTGCAATACAATACAAAGGTCGGAAGGCTAGTCCTTCGGGTCGGCTTCAAGGTCATCGGCTCCATCATCATCCTCTTCTGGAGCGACCACGATGCGACCATTAACTACAATTTTGTCCAGACCGACCTCGCTAAAATTAGCGTCAGGACAAATAACCTGACAATGCTCCAAAAGGGACTCTTTAATCTCCCCGGCTGATCTCGCCCACAGCCGCTCCACCCGAGCCAGCTCGTCCCCCGCCCTCGCAGCAGCTTCCTTAAAATTGGCGCAATCCCTTTGGAGTTCCGACACCCGACAACGGAAATCCTCCAATTGCTGGTCCCTTGACTCAAGTGCCTCCTTCAACCTATTGATCTCGTCTTCCCTGGATTTCTGCAAAGCCGACTTCTCATCTTGAAGAAGGGAGAGCTGGGACTTCAAGGCCTTTACCTCTTCCATAGCTCGAACACCGGAGGTAATAACCGATTTCGAGTATCTGAGTAAGGCCGTTGACTTTAGCATGGCTTGCCCCGCCCATTGGAATTTGGTAGCCAAATTCTCATTGTCATCCTATAAGCGCTCAAGAAGGGCAGGGACCATTAATTCCTTATCCATGAAGGTAGGATAAGGAAAATCCTTATCCATAACATGGGCGTCGGATTGCTCCTTCAGCGAGGGAAGGCCCTCGGGGTCGGCAGCCACAGACTTCCCTTTGGCCGCTCTTTTTGACTTTTGTTTCTTGGAAGGCTGGGCCTCCGAAGCT
Source organism: Pterocarpus santalinus (assembly GCA_031439595.1). NCBI lineage: Eukaryota > Viridiplantae > Streptophyta > Magnoliopsida > Fabales > Fabaceae > Pterocarpus > Pterocarpus santalinus. The sequence continues at coordinate 19,523,422 of CM062532.1, read as the reverse complement.
GCCTTATCAGGAACAGAAGCGAACACCGGGTGTCCGGACTCCACCGACTTTAGATTGTTACTCCCATCCCCCTCGTGCGACTTCTTTAATATCCTCCGGCAAAACTTGGCGAGGGCGGACTTTGGAACCATCTCGTCTGCAAAAAAAGGCATCAACAATAAGTACCCGATAAAAGACAAAAAGGAGGGGGTGCATAAGATACGCAGCAATAACAGGAAAGCGATGACCTAAATACTGCCTGGCCTCCCCAGGATCTACATCAACTATGTTCTTTAAGTTCAAATGATTCTTCCCAAAGTATTCGAAATAGAAGTCAACAACAGCTTTCTTCTCAGGCTTAAGGGAATTCTCCTCTATCCGGGGAGTGCTAAAGTGCTTACACCAAAAGACGTTAAACCGAAGCTCCCCTTCCAAGGTCTCCCAAAAAGGAATCGAGTTCGGACATCTGAAAATCTTGAAGAAAACAGGCTTGAAATTATGGAAAGATTCCTCATACAAAAGGAATATCTTCCGATTGGCGTGAGCTCGGAAGAACAGCCATCTCGAGGTTAATCCACCACCGGCAGGTCGGGTCAGAGTGAACAGGAAAAAGAAGGTGTCCGGAGATGGCGTTAATCTGAGATATTCGCAAATGATCTCGAAACCCCGAATCATCGCCCAACTATTCGGATGTAGTTGAGAAGGAGCGGCCTTAGTCTAGCGCAGAATCTCCATTTGAAAATGGGTAAACGGAATCTGACTCCTAGTTTGGAGATAAGGATATCGTAACACCATATCCACCGAGGCCCCCTTCAAGGTTAAAGTCGCTCACCCTCTTGCTTGGACCCGGAGCCTCCAAATAATACTCCTCCTCGTACTCGCCCTCCGGCAAGATAAGGTTCTCCTCTCTGAAATGAGTTAGGAATTCTGGGGTTACGACCGATGGAGTACCCAGGACCTCGAGATCGAACCATCGGTAGATAAAGTTGATCTCGGGAGAAAAAGTTAGAGCTCTCTTTTTGGCCATTTTTGCAATCCCGAACAACCAACACAGGAAACCACCCCTATGTCACAAACTTGGGAAAAGCCTAAGTCGGAAAACTCCTAAAGATAAAATGGGAACTGAAAAGACAAGCTCCCTACGGTGGTTTCCCTCTATACGAAAAGCCGCCAATGGGTGGCGGAAGCAGAAACCAAGCAAGCGAAGTAAAGACTGAGAGTCTGAAACCTCCTCAAAGTACAAAGCAAAAAGGGATTAGTGGAAGCCAAACCACCACAGATATAACACCCGACGAAACAATACTAGTCGCAGAAGGCAGAAAACAAGGGATAAGTCATACCTGTTACTCGCGAAGTAATGGCGGCACAAATGATCGCGGTCCTACACTGCTCCTCCGCTCCTTCTGCGCGACGAATACTTTTGGACAAGACAAGGAAAATGGGCAAGGCAAGAAGAATGGATAGCGAACACATGAAACCCTTCTTTATAGGAATGAAAACATCCTTTGCCGCGCAACCTAAACATCGCAAAGGGCGCAACTCGGCTTTTCGCACAAAAGGAATTGGGGCAAAAATGGAAATGATGCCCCCAATCGAAATGATAAGGCGCTCTGAATGAGGCGCCGAAATAGCACGTGTTCGTTCAAGGTTATCAGACATGACTTATGAGACGAAGGAATGTTGCCGGTTCGCAGAGACTCAGGATGTTGCCACAGGTAAATGTCAAATCACTTAAATGGCAATCCGCATGCTAACTCGGAGATTCACAAAGAACTCGGCATCCGAAGAAGCCACCTCGGATACCGAGTTGGGGGCACTGTTCCAGACAGTAACATAGGGACCCAACTCGGCCCAATGGCTGGGCCCAGATAGATCTCGGATTTGTTAATAGTCCAAACCTATCCCGAGCCATTTATCTGAGTTAGGGCCCGAGCTTGGGCTAAGCCCTTTGTTCCCTGGCATCGTGGAACAACTTTCCCTCGCATGGCCGGAAAACTCGGACCCATCTGATATCCCCAAGGTAATGGACGTCTAGAGTTATCCCCTACAAAGGCGGGATTGAATCCCCCTTTCTTCTCAACTATTTACCTGTATAAATATGGGTCCTTCTTCAAGTGTCAGGTATCTTTTTCTGACCTAGCTCTCACATATTCCTGTACTCATTGACTTGAGCGTCGGAGTCCTTGCAAGTACACCTTTCACCGTTGTGGAAACGCTCCTCCAAGCAGCTTGAGATCTCATTCTTAGTTGGGAGACTACTCAAGTAACCTACATCCGAACAGTACTATATGACAATGGTTATGAAATGAGCTCATCTCCCATATCAGTCTACCCAAGAGCAGTAAAAATTAAAGGCATATGCTAAATAAGAAAGTAAATGAGGAAGTGTATCAAGTCATGCATTCATGAGCATGCAATTTATTTGCTTTTATTTGGTAGCTTAATCTGTCAGAATAAAGTATCTCTATCAGTTGTATGATTATTGCTATACTTGAATTAAGTGTATGAGTTAAAATTAAACAACTTCGGAAAGGGTATATTTTCTTAACTTAATAAATGAACCTTTATCTTATCCCCATATGTGAGATCACACTCTTCTTAATAAACTGAAGTGGTTGGGACGACGACAATGACATAGAATATTTGATAACTTAGGATGCTTAATAAGAATGTAAAATTCCTACTCCTATGTGTATTCCCATGTCATCTCCAGACAGTCCAGGAGATTCTCAAAGATGACCATCCTGGAAGCACTTGATCGAGATTGGATTGAGTGTCAAAGGTTGCTGTAAAATACATACATATATTAGCCCGAGATAGCTATTTCGCTAGTTGAACCTCTTAGTAGAGCTACTTATGTAATTTGAAAGGTTGCTGTTGTAATGTAAATATTTTTGTATGTAAGGAAATTTCTACTCTCCCTATATCAATCATGGTCTACTAATTTGTTTGTAATAACTCCTAAATGTAATACTGTGACTTAAACATGGTATTATACTTAGAAATATATTACAAAACTAGCTACATTGAACTCTATAATTAACTAGTAACATTATCAGTTGCATTATTATTGACAATTTACAAAACACATGTTAGTCCAACCAAGCCAAATTTATTATTCTACTTAATGTAACTTATTCCCACCAAAGTGAAAAAGAGTCACAATTCTGAAGCATTGTTGTGTAAAGGAGAAAAACAAGTAATTTAGAAAGGGAAAAAAAAAAAGATAATTAAGTTATTTTATCAAAGTTTTTCAATAGAATTTGTCTAAAATTAAAAGAGGGTGATCAAATTAGTTAAAAGAGAAAAAATCACTTGTTAACCCAAAAATTAGAAATAATGTTATATTATTTTACCAAAATTTCTAAGAATTTAATTTTAATATATTATGAGTATAAAATAATTTGATATAATTATTTAATTATATATTATTATATCATTAAATATATTACATTCTTAAAATAATTACCTCACAAATTACTTATATAATAATATATAATTAATTAATAATTAATAATATAAAATATTTTATACTAACGATATATCAAAATTAATCACAGTTCCTAACAATAAAATTTTATTTGTCTAGAATTCTTTCTTAAAAGAAAAAGCATTATTTATGCACACGTCCCCCTTGACTGTCTTATTTCCCATCTTACTCCCCCTTCTTTTTTCTTCTTCACCCCTCTCTCTCTCTCTCTCTCTCTCTCGACCCCTTTGATCCCTCTTGATCTATTCTCATGCTCTCACTTCCCAACCCTTCCACCCAATTCAATTCCACCTAGTCCCTCTCCCAAAGCCCATTCTTTTGTGCTCAGATCTCAATTGGGTTAATGGAAATGGCTTCCAGCCCCCGCACCGTTGAAGAGATCTTCAAGGACTACAGCGCTCGTAGAACCGCCGTTGTTCGTGCTCTCACTCAAGGTACTCTCATCTCTCTCCAAAGTTCGCATCTGGGTCTCTGATTTTTTTGCGCTTTGCATCTCAAAGTTGTTAACTTTCTCGTTTTTTAAATTTTTTTTAATTCTTTCAGATGTTGATGAATTTTACGGCCTCTGTGATCCAGGTAAAGTGTAATTAATAGCGGATCTGATTTTTTTGATTATTTAATTATTTTTCTGTGGTTTGGTTTACTTTATAAAATTGTATTTTTTTTTGTTGTTATTTGTTTTGTTGTGGAATTTTGTTTCTGGGTTCTGTGTGAATTGTTGCATGCTTGTTGGAGTCACTCAAAGTTGACTTTTTTACACCCGGAGGAGATATTAAAGGGAAACAAAAATGGGTGTGTGCAAAATTGATAGAAAAAAAATAATGTCAATGACTCGTGTGCTGTTTAGTTCTTGTAGAGATATTACATTTGAATTGGTATTGGGATTGTTCCATGTTATTTGAGAATGTGATCAGAGGGACACATCCATGTTTAGTTTGCTGGATTTGTATTTCTGTTTAATTGGAAATGTTAATTTCTATGGTCTTATAATTAATTAATTATTTTTTATCGAAAATTAGTTAATTATAATTATTAATTTTTTATTTATGTGTCCTTCCGTTTAATTCCAAGTTTATTGTGTATTTGTTTAAGACAAGGAGAACTTGTGCCTCTATGGACATCCAAATGAAAGCTGGGAAGTAACTCTGCCGGCAGAGGAGGTTCCACCAGAGCTCCCTGAGCCAGCTCTTGGAATCAATTTTGCTAGAGATGGCATGAACCGCAGGGACTGGCTTTCTCTTGTTGCTGTGCACAGTGATTCATGGTTGCTTTCTGTGGCCTTCTATCTTGGAGCTCGTCTTAACCGCAATGAAAGGTACAATCTGGCCTTGGTAGCATGCATGTGGTGATAATTCAAGTTCATTTGTGACACAATTAAGCACATCATTTAATGTCGAGGGATATGGGTAACAATTTTGGAGTTATTGCTTAACATGTGTCTAAATCCATCATGGTTGATGAATGCCTCAAAAGAAATTATGTTTTTATATAAACTGGCAATGATTTTATTTTTCCTTTGGTCTGTACTCTGTGGTGATGCTAGATATTTATACATGCATTCCTTAGATAGGAAGTATTTAAAAGAAAAAAAAAATTTAAATTGAGGATGGCAACAGGAGTATAGAATGCCTTCGTGAGGGTTTGCATCTTTAATCAACCATTATCATGTGAAATGTGACAAACATTGACAATTTGAATTTACCTTTTGATGCAGTATGAAGCTTTGAAATGCTTTTACCTCTTCCATTTCATGCAATTGAGTTTTATTTATCATTTGTATGGTAGATACTCTATTGCTATGGTTCTTTCTAGTCTTTCTATTATAGCTTTCCCTTCAATTACAAACTGCTGCAATTGAAAAGATGGGAATAAATACAACTATCAGAATCTTTATTGACTATTGTAGCATTGCTGCTCAACATTTTCTGCAACCTTTTATATCATTCTGTCCATTAACAGTTGCCCTGATTCTTTATGGCAGGAAGCGTTTGTTTAGCTTGATCAACGATCTTCCCACCGTTTTTGAAGTTGTGACTGAGAGGAAACCAAGTAAGGACAAGCCCACTGTGGATAGTGGAAGCAAATCTCGGGGAAGCACCAAGGTTACTATTTTTTTGCCCTTTCTTAGTGATAATTGTTTATATTTCTATTGGTTATGTCACCACCAAAGGCTGGTTCAAAGGCATGCTTTGTAATACTTGTGCATTCTGAAGGTTGCTTCTAAAATCTTATAATGAACATTAATATGCCGATTTCAACATCTTTATTTTTTATAGTTTTGGTGGTTAGCTTCCAGGTAGCAGCTTTGGTGAAGTACAGTCAAATACTAAACTAGGCCTTAGAATTTCTAATCTTCATATAGACAACTAAGCTTGGAATACATCACACTGTTATACTCCACTTTTCTCTTAGCATATCTGAAACATCAAGAAAATGGAAACCAAAAAGTATCTGTGGACTACATTTTAAAAAGCTGCCAATACCATGATGATTGGTTTTGTATGTCATTGCTCCATTAGTACAAATACTATTAAGACTATGATTCAAGGCTTTCAGGGGTGCATAGTCATGCCACACCATACCTGTATTCCCTCTATGATGCAATTGCAAGCTTGTATGTTTGTTTGCAGAGATCAAGTGATGGGCAAGTTAAAAGCAACCCAAAGTTTGCAGATGAGGGTTATGAGGAGGATGAAGACGAGCACAGTGAAACCCTCTGCGGTAGCTGTGGGGGAAATTACAATGCAGATGAATTCTGGATTGGCTGTGATATATGTGAGAGGTGGTTCCATGGGAAATGTGTGAAGATTACCCCTGCAAAGGCTGAGAGCATAAAGCAATACAAATGTCCATCATGCAGCATGAGGCGGGGCAGGCCCTAGGCTGAAGGCGATATGTGAAGTGCATGTTGTGTTGCGGCTGACAGGATACTGTAATATGTTAAATCACTTAGAGATGGGTATAGTATCTATGTCTAATGGGGTAATGTCTCAAGGATTAAGTCTGTTTCACCAACATGGATCCTTGGTGTATGTTACATATTTTATAGAATAGAATATGATAGACTCTAATTTGTCAATCAATTGAAATTTGCTTGAATGTATACATTGTATGCTTTTTTACCTTGTTCCAGAAAATAAAGGTGGCTATTTCACCTTTCCCCTCCTCAGTTTCTTCTAATCACAGTCTGATTATGCTGCTTTATTGGTTAATCAAAGGATTAGATGAATGGGGTGCCTCATGAGCATGGAGGCTTTCTAAAAAACTCTGTTGTGTTTGTGTTAGATATGATATGAAATTTTAATTTTTAGGGCGTGATTGGTATGAGGGTGAAATTTTATAGAGTAGTTTCATGTGTGTTTGTGTAATACACATAAAGCTACTCCATCAAATTTTATTCTGATTTTTACCCCCATACCAAATACACCTTAATGAAACATTTTAAATCTTGTAATGCATTATTCGTGTCTCGAGGTTTCTTTTATACCCATCACAAAGTTACCTGGATGAACACATAGTGAACTTGATGAAATAAATATCTCTACATGCTGTTTATGAAGTAGGCTTTTAACATCCAGAAAAAGCTGTCAAAATCGATTTGCTTGCTAAATTAGTGATTCCTATGCTTGAGGGTTTTATACATGATGGAAAGGAGTGGCTTTCTTGTCTAGAATTAAAAGGTAAGAAGTGGAATGAAATAGATTATGTCACTTTTCCAGCTGTTCAATGATTTTAAATGAAGGTGGGAAAGGGAAAGTGCATTCCTTTCCTCCTTGTTTTCCAACTTTAAGGGACAAGAATGAGAACTTTGAGGGCCAAGAGAAGGACACTGCATTCACTTTGTAAGTCATTCTCAAGCACATTTCTAACAAAGTTGATATGTTTGAAAGGATGACAGTGGAAGGCAAGAAAGGGAACAACTAACCTTATTAAAAATGTTTGGGAGTCATTTAGTAGAAGAGAATGGATGGACAGGGAAGGAGCACCTTGTCCCTCCCACTTAAAATCCTGTTTTTGGTCATTTCAAATTCAGGGGTTTAAGAGGAAAATGGCATGCATTTTTCCTTCCGCTCTCTCATTAAATTCCTTAAACAACTAAATGAGAGGATGAGATGTTTTATTTCATTCAACGCTCTCCTTGCCTTGTCATTCTATTTCACTATTAGTCACTCTTTCATTATGTATGAAACTCCCACACATAACCTTAGTAAGGTAACGTACATGGCAAGCCTTCATGTGGGATCTAAAACCTATGTTACTAATAATAACACCAAGGACAACAATGACACGCTACTATAGCACACAAGACAGAAAGCCAAATCCTCTCCTTATGATTTCGAATTGACGAGGGAACCACGTGTGTTACACATATAACTAAGGACATTAACAGAAACATAGGCATTCTCGCCAAAGGATCCTTGCCTTACAGACAGAGAATACTGCACGAAACTTTGACACGAAATGTTAAGCTATAGAACAAGCATATACCTGGTTGTTTTCGACAATTACAGACACTAGCCAGAATCCAAGGCAATTAATTTACCTTAGTGAACACCGCCACATTGGTTAATTCTCTGTCCAACTAATGTTTTTTGTCATATTTTGCCATCTATGTAATATAATCCTCCTCTTTAGTACCCCCATGGCTTGGGCCTCTTAGACCCCAAAAGTAGTTCAGTTATGGGTTCCAGTCGCTCAGATGGCTCTGCCAATGGCAAAGAACGCCTACGCTGGACACAAGAACTCCATGATCGCTTTGTGGAGGCTGTAAATAGGCTTGGGGGCCCTGATAGTAAGTCCTTGCATGATTTTGCCAAGTAGTGCCAACAATGTTGTGCATGATGAATATCTATAGTGCAAATGTGGAACTTTGTTTTTCATAGCTGTGTAGAATTTCTGAAGTTCTTAGAAAAGATCTGAAATGATCAATTGCATTTTTAATTAAGGCAGCCCAAAAGTGGTTGGACCAGCCGAAGTGAACTGCAACCTCGGATGAACTTTATCTAGAATGTTAGAGGTTTGAATCATGGGAGTCGCCACTTTCGAGAGGACATTATCTAATCATCACCCCAGCCTAAAATTATGAAAGCAATTCTTTAGATTAAAAAAAATTGGATTTTAATTAAGGCAACTAAGATTGGGATAGTATTAAGAAATTTCAGTAATTTTTATTGCCATCTTTGTAATGAAAACATCTCTTGTTGATTAGCTGTGTTTGAAATCTTTAAAGTGAGTATTATTTTTGAAACTTGACTGAAGTTATACTAGCTTCTTTTTTTTTTTTTTTTTTGTGGTGGGGGGGGGTTAAAAAAGTTCCTGATATTTTGTGTGTAGTATTTAATAAATCATGATTTGTACATTTTTCCAATGCGTTTTAGTCTTTTAAACATAGGATAAATGTACACGAGATACTACTTAGTTGGAGTTAGTTATAACCAGTAACATTAGCGAGGATTTAATATGTTATTTGAGCAATAAGTCATATTAAATTTTAAGAATTAGGCACTAACATGCTTTGGTTGGTTTGTCAGGGGCAACACCAAAAGGTATATTGAAGGGAATGAAGGCTATGGGTGTTTCTGAACTAAACATTTATCACGTCAAAAGTCACTTGCAGGTTCCTATCTCTCATATCACTCGTTTGAACTAAGCCTATGTAACAATCACTAGTTTAATTTGAAAAAAAGCGATGTTATATGCACATGTGCTTAGCCTCACATACACGGTGTGGACATTTTTTACAATTCATCATAACATCAACTTTTGATTGTGTGATGGGGATCTTTCCATGTTGAAAAATGTGAGGAATGTGAAAGGTTTGCATGTATCGTGTTCCATATGTAAACCTAACTAAAGTTTCCATTATAGTTCTATATAAGTAAAATGAAAGGACAAAACCACACACACATTTTTTTTGGTGCAAAAACGCACACAAATTTATAATGAGCATTTCATTCTTACATCAGTGGGCATAAAAGTTGTGTCAGAAAAGAATACGGAAGACAGCTATAAAAAATTAACAAACAACAACTTGCACTCTTTCCCTGTGTGGACCTACTACAGGCTGATTGGAAACACATGAAATTGAATTCACTCAAGGAATTAAATTTAATTTCTTAGCTTGGAACCAACTAATATTATGGAATTGAAATATGAATAGAATTCAATTCATAAAAAAGCTTGAAAGTGAATCAGACTAAAATAGGTTTGATTTACAATTCCTATCATAATGGATTTGACATTAAAAAGTGATATGTCAAAAATATTGCTTAACTCTATTTAATATTTCTCTTCTCTAATCTCATTGCTCTTTCCTCTTCTATTAATTAAGGGTAAAATAGTCAAGACAAAAAATTTAATTTATTTTTATATACATTTCAAACAATATAAATAAATTCAATTCTATAATTTACTAGTTTATTCCAAACATAAGAATTCAAATCATAATATAATTAAATTCAATTATTAATAAAATTGAAATTCAATTCCACCTACCTTTATCATTCCAAACAAGATGATAGATTCCCTTAGTCAACTCTCGGCTTAATGGTTAAAGTCCCATTTAATTACGGGTCCATCTTAAACTTACCTTAAAAGTTCATCCCCCAAAATGCATTTATCCATCTTAAGCTTACCTTAAAAGTTCATCCCCAAAATGCATTTAAACTTTAACTGGCTCTGATCGTATGATAATGAACATTAACTTTTTATGCATTTAATAATTATACCTGACCGCAGTTGGAGGCCAGCTTAATTGGTAAATGGTATTGGTATTGTCTCTTATGAATCTGCATCCCGGCAACCTTAAGGAGCTGAGTTCAATTCTGGTATAAGGGTCTTAAGGCCCTTTGATCACCCCTCCCCTCTCTGAAAAGACCAATAATAATAATAATAATAATTATACCTGGCCAAAAAATGTATATTTACTAATTACGATATTTTCATCAGAAAACCTATATTTACACATCAGATAAAGTTATAAGTTTTTGTCATCAATAGCTTACTTAGTTTTGTTTGGAAATTCTTCAATTTTAAAATTTCCATTTTATCCGGAATTCTAAATTTCAATTTTGACTTTTAAAACGTGCAATCATACAATTCATTTCCATGATGCTTCCAAATAATCCTAATTTCTCATTCATCCGAAAAAGCAAAAAAAAAAATCTTTCGAAAATTGAGACACAACTTGGGATTTAAACATTGACTGGTAATTTCGTTTTGCATGTGCTCAGAAATACCGGATCTCCAAATTGATTCCAGAGTCTACCACAAGTAAGCTTTCGAAACCTGGGAAAGTCAAGATACTGATTAAATACAAACAACACTAAATTCATGTGAAATTATAAACTAGCTATTTGATCATTTGTATTCTTTAATTTTCCTTGTCAAGAAGGAAAGCTTGAGAGGAGAAGCATATCAGACATACTGCCAAATTTCAGTTCTGCATCGTGAGTCAAATGCCCTTCGACAACAATTTTCTTTTTGTCCTATTCAATTTTCATTTTTGCTACCATTGGCATATTAATTATATTATTACTGCTACTGTTCTGTAAGCAGTGCTCTTCAGCTAAAGGAAGTTCTTCAAATGCAGATGGAGGCGCAAAAACGCTTGAGTGATCAAGTAGAGGTATTGACAGTTTGACACCCAAATTTGCGTCTAATTGTTTTTTCTATATCTTTAATAAAAAATATAATATTATGGTTTGTCAAGGAAAAACGTTAAAAATAATATTATAGATAATATTATGGGTTGTCTAATCTGTGTAGCGGACTCACTTAGTTAGACAATATTTATTGTTGTTGTATTTGTTTTTTAATCCTAATTTGTGTACTAGTATCAAAAGCTACTAAAAAGGTTTTGCTCTTTTTTGGGTCGAGAATACTAGAAAGTTTTAAAGGGAAGTTTTGAAAAAAAAAAAAAAACAAAAAAAGGAATCTACGCTGCACTTTCTCTTCTGTAGTGGAAGAACACATGAAAAATGGAAAACATCCATTTTCTCTGAAAAGGACAGATATGTATAGGGAATTTCATTAGTGATAATTTTGTTTTAACTTGGTTGGAAGGTTCAGAGAAGCTTGAAGTTGAAAATTGAAGCACAAGGAAAATACCTGGATAGAATTGGACAAAGTCATCACAGCAGAACAATCACTAGAAAATCTTGCAAGCCATTTGCTGCTAGTGCTGCACCTCTGCCTTCTCTCTCTGAGGAATCAGAATCTTTTGAAACACATCCTGAAGAAGAGCATCAACCATCAAAAAAGCAAAGGGTAGTGGAGGAGGGTGTTTTTCCAGCAAGTTTTGAACTAGGATCATCAACCACGACCCCAGAATTCTACAACCAAACCTGGAATCTTTCATGGAGTCAGCTTGCAGAAGCATGTCAATCACCTTTTGTGCCAGGATTCTTATTATAAGTTTTGTATAATTAAGATAAGTGTTTTCCAAATAAAAAATAGATGATGATGATGTTGATCTCATAAAGTGTTTACATGATCTTTTGGAGCTTCAAAGCATTTTCATGGGCACATTTATATCTTGGAGGACCTAGATATCTGTAATATATGTTGTTGGACTACAATAAAAATTTCTGCTTGGCTAGCTAGAACTATCATATATTTTGGTAATGGTCGATTCTGTGCAAATAATTGATCTTCTGATTTGGAACCTTGGCTATGGGTACATGTTATCCGTTCATATAACAGACATTTTTGGGGTATAAAAGGATAAAACTGAGGATAATCAGGATCCAGAAACATGCTAGTAAGTTCGCTCTACCTCTAAGTAATTAATAATCTTCGCATTTGAGAATACGCCAATGCCAAGAAATGGGGGATTGATATTACCTTTTTATTCCTTTAACGAATCTGTGCAATTAACTTCAGCGTCTGGGCTGGTTATCCATAACAGTATAGATTTGCCTGAAGAAAGCATCAATGGCCAATAATTTACAGATAATTTATCAAAAAACAATTTACAGATAACGTAGAAGGGTAGAAGCGTAATTGCATTATGTATATGTCACTAATCTTATCATGACTACACAAAAGTTTTTAAGAGAAATATTGTTAAGTACCATGTTAAAAAGATTCATCTGATACTTAGTTGATTCAAGTAGTTTGATACTTGTTTCTTTTATAAGTAAGATCTTTGATTGAAATCTTTTATATAGGAAAAAAATTAATGTTAGAAGAGCTTTACTTAAACAGTAGATTGACCGACTTAAGCTAGATTAGTTTAAGTCTAATGGACTTTGAATATTAATGATTTAAACTTAAAAAATAAAAAGAAGAAAGGGACTCTTTTGCCATTCTCATATTTTCTTAGGCTCCAATATTCTTTAATATGAGTGGTATTATTTGTAATTACCTTGGAACTTATTTTGAGAGAATACATTTACGTGTTTTTTAATTATTGGTTATAAAAAGAAAAATAGAATTCACTTCCAATCAATGATTAAGGGATATTTTAATGTGTCCACTTAAAAATAGTGTCAAAGTGAGTATAAATAATATTTTTTCTTTAATAATTGATGAATAATATTTAATTATGAATTCATAAATTTAATATATTTTTATTTTAAAAAATTTAGCTATATAACTTAATATTAACTCTCTCTCTCTCTCTCTCTCTATATATATATATATATATATATTATTTCTATAATAAAAAAATTTGTTATTTTATAGTTATTTTTTATAAAAATAAACTTTAGAATTGTTTCAAAAAGGTGGTACACCGCGAAAAAAAAATCTAAATAATTGAAGTGATCAACTTGATGCCGACTAAACTTCTTTTTTTCTAAAAAAAAAAATTTTACTTTATCTATTCTTCGGATAAGAACAAATAATATATACACGTGAATTGTGCACTAATACAGAAAAAGGAAAGAGCACAAAAGGAAATTTCGAAATAAATAACATAAGTAACACAGTTTCTTTAGGAAACTCCATATTCTTATTGCCGACAGAAGCTGTTGTGAAAAATATAAATGATAGAGAAACAATAATATACATCTTATGAAATACTTTATATTAATATGATTGTAAGCGAGTATTGGATTGGTTGTACATTGAGATAAAATAAATACATATTTATGGGAAAAAAATCAAATTTTGTTGTATACGTAAGAGAACTTTTATCCGAGTTTTATAGATTTTACATTTTTACGATAATCAAGAAAGAGATAAAAAAGAAATACACAAAATTTAAATTACTCACTTTATAGGTGGTGGGACTGCTGATATGAAACAAATGAAAATAGAGACATATTATATTTTAATAGAAATAACGTAAAATCAATGTCGGCCTGGCTTGTTTCACGTGAATCAGCTCTACGTAAAATAATATATATACTAGACATTTGGATGGATTTATTGCTGAAATGAATATCAGTGTTGTAGAACTCGATTTGAACCTGCCGGTTGGATCAGTGAATCATTCAAGTAATTGGTCTGAGTTACACAAAAATGGGTCTAACTCGGCTGATTTTTGTAAAAATTGCCTTATTTAATCAAATTGGGTGGATCATACACATCTAAAATCTTGAAAAAAAAAGTCATTTCAATTTTTTTTTATAAAAATAGATGATTTTATAAAATTTTAACCTTTTAAAAAAAATAATGGATGCCTTTTCTCCACTTGAGCCTTGAAGTGAAAGTTACATCAAAGTTGAAATCCTTTCATTTTATAACCAAATATTTGACTTTCAAATCCTCCACTATTCGATGTGAGATTAAAATAGTAAAAGTAAGCTCTTTTATTTTATAACTAAATATTTGATTTCCAATTTCTCCACTATTCAATATGGGACAAAATAATAGGAAGCAAGTTGTATATATATTGTTTTGTACAGGGGGCTTCAATGCAAGTGACATATTGTAGGATATTCACTAACTTGCAACTAACATGCTTTTTATTTTATAACCTATATATTTTTGCATATTTATTTAATTATATCTAGTTGAACCAATGACCCCACCAATTGCATCAATGACCCAGTGACCCATTACTTTGGTCGAGTTGATCATCGAGTTGAATTTTATAACTATAGATACTATCATTTTGGAAAGGTTACCTATATTTTATGTGAAGCTTCTAACTTGGGTCGTGTAGAGTTATAAACGATGATGGTTCCGAAGGGCTTTTTTTTTCTTTAAAAAAAAATTAAACAGTTTGAGGTGCAGTGTGTGAAATTTTTTTTTTCAATTTTTAGACCCATGAATTCGTATGTCAATATTGTAGATTAAAATTAATCCTCATTAAGCGAGAGTTTGTTGGAATATTTTGTGAACTTGCATGAATTAAAATCGCATTTGATTTTGGACCCAAATTAATTAGATATCAAAAATTGATTAAAGCCAACTGTTTAAGTCCAAATTATTGTAATTATTATTGTTATTGGGTACTATTGGACCTATGCACTGCTCATTTGTATGTATTGTTATGTTTCCCTATATATATATATATATGTCTGTTGTTCCATTGAGATAGAATATGTATTTTAGGGAAAAGGACAAGTTCCTTTCTCCCTTTGACCTGTTTCTCTCTCTTTAGATTTGAAGAACAAAGAACGAAGAGCTATGAAAAGATCATTCTTCCCCAATCAACTCAGGTATTCCTCATCTAATCTTGCTTATGGGTTTTGTTGCTTGAATTGCATGTTGTAATCAGAACAAAATCGTTCTTACTCATGTTGTAATCTAGATTTGAGGGCCTCAAAATTTCAACAAGTGGTACTAGAGCCCCTTTGATCACTAATTATAGTTGTAGAATTTGTTGATAGGAGATTAGGTGATTGAAAGAACAAAATGGTACATGCATGAACCTTAGAATAATCTGATTTGGAATTTTGCGATCCTAGACCGATTAAATTCAAAATTTCTTGAGGGTTCTTGTTGGCTATATTATTTTGAAACTATTGAGCCAAGTATTGCGTGATTCTGGATTGAGAAGAAAATTCAGAAAGAATCTAAGAACCCTAACCCTATTTATCCATGACCCAAAATGCTTCTTGGCTGAATATCCCTTGATCTTCACAGGGCTTTTGTAGAGCTTTTCCACACAAATCTAGCAAGACCAAGAACATAAATTTTAGTTGAGATTTGAGGGAGAAAACATGATGAATCCGAGTTGAAATCATGGGTCTATTTATCGTGGTTTTTGAGCAACAAAAAGCCATGAATCTGCAAGTTGTTTTATTGGTTATGTTTGAAATGTGTTCCTCTTTGATTCTAGGCCGGAACTGCGTTTAAAGGACACGAAAATAAAACTTGAAGTGAGCTCTAATATGGCAGAACCCCGCCTAGACTTGGATCCAACTCGGTCTAGAGGTTGAAAAGACACTTTGGGCAATTATTATGAAGCCCACTCAGAGGCCCAATGGGTGGATCCATTTCTAGTGCCCAAATTTTCACCAATCTTTGTCCAATGTGTTTTCTAATTAAGAGAAAATTATTGGTAAATTTTAATTAATTTTTTGGACGCTATAAATATTTATTATGAATTTTTCCATATTTAAATTAATTAAAAATATGTGACACTCTCCAAATTTTCAATTTGGAAAATTTTGTGGATAATTGTGACATATCTAAGCATATCACAATTTGTACACTCTCGGAGTTGAAGTATTTTGAATATTGAAAAATTTTTTGGATACCTCTATTGTTTTATATTAATTATAGAACATTGCAAGTTTATAATTATATGGCATTTTGTGCAATGTTACTTTAAGAATTGCTTTCTGAGATGTTTTGATAATATTGTTGGGCATTATCATGATTGTGAGCTCGCTTTTATTGGACCAATTGTAACAAATGCTAATTTTGTGAATAATTTTGTGCAATGTTGTTCTAAGAATTATTTTTTGAAATTCTTGAACATGATTTTGTTGCAAATTCCCATGTTATATGTAATAATGTTTTATAAAATTTTGGTAATCTGATTTATGCAGTCCAAGCGGGAAAGTGTTTGACAATTTTGTGGATTTGCATAAATCAGAATTGGATTTAATTTTGAAATCCAAATATAATAATACCTAAATATTAGAACATGTTGTGGCTTTGAAAATATTGATTTCTTGGGAGTTTTCATTGCATAAACATAAATTTTGTGATAGTCAAAGTGTTATTGCCTTTGACTAAAAATCCCACTTTCTATAAAGAGAAAGTTATTTTAGGTGACATGATACACCATTACAAAATGAGAGGTAATTTAAATTTTGAAAATCTCTCTATGTTTGGTTTCACAAGTTGACAACCATTTGCTCTTTTGTTTTGAGGGGAGATTTTCTTACAATCTGTAATTTATTATATACTCTTTTGTACTCCATTTTTGAAAATTCAATGAGTTATTTATGACATTGTGAGCATTTATTGATATATTCAAAATTTTGTTTTCTCTCCCATATTGGCTATGCTATGTGGATGTTTTAAATATTGTTATTTATATTGCTATGAGAGTTATGCTGATAATGAACTTATGCTTTGGTTTATCTTTATTGATGTGATTCTTGATGATTTGAAAATTGTGTTCTATGGCTTTCAGTATTCTCTTAGTACTAACTTTAGGGACATAATTTTAATATTTGTGGGAGTCTGCTCATGTGTTAAATTTTGAGACCCTAAAGGGTATTGTAATTGCATGAGAGCTCCATTTGTTGGTTGGGTATTTTAGAGCAATCCAATATTTTGTGAGTTTTGCTTTCACATATAGTGAAGCTTATTTATGTTAAATAATAACTATTTTATGGATTGCAAATATTGTTGGGTTATGTAGATAATGGACATATCCTTTAGTGTGATATTATTTGACATAATCATTGTGCAATAGAGAAGAATAATTTAACTATATTCTTAGATATTGTTATATAATTTTAATATTATTATTTTCTCTATTAAGTGGAAGAGACTTGTATATTGTGATCCGAGACCCTTCGGCGGGATTGCAATGGTACAAGGTCTCTAGTTCAATTAATTGCCCAATTAATTGAACATGAGAAAACCAATTAATTTGTGCTCATGTTTTAATATTTCGGTGTATGGTCTTCTCTTTCCCATTAATCTATCATTGCTTCATTGTTTGAGACCTATTTTAAGGGCATTTTGAGTTTCTTAGTATGTAATGTTACTCCGATTTATAGATAGAAACTATTATTATAGTAGGAGTTAGAGACTTTATATTTTGTTCTATCCTTATTAGTGGCTACATATAGGTCCAAAATGCTTTAGCTAGTTTATTAATTTTATAATTTGCTGTTGTTTGAGTTTGCAATGACAGAGAGGGGATATTTATTATGAAGTGTCAAAGACACGTATGATGTAAGCAGAGTATGCAAAATTGATGTTGTAAGACCTTACTTGTTAGATTTTGATGACTTTGCACTTTTGTAATTCTCTCTATTTTGTACTTTTGTTGTGAGAGAGAATAGTGGTGAGTTTTAGACACATATTAAGCACTCTATCACAAAACTATTGATAATCCTACTACTTGCTATTGTACCATTAGAGTATATTGAAACCTTATGGTCTCTAATAGGAATGTCTGTGTTATTTTGATATATTGGATTCGTGGGAGAAGTATACACTGTTATTGTTATGTTATTATCTCGAGATTTAATGATATTTTGCCATATATTGTTTGTATTCTTTTGTGATTATATGGCATGTTGTGGTAGACTCTTCTTGAGTATATTCCTACGGGATTTGTTGTTGTTACTCCCCTAACCAAAGGTTAGCCACTAAATTTGCTATTGATTATTAACCTGTATGGGTATATTGAGGTTCTTTTCGTGTTTTGGGTTAGTGGGAGCTTGTTCTGTAGGTTCATTATGATCTCATACTATTGTTAATGCAATTAAGTCTATGCAGCTTAATTGCTTATGCAATTTTTGCATAATGAAATTATTGTTGAGACATATTGGACCTAGTCTTAATTTTGTTATGCTAAGATATTTTATTGAATCTCAGAGAGCAACTTGGGCGAATGCTTGTGTTTTCATATATTATTATGCACACTTATGTTGATATGACACATATTGGAGATATTTCGGACCCGTCCTATATTGTGATGAGATTTATTAGAACTCATATAGCATTTGGGGTGGATGCTGGCCATTTATTGGGAATTGCCCTTTGATAATCTATTAGCATGCCTTTTTTTGTTGTGCATTCCCATTTACTTATGTACCATCATTTGTTGAGTTACCGAGAGATAAGTATCTCATGTGTATGATATCAATACTCCTTCAAGCATGATTTTCCACATTGTTGAGTGCTTGTGATCCTATATCAGACCATTTGGTTGAGAGTGCGAGTTTAATTTTGACATTATATTGTGGCCACATATCGTGAATCAATCGAGGGGATTATTTCGTAATGAATTGATTTATGTCGTCCAAGTGGGAGACTGTTGGAATATTTTTTGAACTTGCATAAATCAAAATCGCATTTAATTTTGGACCGGCATTAATTAGATGTCAAAAATTAATTAAAGCTAATTATTTAAGTCTAAATTATTATAATTATTGTTGTTATTGGGCTTATTAGGCCTATGCATTAATCCTTGTTGTAATGGGTGGCTTGATCCATCACTTTTGTTGACATAAGGGAGAGACCACTTCTCCTAACCCTATATATATAGGTGCCTATTGCCTCATTGAGATAGAATGCGCATTCAGCTATTTGGGGAATAGGAGGAATTCCTTTCTCCCTCTAGCCTATTTCTATTTCATTTCTCTCTTTAGATCTGAAGAACAAAGAATGGAGAGTTATGAAACGATTGTTCTTCATCAATCAACTCAAGTATTCCTCACCTAATCTTGCTTATGGGTTTTGTTGCTTGATTTGCATACTATAATCAGAATCAAATCTAGATCTGAAGGCCTTAAAATTTCAACAAAGTTTACATCAGGAAAGAAATCGAAAGAAGGGTTCGATGAAGTCCTCTAAAAATTAATTTTGTTGAGCTCCATTAAAGTTGTCTTGCATTATTCTTCCCTAGGCTTCATCAGAGTGGGTCAAGATTGAACGAGACATTTACATCGAGCAACATAATGAAAGAATAAGAGGCCTTCTCCTTATTCTCAACAATTGCAATATGGCATGAGGTGATTCTACATTGTTGCTAGAGCTCCAAACCTAAGTTGGCTTGGTCGACATCCATTATGGTGGAGAGAGAAAAAGAGAATGTGCGTTTGTAGGATGAGTCAAAGAAAGAGGAGGAGGAAAAGGCAAACAGGGAAAGGCGAAAGGCCATTATAAAGAGTGATATACCCAACGCATACTTGATCTTTCCCCGCCATTGTCCCTTCATTTTTTCTTCTTCCTTGTTTTAGTTCAAATTGATATGCATCGCTGCCATGTCACCTTTATGTGTCATGAAAAGCAGCATCACCTTCTCTCTTCACATGGAATCCTTGTCATAACCTTTGATTTCACTCCATTGTGTCATAAAACCTTTGTGTTATTGGCTCTTGGTTACACGTTGTGTTCATGCGTGAATAAAAATTTTATTTCCATTCCTCTTCCTTTCCATTTTCGCAACTTAAATTTGAACAATAGCATCATAATTTCAAAAATAGAGCAAAATCTCAAATTCATTTTTCAAAAAGTTGCAGGACATTATTTTGATCCTCAAAAGATTTTTGATATCAATTTAGTACTCAAAAGATTAATTTTCATTTTATGTTAATCCAAACATTAATTATCCTTCATGAAAATATTATTTAATTGATGTTTGATGTGTCACATTATGTAATGATTTGCCACATTTTTTTGCTAAAATTAACCTCAACTTGATCCTCAAAAGAGTTGTAGGACATTAATTTGGTCCTTAAAATATTTGCAACATTAATTTGGTCCTTTGAAATATCAATTTTTATTGCATGTTAGCCACAGTGAAAAAATTGTTAAAAGTTGTTTGATATGTCATATTATGTAATGATATTATCGTGTTATTTGTTGATATAACCTTTTTTTTTTCACTTGTCATAATACCATTTAAGATAATATTTCATGTATACATAGATGATATGATAAGTCTCCATTCCTAATTTTTTACCCCTAAGTTGTTAGCAAACCCTAATTTATCAAAACCTTGATTCCCAATTTAGTGGAACTTAAAATACTAAACCACCAAAACCCATGAATAACACCATACAATAAATGTCACTCTAAAATCACTCCATAAATGCTAAATTGATTCCATTTTCTTACCTAGCTTTGCAATCTCACAAGTATGACAAGCATTAGTTCTCAAGCTCAATCTTGGTAGTGGGTGCTCGATCATGGATTAACCATTTTTGGTCATTTTCTTCATTTTACTGGTTTAGCATTGTTGACATAGTTTCGTTGAGAAACCTAATAAGAAAGGCAAAATTTTTTTTTTTTTTTAAAGAAAATTTCTAGACAAGTGGGTGCATTTGATTATGGAAATTTTTGAGAACGCTGGGGCGAAAAGAAGTTCTTCCAATCCAAAATTAGATAACAAGCGAAGAAATTGAAGCCTGTGTGTGGTTCCATCAACGATGATCAAAATCCGAATAAGGTGTTCAACCACTAGATAGAGCTTAAAGCACAATGTAGTATCAGAAGTGAAATAGGTATGAAAGAAACGAGGTTCAAAACTATTAAATGGTGATGCTTATGTGATCCAAAGGGTTTCACAAATGGAGGAAAGTTGGAAATGACTTTTGTTTTTTGCTTACATGGCATGTGAACATGAAAGAAAAAAAAAAGTAATCTCAATTGATAACATGACACATCATTACATAATGTGACAAATTAGACACTAGTTATCAGTTGGCTAACATTTGGATTATCATGAAATGAGAATTAATCTTTTAATAGCCAAATTGATGTCACAAACTTTTTGATAAGAACCAAGTTCATGTCCTGCAATTCAAGGACAAATTTAGGGTCTATCTCACAAATAATGTACACATCAAACACCAATTAACAGTTTCTTCTAGGGGTATTTGCGCTTTGATTTGGATTGGTTTTGAGTAAAAAATCAATCTGATCTAAATAATATAATTTATTGCGATTTGAGTTGGAGCGGTTTGGTTGGTTTTTCAAAAAAGAAATTGAATTTACAATTTAGAATATTATAAACTAAAAGTAACATGAATCAAAAAAATGAATAAATAAAAATAAAAAATAACTCATTTAATATTTATAAAATATTATTTAAGTGAGAATGTTACATAAATAAAAAATTATGTAATAAATTTAAATTATTATAAGTAAAAGTATAAACTTAACAATAAAAATTATTTTGTATAATATTATGTGATGCAACTCTGGCAAGTATACCAAGTTGTACAAATAACAAAGTGATGAGAAAAAGTATTGAGGATAGTTCAATTGCCGAGATTAACTAAATTGAGTGTCAAGTTGAGCAATTGAAATAGAAGAGTTCAAATAGAAATAAAATGCAATGAGAATGAATTAAGCAAATGATAGCAAATACGGATTAGACTTAATGGCAACAATGCTAGGGCTACTAATTTCACTTACAATCAACTTCGTTACCTTAAATTTCAATTATCAAATTTTTGTTTCAATTGATTAATGGTTGGATTCCCTAAATTAACTACAAGTCTCTTTCAAGATCATGTCATTCTCTCCTACTTAAGGTGATTGCCTAATCTATTAACATAACCTAAACTAGGGGGAGGATAAGCCCTATGGATTCCTAACAAGAACTACACAAGTCGTGTAACACCCTCCTAAGCACAGTACTATGCTTAAGTCATAGCACCATACCCTGGAGTCATTCTTTGTTACTGAGCGGACCTCGCCTGACAAAGAACTTCAGCCGTCCTTGGAAACTTTTAAAATCATCTGGAGACAACATGGAAATAGGAGTGAGAATTATAAAATTCTCAGTAGGATTCTCTAATCTTCATACATAGTGTCATCATGGTCGTCTCCAGTTTGCTTCGGTTTATTTTGAAGATAGATGAACATGCAGCACAAATTGTTTAATTTTACATTTCGAAAAATGTCTTATCCGAAGCAAAGTTCATTTTAATCATACACTTAGCATTTGGGGAAAACCATAAAATCCATTCAAGTATAATACCATGAATAATATCTGTAGCATAGTAAAACGCACACAACATCACTATGCTAGGAACATAACATCTACACATAACTTTACTCATACTTAAATTTATGTTTATACATAAAACTTGCTTTTCTTTCTGCATCTTTCTTTTCTTTTGTCATCATGAAATCTTTACGTGCCACATTCCAGAGTATGATCGCCATGTCATACCCCATCAGAGCGTGATCGCCATGTCACGTTCCTTAGGAATATGGGATCTTCCTTTGGTACTTACATTAATCGGCCAAGCCATGCCTCATGTAAGTTCTCGTCCCTATATTCACACTAGTGGGTCGATGCCATGCCTCATGTGAGTGGGGTACCTGCATGAGCTTTAATCTTTAATCTTTATTCTTTAGCTTTTACTTGGCACACCTAGGCGTTACGTATCGCCGTCCCTAGGGTGCATTTATCGCCTTGGGTGGCCCGGCCTTGGAGTGAGCTCGTCAGCCTCACCCGTGACTATCGTCACACCGACTCACCCACAAGGGGATCCACTGCCTCTAGGTTGGAGGGACCCAAAGTGCAACTGCCTCCAACATAGAGGGACCCAAGTCTTTAGCTGCCTTCACAAGGAGGGACCCATGTGCAACTGCCTCCAGGTGAAGGGACCCATGTCTTTATCATTTAACTGCCTTCACAGGGAGGGACCTCAAATAACTGCCCCCGAGTGAAGGGACCCACATTTTATCTTATTTAGCTGCCTTCACAAGGAGGGACCTCGAATAACTGCCCCCGAGTGAAGGGACCCATATTCAATATATTTACCTTCTTTCATTCTCATGCATATTCAAGCATAATTATAAAGAATGTACTCATGCATGTACTTCATTTATTTTCATGTATCATTGCACACATGATCTTCACGTACATATTCGTAACGTATAAAGGCTCGTAGCCTCTTTACCATTCTACCGACACTCATACATATGCTTCGTTCTTTACTTTCATATATCTCATCTCATACTTATATTATTGAATATAGGGTTCCTATATACCCATTCATACTCTAATTCATCATTACCTGTAAACATTCCTAGTTTTATAGACTTCAGTAAATCCAAAGATGACGGATCAGGTCCGTTTCCCCATGAATAGTGCCAGCATTTCACGGACAAATTAGTCAAAGCAACATAATCAACTTAACACACATATAACAATGTCAAGCTGGCAATCCTTAATTCAAACCTTATATGTCCCACTAACACTTGTAAAATTATCATTTTGGCCATTCTGCCAATTCTATTCGGTTCTGCCCGAATCTTGTATATTCCACCTTTATTTCTATTCAACTCATTTAGATCTGAAATTTGGATATGTCATAGCTCTATATGTCTACTTTCTAACCTCTTTGGTCCCATGTCATTCTGATTTACATACTTCAAGATATTCAAATCTTACCTCAACTCGCTCAGTCACTAGCCCGAGTTACACTCCTGGAAGTATAAATTCACTAAAAATAGAAACTAAGCTCAAATCATGCGAAATCGGTCTCATATTAAAGCTAACAGGACAACCTTTCATTTGCCACAAGTTTCTCTCCATTTTCTTAAGTACATCTCGAGATATAAGTCCTGAAAGTTTACTTTTCTGAACTACCCTGTTTTGGCCTAGATTGGACATGGGATAACTTCCTCGAATCACTGGGAACAATTGGGGCCATAACAAACTCGGAATCTTATATTGGGGTGTTCCTCTGTGTGTAAGCTTTCTAACAAAATTGGTTTCACTCGATTTGGAGTTGTATAGGGTGAGTTATACCCTCCTCATGTCACCCTGCTCGGATGAAGATCCTGAACCCTAGGTCAAACTTCAAAAATTCGTATCTCTCTCAATACTAATCCAATAACCTTATATGATATATCTATGGAAAGCCCTGAATGTCTACTTTCATCTAAAAATGGTTTCATCGGATTTGACCGATTGTAGGCGGCGCCGTACACTCCGTCGTACGGACTGCCGTGGAACTCTTCACCAAGACAGCATCCTACTTCTCCATTCCTTCAAATCTTCTACTTCTAATCATAATCATAACTCAAGATCTCCTATTAATCCAATCATAATCCAACATATACATCCAATATATCATCAAATAATTGAAGAAAAGTGGAATCTCATATAAGTCATAGTTCAGAGAAATCAAGAATAGCAGGTGAACCCTACCTCTTTGGAGCAAGCTTTGGCTAAGTGCTGAAACTTGGAGTTTGGATGAACAAGGCTGGAACTTAGCTTGAGTCTTGGATGTGTGAGCAAGAGAAAAGAGAGCTGATGGAGAAGAGGAAAAGCAACGTGAATAATGGTCTGATTCAAAGGAGGATGGTGTGTTATATAGGCATGAGTGGGAGTTAACTTGGAAGGTTGTGATTGGTTGCCCTCTTTGTATGGTAGAATCACTCTCCACGTCGCCTAAGTGGTAGCAGTTTCTAGCATATTCTGGAAACGAAATCGGAACTCGCATCCATCCTACTTCAAGCCGGAACTCGTCCATATTACGCTTAAGGTCGCAACTCGTGTCGCTCTTACTTGAGCTTGAACTGAATCCTAACGTCGGGACTCAGACGCCTTGTTTGTGTCTTGAGGAAATCTTGCATCAATGTCGGATTCCGGAAGTCGAAAGATTACAATCACATAATTTCGGAATTCCCAATTCAAACTCGGAAACCACGTACACTGTTTTGAACCTTGTTATCTTAGGTCGGAGGTCGGAACTAATGTAACTGGCAATCCTATAATCTCGGAATAAACTCGGGAATGTCAATGCTCGATATAAAATCGGAACTCGTGTGACTGAAGGTTTACTCAAGGGTCCGAACTCGTGTCCACTAAAATTGAGCTCAACACTAAGGTCGGAAATCGGGAACGCGAGTCGCATTTCCAAACACAAGACCTTAAAGCTCGGAAGTCGTAATTTATACACTGTATGGTGTTGGTCACTTCGGAAACCGGATATACTTGTCTTGAGGCACGAAGTCGGATCTCATGGAATTACGTTCATGTGTTTGGACTTGAAGGTTAAACTCGGAAATAGTTGGAAATAATCCATACGAGGTCGGAAATCGTGAAAGGTATGAAGTCGAGAATTGGGCAAACATGAACTCGGAACTCGGAAAAATACTCTTATCTGTGTTTCAAAGACTAAGTCGGAAATCGGAATGAATCAGTCCTGAGGGCAAAGCCGAACTCGGAAATCGGGATGTTACAAGTCGCGTTTACCTATCTCTAGCTTTCACTCAACTTGTGGCGATTATGACAAGAAACAACATTCACAACTCATCTCTCGAGTGAATGTAAAACATTATATCAATTAGGTGTTGACCAGGCACCCAAAGCATTAGGTATAGTCTTAAACACTTAACTAATAAAAATAAAAAAATTGGATAACATTAAAACAAAGATAACATTGTTAAAAGTGGCTACATTAGTGCCCTAGCAAAAAAGAACTCAGTTCATGACAAAAGAGAACTCAAACAAAGCAAGAAAAGATAACAAAGCAAAGAAAGAATCCATACAAAAGAGAAGAAGTGTAGGAAGTAGATGAACATGGATATCTCCAGCTTCCATTAAGCTCTTGGAATCTTCTATTTTTCATTCCTGGACTCCCTGTGGTTCTTTTCCAAGAATTAGGATTTAGAACGGCTAAAGAAGTCCAAAGAAGTTCGTAAAAGTCCTTTAAATATGGCTCCAAATCTTCTGCCTTCACAATTCCCTCAAAAAACAAACTTTCCTTATTTATTAATGTTATGTTCGAGCCTACAACTCTGCATAAGTCACAACTGCAATGGATATCTCTTTGTTTTGAGGCTATATGCTTGAGCGTGATGTTAAGATGCTGAAATGAGTGCTCTCTGTGTCTAATGCCATGCTTAAGCTTGAGGTCCTGTGCTTGAGCATGGGTCTAATGTGCTGAAAATCTCGAGAATGTTTGCATGTTTCCCCTCTTTTGGCTTCTCTCCTTGGTTTGGGTTCTTGTACCTAAAAATAAAGAACAAAAACAAGCATTAGTATTCTAATTACTACTTAAATGTGATTGATGCACTACCGAAGCATTCAGATTCCTAATAAAACCTAGAAAGAGGAATTTCACAAACTAATATGCATGAAAGACCTAAAACAGAGAAAACCAAAGCAAAATATAACTCTTATTGAAGAGTTATCAACACCCCAAACTTAAGATTTTGCTTGTCCCTAAGCAAAACAAAATAAACCACAACTACTAAAATGGAAGACACAAATTCAAAATAATCAAAACAAAGACTCATGTGTGTCCATGTTCTGCCCAATATAATCCTCATCATTGCTTTCACAATTTAACCAAAAGGTCATGAATTAATCAAGATCCAAGCAAATGAACCATTCAATTATGCAAACACATTGTCAATGAGAGGAACCAAGTGTGTACGCAACTTAAGCAATGAAGGCCTAATTCACTTCAAACCAATGTTACAATTAAAAAGAGACAAAAACCATAATTCATTATTCACCTTCTTTGCATCCATATGAGTATCAACAAGCCAAATATCAATAAGTCTTTCCTTTAATCTTGTAATGTAAGACCAAGATTAAGATACGATGAAAGATAATAAAGTCCTTTAGGCTCAATATTACCCTTAACTTGAGGGACCCTTACCTCTAAATTCACTACTTTAGGCAACCCCCAACTTAGTTGGTTGACTAACTCCATACATATATCCTTGATGAACATTTGGCTATTGGTGGCCTTGGGATTTGGATAAGAGTTTGCTCCCCCTGATCCCATTTAAACCACTCTTTATTCTTTTTATTGCCTCCTTCCTTTTTTTTTTTTTTCATATAACTTTCCACTTTCCTATCTACAAAGCACAAACATGTAGTCCAAAATGGGGTGCTACCTTATTCCATGAATTTAGAAGCTATAGGCTAGAAAAGGTTCCAAAAAGGATAGAAATGAAAGGTATTTTAGGCTTGTAATGTGGTTCAACCAAAGAAATTATTGTCATAATTAAGGCTAAAAAGGGTGCCATAAGGTAGGTCATAGGCCTCAATGTAGGCTTGCAAACATGGCCTAGATCCTTTCTAATGCTAGAATTCATTCACATATATCTCAAAAGGGCTTCAAATTCAAAGGTGCATGTCTCAACCTAATTACGGCATTAAAGCGCGGTGATCACCAAGGTGCTTATTCGAATCAAATGTGCATGATATGTGATTCTTTCCCATAAAATAATGAAAGCACAAGATAATTTTTTTCTACCTCAAATCAATATCAATAGTAACTAAGGGGTTAAAAAGCAGAGCAAACCATCACATCATACGAATGGAACCAAACAACTTAGAGGACACAAAAAGTAGCAGGAAGATACATCAAATACTCTAAAAGTAACTAAAAATGGAAAATCTTTATACATATATACATATATATAGCAATGAAAATAACTAAGAAAAACTAGCAAAACAACTAAAATAGCATATATATGCTTTCTTATACCCTTAACTTAAAAATGTGCATTTTCCATAATGCATAAAAATGGAGAACAAGAAAAGGGTGCGAGAAACTCCCATACTCATCATCCTTGTCATCCTTCGGGTCTTGTGCTTTATCGAGAGGGTCGGCCAGAGGCATAGGTGAGGAGAGTGGGTGATGCGGCTTCAGCAAGTATACGGGGTCATACAAGTAATAAAGTGATGAAAAAGAGTATTGTTCCCATGTGGATAGATCAAGTATCAAATAGTCTAAGAGAATGACTATTTGGATGGAATGAATTCACAGACGAAGAAATTAAAATTTGAATAAAATAAAATAAATAAGAAAAATAGTAATGTAGATAGATGATAATTAGGTGGACAAATGCAATGGGATGAGCACTAGAGCTAATTAATTTCATCTATTATAAACATATTTACTATGAATTTCTGTTAATCAGTTTCTATCCTAATTAACTCATGGTGGGTTCCCTTTAATTTATTCCGAGCCTTTCTCGAGGTCAAGCAATACTCTTTATCCTAAACCGATAGCCTAATCTCTTAGCACAAACTAATCTAGATAAAGATTGAAGCTCTATGGGTTCCTATGTTGACCGCATGAATCACGTTTGTCTATCCCTAGTTTTCGTTCAGCTCATTAGGTTTATGTTAAGTGGCTTTATTCACAAACCTTTTCTCGAGTTATTGTTAAACCCCAAATTAATCAATTGTGATCAAACAGTCAAAGACATTAAGCACAAGCAAAAATACTAAGCAACTAAAATAGAAACAAGGTTAACATTAATTCATAAGTAAAATTGTCATACAAAAAGAGTCCATTAATGCCCTAACAAAAGAAAGTTAGTTCATAACTAAATAAAAGAAAACAATGGAAGAGTATGAAGATGAGGTAACAAAAGAACTAAGCAACATAAAGAATTATGGCTACAAACAAGGAACTCTGATGAATTTGGATTTCTTTATGTTGAAGTTGAGCTATAGAATTCTTGAATCTTCACCTTCATTCTCTAAAGTGGAAGCCTTTTGGTCTTGGGAAATGTTCAGAGGTGTCAAGATATGTTTCTAGACTCTAAGTGTTTGCCTTTTATAGTTCGTGAGTCCCTCTTCTAGAAGTTAGGCCTGAGTCCATTAAAATTTGCAGTCGGGGTCACGCTATAGTGCAAGTGTCGCACTATAGCGCAACAAATGCTCAAAACAAGAGAGTGTGCTGTCAATGTTATGCTATAGCGCAACTAAAAGTGTCCTAGCCTATAATAGAGTTGCGCTATGGCACAACAAATCATGCTTTAGCATGTTTGTCTAATAATGCTAGCTTCTTTTACATACTTTTAAGCTCTATAACAATTAGAATAGTTGAAATTTACCCTCAGAGGTAGAAATACAATTGTAGATTTTTTAGTAAGCTTTCCAATGTAGCAAGAGCCACCTCAATTAGAGTTTTGTAGCTCAAGGTATGGGCAAAATACTAATAAAAGGTCAGACTTAACAACATAAGAGACAAGATGATGCATAAATCTTGTTTTACCTTTTTTTCCTAGAAGACTTGAGAATTGGAAAAAGTGTCTAGCAATAAAGTTTGAGATCTTCTCTTCTTTGCAAAGAATCTTGAATCATCATAATTCAACTTCTAGAGAGCTAGATATTGAATTTCCAATGCTGAAATATCCTGATTTCGTGTAAAATAAGCTCTCTCAAGGCTCTAATTTCCAATTTGAGTGCTTGTACGTAATGACAATTAGACAAAAACATAAATTAGTATCTAAATCACACTAGAAAAGACCTTAAATCAAAATAATCAACTAAAAAAAGCTAAAATATTAAATAAATTCAGGAAACTAAAGTCTGAAACTAAATAAAATACAACAAAAATAACTCACAATAAGGAGTTATCACAACCCCTAACTTAAGAACTTGTTTGTCCCCAAGTAAGACTTAGACAAAACTAAAACCAAGACTAAAGAAAAACAAAAGACTCAAACAAATTAGTAACACAAAAGATTCACTATACAAAATGTCCAACCGGAAGTTGTTGCCTATGAAAATCCTCATCATTGCTCCGCGACTTAACTACAAAGTATCCAAGAATCCAAATCTAAGTATCAAGACCATTTAATTGTATAACCACATTATCAAGAGAAAGGATCAAGTGTTTGTGTGTGTACAAGGAAAGCAACGAAGAGTTGACTCACCCTATGCCCATGCAATGTTTAAGAAGAAACAAAATCATCATAATATTCATAATCCTCTCTCTCTCTATCTCTACACGAATCCTACTTAGTGAAAGATCAAAAAGACTTTTTATTAACATGTAATGGTAGGCCAAGGTAATGGGTATGATCGAATAGTTAAGCTGAATATTTTCCTTAACTTAAGGAACCTCACCTTTAACTTATTTTCCTTGAGGTACCTCCAACTTAGTTGCTTGGTAACCAATATGCTTTTCTTATTGAACCTTGGCTTTCATTTTCCTTCCATTACCATCCTTTTTTCTTTTTCTTTCTTTACTCTTCATGTCTCCTTCCTTCTTTCTCTTTTTTTTCCCCTAAATTTCTCCCAATCCACTTATGACTTTGGAAAGCATGAGGTTGTGGTAGTGCAAGTATTATCCTATTCAAATGAGTTTAGAAGCTAAGGTTTGAGGGCAAACTATGGGATCAAAGAAGGGGAAAAAAGGAAGGGCACTAGACTCATAATGTAGCTTAATCTAAGAATAGGTTTTAAGGCCCAAATAGGGTGACTAAAGGTCAATGAAGCTTAATTATGGCTACCAAACATGGCCTAAATCACTTCCAAGACTAAGATTCACTCATATATATTACAAGAGAGATTCATGTAAATAAATATGAATGTCTCAACCTAAATAAAGCATAAAAGCATAAAGATCTCGACTCTAAGCTGTTAACTTTTATCAAAGTGCAAGAATATGATCTTCCCCAATTCAATAGTAAATGCGCAAAAAGATTTTCAAGACTCAAATCAAGATCCAAAGTTACTTAAGAGTTAACAAATAGAGCAATATTTTACATCATAGGCATAGGCTAACAATAACCAGTTGACCAACAAAAAAAGAAATAACTAAAAATAAGAAAACTAACAACTAAAAAAATAAACAACATAATGAACTAAACTAACAAAAGGAAAAAGGAACAAATAAGAAAGTGTAATAATGGACTTTCCTAAACCCAACTTTAAAAATATGCATTGTCCCTAATGCATGAAAATAAATTCAAAAAAGGGTAAGGAAAGTGACTTCCTAGATCTAGTCATCATCATCCACAAAGGCCTCAAATTCGCACTCTGCAGCAACGGGCTTGCATTATAGTGCAAGTCATGTGCTGTTGCCGCTGCTGGTTCTGCATCTTTTCTCTTGCACGCCCATGGTGGCTTCTTCCTTCACTTATGCACTTCCTAATTGCTCCATCAAACCTACAAAACAAAAGTGGATGAAATAAAATCAATCAAAAATAAAATTCTATCTAAAATAGCAAAAAAAAAAAAAAAGGAAAACACAAAACAAAAAATAAATAAAATAAAAGACTAGGAGGGTTATCTCCCAACAAGCACTTTGGTTTAATATTCCTAAGTTAGACATAGGCTTATCAGTTAAGATGGTTGTTTCCTCCTTTTTTTTTGGTGATTTGTCACCAAGGTAATGGTTCTTCTTCCTAAGTATCAATAAGATAGAATTTGGCGTGAATGGCAAGTGGAGAGCTTCTGATGGCTTGCGAGTTAGCTTAAGATCATCATCCTTTATCTTTTTCCTTTTCTTCCTTACTTTGATCTTCATCAATTAAGATTTCCAAGGAGAAGTGACATGTGATACAAGACATGAGTTGCTCAAAGAGGTATATTATTTGTACACCTAAAAAGATGGACACCCCCAACACATTCTCTCTGTTTTTTCTCTCTCTATTAATTATTTCACTCATTTCATTTTCTTTTACAATTTTTTTCTCTCTTTTCTTTTTGGGTGTCCAAGGGTGTCTACCAACCTAGTGATAGAAAAAACATTTCTCTAACTCAAATTAGCTTCTACTACATTTACTTGGAAGCAAGAGTTAGCTTCAAAAGGAGGTATGGTTGCTTCAAACACTTTGAATGTAACCTTCTCTTCTTAAATGCGTAATTCAAGCTTTCCCTTTGCTACATCAATCAAAGCTCTTCCAGGAGCTAAGAAAAGTCTTCTAAGGATGGGTGGGACTACCCTATCTTCCTCCATATCAAGGACAATGAAATCCACCGGAAAGATAAATTTGTCCACTTTCACTAGCACATTCTCCAATACACCCCTTGGATCTTTTAACTTTGGAGGTAGCTTATTTTGTAATATGGCATTGTACTCCTCAGATAGCACTATGGTCTCATCATGCTTGAGCTTACTTTTGCGAGAAAATATATCTTTCATAAATTTGGCATAGCTCCATATTTGCTACAGAGCTTCTAGGAGGGGAATATGTGTAGTTTCTTAAATACCTTTAAGAACTTGAAGTACTACCTCTGTCTTTCCTCCTTTTGTTTGACTTCAACCTTTGTGGATATGGAATTGAAGATTCATAAGTAGGAGGTGCCACATATGTAGAACTCTTCTCTTTTTCTCCTATACCTTTACTACGCCTCATGGGGATTTCATACTTCTTCTTCTTTGATGTCTACTCCTTAGTGATGGCTCCTCTTCTTTTGGCTTCTTAGGCTCTGCCAACTTTTTTCCATTTCTCAGAATGATTGTGTTTTCTTGCTCTCTAGGATTTGTCATGGTGTTATTAGGCAAGGAACCATGTGGTCTCTCCAATAGCTACTTAGAGATTTGTCCCAATCGAATCTTAATGTTCCTGATGAAGGCTTCATTATTCTTGAGGTAGGCATCATATTGCTTGAATTTTGCCTTAATTCTATCCACAAAATCAGAGTCGGTTTACATGAGTTATTGGAACATGTTTTCCAGGTTGGGCTTCATCTCTTAAGCTAGCGGGTTATATGAGTGTCTGGGTGCACCGTAATTCCCATGCTACTGACCGGCGTAGGTGTGATCTCTGAATCTAGGAACATAGGTGCTTGAATGGAAGCTATGCCTCTGAGCATTCATATAGTTGACTTGTTCATCAGAGGTGGGCTCTGCAGTGCACTCTCCATTCAGATGATTCCCATGGCAAAAATCATAGCACAAGACTGATGCTAGTGAAGTGCTGTTAAGCATATTGTTTTTGAATGACTACATTTTGGATAGATATGGCCTGCATCGAGGCTAAGAGGGTAGTAATGGTGTCAACTTCTAAGACTCCCCTCTTCTGAGTTCTCTCACTAGGCCTCTGATAATTGTTGCTAGCCATTACTTCAATAACTCCCATGACTGCTCTGGTGTCATATTATTCAGAGAGCCATTAGCTGCTGTATCTACCATAATTTGGGTAGACATCAGGAGACCATTATAAAGTGTTTAAACTTGTATTCAGATTAGGATGCCATGAGGTGGGAACTTAGCTTATAGTTCCTTGTATCTCTCCCAAGCCCATAAAAAGACTCTCCTACTACCTGGGTAAAAAAAGGTGATGTCATTCCTCTTCTTAGAAGGCTTAGCTAGGATAAAGTACTTCTCTAAGAATTTCCTGGCCACCATCTCCTATGTAGTGGGTGTTCTTTGAGGTATAGACTTCAACCAGGCTCTGGCTTTGTCCCTCAATGAAAACTAAATAATCTTAGCTGAATAGTATCATCTGTGACACCATTAATTTTTATGGTGTCAGACATCTCTAGAAACGTAAGGAGGTGTTTATTGGGATCTTCACTAGGCAGTCCAACAAATTGGCACTTTTGTTGCATGAACTGAATGAGTGATGTCTTTAGCTCAAAGTTGTTTGCTTGGACTGGCAGCCTCACAATACTAGATGACCTTGGAGAGTGGGTGCCTAGTAATCTTTAATGGCTTTATCATTCTACTCATTTTCCTCAGCCATGTTGGTCTCTTAAATCTCCTTAACTATTCTTCGTTCTTTCCTGAGTTGATGCAAGGTATGCTTGATGTCTAGATCAAAGACTAAATCTTCCACAGAATGGCTTTTTCGCATAAACTACAAAAATAGAACATAAGAACAACTGAAGGTAGGAGTAAAATAAAAACAAAACAAAAAGAAAATTAAATTTTAAAGTCCAATCTAATATTCTGTCAACTAAGAATAATATTGATACTATCTCTGGGAACGGCGCCAGAAACTTGATATGACTCTGGCAAGTATACCGGGTCATACAAATAATAAAGTGATAAAAAAAAGTATCATTCCCACTAGGATAGATCAAGTACTAGACAGTCTAAGAGAATGACTATTAGATAGAAAGAATTCATGGATGGAAAAAATTAAAATTTGAATAAAATAAAATAAATAAAAAAGATAGTAATGTACATAGATGCTAATTAAGTGGTCAAATGCAATGCGATGAGCACTAGAGTTAATTAATTTCACCTATTGTAGATATATTTACGATGAATTTCTATTAATTGGTTCCTATCCTAATTGACTTACGGTTGGTTCCCCTTGATTTATTCCTATCCTTTTTCAAGGTCAAGTAATACTCTTTATTCTAAACTGATTGTCTAATCTTTTAGCACAAACTAATCTAGATAAAGATTGAAGCTCTATGGGTTCCTATGTTGATAGTAACGAGCCATATTTATCTATCTCTAGGTTTTGCTCAACTCATGGTATTTATGTTAAGAAGTTTTATTCACAAACCTTCTCTTGAGTTATTGTAAATCCCCAAATCAATCAATTGACCAAGCAATCAAAGGCATTAAGCACAAACAAAAAACACTAAGCACTTGAGGTAGAAACAAGATTAATATTAATTCATAAGTAAATTTGTCATACAAAAAGGGTCCATTAACGCCCTTGCAAAAGAAATTTAGTTCATGACTAAAGAAAAGAAAACAATGAAAGAGTATGAAGATGAAATAACAAAAAAAACTAAGCGCCATAAAGAATTATAGCTATAGATAAGGAATTCTGATGAATCTGGATCTCTTCATGTTGAAGTTTAGCTATGGAATCCTTGAATTTTCACCTTCACTCTTTATAATGGAAGTCCTTCAGTCTTGGGAAGTGTTCAGAGGTGTCAAGATGTGTTTCTAGACTTTAACTATTTTCCTTTTTATAGTCTATAAGCCCCTCTTCTCAAAGTTAGGCTCGAGCCCATTAAATTTTATAGTTGGGGTTGCGCTATAGCATAGGTTTTGTGCTATAGTGTAAGGAGTACTCAAGACAGGGGCGTGTGCTATCAATTTTATGCTATAGCACAAGTAGTTGCACTATATCATAGCTAAAAGTGTCCTGGCCTGCAATAGGGAGCAAATCACGTTATAGCGCATTTGCCTGATAGCGTTAACATCTTTTACATACTTTGAAGCTCTATAATGATTAGAATAGTTGGAATTTGCCCTTGAAGGTAGAAACAATTGTAGATCTTTGAGTAACCATTCCAACGCAATAAGAACCACCTTAGTTGGAGTTGTGCAGCTCAAGGTATAGGCAAAACATTGATAAAAGATCATATTTGACAGCATCAGAGATAATATGAAGTTTCAATCTTGTTTTGCTTTTTCCTCCTAGAAAACTTGAGAACTGGAAAAGTGTCCAATAACAAAAGTTGAAATCTTCTTTTCTTTTTTCCAAATAACCTTGAATCATCATAATTCGACTTTTGGAGGGTTAGATATTGAATTTCCAATGCTAAAAGGTCTTGATTTCATGTAAGATAAGTTCTCTCATGGCTCCAAATTCCAACTTGAATGCTTATACCTAATAAAAATTAGACAACAATATAAATAAGTATCTAAAACATGATGAAATGAAAATCACACTTGAAAAGACCGTAAATCAAAATAACCAACTAAAACTAGCTAAAACATTAAATAAACTTAAGTAACTAAAGAGTAAATTTAATAAAATAAAATAAAAATAACTCATTATAGGGAGTTATCAGTAGGCAACTATGGAAAGAAATCTAGAGGAGCCTGCATCCGATTATGGCTTCCAATGTCCTCATGTCAGTAGCCACAGAAGTTGGCTGTTAACTCGGAGCCCAAAATTGACTGTTGACATGGTTTCGGTCTTGGTTCTGAGCCAGCTAGAACTCATGCATATCAAGCCACAATGCCTAAATTTCATGATAGATGGGTTGCAAGTTCTATTGTGGAGGCTCGATTGAGGCATTTGTAGGTGCAAGTTTAGGTGCTAGTGGAGGCAGAAGTAATGCTTTATCTTGAGGGTTTTCCTCTAAATTTACTAGAGCTCTAGGTGGTGTCCTTCTCAGGACATAACTAATGGTGGCATCAATCAATAGGTCCTCAAAATGAAAAATCTCCTCATTCGTAGCAACCACAACACCCGCTTGCAAGGCCATGGTTGTGATAGTTGATAGAAAGTGTAACACCCTCCCAAGCACAATACTATGCTTAAGTCATAGTACCATATTCGGGAGTTATTACTGTTTCTTGAACGAACCTTGTCTGACAGGAACCTTTGATCGTCTCCACTTATCCTAGTCAAATCCGCCTAGGATGACATCTTTAGGATTTCTTGAACTATCTAGAGATAATACGAAAATAAACATAAGAGTAAGAATTTAAAATTCTCAGTAGGATTCTCTAAACTATCATACATAGTATTATCATTATTATCTCCAACTGCTTTGGTTTATTATGAAAAAAGGTGAACATGTCATATAAACTTTTCAGTTTTATAGTTTGAAAACATAATATCTGACAGAGAGTTTATTTTATTCATGCACTTGAAAAATAGAGTAAGAATCGCAGCATGAGTATAGCGAATTGAGAGAAATTTCATAATAATAATAATACTATAACTTGCAATGTCATAATAATGATAACCAAACATAGCTTTGCATATGCGATAGCTCGTCATAAAATCATGCATATGCTTCCTTTGCTTTCTTCACTTGACATACCTAGACATTATGTACCACCGTTCCTAGGGAATCTGCATGCATATGTGTTTATTTTTAACCTTTTCTACTTTTGGGTAGCCTGATCTAGAAATAAGCTCAATTCATGACCATTGTCATATAGTACCAAGCCGCAAGGGGATCCACGTGCCTCTAGATTGGAGGGACTCAACTGGCCAACTACCTTCAACATAAAAGGACCCAATAATTTTAGCTGCCTTTACAAAAAGAGACCCAATGTGCAACTACCTTCAAGTGAAGGGACCTACATTTAATCTTTTAACTGCCTTTATAGAGAGGGACCAAAATATATATATACTTTCTTTATTCATATGCAATTTTGCATGCTTTCATAAGAATAATCATGACAATGTCATCATAAAATGCTCATGTATATTTTTAAATATTTACT
Organism: Pterocarpus santalinus; assembly: GCA_031439595.1. Classification (NCBI taxonomy): domain Eukaryota; kingdom Viridiplantae; phylum Streptophyta; class Magnoliopsida; order Fabales; family Fabaceae; genus Pterocarpus; species Pterocarpus santalinus. The sequence goes on along the minus strand of CM062532.1, from coordinate 19,486,024 downwards.
TTCAAACATTATTGCATGTAAAAGTGTTCGGAGGTGGGTTACCTATAAGGACTCAGAACCGAGATTGGGATCTCAAATTGCTCTTGATGTGATCGGCCAGTTAATGAAGTAGAGGTCTACAACGATAGGGGTATCTGCAAGGACTTCGATGCTCAAATCAGTGAGTGCATGTAAGTGTATGAGAGGTAGGTAGAAGAAGTACCTGACGTCTGTAATAAGACTCATATATATGAGTAAGTAGTTGAGAAGATAAGAATATCATTCCGCCATTGTAGGAAATAACTCGGGACATCCATTAGCTTGGGGTTAATGGATGGGTCCGAGTTTATTGGCAACACGCAAGGTAATTACTGTCTCGCAATGTTAGAGGGTCGTTATACTCAATCTGAACTCAGGCCTCGATCAGGATTTGGACCCTAGTTCAGATGGGATCCGAGATAGGCCTCAAGTAGTGATGAGTCCGACATCCAATTGGGCTTAGTTATTGGGCCGAGTTGGCCTCATATACTACAATCCGAAACAGTGCCCCCAACTCAGTGACCGAGTTGACGTCGTCGGGTACCAAGTTCTTCGTGACTTTTTGAGATAACATTCTATGTTCCGAGAAAGGTCGTCACCTTTCAAATGATTTGATGTTTGCATGTGGCAATATCTTAGGTCTTCAGGAAACGGTGATGTTTTTTCACCTCGCGAGTCACGTCTCGTTGCCCCAAGTGGACGTATGTCATTTTGGTGCCTTGTTTCAAGTGCCTCATCATTTTGGCGCCTCATCAAGTGCCCTAGAGAACTGGTGTTCACTACTGCTCCCGATGAAGCAGCCCCGATGGCCCAACCTTCGAAGAAACAAAAATCAAAGAAGGTGGCCAAGGAGAAGGCTGTGGTTACCGACCTTGAAGGCTTTCCCTCGTTGAAAGAAAGGTCGGAAATCCACATGATGGACAAGGATTTTCCTTATCCTGACTTCATGGATAAGGAGCTGATGGTCCTTATCCTCCTCGAACATCTTAAAGGTGATGGTGAGAACTTAGCCGCCAAGTTCCAATGGACTGGGCGTGCTATGTTGAAATCGGCAACCTTACTCCGATACTCGGAGCTAGTCATTACTTCCGGCATTTGAGCTAAGGATGAGGTCAAAGTCTTGAAGGAAAACTCTTTCTTCTTCGAGATGAGAAGTCGGCTTTGGAGAAGACCAAACAGGACAATATCAATGAGCTAAAGGAGGCACTTGAGTCGAAAGACAAGCAACTGGAGGATTCCCAATCTTGGGTGTCGGAACTTGAGAGGACTTGCACTAACTCTTTTGAGGCTGCTGTTAGAGTGAGGGGCGAGATGGCTCGAGTGGAGTAGCTATAGGCGAAGTTAGCCGAAGAAATTAAAGAGTCTCTTTTGGAGCAGTGCCAGATTGTTTGTCCAAACACTGATTTCAACAAGGTAGGCTTGGACCAAATCGTGGTCGATGGTTGAATCATGGTAGCTCCGGAAGAAGATGATGAAGGCATCAAAAACCCTGAAGCTGATTTGGTGAATTCGGCATCCGACTCTTGACCCGCTTGTAATTTTTATTTTGTATTGCCCTATTGCGAGTTCTTCTTGTAATGAATATTTTCCCGGTCTCCGGGGTCTTAAACTTTCCTTATTTTATGGTTTTATCTGCTGCCAACTTTGTTGATTGATGTACCTATTTTTCGCTTAAGTTATACCTTGAAGAGAATATTGGCAGCACCTTATTATTTTACTGAACTGGATGTTATCCGAGTTGGATTTCCTTGTAGGCTAGAACTTAAGGTTTTCTTTTGTTTGCTTAAGTTAGCACAGAGGGCAGGACTGACAGAAAGTATAACATCGGATTTTTACGCGTGCCCCCGAGTTTGTTTACTTTGGGATTTTGCAACTGCGTATCCGAGTTGCTATACTGGGATCCATTTTTCTCGACTAAGGGGTGATCAATCCCTTATGAGTACAAAAGTGGGTTGAGGGTGTTAAATAACAACCACAATGAGTGCAATGAGAAATAAAAGGTGAAGATGATGACAAATAATCAAAATAATGAATGTGAAATGGGATAAAATTATAGCAAAGATAATGTATAAAAGCAGAATAAAGATAACATGTAAAAGTAAGAAATAGAGAAGAATTTACTAGATACTGCTCGGCCCACGGTATTCTGCCTTATTAAAACCTTCCCATGAAAACCCAGTGGGACAAAATCTAAGGGAGGAAAAAGAGTACAGATACTTCACGTGGTATACACATTAAATGAAAAATTTCTGGAGATTGGAGGAGTTCCATGACCTCAAAATTTTTGTGCCTGATAGTCTAGAGAGTTTGTATGCCTCCTTTCTTAAGATGTCAATAACTCTATATGGGCCTTCCCAATTTGCAGCTAATTTTCCATGGCCCACAAAAGGCTTTCCAATGTCAATACCTCGGAGAACCAATTCACCTTTGTTGAATGTCTGAGGTATTACCTTGGTGTTGTATCTTTGGGAGATTCGATATTTCAGCACCTTTTCCCTTAAATGAGCCATTTCCCTTACTTCGTTGGACAAGTCGGATTCCTTCCGAAGTGGTTGATGGCATGTAGGTCGGAACATGATGCGAGGGCTTAACTCTTTGACTTCGATTGGTATCAGTACGTCCACCCTGTAAGTCAACTTGAAAGGGGGTTTCCCTATTATCGAATGTAGGGTGGTTCAGTAGGACCATAGAATGCTTCCAAGCTAGTCGACCCATGCCCCTTCGGCCTTGTCAAGTCTCTTCTTCAACCCTTGTAAGATGACTTTGTTAGCGGCTTCGGCTTAACCATTTGCTTGGGGGTGCTCGACCGAAGTGAAGTGGTGTTTCACCTTATGGCTCGAGAGGAATCCTTAGAACTTTTGATATATAAACTAAGCTTCGTTATCGGTAATGATGGAGTCGAGTATTCTGAAGCGAGTGAAAATGTTCCTCCATATGAACTTTTGAGCTTGGGTGGCAGTGATGGTGAAAAGTGGCTCTGCCTCTATCCATTTCATAAAGTAGTCTATTGCCATGATTAAGTATTTCACTTGTCTCGAGGCAAGTGGGAAGGGACCTAGGAGGTCGAGTCCCCACTTGCTGAAAGGCCAGGGGGATATGATCGAGGTTAGTTCATCGGAAGGAGCGAGGTGAAAAGTGGCATATTTCTAGCAGCTCAAGCACTTCTGTGCATACTCGACCGTGTCCTTAATCATAGACGGCCAATAGAATCCAGCTCGTAATATTTTCAATGCGAGCGACTTTCCTCCGATATGGTGGCAACAAGAACCTTCGTGGACTTCCTCAAGAATAGCAGGAGCCCGATCTAGTCCCACGCACTTTAGCAGTGGCTGAGACAGTCCCCCTCTGAATAATTGTTTGTTGATGAAGGTATATTAAGAGGCTTCTCTGGCTAGCCTCCTGGCGTCGACGGGATCTTCTGGTCGGGTTCCATTCCGCAAGTATTGAATAATCGGGGGTCATCCAGTTTGGAACTCTGTCGATGGATAAGGTCAGAAGAGGATCTATTATTGAGAAGAGCTTCAAAGTCTCTTGGATCAAACTCTGGTTATTTTCTCTAGGCTTAGTGCTTGCCAGCTTGGAGAGGATGTCGGTTTTGACATTCTCTTCCGTGGGAACATGTCGGAACTCCACACCCGTAAACTCTTTTATGTGCTCTCTTACTTTCAAAAGGTAATTTTGTAACAGAATATCTTTAGCTTGGTATGTCCCGATAACTTGGGAAGTAACGACTTGAGAGTCGTTGCATACCGAAAGTCAGGATACTCTGACGTCTTTAGCTAACTTCAAGCCAGTAATGAGGGCCTCATATTCGTCCTGGTTATTGGAAACCGAGAAGTTGAATTTAATTGAGAGCTTAATGATTATTTTGCCTTCTTTTTCCAGGATCGCCCTTACTCCGCTTCCCTTCGAGCTGGAGGCTCTGTCCACATGCAGCGTCCATGCTGGTTCTGGGTATCCACATTATCCACTATTTCGATTAAGAAATCTGCCAGTGCTTGAGCTTTAATGGCCGTCCTTGGTTCGTATTGGATGTCGAACTCTGAAAGTTTCACAGACCATGATACTATCCTACCTGCCAAGTCCAATTTTTGTAGGATTTGTCGGATTAGCTAGTCAGTTTAGACGATGAATGTATGGGCTTAAAAATATTGGCGGAGCCTTTGTGCTGCTCTAACTAGGGCCAGGGCAACTTTCTCAATTTTCTGATATCTTGTCTTGGGGCCTTGTAGTACTTTGCTGATGAAGTATACAGGGTGCTGTTGTCGAGAATCTTCCCGGACCAGCACCCCGATTATAGCGGCATTGCTAACTGACAGGTAAAAGAATAATGGTTTCCCAACTTCCAGCTTACTCAGTATAAGAGGGCGAGAAAGATATTCCTTGAAGTCAGAGAAAGTGGTTTCACACTCTGGCATCCACTCAAAAGTATTCCCTTTTTTTAAGAGAGAAAAGAGGGGAATGGCTATCCAAGCAAACACAGCCATGAATCTCGAGAAGGAGGCAATTCTTCCCGTGAAACATTGTACTTCCTTCACTGTTGTCGGACTTTTCATTTCAAGAATTGCTCGACACTTGTCGGGGTTTGCTTCAATTCTCTAATGTGTGAGCATGAATCCCAGGAATTTTTCGGCTTCCACAGCAAACGCGCACTTGTGCGGGTTTAGTCTCATGTTGTGCTGTCGGAGGCAACTAAACATGACCTCAAAGTCGGACAGGAGACTCCCTTCTTCTCTTGTCTTGATCAACATGTCGTCGATATAAACCTCTATCAAATCTCCGATCAGCTCCACAAATACCTTGTTCATAAGCCTCTGGTATGTGACTCCTGCATTCTTTAAACCAAATGGCATAACCTTGTAACAATAGTTGGCCATCGGAGTTATGAAAGCTATTTTTTCTTTGTCCAGGTGACACATTGGGATTTGGTTGAATCCAAAGTAAGCGTTCATGAAGGTGAGCAATCAAAAATCGAAGGCGGCATCTACCAACCCGTTAATGCTTAGTAAGGGGTATGGGTCCTTTGGGAAGGCTTTGTTTAGGTCGGTGTAATCGATACACATTTGCCATTTTCCATTGGATTTTTTGACAATCATGACGTTAGATAACCATGTCAGGTATACTACCTGGCATATGAACCCGACGTTCAGGAGACTTTGGACTTATTCTTGGATTGCAAGGGCTTTATTTGGGCTCATTTTTCTTCTCTTGTGAGCTACCGATTTTAAACTGGAGAAGATGGAGAGTCGGTAGGACCTGAACTCTAGGCTGATTCCGGGCATATCGGTTGCAGTCCAAGCGAGCAAATTTACGTTGGACTTGAGGAAGGTGACTAGGTCTTATTTCAACATGGTCGGAAGGTTTTTATTAATCAGAGTTGTTTGCCCACTTTATTTTCCGATTTGGATATCTTCTAATTCGCTATCTAGCTCTGATCTTTCTCTTTCAACTTTCCTTGTATCCAAATCTACCATCATGACTTTTTAAGCATTGGCGGTCGGGCGTTACCTTGGGACACTTTCTTTTGCTGCCTTTGAATCTCGAGGCTGGTGTTATAGCATCGTCAAGTCGTGACTTAGTCTGCTTTTACCGTGGCGATTTCTCCTTTGTCAGTAAAAAACTTCATTGTCAGGAATGCCGTTGAGATAACAGCGACTACCTTGTTCAACGTCGGCCTCCTGAGTATCAAGTTGTAGGCCGAGGGGAAGTCGACAACTAGAAAATTGACTTTAACCGTCCAGGTTTTAGGTCGAGACCCCAGGGTCAATGGAGGGTGATGAACCCCTGGGGGTGGACTTTCTGCCCGAAAAATCCGATCAACTTTCCTTATGTGTTTGGAGGTCGACGTTATTCAATCTGAGCTTATCAAATGCATCTCAAAATAAAATGTCCACCGAGCTTCCTTAGTTGACGAATACCCTTTTTACTTTAGCATTGACCATTGCTACAGAAATCACTATAGGGTCATTATGTCCGAGGATCATGCCTTCTAAGTCAAAGCTTAAGAAGACTATATCCGGTGTTGGCAGTGATGTTGGCACTGGCTTTTTTATCTTTCCTGATGATACATTGAGGACTTCTTGCAAATGCTTTTTTCGGGATGACTTAGTTGTTCCACCACCCACAAAACCTCCGGCGATAACATTAATTGTCCTGATAATCTGTTCTTCGTCATTACCTTAATTTCCTTCTGGTTTCGAGATTTTCTGACTCCTCAAATTCCGCCTGTCTTCGTCCCCTTGATCAGACACTCGTCTTCTTCGCGGATTTCTTTAGGAAGCCACGTATTTTGCCAATCTGCCTTCCCTTATCAATTATTCTACAGCATCTCGGAGGTCGTAGCAATCCTTGGTTTTGTGCCCAAAGTCGTTGTGATATTCACAGAATAAGGGCTTGTTTGTGTTCGCCCTCATCTTGAGAACTTCTAGGTTGGGAAACCTTTCGACCTGACCGACTTCTCGGAACAGCTCGGATCGGGATATGTTAAGGGTTTATATTCGTTATATTTACCAGCCCTTGAACATATGTCCTTTCTCGGGTGTTCATCTTGGCCGTCGGCCTTTTTGTCAGATTGGTGCCTTCCTGGATTGGTTGTGGCTTTCTCTATTTCCTTAACAAAGATATACTTCTCTGCTCTAATTTGTATTTCTTCGGGGGATTACAGTAGCCTTTTGGACAATGAAGTTTTAAATGGTCCAGGTCGTAGTCCATTTAGCAACGTTAGAATTTCTGCTTGAGTCTGTACCTTGTCAACAGGCAAAGTTTTGGCATTATATCACTCGAGGAAATCTCGAAACGACTCATTTTGCCGTTGATGTAGGCCGAGGAGGTTGGAAACCGGCTTAGATTTGAACCTTTTAGTAGTGAAGTAGGCCAGGAATAACAAAACGATGTTGAAAAATCGATTAATCGACTTGGATGGAAGAGAGTTGAACCATTTGAGTGCAGCTTTTTTCAAAGTGATCGAGAATGCTCGGCATCTAATGGGATCTGAGACTCCGGCCAGCACCATCCTTGACTTGAAAGTATCTATATGCTCTTGGAGGTCAGTACTCCCGTCATAAGGCTCCATCTCGGAGGGGGACTTGAAACCTTTGGGTCGGCTATGTTCCTATAATGAAGTTGGAGAATGGCATGTCGTTACCATCCTTGGCAACCTCATAACATTTCGAGCCGCGCCTTGCATGCCTACCATCGTACCGAAGATGAGGTTGAGATTTGGAGTTTTTGAGGTGGCGACGAACACTTCCCACCCGAGGTTCTTTACGGCTGTTGGCTGTGCTCCCACGTGGTGAGTTTCCATGATGATAGCGTTCTGTGTTGCAGCTGCGTTCTCTCGGATTTCGGCCTCCAAAATGGTTTGGACTTCTATCATGGTGGCATCGATGCTGTTCCTAGCATCATTTTCAATCGGCTTCTTTCATGCGATCCAAATTTTGTTCCAGCTTTTGGATGCTGGTGGCTTGCTCTCGTATCAAGGTTAGCAATTCAACAAGCGAGTGGGTGTTGGCCTGAGGGCAGATTTCCACCCTGGAGGCAACCACGTTTCCCGTAGCCCAGATGAGAGAATGGTGAACCGCTGAGTTCTACTAGTGGTGGTGGTCTTTGGCATCTAAAGCCAAATTAGAAGCTGTGCGACTATCCACTGGCGGTTGGTGGTTACTTGCGGGGCCATGTGCTGCCATGTGTTCCTACCTAGGGTGTGAAGACATTAGTGTGAATTACGCCATGGCATGATGGTAAGCAGCGTTTGAGTTTCCCACAGACGGAGCCAATGTTTGGAGGTGGGTTACCTGTAAGGACTCCGAACCAAGATTGGGATCTTAAACCACTCTTAACGTGATCGGCAAGTTGATGAAGTAGAGGTCCAGGCGATGGAGCTACCTGCAAGGACTCCGATGCTCAAGTTAGTGAATGCAGGTAAGTGTATGAGAGGTATGTAGAAAAAGTACTTAAAATCCGTAATAGGACTCATATATATGAGTAAATAGTTGAGAAGATGGGGATATGGTTTCGCTATCATAGGAGATAACTCGGGACATCCATTAGCTTGGGGTTAATGGATGGGTTCAAGTTTATTGGCAACACGTAATGTAAGCACTGTCCTGCAATGTTAGAGGGTCGTTATACTCAATCCGAACTCGGTCCTCGATTAGGATTTGGACCCTAGTTCATAAGGGATCCGAGATAGGCTTCGAATAGTGATAAGTCGACATCCAATTGGGCTTAGTTATTAGGCCAAGTTAACCTCGTACACTATAGTCCGGAACAAAAAGTTTTCCATATTCATAATTATATAGATATTTATATCATGAATTCTTATAATATAAACTCTCATAATTTTGTAAACTTCTGCCGAAAATTCGGCAACATGATGGATCAGATCTGTTTTCCCATAAATAGTGCTATTTAAATTAGACAATCAGCTAAGGCATCAAAATCAACATAACACATTAACCTTTCAACGTTAACATAGAATTGCAATATTTAATTGTTAATAAAGTTTTTACACATAGTAGACTGCACAAGTACTCAATTTAGCAACTTTACGTAAGTCTTTCAATTCTGCCCGATTTTCTAAAATGTACCATAATTCCATCTTAATTCATTTGAGTCTGAATTTTGGATATCATGTAGCATTGTTTATTTAGTTTTTAACCTTTTTTGTCCCATTAAGTTTTGATAAGTATAACTAAAGTTATTGGAGATTATCCTAGGTTTGCCTAGTTGCTAGGCAAAATTAGGGTCTAAAATGTAGAAATTGACCAAAAATAGAAATATTATTGCATTTCCTTGAACCTTATAAAGGAACCTTATATCATTTTAAAGCTAAGAGAGCCCAACTTTAATTTCCAATAGTTTTCATTTCATTTGAATTGTCAGAGATCAAGTTATAAGCTCTCAAAATTAGTTGAATTGGCCTATCTTATTTTAGTTCAGTCAAGATATAGGGCAACTTTGGTGAATTATTGTGAGCACAATACTCAGGGTTTGAATCTAAAATTTTTATGACATAAGCATTTGTGTTAGATTTTTGACAAAATTAGTTGCACTCAATTTAAAGTTATATAGGGTGAGTTATACCCTCCACAATACAGTATGCTTAGGACCAAAGATAGAAATCTACGATTAACTTCAAAAAATCATATCTCACTCAATAATGGGCCTATATTTTATATGGTTGGAAATCTTTGGATGTCTAGCTTTATATAAAATTCGTTTCATCAGCTTTTGATAATTGTAGGTGAAGTCGTACACTCTACTGTACGGATACATCTGGGGTTTTTCCTTCCAATAGATTTTGGTTTAGCTTTTCTTTAAATGCTTTATTAAATTACCAACCTAAACCAAGTGCTTGCATGCTAATTCAACCATAAACAGTCACATATGCACAAGATATCACAAATCTAAAGAAAAAAAAATGTAACCCCAAATAGCCATAATATCACTATCGAGAAGAAAATCATGAATCCTACCTCAAGTTGAAGCTTAAGCTAGTGAGGAAGCAAGTCTTGGGTGAAAGCATGAAGGAATGATGAAGAGAGAGGGATAAGGAAGAAAATGAGGAAGAGAGTGGCTTGGTGTATTGAGGCCGAAATTAGAAAAGGAGGAATAGGGAATTTCGTAGGTTGTTGGTCATAAAGGCTGTTAAGGATATAGGCTTCAATTGGTAGAGATCTTGGATGGTTGGATGTTAGCCAAGTCTCTTTTTTCTTTGTGGTAGCATGTGGTGCCACTTATGGGGCTGAAAGTGGCTGAATTTTCAGCCACCTAATTTAGGGTGTTACAATATAAAATTCTACTGATTCGATTTTTGTAGTATACAATACTGAAATTATACCGATTTCTTTCAAAGCGGTGAAACATTACTAGAAATGTTCTTATATTTTCTGCATGATTAATTCAAATTCTTCTAATCCTAATCCCTCTATAATTTACCTCAAATTTATACACATCTAATATATTCGAATAAATTGATTAACAATGTAAATTAAATGTATTGCGATTTAAAACGTTACAGAAATTGTTACTATTTCTCTTAAATTTTCAAAACATTGCCAATGGTCTCTTTTAAATTTTCTACTTAATAAACTCAACACTTTCTAATCCTAATGTTTACATTTAATTCCTAATTGCTCTTATTTTTTTCTAACACAATGGAATAAATTAATTAACAGTGCTAATCAGATGCACTATTTTCGGGATGTTACAAAAAGGCTAATGCACTAGGAGAATTAGCTATAGTCTATATATGATGCTAGATCATCTTCTCGAGGTTGTTACTCTTGCTCATCACTAAATAATGAAGTAGGACATAATGCTCAGGGGTGATGAAGGATGTATGAATCACATGCATGAGCCTGCAAATCATTATCTACAACCAAATTCCTTGTTCAAGAATCTTTTCCTTATTTAGGAATCAGTTTGCTAAGTGCTTAGGCCTAGTAAGGGCTGTGTGTTATAAGTCCAATGACTACCCAAAACCCAATTGTCTCTAGCACTTCATCCTAGTCTACCTCATTGTCCACCACCTGAGAAAAAGCGTTATTCTCGATCTTTGGGGCTCAGTAAAACCTGTTGATGGTAGCATGACCAAAATGCACCCAACATCGTTAGATGTAAGCTCTATTTTCATTGGCATAGCAAAAGTTAGTGTAGAACTCCTAGATGAGTGGAGTGTGAGCCATTGATGGGTTAGCCTACCTAGTGTGCCAATATCTCTGGTTGAGCTCAACCTTAAAGTTTTTATACTTCGAGGTTGTTAGTTTGATAACCTTTTCTATGATCATGCCCCGAGAAGTGATGGAAGTCCCAAATCACCTATGAGCATTGGCATAATGAATTGGTGGCGATTGAACTCCTCGATTACTTGTCTAGGATGTATAAAGGGGTTTTGGGTAGTGGTTGATTTCCTGGAAGATGATTCGTCCTTCCTAGTGGAGCAGTGGGTGGCAACAGAAATACAGTGATGTACGTGCTTACACATATTACCTAAAAATCTACCAAAAAAAAAAACTTAGATCATCAAATAAAATCAAGCCACCACCAACAATACACATGATATAAAGGTGCAAGGGTGGATAGCCTAAGGAGAATTAATTAAAAGAATTTGGACTACTGACATATAAAGCACTGAACTAAAAAAAATGAAAAGTATCGAAAACTTCCCATGTATCAACACCCCTAACATAGGAATTTGTCAAAGCTCCCAAAAAAATTTCAACATATGACACACTACAACAATACATGCCACCAAATCCGATGCACAAACTAATATGAATATGAATATTAAGAACAATGTTATGAACCTAGTGTATCCCCACCCTACATAACCTGACAATGTATTGCAACTCACATCACTTCAAGAAATCACCCAAACATAATGAGAAAACCCAAACTCAACAAAAGATATTTCACATTATAGCATAAAATCATCCATCAAGAGTAGCATAACACAAGGTAAGAGAATAAGGGTTTAGAGACAAACCAAGCCTTAGAAGATGATCAACAATCAAAAACCCCTTACAAATTGTAAGAGATTCGGCCAAGGATAGCCTTCCTAAGCCAAAATACAAGTTAGGGCTTGTGAGGTAAGAAGAACAATGTAGGATGTTGGTGAAGAATAAGTAAGAATAGAGAGAGGAATGATGAGGAGTGATGGTGAGTAAGTGGAGGTGAATGGATGATGATAGTTGTGAGTAAAAATAGTTATGGGGGAGTGGTCGCTTAAGGAAGAAAAAGGAGAGGGCTTGAGCGTGCGAAGCTTTTTAAATAGCCAGTGTGACATTTTTGTGTCATCATGTTCGAGCATGAAGGCTGCTCTCAAGCACGCCCCCAGTGCTTGGGATACTAACTCTATTTTCCCCTCTATGCTTGAGCACAGGGTTGTGTGCTCAAGCTTGCACTTTTAAAATCAAATACTCCCTTTCTGTTTCATGTCATGCTTGAGCTCAAGGTCCTATGCTTGAGCATTAGCTTTATGCTCTGCAACTCTTTTACTACATAATTCGAATATGGGCACCTCCCTTTAAGCTGTATTACATTGCTCATCAATGCTTATAAAACCAAAGTAAAAGAATGTCAAATAACTGAAATAATAGAAACTAGACTAAATGCACTTTAACTAAATATGCAAAGGAAATAACTAAAGAAGCTAAAAGGATAAGAAATATTGGATTGTCTCCCAACTAGCATTTTGGCTTAATATCCTTAAGTTGGACATGGCCCATGTATCAGTGAGGATCACAGAAAGGGATTGAAGCCTTAAGCTTGTCAAAATTTCCATTAATGTATGGCTTAAATCTTTGCCTATTGATTTTGAAGGTCTCCATGGTTGGATGTGTGACCTTTATGGTCCCAAATGGTAATACCCTTGTGACTTCAAATGATCCGGACAATCTTGACCTTAGCTTCCTAGTAAAGAGCTTCAACTTGGAGTTGAATAGAAGCACTTTTTAACCTTCATGAAACTCTCTCCTCATAATATGATTATCATGCCATAGCTTAGTTCTTTCCTTGTAGAGTTTGGCATTCTCATAAGCTTCTTATCTAAACTCATCAAGCTTATTGATTTAGAATGCCTTATTTTCACCGACTTCCTTGAGGTCAAAGTTTAACAATTTGGTTGCCCAATATGCTTTGTGGTCTAGCCTAACCAAAAGATGACATGCTTTATCAAAAACCAACTTATAGGGACATATTCCAATAGGAGTTTTGAAAGCTGCCTTGTACGCTGAAAAAGCATCATCAAACTTTGTTGAACAATTGTTTCTTGAAGAATTTACCGTCTTTTCAAGGATTCTCTTTAGCTCTATATTAGAGACTTCCACGAGTGGCAACCTTGTAAGTAACTCCATACTTAGCAAGGAGAGCTTGAAACTGCCGGTTGCAAAAATGGGCGCCTCCATCATTAAGAATAGCTATTAGGGTGCCAAATCTTAAGAAATTATTCTTCTAGAGAAACTTAGTGACCAGTCAAGTATCATCGATGGGTGAAGCAATGGATTCAACCCACTTGGACGCATAATCCATTACTATCAAAATATACTTGTTGTCAAAAGTGGTGGGAAAAGGTCCCATGAAGTCAATGCCCTAAACATCAAATAATTTGCAAACCAAAATATGATTCAATGGCATTTCATGTTTCCTTGAGATGTTCCCCATCCTTTTGCACTCATTCCAACTTCTCACATAGTAATCAGCATCTCTGAAAAGTGTGGGCCAGTAGAATCCACACTAAATAACCTTGGTAGCTATTTGAGTAGCTTCGAAGTAACCCCTAACTGGTGATAGATGATGTTGACAAAGAATATCAGCCATTTCTTCTTAGAGGACACACTTTCTAATGATCCGATCTACATAGTTCCTGTAGATAAATGGTTTCTTCCAAAAATAATACTTGAGGTTAGAAAAGAATTTCTTCTTTTGGGAGTAGGACAAGCCCTCAGATAGAATCTTCTTCACCAAATAGTTGGCATAATCAGCAAATTAGGAGGCTACCTGTATTGTTAGGAGCTACTTATCTAGGAAAGTATTCTTTATCCCTTCCTCCTCCTAAGAACCAGGGACAGGCAATCTAAGAAGATTGTCTATTACCATATTCTTTACTCCTTTCTTGTCTCTAATCTCTAAATCAAATTCCTGCAATAAGAGAACCCATCTAAGTAGCCTTAGCTTTGCATTTTTCTTCTCCAATAAGAACTTGAGGGCTACATGGATAGTGTAGATAATGACTTTGGCACCTATCAAATGAGAACAAAATTTGTCAAAGGCAATGCAATAGTTAATAACTCTTTTCTCAGTAGCAGTATAATTAGTCTGTGCCTTATTCGAAATTCTTCTAGCATAATAAATGACATGTAACAATTTATCCTTTCTCTAACCAAGCATGGCACCTATAGCACAATCACTAGTATCACATATGAGCTCAAAAGACAAACTCTAATCAGGAGAAACTCAAATGGGAGCAAAAATCAATTTATTTTTCAAGGTCTCAAAAGCAAACATGCATTCATCATTAAAAATAAAAGGAACATCTCTAACTAATAAATTACTCAAGGTTTAGAAATTTTAGAGAAATCCTTAATGAATTTCCTACAAAAACCAGCATGGCCCAAACAACTTCTAACTCCCTTTATGTTGGTGGGTGGAGGTAGCCTCTCAATGACTTATATCTTGGCTTTGTCTGCTTTAATCCCCTTGGCTTATATCTAGTGTCCAAGAACTACACTTTCTTGCACCATAAAGTAACACTTTTCCTAATTCAAAACTAGGTTAGTTTCTTAACATCTTTTCAAAACCAAAAATAAATTATACAAGCAATTATCAAATGAAGAGCCAAAAATAGAAATTCATATATAAAAACCTCAATAAACCTTTACACTGCATCATGGAATATAGGCAACATGCACTTCTAAAAAGTGGTGAGCATTGCATAGTCCAAATGGCATCCTCCTGTAGGTGAAAGTACCATATAGGCAAGTGAAAGTAGTCTTTTTTTGGTCTTCAGGAGCTTTGTGAATCTGATTGTACCTTGAGTGGCCAACTACGAAACCATAGTAAGCATGGCCTACTATCTTCTCTAACATCTTTTTCATGAATGATAATGGAAAGTGATCCTGGTGGATGGCATCATTAAGTTTTCTATAGTCAATGTACATCCATTATCCTACGACTATTTGGGTAGGGATAAGCTTATTATTGTCATTCTTCACCACTTTGATCCCTCTTTTCTTAGGCACAACTTGGATCGAGCTTACCCAAGGACCATTAGAAATGGGATAAATTTTCCTTGTATCTAAGAGCTTCACCATTTCTTTCTTTATAACTTCCTGCATAAGAGGCTTGTAGTCATCTTTCATGAAAATCTTGTGCATGCAAAATGTAGGGCTAATGCCTTTCAGGTTTGAAATTTGCAACCCAATTGCTGAGGACTCTAAGTAATTTCTCTTCTTCTACCCTATTCAAGAAAGCATTGATAATAATGGGATAAGTTTCCCGCTCACCAAGGAATGCATACCTCAAGTAGGATGGCAATTGCTCGAGCTCTAATTTAGGTGGCTCATCTATAACTAGCTTGAGCTCCTGGCTAATCTCTAAGACCTCAATATAGGGCCTAGACATTGAAGGTTGAGCTTCCAACAGCTTATGACAAAGCTCTAAACTAATGTCCTCTATTTCACTCACCACCTTCGAATTCATTAAGTAGGCTTCCAAAGGAAGGGTGGTGGAATTAGCTTGATAAGAAGCAACTACTGCATCATCAATGGCCTCTACTCTGAAATAGGAGTCAGCTTCTACAAGGAACTTCATTGCTTCAAACACATTAAGGGTAGCCTTCTCATCTTGCTCCCACAACTTTAGTTTCCCTTCTTGGACGTCTATCAAAGCTCTCCCATGGGCTAAGAAAGGCTTCCCCAAGATGAGTAAGATCTCTCTATCTTTCTCCATGTCAAGTATAATGAAATCTACTAGGAAGATGAGCTTGTCAACCTTGACCAAAACATCCTCAATGATGCCTCTACGATGCTTGATGGATTTGTTTGCCAGCTGCAATGACACCATGGTGGGCTTTACTTTTCCAACTCAAGCTTCTTGAAAATAAATAAAGGCGTCAAATTAATACTAGCATCAAGATCACAAAGAGTTTTATTAAAATAAACATCACCATAACACATGAAATTGTAAAACTCCTTAGATCTTTTAGCTTAAGAGGCAACTTGTTCTATAATATGGCTCTATACTCCTCAGTAAGCATGACTGTCTCGTCATCTCTGATCTTTCTCTTTTGTGAGAGGATATTCTTCATGAACTTTGCATAGTCGGGCATCTAAGTTAGGGCCTTTACAAAGGGTATATTAATTTGTAGCTTCTTAAATACCTCCATGAAATTCATAAATTGCTTATCCTTCTACTCGTTCTTCGGTTGCTTTACTCTCTGTGGGTAAGGAATCAGAAGATCATAGGCAAGAGATTCTATGTATTTAGGAATCTTCTTTTCTCTTCAACACCTCTATTATGTCTCATAGGTATCTCGTATGTTTTCCCCTTAGATGTTTGCGCCTTAGCTTCGATAGATGGCACCTCTACTAGTTGCTCAAGCTCTACCAACTCCTTGCCACTCTTTAGGGTGATTGCTTTAAAATGTTCATTCCCTAGATTAGCAATAGTGTTGCTTGACAAGGAACCTTTTGTCTCTTAGTAAGCTTTTAAGATATCTGCCGTTAACTAATTCTCTATATTCCTTATGGAAGGCTCTTGGTTTTTAGACTGAGCATCACAATGCTTGAATGGTGCCTCAATCTTGTCCACAAAATTAGAGTGTACCTACATAACTTGCTAGAGCAAGCCTTCTAGATTGGCCTTCATCTTTTGAGCTGGTGGATATAGATGCTTGGGGCCACCCTAATTCCCATGGTACTGGCCAAAGTTAGCATGATCTCTATACCCGAAATATTGTTGTTGGAATAGAAGTTATGCCTTTGAGTATTCATGTAGTTCACTTATTCTTCAAAGTATGGTTCTACAGAGCACTCTCCATTGGGGTGATCACCTTAGCAAAAATCACATCTCATAACCCGTGTAGAAGAGGTATTTGGAGTTATCCTCAGATTCTTCTGAATAGTCATAGTATGAATAGCAAGGGCTTGGATCAGTGCAAGAATAGTTGTAGCAGTATCGACCTCCAAGACTTCTCACTTTCGAGGCCTTTCTTTGGGCTTCTAGTTGTTGTTGCTAGCTAGCAATTCAAACAACTCCTGGAACTCCTTTGGTGACTTATTGTTGAGAGAGCCACTTGCAGCTATTTCTACCATGACTCGTGTAGACATCAATAGACTATTGTAGAAGGTCTAGATTTACATCCATAGAGGGATGCCTTGATGAGGACACCTTGCCAATAGGTCTTTGTACCTCTCCTAAGCCTCATAAAAAGATTTCCCTTCTGACTAAGCAAAGAAAGTGATATCATTCCTCTTTTTCGTTGACTTGGCACTTCTCTAGAAACTTTCTAGCACCATTTCCCAAGTATTGAGTGCCGCCCGGGGTAAGGACTTCAACCAAGCCCTGGCCTTGTCTTTCAAGGAAAATTGGAAAAGTCTCAACCTAATAGCATTGTCAGTAGCTTTATTCACCTTAATAGTATCACAAATTTCCAAGAATGTGCTAAGATGCTCATTTGGTTCTTTACTTAGCAAACTCGAGAATTGGCAGTTCTACTGGACAAATTGAATCAATGATGTCTTCAATTCAAAACTGTTGGCTTAAATTGGAGGTCTCACTATATTAGAAGTACAGCTATCCAGAGTGGGTGCTAAGTAATCCTTCATAGCTCTACAATTTTGATTGTTCTCTTTAGCCATGTTTCTGACTTGAAACTCTTCACGTTCTCTTCTTTGTCTTCTCAGTTGTTGCAAGGACCAAGGAGAGAAGAGAGATGAGTACCAAACAAGAATACTAAGAATAAAATAATTAAATAAATAAAATTTGAAAAATGGCTTAATCTAATACCCAATTAGCTAAAGAATGATATTGAAGCTATCCCCAGCAACAGCGCCAAAAACTTGATGTGGGTCCTGCAAGTATACTAAGTCTTACAAGTAGTAATAGTAATGAGAAAGATATTGTTCCCATAGGGATAGTTCAATTATTGAGATTAACTAAGTTGGGTATCAAGTTGAGCAGTTGAATTAATAGAATTAAAACATAATGTAAACAAAATAAATTGTAATGAGAATGAAAGAAACACATGGAAATAACATGGGAAAGACTTAGTGACAAAGGCACTAGGGCTACCAACTTCAACTATTCATTAACTCCTTTACCTTGAATATTAATTATCCAATTTCTAATTCTTTTGGTTATTGGCCAGATTCCGTAAGTAACTACAGGTCTCTTTTAAGATTGTGTAATTCTCTCCTACTTAGAGTGATTGGCTAATCTCTTAGTAAATTCTAAATTAAGGGAAGATAGGCCCTATGGATTCCAAACAAAGGTCACATAGGTTATGTTTATCTATCTCTAATTTTTGCTCAACTTATGGTAATTATGACACAAAGCTCCTTCCATAACTTCTCTCTTGAGTGATTGCAAAACAATACTTCAATTAAGTGCTGATCAGGCATTAAAGCATTACATATAGTCATAAATACTTAACCAGCAAGAAATAAAAGATTGAATAAAAATCAAGACAAAGGTAACAATGTCAAGAGTAGCTACATTAGTGTCCTATTCCAAGAGGGATTTAGATCATAATGAAAATAAACTCAAAAAAAAATAAAAGAAAAGTGAAATAGCGTGAAAATAGTTCATAGAAACAAGGGAAGATGAAGAAATATATGTGATAAACTCAAAACTCTCTAGCTTCCATTAAGCACTTGGAATCTTCAATCTTCACCTTCAATGTTCCTATAGTTCTCCACCACTATTAGGGTTGTAATACGATTGAAGAAGTCCAAAGAAGTTCACAAAAATCCTTTAAATATGGCTCCAAATCTTCCCCCTTCACGATTTCCTCGAAAAATAGACTTTCTTCATTTAGCGATGCTATGCTCAAGCTCACAACTCTATGCTCGAGCGTGAGTCACAACCACAATGGATATCCCTCTGTTTCGAGGCTGTGCTCAAGTACATGATCCAACGCTTGAGCGTGATGCCAAGATGCTAAAATGGGTTGTCTATGTTCGAATGCCACAATCGAGCTTGAGGTCCTGTGCTTCAGAGTCTAATATACTGAAAATCTTGAGAATACATGCATGTTTCCCCCTATTTTGGCTTCTCTCCTTCACCTGGATCCTTGTAACTAAAAATAAAGAACATAAACAAGCATTACTATTCTAATTGTTAACTAAAAGTGATTAATGAACTATTAAAGCATTTAGATTCCTAATAAAACCTAGAAATAGGCAAGTTCACTAACTAATATGCATGAAGGACCTAAAACTAAGGGAAAACTAAAGCAAAATATAATTCTTATTGGAGAGTTATTATTATATGGTTTGGATTAGATTGGATCAGTTTTAAAAATTAAATCTGAAATTCCATCGAATTCATGCGGTTCGTAAAAAATAAGATCCAACCCAATCCAAACATTTACAGTTTTGATTAACTTTCGATTTGGATTTGATTGGTTTAACAATTTTGATTAGATTGAACTGGATTTGAATACCCCAGGACTTTCTTCATAGAGACTAATATTTGAACTAATATAAAATGAAACTAATTTTTCAATAACCAAATTAATGTCATGCAATTTTTTTATAGATGAATTTAAAGTTTATCTTTAAAAATAATCAATTGTTTTCATATCAACATTTTCTTGTATGCCTTGTTGTCTTTTTTTCAAAACTTCCTCACTTTTATGTACATGATAAAATGGTAATTTTAATAATTTTCTCTGCTATTATCTATTTTTTTGTGCAAAATTGAGAAGAAAAGTAGCAACATGAGTCCTATGCTTTTTTTTTTAAGTCTTTAAGATATTTCTAGCATTGAATACTGCTACAGCTAAAAAATCCTTTCAACAATTATTTTTTTTTTCTAAAATTTGAACCTATATTCTCTATCTAGGAGTGTAACTTGCTTATCAGTGCACCCAATTCTTGTCGATAGGTCCCACACATATTTGCTTTCTTCCCTCGCTGTTCATCGACACCGAAACCAAGAGAAAGTAAATAATTATTTCAATTTCTTTCTGTCCATTTTCCGTCGTCATTAATCCTACTAAAACATTGGCTAAAAACAAAAGATGAAAAGGAAAAAGAGGAAGAAGAACCTGTTTTAGATTTGCAAGAATTTCCCTAGATTTATATTCGGGTCACTTATCATTATCCTTGACCTTGAACGTATTGTGTGCACCACAAACTCGACCTACTTTAAATAATAAATACAATTATTTTTGGTTTGGTTTGAATTTTAAATGCAAAAGTGCTTTGCTGTCCTTCATTCTTTTACATTTTATCTTGGAAATAGAAGAAACACATCATTTTCACCTCCTTCCATCGTACGGTTGTCCCAACAGCAACGTCTAACTGCATTAACGCGTTATGTATAGAGGTCCACTCTTGAGCTGATAGGTGATTGAAACCTGCCTCGCATTTGCCATATTGACAACGTGATTGAATTGACATTGTTCAATTAGCTTAAAAAATTGTACTATAATATTTATAGGGTGCATTAATAAAAACGTGTCACCCCACATAGTTGAAATTAGTGTCCGATTAACCCATTGATTGGATCAGCGCAAAATAAGGGGAGAAAAAAGGCATGGAAAGAAAATCGAACGATTTAAAAAATTTTATATAGTATTTGGGTCTTGTACGAAAACGAAAGAAAGAAAAGAAAATATTTGTTAGATCCAAATTTCTTTTCTCTGTCACCGGCGAAGAAAATGATGGAGCAGGCGAGAAAATAATTAAAATGACAGTTACACTCCGAAAAAAAAAAATGAGAGAATATATGGGGTGTGTGAATATTGGGAGATATATAAATTATTTTATATAATTGTAATTTACTTTTATACTTTTATGCAATTTTTATTTGAGTTTAATTTTCATGCTTTACAGTACCGATCAATAAAAATGTGTCATATAATTTATTTTGAAATTAATTCTAATTCAAATCTTAAAAAATTACACAAAATGGATAATTTGTCAACTTTTTATTAGTTGATAATATAAAAATATTTTATATTTATATTATCAGTATATGAAAACTAATTTTTTTTATTTTTTATTAAACTATTTTTTATATTTTTTATTTCTTCCCATTTTCTCTTTTAATTCTAACAAAACATAAAAGTTTATATATCATAATTCGACATTAAATATAATATATTTCTCATGTAAAAATATATATATTTTAATTTTTATTCACATTTATATTAATATATAATATTGTATACTATATCTATACATCTCATATTAAAAAAAAATCCATATATCATATTAATTAGTCAAATTCATGTCACATGTTCCATGATTTTATTTTTTTTCGTTTCCCATTACAGACAGTGAGCTTTAGTCAGCATCCCACTAGGCAACCTGGAAAGAAGGTACATATGCTCAACCATATCACTCACCATTATTCGATTTTCTTTTTTTACCTGAATTGACCAAGCCAATAACTCAGTTTGAGATAAGAACACACATGGAGGGAAAATTCTGACATGTGATTCAATCTGCCCCTTTTCAATTCCAACTATTGCACCCCACATTATCATGCAACTTTAACCATCCAATAAAAAGGCAATATGTCTAATTATTTAGATGCAATTCAATTGCCATTTGCAAATTACATAATTGGAATCAACTTTGGCAAATCAAAGATTCAACTTGGGCTTTCCCACAAGGTCCTTTCATCCTAATGTAAAGTCTGTATTCATCATATGTCATTGGTTGGTAGAGGGCTGGCCTATCTTTTGTCACAAGCTCCTTAGCAGGTTCAATCAGCAAATCACTCTTGGGATTATAAAAGAAGGCCAAGGAAACACGATCTTTGTTTGAGTTCACAATCACCCTGTGTTCCACACTCTTGTATATTGCATTGCTCAGCACCTGAAAAGCAAACATGCCATCGCCCATTAATTAATCATTAATTAAAAACCACCCAATTGTTGCAATCTTAACCTCAACAAAACATTATGACCGAAATAGTGGTTTATACTTTCAAAATGTACAGATTTGTCTAACCGATGTCCTTAGGCTGTTGGTTAGTAGTTAAGGAATTAAAAGTAGAAGGTTTTAATTGCAAAAGTAAGTGTTTTAAGTTTTCAATACATTGAATATATTGAAAACCATCAAAACTTTTTATTTATAGTTCTTTAATCAGTGCCCTTAGAGTACTTGTTAACAAAATTCAAAATTATTTCTTAAAAATATGTATAATTGGATAAGATCTAAAAAATATTAAAAAAATCACTTTTTTCCTTTTTTTTAAAAAAATCGGGTTATAGCTGCTTTTATTTCTGTTTTTAATCTTAAAAATATTTTTTTAAAAAAAAGTTTATTTAAACACACCCATTAACGAGTAGGTGAAGCAAAAAGTAATTAATCAGTCATAATATAACAGCTTGACTAGTTAAAAGGCTTGAACATTCTAATTAAGAGAGAGCTAGGACCTGAATTTGATCACCAATGTTGATTATGAAAGCATTTGGGACAGGCTTAACAGTGATCCAATCATTTCCTCTGCGTACTTGAAGTCCAGACACAAAATCAT
Source organism: Pterocarpus santalinus (assembly GCA_031439595.1). Lineage (NCBI taxonomy): Eukaryota > Viridiplantae > Streptophyta > Magnoliopsida > Fabales > Fabaceae > Pterocarpus > Pterocarpus santalinus. The sequence goes on along the minus strand of CM062532.1, from coordinate 19,463,791 downwards.
CAGGGAGAAGAATGGTCATGCCCCCAGGGTCTGAGTGAGGTGAGAGACCAAAGGTGAGATCAGGTTGAGGACACTTTGGATAAAAATTCACCCTCAGGCAAGCACCAAGTTCATTTTCTCCACCAAATGCATTTAGAAGGAAATCCTCCTTCAGGCCAAGGTTTGTTGACATCAATTTCAGTATCCTTCCTCCTAGCTTTACCACTTCCTCTCCATACTCAGCAATCACTTTCCTATTAATATCACATAAACAACACTTAGGGAAAAAGTGCAATTTTGCTAAGGGAAAGGTTTTCATTGTTTTCCTTCATTTCAGACAGTGACAAGATTGTACCATCAATATAAAGTAGCACAACCAGACTCATCATTCAGGAAAAAAGTCCTGCATACATTTATTGTCACACAGAAAGCTAAAACCGCTTGGCCAAAAATATTTACTGATGATCATATAATTATGAGGCAATTAGGTCCCAGTGAACATTGTCTAAAATATAACTATGCCGCTCGTGAGTTTGGCTCGGGTGGTTGACAGAAAACAACGTAGTTACTGGCTTCTCTATGTACATGAAAAAAAGAAAAAGAAAAAGAATATGCCACCATCCATTATCACTGGTATATAATTAATATCTCTATAATTTATTTACACTAAGCCTATTTTATTGTACTGTCCTTAATAATAAGTCTAAAGCTTTATAATAATTTTTTTTTTTTTGGGGAAAATTCTGGCTTTGCCAACTGCTACAGATACCGCGACACGTTTTACATGTGGGTGTGGGGTGTACGTGCTTACGCTTGAGTAAAGTGTTCAACAAGCGTTAATTACTGGGAGCATACTAAGTGGCACTGCCCCAGTGGTGGGTTATGAGCCCCCAAAGGTGAACGTGTCAAAAAGCTTTACTTCAAATTAATAATTGAAGATTCACTTCATGTTTAACACGGCTTTCTCCAATACCCTATATTTTGACGGGTCCAAAGTCCAAACTTTTCAAAGCCTCACGTTTTGTATTTTAATGATAAGCATCTAAAATTTATTAGATTCAAACTAACCGTACTTGAATTAAGTTAATTTATTATAAAAGTATATTTTTAACACTGTTAAATTTTTTAATTATAAAATTTAAAGTCAAAATTTTATTTAAAATAAATAAATATCAAGCCACTTAAAAATTAACAAAACATTGTATTCAAAACCTCACTTTTGTTTTCGCCTACATCCTCCCCCCAACCCCATTATAAGAGCACGACTTTAGTTGGTTGGTAACAACATTAAATAGCAACAAATATTAAGTAAATCTACTTGCACCCACGTCTATATCTTACCAAACAAGACAAAATCAGAAAATAACAGCTTGCAATAAAAAAAGAAAGAAAGAAAGACATGAACAAAGAAACATCTATATCCTTCTTCGAGCATGGAAAGTTAGAGCAAGTTAACCTGTCTTTCTAGCTACCAATAAATTTAAGTCGATAGGAGTGGGTTAACAGTGACCGGTTTAAATAGTTTACAATAGGTACATCTTAGGAGGATAGAGTCTAGAACATAAGCATTGAAATTATTATTTAACATGTGAAGAAACATTTTCTAAAGATAAAGTATACTTTTAATATAACTAACATAATTTTACACACGTGCAAAATAATAATTTGAACGTTATGATAGAGCGTGCCTGCCTGAAAATTTGGCTAACTTTTAGTTGATCATTGGTTCAAACACCTTTGTAACGAAGGAAAAGAATACAAAATAAAAAAAAAAAGCTAGCTACCAAATAGAATTTGAAGATTTCTTTTGTATAAATATAAATCTAATATCATATATTTTGGTATATATATAATAAAGTTTGTGGAACCTATTAAAAAAGTTAATATATCCAAAATAAAGTTGGTAAAATTCACTTTTCATTATGATTAAGCCTAAATATAATATATTAAAATTATACCTATGCAAACGTGTACTGTTGGAGTAGCAAAGATCGCGAGAGAATAATAGAGAGATATTATTACATGCATTAATTCATACCTCAAAGATAGTGGAAGTGCAGGCCACTTGGCTTGGTTCCTGAGGGAAGGAGGCATGAAATGGAGGAAGAAGTAGTCACTCCAATCCAAAATGGCACCCTTATTCACCCCCAAGCGACTCCCATAACCCTCATAAGTGGAAGGGGAATTGGCATACTCCTCCTTCACCTCATATGGCTGATTGAAGAACTCGCGCCACAACTCCCTAGCACTCCTCATCAGCTCATGGCTCACGCCATGGTTCACCACCTGGAAGAACCCCCACTCCCGGCACGCCTCTGCGACGTGCCGGAGGGTCTCTTCCCGGAGGACACTGTCCTCCCCTGAGTATAGGTGCTGGAGGTCGATCACAGGGATGTTCACGTGATCATGGTGAGATTGAGGGGCTTGGTTGGAAGCAATAGTGGTGTTGGTGGGTCTTTGGGATTGTGGCTTGATGTAGCGGGAAGGGATTGACCTTAGGCCACTTTCAGCTAAGGCTTGGACTCGAACCACTGGTTCTGGCCATGCTTGGCAACTCATCATTTTCGTTAAATTGTAACTACAGAGAAAGCACAAAGGCAAAGAGGGATTGGAGGGAGTAACTATAGGTAGTGCGTTAAGTGTGTGTTTATTGCAGTGTGATTGATAGAGCAACTAAGAGGGCTATATATAGATAGCATATTAGCATGAGATGGCCATGATTTCGGCGCCGTGATGAAATTGAGTTGCTTGTGGTGGGTTGTGGCCATAATATGAATATTCTATAAGTCTAAAAAAATATTTATTTATTTTTATATGATAGATATATCTAAGTTATTAGAAATGGTCGAATAATATCTGACAGAAATACCTCTACCAGTAATGATCCATAAACAATAACCAATCTCTTTTTGACTGGATGGGTTGGTTATATAAATAAAATAAAATGAATCGCAGATCTTTTATATGTTTCAACAAAGTTTATTATATATGAATAATTGATATGAATCATGTCTATTTAACATAATCCTCCTGTTTCTATCCGAATTAAAGACTCGTAATATAGAAATTTATAATAAATCATAACATAAATAGAGTTCAGAATAACATGCAAATAAAAAAATACCACTTTTTCTTATCCCATCAATCTTCCTTAACTCTTAGGATGGTTTTCGTGCTTAATTATTGTGTAGGCTCTGTTTGCTGTATCTCCATTTCATTTTCTTTTTCTATTTTTCCATCAAACATGACCGCGTGTCATTCTAAAGCTGTCATTTTTTTGGCATACTATGGGTTGGAACTCAAGTGTCGGATTAAGCACTTAGTATCATTATGCCAACAAATATCATTATTATCTTATACGTACACATGAAGAAGAATCAATTTTATAATCGATCAGCAGAATATAGTGGCTTTAGCTCAATGATGAGGCTATGTTATGTACTTCGGCTGGTTTTGTTTGAAGTGAAAATGGACCAAACAGTGTGACTTAAGCCGAAGGAAGTGCGGCTCACACAATGTGTAAAAGGGTCCACTAGCTTTTGGTGCTATCTATGTGGCTGAGTCGTGTGTGCGCGTTCACCTACGTCGACACGGTTTTGTCTCTCCTCCTCATAAAAATTGAAAACAAAAAATTAAGGAATAAATATAAATTATAATCAATTATGTGTTGAAATAAAATTATAATATCCTATATTGTGGAGGTCAGTGCTTATTTTTTTTTATTATTGATATAACAAGAATAATTATTATATTTTGACTGATGTTACTGTTATTTGTTATTTTAGAAATGAGTCAAATTCAAAAAAAATAAATAAAATGCCTCCGCGACCTCTGCGCTCTCTGCAAATAACTTTTGTGCCAAGTGGGTAGTTATGCCGGCGGTTTTGGTGATAGTTGAGACTGCAAATTGCTCGTAGCTGTTGTTTTGTTTAATGGTTCTCATATGCAGTAATCGTGCATGCATCATATATGTTCTCTTTTAGCCCAAATAGAAAGAGTCCCCCATACACATGTAATCGATTTGTCTCGTCCTAGTCCTCGCTTTTTTAACTTGGCACATGGAATCAGAATATTTAATTTGATTTCAATGTCGTGTTTGAAAAATCTCCAATATTTTTTTAATTAAGCTAGTGGCAAAATAACAATAATAGCAATAATACTAAAGTAAGTTCAGTCGCCACTTGTTTTTTTTAACCAAGAAGGAGGGAAGAGGGAATAAAAGTCGAATATAAAATATGTCAAATTTAATAAAATATGCAAGAAATAATTATTAGATCGTAGACTCATGCAGTGCAAGTTTAATTGTCCCTTGCCATTGCTTGTTTCAACAAGTATATATAAGCGCCGGCTTAAGACGATTAATTAGGTCTCGTTTTGGTAAGTATATAAGCATGTTCCTAAGATTAATTATGCTTAATATTCTTTTAAGAAAAATTGAATAAGAAACTGAAGAGTATAATTTTCATATAATTTTTCACAAATATTTCTAATTTTTATCGCTACAACCAAAAAAGACTTTTAGTGACCATTAAAAATTGGGTGACCCAACTAATTAGCCAGTCCTATTAAATGATTTAACTGTTTTTTCTTTCTATCAAATTCGGTGGCTAGTAAAAACCAATTTGTTTGATTTTTCCTTTTTTTTATTTAATCGATTTTTTATTTTCAAACTGTTAAACTGACAGTTAAATCGATTATTTTATCACTTAATTACGTCGATACGTCCTTTTAGTTTTTGTTGATTGGACATTACTATGAAATTAACCTTTCAATTATTGTTGCAACTAAGGTGCTCTCAACAATTATTTCTTTTTTTAAGTTATAACATCAATTAACTCAAATTGTATAATTCAAGATAAAAGAACTTCCTCATAAAGAAAGAAAGAAAGAAAGAAAAAGTCAATCATAGAGCTTCTCTCAAGGGTCCTTCAATGGCTTGTGTAAAGCATGTAAAATTGAACTAGCCTCAAGTCCTCACTATTATAGTTTGCGAAGCATGTCCACATTACGTAAATCATAGAAGGTCCACCATATGCGTGAGTCATTCAAAGTATGACAAAAACACCAAAGGCAGACATTAAAGTGTTCTGAAAGTTGAAACCAAGGCTTCCAGATTTGTGCAAAACACGAAAGAATTGGGTCCGTCACTAGCTTTGTTGTCTGCAGCTTGGACCTAGGTTTCCGAGATGAATGCTCGTCAAATATCCTGTGTTGTTAATATAGTACATTGAAATAAAGAACTCTTAAATTCGACCCCCCAAAGTAAGTGAGGAAATATTTATCTTTTGATTATTTAATAGGTTATTGCGATATACTTTATTGATATAATGATAAAAAGCCTCGTACTTTAGAAATAAACTTAATTTTAAAAAAAGAAACATTTTCATATGGTGAAATCTAATAATCTGTTCATGTTATTTAATAAATTTATTACATTATTGTTTTCAGATTAATTAATTAATTAATACGATAACACATCGCTAATGAAACTTCTGATTAAAAGTATGGAATAGCCTAATTAAACCAGAAAAATGAACAAGCCACTAGGAGTAGGGCTAATGAAGAGGAACTTGGATAATTTGCATGAGATTACAAATTCAAATTTCATTGCCATTAATATATAAAAAAATCAAATATGTGAATAAAAACAATTATCTGATTTACATCCATGAGTCGGTTCGGCACAATTAGCATGAAATAAAACAATTTGCTTGTAAAGTTTTTGTATTCGTATATTTGCTTGTAAAGTTTTAGTTTGATTTTTGTTCCGAGTACTCTCTCGATAGGCCTTTTTTTTTTTTGTTACAAACTTTATTAAATTGCTCTACGTTTATAATGGAGTGGAATCATTTTTTTATTTAAATTATTTGTTTAAAAAGCCTAAATATTTAACTGTATTCTTCTTGCTAAATAGTTTCTTTTGCAATTTCAGATCAGAGATAGTGATTAAGTAAGCATATTTGGTTAATTTACTTTTTTCTTTTTCATTTTTAGTTAATAAGTTGTTACTAATACAAATATGTCATTTTGTTTTTCACTCTATTTCTTGTTTTTAAAATTTTTGTTAAGGAAATTATGATAAATAAGGAAACACAGCAATGGGTTTTTTTTTTTTTTTTTGACTGGGAACAATAATACTAGGAAACAATGTTAAGAAAATCTTTTTGTAGATTTACATTAATAAACTCATTTTATACTAGTGAGAGCTATTTATATTTATATATATTACTAAAATTATACATATATATATATATATATATATATATATAGACTTAAGCCTATTAACTTATTTAAATTTTTATTAGATTGACAGAACAAACTTTTATTGCATAGTGAATAGTCAGCTTAGTCTTTAAAAAAGGTTTATGTGTCAAGTAAATAAATTAAATTTAAAATTTATATTTGAGAAATATAAGCCAAGCCTATTTGAAGAAAAGCCTAATTTGATCCATTTCTACTTCTAATCACTAAGGTGAGCTTCTCCGAACTGATCATTAAGATCAACGTTTCGAAATTTCAAATGGTATGATTTATCGCAACCAACAAAGAGAAAGAACTTCACTTTATGATTTCAGTGAGAAATAAGCTACCACTAGTATAATTTATCAATGTGCAAAAAAGTTATCGTTGGTTTAATTAATTTGTCGGCATGAATAAAAGTCACCACCACTAGAATGATTTGTGGAATGGATGAGAATAAAAATCAGGTCAAGTACTGATTATTTGTGGAATGGTATGCGCGTTTGTGCTTCTTTGGGTTTGTTGTTCTTAGTGTTCCCTCGTCTTGCAGTCATGTTAGATTGAGTGTTCTCTTTTCTTGTATCTTTACTCCCCTCTGTTGAGAGTTGAGCTCTGCACTGCTTATAAAATAAAATTTAAAAAAAAAAAAATCTAGGTACCCGGAGTTCGCCTTGGGTACTGTAGCAGGAACTGTCTTTCCTGTCCCTACTTGAAATGTACCGGTCTTGTGTGGTTAGAGATACAAGTATTATTGTCATCTTTTTGCTGGTTTAGATGCTTGCTCTAGATAGCCGTCATTTTTTGCTTTATTTGCTTTAATTTTTTTTTATATTTTTTTTTTGTTTTTAATATTATCCTCAACCCTAACTCCATCTTTGCACAATTTCATTATTTTTCATTTTCTTATGATCTTTCTTTTTTTTTTTTTTTTCCTTTTGGTATTAAAGATACTGCGTGGGGACACAGATTTTTTTTTACCAATTTGTCAAAGGAAAGTTAGGAAAGTTGAAAGGTAACATCAGCAAAGCTATATGGTGATATTGTTTGCCAAGAAAAGTTGCTAATTACTCATTTGTTTTGTTATTCATTCTTGAACAAAATTTAATACTTTAGGAATGAATGCCACTGAATTTATTTTTTTGAGTTCTCCAACAGCAACCAATGCGCAAACTACAACTGCTTCTTTAAACAGGTACCTTTGTATTATTGCAATTGCAGTACTTTGTTTTGGAAAAAAATACATAAGTGAATTAAAGTATTCAACCTATTTTTTTAAGTACCAGATTGACTTGAGTTTATTTGCGACATCATTAGGAGTTTGAGTTCAATCATTCATTTTACATTAGTGATATAGAATATAATTCAATAAAAAAAAAGTATATACTATTCAAATAATGTATTCAGTCATTTGAATTTGCTATTTGGTAGGAGGGCGAAGGGTATCTTTTTCGATGAATCTGAAATTTTGAGGTTCATGACATTTGTTTTGATTTCTTGACGTGATTCTATTTTATTGTTGGGTTACTGTTTGAACAAGTGTTGGTGATTGCAGGTTAAAAGAGTAAAATGCACTGCTGTCTGATTTGCTTTAAAATGGTTTTAAGATCATCTGGTGCTGCTGAAGTTGGGTTGGCCTATTTCTTATCTACTAGAGGGGTATATGGATGTGGCCAAAATGGTCATTTGTGAGTAGTTTTGGTGTGATTTCACATATGAATGTATTCACTTTTATTGGATGAGCAGTTTAAACTTCTCCTTATCTTATAATAGGTCTTGGTAGAACTGGTGTTTTGATGTGACTCTATTTATGGTATGCTTTTATTTTGCTGTTCCGTTTTTTCTTTTTCGCAACTCTTAGTCAGGTGATGTTATGGCCCCTCTCTGGTTATGTTGAAGGGTGCCTTATGTTGTCAAAGGGGATTTAGGATATAAAGGGAGTGACAATAGATATGTTACCATTATTTTAAAGAGAAAAGCTATTCATACTTATCTTTTGTAAACAAAGTCTCGTGTTCAAATTTTAGGATGAAAAGAATTATTGTTGAGAGAGCTTTACCACCAATGTAAATTGGTTCGACTTAAGTTGAATTAATTGTGGTCCAATAAATTCAAATCCTTATAGTTTTTTGTAGGTGTATTAGAAAGGAAAGACAACTACCTAAGATACATCACCCCTATAGCATCTACCAAAAATCCTGGTAGTTTAGCAAAGAAAAAGTGTTCTCTTTCGTTTGAAAAAGGAATACGAAAAAGGGTAATTACTAAGGTGTGTATATTTTTATTTTAATTTACCTAGAAACTAGAAAGGTGTAGAATCTTGGTATTAAAAATTGGATTTAATTTCTATGATAATATTAAATAATTTTATACTGTAAAAATTCAAAAAAAATGTCAAATTATTGTGAATAACTACCTATCATAATAACTACCAACCATAATTTATCACTTTTCTAAACTTTTATTAGTTGACAATATAAGGTATTTTATACTTTCACTATATAGAAATTATTTTCTTAAAAGTTTCAAGGTTAATCATAGTAATCTTCTCTAATATTAAGCAATATTACATACACACTATTCTGATTTATAAAAATATATACTAACATCTTCTTGGAGTTTAGATAATATTATTATATTTTATAAACTATGATACTAAATATCCCTATAAATATAATATTAAATATTTTTATAGAGGATATTGGTATAAACATAATAAATTAAAAAATATTATATGTAATATAACCTAATCTTAAAGTGCGTCTACGTAATCTATCCAAAATTTTAAAGTTCACCTGCCGGAGTGGGGCAAGTTCTAATGGGAAAATCTTAGCGATTTATTTTTGCCGACATCAAACATCCAACGAGCTAGTGGAAATGTGGGGCTTCCAGATCGTTGTCACGTGGGAAACATTTGTTTCCACTATTGTAAATGTCACGTGACAATATATAAGATAGTGACACAAGCGGCAAGCCCCACTCCAATTATAATATGTTCAATTTGAAACTTTTTAATAATTTAAAGTTAAGCATATATTTGTAATTAACACATTCAATGATTTTTAATTATTTAAAATTAAATACTTTTTAAATTTTAATGTATTAAATATAATTATTTCATATTTTGAGTGAGGGTTTTTGTCGGTGTATGTGTTAGAATACATGTTAAAAAAGTCACTAAGAGCATGTTAGTAGTGTAAAATTTGGATAATTTACATGAAATTATATGTTTAAACCTTATTACTACTAATAAATAAAAATAGGAATGCATGTTAAAGAATTAAAATTAAAATTATGACAATAATTAAAATAAATACTTATATTAAATATAGAAATATTTATTCTTTTTTAAACAATATTTAAGTTTGTTAAAAGTGGTTATGAATATTTAATAAAGGATAAGTAATGATACATAAGTTGTGCTCTAAAAACATAAATGAAAGGAATTATATAAGCAAATGCCGACACTTAGGAGGATATAGAGTCTGTCTATATAACTTATTTTTATTGAGCAATTACTTCTCAAAAATAATAGTTCAAAATATTTTTAAGTATGTTTGGAATGTTTTATAAAAAATTTCAAAAAAGGTTCTGTGCTTAACATATAAGCTTTAATTTCCACGTCAACATATAATCTTTAGTTTCTGAAATTTCAAGGGTAGATATTTTTAATATAAACTCCTTGTGTAATATACGTGCTTAACATATGTAAAATTACCTTTTTTTATATAAAATTATTACAAAAGGTTTTTTTTTTCTCCTAAGTTTATTCAAAGAAGCTCCGCATTTTAGATAGATTGATTTTGAACATAAATCACATAACATCATATTTATTAACTATATTTTTTAATTTTAAGTGCATAAGATAAGCAGTATTATTTATTGAGAAATTTCTCAAAATATGGATATATTTTACGAAGCGATAGTTCTTCCTTAACGTCATCTCTCCATCCTTATTTCTTCATTCCACTTCCACATCTATACCCAAAGTTGCTTCCTTATAGCTCAAACTTGAGATTTGAGATAGGATTCTTGAGTTTTGTTGGATATTAGGGTCTATGTAATTTGTTAGAATTTCTTTGTTCCTCTTTAATATGATATTGTATGATAATTATACAACTTGTTACAAATGAATTAACATGGAAATTTTTAGGTTGAGTTGGAAAATCAATCAAAAACTCAAGAAAGAACTTAAACAGAATTGCTAGAAATTGAAAACCCCAAGGCTGTTCATACCATGAATGATGTAATTTGATCGACAAAAGTCAAAATTTAATGAAACTAATTTTAGGTGAAATTATACATCTAGGGTTTTCCAACCATATAAATTATAGGGTTATTGGACTTAAAATGAGGGAGTTACGAATTTTTTAATTAACCCTTTAAATTCTACCTATTATTCTGACCAATATGGGTTTTGAATGGTGTAACTCATTCTATACAACTTTAAATTGAGTGCAACCAATTTTGTAAGGAAGCTAATACATAGATGTTATACATAAAAATTTCAAACCTAGATTTAAATTGTGCTTCTCCCAGTAATTCTTTAAATTTAACCTAACGCTGTATCCAGGTGAAATAGGGCAATCCTGTTTAACCCAATTGGAGAGCTTATAACCTAAGCTTTACTTACTCAATTTAAATGAATCCTTTGGGAAATGAAAAAGGCTTCAATTAGGATAGAAATAAGGAGAATTGGATTTTTAGTGATTTTTTAAGTTTAAATACTCAAGTCTGTCCAACAACAAGGTAGCCTTGACTAAAATTTTAGTAACTCAAGTTACACACCTCAAATTGAGGTGGGACCAAAGATATTCAAAAGGGGACTGATAATGCCATGATCCATTAAATTTCTAGATCAAACAAGCTAAAATGGAACTTTAATGGCATTTATAAATTCAGGGCAAATTTGAAGCACCCAAGCTAACTTGGCAGTTCAAGGATTTAGGAGTTTCTTCAACTGTGTGTAGCCAATGACTGAATTTTTATGCCTTTTTCCTTATGATAAGGACATGAATTTGATATTATGATATGATAACGCTTATGACTGTGACTGGCTAGTTGTTTTCCTATGATGCTTATTTTGGGAAACTCTATATTACAGTCGTTACGTTGTCAGATTTCCGCTAGAAGATATGTAAGTTATGTATTTTATGCACTATGATTTCCTATTCTTCAAGCATTATCATTTATGAATGTAAGAGTTATGATAAAAGTAAGGATTCCATATTACTTGGCTAGCCTCGGAATGGATTAAAGGGAATAGGTCAGTAGGAGAGTCAGGGAAAGTAAACCTGACAATCCTGTATAGGAATGAGCTTGATTCTAAGAAGCAAACTATTACCCAAGAGCTATAAGGTCAAATGCTTCCAAAGGATCAAGTATGGATGAAAGATAAGAGCAGACACCCTAGAGATGGTGATACATAACACCTAGATGTATTAAGTAAAGAAAGAGAAATGGAAGTCAAGACTGTTCAGCATAACTGCATGATTTAGCATGTGCATCTACATATGCATATTGTATGGCTATTACCCTCCTTACTATGGTTGTAATTTATCTAATATTACTCTTATATCTACTCTAGTTTATCTGCTACTATTTTAATATCTGCTCTAGAAGCTGCTAAGTGATTGATAAAAGTAACTTGCTTCGGAAGAATATGTTTTCTAAACTTAATGAATGAATTCCTACCACTATGCATGAGATCTCTTTTCCTAAATAAACCAAAGTAGTTGGGACAATGATGATGCCATAAATTGTTAGTTAACTTAGGAGGCCTACTAAGAATGAAAATTCTTACACTTACGTCTTTCCTGTGATGTCCCCAAGCAGTTTCATAGAATCTTGATGTGAAGTAAGCAAGAAGAATTCGTTCGAGGCGGGGTTGATTGTCGAAGATAATTAACCGATATCCATATATGTTAGCTTTAGGTTACTATTACCTTAGTTACAAGCTCTTAGCAAAGCTGCTCATGTAATTTGATATGCCGATTTGTAAATCTAATATTAGTAACATGTAAGCAAATATTATGTTATTTTCGTGGGAAAATAGAAGGCATTATGAATCAAGGTCCGTTGAAAATTTTGTAGCAACTCCTAAGTATAATATTATGACTTAAGCATAATATTGTGTTTAAGAAGATGTTACATTAGATAGGTAAATATATTATATAAATTTATTTTATTTGACAACTAATCTTATTTTTAATTAAAATTTCTAATAATTTTTTTTCTGATTGTGAAATATTACTTTTAAAATAATTATGTTGAGTTGTTATATTATAATTTGGTTTAGAAACAGGGCACGTTTAAACTTAGGGGTCCATTTCCATACTACCTCAAGAGATAGTATGATACAACATTTTTAAAAGTTATAAAAGGTTATATTTTGATATATAATAATTATAGTGTTTAATTGCTATGCATCGATAGTATAAAAAAACTTACACTATTATACATTAGATGTTTATGTTTGTAAGACTTTTAAGATAGTTAGTACAATGTCCTGATTTAACCATGTCTATAATTAATACTAATGAGAGTTAATTAATGCTAAATTCATAAATAGAGAGAAGAATGTAGCATAATAAAAGTGATGATGTAATATAGTTAAAATTTTGTCAGCAATAGAATTTTAATTGTACCGTAAAAATTTTAACAACGGTTCTTTAGAACACAAAAAATTGATCCGATAGAGATTTAAAATACAAAAGAAATTAATCATAATGAGGAAAATAAATTCAAATGGCCACAAATTGACCACCAAGGTCAATTCATGACCACTAATTTAGTAAAAAAGTCAAAATTTTCTTTATTAAAAAATTGAATTTATAAATCAAAGAAAAAAGAAAGGATGAGCACATTTTTGCTCATTATCTTTCTCTCTTCTCTACCAAAATTTTGAGCTCTTCCTCCTCCCCACTTTCCTCCATTTTCAACTCCTCCAAACTCTCAAAACCTAGCTGCCTTCTTGCACCACCTTCAACCACCACCCTAAATGACCTCCACCACTAATAGCAACATTCCTCCCTCTTACCATCTGAGCTTTAGCCATTGAAGGGGTTTCCAAGGAGTTTAAGTTGCTCCAGATGTTTGGAAGCACTTGAAGGTTTAGGAAGACCAACTTCAAGTGGTGATAGCTTTGGAAATAAGGTATGAGCCCTAGACATTTGTGTTATGTTGTGTTATGTTATGAAGTTAAGGTTTCATGTTCCTTACCTTCTATGCTTGTTAGTGGCTAATTATGATGCTATGTGGCTATGTCTCAGTGTTTTAGAGCTTGTGAGGTTAAGTTAGTGAGTGATATTGAATTAGAGAATCAAAGGAACCCAAACCAACAATTTTGCTTTAGGTAGTAAAACTGTACATACTTGAACTCATAACATATAACTCAAGCTAGAAAATTCAAAAGGAGGTGAAACCAATTTTGAATGATAGTTAACTCATAGTAGAGTATATGTAAAAATTCAAGATTAATTGGACTTAGGATGAGTGAGTTATGAATTTTTAAAATAGGCTGTGAGTTGAGAAGGATAAACCTGAATAGTGTGTAATCTAATAGGCATAACTCACCTTGTAGACCTTTAATTTGAACATAACTAATTTTGTTAGAAAGTTAACACATATGATAATAAGTTATTTTCAGATCCAAAATCCCAGCAAATTGATCCCAGTAATTCTCCGAAGTTAACCCATACATTGTAAGTATCAATATAGGGTAGTCTCAATGTGGAGCTTATAACTTATGATCTGCTTGGTCAAATTGAGTGGAACTTTGCTTGTTTGGATGTGTAAAATTTTAGAGCAATTTGATGAAAGATAAATTTTTAGTGATTTTTTGCTTTTAGGTATCGTAGAATAGGACAACTATATGGAAAACTTGAATGACTTGAGTTACACACTCAAAATTGAATGGAGCTAAAGAGGTTTAAAAATAGACAAATAGAGTATCATTCATGTAAAATTTGAGATCAAAATGAATTAAATTGACATTTTGGTGCATTTTTGAAGTTCTAGGTAGAATTGAATAATTACATTTGACTTGTAACATGAGTGATTATGGGTGCGCTTGTTTGTGCTTCTGGTATAAAAAGAAGTACTTTTTTTTAATTTTTCAAAAAAAAGTACTTACAAAATTTTTAATGTTGTTTGTTTATGTTATAAAAAAAAAAAAACAGAAGCAAAAAATAATCAATTTTTCTGCTTTTTTGAGAAGTAGATAGAGAGCTACTTCTCCCAGAAGCAAAAGCATTAGAAGAAAGAGAATGTTGCTCTTTAAAATTCGCAACCACTTTCTTCCCACTCAATTATGATTTTATCCTTAAAACTTTTAAAAACTCCCACTCTCTTCTCACTCTCATCCTCTCTCTCTCCATATTCTTAATTGTAATTTTATTAAATAAAATACTTCTATATTTATCACATCCAACTAATTTAATAATTCTAATTTTGATAAAAAAAAGTACTTATACAATTATTTTCAAATGTAAAATAATTTTTTGCTTTTGCTTCTACTTCTACTTTTTAAGAAGTACTTCTCCTAGAATCTTAACTAAACGGGCCCTATAATTCAAACTTGAGGTTCCCGAGGGTACTAGAAATTGTAAAGTCTAGTGACTTATTACCTTGCTTATTTACATGTATGCTGAAAAGTTGTGATATACCATTGATGAAGTGTAATTCTCGCGATTTCTGGTTGGTCTGTTGTTTGTTGGAATTTTGGGAAATCCATATTTCAGCCATCATACTGCCAACTTTTTAGTAGAAATACTTTGATGTGAGGTCATAGAGCATGAATATGGGTGCACCAAGCATCATCGTGTGAATTATATAGAGCATGAATATAAGTGCACCATCATCATGTGAATTATACACATAAGATGAACATATGAGAATATAGTTACACGAAAAATATATAGTATAAAAGGAGAATTTCACAAGTTCATTGAGTGACGTGTTGAGCCTCCACCAAATAGTGGACTAGGACGATATGATCACAAGTTATGTGCCAGGCCTCCACCAAGTATTCAACTAGCTAGGATGACACGATCACGCATGATGGAAGTTGCTTATTAAGGATAGCGATATGTAACACTCAAGCAAGCGAAAGTTATTATTTTGGGGATGATGGAGCATAATCCCTAGTCATGTAAAGAGGATTGCCTACTGAGGAGAGCAATATGTTATTCTCAAGCAAACATAAGTTAATACTATGGGAATGGCGAAGCATAACACCTAGTCATGTGAAGAAGAATGCATCCTGAGGATGGCAATACATAACGCTCAAGCATGTCTAAGATTGCACTTTGAGGATGGCGGTACATAACATTCAAGTGCATATACATGTTGACATCCTAGGAAAGGTTAGATGTAATGCCTAGGTGTGTTGTCATCAGGGAGAGTGACCATGACTGCTTACTAGATCCCTTAGCTTATTTCAAAGAAAGATGTTTGACTTAAGTTAAGGCACGACAAGTAGGCACCCTAGGGACAGCGAGATGTAATGCCTAGGTGTGTTATGCAAAGAAAGTTAAAGACAAGTAAAGAGGACAAAGAATATTATTTCGCTTTCATAATCATCTTTTCCTTACTTTTGAACCATGACAAGTAGGGTTTGGTAATTGTCAAGTCATTTGGATTAAATTCTCAATAAAAAGAAACTCACTTTGAAAGATAAGATTTTCAAACTTTTAAATGATTCTTGTCTTTTTTGTTTGCTCGCCTTTTTACAATAAACCGAAATGACTAGGGTGATGACAATGGCACCATTGTTATTAGCCTAGCTAGGACTACCTACTGGGAAATTATATTTTTCACCTCTGTGTATTCTTGTGTCATCTTCAGATAGCGCAGGTGACTCTTGAAGGCAAGTTTTCTAGGTGGTTCTGACCAAGACCAGCTTGTCGGCGAAGGATCAAAGTAAAGCATGTGTAATATAGTACCAAATGATTGACATCATAGTTGAAGTTCTTCATAGAGCTCTTGTTTTAAGTTTTGGAAATGTTATTAAGTAAAGCTATTGGTTGGTATGTATATAAACAACTATGACTATAATATAAATTTTAGTGTGTTTCAAGTAAAGTTTCTACTTTCTTTGATTCACTTGTTATATTTTATTCATTACGAAGAATAAATTTCATGCTAATCCTCGGAGAATGCAATAAGTAAATAAACCAGGTCTGCTAATGAATTGGTAGTAACTCCTATATGCGACAGCATGACTTAAGCAAAAATTGCATTTAGGATAGTGTTATAATAGATGATTGAATTAAGCACTTTTATTAATATGATAATATATAATTAGATATTTATATAAAATATTTTTATATTAACAATATATACAAATTAAATTCATGATTATAATTAAAAAATATTTATTATAACGCAAATTAAAATATGCACAATAGAATAAAAATTTGATCAGAATATATGATAGAAATCAATTATATTATAATGCTATAAATTTTTTTTATTATTATTATATTTTTTCTACCATAAACTTTAACTTTTTATTATAAATTGTAACTTCTAATTAGTATTATTCCTTACTACCTTTTTTGGAGGGAACAGCAAAGTGAGTGCCTTAAATTTATACAAAGGCATCAAGATATTTGACGAGTCATAGACAGGCTGGCCCTGACTCTGAGTCATCTGATGGTCTATCCGACATGTGGCTGTGTCATGACCAAACATAAAGTAATTGCAAAATCCTTGACGACTTGTCTCAACATGAAAAACGGACGTAACCTGCTTTCCTGGTCATACTCTTGAATGCCCTTTCCTTTTTGGTTTTCTCACAATATTCTCTCGCTAAATGTATAAGAAACTATTCTCTTTAAATACGGTCGAGCATTTGAGTGTAAACCTCTTTTAATATTGTTTCTTCCATACGCTTAAATTTCATAATTGAATTTAGAATTATTTTTTTGTTTTAATTTATTTATCAATTTAGACAATTTATCTAGATATATTAATTTTAAAATATACCAAATTATTTAAATTGATAAATAAATTAAAATAGAAGGAATAGATAATTAAGATACTCGAACCTTTTTTACTCATACCATCATGATGTATTGTTGTTGTTGTTGTTGTTGAATGCTTTGCATTCTGATACATAAGAAGATAGTCATGTCGGTGATGAAACAAAAGAAAACATAATTTCATGATAATTTAATTATTTCGGATGCAATTGATATATATTATATTATAGTATATGTACTCTAATCATATACATTAGGTGCAACACATATAAAACTCCATGTTAATAACTATCACTATACGGTATTTGATAATCAAATTATTTTTTTTTATTTTGCTTCATGAATCATGCCTACAATTTAGAGATGATGGGAGTGGAAGAATGTATTGACAGATAATTAGAAATAAATGACATGTATTAGAATAGAGGATAAGAACTCAATTTGATTGGATGGTAGTCGGGTAGTGGATAAAAATGAAATTTTCATATTAAAATTTGAATTTTAAATTTTGATTTTTCATAATTGTAGATGAAAACTTTCTATTTTTAGTAACTCACTAAAAAATAATTTTTGTACAATTCTCTGATTGATTGACACATGACAAAATTTTCCTGTTAATGGCTCTATTTTATTATATGTATGTATAGCTAGATATAGACTGGCCAATTTTTTTATTAAATCAAGAAAAATTACTGATTTCTGCACTGTTCAAGTAATAATACTCTTGCATAAATTTAAGATTGCACACTGTCTATAAAATCCCATACAAATAATGAAACAACACCATATTCTGTTTTTTTTTTTTTAAACCCGAAATTCAACAACACTATGTTCTTTTTTGACCGGAAATTCAACAACACTATATTCTTATAATAGATTTTACATAGTTCAAAATTATATACTATTTCGGTTTGGTTTAAGGAAAATCTAATATACAAACAAAACCTAATTTTGACTAAATCGACCTGTAATTTATGTTCTATAACTATGATCCTAAGTCGTGATAAGACGTATGACGATTTGTTTCTAGCATAATATAATTCATCTCCTCCTAAATTTCTAATTAGTCGGCATATTCATTTAGGGCTGTTTGGTTTCTGTACTCATTTTTTATTTTTTTTCTTCTTATGTTTCTTATTTTTAGAATTTTGCGACAGAAATAGTAAAAGTAATGAAAATAATAAAATTCTGTTTCATACTTTCATTTTCAATTTTCACTATTTCCTTAAAAAATTCTAAAAACAGAAAATATAATAAATTAAAAGTTTCAGTTTATATTTTCTATTTTTATTTCTTGTGTTTCTTGTTTTTAAGATTTTATAAAGAAAATGGTCGAAATAGTGAAAATAATTTCCAGTTTTCATTATTTCTGTAACAAAATCCTGAAGAATAAAAAGCACACAAAATGAAAATAGGAAATGAAATTAAAAATTAAACATGCTTCTACTTTTTCCTTTTTCCTTTCTCTCGCTCTTCTCCATTACAACGTAGTTATAAATCTCTCATAATTACTTTTAAAACCACTCCTATTATATCTTATTTATGTAGCTATTTGTGCGTTTGTTTTAGATTTTAAAAAAAATAATTTTAAAACTAAAATTTTATATATAACTGAAAAAATTAAAAATTAATTTTTTTAAAAAACTACTCTTTTTAACTTCTACAAAAAAAGCTGAAAACATATTTTTTTGATATTCTAATTATTTTTAATAATTTATCCAAATATGTCAAAAGTGACTTTTTTAATAAAAAAGTGATTTTTTAGACAAAAAAATCTTATCTAAACACACCCTATATATGATGCATTCTATATTATCTTCATCAATGGGTTAATCATGATAACTGAGCTAACACTATATCTTGACCCAAAATTTTAAAAGTAATGAATTTATGAGTTTTATATTTATATTTTTCACTTAGTTCATTTTTAATTAATGTAAACTTATCACTCATATTCTCAATTGCAACATTTTATTTTTTATATTTGACATCATAATTTGGATATACTATCAACATAACAGGTTTCCTCTTTTTAATAATTGTCTACATAATTTAAATTCCAAGAAATAGTTAAGTAACTTCCCTTTCAAAACGGTGCGTCCAAAATTTAAATCCTTAACTTCAAGGTTGAGTTCAACAATTACATCAATGTTATCATTTTCTCTCTAATAGGGAGAGTTTCTTTCTAGAGTAGCTAGAGCTTCTACTCTGTGCCAGAGTTGGTCTTGAGCTTAAGGCTCAATTTGTTGGAATAATGGCTCTATCACTACATGTTATGTGTGGCTTGAATAAGAATTACTATTATTAGTAAAAGAATAGAAATCATAAAACATTTAATGGTTTAGTTAATGTAAACCATTTATATGGATGGTTAAGGATGAGAATTTTTCTTTACCTATAATTCTTTAGCTTGCTTTTTAGTATATATAGGTGCAAAGGATTTGTAATATTCATTATTCAGTGAAAACATAAGGATTTAATCCTTTGAAGAGAAGAGATTTGTGAGAGATAAGAATTTGTAAAGAATTTTTCTTTGTAATTTTGTTCTTTTCTTATTGTAGAGATTCTTCTTTGATATTGCATAGTGTAAATCTTGTTTCATCAAAGACTATTTTCACAACAAATTGGCATCAAAGCCATGGCATCTACAAAGTTAGATATTGAGATATTTACGGGCAAAAATAACTTCAACATGTGATGGGTAAAGATGCTCGCTCTCCTCACACGACGAGTATGAGTTGGCATTGGAAGGATTAGCAAAGTTGCTAGCCAATCTAACATTTGCATAGAAGAAGGCGATAATGAAAAAGGCTCATAGTGCAATATTGTTATTGATAAGTGATGAAGTCTTAGGAGAAGTCTCTAGCGAAAAGACAACCAACAAGCTTTGGGAAGCTTTGGGCAAAGCTTGAAGGTTGATACATGACAAAGCCTCTCCATAATCGTCTCTTCCTAAAAAAAGAATTGTATGCCATGCAAATGCATGAAGGTGAGTCCATTCATAAATGTATTGATAATTTCAACCAAATTGCCCTTAGTTTGAAAAATATTGATGTTGCAGTTGATGACAAGGACCAAGTTGTTCTTCTTCTTAGTTCTTTGCCAAGAACTTATGACAATTTTGTAGAAACAATAATTTTTGGTAGGAGTTCACTATCCATGGAGGAAGTGAAAATGGCCTTATAGTCTTGGGAATTGAAAAAGCAAATTACCGATTCATATGATGGTACTAGCTCAGGTGAAGGTCTAATGGTAAGAGGAAGAGTGAAGGAAAGAAAGAAGAGTTTCCAAAAAAGGCAATCTATGTCATGCACAAAAATAAGAACAAGAATAGATGTCATAACTGCCATAGAGAAGGGCATTGGAAGAAAAACTGCCTGGAAATCAAGAAAGAAGAAATGAGTACTTCAAAGTTTGGTTGAGCAGTCGTGGCCTCAGAAGAATCAATTGGTGGAAAAGTTCTCTTTATCTCATCTAAAGTTAATGATGATGATTGGATTCTTTATTCAGCATGTACTTTCCACATGATACCTAACATAGATTGGTTTGTCATGTCTCAAGAGATTGATGTTGGCAAAGTTCTGATGGGGAATGATGGTGCTTGTAGCATAGTTGGTAAAGGAACAGTGCAAATCCAGATAGTTGATAGTATTGTGAGAACATTAACCAATGTGAGGTATGTGCCCGAATTCCATAAGAATCTAATTTCTTTGAGCACTTTAGACTCTCTTGGCTCTACATACCAAGCTAAAGTTGGAGTTTTAAGAGTTTCTAGAGGTGCCTTAATGGTTATGAGGGGAAAATTAAAGAATGGACTATATATCTTGCAAGGTAGGATGGTGGTAGGTGCAGTCACAATTTCTTCTATTTTAGATCTTGACCAAACTCATTTATGGCATATGAGGTCTGTAACATCCACGACTTCCGACTTCCGATTTCATAGTATTCCCCAACCTCCAAATTCATCTTCAAGGCTGAACAGACAAGGATTCACGATTTCCGAGTTTGTCTTATAGTTCAGTTTCCGATCTCAATATTAGCTTCGGCTTCCGACCTCGTTCCAAGGCTTGTAAGGGATTTCTTCCGACTTCCGACCTCATGCATGCAGCTTACGGTCTCCGATTTAATGCATGAAGCTTACGATTTCCGACCTTGAAAGTGTGTATAAATTTTGACCTCGTCAGTATGAATTCTGACTTCCGATTTCGTGAGCTGAAATGAGGTGACTGATGTTTCCAACTTACGAGTTCGTTTTCGACTTCAGCACACTTTACGACTTCCGATCTTATCGATCAAAGAGTAAAATGTTCGATTTCCGACTTCGTCTCTAAGGCTCAAATGAACTGGATATATATTCCGAATTCCGACGTTATGATTCCAAATGTGCGAGATCCGATCTTGAGTCCAATATTAGTAGCTCTCATTTCTATATCTTTTCGAGTTCCGAGATAGCAATTTAGAATTCCCGAGTTCCGACTTTAAGTGTCTGGCTTCACACCAGGCTCTGCTTTCAAGTTTCGAATAAACTGGATTTTTGGGAGTTCCGACTTCATGTACAGGAGGTTCACGAGTTCCGACTTTATAAAACTACGAGTTCCGATTTCGTTTCCAGAATATGCTAGAAACTACTCCCACTTTAGGCGACGTGGAGAGTGATTCTACCACACAAAGAAGGCAACGTGGAGAGCAAGGTTGGCTGAAACTTGGCCTTAGGTTTAGAGGCCAATCAAAACCTTCCAAGTTAACTCCCACTCATGCCTATATAACACACCCTCCTCCTTTGAATCAGACCATTATTCACGTTGCTTTCCTCTTCTCCTTCAGCTCTCTTTCTCTCTTGCTCACACATCCAAAACTCAAGCAAAGTTCCAGCCTTGTTCATCCAAACTCCAAGAATTCAGCACAAAACACTTAAATCAAAGGTAGGGGTTTTGATTTCTTGCATCAAATCCATGCACTTGGCTGACTGGGCTGAATCATTTTCACCTTATTTGATGTGTGAATTAACTAATTATGCTTGGATTAATAGAAGATTTTGAGTTAGAAGTAGAATTAAAAGAAGAAAACGAAGAGGAGTAAATGAATAAGGGTGCTGTCTTGGTGGAGAGTCCACGGCAGTCCGTATGGCGGAGAGTACGGCGCCGCCTACAACCGGTCAAATCTGATGAAACTATTTTTAGATGAAACTAGACATCAAGGGCTTTCCATAGACATATCACATAAGGATTTCGGATCAGAATTGAGGGAGATATGAATTTTTGAATCTCCACCTAGGATTTTGACTCTGGCTCTGGGCAGATTAGGTTCCTTAAGGTAGAACTCGACCTATACTACATGAAAATGAGTGAAACCAACTTGGTTAGAAAGCTTACACATAGGAGAATATCTCATAAAAATTTCAGAATTTAATAAGGTCCCAATTGCTCCCAGTTCTCCACGCAATTCGCCCTATGTCCAAACCGGGCTAGAGCAGGGCAGTGTAGGAAGGTCCGAATTGGGGGCTTGTAACTCGAGCCTCACTAAGCCAAATGGAGTGGGACTTTTTCCAAATGAAACTTTGTTCTGTTAGCTTTAACATGAGACCAATTTCGTATGAATTGAGTGAGTTTTCGATTTTTAATGGATTTTTACTTTTGGTTGCCTGATTCTGGCTAGCCAATGGGCAGGCCGAGATAAAGTTTAGATATCTTGAGTTATAGAGACCGAAATTAGATGGGACCAAAGAGGTTAGAAAATAGACACACAACACTGCAACATACTCAAATTTGAGGTCCAAATGAGTTAAAATGAAATTGTGGTATGAATTACAAAAACCGGGTTGGTTGAATAAGCTGAGGCAGGCTTTCAGTCTTAATGAAATTGAAATGGATTTGAATTCTATGTTGAAATATAAATGTGAATTTGTGTTTCTTGTGATACATTGATGTATTGATTGGCTGGCACTATTCATGGGGAAGCGGACACGTTCCGTTATGCTGCCAAAATTTCGGTAGAACCCATGTACAAGTTATGAATTACATGTGAATGCATATACATTCTTAAGAAAGCCATGAAAGTTATGAAAAGAATTGTGTTCTTATGCAAGTTCCATACTACTTGGGCCAGCCCCGGATAAGAAGTTAATGGGAATAGATCGGTGGGAAGGTCGGGGAAAGTAAACCCGGTATTTCTGTATAGGAACGAGCTCGATCCCCGATAAGGCACTATTACCCAGGAGTCTAAAATGGCCAAGAACTCCCAGGGGACCAAGAGAGATGGAAAATGATAGAAAATAATGAGAAAGATTATGAAGGAAAGATCATGAACAATTTTATATGATTACATGAATGCATGAATACATGGACTAGTTACATTAAGATGTTTACAATTGTCTGTTACAATTGCTCATTGCTGTTCGTTTATTTATTTCGTTTATCATTCTATGCATCAGTATTAGTAATCTATATTGTTTCTTATACCAATTAAAGTAAAATTGAAACTTGCCTCGGACCAGACATGTTTTAAACTCATGAAAATGGACTTTTTAGTTTGAACACATATTTTTATAATTAAGTAAAACCCGAGGCAACTGGGAATGTATGTGACGTTAGTACAAGTATAACCGAACCCTACTGAGAATTTTCTTGAAATTCTCACCCCGTTTTGTGTCTCCCGCATCATTCTCAGACCCTGGTGATGGACTCCACAGCCACCCTTTTTATTGAGATTCCTGCATTACAGTTCCACCATGACCTGGAATTGGACTCTTTGTACATAGCTGGTTCGTGCAACTTTCGTCTATACCTCTTCAGCGACAGGAACTTTGATGTTCCTTTACACCATCCCCTCTTCGACCCTGCTACCCCTTATATTGCCATCCCTCTACATATGGCGCACCCACATCCTGCACCTCCTCGCACCCGACCACCTGAGTCACCACTGCAGGCAGCCCCCGACATCCTGCTGAGTTCCGAGAGTGACCCCTCGGAGGCCACTGGCTCGTCACCCTCTTCCTCCTCGAGACCCAGCGCAGACTATACACCGGCCGAGCCTGGCATGGCTAACGGCTACCTGACGGAGTAGCTTAGCGGCAGGAGATGTTGTACAGCATGACCCTTTTTTGGACAGCCTGTAGCTTTGGGTCATGGGTTTGACTATAGGGTTAGCAGTAGGTTACGAAATGTCCTTTGAGGACCATAGGTTATTTTGGCAGATGAGGGTATTATGATCTGTTTATACACCAGCCCACGTATGTATTTCTACTTTAGAACCTTGTACAAAAACTGAAATAGTGGCTCCTGATATATATATATATATATATATATATATATATATGTTTACACGTATGCAGTAACATTATTGTACCATACTTATCTTGATGATATTTTATGCGGTTCGTTTCGTTTTTAATATAACAGTACGCCGTTTCGTCAATAGAGACGATTGAAAGAGAAATTAAAAACAAGAAAGGTAAGTAAAGTATCAACACGGTAACACAACCAGACTAGTTTCATGCTATGACTTAAGCGTAACATAAAATTAGTAGGGTGTTACAAGGTCAAGTCATATGAGTGAGCATGGAATGGATGAGCTTAGCAAGAGAAGCTTGCTTAGCGGACATTGAACAAGGAAGTTAGATTTTTGCGAGCATTGTGTTTATGGAAAACAATGTAAAGTAAAATTCAGTACTAGTGTTCACAAAATGCGAGGGACTCTTGATTATATCCATTCAGACCTATAAGGCCTATCAAGTGTTCCTTCTCAAGTGAAGCAAGGTACATGTCAACTTTCATTGATGATTTTTCACAGAAAGTTTGGATTTATGTATTGAAACAAAAGAGTGATGTATTCTTCAAGTTCAAGTGATGGAAAGCTCTAGTGGAGAAGCAGACGGAGAAAAAGGTAAAATGACTCGGAACAGACAATGGATTAGAATTTTACAACAACAAGTTCAATGAGTTTTGTGCAAATGAAGGAATGGCTCACCATAGAATTGTAGGGTATACACCACGGCAAAATGGCGTGGCAGAATGAATGAATAGGACATTGGTTGAGAGAGCTCGTTGCATGCTCTCAAATGCAGGCTAGCCTAAGTAGTTTTGGGCAGAGGTAGTTAATACTACATGTTATTTGGTGAACAGATCTTCTTCTACAGCTATTGATTGCATGACTCCAGAAGAAACGTGGTCAGGCTCTACAGCAAATTATTTAATTTTGCTTATATTTGGGTGTCCAGCTTATGCTCATATTAATGAAAGGAAGCTGGAGCTAAACTAAGAAATGCATATTTTTGGATTATCAAGATGGTGTAAATGGGTACAGGCTATGGGACCCTAAGGAATCAAAGCTTGTGATTAGTAGAGACATGACTTTGATGAGACAACCTTACTTAACCGGAGACTACATGAGGATCATAATAATAAAGTTGAAGTTCATGGTGCTAGCAAAAAGGTGGAGCTTGAAATTGAGACTCTTAAACAGAAACTAGAGGAGATACATGAAGAGGTTACATCAATAGAGTCTGAGTATTCATTGGCTAGAGATACGCCAAGAAAACAAATAAGATCACCTCAAAGGTATGACAATTTTGTTGCTTTTACACTCAACATGGCAGAAAGCATTGATGAACAGGAACCTAGTTCATTTCATGAGGTAATTAATTGTGATAAAGCGTCATAGTGGATTGGTGCCATGAAAGAAGAGCTTGAATCCCTCCATAAGAATCAGACTTGGGAGCTTGTTGAGAAACCAGTTAATCAAAAGATTGTGGGTCGCAAGTGGATATTCAAGAAGAAAGATGGAATAAGGTTCAAAACAAGACTTGTAGCAAAAGGCTATACACAAAGACAAGGTATTCACTTTAATAAAGTTTTTTCCCCTATTGTGAAGCATAGTTCCATTTGAGTGTTTTTTGCCTTGGTGTCTTTGCATGACTTGGAGTTAGAGCAGCTAGATGTGAAGACAACCTTTCTCCATGGTGATTTGGAGGAAAGAATTTATATGCATCAACCAGAGGCATTTGTTACAATAGGAAAAGAAGACCATGTGTGTCTATTAAAGAAGTCTTTGTATGGCTTGAAGCAGTCACCAAGACAATGGTATAAATGACTTGACTTGTTTATGATTGACATTGGGTATATACAAAGTGAATATGATAGTTGTGTTTATCATAGGAAACTATCTGATGGCTCCTACATTTATTTGCTTCTTTATGTTGATGATATGTTAATTGCATGTAAGTATCCAACTGAGATCGACGAGGTGAAGGCACAGTTAGGTTGTGAATTTGAGATGAAGGACTTAGGTCCAGCAAAAAGAATTCTTGGTATGGAGATCGTACGAGATCGAAAAGTTGGAAGGCTGTGTTTATCTCAAAAGATCTATATTAAGAAAGTTTTAGAGAGATTTGGAATGCAAAATACAAAGGTAGTTAGTGCACTTTTTGTAGCTCATTTCAAGTTATTTGCAAAAATGTCACCACAAACAAAAGAAGAAGAGGAGTTCATGTCTCGAGTGCCTTACTCTAATGTAGTTGAAAGTTTGATGTACGCCATGGTTTGTATTAGACCAGATATTACACATACAGTGAGTGTTGTTAGTAGTTATATGGCTAATATATGGAAAGCTCACTAGTAAGTTGTGAAGTGGATTCTTAGATATTTGAAGGGTTCAACTACCATTGGTTTAGTGTTTGGCAGAAGAACAAATAGAATTATTGGTCATGTCACTGGATTTTGTGATTTAGATTAAGTAGGTGATCTTGATCGTAGGAGGTCCTTGACTAGTTACATTTTTGCTCTCAGAGGTATTGCTATTAGTTGGCATGCAACTTTATAATCCACTGTTGGCTTGTCAACTATAGAAGCAAAGCATATGGTAGCTACAGAAGTAGTGAAATAAGCTTTATGGCTTAAAGGTCTTGTTGGTGATCTTGGTGTAAGTTAAAAGGATATTATGGTGTTTTGTGATAGTCAGAGAACAATTCACTTATCCAAGAACTAGTTATATCACGAAAAGACAAAGCATATTGATTTCAGGATGCATTTCATTCATGATGTCACAACATGAGGTGGCATGTTGGTAGAGAAGATTGCTACTTCTAATAATCCAGCAGACGTAATGACAAAAGTTCTTCCATCGATAAAGTTCATACATTATTTAGACTTAGTTGGCATTACAAGTACTACTCAACACTGGAAACTGGCGGAGCAACACAGATAAAAGATGGAAGCAAAATGGCTTAAGGAATTCAAGCTAAGGTGGAGATTTATTATGTGTGGCTTGAATAAGAATTACTATTATTAGTAAAAGAATATAAACCATAAATCATTTAATGGTTTAGTTAATGTAAACCATTCATATGGACGGTTAAGGATGATAATTTTTCTTTACCTATAATTGTTTAGCTTGTTTTTTAGTATACACTAGTGCAAAGGATTTGTAACATTCATTATTTAGTGAAAACATAAGGATTTAATCCGTTGAAGAAAAGAGATTTATGAGAGATAAGAATCCGTAGAGAATTTTTCTTTGTAATTTTGTTCTTTTCTTATTATAAATATTCTTCTTTGATATTGCATAGTGTAAATTTTCTTTTGTCAAAGATTATTTTCACAACACAACAAGGTTCAAGTATAGAGAATGTGCAAAAGCCAGGTCTGGAGGAACAAGCGATGGAGTTGGAATAAGAGGAAGACAAGGTTAGACCTAGCATTGCAAACATTGGTGGGAAAAATTCTTGTTGATAAGGCCCTCAATCGATCAGTTGTTAAAGCACTCATATTCAGGGTATAGGGAGAACTAGAAGGGCTATTTATAACTAATTTAGGACTGAATTTATTCATGTTCAACTTCAAAGATTGCCAAACACCACAAAGGATTTATTGTGTTGGTCCTTGGAGCATAACGGGGCATATACTGAGTTTGGAAAGATGGAATCCAAAAGCCTTTATTTATGAGGTAAGTTTTGATGATATAGCTTTTTGGATTCCAATTCATGGATTCCCACTTGATAATCTGAAATACAAAAAATTAAGATTGGGTCGAGAATAGGTGAAGTACTGGAGGTAAAGGATCCCATGGTAGAAGGAAATCTCTTACGGAATTTTCTAAGGGCAAGAGTGGTGGTGAACATTAATAACCCTTTTCCTACTAGTTTTTGGGTGCCTAGGAGAGATCTACCAAGCTTTTGGGCTCTTCAAATATGAAAAAACTACAAGACAGCTGGAAAAGATAGGCACAACAAGAGAAGAAGCAGGTAGCAGTAGAGTTAGTACTGGGTTTGCGAAAGAGGCAAATACTAGCCCCAGCATGATGGATCTTATGACAAGCTAAAGGTAGCTGAGATTGGGTTCCACATCCTTGGAAGATTTTGGCCTAGAGAAGGAGTGGATTAGGCTTAAAAACCTTGTAATAACTATGGACTATTTAAGCCCAAGACAATATGGAACAAGTAGCAATGGAATGGACCTTAGCTCAACCCAAATCCAAAGGTGCAAAGAATCTTGGTTAATAAAGGATTTCAAAAATAAATCAGAGCCACAAAAAAACAAAGGAAAAAGCACAAAAGTTTTCAATGATAGGGGATGGAAGAAATTGGGAGCTAGATAAAAGCAAGAAAGAGAAAGGCAGCAAAAAGAACCAAGGAATCAAAGAAGATAATTTCTACTATATAGAGCTACCAAATAAGGATGACACAGGAGGAAATATCAACTTGTTCAAACTGAACCAATGTTGTGAAATGACCCTTTCTCAAAGCATGGCTCAAAGGCTAAACTTGAAAAGGAGTCGACAACACTACTAGCAATTGATGACCCTAGCAGGTGAAGATTTAGAGGAACAAGAAGAAGAAAGAGGAGAAAGGAAGAAATTACATAATAAAGGTGGAAGTACTCAAGAAAACAACAATGAGTCTACATGAAAGATGATGGTAGAAGTAGGAGTGTCCTAGCTATAAATCTAATGGCTAAGGAGGTAGGCCTAAACATTTCCTTCACGAGGCCATGATTCTATTTAGTTGGAATTGTCGCGGAGTATCGGCTTCTGTGACAATAATTGAACATAAAAGCCTATGCAAACAAGCTAAGTCGACCATAGTCTTTTTGATAGAAACTGGGCAAAAAAGGAAAGAATTAAGAAGATAAGAAATTCTTTATATTTTGATTTCTTTTTTTATGTAGAACTCCTAGGGTTATCCAGAGGTTTATGTTTTTTTTGGAGTAAAAGTTGAAATTGAGGTTTATTGTTGATGCCAAAACTTTATTCATGTTTTTATTTTAGATAAATTTGAGAATAATACTTGGGAATGTACTTTTGTATAAGGCAACCTAGTCCCTTAACAAATTGCTAGCTTTACAAACTTACCATAGCAATCCATGATGTTGTGTAGGAGATTTTCAATGAAATTCTCTACCAACATGAAAAAAATGATTTGCACTTTCACTCTTCTTCACAAATGGTAGGTTCAGGAATTCCTCGCTAATTCTACCCTCTGGATATTGAAGCCAAAGGTAGCAGATTCACATGATTTGGGAACCCTTGAAATGGTGTGATTACAAGGGAAAGATTGGACTGAACTTTAGTCAATTAGGAATTGAGGCAATTATAACTTCATGCTTCAACAGTAGCCTACCCAACCATCAATTCTGATCATTGCCCTCTAATTCTTAACACAAAACTAGAAAATCGAAGTGGTGCAGGTGAGTTCAAGTATAAAGCACACTAGAAGGATCATGAATATTATCCAAAGATCATCAACAAAAGGTGGAACTACACAGAGGAAAATGAGAATAACTGGGAGAATATTACAAAGAGAATGAAGGCTTGCAATAAGGAATTGAAGGTGTGGCACAAATAGGCTTTCAAAAGAGCTAACCAAGAAATTAATAAATTGAAGCATTAATTGCAAAAAATCCAAAATGTTATAGATGGGGAATT
Organism: Pterocarpus santalinus; assembly: GCA_031439595.1. Classification (NCBI taxonomy): domain Eukaryota; kingdom Viridiplantae; phylum Streptophyta; class Magnoliopsida; order Fabales; family Fabaceae; genus Pterocarpus; species Pterocarpus santalinus. Next base: position 19,433,675 of record CM062532.1, on the reverse strand, counting down.
TGATATCGAAGAGACATGTTGAGTCAAAAGAAAGATCATTGAATTATGGCAACAAGAGGAAAAAATTTGGCAACAAAGATCCCAGTTGAAGTGGCTGCAACGGGAAAACAAAAATACTTTATTCTTTCATGCTACCACAGTCTAGAGAAAATATACAAACAGGCTACAAAGACTAGAGAATGAGTAAGGAGAATGGGTAAAGGGCCAAGAATAAATTATGCAAATTGTGGTGGAGTATTACAGCAAAATATATACCTCAGATGGCTGCCATAATCTTTAGCAGTGCCTCCAAGATGTCCCTAAAAAGATCATTGATGATATAAATAGAAAGCTATGTCAACCAGTTACTAATGTTGAAATTAAAAAGGTAGCAGAGAGTTTAGGTAGGCTAAAAGTCCTGGGGCCAAATAGGCTCAATGGGTTGTTCTATCATAGACATTGTGAAGAAATAGGTTCTGACATTTATAGAGCGATCAAGAATTCTTTTATTATGGGACACCTACCTAAGAAAGTTGATGAAACACAAGTGGTGCTAACCCCCAAAATTCCTAATCCTAAAAATGCTACCCAATTAAGACCTATTAGTTGTTGCAATTTTCTGTACAAAATTATTTCAAGTGTGATTGTGTTGAGGTTAAGAGGTGTGATGGATGAAATTATCTCCAAAACCACAGTGCTTTTGTTCTTGGGCGACAAATTCAAGACAACATAATTATTGCTCATAAAGTGTTTAATGGCCTTAAGAAGAAATCAGGGATGGGTGGTAAAAGTATAGCCATCAAGCTAGATATGAGCAAAGCCTATAATAGGCTATGATGGCAATTCCTAGAGCAATGCTTACTAGCCTTTGAGTTCAGTTAAGAGTGGATGAAATTAGTCATGAAATGTGTAACAACTATATCCTACAATTTCAAGATCAAAGGGTATCTCAGTAGGATAATAAAGCCATAGAGAGGCCTTAGATAAGGGAATCCCTTGCCACTCTATTTGTTTATTGTTCAAGCAGAGGTGCTATCTTTGTTTATACAAAGGGTTCTTAGGAATGGGGAAGTTGTAAGGATCGAAATGGTGTCTACTACTCCTCCTCTAACACGCCTTTTGTTCGTCGATAATTGTATTGTATTTGCAAAACAAATGAAGAAGAAATCTACCGAATAATCATGGTATTGAACATTTTCACCTCAACCTCCGGATTAGGAATAAACATTGATTAATCAGGACTGATATGTGGTAAGCTAATCCTTCATACATTGAGAAGAAAAATTTTAGATATCATGGGAATTTTCAAGGAATAGGACCAGCCTGGAAAATACTTAGGGTTGCCAGCTAAATGGGGTAGATCTAAAGGGTGAACCCTCTCTTGGATAAAAGAAAGAATAATGGGGAAGTTTGAGGGTCGGAAATAGAAGTTGTTAAACCAAGTAGGGAAGGAGGCATTCATAAAATTAGTTATACAGGCTATTCCAACCTATGTTATGAGTATAAATTGATTCCCAAATTTTTTTTTTCATCACTTTACTCTCAAGTTGCTAGATTTTGATTGAGAAGACTCCGGAAGGATAGGGGAATTCATTGGAGAAATTGGGATAGCCTCACCTTTAACAAGGATAAAGGAGGAATAGGATTCGAAGATTTCTATCTAAATACAGCTATGCTACCAAAGCAAGCTTGGAGAATTCTCACAAATCCCGATGCCTTATGGGTTTGAGTAAGCAAAGCTATTTATTTTCTAGACTGCCTTTGTTTGGAGGCAAAAAGGAAACAATATGCTTCTTGGGTATGGTTAAACTTGTTTCAAGGGAAGGAGATTTTAACGAAGCATAGATGCTGGGTTACTGGAGATGGAAAATAAATTCATATTTGGAAGGATAATTAGCTAACAGGAAATAGGTCTAAAAGAAGCTATGGAAATAATGAGGAGAGGAGGTCAGACTTTTCTCTTTGTTGGATGCACAAGGAAGAAATGGGATTTACAAAAGGTGAAGGAAACTTTCTCCCCTCAAGTGGCCATTTGAACAAAACATAATTAGGTTTATTAAAAATGATATCTTATATTTAAAGAAGTCATTCAACTTTAACTCATCATCTTACAGTATTATTAAGTAAACTATGATACTACTATTTTTTTTCTTTTTAGTCTTGTTTTAACAAGTTAGTGTTTCAATTGCCCTTAAAAGGAGCTAAATAATTTTTTTATATATATAATTAAAATGAGGCTCAAGACTAAAAAAGAGAAGCATAGAAAGAGGTATAAAAGGATACCAACCTCAAGCTAAATCCAGCACCCCAAAATAGATAAGAGACATCTCAGTAAAACACAAGCCACCCTAAACCACTAGTCACTAAAAACACAAAATAAAACCTCGATTCCAACTAAGGCCTCATAAAATAGAACCAAAACACACTTGACCAAAACACTCGATCAATACAAACACTTCAGAAGGACTATTTTTGCTTTAATTTCACTCTGTCTATGCTACTGTTAACATTGCTCTATTTATAATCATCATTCTTATACTTTAGATTTTTAGCGAATGCTAAAGGAGCTCAATAATGTAGCACCTGATTATTATTTAATAATGACAATAATAGATCGATATTTTAAACTTAAAAGTATAACCCACTATAACAAATTATGAATGCGATTTTTTTTTCTTCAAACAATAAGGTTTCTTTGGTTATGTAAGAGAAGTCAAAGGTCTAGTTTAGGGAAGGAGGAGGTAGGTTAGAGTCAAGAAAACATGGTCTCAGTGAAATTTAAACCTAAAATCAAGTAATGTCTAAAGAGATTTGTGGTCACCAAAGCTAAAACCCTTCGATGAAAGCAAGATTTCTTATTCGATTACACATTTTGAGTCATTCCTTAATATATGTTTTAAGCCTCACAACACAATAATAGGGCAAAATATTATTATACCAACACTTGGTTAGTTCAAGTGGTTTGACATTTACTTTCCTTAAGTGAAGTCTCGAATTCGAGCCTTATAGATAGAAAAAACTAGCATTGGAAAAGTTTTATGTATATAGTAAACAAACCTGACTTGAATCAAATTAGTTAAAGTCCAATGAACTTCAGAATTTTTTAGAAACACATAAACACCTACTCATCCGAGCAACACAAAAAAACGGAGAAAAAACACAACCACAACTACAAAGCAAAATGAACAACCTATTTCACATTCAACTCTAGTCTTAAAAGGAACATTCTTCTTATTTTTTTGCTTGCACCTGCTCTTTTCCTTTCTTGGCCTTAATACTGGCTTTCAGTAATGCTAATGCACGATCTTCATCATCAACAAAAGGAGTCTTTAGTACCCCCTCATCCACCTATTCTTAGGTTGCTGTTTCTTCAACATACTTCAATCCCACAGGAGGACTCACTCGTGGCCCAAATCCAGTGAACTTCAAATTACTGTGGTTTACACCCAAAAAAATTACTACATAAATTCATCTAAGATTTTCTAGTTTCCTTATTACATGTGTTTATTTTTCCTTTTAGATATCTATTCCCCTTCTCGTAATAAAGAATAAATGACAAACTGATGAGGGCTTCCTTTTTTAGTTGATAAGATGAAGCTATGTTAAAAATTTGAGTGATGAAGTTTTACATTAGTTTTTTTGTTTTTATTAAAAGGTTTTATATTAATTAAAAATGAATGAAATGAATAGTATACAAAATAGAAAGATTTATAGACACAACTTTAAATTTTAGATCACAATGTAATATCTAACACGTTATTATGATTTCTCATTTAACATGCTTAAATCTTCTGAATTTTGGGCTTCTATTATCACCTTTCTCAACATTATGTTGATTCCATAATTTTATGAGTTATGGAATTAAAAGTAGTAGTAAGTTTTTTAATTTTTTACTATACTCAATATATTCAAAACTTAAAAATTTCACTCTTTAATTAAAAAAATTATTACCTTTTATTCTTTAACTGATGCCCTTAAGACACCAATAAAAAAAAACCATCTTATATTTGCTTTCTGCTAATTATGTGTAGCCTTGGCCTTGGATGTTTAGTGTGTTTGGGAAGTTAGTAAAATAGTTTTTTTTTTTTTTTTTTGAGAAGAAAAGCTATTTTTCAAAAATCTAGCATGTTTGGCAAATTTATAAAAATAGATTATAATCAAAAGTTAGTAATTTTAATATAAAAAATAACTTATAAGTATAAACAACTTTTTGAAACTTATAATTTTAAATAGAAGCTAATTATTTCAGAATTATTATACTTTTATCAAATTGACCCTAAGTATAAAATATTATATAATATAAATAATTATTTTATATCTTTTTTAATAATTTTGTTATAACAAATATAACTTTTTCCATACAATCTAAACAAAATTGATTATCTTAAAATTAATTTTCAACTAAAATATCTAAACATATATAAATTAATTCTTATATAATTAATTATATAAAAAAATATACACATAAAAAATTATTAAAATAATTTTAATTTTATAGTTTTTCAATCATATGTGCCTAGGAGCAATGTTGGATGGTGCAATTATTAATTGGACGCACGGGTTGATGACATGGCGTTGGCTTGTCTAGGGGGGACCGGTTTTATTATTTAGTTGGATATCATGTCTCTGACATAAAAATTTCGGTTTGATTGGTCATCTTTCAACTTTACACTCTTTTTTGTGGAAAGTTATGTCTAAATGCCGGCATCAAGAGCATGTGCAAAACTCATAGTTTTACACAGCCATGTGCATGGTGCAATTCGTTGGTCCCAATACGATACTGAGTTAATTACTCAACCAAACACGTATCCTCGGGGACTCCCATGTGGCTATAACTCTAGGAGGAACATTTTTTTAACTTCATTTATAGACACCACAAGAAAAATCGTTTAGTAGATTGTGCCAATTCCTTGATGTGAATATGTGCATTTTAAATTACTCCATTTCTCTATATTGGGTAAGGATTCTCTTGGAGAAATTACTTGGTACTATATTCAGGATCGTGTCACAGAAATACAAGGCAACCATATGACGTGTAAGTGATTTCATGAAGGGAGATATCGACCTTGGAAATTGTTAGAAAAAGGGAGTTAATGCTCTTCACCTTTTCCCTTGAAGCCTGCTCTTTCACACAATTCTCATAGCATTTTTATACAAGATAATTAACTTCACTTTTCATCAAAATGGTTTCTGTCTCGCCAGCTATGGAAATCTGACCCAATAATTTATGATGGACATAAGAACAAGTATGAAATCATCGGAATCAAATTATAAGAAGTGACAATTGAGCATTATTGGACCTCCAGTGATACTGAAATCCGTAAAATACCCATCAATGGTTGAAGAATGATATATAGTTAGATTACTATACTCCCAACAAGAGTATTGAGCGAAAACATAAGAGTGTAAAATTCTAGAACACTTTTTAATTATTGTGGATAATTTGCAATCACATGTCTTGAACTGATAAAATTAGTTATTGAGTTTCTAAATTATATAATTAGTAACAGTTAAGTACATCATCCAAAACTTTAATTTTCTTAAAAAAATTGACAAACATATTTTGGGAAAAACATACTGAAAAATCATCATTGTCATCTTAATTTGAATGGTATATTTCTAACCTTTTACACATCCATGTGTTTTATTTTTGAAAATAACTATACTGTTTTTAACTTTAAAACAATAGTTTTAATAGTAAATATTAGGAAAGTTAAAGTTAAAGCCATATATGTGTGGCTTAAGAATCTATTAAACAAAATTAACGTGTGGACATAATATATTTGATTGCTACTAATTACCCAGTTCAGGTACTTAAGAGCTGCATGTATTAATTTGGGATGTGAATATAGCTCACCCAAGATTAAAGGGGCAGCTAAAACATTTTACTAAACGTATTAAACGGGTAGTGTACCGAAACCCAAGTTTCTAACAAGGTAAACAAATCATTTACCCTTGAACTAATTCATTGAATGATTAGCTTTCTTTCCCCCTTTTCTAGATTTATTTTTATTTCTTTGTTTTCGAACTATATGTAACATTTCTCTTTAAAGAATTATGATCTAAAAGAAATTAACCAAATGGGCATGTACTATTATGGTGAACCCGTTTTCTTAATACTTGATATTTTTTAAGTTTATTTTATGCATATTATTTTGACATTAACTTTTTAGGTACTGTTTTCTTTAGGAAAAATTTTAACTAAATATTTTTTAAATTTAAATTTGAAAAAATATTTATTAACAAAGCCTTTTAATTGTAATTTAAGAATTAATTTTATAACTGATAACTTCCCTTGGTAAGTTATATTTTTAGTTAGTTTTTATTTAATTTAGGATATAGTTGTTTAGTTTAGTTACTATTTTGTTTTATTTTAGTTAAGTAGTTGAGATTGAGTGGCGTTTTTGTTTTTTGTTATTTTTTTATATTTTGGATATTTATTTTGGGCTTATTTTGATTGTCATTAGGTAGAAGCATTCAAGTTGGAATTTGGAGCCATAAGAGAGCTTATCTTGAATAAAATCAAGACCTTTTACCATTGAAAATTCAATATCCAGCCCTCTAGAAATCATATTATGGTAATTCAAGATTCTTTGGAAAGAAAGGAAGAAGATTTTCAACTTTGTTGTTGGACACTTTTTCTAGTTCTCGAGTCTTCTAGGAGAAAAAGGTGAAACAAGATTGAAGCTTTATCTTGTTTTTGATGCTGTGAAGTCTGACCTTTCATCACTCTTTCACTTGTATCTTCAGCCACAGAACTTAGATTGAGATGATTCTTGTTGTGTTGGAAAGCTTACTTAAAGATCTACAATCTCTGTGTTGTCTTCAAGGACAAATTCCAACTATTCTGACTGCTACAGAGCTTGAAAGTGTGTAAGAAAAGGTTAACACTATCAAGCAGGCACGCTATAACACACTGCCTTGTGCTATAGCGCGACGCCGTTTGGCTCTGGGTATTTTATTTGCGCTATAGTGCAACTCTTATGCTATATCATGACCCTGTCTGGAACAATTTGCTGGTTTGAGCCAAAATTCGAGAAAAATTAAAGGATCCGTAGACTATAAAAGGCAACATGTAAGGTTAGAAAAAAGATCCCTAGACACTTCCAAACACCTCTCAAGATAGAAGACTTCTTTCAGAGAGATTGAAGGCGAAGATTCAAGGATTCCAAAGCTCAAGTTCAACACGGAGAGATCCACATTCTTCTAAATCTCTTGTCTCTAGCCAGAAATCTTTATGGCTTTTATTTCTTCTATCTTCTCATATTCATATTTTTCCATTGTCTTCTTTTCTTCAGTTATGAACTAGTTTTCTTTCGCTAGGGCATCAATGGACCTTTTTGTATGACAAGTTTACTCATGGATTAATGTTAATCTTATTTTCTATCTCTATTGCTTATTGTTTTTGTTTGTGTTTAATGCTTTTAATTGCTTGATCACCAATTAATTGTTTGTGTTTAATGCTTTTAATTGCTTGATCATCAATTAATTAGCCCTAGTATCTATCCTATTGCATTTATCCATACTGTTAGAATTTTTTGTATTAGTATTTTTCTTATTTATTTATTTTATTTAAATTTTAATTTCCTCATCAATAATTCCATTTTGTCTAAATAGTTATTCTCTTAGACTATTTGGTAATTGATCTATCCTTGTGGGAGCAATATTTACTTATTACTTTATTACTTGTATAATCCAGTATACTTGTTGAAGTTACATCAATAACAATACTTTTAAAAGTACTTATAGGGAAAATGAAAAAAAAAAAGATAAAACTTTAGTATAAAAGTAAGGCAATAACTAAAGTTTCTCAGTTATGCCTTTCGTCGATTGAAGACTTAGACTTTGTTTGGTTGGAATGAAATAGAAAGGAAAGAAAGTGAGGGAAAGGAAATAGGAAGGCAAGAGGCAGATTTTCATTATTGGATTGGAGGGAAAATGGGAAAGGAAAAGTTGAATAGTAACAAAAAATTAGTGGACCGCATATGAATAGTGTAAAATATTTTTTGCAAGCAATTGGGCGGAAATTAGAGAGGAAGTGGCTGTCCAAGCTGTCCATTTCGGCTTTTCTTTTTTGCCCTCCTCTTTTATGACATAAGACTAGAGAGAGAGAGGAAAAGAGATGAATCATAAGACGAGAAGGGACTAAAGTGCGCAATACCAGTAAAGGTGTTGTGTGGTCTCTTTCCTCTTTTTTCTTTTTATTTTTCAAATCAATATTTTTAAAAATTATTATATAAATAATTTTAATTCTACAAAAAATACCTAAAGCATAAGCTTTGTAAAATTACATAATTTGTCGATTACCATTATTTTATTCTAAATAGATATTTTATTTTAAATATGGTATTAAATAATAACTAAATAATATTTTTGATACTATTTAGTTGGTAAAATATATTTTTAAGTAATATTTTTGAAATATTAGATTAACTAAAAATATTAGTTTTATTTTAAATAATTTTGAATAATTTATTTTAATTAATATTAGTTTAATCTAATAGGTTGATATTATTTTTAATTGTTAAATTAAAAATAATATAATTTTTTGTTTGATATTAATTAATATAGTTGAAAGGCTTTTTATAATAATATAAGGGTAAAATTGTTATTTGACAACATTATCTTTCTTTCTTTTCACTTTTCCACATAAACAAACAAGAGAAAATCATTTTCCTTTCATTTTTCTTTCTTCTCATTTTCCTTTCATCCAAACATACCTATAAAAAATATAAATATACTCTATTTCTTTCCTCTCAACTTCCTTCCTTTCAATTTCTTTCCTCCGTCCAAACACACCCTTAAGCTTTTCGTCTATCATGTGAAGGAAACACATGTTAAAAGAAAAAGAGATCTCCATGCTACTCCTTTTATTTCAATTTATCTATCAATTTGAATAATTTGGTATATTCTTGAATTAATATATCTAGATATTATATCCAGATACATTGATTCAATAATATACCAAATTATCCAAATTGACAGATAAATTGAAATGAATGAAGTAATAAATATACCCACTCAATTAAAGATAAAGCCTATATACTTTTCTTTTTTTGGTACAAAAAGTTTTTTGACTATGATAAAGCTTGCTCTAATTCAAGATTAAGGCATAACTTTGAATTCAATAAACACTTATAAAAATATTTAGAAATGATTCCAATGGAAAAAAAAAAAACTAATGAACCAAACCTAAACTATAACTATTAACAAAGGAGTTGGTGAAGCAATAAAGGTATACTACCATTTTAGGGAGGATATCGGCTCAATTCCTAATAAGAATATCAATTGAGAAGGCAAATCTAATTACGCTAAAAGGGGATTAGTCTTCTTATTTAGTAATAAAGAGAGAGATGCTATTTGAAAAAAAGAAAAAGAAAAAACCTAAATTATAACTATGCCTGAGGGAAAAACTAATCAGATAAACCAAAAAGCTACGTAGACAAGAAGCAAAGAAATATAAATAAGTCTAGCAAAAAGAAAAAAAAAAAGAGAGAAAAAAAATATAGGTAACGCGAATCATTTGTAAAGTCATCGTAGTGAGACCCTTTCCATAGTTTCATTCGAGCTCATTTTGCTGCATAACATCCCACACAACTTTTTAATAAGAAAAATTCTGACATAAAGATCAAAAGTGTGTTTATTTCAATTTTTTTGATAAAAATAATTTTTTAATTATTAAAAAAATCACTTTTTACATAAGTTACTCATTTCAATTTTTATTTAAAAGTTAAAAATAAATTTCTTTTAACTTTTGAAAATAAGGTGAAATAAATATCTTTTATAAGAAGTGAACTGAAAGATCACTTTTTTTTTTTTCAGAAAAAGTTGAAACAAATTCACCCCTAATATATTTAAATTGAATTGATTTAGTTAACAAAGTATTGACTAGTTGTTATTTAATATTAACTATTATAGTTTCTGATTAATTAACATGTATAATTAATGAAAATTTTTTAGACATTCTTGAAATTAAAAAAAAAAATTACTATGAGTTATTTATTATCTCAGTTATGATAGTAATGATTCACAAAATTGGGCTGGTAAATGTTAAATAATACAGAATAATAATTTCTTCTTATTTCAAAACCATATAACTTATACATGCATCTCTCTTGTAATTGACTGAGGCAACGAAGTTAGGGGTGTTTATCAAATTGAATTGACCCAATAAGCCCGAAAATTCAATTAGAATATTAATCCAAATTAATTTGAGCAATCAATTCATTTTAAGATAAGACAAGATGATCCAATTATTATTGGTTTGTTTTGAATTTGTAATTTTTCAATTCGATCACCCGAATATCCAATCTGACCAACTATTTTTTATTATTTCTATGTTTTCAAAGTTTTTCACTTAAACTTTTGATAATAAAATCACTTTTTATCTTCTTTGTTTGCATTTATTTAAAGAATTTATCTATTCACACCATTTTTAAGTATCTCATAAGCAAATCTTATACTATTTTTAATTGTTATAAGGATAAAAACTTAAAAAATATATATTATGCATCATTTTTTTTTACTTCAATTAATGACCTGAACTAAACCAATTTGATGATCCAAATCAAACTAACCTGACTTTGATTGGATCAATTTACTTTGGATTTATTAAAAAAAAAGAAAGATCAAACTGCAAAATTAGTCCTTGATAATATTACCTATAGAAACATTGATCGTGGAAAGAAAAATAAAAAATTGGGCCTTAGGCCCTTGTAAATTATGGACATCTCAAGTCCCTAGGTTACCTACAACTTGTAAACCATCTTACGCGGAACCACATGCCATGTAACAACCTCTATCATATAAGCCATGCTCGAATCATGGAGTTATATTAAAAGGTTGTCACTGTGTTAAGAAATCTTTAAAATATGGAAAATATAATACATGACCCTTTAACTACTCACTTTATTACTAACTAATAATCTTTGATACATAGAGAGTAAAATAATTACACTTTTAAAGAAATTATAACTAACATAGTACCCAGTGTTTACATCTGACTAGTTATTAGCTAGCTTCAATAGTTTCTTGACCTGGTTTACGCCCGATCCTTGCTCAATGAAAGGCTTAGTACTCCACCTCGCACTTGATTTCCAATTTGGGCGCTGGAATATTTATGGAAAAGAAAAACATACAAGCAGGCAGTGAGAACCTAAGGTTCTCAGTAGGTAAACTCAAACCAATCTTACAACGTCATCATAAACATTCCAACCGCTTTAGTTTATTATGAAAATATGAGCATATATAAACAAATAGCGGTTCAATTTTAAGTTGAAAACACCTTACTCGAAGCGGAATATATTTTAATAGCCACTTGCCAATTCATATGACAGACATAGAAATATGAATAGTATAATATGCTTCAACAAGAATCATAAAAGCATTATAACTTAATAGGATAATTGAATATGCACCTAAAGATGCTTGTACTTGTCTGTACGTAAGTGCACTTGACTTAGTTCATATCTTTCTTTAACTTGTAACTTGATCTTGCTCTTTTCTGCACTTAGTCCCCCGGAGGTAAATGGCCTCTCTCACCCCTGGGTAATAGCCCACTTTTCAGGTCCGAGCTCGTACCTATACATGAGTGACAGGTTTATTTTCCCTGACTCTCACACCGATCTATTCCCCTTAAATCTAGTCGAGAGCTGGCCCAAGTCTTAGACAGTACCGCTCTGGCCCATGCTAGCTGGGTCTATGCCATGCCTCACGTGGTAGCTTGGTATGTCCCGCTTGCAAGTTCTTATTATCTTTTCTTTTCCATATCTCATCATGCATGCGGATATTTTGTGCATTCATGGATATGTCTCATACTTTATTTATCATATCACATTCTAATTATGTTTGCATACATGATGTACATGAGCATGACATGTAAATGTAAATATATTCAAAGCATAATCATCCATAGCATAAGTTCTCATTAATTCCTGCCGAAAATTCGGCAGTATAATGGATCGAGTCCACTTTCCCATGAATAGTGCCAGACAACCAGTACAATCTTTCAAACTTGCAATTCAATATGGATCAGCAATTATATAGATATTCATAGCATCATTCATCAAGTTCAATTCAAGCATCTATGGGGTTTTCAGTTTACTTCCTCCTATTCTGCCCGATTTTGTTATAATCCACTCTTTGCTCAATTCAACTCATCTAAGTCTAAATTTTGGATATGTCATAGCCTTGTATGTCTAGTTTCCAACCCTTTTAGTCCCATCTCATTTTGATTTGTATAACTCAAGATATAAGTATTTTTTGCTCAGGCTATCCTGTTCTTAGCCAGAAGGGTGCTCTTATAAGTGAAAATTCACTAAAAATAGAAATCTAAGTGAAATCATTCGAAATTTATATCAAATGAAAGCTAACAGAACAAGCTTTTAAATGAATTAAGTTTCATGTCATTTGCATGAGTATATTTTGAGTTATGAGTCCCGAAACTTAACTCTTCTGGACTACACTGTCTCAGCCTGGTTTAAACTTAAGTCAACTTCACTGGTGTGCTGGGAACAGATGGAAATGAATCTAATTCTGAAATTTTTATAAGATGTTCCCTTACATGTTATCTTTTAAACAACCTTAGGTTCACTCAATTTGGAGTGGTGTCGCATGAGTTGTACCCTTCTCAAATCATACTGCCTGGATAAGAATCCAGAATTCTAGGTTAAACTTCAAAAATTCATAACTAATTCTATACTAATCCAATGGCCTTATATTTTATATGTATGGAAAGCCCTGAATGTCTAGTTTCATATAAAAATATATTTATCAACTTCAAATGGCTGTAGGCAGAGCCATACACTCCTCCGTACGGATCATCAAGGGGAAAACCCTACCAGCTTCTTGAGTTCTTCTTGAATTCATGTTTTCCTTAAATCAATCCACCTAATCTTCAATTCAAACTCACATATACAACTTAAACCAGCCTTAATTCATCATCATCACTCAAGATAACATCAGAATCATACAAGACGGAGGGAAGAAAGTGGAGTTCCAATCAGCCCAATTCAAAGAAAACAAGAAAAGAAGTTGGATTTCCTATCTTGGTGGTGTGAAATCTTGGTGGAACTTGATCTTGGAGTGAAGCTGATGGTTGGAGCTTGAGTTTGGGGATGAGAAGAAGTGGAAGAAGATGAAGGAAAGTAGGAAAGTGAGGCTGGTTGTGGGGAGGCCGAAATTTAAAGGGAGAAGGAAGAGAAAAATAAAAACTTTTGAAGCAAGTTTTCATTTGATTGGTGGATGTAACTCCATCATAGAATTTGGTTTAGCTTCCCTCCCTCAATGGCTGATCAAGGTGCCACATGAGGGAGTGGTTTGGCTAAATCCTAGCCATTGATTCTAGAGTTTTCATAGTATAATTTCTATTGGTTCGGTTCCGACAATTCAAAATACTGAAATCTTACTGATTTCCTTTAAATCGGTAAATCGGTTTTGAAAAAATCCTATGAAGTTTCCTATGCTTTCAATCTAATTCTCTCATATCTAATTTCTCTAAATGATACTTAATTGGCTCTAAGTAAAAATTTAATTGAATGCTAATTAATCTTAAGTAGTTGATAAAATCCAACAATTAGGCGAAAATGATAAAAATCTGATGAAGGTAAAGCCAAGTTTTTCTACTATCTTGAGCAACACTTGGCGCCACTCATATGTGGTAGGGGTGGCTGAATTTCAGCCACTTAAGTGAGAGATTCCAGTAGAAAATTCTACTAGTTCGGTTCTAGTGATTTAAAATATCGAATCTTCGCCGATTTTCTTCAAATCGGCAAAACTTTATTAAATGATTCTGAGAAAATTTCTATGTCTCTATTCTAATTGTTCCTAAGCCTAATCCCTCTAATTAACATCTAATTAACTTCTAATTAACCTTACTTAGTCAATAAGATCAAATAAATTGCTGGTTAACGTGAAATAATCGTTCTTGCAAATTTGGAGCTTTTCTATTTTCCATTTTCCATGGCTAATGGCATATCCATAATTTTGAGTAAGTCCAGGGGCACCCCACGTAATTTAACACCAGACTGTCTCCATGGCTTAATCGGCAGAGACCTAAACTTCTACGGTTTCGCCACGTGATTCTACTCCGCTTAAAACCCCATTCTACTAATTCTACAGATGTGGGGACATAAAAATTATTTTATAAAAAGTTCTAGAGTTATTGTGGAAATAATTCTTTAGGGTCAAAATATAATTTCTGAAAACCCTGGGTATTTTTGTAATTAATAAAAGTTTATAGGGGCACTTTTATCATTTCCTAATTTTTAACATATGGCAGTGCTGTATTTTCAACGGTAGTGTTACACTACCCTATAATTCCAAGTGTGAGGATCGTCATGGCATAGCGCTGCCTAAGAAATTCTCACACTGTCTAAGGGAAATAATTCAAAGTTTTCATTATGTTTTGTTCACTAAAGTGGGGATGTTACATGACACCCCACCCCCAACGCCATCTCCTTCACCTCCACGCTTACTCCCACCTCCACCTCCACTCCCAACCCAACCTCAATATCATTTAAATAAATCAAGTGTTAATAGTAACTGAAACAGAGTAAAAGAAGTGTTTGTTTACATTGCTAGATGTCATACATTCAATTCATTTGGTTCTGGTCACTGACAAAAATGGAGTGGGGGTGGTGAGGGTTGAGAGATGAGGGTGGAGATGAAGGAGAAATGGGGGTTGGGGTGCCCCAAGTGGTTCCATGTAGGATAGTTTACCTGCTGCAGTGACTTATGGATTTGAGATATCTATGATTTGTAATTATGTGGACCTCGAGACTACTTATTAGAGACTACTTTGGGATTTACTCAAAATTATAAAAATCAAACCAAACTAATTTAATTTAATTGATTTAGATTTATCTTTTCCTCAAATCTAAAACCAAATCAACCCGTCTACACCCTTAACCTTAAATGAAGTATTATATTAACTTACCAAAAGCTTAACAAACAAATGTTAGCATAAAAAAATTGTGCCAAAATTGTACTTGTTTGGGTTTTTCTTTTGTAAATCTAGAAGCAACAGGCGCTCTGCCTACCAAGACAAACAAATAATCATCATCTTTAAATTAAGACTCCAATGAAGCTATAGGTCTACGCGATAATTAACAAGGAAGCTGTACGTTGTGGCGGCATGATGCTGTCAAAAGATGGGTTTTACCTAAAAAATATATTATTCTAGTCTTGTTCTTCACTTTGGTCAAGTTAACTGCTGGTCAGATCTTGAAGTGGAATAACGTTGAGAGAAGTAGTAAGTAGATGGATATAGGATTATGATCAACGTGTTGAATCAGCATGTGAATGTGGCTGTACAGTAAGACATCTGAGAAATCAGAACCGTATCAAAATTGGCTTCCAGCGTAACAGTTACTTCATGTGCCATACAACAATGTGGTTTCCCCGTAAACTTGACAGCATCATATACCTGAGATAATATTGATGACCTATTTAAGCATGGAAAAGCGGAAGCTGAAAATCATGGGTTTTATTCACTGTCACGGAAAAGGAGAGCCAGGTCCGAGAGGATGGAAATCACTTGTCTAGAAACTTTTTATTTTTATCAATTTAAATATATTTTTAACCTATGTAAATATAAATTATTTTGATTTAAGTCTTTTTAAAAGCTGTACTTGCCTTTTAGTTCTTTATTTTTCTAATGTTGTGTTTACTCCTTGTCATTAGCCCAACAATGTTAAGTGGTGACATGACAAATGGAAAACTATGTCAACTTGTGTGTCACATCACACCATTAATCTTATGTGTCACAAATTTTTCATCTAAGATTAAAACCAATTAATTTATTAAATATAACCAATAAAATAAGACCAAAAAAACTAAAATAGCACAAACTCAATCATGTGAGTACGGTGAAACACACTTCAATCGAAACCACAAATTCCAAAATTCTAAGGTTAATGAGCTAAGTGTGTGAGAGACTTGCTCAAATTGTGGTGGAGAATCATTAACAAAGGAAAATATGAAAGGAAGCGTGGGCATACTCACTTAAATTGTGAAAGTGAGAGGAATAAATTTTTATTATTGGAATTTTTATAAATAGTCAAGATTAAAACATAAAGTTATATGACTTTTTAAAGTAATTATATAACCTTTAAATAATTTTAAATCTTGACCATCTATATATAATTATACGGTCTAAATTTGCTCCTCTCACAATAAATCATTTCTCTTATGTTATATTATCTTTTGTTTATTTTGCAACTAGGGAATCTCTGTTGTAGGTTTTGATGGCATGTGGGGACCAAAGGGTAGAATATTGACGACAATGATCGATTTATAGAAAATTTATACTTGTGGGGGAATAGGGGCATATTTTAACTGTTTAAGTTATTTTTTAATCTTGTTTTAAGCATTTTTTTCAAAAATATTTTCTTTTGTTTCTAAATGTAGGGATAAGTTTTACTAAAGTAGTATTAGGGGTTCTTTTGTGCATGAACCCAAACTATTATCAAGCGGGAGATATAGATGCATTTCATAGGTTGGATGTTGATACTTGGTCTTACTTTGAGGCAACATCATTAGTCAAGGACTTAGGGAACTTGAAATTTTCTAGTTGAAATATATGGTGGAAGCATCCTAGATTAAGGTTTGAAGAAGGCTAAAATAGTTACATGGGACTCATATGCATTAGAAATGACCAGCTGTGCCTTAGAAAATAGAAGTGAAGTTTATATGTATGTAGAACACTTGACATCTAAAGCTATTATTGTGCAAGAACAACATTTCATTGTAAGTAGTAAGAAAATGGGTGAAGTTAGGGTTGAATCTAAGGATTTAGGGTGATGATGTTAGGTTTAAGTCTAAATTTAAGTTGCGAGGCAATGTTAGGCTTGAGGTTGAAGTTAAGGTGCAGGGTGAAGTTAGGGATGAGCCTGAAATTAGGTTGGAGGATGATGCTAAGGAAGAGGATGAAGTGAAGGTAGGGAAAGTTGAGCAAAGACAAAACATGAATAGTGATTGACGAAGAGAAAATGAGAAAGGAAAAGGGGTGGCCAATGATGGTGGTGTTGAGGAAGAGAAAGAAGACAACAATGATGAAAGTGTTACTATAGCACACTTCAGTGATAGTGAGGAGGAAAAGGATTTGGAGGTTGGTGATGGGTTTGACAATGATGAAAGAAGAATAAGGTAGTTTGCAAAACTATCGGAAAAACCTACAAAGGCTAAAAGAGAATCAAAATAAGGACACTACGTAGGCCTTATTTGTCAGCAAAGGAGAAACAATAAATGAAAAGGAGAGGGATTGGAAAGAAAAATGCAAATGACAATGAGGGCGAGGGAACAAAATCAATTCTTCATGGCAATAACTATCAAAAGGGAATTAATAGACAGGAAATGATAGTCCACATGGAGGTTCTAGTCCCAGTGAAAGATATACAGCTAAATCAGAACCATTTGTACCACCTAATATAGAGACATGCATGATATAGATAATTCATATTCAAGTGATGATTTGGACAATGATATGGATTACTCAAACCTTGATCAAGACCCTAAGCCTAAGTACCTAAGTTTAAGAAAGAGAATATGTCTAATAACTTTTAATCCAAATTGGGATTGTAGTTTTCATGATTACAATAGTTTCAGGAAGAAGTTTGGATCGCTTAGTGTTGAAAGACAGATGTATTAAATTCAAGAAGAATAATGTAGTTAGGGTGATGGTTAGGTGTAAGGCCAAGTGTGGTTTCATGGCACTAGTGAGCAAGGTAGGAAGGTGTCATAGTTCTACAGTGAAGTCCCTAGTGGCCAATCACACTTGTGATAGGATTTTTAACAATAAGAATACAAATTCCAAATGCATTGCAAAGGTGATAGTTGACAAGTTAAGGTCAAATAGCAATATTTTATTAAATTATTATTAAAACATATTTATTTAAAATATAATAATATTACTTTTATTTTATTATTTTTTTGGCAATGAAGTGGAGTGTCCATTTTATGTAAGTCTATAGTGTCTTTTCCAAAAATCTCCAGAGCAATTATCATATCTTTCTCAAAAACTAAAATAACACAATAAATCATGATGGTAAGTCTAAATTAACTAACATAACATAGGAAGTTCTCAAGTTGGGGTGTGTGGAAGTTCAGAAAGTCTCAACTTGCCACCTAACTCATTTTGTTTGGGTCAAATTATTCTAGAACAGTTTAGAATTTATTCTAGAACTTCTTAGAGCTCTTATCACTACTTAGTTTCAGGATTTAAGGTATAATAGAGTATTTATGTCCTATCACAAAGTACCAATGAGTGACATAAAGTGATAACTATTATTTCAAAACTTTTTATCAAAGGCTTCGATCAAGTTACAAGTCTTGTCCTTGATTTAAAGACTAGAATTTAAACACCCATTAACATTAATATCACGTAAAACCCTCAAACTCTCTCTGAACAAAACACCAAAACACTCTCCCTAGATATAGCAATAGGTACCCATGGCGGCGGAGACATGCCCTCGCCTCCGTCTCCATTTAGAAATTTGCCTTCCGTCCCCATCCCATCATGGGCCCCTATTCCCTGATCCTTGTGGGAATTCAAATCCCTACAGATATCCGTGGGTTTATACAAAAAAAATTTAAAAAGAGAAAATTATATATAAAAAATCTTAAACTTGAATAAAGCATTCATAAATATCTATAATCCATTATAATGTTAGTAACACAACACAATCCAAATTAAAAATAAAAATGCGTGATATAAATCTAAACTATTATAAATTTTATTTTGATCAAAGTTAGTCAATTATTGTAAATTTGATTTTAGTTAAAAGTTTACTCTACGATGTTGACTATATTTTGAATCAACTTGATTCGTTGTATATTATTGTCAATATCCTTTTAGAACCCATCTGAAGGGAGTTTGTAGGAGTGTTTTGAGATACTTCTGTAAGCTTTCCTTATGAAATAAAATTTTTTCTTTTGTTTCTGCATCTTTATTTCTGCATATCTCTTCTCCTCCCTCAGCTAGTCCTGACTGATTACCGCGCTCTAACTTTCTCTTATTTTCTATAATTTACTTTATTTAATTTACTGCGTTGCATTTTGCATAGCATGTAAGTAGGAGTCCACCTACTCCTCTCTTCACTACCCCTGTGATCCCTTCCACCCTTTCGGCCATCCCGTCGCTCTGGTATCAGAGCCTAAGGGGGAAGTAGGGTATTATGGTTTGAATTAATTAATATTTTATCTGGATGAGCTCTATGCTAATATTATTTATGCTGATCCACTCTCTATTTTGGTTGAAAAAGAAACTTTAATAGTTCTTGGTAATCTAGAAGCATGCAGTAAGTCCCGTATTGGTTGAAGGGCAGTAAGTTAGTGCCTGGGATTTAAGAGAACTATTTGAAAGTTGCTTTAAAATAGGATTAAATAAATTATCAGCAAGAGAGAATATTAATATTTAGTTCAGTAGATAAAATATTTTATTAAATCTTATCATGATTCTTTACTGAACCTAAAGGAACTGGTATCAATAGGGGAATTAAAATTTAATATTTTTCTGCTCCCTTTCTCACCGTTTTTCTACTAGTTCTTCATCTTCTTCCTCTTCCAATGATCATGAAAATGATCATCAAACTAAAAACAAAACAAATAACATTTTCAAAGAGGAAATCTGATTTGAAGATATAAACGATGAAAATCTAGGAACCTCGGAGATGCCTAGGATCCCTGAAACTCAAATTTACAAAACTGAAAAGAAAACTTTTTTCTCCAAATCTGACTACATAGTCAGAACTATAGAAGAAGTCGTCCCCTTGGATGAAATAGAAAAAACTTTTCAACTTTTTTCAAACAAATCAATCAGAAAACACAAAGAAGAATTTAATTTTCTTCACATAGGATACGTTCAAGTCTCCCTCAAACCAACCATTAGATTAGGTATGAACACCTCTGTCCTGATCTATCTTCGTGATGCTAGACATAATCAGTTTCATGATTCTCTTCTTGGAACTGTTGAAACTAATATCTGTGCTGGGCCAATTTACTTTAATTATTTCCCAGATCATATTGTTAGTCTCACTGATAGAAATATCATTGATGTACTAACTCTTAATCTTTTAATATCTGGACTTCATATGAAATCCGGATCTATTCCTATAAATTTAACTTATAGGGTCCAATATAAGGTCATGAACTCCATGATCTCCAAGGTCCTTACACCAAAACAAAATAGGGAAACCACTTTGTTCCTCACTGACACAACTAAAGCCAAGGTCACTATGCCAAAAGCTATCCAATGGAGCGAAATAAATTTTCCTCAAAAATGAACACTCGATAGAGTTGTTCCAGCCAAACCTAAGCCTACTCCTGACTTCCAGGATATTAGGCAATATGACACTGGAAAAGTTGAATTATTCTTTGATAGAAGAAACTCATTCCATTTTGGAACTTCTTCTAGGTCTGAGGTTTCTGAGGATTTCAAGACAGCGGCTTCGACTATGTCTAGGAAGTCCTTTTCTACAGCCTCACAAACTAAAATTCCAAATATCCGACTTAGAGGGTTGGATATGTCTTCTGATCTTCCTAGATCAGTTTATCAAAAGGAAGATGAAGACCAAAAATCAATTCAATCTCCAACATATTCCTCTATGAATGAACCTTATGATGTCTGATTCACCATAGATAAAGAATCCCTTAGGGAAAACTTTTACTCTGAGGATTTGACCCCTCAAAGAAATTGGTTTTTTCAAAACTATAAGGGAAAAGCAAAAAAGACATTCAAGAAAATTTTTATGATTTTTCTTAACAGGGTCAAACAAAATATATTTTTCTTTGATTGGTTTCATGCTTATTTTGTCAAAAATAAGGTTGATTACCCTTGGAAAACAGAATTAAGTGAAAAACTTTAGATGTCCTCTAGCATCTAAAAAACAATGAGACGGTTCAATCTGAACTTCCTCCTAAAACAAAATTTTAGCTTTCTAATATTAAGGATGCTGATGGCAAACCTATCATAGCGTCATCTTTCAAATTCAGAAAAGATGATGAACCTTTAAATCTAAGAGACAACAAGAGTCTCATGGAGGAATCCAATTATACAAACAAGTATCTTCAAACTTTGGATCGAAAACTTCTTGGAAAAACTGTCAAAATCAAAGAAGAACCTTCTTCTTCAAAAATTGTTTCTGAAAAGCAAGAAGTTAAACCTCTTTTCAAACCATTTAAGGCAAGTAAGGTGCTAAGTCTTCAACCCAAAACCGTTTCTTCTCAAAATGAATTTTTAAACAAAATTAATGAAAAACTTAAACTTTTAGAAACTGTTGTTCCTGACACTCCACAGCAAGAGACTTCTAAATCAAGAATTATTAGTGCTCTTGAAAAAAACTGAATTTTCGAAAAATTCTGAAGATCAAAAAATTGAACAGGTTATTTCTCAAAATTGGAAAAAACCTTTAAAACTTTATTATTAACGCGCTACTCCTCCTGATTTATTACTCGAAGAGAAATCTTTAAGTATTAAGTCTTTTAGCGCCAATAACATCTATGAATGGAACATAGATGGTCAAACTGAATATCAAATTATGAATACTTTACAACATATGACTATGGTTACAACTGCATATTCTACAAACCTCAATTGTTCGAAGGAAACAATTGTTGAAATTTCGGTTGCTGGATTTTCTAGTCAGTTAAAAGGTTGGTGGGATAATTATCTTACTGATTCTAAAAAATAAAAAATTCTTTATGCTCTTAAAACTGAACCAAATGAAACACCAATCACCAGCAATGGGGAACCCATCCTTAATACTGTCAACACTTTAATTTTTACAATTGTTCAGCATTTTATTGGCGATCCTACCCTTTGGAAGGATAGGTCAGTTGAATTATTGTCCAATCTCAAGTGTAAAACACTTGAAAACTTTTGCTGGTATAGGGATACTTTTCTTACCAGAGTCTTCACTAGAGAACATAGTCAACAGCCTTTCTGGAAAGAAAAGTTTTTGGCTGGTCTTCCCAAATCACTCGGAGTAAGGTTAGGGAAAAAATTCGTAACCAGTCTTTGGACAGAAATATACACTATGAGCAGTTAAGTTACAGTCAACTTATTGCTTATATTCAAAAGGTAGCCTTAAAAATTTGCCAAGATGATATTCAAAATCAATTGGCTAAAGAGAAAACTCAAAATAGAAGGGAAATGGGCACCTTCTGTGAACAATTTGGTTTGCCTTGCCCAAAAAGAAGGTCCAAACCCAAAAATAAACAGAAGCCTCCTCCTAGGCCCAAACCACCCAAAAGGGTTAGGCCTCCATCGAGGAAACCCAATTCTCAATCACAGCCAAACCACACTGACAAGCCCATTACATGTTTCAAATGTGGTAAAACAGGTCACATAGCTAGAAACTGCAGACTTAAAGAAAAAATAAAGGCTTAAATCTTGAGCTCAATATCGAGGAGCAGATCAATAATCTGCTCACCGAAACCTCTGAAGAGGAACATGAAATGTCCTCTGAAGAATCTATTTTGCCGGATGATGACAAACTAGTATCTTCAGAAGATACTACTGAAGAATCATCTATGAACGTTCTCACCAGAGAACAAGAGCTTCTTTTTAAAGCCATAAACACTATTCCTGACCCTGATGAGAAAAAAATTTATTTCAACAAACTCAAAGCTACTTTAGAGGCCAGTTCCTCTAAAGTCAAACCTTCTATCTAAACTAATAAATTTAGTCTTAGTGAAACTCTTAAAAAAATTAAGAAAAAATCTATTAAAGCAGTTACTATTCATGATCTTCATCACAAGATTCAGAATCTCAAAGTTGAGGTTAAAATTCTTAAAGAACAACAAGATTCTCAGCAGGAAATCATAGATGCCCTGTTAAACAATCAAAATATTGATGCTATCTCTGATGATAGCAGTTCTCAAAATCTTCCAAATGATGATGAATTTCTTGGATTAATTAACATGTTAAAAATCCAAAAATTTTACATCAATATCAAAATAAGAATAAAAGATTTTATTCTTGAAACTGTTAGATTGTTCGATACTAGTGCAGATTCAAATTGCATATAGGAAGGACTTATTTCGACAAAATATTTTGAAAAAACTTCTGAACAACTTAGCATGGCTAGTGGTTCAAAGCTCAAAATTAATTTCAAACTTTTTGAGGCAATGATTAAAAATCAGAATCTTAGATTAAAAACCTTGTTTCTATTAGTAAAAAATCTTAGTAATGCAGTAATCTTAGTAACACCCTTTATTAGGTCTCTTTTTCCATTAAACATCACCAATGAAGATATTTTTACTAAATATCTAGGTAAAATAATCAGTTTTCCTTTTTTAAGAAAACCGATTTCAAAAAAGCTTAATTTGATTCAAACTAAATAAGATCAGATCAATTTTTTAAAAGAAGAAATCTCTTTTAAATATATTGAATCCCAACTTTCCAAATTAGATGTTCAAAAGAAAATTCAAAGTCTTCTTGAGCATATTCAAACTACAATCTATTCTGATCTTTCTACTACCTTCTGGCAAAGGAGAAAACATGTTGTCAGTCTTCCTTATGAAAAGGATTTCCATGAACAACAAATTCCCACAAAAGCTAGACCAATACAGATGCATGAGGAACTCCTCATTTACTGTAAAAAAGAGATAAATGATCTTCTCAACAAAAGTCTAATTCGAAAAGCAAAAATCCATGGTCTTATTCTGCTTTTTATGTTAATAAACAAGCAGAAATTGAGCGTGGTACTCCAAGGCTTGTGATTAATTATAAGCCTTTAAACAAAACTCTTCAATGGATCAGATATCCGATCCCAAACAAAAAAGATCTTCTGAATCGTTTGCATTTAGCAAAAATATTTTCAAAATTTGACATGAAATCCAGATTTTGGCAAATCCAAATCCAAGAAAGTGATCACTACAAAACAACTTTCACTGTTCCCTCTGGGCAATACGAATGGAACGTAATGCCCTTTGGACTCAAAAATGCTCCTTCTCAGTTTCAAAAAATCATGAATGATATCTTTGATTCTTATTCAAATTTTATCATTGTCTACATGAATGATGTTCTAATCTTTTCTCAATCTATTGACCAACATTTCAAACATATTCATATTTTTGTGAGTATAATAAAAAGAAATGGCCTTGCCAATTTTTGATTTTTCAGAATCAGTAAGATAATTATTCCACCAATCTTTTAACTGACTAGAATAGTCAGAACTGTAGAAGAAGTCATTCCTTTGGACGAAATAGAAAAAACTATTCAACTTCTTTTAAACAAATCAATCAGAAAACACAAAGAAGAATTTAATTTTCTTCACATAGGGTGCGTTCAAGTCTCCCTCAAACTAACCATCGAATTAGGTATGAACACCTCTGTCCTGATCTAGTGATGCTAGACATAATTAGTTTCATGATTCTCTTCCTGGAATTGTTGAAACTAGTATCTGTGCTGAACACCTCTATCGTTATCCTTGTGGGGACCAACCCAGTCCCTGTACTCGTCCCCATCGCAAGTAATCCCTATAGATACTTGCTTTAGCAAGTTTTTTTTTTGCCATTCCTAACTCTCCCTCACCTCGTCAAAACTCATGGCAATTCCCCTCCCCACACCCTCACCATTTTCTTCTTTTCCACCTCCATAATGGCTACATCTCCCCTTCAAGATCTCATTTCCTTCTTCTTCTTTCCTCTCTTCTTCATCAACCAAGAAGCAAAACTTCTCTCCTTCTCCTCTTTGAAGGCCACAGCTGTTTCACCAAAAGGAGGGAAGAGATTCTTCTCTTGATTGGTGGTTCTTGAAAGTTAAAGCTTGAATTTAGGAGGGTTCTCAAGCTAGGAAGAAGAGGTAGGGACTTTTAGTCTCTTCTTATTGTGAATCTTGAAGAAATATATGTTCTACGATTGGGGGTTACTATTCTAGGGTTCAAAAGATTAAACGTAGTGGTGTATTTGAAGCTTAGATTTAGCTTATGTTAGCCTAGATGAGTCTTCTAAAATGGTTTTTGTGAAGTGAAACTTTTAGGAAGATAATTAATCAAGTTATGACATAAACTAGCTAGAGTAAGATTTTGGGGGTCAAGGCTTACGACCCTAAGAATTATTGTTAGATTGAGGTTCCTATAAGTTTAAATAATTTAGTTGCCCCTAAATATAAGTGTAATTATGAACCCAAAGAATAGGGCAAATAAGAGAAAACAGAGGAAGTAAGAAAATGAAGATGAACTTGGATTTTTGATATCCTTCATTGAATAACAGCAAGCAATATGTACACCATTCTCCTCGGGAATCTGGCACCCAAATAACAAACTCCTAATCATTCACCGATCATTACCTCACACCTTTCCCCCCATTCTCTCTCATAGTCAGCAATCTATTACTAATATGCACCAAAAAGATCCTAATGTATGTAGTCCTCCCAGTCTTTGGGCCTCACAGCAACCCATTTACTTTTCCCTTGGATTATTTCTTCTTGCATTTCCAATCGGCTATTTCCATCATTAATCATTAGGCCATCATGTCCTACCCCTTCAAGATATACCTTGTCCTCAAGGTATAAATCAGGAAAATCCTGCTGTAGTTGATACAGGTTTTTCCACATGGAATCTTTAGGTGACAAGCCAGCCCATTGAATCAGAACTTTAGTCTTTTAAGGGTCTTGATCTGATGCCTTCTGCACATCTAGAATTGCTAAAGGTCTGATTGTGGGCTCATGGGTGTTAGGATAAGCTTTTGGCAAGTCTGGCCTAATGTCAGGCAGAACACCATAGTACCTTTTTATTAGGGAACAGTGAAAAATAGGGTGGAACCTGGAGCTTGCTAGTGATTCCAGCTTGTATGCTACAACCCCAATTCTCTCAACCACTCGGAAGGGACCAAAATATCTCTTGCTTAGCTTAGGAACATCAGCCGAGAATACTAATCTCTGTCTATGAGGCCTCAATTTGACAAACACCTAATCTCCCCTTATTGTACTACATGTCGCACCTCTTCTTGTCCGCCATCGCCTTCATCTGTGCTTGAGCCTTGAGAACATTGGATCGCAATTTGCTGAGAAGAGCGTCCCTTTCTGCTATCTCCTTTTGCACTACCTCAATAGCAGTTAAGCCTGAGCAATAGTTAGGAATACTAGGAGGAGTTCTTCCATAGACTACCTCAAAGGGAGTGACTCCAGTGGTAACATGCACTACAGTAGTGTAACTCCATTCTGCCCAATGGGGGTAACGCTTCCATTGCTTTGGTTTGTTATGCACAAATGCCCTCAAGTATTATTGTAGGGTGTGGTTGACCACCTCTGTTTGACCATCGAATTGGGGGTAGTAGGCGGTGCTCATCCACAAGGTGGTGCCACTTAGTTTGAATAATTCCTTCTAGAATCTACTCAGAAAGATAGGATCCTGATAGGATATGAGGCTGTGGGGTATGCCATGTAGCTTGCAGATATTTTCAACAAATACTTCAGCTACTCTAACAGCAATATAATGTAAAGGTAGCTTAACGAAATGGGTCGCTTTAGAAAAACGATCTACCACTACCAAAATAGTTGTACTGCCACGTGAAGGAGGCAATCCAACAATGAAGTCTAAGGATAAATCTTCCCACACCCTTACTAGTAGAGGTATCAGTTGCAACAAGCCACTAGGTGCCTTAGTTTCATACTTGGTTTGCTGACATACAATGCATTCCTTGACAAATTGTTGCACATCGTTTCTCATACCTTCCCAGAAAAAAGTAGCATTCAACCAACAAAGGGTTTTCGTGACTCTTGCATGTCCTCCTTGTGGAGAAGAGTGAGATTCGCACATCAATTGTTCCTTTAGGGCTGAGGAGGAGCTAATCACAATTCTATCGTAAAAAATAATCACCACATTATGCAGGGTGTGTTTCGAAAACTTGCTAGGGTCTTGCTCAATGGACTAATGCAATTGGATCAAATCAATGCTAGTCCTCTACTCTTATTGAATTTTGCTTAAAATGTGACATTGGGGCACCACTAACACCAAACATTGGTTGTTGGAATTTTTAGTCAATCTAGATAAGGCATTTGCAACTCTATTTTGCCCATCAGGCTTGTAATGTATGGAATAATCATAGCCAAGTAACTTGGCCAAGTAGAAGTGTTGTCTAGGTATCTGAATAGTTTGGCTTATTAGCTCTTTAATGGTTTTTTGATCAATAAGGATCTCAAAATGCCTCCCTAATAAATTATATCTCCACTTCTTGATTACCATAGTAATAGCATGGAGTTCTCTAACATATGTGGAGGCTGATCTCAACTTAGGACAGAAAACTTTACTAAAAAAAGCAATTTGGCGGCCTTTTCGCATAAGACCAGCTCCTATCCCCGTACCAGAGGCATCAGAATAAAACTAGCAACCACACTCAAAGTTCAGAAGTGGTAAAATAAGGGCTTTGACCATAGCTTGTTTCAATTGTTCAAAAGCTGCTTGCACACCTATAAACCACTGGAACCCATCCTTTTTTAGCAATTCTATAAATGGGCTCGCAATAGTGGCATACCCCATGATGAATTTTCAGTTGAACCCCATCAGCCCCAAGAAGCCGCGTAGTTGCTTTGCAGTCAATGGAACTAGCCAATTCACCATTTCTTGAATTTTGTCAAGGTCTGGTGCCACCCTTGTCCTTGTAATAATATGCCTAAGATAATTGATTAAGTACTTACAAAAGGAGCATTTGGAATGCTTCAAGTAAAAATGAGCCTCAGCTAACAATTCAAAGGCCAATTCCAGATGATGCAAATGTTCATCAAATGAGGGACTATAAAAAAGAATATCATCAAAAAAAATATAATAACAAACACGCCTAAATAAGGGCAAAACAACTCATTCACCATCACCTGAAATGTTGTTGGGGCATTGCACAGTTCGAACGGCATCACTTTGAATTCGTAATGCCCTTTGTGTGTTCTGAAAGCAGTCTTGTGAACATCCCGAGGATTTATCCAAATCTAATGATAGCTTGAATGAAGATACAACTTCGAGAACCAGCGGGCGTTGACTAGCTCATCTAACAACTCATCAATCATCAAAATAGGGAAACGATACTTGATAGTAATGGCATTAAGTGCCATGTAGTCTACATGGAAACGCCATGTGCCATCCTTCTTAGGCACTAGTAACGCAAGTGACGAAAATGCACTAGTGCTAGTTTGAATGACCCCTTGCTGCAACATTTCCTTAATCTAAAGCTCAATCTCCTATTCGTGAAAATGTAGATATCGGTAAGGTTTGACATTAACTAGGGAGGCCTAGGATTCCCAATGAATGCAGTGACAGTGGTTCGAGATGGGGGCAAACTAGATGGACTATCAAATGGATGATGAAATTTTTTGGTTAATGCAGAGGGGATTGGAATTACACCTGAATCAATGTCAGAGGTTGTAGGAATCATACTGAGATGGAAAAAAATTGAAACACCCTTAGTAGTAGAAATTCTTCGTAGTTGATTCAGGGAAACCTCTGAAGCGACAGTGATTCCACACTCAAATGAATCATCTTGCCATCCTAAATAAATATGATTTGCAGTTCACTATAATCAATCAACATAGGGCTGAGTTGCTTCAACCATTGAATCCCTGGAAGTATGAATAGATCAATAGTAAAAGAATGATTATGAAGCATGAGTGGTACCTTTTCACAAACCATAGAACAGTGAATTTCTTCCCCATTTCCCACTAACACTCGAAACTTGGCAGTGGGTACCATGGCCAACCCTAAGAATTTCGCATCCCGAGCTTGCACAAAGTTGTGCATGCTCCCACTATTGATCAGGACGGAGACTGGGGAGTTCTAAAGATGCCCCTAGACACAAAGGGTTTGAGGTTGCGATCGACCTTGCATTGCATGTAGACTGATCTCAGGATTAGATTCCCCCATGTATAATGTCGGTTCCTCATCGGGTTTGCTGGGTAATTCTTCCATAGTTTCCTTGTCCTTTATAAGCAGTAAAAAGAATTTTGCCTTGTATCGATGACCCGAAATGAAGTGCTCGTCGCGATTATAGCATAGCCTTTTGTCACAACGGGCCTGGAGTTGCGCTGCCATCAACTTCTTCACCGGTAATGAGGGCAATGGAATTGTGGGTTCGCGTGAAAGAGTAGGGAACGGACGATCTCGGCTGGATGGACACCGCAATACAGAGGAAAGATCATGTAACTTGTCCTCATGTAAGTTTGCTAGGGCGATTGCTTGGGGAAGAGTGGTTACGACCATGGCTTGGACTTCTCTACGGATTTCTGGTTTCAAACTCGAAATAAAGCAGCTAATGAAGAAATAGGCCAAAAGGCCTACAACGCAGTTTGTAAGAGATTCGAATTGGGCCTGATATTCTCGAACGAATCCAATATGGCGTAGCTTATACAAAGTGCCCATAGGGTCATCATACATGGAAGGTGCAAAACAGGCTTCCAAAGCCAGGATAAACGCAAGCCAAGATAACAACTGTTGATTGGCGCCCATCCATTAAAAGCAGGTCAAAGCCTCGCCATCCAAATAAAAGGAAGCAATAGTAATGTGTTGATCCATGGGTGTGCGATGAAAATCGAAGAATTGGGAGATTTTGAAAATCCACCTACGAGGGTCTGTCCCATCAAATCGCAGAACGTCAAGGTGGAAGGACTAGCCGAGGGCAGTAGCCGAAGAAGCTGATTGTGGAGGATCCAATGGGCACTCAATTGTACCAGAACTACTCTCCATTGATTGTAAGCGATGTAAAACTTCAATCATTTGCTCTACTAGGGAAGCAATGGTTGCTTCCACTCCGGATGCAGGTGGTGGTTCTGAGGCAACATAAACATAAGTATGGCCACTTGCCATGTAAGTTCGAAGATGAAAGCACCAAAAATGATGGGGAAAATAAGAGAAAGCAAGAAAATGAAGATAAACTTAGATTTTTTATATCCTTCATTGAATAACAGCAAGGAATATGTATACCATTCCCCCGGGGAATCTAGCACCCAAATAACAAACTCCTAATCATTCACCAATCATTACCTCACACCTTTCCCCCCATTCTCTCTCACAATCAGTAACCTATTTCTAAGATGCAGCAAAGAGATCCTAATGTATGCAGTTCTCCTAGTCTTTAGGTCTCACAGCAAGTCATGTACCTTTCCCTTGGGTTGTTTCTTCCTGCATTTCCAATGGGCTACTTCCATCAATAATCATTGGGCTATCACCAAACTTGTTAAGATCATTATCTTGAGTTTTATTACTTAAAGGGTAGTTAAAATCCTACACTAGCAACTTAGAAAGATGGAAAATTAATTATCATGCCAATAAAATTATTGCAAACTAATTTTACCCATCAAAATACATGATCTATGGAGGTTAAAACTATCCATGAGTAGTTGGTTTGGTGAAAAAATAAATAGAAATAATTTTGGACCTAAACTAGTTCCGATAAGTCACTAAAAGAGTGAATTTTGGTTCTTATCCCTCAATGGATATTGAAACTATTTTTAGGCTTGATTATTTGGGTTATATACACTTTAGAAATGTCCATGAATGATTGAAATTGGTTTAAGGTGAATTATGGAAGATTTAGGTGGTAACTAGTCAAGTTTCCTAGCTTATAGAGCTATTCCCGGCCATGTACTTAGAGGGTGACCAAAACTATGTTTTAGTTGAGTAGTTAGAGTTGTTATAGTAAATTCAAGTGTCTTGGACCATATATAATCATGTGGGGTAAGTTTAAGAATGTTTAGAGTTAGTTTCAAGGTGTTTATGTCAAGAAAAAGTGTTATGATTTTCGTTGTACTATTTCTATGTATATATCCATTTAAAGTGTAAACTGACTATGATGGTGGGAAATCACTTGAAATTGAAATGTTTGGATGATTTCTTATGGCCATTAAGGCCAATGATGGAAGCCAAAGTATGTGTCCTATTCTTGATTCTTGAAACCTTGATGGTTTATCTTGAATTGCTTTATATATGACTTATGATGATAATGGATTTATTTGTTGTAAAGAATGTATTGAAATTGCAGATTGATGAGTATTTGTTGATTGATGCTACGATTGGGAATTTTCTGCTTGTTTATTAGTGTTTTCGAATTTTTGGATTTCTCATGGTACAGCCGTTATGCTGCCCAATTTTTGCTATAGAGTTTTAATGAAGGTGCATCATGATGCATAAGTGCATAAAATTAGAGAAGATTATGCCGTGAATCATGAAATCCCTTTTAAAGAATGTTATATGTGAAAGAAATGCACAAATCTTAATTAAGACTTAGAAGTGACCTTTTGGTAAGGGAAGACAATCCTAATTAATTAAAAGACTTGGTAGTGACCTTTTGATAGGGGAAGATGATCCACAAAGATAAGATAATCGGGCATGACCCTTCGGTAAGGGAAGGCAACCCATCAAGATACCCTTCTACTTTGGAGGCATGAGGTCAAGATGGACCCCTCCAATTGTAGAGATATTAGATCCTCTTGTCAGCCAAAGTCTAATTTAGATAATACTATATGACGACAATCATTGAGTAAGCTTACATCCTAGGACAGTCTATCCAAGGGCATGTAATAATAATAAGAGCACGTACTAAAAGAAGGTGTTAATGACAAAGATTAAAGCACATAAGCATTCATCCATGAGATTTGCATGGCATTCATTGCATGATGATAATGAAGTGATGATTTAATGTGTTATTAATATTATTGTGTTTTAGAGTCTTGATTTAAGTGATTGAATAAAATGAACCCACTTTCGAGTCTTTGATTTCAAAATTACTAAAAGGAATCTTCATTCTTCTTAACCATGTTCACTGATTTTATTAAATAAACCGAAGTGGCTGAGGCAATAATAATGTTAGTTGTATGTTTAGTTAGGAGACCCTACTAAGAAATACTTTATTTCTTATCCATGTGTATGTTCTTGCGTCATCTTCAAACAAAGCTGATGGCGTCTGCAGTGATCTTCTTGGAGGTACCTGTGTGAACCTGGCATGTGATCCTGCCTTGGACCCACTGGTTTTGATAGCCCGCGGTAGTTTCAGACTTCATATTTTCCCCAACAACTCGTTTAGCATATTGTAAGAACTCTTATGTTAGGTTGATTTTCTTTTAGAATGACTGTACATATATTTGACTAATTTGACTTGCTTGTGTATAATCGAGATACTAATATGTAAGTGTGTATGCCTAGTACTCATATATCTATATATATGAATTGCTCGATTATCTATGTAAATTATATTGTCCTTCTATTTTACATTATTATAATATGAGTTAATTAGGAATTTTAATACTATACGTCGTTACGCTAATATCGATTATATGCACTAGAAGGCTCAATTTTAGGAATTATTATTTAAAAAAATTACACGCTATTTTCATGAACAAACTACTTTGAAGCTAAAAACGTTCTGCTAATTCAACTGTAACAAGTAGTAATTGCTATAATACAACTTAAGCATAGTATAGTCTTATCATTACACTTTGGGATTAAGTTTGATTGAACCTAACTGTGCACTCGCTAAATCATTAACCTCACAACGAGGTGGCCACTTAGGTAGAAAGACAGTAACAAAGAGAGTAATTAATTTTCTTACTCCCTTATTCGTGCACTTTTCTACTGAAAAAATGATAATCTTTAATAACTACTCCCTCCACCCACAAATAATTGTCCGTTTGACAAAATTGGTACATTCTAAAATCAATATATTTGGATATAATCTGCATCCAGATACATTAATTTTAGAATGTATCAATTTTATCAAATTGACAATTATTTGTGAATGGAGTTAGTAAGAATCAAGTAATAACATAAAATAATTATCTTTTTCATTCAAAAGCCATTGAGTTTCTACTCCTATTTTTTTTTTAGAGTCTCATAAAAATTAGAGTAAATGATGCTCTCCTCTCTTTTGACAGATGCTTTTATTCTCATTGTGCGCCAAACTTAATTTAAATTATGTTTCGATAGAGGAATTTGGAAAGGTAAATAATTTTTCATTTTGCTGTGTTTGGCATAGGGTAAAAATAGGATATAAATTTTCATCAATCCCATTCATGCATAATTTTACATATGAATGGGATCCATGAAAATTTACATCCCATTTTTACCCCCATCCCACCCTTAGTGAACATTAGTCTCATTCAAAGATTTTTAAAAAAAGATTCAAATAGAATAATAAGAATTAGATGAGGGTAAAAAGAGAGGTGAAAAATTTCATGAATGAGCATCATATATAAATTTACACATAACACTCATTTATGAAATTTTCACCCCTCTTTTTTTACCCCTATATCAAATATACCTTAGTGTAAAACATCTTTCGTCATCAACCTATCATATATTATTATATGTGTAATTTTTAATATAATTATTATACAAATCAAATATTTTTAATGATATGCAGCTATTATTGTATGATTAAATAATAATGTAAAAAATTTTACATTGAAGTAATTAACCTTCTCATAATTTCTTATTCATTTTCATAAGTATGTTCTATATTTTCCTCCTTTTTTTTTTGGAAAAAAAATGACTCTTTTGGTCATTTTCCTACCAATATAATTCGTCAAACCAAACATACCGAATTTATTCTTTCCCCCACACCATCATTAAGATGAAACTGAATTTATTCTTCTATTGAATTGATTGCCGAATCCGTGCAAGCCCTGGATAGTGGGGTAACATACATCCACTAGCTAGATCAACCAAGCCCCGCATATGTAAATCCGTATGCTGCCGACAAGCCTTTCAAAATCTTGATGTGCTACCAACAGCATTTGAATCAAGTAGAATAGATTAGTCTCCTATAATATGACGAATCAAGATTCAAATGAAAATGAAAATGGTACTCACATTTAGTATCCAATCGAATAT
The DNA here is from genome assembly GCA_031439595.1 of Pterocarpus santalinus. Classification (NCBI taxonomy): domain Eukaryota; kingdom Viridiplantae; phylum Streptophyta; class Magnoliopsida; order Fabales; family Fabaceae; genus Pterocarpus; species Pterocarpus santalinus. Next base: position 19,399,887 of record CM062532.1, on the reverse strand, counting down.
CAGACAAAATTGTCTTCAATGAAAGATATCTATAAGAAATTAATTTTTTTTCAAAAAAAAAAAAATCTTGGTGTGTGGTGAGGATTGTGCATTAAACTGTTAAAGTGCAGATAAAAGTGTTTTATGATAGGCCTATGAGGTTATAGCTCAATCGATGGGATATAAAGCTGATGCTAGAAATATTCAACTTTCCATTAGTTTATCTATCTTTCTCTTCTACTTCAATGTTACACCTTCAAAGTAAAAAGGGGGAAAAAATGTGCATTATCGTGTCAGAGATTTGATTATAGAATCACGCAGTTCATAAAACGATTTATTAAAAAAATATATACTCAATTTTTTTTTTGTAAAAAAGAGCTTAACTATGGTTGAAAAGAGTTATAAAATTTATGTATCAAACATGTGCCATGTAACTTGATCTGAAAGTCAATGGCAAAAGCTTTTGAAACTCAAGTAAGCCACCCGGTGGCTTGCGAGAGACGCGGAATATTGGACATCAAATTTGAATTCGCAGCAATGGATTCTTTGTAATCCAGTGATTACCGTTCGTTCCATTAATTGCAATCAAACTCGGCTCAATCTTCTTTTACTAAAATAAAAGGATTGAGTCAGCTATGATATAGTTAATCAACCGCACAATTTTGTTTTGTGCTTAGCTAGTCAAAGTCAGATAAAGCATTGATTCAATAACGTAATGGAATGTGCTTTAAGCCACAAAACGGTTTTATGGAAATTAAAAGTTTGCTTAGCTAGATCCCATTAGGATGATGAGGAAATATTAAATATAACTCGTACTAAAACGTGACTACGAACATATTAGGCACATTTAATTTGTTCGCTAAAGTGACAATGTGAACGAGTTGAAAATATGTTTATTTTTATTAATCAAAGGGGAATGACAATCATTGTTTGAATGAGCAAAAGGGACTTCAATTTCTCAAGCATAGGGCTTTGAGTTAGAATCTGCCTTAAAAAAAAAATCGTTGAAAAAGTTCTCATCGTATGAAACTAATTGTAACACAAATAATATTAATGGTTTTTATTTTATCGTATAATACGATAGTTATATGATATCAATGTATAAATTGATATAATGTGTCTTTTAATATATGTTTTTCATTTCATATTAACATAAAAAATAAATACCAGTAAAAAAATTAAAATGAGTTTTAATTATATAATAAGAAGTCAAAAAGTATTTGAAGACGATTATAAGACTAGAGTGCAAGAAATATTTGTAGTTTCAATTTTTATATTTATCTTTAAATTTTTAAATAAATATTAAAGTGTATTGATAATTTCATCTTTTATATTTTTAAAATTTTTAAATAAATAATTAACAATAATAATTAAAAAAATACAGAGTTGAAAATGCTTTATATTTGTAAATATATCACATTTATACATTAAATATCATTCAGTTTTTCCCTTCTTTTTCACATTTTTCTCTACAATTTTAAGTTACCACAATTTTTGAAAAATGAAAAGTCATATTCTTTAGCCTCAATCACAGCTCATTGCACTCCATCACCACCACGTTGTTCATGTCCTAGCTAGTGCAGCCCACTCCATGATCACTTCATCGTTGCCAACACCCTATTATTGTCATTGTCGCTACTACCACTCTATCACTAGTTAATGCCACAATCACCGCAGCTGGTACCACTCCACCATTGTGTTTAAATTAGATTTGACAATTACACCTCGACTTGAATGTACTCATACAGCCCGGTATGATGTGGAGGCAGGCAAGGTGGAATAGTGCGCCGAGACAAGTTGTGTGTGGAAGTGAAATCAAGCTCAACCCAACACTCTCCTCCCATCATGTTGTTATGATCTATTTTCCCCTGAAGTTTAACGTTTTTTTTTTTTTGTACTAATTCTTGTGACTCATTTTTAGAAACTTATTACAATACCCCTTAATTATTGATTGGAGATTGGTTCCATTTTTTTTTTTTTTTTGTTTCTAATGAGTCCTTGGAATGAATCTAAAAAATGAATACAAATAATATTCTTTTATTTAAGTAGAGATATATGACTAGTTTTGTATCTAACACTAAGTTATACGCTATTTGCGTAGGCATTTATTAGACTAAAAGCATGGACAATACTCTGACTCATTTATCTTTTGGTGAAATTTGACATTTATCTAGAAGAATGAGGGCAATAAGGATCAAAATCTAAATTGCTTAATCGTAAAGGATTAGGTCATGAATCAACTCTTAAAAGCTTAATCTATTAAGTAAAAACATATGAATAATTTTATACTTATCATATATGAGATGAAAATTCAACTTTTTGAATTTAATGTATTTGGATATTCCTGTTCCGATTTCATTGTTTAGATTCAAGATTTTAAACATTTATTTCAATTTATATGAGATAATAGTTTGATTTTAAGATTGTGATTGATTATTGAACAAATTAATATTTAAAATACTTATAAGTGTGAATTGTCAAGCAAAACAGGCAGAAAGCAAAGTCTAATATGATCTTGTAAGATGAGTTCAGATTGTCATCCACAGAAGGGGTGCAAGTAGGATCGTAATGGCAAAAAGCTGCCCTATTAGCTCTCTTACCGCCATCTAAGCTTATAATAAAATATTTCAGGCATATTTTGATTAAAAAAATAAAGTAATACACGTCAAATTACTTTTGTAAGGGTTTATTGTTATTAATTTCGAAGGGGTGTTATTTGGACCCCAAAAAAGATATCCCATCGGTTCGCCTCTCATCCACTGTCGAAACACAGTTTTCCTATTTTAATTTTTTTTAATCTTTTTCAACAAATCCTAGAAATGTGTCAACCTGCATTTAGTTTATAACAAACGTAAGGATGAAGTGGAACAAGTAATTCGGCAATTCCATTCTTGATCCTATCATTCATGATGAAAAGAGAATAATGATTCCATTCCATCTATTCTCATTTCTTATAAATTTCGCCTTACATTCTTGAGTGCCACGTACACCAGACAAAACAAAAAAGCTAAACCTAACGGTGGCCTTAAAAACTGTGTAAGGATACGTAGACAGGAAAGAAAAACTAGTCATGAATATGAAAGACAACATTGAGACATAATCATTAATCGGGCATATTGTTTACATGGATCGATACCCGACAATCAAACGGTTCACGATTTGATAGGCCATGTCCTGCTCCGAGCCAAGGCCAACCTGAATCACTAGCCCCGGAAAACTTTAATGGCAAATAAAAGAGGGGTGTAAAAATTACTTTTCTCCAAATGAAACAAAGTGTACCAATTTTTTTAGTCCACTAACAGTAAGCTCGTTTGGTTAAAATTATAAAAAAAGTATTTTTTAAGAAGAAAAGTAGAAGCAAAAATAAAAATAAAAGTAAAAAAATTATTTTATATTTGGATATAATTATATAAATATTTATTATCAAAATTAAAAGTTATTAAATTATTTAGATGTAATAAATATAAAAATACTTCATTTAATAAAATTATAATTAAGGATATGAAGAGAGAAAATGAAAATGGAAAGAGAATAATATTTTATAAAAGTCTCACAGATAAAATTATAATTAAGTGCAAAAAAAATAATTACTAATTTTAAGGAACAATATTTTCTTTCTTTTATTGTTTCTATTTTTTAAAAAAAATATAAATAAATAATATTAAAAATTTTATAAATATTTTTTTCTTAAAAAATTTTTAAAAAAGTACTTTTTTTTTTTATGTAAGAAGCATGAACAAACGCAATTGCAAAGACATTGCCACTGAGACCCAAAACAAAGACCCAATAAGAATAAATATATAAATAAAATTGCCATGCAATCTTTTCTTAATTTTGATAATGCCATTGATATCCAGTTTCTATTATCAAAAATCTAATTAATCTAACCCAACCTAATAAAATTCTCTAAGGGGATAGAAGTCTCCCAATGAAAAATTTTTCTATTCTAAGAAATCAAATTTGAGATCTCTAATTAAAAGCACAAAGCACCTACTACCTTGATTATTTTTGGATGGTCGTTATATGCACTTGCATAGTGCAAATTAGTGATGCAATCATTAGATCTAATCAACTCTAAGGGATAGAAGTCTCCCAATGAAACATTTTTCTATTCTCAAGAATAAAACTTGAGACTTCAGATTAAAGACCAAGGCACCTACCTCCTTAACTATTTTTGGGTGGTCGTTATATGCACTTACATAGTGCAAGTCCGTGATGAAATCAATGGACCTAATCAGCTCTTTGCATTTGGTAGGGCTTATAAGTATTCGACATGGTGTACCATAAATTCATGATGACTGGCTGGAAGTTTGTGCCACAACCCTGATATCGTCATAGCTCCAGAACAAGCATATCTTAACATGATCATGTTAAAAGTAATACTAAATGTCAGCGTCAGTAATTTCATGTATACAGCCATCAGATATGGAAACAACGATTTTCTGGCAATCTAATGGGTAGTGAAAGTGGGATAGAGTGACCAAATCAGGGTCGAGAGTACAAACTACAAGATATTTGTACTTTGATAAACATGCTGAGTGCATTAAACAGTTTTGATTCAACATTGTCAAACCAGAACAGAAGGCAGGAGTGGTAAAAACCAGTGGAATCATACATGTCTGTCGCCATTTGCTTCTAGGCACCATTTTTTACAGATGTAACAAAGGACATGGCACCATGTTTTACAGAAGTAACAAAGGACATGCATATCTTGTTGCACTCATTCCTTCCTGACTCGCACAGCACCAGGTGAGAACGGACCCCCATCTAACAAGGAACCAAATAATCATCACAAAGAAGCCAAGTCCAGAATGTAGGAGGAATATTACACTAATGGGAAAGACAGATCGAATACACGCCAACACTTGGATAATTACTCAAGATAACTGCTCATTTCCTAAGTTTAAAGAACCATCTTTCATCAACTTTAAGCTCAAGCTGTTGAATCTCCCTCGTGAGTAATGCCTAGATGCTTTTCTCCAATCCGTTCCAGTTTTCATCATAGCCACAAACTCATCATAGCTGATACGTCCATCCTGTAATTTTTCAAGAAATTTTAGAGGGTAAGGTTCCCCAATCAAGACCATGTCTATATGTAAAGGAAAAATTGTCAAATATTAACCTTGTCCGTGTCTACTTCTTGGAAAATATCATTTGCTACATCTGTACAATCATCTGCTCCATCTTCCATCAAGGCATTTCGTAGCTCATCTGGTTCAATGTACCCATTCCCGTCCTTGTCAAAATATGAGAAGGCCTTGCGAAGATGCTCATCATTAGCCATCCTTTTTAAATGAAGAGAAACAGCAACAAATTCTCCATAGTCAAGTGTTCCCTTCCCATTGCTATCTACCTGTTGTCAGCATACAATGGTTTAAAGACAAAACAAGAGGGATTTCAAGCTGGAATACTATTCTTTTAGTATCATTCAAACAACGGTGTGAAAAAGAACAAAATGCCCTGGTTTTGAACATGCCCAAGGCAAAGTCATAACTCATAAATAGAAAATATATCCGAAGTATTGTAATCCAGGCATTTTAACTCTCATTTGCACATTGATATGCATAGATATAAATACTGAAGGTCAATATAATGCACTATGAGATGTTGCAAGTGGCAACTTTACACACAATAAATTAGAGGAACAACAGAGAGTTGACCATACAGCTTCAATAAGCATCTGAACTTCAGACTCAGCAAGTTGGGATCCAAAATTTCGAAATCCAGCTTTCAATTCTTCAATGGAAACAATACCATCATTATCACTATCCATTTTCTTGAACATATCTTTGATGTCTTCAACTTCTTCATTGGATAAGAAATCAGCAATGACCTATTTTCAGAAGTACAACCTTAGCTATAATATACATTAAAAAACACCAACTAAATATCAACAGGTGCTGCGAACAAACCCTAAGGGCTTTTCTTTTGAATCTGTTCATCATTGAAAATTGCTTAAGCCTTGACTTAACAACATCTCCAAGAGGAACATTAGGAGCCTTTTTAGCATTTTGGAGCCAAGGATGCTCTGCAGATCGAGAAAATAAAAACATAATCAAGATCATCATTTCCTTCCAGTGATTCATTAACATAGTTACCATATGTAATTCAAAATAAAATCAGTACATCACTACTTACTACAAAAAGATTATATCTCCTTCAAAAATCTACTTTGTTTCCCTTTTGGAAGTTCTTGTTCAAGAAATCAAAGTTACAAAGGAAAGAGATTTTTAGGGATTTAAAATATAAAATAGAGAGAAAAACATCGTCAATAAAGCCCAGCTGCCCAAGTAAAGGACATAATTTAATTATTAAAGCTCACATAAGAGAAAGTTTTTAGCACTTCTTCATTTGATTCTATTTAGAACGTGCAAAGCAAAAACAACGCTAAATCATTTCAGTGCTGAAACTTTTGGCATCCAATTGAGTTTTCGAACATCTACTTAGATTAAGAAGTCATAAACACAAAAGGAGACAAACATACCGAGCACCTGTTTAGCAGTTAATCGAAGCTTAGGGTCTGGTTCCAACATTTGCCTAACAAGACTTTTAGCACTTTCAGAAATACTGGGCCAAGGTTCCCGTTTGAAATCTATAAGCCCTCGAAGAATGGCCTGTGCAACCCCTTGTTCAGATTCTGCATTAGAATTAACCTCAGGTAAGACAACAAAAATTTCATCTGAGAAAAATAAAAAAGACCACAAGTTCAAAAGTACAGAGGGTGTGATACACATGAACCAAAGGAAAACACAAAAAATGTCAGCTGAAAACCTTGCCCACAAGCTTTAGTATATTTCTGCCTTGTAAAGCCCAAAAGAAAAAGAACGAAAAATATAAGCATGCAAGCTTTGGAATTAGGTATATATTACAGAAAACAAGGGCACTCATGAATGCCCATAGATGCTCATGCACGTGCAGAGGAGGGCAAGTTTAAATAGCAACATAAGAATCCTAGGACATAAGAATGTAATTACCAGCCCAAAATGGGGGAACACCACACAATAAGATATAGAGAATTACTCCCGCGCTCCATATGTCTATCTCTGGCCCATAGTTCCGCTTGAGCACCTCTGGAGCCATATAATAAGGACTTCCAACAATTTCTGAGAACCTCTCACCTGGAAATTTGAATATTACCCATAAAAGACAACGTTATGGAAAACATGTCAGACTATAACCAATTAAAAAACATTGAAACATAAATAGGCAATGAAATACAATGTGCTATCAGATCAGATGGCAAAGCATCAACAAGGGAAGGGATGGCACATGCTCATCCTAAAGATTAGCACCAGAGTAAGCAGACAGTCTCTGTTTTCCTAGAAAATGTTATTTTCAGCATTTCCTTCATAAAAATTTGAAAACAGGAAACCGAACAAAACCAAGATAGCATTTTGAAATTGTAATTGAAGCATACTGCATACCTGTGAAGCACAAACACTAACATGGACACATGACATGACACGACAGGGACGACACACCAAAGTTTGAAAATTATGGGACACAGACACGTATACATATAATTAAAATTTTAAAGAAAAAGATTCATTATTATATAATATCATATATATATAAGCTTCTCTTATGTCATATTTTCTTTATTCAATATTAGAAATTATTTAAAAATTTAAAATAACTCAAAATTTATATTCTTTCATTTTTTAAATTTTAAATGACTTTATCTATGTTGTATCTTTCAATACTAGAGTCGGACACATGTGTCACCAGTCTGTCATGCAAGATCTGACATGGACACGCGTCCAACACGTAGACGCAGCCACCAAACGGTGTCTCTGTGCTTCATAGCTGCATACCAACACCCCCTTAGTAACTGAACCACAATATGAACCACTAGTTAGTTTCCAATTACAATAGCAGCATTCTTAAACTACTAAACAAAGTTGTTGTTAAAGCAACAACAGTTAATGTGGAATATCAAACAAAGATGCCATATTGTCTTTTATATAGTGCTTTATCCAATTTAGAACCATCAAAAAGAATAATAACACTATCTGTTGTTTGTACAGAACCAAACAATGGACACAGGAAAATACCACATTACTGCTAATGTTATTATTGCTGATCTATATTATGTGTGGCAACTCCTAGTATAGTTCCAATGAAGACCACACTTTATGCTACATTTGGCAGGAGGGAATGGTGGGAAGGGAAAAGAAAAGGATTGGTACATTTGGACAAACTTCTAGTCCAGAGTCCAGACAATCTCCTTCCTTTAATTTCCCTCCAAATCTGTCAAATTAAATATAGTTTAACACAGTAACAAAGCTACTGCCAAGCTTAGGGTTAGGTGATCTTTCATTATCAGCACAGACCCAAATCAAAGGCAAACTCCACCTCCTGAATTTTGTTTCCCAGCAGAAGTCAAGGCCCCCTTTAACAAAAATGTTGCTCTGTCAACTCAAGGCCCCCAATCCCATTAACATAAAGGGCACTTGGAAGTCAAGATTAAATAACAGCAAGGGAATTCTAAGCTCATGGTACCATAGTTGTTAGTATCGTGCGATTCACGATACGAATCGCACGATTCGATTCGATTTATCATCCCAGCGATACAAATACATGTTTGTATCGGAAATGGACATGAATCGTGTGTGAATCGCAAGAATTGGTCTGATTCTGCATTGATGATACGAATCACCAATTCAAGCGACATAGTTTTGATCTATTTTTTTAGCCTTTTCCCCCTCAGATTCTCAGGAATTGGAAAGGGCCAAAGTAAATAATTAAAAAAAAAAAAAAACTAAAGGGACTCTTAAACTCATGCATGATGCATCTATAAGAGACGTAAACAATTTTCTGTGCATATCAGCAACAGCAAGCATCTCATTATTATGGCTCCTCAGGTGGCTTCTAAGGTGGCTCCTAAGGCTAAGAAGGAGGGGAACAAAGATGTTCAATGATATACTGAAAATTAAGTACTTATTTGCAAAATTTTGAGCATTTTCTTTATGTTCTAGGTATGTAATTTTGCTATCCAGGCTTTTTATTAATAAGCTTTTGAATCATACAATACGAATCAATTCACAATTCTCGATTCAAAAATTGATCAAATGATTCACGATATGGTTCACGATTCGACAACTATGCATGGTACAACAACAACAGCTGTACTCTTATTTTACCTTTTATGCAGCAGATGCAAATGTAGACTGCACAGAGCTTCATGGCATCAAGCATGCTACATTAGACAGCCATCACATTCACAAGCACCCCAAAGAGTAGCAGCAGTACAATTTCACTCAACAGTCAACACAGGCGCTAAAAAACTCCTCCCACTCCATCTCACTATCAATCAAGTATAAACTTCAACAGTGCAACTTAAAAAAACACAGAACTAGCTATAATCAATCATTTCCCCATTCATTTCTACTCAATTCAAAATCAAATCCACACGCTAATGCACTCAATTCAACCACACATATCGACAACTACCACTCCAACGCCACATCCAAACCTTTCAAATTTCACAATTCACCTACATTCCTACGCCTCATATTCAAAATTCAATTATTCATCTACATTTCACTTATCCTTCACATTTCTTCATCTACATTTCTCTCCTCATATTCAAAATTTTCATTTCTATATTTACATACAAATCATGACGACCAGGACTAAATCTCACTGGATCATGTCAGCAAGCTCACTCATGCAGATTACACTATAAGTCTTCAGCTCTACGCCTCTACCTCATATTCAAAAGTTCAATTATTTCATCCCCGTACCTGGCTTGAAGAATATCGACAACCCAAAATCGATAGCTTTGAGGGGCGAGTTCTCCTTCTTGTTGGCAAACAAAAAATTCTCGGGCTTCAGGTCCCTATGGATCACCCCATGCTTGTGGCACAGCTGCACGACCTCCACAATCGTCCTCGCGACCGCCGCGGCGGCCCGCTCGGTGTAGTGGCCCCTGGCGACGATGCGGTCGAAGAGCTCGCCGCCCTCGCAGAGCTCCATGACGAGGTGGACGGCATTGTCGTCCTCGCAGGCCTCCCGGAGCGCCACGATGGACGGGCTCCGCGGCAGGTGGCGCATGATCGCCACCTCGCGGCGGACGTCCTCGACGTCCACGGCGGTGCGGAGCTTCCGCTTCGAGATGCTCTTGCACGCGAGCAGCTCGCGCGTCTCGCGGTCGATGCAGAGGTACGTCACGCCGAACTCGCCGCGCCCGAGCTCGCGGTCGACGAGGTACCGGTCCTCGATGTTCTCCTTCGGGACGCCGGTGAGGACGGTGATCGGAGTGGGCTTCTTCTTGGCGCCGCCGGCAGTGGAGGAGTCGCCAGCGGCAGCGGCGCGCTTGTGGTCGGAGAAGCTGGATTTGACGTCCTCCCGGGCAACGGCGGCCGGAGATCTGCAGCAGTTGCCCATCGGCGGCGGTGGCGGTCGCGGATCGGGATGGGGAAAGGGGAGGTTTTGTGGGGAATGGAGGAGCTAGGGTTTCACATGGGGAAAATGTAGAAACCCTAACCCTAAACCCTAGAGATTTGGGGGAAGAGTGTGGAATTGAAGAAGAAAAGGTGGCAATGGAGGAACGAGGAGAAGGGAGTGAAAGGAAGAGTGTGAGACCGAAAGCAGTGGGGAGAGTGTACGGTAACGGCTGGGGATGCGGATTTTTAGGAGCGAGGAAGCTCGTGTCTAATTTAAATTACATATATTTTTTTGGTTTCAGAAAAATTGTTTTCTATTCTTTAAATAGAAAGAATTAAAATTGAGAAAAATATTCTTTTTTTGTTTTATAAACACTTGTAAAGATAATTATACAAGTCTTGCTAAATTGTAGTAATAGAGTAGGTAAGTTATCTTTGACTTGACTTTGAAAATAATTCCATACTGACTGACTTACTAACAAATGTGACTTAGAAAGTTGATAATTAAATCAATTTTTGTTAGAAAAGGTTTATGTTTGCATTTTTATTGACATAATTTTTGTTTTAGAATGTAAAAAAAAAAGATTTTCTTTCTTTTTTTTTTTTTTACTTTATAGTTAATGTACTACGTTAATTAATCAAGTATAACGTATACATGATGATGCAAAAGTTGAATGTGTCCGTTCAAACCACTTTTATACTCTTTTGTCCATTTTGTACCCTATTCTTAGTATTCATAACTAGTGTTTTATTTTTTAATCTTCTCTTAAGCCTACAAATTACTTGCCATTATACCAATTTCTTCGAAAGTGCAATAGATGCGTCCAACCCACAATATATATATATATATATATATATTCCAAAATTCGAACAAAAAATATTTTTAAATAAAAATAAATATCAAATTATTTAAATCAATTAAGGTTTTTGTTGGTGCTTTGTATATCAATGAAAGTGCTTCGTATTAGTTATATAATAAAAATGGAATTGATGTGTATGGAAATGATGGGTCAAAGTAATAATTCTTTGAAATGTGTTTAAATTTCTTAAGTTTAAGATGTGAATTTAAGTTTTATGAAAATAATTCTTTTAAAGAGATTGCACAATTTTTATAAAAATTAATTTTACAAATAATTCAAATTACTTAAACTTACATAAATATTTCACAATCTTTATATATTTATCTATATATAAATTAGTTAAAATGAAAAAATAATAATAACCTAAAGTAATAGGATATTTTAATTAAATTATTTATAAGATATGATTACAATACGCTTTACTGATGCAAGTGAGATATTTTTTATTTTCAATTTTAGAGGTAAATTCACTTGGAAAAAAAAAAGGGCCTCCTAAAAATTTATGATATATGTATGTATGGTAAATTTTCATAACCCTGCCTTGCCATGTTGAAATCGGTGCATTCTATGATGTGCCCTACAAAGTAAGGTGCATGATGCACCTTGTGCATAAAATTGGTACATTGTGTTTTTCTTTTCCTCCGCTATTTTCTCTTCCCCTTCCCTTGTTTCTCTTTCGCCACCTAGCTCTTTCGCCTCAAACTCTAGTTCCGACCCTTCATCACACTTTATCTCTAGGCTTCGACCTTCCTTTGCGCTTCGTCGTGTCCGTGTCTGCCTCCTCTTTGGGCTCCATCAGGACCCAACTATAGTGGCTAGATCTGAGACACAACTGTAGCAGCGCAACAACCTCGTGACAGACCACTTCCGATGGCAGCGAAGAATAAGCTTTGCGAGGGAGGAGCAGAGTGGAAGAACTTAAGGTAGTCGACATTGGAGACGAGCAATCGGAGGTCATCGACAAAGAGGAAGATGTCGAATTCTTGTGAGCGCGCAAGCTTGCCAGAGCGAAGTTCTTGTGGATGAAGAGTTGGAGGTCCTCGTTGTTGCAGTCTTGCAGATGATGAAGGAAAGGAGGAGTGAGGGAAGGGAGCCGTGAGGTTGGAATTGAAGGGGAGAGAGACAAGGCTCATTTAGCCACAGATTCATCAGACATTTAGCCATATTTTCTGGTTTGTTTAGCCATATCCCCAAGTTATTTAGCCATATTTACTGAATAAAGATAAAAAAGAGGTGCACCTGCACAACCAAGTGCATAATACTCTCTACTTTATACAGTGCATTTAAAATAGAACACGTCGAAATCTAGGTATTTGAATTTGGAGAGTTCCTTTTTCTGTTGAAACTTTTTACCGTTTTTGTTTGTATTCATCTCACCATTGTCGCAAAATAGTGCAGAGATCTGTTGCTATTTATTTCTTCTTAAATGCTACTTGAGCCTACCTGTCTTTATATTTGGCAAAAATATGTACTATAGTTTAATAGTAAATAGTGGACAAAACAAAACTCTCGTTATGCGACAAAATCAATAATTGAGATTATAGTCTTACCAACAAAAAGAGTTCGGTACATACATTTATTTTAAAAAAATAAAGATATCCATCAAATTAACAGCGGGTGTATGTAATTGACTACATTATGTGAGTATACAGACAACATTCTAGTATCTTAAAATTTACGTATTTTTTAAACCGACATGTGCAGAAGATACTAAAACAGGGGTGGTTTACTGTCCTAAATACTGGTAGCATTATTTACAAGTACTTACAAAGTGAAACATACTTGTCTGCACTTAAGAGAAAAAGTATTAAAAGTGTAGGTGAACATTGTAAATCTCAACTACGTTCAGTGATTTTATACCCTAATAATATGCAATTATATTGTAGAACATATCAGGTTTGATCTTTAATATGATGAAATCTTCTAATCTAGAACTTTAACGTATAGCATTCTTATTGACTTAGACGAGGATAAGTCTTGGCACAATGGTAAGATTGTTGCTTTATAACTTGAAAACAACCTCTCCATTTGTAAGGATAAAATTGTATATATCTGCCTTCTGCAAACCCTTTTATTTTTAATGATTTAAATGCACTTACTAAAAGTAAATCTAACCAAAATTAAGACCAGAGTTACAATTAACTAATAGTATAAGGGCATCACCAAGATTAAGTTCAGTGATGGGAGCATATTGCAAAACCCAGGAACAAAAAGAGAAAAGGGTGCGAGAAACAAGAGAAGATGCCATGTGCTGTCTCTTTAATATACAAAATATACAAACATATGAAACCAAAGGGACCTTCTTGTCTGTCTTCTTTCTGCGTTTGTTTGTGTCAAAGACCTGAGTGAGTGGGTCTCATGGGGCACCTTACCAAACCGTCTAGCTTTTCTACTTGCCTTTCAGTTGTTGCTTGCATTGTTAGAGTGCTTTGTTTTAGAAGCTGTACATAATTGTCACTAAGGCTTAGATCACACCCTGAAGAAACGGCACAAAATTATGAGCCACAAAAACCTTTTAGAGACCAAGGCTTATTATATTATTGGTTCCATTCCATTATTAATTGGGGGACAAGAGTTATCATGCTTCATTTTGTATTCATTTTCTTCTCATTGGAAGCAGAGAACAAAGACAAATGTCACCAAACAACTAGGAGAGAGAGAGAGAGAGAGAAACAGTCAGAGGAAGGCCACATAGACAAATCTTTTTCAGATTTGATTCTCTATGGAATTTAATTAACCAAACAACCTTAATGCAATCACATGAATAGGAATGAAAAACAAGCATTAAAAAATTAGTGATTGGCAAGAGAGGAAGGTCGTATAGCAGGTATTATAAAATATATAAAATAAAAATTTAGAAAATCAGATAAGTAAGAGAATTTTTGCCCGCCAGATGTGCAGTGGAAGACATTGCAAACTTAGCTACCGGTTCAGGTGGGTGGCAATGTGGCATAAACTGTAATGGTATGACTTATGAGTTTTTAAGTGGTAAAGATTCAAGCTTGACATTTCATTTTCAGAACCTTCTATTTTGAATTAGGAAACACGGAGAATTGAGTAGAAGAGAATATTAGGTGGTCAGAAATTGCAGAAGCTGTCAACTTTTTTCGTGAAGATTGCAGCTTTTGATTCTACCTTTTTTAATTTGTCTTGCTTTTCTTTGTTTCCAGTGCTTAATGTATCATTCTTTTCGCCAGAACAAATTGTTAGTGATTTCTCACGTGTTTTGTTAAGCTAATCAATGTGCTGATCATCCGGCTAAATTTAGGCCATTCATGAATTATTCTTTTTGAAACATTCTTAATTTCTATAAGATGACCTTTTTTTTCTCCTTACCAGATAGCTCTGGTGTTTGTCTCAGGATGGGCTCTCTCGCCTTTGCGTAGCTTGTACACCAAAATCCAAATCGTTGGTCCACATAGGATGTTTTCATTTTGACTTTTGAGAATAAATAAGAACGTAGTATCTAGAACGGTATTTTTCCCCCTTTAAATCCAACATATCCAAAAAATTGTATCCAACCCATCAATATGAAGCAATATCAATAGAAATATCTAAAACCCCAACGTACAGAATGACCCATACATCACAAGGGATTGTCAGAGTGATAATTATACTTACGAATGGTGACGAGAAAACTTATGCCCTTGACCGCTAATTAGTCGAAAAGGGCATTGAGTTATATTCATTAAGAATGATAATTATGTAAGGGGTATCATTATGTAAGTTACCTGTATTGTGGTAACTTGACTTTTAAACAAAGATAATTATCATTACAAAGAATAGAAGCAATAATTATTCCTAATTGCTGTCCTTTAAATACAGACATAAATCAGAACTCTTAAGACAACTATACGTCAAAATGGAGGCGAAAATACTTACGCGATTAAAGTTAATATCTAGAAGAACATTATTAGTCAAGTTTTCTTTTTTTGTTTGCAATTATAAAAAAAAAAGAGAACTGCATGGTACAAAGGGTCTATTGGTCTCCTTCAGCAAAATAATATTTCCAAAGACTGTTTGTCAGTTGAAAGGCAACCAATACAATTGAAAAACGAGAGCGAACATATAATATTGTTGATTTATATTGTGGAAAGAGGACCATTTCATTGAGATCGGCATGCAGAAGTCTTCCTCATGCAAAACACATTGTTGGATCAGAAAATAAACTTCATTGTACACAGTTTCAACATTATACAGACCATGTCAAAAGTATAACAATGTCTTCTTTCAACTACCTTCAGCTTGCTTTCAGTCAATACCAGTTTTAGCTAGTTGTAGACCAAATGTGGGTTTAGATGGATGTCATCTAAAATGTCAGTTTGTATAACTTGGGACAGATGGCAGTGACAATATTTCCATTTCCATGGTCGTGTTTGGTCAAAAGCTGCAAAGCACTCACAGACAGACTAGTTGCAACAGATCCTTGGCTATGACTGTTCCATGACAGACTAGTGCTTCAGATCTTGGGAAAGCCCTCCTGCTTGGGGATAAGCTTAAGAGAAGAATAGTTACTGTTAGAACTGGTTCTGAAATCACAAGAAATAACACTCTATTACTATGGAATTCTTGGTCAATATGGCCAGTAACTCTAAATCTCTACCGGGGTGACTAATAATTCGAGAGTTCCCTCAACTCTCCCAAAACTCCCTCAATTTCTCAATTACCAGACTGCTTACTCTCCCTCTCTTATTCCTATTGATACCCAACTACTCCCTACAATATGCATGTAACTAAGTGTCCTATTAATTACATAGGTGCTGCTTTGAATATGAGATAACAGATTAAAGCCCATAATTTTACTGACATGGCAGCTGGACAATCACGACTACAGCAAGAAAACATGGGCAATTAGGACTAGAACAGCTTCACAGGGCAAGAAAGTACAGCCAAAAGGCCATTCTCATCTCATCACTGTAATGGGCTACAAGCAAAAATTAAAAAAAAAAAAAATTGTTGTCAAAACTACACGGTAACAATCTTTCTGCCTTGTTTTCCATGCCAAGTTTGAAAGAACAGAGAAGAGACAATGTGACACTTATATGTCATCCTTTCTCCAGTCTCATCCTTTATGTTAATTATTACAGGCAGAAACAGCTCAGGCAGTTTCCACTAATCTAGGAAGCATACCAAGGTTTATATTGGTCATGTAACATAATCTCCAGACTTGAATATGTCATACACTTTAATATGACGAAATCTTCATCTTTCAAAAGTGTAATGCATGCATGTATTTTCTTGTGCCATTTCTTAAGTTGACAAGATCAAAATTAAGGCTGGAATTAAGCAAATAGCTTGAAACTTCATCATCTATGCTTTCTCTTCTTTGAACCCTTGCCACCAGAGAAAAATCCCGTGGTATACCGTGAATTGGCAAGCTCCCGAGGTACAGCTGCTCCACCAGATTTTAAAACATCAACTAAATCTGCAAAGACATTTTTATTCTCCTCATTCACAAAAACTATGGCTTGACCTTCCTCTCCCATTCTAGATGCCCTTCCAATCTGATGTATATACTCCTTAATGGAATTAGGCATGTCAAACACAATTACCTGTCTTACACCCAACAGATCAACCCCCCTACCCAAAACTCCAGTAGCCACAACCACCGGAAGCTCACCCACCAAAAATGACCTCATTATTTCTCTCCTTTCCTTCATAGACTTCTCTCCATGAATTGAATTTGCTTTAATTCCTGTGGCAACTTCAATTGCATTTGCCAGGAGATCCGCCCCAAGTCTGGAGCCCACATATATTACAACAGGTGGCTTAAAATGTTGCTCACTCACCAATATGTCAAACAGCTTCTGTTTCTTTTGCTTTGACTCAACCCAAATAGCTACCTGTTTCACAGCCTTATTTGGGCTATTCAGTTTCCCAACAGAGATAACCACTGTACCATTTGCCAGAGAGTTTGCCATCTTCTCTAAATCATTAGACATCGTTGCAGAATACATCAAGACCTGAGGTTGTGAGAGAGCCCTGTATATCTGCATGACCTGATCTCTGAAACCCCTTTGTAGCATGCAGTCCACTTCATCCACAACAAAAGTCATCACATTATTTAAGTCAATCTCATGCTTCGTTAAAAGATCAACAAGCCTTCCCGGTGTTCCAACAATCAATTCCACTCCTTGCTGAATGCGGTAGACTTGCCCAGCCATGGCCTCACCACCAACCACAAGTGCAGTTTTAAAAGGTAACCCCTTTCCAAGCAATTTTGCATGCTCTTCAACCTGTATACAAAGCTCTCTGGTAGGTGTTAACACCATAGCTAAAGGCTTCTTATCTGAAGCAAATGCAAGGCGATGACTTGCACAACGAGAAACTATAGGAATAAGAAATGAAGCAGACTTTCCAGATCCCGTATCAGCCAAAACAAGCATGTTTTTGTCTGTCAAAGCAGCAGGGATTGCTTGCATCTGGACAGGTGTAGGCATGTCATATCCAGCCGCTTCTATATTGTGGCGGAGCTTGTCAGGGAGGTTACATGAAGTGAACGACAAAATCGGCGCCACTTCTACATCACCCTTAACATGAATGCCAAGTTTCTTTCTAAACAATTCGACCTGATCTCTAGCTAAAGATGAAGTTCCTGGTTCACAACCAGTGTCTCTAACATAAAAGCACTCATCAGCTGCAGGTAGCTTTCTCGGCAGTGGAAGACCTCCAACAGGAGGCAAGGATTTGGCAATTCTTCCTAGTAGAGATTGTTTGCATTCCAAACTGCAAACATCATCATCAGTTTCATCACAAATATACTCGCCGTAGCGGCGGCATATAATACACTTGGGCTCCCCTGGGAGAGCCTCTCTTTGGTCCCTGGCACTCAGCTTCACATCATCTCCTGCATCTAATGATACAAATAGAAAAAAAGAGCTCAATTGGATTAGTATTTTCTGAAAGCTGCTTGAAGGCATCTAGCATGTTTGGTAACCCCAAAATCATGGTTTTAGCAAAAGCTATTCTCTGGTAGCTTTTGCTCAAACTATGATTTTTTGGAAGGGTGGCAATGGAGGAAGTGGCAAGGCGTGGAGCAGCTGAACTTAAGTGACCCATGTTCAGAAGCAGTTTAGGAGGAAGGGATGGAATGGCTAAGGAGGGACAATGTGTCCCTCGCTTGCCACTCAAAGCCCTCATTTTTTGACCATCCAAAGTGAAGGGTCAAGGAGGGATTTTAATACATTTCCCTTCCCTTCTCTCATTATACTCATAAACATCCAAACATGAGGATGGCATCATCTAATCCACTCCCTCCCTTGCCTTTCCAGCCTATTCCATCATAAACCACTCCCTTCCATCATCTATAGAACTCCCAAACATAGCGTTGAAGTTCCAAACTGGAAACCAGACATGCCAGTAGTCTACTACAACAAGGCATCAAAAGTTAAAAACACACACAAAAGGATAAAAAAATATAAAAAATCATCTTAGAATATAACATAGTTTACTGAACGAATGGAGAATAGATAAGGCCATTGGATGAGGAATAACAAAGAGTGACCAAAAATCACACAGAAACATGGATATGACTGTCATTTGAGTTGTGTAGGTGAAAAAAAAAAAAAAAAAAACGAAAATTCAGTTGAAGTAATTAGGAGGGAATACCATTAGGCGCATCACCATCAGTTGCCAGCGCTAGAATCTTTGATGCGTCATCATCGTGATTGGTGCCTGAATCAGCCATGCTGTTCTGTTAGGGTTTCAAAAAAAGAGAAAGTGCCCTGTGCATAAGATGCCTCAATTCCCCAAAGGCGAAAGGTGGAACAAAAATTGATATTGAGATTGGAACACCGCTGATATATCACAACTGCAAAGCCAATGCAGCAAACTCGCAGCACTTCTTCACCGTCCCAACGTTTTCTTGAGTTATGCAAACCGCAAAAGGTTTTAGGATATGAACTTCGAATGTTATTGGCTTGGGATGAGGGTGCTTGTTTTTCCCCTTTTTGGTAGTGTCAGTTATGAGGGTGTGTTTAGGCTTTGGGTAAGATCGTTTTCTTTTCTTTTTTTTTCTTTTTTTTTTTTCAAAAAAACTTTAAATCTTTCTTTAAAGTAGAGTTTTATTTTGAGTTTGTGTTATTTGAACCCGAAAATACATATATATTTGGTGTATTATCAACTTTTTTTCAATTATTAACTTTTTAAATCAAAATTATTAACTTATTCAACTAAGTTACCAACCAGTTGCAGCATAATATTACATAATATTTTGCATTCAACTAGTTGGTAACTCAATCAAATAAGTTGATAAATTTAGTTTAAAAAATTGGTAACGAGAAAAAATATTCGTATTTATACGTTGTAATTAGTTGGTAATTCAATTGCAAAAGTTGATAACTTTAGATCAAAAATTGGTAACTGAAAAAAAAAATTGATAATATGTCAAAAATACGTCACAAATATATGTTCAAATAACATTATTATTTTAGAGTAATAGACTATTTGAAAAGTGCTCCTAGATAAAGTACATTTTAATAAATTTTTAAAAAGTGATTATAAGATAATATAAAAGCTTGATTTCTTTTAAGAGATTTTATGGAAAATGAAAGCTAGATTGTGTTTGTATATAACTTAAAAAAAGTATTTTTTATCCTAAAAAGTGATTTTAATCCATTTGAATGTAATAATATAAAAGTGACATTTTTGGTTATAAAATTACGATAAAGGACATAAAAATGGTAGTTTACAAGGAACATGTTTAGAAACAAAAGGCACTTGCTTTATATGTTAAAATTAAAAATTATAATTTACTATTATTACATCCATATTTTTTTTATTTAATCAATTTTAAACATTATTAGTTGAAAATTCAAATTTTAAAATATGAAAAAGAAAACAAGTTTATGAAAAGTGTTTGACAATTTAAAAAATTAAGTTAATGTGATATAAAATAACACTAATTATTTTAACCTATATAATGAAATTAGGTTTTCACTCAGTAGTGTTTGATTCGACAACTTAACAATTATTTTTAACATATATGTTGTCTAATATGAAATTATTAAAATTAAAATCTTGATTATAACTAAGTAAATACCTGCAACTAAAACAAATAAAATTAATTTTACCAAATAAAAGTATTTTAAATGAAATAAATATATAAATTTAATTATACTTTCAAATTATTAAAATTATAAATATTAATTATGTTAAAATAATAGGATTAAGATCCTCTAAAATGAAAATGATTGTAAAATGAAAAAATGAAGGAGTATTCACTTTTAGATCATTTTAATGGGATTCATATATAATAGAAGTTATTAATTTAAAGGTTAATAACTTATCACTTTCTTACTTTATTATCACCTTCACACTAAAATATCCAAATCTAAAATAATTAAACATAACTCATAAATGATAAACAAATTAAATTCATGTAAAATAATTAAAATGATCAAAATTCAAGTTGTCATATGCAACACATTGATAACTGAAAAACATATAAAAAAAGAAGAAAAAAAAAAAGAAAACATAAATCCATTCTTATCGCAATTTGAATTCAAGGTACTAATTTATAAAGAGAGTACTAAATGACTAATTAAGCGCTACGCCCTCCATGATCTTATCGGGTATGGAGTTAGACTAGTATCTCCAGAGTCATAAATGGCATAAACCAAAACAATAGTCCAACAATAATGTTCATGTCAATGGAGATAGACAATGTCAAATAACAATGCTCCGAGTCCCGATTTTCGTACTAACATGCTCTCTCTTGACAATCTTAAAAGGGTCCAATGTAATAGAAGCAGCCAAAATTAAATGTTAAATTTATCTAAAAAAAATAAATACATAAAAAAAGCTAACTATGCATTCATCTTGGTAATTGAGCCCTAATAGCATCGCTTACTCCTTCCATGAATGTCACATCTACTTGTGTTGGTTTTTGCCATTTATCTTGATCATATACATCATCTTCATTCTCATCGTTGAAATTTTGCTCTCTATCTTCAAGCGCATTGAGATCCTCAAAGTTTTCAAGAATATCCATAATCTATTATTCTAATATACATGTGAAGAGCAAAGCATGCCCATATTTCAAGCTTGAGGTTAGTCATATTTTGTAATATTCTCTACCTTGCTTAATTTGCATATACCAAAAGTTCTTTCAATAACACTTCTCAAACTTGAATGATGAAAATTAAATTCTTCATCTTGTGATCTGAAACCTTGAGCCTATCTAAAATATGGAAGGTGATAACTTGTGTTACTATATGGCCCTAGGAAACCTTTACTAAGTCAATGAGGTAATATTTACTTATACATAAATAGAAAATATATTATAAAAATATTCATACTTTTTTTTAAAAAATAATTTGAGTTATACAACAATAACCTTGAGCAGGATAAGGAAACTTAAGATTTGGCTTGCAAAGATGTCCATTCAAATTCTTACATCATGAACAAATCCTTCCCAATCACAAAAGGGCATATGTAAAGTGCACATTAAAATCACATATAGCCATGACATTTGCACTTATATATCCTTGCCTAATATATCCTTATTTGCTTGCCATGGATTTTAAGATGAGTGTCATCTATTGCCTCTATGCAGTCTTTAAAATAATACCAATATCAATTGTTATCCTTAATATATTTAGGCACACCATAATTCATTAGATCTACAGGCTTAATTATATGGTTTCCCAACTTATATACAACATTTAAAGATTGATAAAATTGCCTGTGAATGTCTCAATAGAATGTTGAAAGCATTCTTCAACATTTCTATATGTAACTTTGTGACCTATCATGTGTAAGAACAAAGCTATGCTTTCATCTGCTCTAATGTGCTTGATAGGGATCAATCCACAATTTCTAGTTAACTTTGATACCAATTGTTAAAACACTTGTTTTCTCATTTAAAATTGCTCAAAAGATCTATACACATTTCCTTTCTTCAACTCCATTAGCCATTTATGGCCTGACAGAATTGAAATTATCTTCTTTTTCACAATATATTCCAATACATGGCTTGTAACTAAAATTGCAACCAATCTCCTTGCCATATCAACTTGAAAGTTCATATTATTTTTTACTTCAATTTCTATTTTAGAACTATCAATCATCCTGCATAAGAATTATGCAATATAACTTCTATCAAAGATAAGTCAATTAAAACTTAAAAACAAGTTATGTATTGCTCGTCCAACATATCATCAAATAAATTTTATGAAAATTTAAAAAGGTTTCTAATTCACTATCGAACAAGTCTAATAAAAAATTTTAAAAGGTTCAACAATACATCTCATTATCAAATATACACATTAGCGAAGACCACGTAGGATATCTTCCTCTATGAAAGTATTTAGCCAACCAATGGTCATCTCATGATCATTGTGCATTAAGTGACAAATTAAATGCTATCATATTTTCTTTTATAATTAGCATTCTCGTAGCCAAAAAATACTGAGCACTTCCTTTATCTAAGATCGACACATCATTTAGCATTAATAAGCACTTATCATAGCTACAGTGGTCATCTAGTAATATTGTTGTGGCAGTAATATTTAACCTTTGATTTATGCCATCAATAAGATAGGCAAGGGATTGTTGAAACTTCTCGGATTGTTGAAACTTCTCTACTACCCCAATCTTTTTCTTTCCTTTCCCTGCTTTGTTTCTCTTTTTTGTACTCATATTTGAAGAACTTGGTAGTGTTGTTGGTTGAACTTCATCATGACCTTCACAATTATCTTCCTCATCCTCGTTCACTGGATTATTTTCATTGTTTTCAAGATCTTCAAAATGAATATTACCTCCTTCATCTAAAGGTGGCTCTTGATATGGCATCAAAACAATAAATCTAATGGCTATAATACCCTTTGAACATTTATCCATCAAGTCTAAGAATTAAGGTCCCCAATTCTTTCACTTTAAAATCTTTGGATCCTCCTATAATCATTAGAAAAATAAATAAATAAACAAATCAATACACATAAAACATTTGCAAAAAAAAAAAAAAAAGAAAGAAAAAAATTCTAAAGATTAACACCAACATATCTTGTCTTTGTCAATCCATAATTCTTTAAGAGCTTGGATGATATTTTTCTTATGATCCCATCTAAGGCCAATCTCTTTTGTAACCATCTTTGCAAACAATGTAACCTCTCTACTACTTAAAGCATCTCAACTATTATTTAATTATGTCTTATCACAATTATGACTTACTTTCTCATGAGATTTTTGCTACACATTCTTCTGCCTTTCTTTAATAAAATATGTGCTTGGCGTATTCCTAGCAATTACATCTACAACAAACACTTTTAAGAATATTTTAGTTTTTTTGTTATCCTATTTTGCCTTATCTTTCCTATCTTCCTCACAACCTCTCACATCTCTTTTGAATATTCTAATAATTAAAAAAGTAAAACATAGAAAGACATATTAATTCAACAGTTGATTTCAAAGTGTATTACTCCACATAGCTTTTGAACTTTTATATGTTTGTAAAACACATCCTTGAAAAACTATTTAGCACTAAATATGTTAACATTTATGTATGAACGAATCATAAGTATATAGACATATGTAGGAAGCCAATTCACATCGATTTAAAAGTAGCTACTATTTACATCATAGTCAAAAAGAGCTCCATGGACACATGGTCCAAACCAAACAAATTAAGCACCAGGCTCACATAATAGCATCAAACTCACACAACAGTAGCAAATTTCATGTTTTTCAGTTTGTCAATTTTCAAACAAATATATTAGTTCTTTAATGATACTAATGCTAAATACTACATTTATATAGGTTTGCATTGCATCACTCTTTTCCTATTAGCACAACTCAAAGCCACAAATTGTCCATATGCTACAGCTTGATAACTTACTTTTACCTAATATCTTATTTCAAGTTTGTCTAGCCAAAATGCCTTAGCAAGTAAGGATAATTCACACAACAAAGAGATGGAGTAGGCATGAAGCAATACACTAATGCCCACTACAAAATGTGAATTTTGAACCTTCTAGTCCTCTAATTGAATTATATTTAAATATAATTTTTCAAAAATGGAAATTAAAAAAAGTGTCATACACTATTGTATTGGATCAATTTGATCCTTTAGCAATATCAAAGAGAAAAGGCACCACCAAAGAACACATTTTTCAACTTGTTCTTCACTTTTTTGCCTAAATTTTGATCAAATTTCTTGGAAATAGTTACATTAGGTGAAGACTAGTTTACCAGAAATGATCAATAATAAGCTTTGTAAGACTATTACATAATCACTTTTGATCTTATCAATTGTACACAGTTAAATATTTTTTGCCTAAAGCTAGCAAGAGAGAGGAATTGCTAGTCCAAAAGGTAACAAGAGGTTTAATCATTATTTTTTTTTTGGATATATATTGATTAAACCTCTACTCACTAAATCGATGAAAAAGGATAGATACAAAAGGTAACAATATTCAGCATTGAAAGCATAAAAGTGACAAAAAAAAAGGGAAAAAGGAAATTATTTAACTGATCTACAAAAACCCCTAGCTCCAATATCAGAGCACATTTGATTCTCCTATAATGTTGGGATACTTGATCTTAGAACATTAGTGCTCTTGATGCTAACTCCTCCATAGTCTCATATCTTCACTAATCAATATAAGCCTTTAAAACTAAATTAGCATAGCACCAATTCACAACATCAATGCACAACTTTGTCCATTAATTAAACTAAAATTTCACAATCAATCACAACACTTATGCAACACACCAATTCATACCAAGGCCATAAAGTACTGTATAACTATCATTCACCAAAATAGCTATTCAACAACCAAGCCTCTCCTTAGTCTATTGTTTGAACTAGAGTATCACCATTTATTCAATATCTATTACATTTTTTTCATTGCTATGCAAATATAAATTATTACAAACGGAGGGCAGGACAAATCAAACAGAAATATGCAAAATTAACATCAATTATACCAATATTCAAGCATACCTATTGCATACCCAAATTGCATACCCATCCCATACCTATATTAGTTCTTTACATGATTTCCACATACAAAAAAATCCTTAATTAAGCATGAAAGGCTTTCTCAAAATCATTAAATCAAGAAAACCCTAAACTCATATAACTGTAGAATTTAAACTATGAACTCTAATCTCACCTATGACTAATGTGTTTTGAAATGAGAGTGAAAGCAAGCGCTTTGATGACAATGAAGGCTAGTTGGTGGAGGAAGAACTTGCTCTGGTTCCAGAAGAAGAGAAATTGATGAAGAGGAAGAACAGCGAGTTAAAGTTATTAGTTATCATTTTTAAAATTTAAAAGGGGTATTTTTATCTAAATTTTTTTTCGTGTTTTGATAATTGTCCTTTCTTTCTTTTATCATAGTCCTGCCTTTTCAAATTATTAAGAAAAGCTATTGACTTCAACTTTTACAGAAAAGCTTAAAGTAGATTATTTTCATATTTTTATTATTTGAAAAATTTTAACCAAAAATGTTGATATATATATATATATATATATATATATATATATATATATATATATATATATTGATCTTTACACCAAATAATTAGAATTAATTATACTCTTAATTATTAAAAGTACTTATAAATTTATTTAGATAAAAAAGAACAAAAGTACATTTTTATAGCCTAATTACTAAAAAGGACATTAAAAAAGGAGGGAGCACTAAGGTTTGGCAAGGGATAAAAAAAGGAGATATAGGTTGTAATTATTAATAAAGGTGAAGGATATTTTTGGAAGATAATTGTATGAGAAACCACTTCTGTTTCTACTTTTTTTAGAATTTGAGTATTACTAACTTTAAAAAAGTAGTAAATTGACCATTTTTATTAAAAGCACATTTTTTAAATTTGCATCCAAACTCAGTTAAAAGCATATAAAAGCACTTCTTTTTTCTTTTTTAAAAAATGCTCTTTTATAAGAAAAAAAAATCTAAATGCACCTAAGAGGGGAAAAAAAGGTAAAATATAATTTTAGTCCTTGCACGAAAGAAACTTTTAAATTAGTCCCTATATATGTAATCATTTGTAAAGAAATCCTACTATCAATTGGAGTCATAATTCTATGAATCTTACATGTTTAACAAAGTATTATCTATCTATTTCACTTGCTTAGTTGATTATTATATAGTTAATGCCAAACAATAGAACATATATTAAGGTCAGATCATACTCTTTTAATCACATAAAATTCACGAAATTATAACTTTTATTGACAATAGGGACTTTTTCACAAACAATTGTATATGTAGGGACGGGTTTGAAAACTTTTTTCATATAGAGACAAAAATCAAAACCAATGACAAGTATAGGAGCCAAAATTATATTTTAACAAAAGGGAAAAAAAAACTTTTGGCGATCTATATAAAATGTTCTTAGGTGAATTATACTTGCCTCTTGAGATTTAGTGAAATTTCACTCGACATCACTTAATTTGCATACCTTATGTAACATCCGAAAAATTTTAACATTATTAAATCGGTTTATTTGGTTTTATCGCATAATAGAGATTAATTAGAAATCAATTAAGCATTTATTTAGAGTCAATTAGGTATTAATTAGAGATATTAGGATTAGAAAAAATTAGAATAGAAATATAGAAATACCTCATAAATCCTTCTAAATCGTTTAGCCGATTTGAAGGAAATCGGTAGAGATTCGGTAAATTAAACTGTCGGAATCAAACCAATAAGATTTTACATTGAAAACCCTAATATGAGTGGCCAAAATTCAGCCACCCTCACCCACTTTGGAGGCACCACTTGCAACCTCAAAGGGTGGAGAGTCTTAGCTCAATATGAGCCACTCACTCCTCCACCAATCAAAACTTATTCTCCCACCAACCTCACCCTTATAAATAGGCCTCCAACCCCCTCCAAACTCCTTCAATTTGCGCCATCTTCAATCCACTCTTCTCCCATTTTTCTTCTTCCAACTTACTCTTCCTCTTCTCCATCTTCAATCCTTTATAGTTTCTAGCCTCCAAAAACCTAAGGTTAGCAAGGTTCTACATCAAATGTGAGGTAGGGCCTTAAATCTTTCTAACTATTTAATATGGTGGTGGTTGATGACTCTCTTCATCCACTCTTCTTATTGATGACAATTGATGTTTATATGGTTCTTCATGATTGAACGTCCATAAATTTATTGAGTTTGGGATAAATTGAGGAGAGGGAAGCAAAAAGAGAGAAAACAGAAATTATTTCCCATAGAAACCCTACAAGTTCTGTACAGGCAGAGTGTATGGCTCCGCCTACGACCACCCAAACCTAATGACTCTATTTTTATGTGAAACTATATATTTATAGATTTCCAATCATATAAATTATAAAGACATTGGATTAGTATTAAAAGAGATATGAATTTTTAAAGTTTGCCCTAGATTTTTGTCTTTGAATCTGACCAGAGTGTGTTATACAGGCATTTCTCACCCTATACAACTTCAATTTGAGTGAAATGGATTTTGCTAGAAAGATATAGAGCAATATTCCATAAAAAATTTAGAATTAGATTTGGTCCCAATTTCTCCTAATAATTCAATAAATTTTCCCTAAGTCCAACTCGGGCTAGAGCAAGACAATCCAGATTAGTCAACTTCAAGAGCTTATAACTTAAGCTCTGCTTATGCAAATGATATGAAACTTCTTGGGAATGAAAATCTATCCAATTAGCTTTAAAACCATAAATTTCGTTATGATTTCACCATGTATTCTATTTTTAGTAAATTTTTACTTTCTGGTATGCAAATCTGCCTAGTTATAGAATAGCCCCAGATTAAAACCCAATAGCTTGAGTTATACTTATTAAAATTAAATGGCACTAAAGAGGTTAGAACTAGGCAAATAATACTCAAACATATCCAAAATTTAGATTTAAATGAATTAAACAAAATTGCAAATTCGGGTAGAATTGAAAGGGAATGGCAGAAACCTAACTTAAGGTGAAGGTAATGAATCTTGTTTGATTGTTATGAGATTGATATATGCAATTGATTTTCTGTATGAATTATTGCCTGGCTATCTGGCACTATTCATAGGGAAGTGAATTTGATCCATTATGCTGCCGAATTTTCGTTGGAAAATATAGAAAACCATGCATCATGAATATAATTCCTCTAGCAAATGCATTCATGATTATGATTAAAGCTATAATAAAGATTCTATATGACTTGGGCTAGCCCTTGACGAATTTAAGGGGAATAGATCGGTGTGAGGATTAGGGAAAGTAAATCCGTCACTTATCTATAGGTACGAGCTCGGATCTGAGAAGCAGGCTATTATCCAGAGGTGAGAGAAGCCATTCACCACCAGGGAACCAAGTGTAGAGGAAAATAAGAAAGCACAGACACCTTAGGGACGGTGATACATAACGTCTAAGTGTGTCAAGTAAAGAAAGAAAAAGGGAAGCATAAGTGCATATCAAAATTTTTATGATAAGCAAGTATATCAAGAAGACATCTGCATCCATTTATGAATGTTATTCAATTGTTGCTTATTTTATTTTGAATCTATGCATCTTATTTAATTATCTTTTATATTATTATATTGATGGTTGATTTTCTTTCTCTGTTTAACAAGTGTATGATAAAATGAACCTGTTTTGGAACAAATATTTTTGAACTCTCTAAAATGAAATCTATAGTTCATATAGAATAATCACTTTTTCTTGAATAAACCGAAGCTGCTAGAACGACAATAATGACATGGACTGCCAAGTAGCTTAGGAATCCTACTGATAATATAAAATTTTCATCCCTATGTGTGTTTTCATGTCATCTCTAGATAGCCCAGAAGGTCTTGAAGGAGATCAACCTAGAGGAACGTGATTGAGACTAGACTAGCTACTGAAGAAATTTGTATATATGTGTAGATATATGCTTATGGTTGCTAGTGTTTGAAGGGTTATTTAGTTACCTTCCTATTCGAGAGATGTAATAGAACTCTATATTAATTTCTGGGAAATAAGACAAATAATGAGTCAAGGTCTATTTAACTAATTGTAACAATTTCTAATGAGATAATATGACTTAAGTATAGTATCAGTTTGGGAAGATGTTACACCTTACACTAACTACCTTGATACTTGCAAAAATGAACACCATTTGGATTGTATGGAATTTGTCCAAAATGCCTTTTCTTATTCAACCATGAAAAAGCCCCATCCCTATTCACTCACCGACACTACAGCTCTTCTCCAAAATCGAAAAAAAAAAAAAAACCCTAATTGCAGCGACAACCAACATAATGAGGGAGAAGGGTTCTTTGACAAAAGGCAAGACATGGCTTCAATTTCATTTCCATTTCCATTTCTCATCCTTATTCTCACGTGTGATTGATTTTATCTCCATTTCTCACTTTTCTCATATTCATTTTTTTAATAAACTTTTGCAAGGTTATAGCGAGTTGCATAAACTTAGGTCCAGACTTGAGCATTGTGGATGTATTAATCCATTTAGTTGATAAAGGGGGAACTGCAAAGCATTCAAAATGTCAACATGGAGAAGTATGGTTTTGTTTGATATGGAGGATAATGTGAATGAACTTGTAGGTATTATGGGATTTAGGCATTGGGCACTATTTAAGATTTCTTTTCTTCTACAAGATGATAAGGAATTTATCCCCATTAAGCTTGACAAAGATGTGTTAAAGATGTTTGAGCTAAATGCTAAGTTAGTATATATTCATGTGTATGCTGCTTCTTTGAAAAAAGGATCTGCTAATGGCACTAGTGGAAAACATTTTAAAATGATTACTAGTGATAGCGGTAATTGTGTGAATGAATTACCCATTGCTGATAACCTTTCTCCTATTGTTGTTAATTCTTCAATAGTTATTGTTAATCCTTCATCTTCAGCTATGTATGTGTTTGTGAATATTAGTGTAGTGTTGCTGCTATAAATGAGTTTGTTAATCCTACATATGTTGTTGTTGTTGATAATGTAGTGCCTGCTTCTACAAATGTTGTGATAATGTAGTGACTGAGAGTGCAATTAGGGAAGCAATAGTTAGTGATAGTGTAGTTAGTGAGAAACATACAGTTATTAGTGAATCTTATGATAAATGGTGTCAAAATACTAAAATTGAAAGTGATAATGGATCTAATTCATACCATACTTATGTTGGTGAGGAAGAAAGACAAATGGTCAAGAATAATAATGATGAATTGAGCTCTCATGTAGAAAAGCATGATGTCATTCTCAAGGTTAATTTTGATGAAGATAGAGAGGTTATTTACATTGATTGAGGTAGAGGAGGGAAAAAATTTAGTTGTGGGCCTAATGGAAGGGTTAAATTAGAAAAGGGACTATGGTTTGTAACTATGACTAAAGTTAGGGAAGTTTTTAAGGACTTTATTATATATGAAAGGTTTAAGATTGTTAGGGAAGGATAGCATGGTGTGCAGCTGATAACGTGTAAATGGAGGGCTTCCCCTACACCAAATAAAGTCATCTACAAAATTAAAACTTATAACTCTAAGCATAATTGCATTAAAACTACCTTAAATTGTAATGTAACTTCAACTTGGATTGCAAAAATGTTGCAATCTAAGTTGGGTAGTAATCCTGATATGTGTTATTTGGAAAAATTTAGGTTAGAGTCAAATAATCTAAAGCAACTATATCATGTAAGAAAAGAGGTGAAGGAGGAATACAGAAGAAACTATGCAAAGTCTTATGATAAGCTGCCAGCTTGGACAAAGCTTGCAATGGTGACAAATCAAAGATGTTTTATTAAGATTAAGTTAGAAAGGGGGATCCATGCAAACTCTCAGGTCAAGAGGTTTTTTTTCTTGTCTTGATATTATGAAGAAGGGTTTTGTGAGAGGAGATAGATTATGGTTTGTAATGGTTGTCACTTGAAAGGCAGGGTAACCATGGAAGAGTGCTATTGTCTGCCATAGCAATAGATGGTAACCAAAGAATGTTCCCAATTGCTTTTGCTATAGTTGAAATAGAATATTTGGATTATTAGGAGTTTTTTCTAAGCTTGCTTCATGGGGGCATTGGCTTTGATTCCTAAATGGAGAGAAGAACATTGATCATTATGAATGACATGCAAAAGGTGCTGCAACAATACTTATAATACTTTTTTTCAAAAAAAAAAAAATAACACCTGCAAATGGTTGATTTTGTTGTTTCTTATATTATGTATTGTGGTTTAAGGGGTGCTGCGACTGAGTTTTTTTTCTATTGGCCAAACATGGGTACTCTTATCCATTTCAACTATTGTATTCCAATATTTACATGTTATTAGCAGTTATTTTATCTTATTGGTTTATATGTTGATTCAATGCTGCATTTTCTATTGAATGTAATAGGTATTGTTCCAACCATTTGTTAAGTAACTTTAAGTAAAATTTTGAAAACTTATGCTTAGCATGAACTATTGGACTATGGCTAAGGGATACAATGAGTTTGTCATCAACGCAACTTAGAAGTATTAATGAAAAGGTTGTAAAGTGGTTGTTGTTGATTGAGAAGCTTAAAGAAATGTGGGCTAGGTACATATTTATGTAAATCTGATCATATTACTAATAACAAGGCTGAATCATTTAATCATTGGATTCAAAATACTAGGAAGAAATCGATACTAAGGTTGGTTGAAACCTTGTCCACTAGGATTATAAGGAGACTTTAAAGAGATA
The DNA here is from genome assembly GCA_031439595.1 of Pterocarpus santalinus. Classification (NCBI taxonomy): domain Eukaryota; kingdom Viridiplantae; phylum Streptophyta; class Magnoliopsida; order Fabales; family Fabaceae; genus Pterocarpus; species Pterocarpus santalinus. Next base: position 19,368,038 of record CM062532.1, on the reverse strand, counting down.
TGAGAAAGGGTGTAGCTCTCAATTCATCATTACCCCGAGGATAAAAAAAAATGTTAATACAACTATGCAAGATGGGAGATTTTGTAGGGTTACATATGCTACAGATGATAAATTTCAAGTTAGGGATAGGTTCTTCACTTTTTGTAGTGATCTTAGGAGTAGATCTTGTGGCTGCTAATATTGGAATTCATGTAATTTGTCATGTACTCGTGCTTTTGTATGCATAGCTTATAGGAGGCAAGATACAGAGAGATATTATGACCATTATCATTCCATTTCTAGTGTATTGGCCACAAATCAAGATTTGATACATCCTCTACCTGAGTTGGATGAGTGTTATTAAGATGGGTTTCCTAGAGTGGTTTCACCTAAGTTAAAAAGACTACTAGGTAGGCCTAGGACAGCTCAAAAAAGAGAATGCATGATGAGGGTAAAGGAGGACAAAGTAATGTGAGGTCAAATATTGTCATGTGTAGTATTTGCAAACAATTTGATCATAATAAAAAGGATTGTCAGTTGGATGAAGCTGCTAAGGAGAAGGAATGTATGGTATGTTGGTTTTTTTTTTTTTGCAGTTTGTGTTGTTACTAATATTTACTCTTGGAGTTTTTTTTATAGAAATAGAAAGCCCTTTCTATTATTGTTGCTAAGAGTATAACTCATAGTCCTAAGTTGGGAAATCTAGGAGGGAAGAAGAAAAAAAGGAAATTTCAACCCTATACATGTGCTTTTATGTTTCCTGAGGTATTGGACTAATATTAAATTCATATTTTGATGTTCTTCACAAAATAAAAGTGGTGCTACTGATTAAGGGGGATCTTAGGTGCTGGTAATGATCAAGAACGAAACTTATGTGCTGGTTATAGGAATGAACTTGCAACTATATATATATATAGTTGGGTTCAAATCATACCAGTGTAACTTTAATAAAGTTACACCGTATCTAGTATGTTGATTTAATAAAAAATCTACAGCTTATATTTAATCACTTAAACCCCTATCGTGCCCCATCTCACTCCTTCTCTATTTTCATCTTTTGTGTGCCCTATACTCACCTGCTCTCAGGTTTGCATTTTCTTCCTCCCTCACCCCTCTTTGTTTTACATTTGCTATCCATCTTCAATTTCCTATTCCCATGTCCTTCATCTTCTTCCCTTTAATTTAAGGTTCCATGCTCCACCACTAAAATCCCCAATTCACTTCGACTCACAAACCGGAATGATTTAGTCTCACTTCATGCTTCTCTTATTCTTTGTTTTGCATCTTTTGCGTGCCCCCATTCCCACCTACTCACTGTTTTGCATCTTTTATGTGTCGCCATTCTCATCCACTCTATTTTTCTGTCTTTCTTCTTCTTCCCTTACATCTTTGTTTTACGTGCCTCCCCATTTCCTTTCATCTCTTCCTTAAGTGCGATTTTCTACCAGCACGTAGCGTGAGCAAGTTTTGCTCATGAACGTAAACGTAATTGAGGTTTCTTGCTAGAGTGTAAGCATATGCATAATTGGGCTTCATTGTATGCATGTAAGCACGTTAAGCATAATTGGGGTATGCTACCATCACGCAAGTGTAATCGGGTTCTTGCACCTTGCATAATCAAGGTTGCCAATTGGTATATGGCGTATGCATTCATTGTGCTTATTTTGTTTATTCTTTGTATTTGCTTATTTGTTTATGATATTTTATTTTGAGTATATATTAGGCTGAAAGAACCATTCAATCCATCTTCTTTTGTGTTGATAATGGCACAAGAAATAGAATTGGAAACTCCAAATATCTTCCCATGTTCATCTACTACTCAATCACATGCAGATATATCTATTTCGAAGAATGTTTCTTTTAACATCAATGCACAGGCTCCAAAACTTGTTTTGCCCACTCAAGCCACTACACATACTGATTTGCCGTCTTTAGGTATGGTGCTTGTTTATCGACCACTCCCAATTTACCTTGTATTTGTTAGATTGAAACTTTTTTTTATTAGTTAAATTTTTCCCATAAAAATTACTTAATTAAATTTTATTTCATTTTATACTTTTTACATTTAACCCAAAAAAAAAAAAAAAACTCAAATTCAAACTCATCTAACATGAATTTTATTTTCTTAGATTTTGCTGACATCATAGAAACTTTTGAGTCAGAAAAAGATATGCTTACTGGAATAGAAACTTTAGAGAATGTCTTACCAAGTGTTCCAATTGTTAATAAGGAACCCAATCCTTATCCTCTTCCTCACATTGGGATGGAATTTTCCACTCTTAAGGATGTAGAAATATGCTACAAAGCATTTGCTAGGCAAGTGGACTTTTCATTTCATATCTGTTCAAGTAAGCCAAATTATTGTTTCTATGTTTGTTCTAATGAAGGACAATGCAGAATAAAGAATGGTGCTAGTGAAGAAAGTTCTATTGATATGACAAAGAAAAAACAAAAGTGCTCAACTTCAAGAATTGGTTGTAATGCACCACTTATTGTTTCAAGAGCTAAAAGGGAAGACAAGTAGATTATTAAAGCTTTTAACAATGATTACAATCATGTCATGGTTAGTCCACAAAGTGTGTGTCTTCTTAGGTGTCATAAGAAAATGAGTGCAGTTGCTAAAGCCCTTGTGGAAAAGTTTAATGAAGAAGGCCTACCTTCAAGAAAAGTTTCTATGATGTTCAATGGTGTTGACTTATCTTTTTCTTGTAGAGATTATTGGAATAATTTGGGAAATATTTGAAGAAAGGATTTACAGGTTGGTGATGCTCGAGTTGTCTTCAACTTTTGTAAGAAAAAACAGGCTAAAAATGTAAATTTTTTTATGCTATCTAGTATGATGAAGATGATAGAATGGTGAACTTCTTTTGGGTTGGTGCAAGATCACGGTTAGCCCATCAAAATTTTGGGTATATTGTTACATTTGATACAACATATAAAATCAATAAGTAGAACATGCCATTTGCACCATTTATTGGATTGAATCATCATTACTAGTCAAATTTATTTGGTTGCGCATTATTGCAAAATGAAACTGAGAACTCTTTTGTTTGGTTGTTTGAAACTTGGCTTCAAGCATTGAATGGAAAAAGTCATGTCTCAATTATCATTGATCAAGATTTAGCAATTGGAGCAGCAGTAGCTAAGGTTTTTCCACATACCCGGCATCGTTTATGCTTGTGGCATATCAAGAAAAAATTTCTAGAGAAGCTTTCACATATATATCATGAAAATTTGGCTTTCAAAAGTGAGCTAAAATGATGTATCCATGATTCACCATCCATAGAGCATTTTAAAGACCATTGGGAATGTATCAGGAGTAAGTTTGATTTGAAGGACAACGAATGACTTCAAAGGTTATACAAAATAAGACAATCAAGGATACCCATTTTTAACAGGTGCACATTTTTTTGGAGGAATGAATACCACACAAAGGAGTGAGAGTATGAATGCATTTTTTGATTATTCTATACACTCCTCAACAACACTACAAGAATTTGTAGTAAAGTATGATAAAGTAATAGATAGCCGCTATGAGAAAGAAAGGAAAGAAGATTTTGAGTCTAGACATAGATAATGAATATTAAGTATTGGATCAAAAATTGAAGAGCATGCTGCAGCAATTTATATAAGAAATATTTTTCTAAAGTTTCAAGATGAGCTCGCAACAATTAGTAAATTCATGAAGGAGAAGGTGGAGAAGAATGAGCCACAATACACCTACAAGGTATTTAGTTGCTTTGACCTTGATGACTCATTTCTTGTTACAGTTGACTTGAACTCTAAGGTTGCTAGATGTACATGTCAACTTTTATGAATTTATGCGAATACTATGTCCATATATATTGGTTATTTTTCAAGTGAAAAATGTTGTTCAAATTCCAAGTCACTACATTTTACAGCGTTGGACCAAAGAAGCTAATAGTGGTAGTAAAGCTAATTTATTTGAAAAAGGTTTAATTGTACATGACTAGCATAACTCAGCTATTCTACAAAGTAGACATGTTCACTATCAAGCAAGCTTGTTGTCAGAACTTGCTTAGAAGTCTGAAGATATTTATAATTATATTATTATAAAGCTAGACAAAATATACATAACAGCTGAAAAAATGGAAGTTGAGATGCATAACGGTGAGGATGTCATTGCCATAGATTCGGTTATATTATTTTATTATTTTTTATTTCAAACTCAAATTTTCTTGTCTTTTATGTGGATATATAGTTTACTTTATCTAATGATAATGACTATGTGATATATCCATTGGCTATTAGACTTATTGGGTGTTACCTTCTTAAACTATCAAATATTATTCTTTTTAGAATGTTGGCTACGTGATCTATTTGCACGTTAGAAACTATGATTCAAAACTAATTGGGTTATTGCCTTAACATGCAAATGAGTTTTGTTGTAGATACATGGTTCGTGTGATTGTCCAACAGTTATTTTAAAATTACTCAGTTTTAGTTTTGATATATATCCTAGTTTGAGCGCACCCTCTATCCTTATATCTCATGTATTTGAAACAAAAAAGATTCCATAATATTAGCTCTCAATTCTATACATACAATAGGCTGTTCCGAGTTTTCCTTATCAAGTATTATGTGCAGTGTTTTAAGTTTTAATACTAGCTATTTTGTTCTTATCTCTTTAGCAATTGCATTGCAAAAAATCCACCCATAATCCCTTAACTCTTCAATTGGTTTTTTAACATTACAATAAGTAATTATATATTTTTTCATAAATCACTGACTTATATGAAAAAGATAGACACCAGCTCTTCTTCTTAGTTTTTTATATTCTTCTTCTACTAGTTTTCTTTTCTCTTGGGTTAAAAACACTAAAGATAATATTTGCCAGTTCTTGAGATCTTGGTTTTACCAGAAAAGTCTACTGTACCCTAGGGAATATCCATTGCATCAAAATAATCCTTAAGGGCAGTGCAAGTCTGCACGCCTCAGACTATCGGTGCTACTCTATTTTCTTTGATTTAATTGTTTTGTAGGATATTTTATGACTACAAATTCAAGTTTTCAAAATGTGATGGATGAGCTTCAAAGTGAATCTTCGAAATGGCATATCAATTATCCACACATATCATAGACTGAAGGGAAAAAGAAGGACAACATGAAAGAAACTGAAGTTGGAAGAATCAAGAGTGGTCTTAAAATATCTTTAAATAAAATATAATTAAAAGAAGATCTTGTCAGTTTTGGGGAGAACATGGTCATAATCAAAGAGGTTGCAAGAAAAAGAAAGATTCATAAAGTGCTAACAATCCGACTTCAATTGAATGTAAGTTTTAAATTTCTCCTTCATATACTTTCTTTAAGATAGAAGATATATATCAACATTGATATGAACTCATCTTTGGTTGAATTTTGCACTTGATGATATAATTTTGATGGTAGAAATTAGCAAGGTGTTTTTTTACAAGAAACAGCAACCAGATGAAATCTATTGGAGCAAGTTATCAATTTTTTTTTTTTAAAAGCAAAATATTGGTTCAATCGTTGTACATGTGCTTTGTTAATTTTTGAATCTATGGCATGGTATAACATTTTGGTTTTGAGCATATATACTCAGTTGCTGCATACTTTTTTTTCCCCTAAATATTAGTAAAAATTTCTGCTTCTTAATTTGACAGTGCAGTTTTGATTCAAGTATCTCTATTGACATGTTAGACATTTTTTTGAAACAATAAACTGCCATATCAGAAAGTAGTCCAAACTAACTAAGCATATACACATACTGACAGTAGCTCTACTAAGTCTTGCCATATAATGGTTATCAATACGAATTTGATTTAGTTGGTAATGAACTTACCAAAGATAGATTTGTTGGGAAATAGTGGAATGTAACTATCCAAACTATACATAATATAGTTTTGACAATTTAGTGTTTTCTTTTGACAATTCAATGTTTTCTATTTATGGCCATGGTTCTTTGAACATTTATGGGATTACTTAACTTTTGTACATCATTTCCTAGTACAGGGATTAAGCTTATATAGAACTCATTGACACGTAGTCTTCATTTATCTTACCTTACGCAAATGATAGCAGTAGTTCAAAGGAAAGAATTGCATGTTATGAGTGGTTGGGAATTGTTTAACTTGCTTCCTAGCTTGAAATTCTTGAGCAGTTGGGAAATGTTCATGGACAAAAAAATGGTATGTTGACAAGAATTTGTTGAATTTGCTTCTATATTATTTTCTTCCAAGAAGTTGTGTGTAGGGAAGAATCAATCAAATACTAGTAAACAAATTTACAAACATAAAATAATAAAGTTTATTTAAAATGAAGTTCCTTACCATAAAATAACATTGAGAATAACTTGAGTGACAACAAATGCCTTACATTCTACAAATTCTTTTTGGCAACTTTTTTATATGTAGATATAATCTCATAACTAGTAAACAACAAGAATAAGATTAAGAAATATTCGTCCACTATCATTGTGAGCGTTAAGGCAATCTCTTTTCACTAGGACAACTTAAAACTTCTGTGATGCTTTTAAACCAAATTTAAGCAAGTGCAAGGAGGAATCAAAATCAATCCATAATCCAATCTTCCATAGAGTTTTCAGCTTAGTTTTGCTTTTGCTCAAGTATTGGATATACCAAAGGGTGAAGATGCACTTCTAACTTCATTTTGCCCTCAAAGTGCCAACAAATAAACTAGCACATGCAATTCAAACACTGCTCTAACAGAATTTAAACTCAATACAATCCTGCCCTCTATTCAAATCTCTCTCATAGGAAACATAAATTGAGTCAATTGCAATGTCTAGCATATGCATAAAGTAACCCAACACTAATATTAGTATCATTAAGCTAGCATAGCCACTAGATACCCATTAGCCTCAAGATTGGTCACAGCTTGTAAGATAGATATCACAAACCTGCTTATAAGAAAACCAAGTATTTTAGAGCAAATGTAAATAGAATACTATAAAAATAGAAAAACAAACTAGTAATATTTACACTCTAAAAAGGTTCATTTCATAGAGATAATAATGATTTTATTTTGTTTCATTTGTTTTGCTTCTGCCAAATGATCATTTACAGCATTTAGTTAAAGAGAATAATTTTCTAATTACACTAAATTAAAAGGTGTTAGAAATGTTTGTTGGATGTCCTTTTCTCTCCTTTGGATTTTCTTGTGCAATGGAGGTCCCTTTTTCCATTCTCCTTTTCCCATTGTACAATACTAATAAATTGATCCTTTAATTGAAAAAATGTAAGCACAATAAGTTGATGCAAGAAAAATTTCATTGCTTTGTTGTGCCAAGACATATCTAAGTGAAAACATCAAGAAAGGTAAAGGGTAAATCAATTTCAAAATAGTCAACATTAACAATGTCTAGTGAAAACAAAATGTATAAGCATAAAGTCAATATTAACAATTCTACTAATAAGTTGTGCAAACCAATTTCGACAAGAATGAATTGACTGGAAAAACTTGCATCTGACTTCCGCACATAAAGGTTGTGTCCTCCTATAATTTCCTTAGAATTTGAAACACAACTACTTTACAATAAGCACTCAACAAACCCAGCTAGTATCAGACACAAAAAAAATGTATATCTTTTCATGTTTAACAATCAATAGGGCAAATGGGTGGATGTTCCTTACCTCTGGTTCTTTGACATTATTTAGCACAATCATATAAGCACGGAGTGAGACTAAATTATTTTGGTTTGTGAGTTGAAGTGAATTGGGGGTTTTTAATGGTGGAGCATGGAAGCTTAAATTGAAAGGAAGAAGTGGGAATAGAAAATTACGGATGGGTTGTAAACGCAAAACAGAGAGGGGTGGGGGAGGAAGAAAATGCAAACCTAAGAATAGGTGAGTATAGGGCATGCAAAAGATGCAAAACAGAGAACGAGTGAGATAGGGCATGCAAGGGGTTTAAGTGATTAAATATAAGCTGTAGATTTTTTATTAAATCAACATACCAGATGCGGTGTAACTTTGTTAAAGTTACACTGGTATGATTTGAACCTAACTCTGTGTGTGTGTGTGTGTGTGTGTGTGTATTACCTATACTCTTATATTGATGAAATGTATTAGGCTAAGTTATTTTATTAAATTTCCATTTATCTTTCTCTTGTGCAAACCCCATGTGCCGCCACTGATAATGATGGGAACCTAGGTGGTGCTACTGAGCATGAAGCTAGAACTCATGCTTCAATTATGACATCATCTGTGGGAGCTAGCAGGAGAAAGGTAAGCCTAAACACTATACCCTAAGCTTTAGTGGGTTAATGTTGTTTATTTAAAATATAATGTTAACTTACTGCTTCATAATAGAAGAAAAGTGACGCCGAAACTAATCAAGAGGGAATCCCAGGTGGTGGTAATGGGAATGAATTTGTAGCTCTAATATCTTTTTTATTGGTAATCTTATATTGATGAAATATACTAGGCTGAGAAGCAATTGAGTTTTTATTTTTTTACTTATGCTTTTATATTGATGAAGCTATTAAGTTGAGTTATTTGTTTTGAGTTATGCTATTAAATTGATTTTTCCTTCTATTCTGCACACCCAATGTGCAAACTTTTGTTATTGAGCATGAAGCTTGTAACATTCCTATAGAACGTAATAGGAAACGATAAAAACGTCCTTGGGCAGACTTTCGTTATTCACAATCTTGCCCCTGAACTTTTTAGAAAATGACATTTAAGTTCCTAGGTCAATAGAATTAGTAGAATAGGATTTTAAACAAAACACAAATAACTTGAGTCAAGATCAGAACCCGGAACTCGGAACTTAGCAAACAAAGAACTAGGCCAGGTATACTTAACATTGAACTTAGAACTAAGACAATGGAAAACTAGGTTGGTAAAAATTAATGTCAAGAATCGGAATCACAAGCATATAAGACACTTTGAAATCAGAAATCAAGGACAAGAATATAAAACCTAAAATACTTAAAACAGGAAGTCGAGAATTTTCAACATAAACTCGGAAGTCCGTACCAGGATAAGAGACCTTACACACGATCCCGAAAGTCGGGAATCAAGACATTCATAATCTCGGAAGTTGGGAATCAAGACATTGACTTTATGTACATAACTTACATGATCTCAAAACTTGGAAATAATGTAATCTCGGAAGTTAGTCCTAAGCTTAAACTGCGGGAACCAAATCAGTAGAACTACCCCCCAGAATACCCTAACAAGAGTGGCTAAGATTTAGCCACTCCTCCCCTTATATAAAGTGCCAATTTGCTGCCAATTAGTGGGGGAAAGTGGCCAAACACTCACCATATAAATGCCAACTAATCAAGATACAAGTTTCCAACAACCAATGCTTCATAAAATTTGATTTATTTCCTCTAATTCTCTCATTTTTGTGCTCCCTCTTTAGCTGACCATTTCTCACTCTTCCTTCTCCTATTTTCACTTCATCTTCCTCAAAACTCCAAGCATCGTCGACTTCCTCCACCAAGAGCTCAATTCTAGCTAGTTTCTACATCAATTGGAGGTAAGATTTAACCTCTTCTCTGAATTTTCTTGTGAATTAGGGCTATTGTGAACTCATTTGGATGCATGTATTTGATGTTATTATGAGCCTATATAAAGATTTATGGCTAGATTGTTGTGTTTTAAATTGAGTTTTGGATGATTATCTAGAGAAGAGAAGTAAACAGAATAGGTTAGGTTAAGGAAACCTACGGTGGTCCATATGGCGAAGTGTATGGCTCCGCCTACAGCAGTTTAAATTCGATGAAACCATTTTTATTTGAAACAAGACATTCAGGGCTTTCCATAAATATATCATATAAGGCCATTGGATCAGAATTGAGATAGATATGAATTTTGAAAGTTTAACATAGGTTTTTGAGTTTGATTCTGGGCAGACTAGGTTGTTTAGGGCAAAAATGCTCTATACGACTTTGAAATGAATAAAACTAAATTTGTTAGAAATATTACACAAAGGAGAACATCCCATAAAAATTTCAGAGTTAGATTCGGTCCCGTTTGCTCCCAGTGGTTCACAGAAATTGCCTTATATTCAAACCAGGCCAAAATAGGGCAGTTCAAGAAGGTCAAATTTCAAGGCTTATAACTTGAGTTCTACTAAAGCAAACCAAATGGAACTTGTTGAAAATGAAGCTTGTTCTGTTAGCTTTAATATAATACCAATTTCATATGATTTGAATTGGTTTTCGATTTTTAGTGGAATTTTACTTGTAAGTGTGTAATTTTGGCCAGCTACAGGGCAGGTCGGGATAGAAGTTAAATAAGTTGAGCTATATTTATTAAAATTAGATGGGACCAAAGAGCATAGAAAATAGACATATAACATTCTAACATATCCAAAATTGAGGTCTAGATGAGTTAAATAGAAATTGTGACTTACAAAAACCGGGTTGAATGTAAGTGTTGAGACAACAACTATGTTTTAAATGTAACAAGTGTGCCCATGAATTTGATGATTGAATTGAGGATAAAGTGTCATGATTTTCTGTACAATTGATTTTCTGAGTACTGACACTATTCATAGGGAAGCAGACTTGATTCGTTATGCTGCCGAATTTCTGGCAGAAATTGCAAGATTAATGGGTTGATTGTTTTTACCAGTCAAGTTGATTATTTATGAATTTAAAATTATAAGTATATGTGGTGACTATGATAATCATGCATGCAAATATACAATCAGTACTATGCATGCATAATTAGAGGTGAACAGCTATATAATCATGAATGATATGATCATAAATTATTCTTATGAGAGCTTGCATATTTGCATATGAATGAAGAAATAATATATGAGATCCCTTCACTTGGAGGCAATTATTTGGGTCCTTCCAGGTGAAGGCAGTTAAAAGATAAAGATGTGGGTCCCTTCACTCAAAGGTAATTGTACATTGGATCTCTTCTTGTGAAGGCAGCTAAAACTTTTGGATCCCACTATGTTGGAGGCAGATGGCCAACTGAGTCCTTCCGACCTAGAGGCACGTGGGTCAAGGCCTTGTGGGTCAGTACTATGTGACAATGGTCGCTAGTTGAGATTACTCCTAGATCAAACTACCCAAAGGCAGTAAAGACTAAAGATTCAAACATATGTAAGCACCCTAAGGACAGCGATATGTAACGCCTAGGTGTGCTAAGAAAAGGAAGTTAAAGAAAGTTAAAGAAACTCAAGTGCATTTTGCATGAATTCAAGCGAACGTATTTGCATATGCTTGATTTTATGATGAACAGTACGCACACACAAATAATGTTTGTTATTAGCATCATTATGACATTTCAAGTAGGCTCTTGTTATTGATATTATTATTATTATTATTATTATTATTATTATGAAATGTTGTTATACTCATGCTTGAACTCTTACTCTGTTTAACAAGTGCTTGAGTAAAATTAACTCTACTTCGGACCATATGTTTTCAAACTATAAAAACGAAACTGTTTGTATAACAAGTTCACTTTTTTCTAATAAACCGAAGTAGTTGGAGATAATAACGATAACACGGAATGAAATTTCTTAATGAATCCTACTGAGAATTTAAAATTCTCACTTCTATTTTTGTGTTATCTCCAGATGGCCCGAAAGGTCTCAAAGACGACTGAAGTTGCTGTGAAATGAGGTCTGCTCGGGTAACAGTAACAACTCGTGAGTGTGGTGCTATGACTTAAGCATAGTACCATACTTGGGAGGGTGTTACAAAGCTAGAACTCAATCTTTGGTTGTGACATCATCTAGGGGAGTTGGTAGGAGAAAGGTAAGCCTAAATACTATACCTATTCTTTTAAATTGACTAATGCTTTTCGTTTGAAAATTTGATGTTTACTTGCTTTTTCATAACAAAAGCAAGTTGCCGCTAAAAGTGAAATTTTATAATGATATATTTGATATTTCTTGTTTAAATTAATTGATTTCTTGTATATTGATTTTCATACATCGAGGACTATTGGCATCAAATAATTAAATTTTATCGATAATTAAATGATAATATGAAAAATTTTATTCTGATAATATATTAAATGGTAATAATTAAAGTAATAACGATCATTCCCTAATCTAATAATCATTAAATATGCCAATTTATTCATGACAAATTAGTTTTGGTTGAATGACATTTTCTCGTATGAATAAAAGATAGTATATTTATGGATAATTGAGTTAAAATAACTTGATTAATGGAAGAGTAATAGAATTATATTTTATTGATATATAGGAAATTTTTTGTGGTTTATAAAATTTAGAAAAATAAATTTTTAGAATTTGTAGCAAATATTTTCTTATAAATTTATAAATTAAAATGTTAGGATTTAGGAGAAAATCGAGAAAATTTTGCTAATGTAATATGTTTATTTTCAAAAAATCATGTGTTATATTATATTTGAGATTTTGTAGTGATATCGTGTATAACATTAGTTTTAGTTATGCCAAAGAGTTGCATAATTTATATCATTGCTATTATATGTGATAATTTTTTCTGATTCATTATTATATCATGTAACAGGAGAGGGAAAGTATGTGTGTGTGCGACAAAGGCACTTGGACGAACCATCATCTGGGATAAGACCAGATCTTACAAGGTGTGAAATTATATCACATGACTCATATCGTGCCAATGAACATAAATCAAGAACTTATCAGTGCTTTGGTCGAATGGTGGAGATTAAAGTGTTACACTTTTCATTTTTCGTGCAGGAAGCATACGGTGACCCTGGAAGATGTTACACTTCATCTTGGGCTCCCCATGGATGGCAAAGTTGTTACTAGAGACACTAATTTTGATGTTCCATATTTGCAAGACATATATCAGTGGTTGCTTGGGAGACGGCCTAAAGCTAGGATTTTGATGGCTATGGATCAGGCTAAGTTGGTTAAGGGCAAAATTTGAAGAACTTGAACAAAATGCCAACAAGCATAAAGTACAATGCTATGCTCGTGCTTATATACTGCTCTACTAGGGCAAAAAATAACGCTAGACAAGACGTTGGCCTCAGTGCATTCAAAGTATCTTCCATTGCTTGTAGATCTAGAGGGGGTCAGCAAGTACAGTTGGGGCTCGGCATGTCTAGCGATACTATATCGAGGTTTATGTTATGCTTCATGCAGTGGAACACAGGAGGTAAGTGGCTACATGATATTGCTATAATCGTTAGCATGGCTTGACCTCCCATTTTTGTGTCTTGTACGAGACAAACTGTACCGATTTCCCTTAGTAGTGAGGTAAAATTCATTACACGTGACAATTTTTTAATTTTTTATTGTCAATTTTACATTTAATATAACTAATATAATATTCTATAGTTAGGGTGAATGCAATATACCCATTGAATTTTGATTACAATAGCATTGCTAGCATAAGGATAGGTTTAGATTGTATCGATTTGGATGATTGGGTAGCGATTAAAATATTCTAGCAATTCATATAATTTAGCAATCAATATTATATGTATTTCCCATTTTTTTAATTCCATAATGCAAGCGCAGTTTTTGTGGTGACCTTACAAAATTCCTCCCATTGTTGGCTTAATTCTAGTTCATGTATGGAACGATCATGCAATGTGCTCAGCCATCACTACACTTGTTTGCTTTGAGGTAGTTGAGTGGCACTCGAGTAACTAGATCATGCATCAATTCGGCCTTCATCAGGTTGTTCCTTCCGAGCTCGTTAGACTGGGAGAATCTCATAACTAAGACTTAAGAGAAAAGTTTTGATTGGAATCGAATAGTTACACATGGGCAATAGATCGACACATGGGTTAGGTTATTTGAGAACACATTGCTTGGAGAGATCATTACTAATTATATGCCTTCCCCAGAATATTGGTGATGGTATTACCAACACTATGTGACTATGAGGAGGTGGTTAGAGATTCCCATTTGCAAGATCCTTAACCACAGGGAATTCCTTATATACATGATTAATATGTCCATATGCCACCCCAGCAACCGTTTCATGTGGCCCACCACAATTCTTTATTGATCTTGGGTTATTTTGTGTTGATGCTAGGTGCTAGTAGCAGCTTGTCCATCAGCCGAGATGCATGGCTGTCAACTTATCTAGCTCATTGTTGAATGTCAATAACCTTCGGGCAAATTACCATGTTCAACCCAAGGCCCATTCTATGAGGCCAAAGTCGGCTTAGTGGTCACCCCCCATATGACTTCTTACGTTCTTCGATCTAAATGAGCCAACGGGCGCAGTTATGGAGGAGCCAACAAACTAGCCTATGGACAGCCCAGTGAACCTACCTATTGCTCTAGTTGATGATGTGTACTATCCGATGGATAATCTCATGGGGGCACTGTAACACCCTTTAAACACACACACCATACTTGAGTCATGGTGATATATCTAGAAGTGTTACAGGTGTTGAAAGAATATTTAAAATTAGAAAATATAATATATGGCCCTTAAAACTACATACTTTATTACTGCATAAGGGTTTATAATCTTAAATCCTCGATACATATAAAATATACTAATTACAATTTGAAAGAAACTCAACTAACATTATATACAGGGCTTGTCTCGGCCTGCGGTCATCACTTCGTGGTTGTAAGTCACCCACCTTAGTTTCCCGAACTAGACTCAAGTCCAAGTCCTGCATCTTGTAAATATTCTGAGACATTTGCTGTAGACTTGATGTTTATTCTATATATTGAAATGTTTACAGAAAACATACAAATAGGTAATGAGAACTTTTAGTTCTTAGTAGGTACACTTAGTCCACTAATCATATAGGGTGTCATCATAAATATTTTAGTCACTTCGATTTATTATGAAAATGTGGACACATATACATAAGCAGATGTTCAATTTTAAGTTTGAAAACGTATTTCTTGAAGCAAGATTTCTTTTAACAATCACTTGGCATGGTTCATATCAAGCATAATAGCAATAACAATATAAAATTTCAATCATAAGTGGTCATAGTATTGCAATATAATAACAATATGCTTAAATATGCATATGCTAATGTGCCTTCTTGACTTATGCAAGTGCACTTGATTTTCTTATCTCTTTCTTTAACTTTCTTTTTATCGCACTTAGGTAGTCTAATATGGGAGTGAGCTCAACTTGTGACCGTCGTCACATACTACTGACCTACAAGGGGATCCATGTGCCTCTACATTAGAGGGATCTCATTTTGGCCAACTACCTCTAAGATAGAGGGATCTTATTGTTTTAACTACCTCCAAGTAAATAGATCCATATCTTATCTGTTTAACTGCCTTCACAGAGATAGATCCAATAACTGCCTTCAAATGAAGGGATCTCATCTTGTCTGTTCATAATGTTTCATGGATCATATACTTATATATTCATGTATGAATATGCTATATGTAATGCACATGCTTCATATCTTACTTTCAAACATTATTATATACATGATTTCCATGTACATAATCATAGTATCTATGAACTTCTACCTAAAATTTTACAGCATAACAACCAAAATATGGAGAATCCCAAAATAGACAATATATCCAGTCAATCTGCCAATCATAGTAGTCATATTCTTTATGGATAATATATCAATATAACATTATAGTACAGCGAAATTGCATAAGACTTATGTCCTTGAACTTTTCATAACTTATGGGACCCTTGAGTTAAGACAACTCTTAAGTTATGTCTTTATCTATAAATCTACCCTATTTTTCTAAATTTCACCAAATTTCTATTTTAAGCCATTTGAGTCTAGAAATTTGACAAATTGTATCTCTGTTTGTCTAGTTTTAAACCTCTTTAGTTTCACTAAATTTTGTTATGTATAACTTAAGTTATTAGGATTTTACTCAAAGCTGCCCTATCTTAAGATAGACTTGCACACTTAACTTTAAAAAATCATTAAAAATCCATTCTTCATCATTTTAATCTGAATTTTATATTCTCACATAGCTATTTGGACCATCTTTCAATTCCATAGGTTTTTTTCCAAATGGATAATTAGAGTTCAAGTTATGAACTCCTAAAATGGGCTGCCCTATTTTCATCCAAATAGAGCATAAGTTAATTTTAGGGAATTGCTAGGGAAAAGTCACTCATCATTTGACTCTGAAATTTTTATGACATAATCTCCTATGAATTAGCTTTTTAATGAAATTAGCTTCACTTAATTTTAAGTTATATATGGCCAATTATACCCCTTATATCATACTTTGGTTAGGATAGAAGGTGAAATCCAACTTTCAATTCCTAAAAATCATAACTAATTCATTTTAAGTCCAATGGCCTTACAATTTATATGGTTGGATTTTTCTTGAAGTATAGTTTCATTACAAATTAGTTTCATTCAATTTGAGTTCTAAAAGTTAAGTTGTGAGCTACGTTGTATAGATGGTGTCTTAGGATCCTATCTCACAACTTTTCTGTTTTGGCTTTCTTTTGATCTTTTGATCTATTCTTCAACCCAAATCAAGTATTCCTATGTTAAATCACTAAATAATAACCGTAATAGCACCATACAAGCATGAATCAAGGATAGCACAAAGAATCACGTTAGCCATACAAAACCTTAAAGGGCAACAAAGCTAAGGATTTGAACTACCTATTTCAAAATTCTTGAAACTATGGAAGCAAGAAAGCCAAAAACCAACTCTTAGCCTTTTTTCTTCCTCATGGTAGCAGCTTTGATGCAGGTGGAAAGACTCCACTTGATGGCTGATCATCAAATTGATAGAGGAATTTTGTAGAAGAGAATATGAGGATTAATTTTCATAAAAGGAGCAAGAAAATTTGAGGCCAAGAAGGCCTCCAACTTTGAGCTTGAATCTCATAACAATGGATGTAATGAGGAGAAGAAAAACATGAGGAAGGAAGTGTGGTGGCAGTGGCTGAAACCTGAAAGAGAAAATGGAAGGAAAATGTTGACTTCTCAATTAAGTTGGGTTAGCTTCTTAGTTAAGCTTGGTAGGTTAATTTTCATTGGTGAGTTAGGAACAAAATTAAATTCTCCTAAGCCTAAAGTTGAGTAGCTCATCCTTAGCCATCTAAAGAATTTGTGTGGTTAGATTCTAGCCACACACCCTAGGGTCTTTAATTGATTCTCATGCCCATAAACAATATAGGACTTTCTTGAGGATTAATTCAAAGTATCTGACTATCAATTCGAGTATTCTGAGTTGCCCGAGTTATTGAAATATTGTGTGAGTAATCTCACACTCATATTAAAATTGTGAGTAGAAAATCTAAATTTAAAGTTATTATAAATATTTTAATTATCTACCAGTGTCGTGGGATCCACAAAATCTCGGAATTGGGATTTTCTACGATTGCCCCCTCTCGATAACCATAAACGTTTAAATACAAATTTGACATTATTATCTAACAATTACCTTTTTGCCCCTTATTTTTTGATAGTTTGCCTATTTACAATTTGGCCCTTACTTCGGGCATGAGCTTCCTCCTATACAGGGCTATCCCCAGAGTGAGGGATGTTACAAACACCAGCTCTAGATTCTCAGGCTGTAGCTGTTGTTGAAAGCTAGGACAGTGATTAGAATCCTACTTTGGAGCACTGGTTTCAGGCAGTCGCCGCTTTGGACCCTAGTTTCAAGGCCGCTGCTTGGGCTAACCATCCATTCAAGGCTATGGCTTTGGCCAACTATCCACCCAAGAGGTGGTGCCAACTCCTATTTGGGGTGAGGCGTTGCCGGTGGCAGCAGTGATGGAGCCATAGAGCAAGGTAGCAGATCTCGAGGAAGATGGAGCTGAGGAGGGTGAGGGTGGTGATGAAGTTGACGGTAGTGAGGGTAGTGAAGGTGATGAGGGAAGAGAATAAAGAGAAGAAGGGAGTTTCAGTCTATGCAGTCTTATTAAATTGCCCGATAGATTTACATCTTTATTGATAAAAATGAAAAAGAAAAAGAAGAGTAAAGAATGTGCATAGTTTAATTTCTGCATAGTTTGTTTGTTCAAGTGCTTTTTGCGTATATTTAAATTATCTTTCATGCTTTATTATTTAAACTCTAAACCTAAACTTTGGTAGGATTTTGAGACAGTTTTTCTCCCCCAAATCCTACTTCATTTTGGGCGAATTGAGTAACAAATCCCCCCACCCAAATTTCTAGCAATTGTTGGATAGATTCTCTATAACAAAGCCATATCTCCGTAATTTATTTCAAAACACTATATCATGGTGTATTCTCCCTCAAACACCATATCAAAAAAATGGAGCCACAACATTCTTGTATTTTAAAATTTAATGATATTTTAAACGGACATGTGCAGGACTTACTAAAACAGAGGGTTTATTGTCCTAAGTCCCGGTAGCATCACTTTACAAATAATTACAATGTGACACACATATGTGTCTGCAATTAAGAAGAAAGTATTGAAAGTGTAGAACTAGTGCTTGACATTTGTTGTTTTTAAATAAAATTTTACATTCGAGCATAAAAAAAAAAAAAACTAATCTGAAATAGATTTAATCTCATAATAAATCAACTCAACTCAAATTAAATTAATTAAAATTAAGTAAATTGATATTTTAGAAAAAATGAAATATTAAACATGTGGATGAACATTGTAAATCTCAATTATATTCAATGATTTTCTACCCTAACAATACGCAACTATTTTTCAGAACATATCAAGTTTGATCGTTAATATGATTCTCCTATGTAACAAAATAAATCTTCTCATCTTGAGTTTTAATGTATGACATTCTTATTGACTTAAATGAAATTGTTAAAGTTAAATCTAACCAAAATTGGGACCAGGATTATAATTAGCTAATAGTTTAAGGGCATCACCAAGATTAAGTTGAGTGATGGGAGCATATTGCAAAAACCAGGAACAAAAAGAGAAAAGGATGCGAGAAATAAGGAGCGACATGTGCTGTCTGACTGTCTTTTTAACGTACAAACACATGAAACGAAAGCCCAAAGGGACCTTCTTGTCTGTCTTCTTTTTGCGTTTGTTTGTGTCAAAGACCTAAGTGAGTGGGTCTCATGGGGCACCTTACCAAACCATCTAGCTTTTCTACGTACATTT
Source organism: Pterocarpus santalinus (assembly GCA_031439595.1). Taxonomy (NCBI): domain Eukaryota; kingdom Viridiplantae; phylum Streptophyta; class Magnoliopsida; order Fabales; family Fabaceae; genus Pterocarpus; species Pterocarpus santalinus. The sequence goes on along the minus strand of CM062532.1, from coordinate 19,349,086 downwards.
CAGATGTTGCTTGCATTGTTAGAGTGCTTGTTTTAGAAGCTGTACATAATTGTTACTAAGGCTTAGATCACACCCTGAAGAAAGGGCGCAAAATTATGAGTCACACACCTTTTAGAAACCAAGGCTTATTATATTATTGGTTCCATTCCATTATTAATTGGGGGACAAGAGTTATCATGCTTCATTTTGTATTGATTTTCTTCTCATTGGAAGCAGAGAACAAAGACAAATATCACCAAACAACTAGAAGAGAGAGAGAAAGAGAGAAACAGTGAGTGAGTGAAGGTCACATAGGCCAATCTTAATTATATATATTTGATTCTCTACTGAATTTAATTAATCAATCAACCTTAATGCCATCACATGAATAGGAATGAAAAATAAGCGTTAAAAAATTGGTGATCATTGCCAAGAGAGGAAGCTAGTATAGCAGATAATATAAAATATATAAGAACATTTAGAAAATCAGATGAGAGAATTTTTGCCTCCAAGTGTGCTTTGCAACTTAGCTGCGGGGTCAGTGGTATGACTTATGAGTTTTTCAGTGGTAAAAATTCAAGCTTGGCATTTCATTTGCAGAAGCTTCAAGCTGAATGCTGTTTCTATATAAACAGATATGAGCAGTAAAAGTAGACAGGTTTTGAATTAGGAAACACTGAAAAATGAGTAAAAGAGAATATTGGGTGCTAAGAAATTGCAGAAACATCAACTTCTTTATGAAGATTACAGCTTTTGATTCAAAATATTAAATTGTCCTAGTTAATTTCCTTTGTTGCTGATGCATGCTTCGTGCATCATTCTTTTGGCCAGGCCAAATCGTTAGTGACTTTTCACATGTTTTGTTAAGCTAATCAGTGTGCTGATCAGCTAGTTAGAGTTGGGCCATTCATGAATTCTTATTGAAGCTTTCCTAATTTCTATGATGCATGTTTGGTTCAAAAGTATGGTACAGAAACATATGTACCCTACTTTATGCTTACGAATGGTTACAAGAAAAATTGTACCCCTAGACCCTGAAAAGGGCATGGAGCCGTATATAGTCATCAAGGGTAATAATTATTTAAGGGGTATTAGGATTTCTTCTATTTATCTCCATCATAATTATGTAAGTTACTTGTATTGCGGTAACTTGACTTTTAAACAAAGATAATTATCATAATAAGGAATAGAAGTAATGAGAGATTATCAATTTTCATATTTTTGTCATTTATTAACAGAGACATAAATCAAAACTCCTAAGACACCTATACATTATAATGGAGGCGAAAATACTTTGCACGATTAAAGTTAATATCTAAAAGAACATTATTAGTCAAATCTACTTTTTAAGTTGTTTGCAATGATAGAAAAAGAGAACGGTATGGTACAAAAGGTCTATTGGCCTCCTTCAGCACAGCAATATTTCCAAAGGCTGTTGGTTGAAAAGCAACCGCACAATTTAGAAAAGAGAGAGAACATGTAGTGTTGTTGGTTTAAATTGTGGAACAAAGAGCTATCATTTCCATGAGATCAGCATGCAGAAGTCTTCTACATGCAAAACACATGAAACTTCACTGTACGGAGTTTCAACATTAAACAAACCATGTCAAAAGCAAACAGCGTCTATTATAAATTCCTTAAGTTTGCTTTTAATCAAATCAGTTTTGACATATTTAATACATATCACTATTTGGTTTAGATAGGGAAATCTAAAATTTGGATGCTCATCCCTCAAATTAATATTTCTTATTATTTGATTTGGTTTTGAATACAAATAAATACAATTCTTAATTTTGATGAAAATCAGTTATTTAATTACATCCACAATGAATTAAGTGTTGCTTTCTGTATCTTCTTCTGGATTGGCTAGCTTTGACAATGAATTACAAGAATTTTCGTCTATAATGATATCACCTATGGACAAGTAAAGTCCACTTCTAGGTATATACAAGTAGCTAGAAGTCAAGCTCAGATAGTCATCGCTGATTCAATTAAAAAAAAAAAAATGTGTCACGCGAGGAAACTGTCTAAACCCCAACTGTAGTAAAAGTGCAACTTAATTTGATCCTAAATTTGTATCAGTTTTTGTTTGAATGCTTGGCCATAAGGTAGAACATGTATTGGTTAATATAAAATATGCAACATTAAGTTTGTTAGTTCTGGAAATTGTGACTTATTTAATTTGCCATACTTGAATCGAAATTACGGGAGAGTTTCCTTAATAAAGAATGCCATTTAAAAAATGATGTGACCAAAAGTTTAATCTATGATGATGGTGATGTAAGTAGAATTCACACACTGTTTGAAGGTAGAAGCATAAAAAATAAAAATAAAAAAGACTCCATGCCTTCATATAGAACTCATACAAGTTGTTTTCACATGTAAATGTGTCGTCGTAGATAGGCATGGTGTATATGTTAAACCCAAATATTATATATACAATTTTGCATGTGTGAAATATTCTATGAAGATATGTCACATGTTAACACATCCCCAGGGTAATTTCAAAAATTTTTTAACATAATATTTTGTGAAAATATAGAGGGTACGACGAAAGTTAAGACTGGTTTCACATTCAGTTAATGAGCAAGTATGTTTCACATTCATTTGCATACAATATATATATATATATATAGATCCACGCCATTATAAGTACTCTATAACATGTACACAGGTAAAGCGAAGAAAAAATATTTAGATCTGATTCTACCTCGCTAGCTGGAGGGCATATAATATCCGCTTGTATTTTTCGTTTGGTGATAACTAAGTCTTATTCAAGGGTCTTTATTAAACATTTTCCACGTAAAATGATCATTTTTAGGCGGAAAGCTTCTAAATTTCTTTTACCAAATAGACATGAGTACCATTATTGGATTTGGCATTTTCCATATTCCGAAACTCCCATTTTTTGGGTCTAATCCAAACTTTATGCTGTTCGAAATGTCAGAAACTTGTCTTTTATTTTCAAGCAAAAGAAAAGGCGTCCAATATATTGTTAGTGGAATAATTTTGTTATATAAAAATTAGACATCTTAGACACATAATTAAAAAAAAAAATTACGAAGGTAGTATATCTTAAAAGAAAAAGGATAGTATATATATATATATATATATATATATATATATATATATATATATACCCTTTCTACCTATATTCTCAAGATGTCTAATATTTTATATCCAAATAATATTCTGATCATATTGTAAGAATGATTTGTTAATAATTATATGTCGGTTCACTATTACATATTTGCTAAAGAGTTTTAGCAACACTTTTTATAATTTAGAAATATATTTTATATGTTACTAAATCTCAATAACGTTGCAGTGGGTATAGGAACAGCTGCTTATAGTGACCTGTTGAAGCTAATTTGGGCGCAAGGGACTTGAGAAATTTTTACATTCTCAAACTTCTTACTCTGGTGTTATTTCCATTTTCCAGTACCGTTGATTTTAAGTGGGTATGCTTAAAGTTGAGAACAGTGAACTTAAATTCAGTGGTGGAGATGTTTCAAGAATAAGATCTTTCAGAATTTCTCTCAATTTAGGACGATGTAAAATTTTTCTAATTTCACATTTAGGTTAGCAACTTTAAGCTGACACAACATGAAATCTTAAATTTTTTGTGCAAATGTAAGAAAATTGTGAAAATTCATTTAATTAGAGGAAATTATCACATATTTTATTAAGAATAGTAGTTAATTTTATGTAAGTTTTATGTCATCAATAATTGTGTAATTTAGCCAACGAGGTTGGCTCACTTGATTGGTGTTGCGCTATTATATCGCCATATTTGGGTTCGATTATCAGATTTACCCATTGGTAGATAATCTGTAAGTACCTTTGTAAGCGCTCGATAAACCCAAAGACATGCCCTTAGCTTTTCTCTCAATCTAAATTTTTTGTAAAAAAAAAAAAAGAATAATTGTGTAAGTTTAACATTTACTCATTTTTTCAATGTCAGTGGTTTTGGTCATTAAACAGACCTGCTGTGTATTTTGTTTTTCTATCTCATAAAAATTTCAAAATATTGTCACTCATTTGAAAAATAAATAAATTTCTCATAGCAATAATAACATTTTTAAACGAATTTTTTCCTACGTATAACACGAAGAAGATATAATAGTTGAGTGGGGAAGTTGGGTTGCTAATTGGGTTGGTTAGTTAAATTGTTGCCCTAGATTTAAGGACTTATGCTTTAATTAGTCTAAAAACTGTGCAAGCTCCTTAATTAATATATTAAGATGGAGAGCTAATTCAACTCACAAAAGCATCACTAATAAAGGAGTTAGCATAATGATAGAGGTACACTATGACCTTATGAAGGATTTCAATTTGATTCTTGGAGAGAACTCCACCTGGAAGGGCAAGCCTAACTATGCTCAAAAAGGGGATCAATCTCCTTCCTTGATAGTAAGGAGGCTACACTTGAAAAAAAAAAAAAATCACAAAAGCATCCCTTACATGTTCTCAACACCTATGGTAAGTTTTTTTTTCATTTTTTGTGACAATAAAAGTTTAGGTTGAGTGGAAGGCTCACTCTAATTTAGGGTTAAGATATATTTTTGAACTTATCAAATACTTATAAAGATATTTACAGATCATCTATCAACGAAAAAACCTAAAAATTGAACTCAAGTCATAACGATGCATAAAAAGAATGTTGATCAAGTGAGCCAACTTCCATTAGTTTCTAAATTACCACTATAGGGATAAAGTTCTTCTAATACTATTTTTTTTATTACAGAACTTCAATTCAAAATCTTACTTAAATAAAATACCTACCGTTAAGTTTGATATCTTGCGTTTTGTTCTACATATATATCTCAATCATAATATGAACGTTTAGAAACCGTAGAAATGCAAAAGTGAGCGACCGCGTAGTTTTGAGAACATGATGGGGCACCAAAGATGAGGAATTAACCAAAGGTCAAGCATTATCATGAAGATTTGTAATCTTTAGACACTACTACATTAATAGTAGGTCATGAGAGATGTACCATAAAAAGGCCAAGGAAAACTAAAGGAAGAAATTGACAACAGATGGACACAGCGAAACACACACAAGAGACTTCTATTATACGTAAGCAATCTCGTCATAAAATTATTGTCATTTGTCAAGCAGCCCAATGCTTATTTCATAAAACAGCTTATTCTTCTATTTTTCTGTGGTGTTCCAATCTACATGCAATTTCATCGAAAAGTGGCTACAGTTCCAGATAACCATTGCATTCGCATTTGCATGTTTTGGTAATATATTTATAGCTTGAAATGACACACTGTTTTTTTATCGGCGATGACAAATAGGGTTGAGTTTGATGCGTGCAAGAGATGCCAATGGAAGTGGTATTATATTTGATTAGATTAGGCTGCCCTCCATTTTGATGCGTGCCTATTTAAATCTCATTAATTTCATATCCGAAAAGAAAATTAAATAAAATACTATTATGTTCTTCATAAAAAAACAGGTCCAACATTTTTTTTATAATAAATGAATCTCCATTGGAATTTTGACAAAGTTTATATTTTATCTTCATTTTCTAATTTTTAATAGTATTATCAAATGAGAAAACTCATCAACATATATATTGAACATGGGACCTCACTCACTAATTGAGACATGACAGCTGATGAAACATATCTTTCATTCTCCTATCTCATCCCATGTCATGGTCAGTTTTTCTTTCCTGCTTTTGATGCTTTCTTTATTTTTTTCTCTTGTCTATTCAATTGTTTTGGGCATGACAAGGATCATTAATTAGTAATCACATATCTGATAGGATATTTAAAAATGAACAAAAGTGTGGAAAAGAAACTATGTGTTGAGCGAAAGGCTGCTCGTGAATGTGTGAACGGGGCTTTTGGTGGGCCAATTAGAGAAAGAAGAAAGAAGGCTCAATAGATCCAATCCAAGACACTTGACTTGAAAATGGACTCAGACCCTTGCGGCCCCTCCCAAAAACTGCTTTCTTATTAGGCTGATACATCACAACGCATGCACAAGAGCATGCCTACACATGTACGACAACAAAAAAGAACATTAAGGCAATGTGAAGACTGAAGAGCCATCACGCTGTGATCCTTTTTATGTGGAATATCATATAAAAAATCTTTTACAATTTTCTTAAGGATTATGTATATATATATATATATATGACAGTATAAAAAATTGTCACTGTCCTGCTATATGTATGTATCTTTCGTAAATTTCCCATCAATTAGACACCTATATATTTTAGTTAGGGTGTGTGCGGACTTACAAATCTCTTCTCGGGCTTTATACATCACTATGCCATTTTTTTCACCACCTACCTAAGACCAGAGTAACACAAAAGGACTTAAAAAACTTGAACAAGTTGTACGCAATAAAAAAGAAAATCAATTGCACTAGAAATATATATTTTTGTTTACTAATTTAGGTTTTCATTTTATTTTTGTAAATATTGACTAATTTATCTTCTTGGTTTAAGTAAAGACAGACTGTTACTATTAGAGTACTTACAAGGGCAGTTTTGTGACTTCAAAAATTGACAAAGTTACAATATATATATATCGTGTAATCAAAACTTACACGAAATTATTGGCTCAGATTATGTGTGACTAGACTAGGTGCATATATGCCTATATATATATATAAAATGTAAATCCCATTCTATTGTTAAAAGTGTGATTCAAAATTAAAAATAAAAATAAAAATATTCATAGAAAATAATTTTTATAATATCATGGTAATATCTTTTTTATCATAAATACTTTTTATAAAAATTATTTATATATAAAATAAAAAAGTAGAGTCTAGGTATTTTTTATGTTACTAGAATAACTTTGGGAAAATTTTGAATTTTAATCATTATAATTGATAATAAATAACTGAAAAAGAATGAAAGAAAAAGAGTGACTTTAAGACACACTTTAATTTTTTAAGTTTTAGAATTGATAATTCTTAGATTCTAAGTTAAGAATTAATAATCATGCTATTTGTTTTCCAATTTCATGAAATTAATTTGTGAAATTATAATTTTAATTTTAAACTCTAATTTCATACTAAAAACAAATGCCAAATAGAATATTATACCTCTTCAACTTTTATTTTTGATATATTTATTGCTTTCAAAATTTTGTTTTGTTTTAATTTTGTGTCGTTTTAAAAAAAAATATATGGTTAAGGAAGCAAAAAATATTTTTTATAACTTTATTATTGTCTCTTAGTATCTCGCCTAAATAAAATGAGAAAAATATTAATTGATTGACAATATTTTAAGTATTTTAATAAAACATAATTTATTTAAACAAGGTTATTTAATATAATTCAGTATTAATTGCGTTTACTATACTCACAAAAAAATCTAATTGAAGTGTCAAATAACTATGACCTTATCAATGAGACTGGATTTAATGGAAGAGATTAATCCTTCAAATGTGAATTCGAATCTCAATCGAAAAAGATGTCTATATTTAATATTTGATTATGTCTCAAATAATATTATCTCCATAGTAGAAAATACATGTGAAAAATATTTTAAAAAAAAAAATCACCTCTTAAAATATGGACGTGTGAACCGGCGAACATACTTTGTATTGTCAGGGGAAAAAATCATTTATTGTGATCATATGATCAACTTATTATCAGGCTGATTTAATTTAAGTGTTTAAACAACGAAATTAATTGGAAAGCTAGCTTATGCTCATATTCTGATAATCAACAACAAACATATGCCCAGAAAAGAAGAAAGATAATTAACAGACTAAATCAATTTATTCGTCATTAAAAAATATACATGTATTCCAATCATGTTGATTATTAAAAACCCATTTATAAAGTTTGATTCACGGGGGGCTACTGCATGAGAAGCACGAGAGGACAGAATATTACAGTCAATTATAGATTCCAATTTGGATGAAGATGGAGTAGGGAAAGTGCGTGAATTGAACCAACAATCCAAGCCCACAAAATCTGTAGAATATCGACGAATTGTTCAAGATTATGTGAACAAGACTTTTCATTTCCCACAATATACAGAATCCAAGCTGATTTGACTTTGACATACCCAAATTAGTGATCAATTTGTCTCCAAATGTGTAATGCATACTTAATATTTGAGATCTTTTCGTTGGCAATACCTATTTGTTTCTACGACGAATTTAAATATCATGTACTCTATATTTGTCTATCATCTATGAATATGTCATTTTTGTTAATTTGCAGTTGAATTCACTTTTTCCTCTTAGGACATGCCTCCGACCTCTCCCACTCTCCCCAATTTTGTTTTGTTTTATTAGTTGTTTTTAAGTTTAACATTCTTCTTTCCCATGTGTATACATAAGAAACATAAATAAAAGGAAAAAGATATGTGAAGTGGTGAAAATTGTCTCCATACCCCAGAATAGGATTGATGAGCTAACTGATACACGTTATATCATAAAATGTCAATATCTGTCTCTTTGTTATGCACCTATACCTTTCAATATGTCCTTTACTCTTATTAATTGAATTCTACTAAACAATACGTTCACATGATACATAGCCTCTCTTAGCTAGAATAAAATACTTCTCACCCGGAATAACATTTCTAGAATGTATCCTCTCAGCGTTTGCACATCAAACAAAAGTCATCCCCAAGTTTCCCATGATGACTATTTCCAAGTTCATCATCACCTCATAATATATATAAATTAAAAGCATGTAAACGATGATAATTCTATACAAGAATCCTTAACAAATGAGACATATATATTTACACATTTTTCAAATTTCTTGTTATACGTTTCTATTTTGCTGTAATTAATGGTCAAAACTTTACGTAACAAAGGGAATGTCGTGAAGATGCATGGAAAGAAAGGTAGGGCCCTAGGAGAGGGTTGATTAAATGGGGTGGGTCAATTACGTTGTTACCTGGTCCTCGTCGTGCCCAAAGCAAACTCAGACAACTTAGTTCATAATAAATGGACAGTCAATGCAACACAAAAATTGTCATTTTATGTTTAAACTTTAAGCCAACCATAGTTATTTTTTTATTTTATTTTATTTTATTTTTATTTATTTTTTTATGGAACCAGAAGTACTACTTCTGGCCCGGTCTTTATTGTAAAAATACTTTAAATGTATACTTATGGAGAATGACGATCGCCATTCATTTTTATCTATCGTCAACTCTTACTCAACAATCCTATTTGTTAATATTTCTAAATTACCCTTTCATGTTTTCATAATTAAATTAATAAAAGTTGTTTAACTTCACAATTTCTTATAAAATATATTAGATTAAATACTTTAATTAAAAAAATAAATAAAATAATTTAGATACTACTTATATTTATTATCATGATAATAAAACAACTTTATATGCTAAATTCAATCTTTACTTCTCATATTTTTTATACTTTTATTTCATGGAGGAGCTATTGTCATTTCTATATATCCGTTGTCACTCCTGTCTAATTAAATTTGTTTTATATGTCTACTCTACCAAAAAAAAATTATTTTATATATCTAAAATACTCTTCTTCCTTCTTGAATGAAAATAATTATTTAATTTTTTTATTATAACTCCTATCATCACTTAAATCCTTAATTTTTTTAATTTTTTATCATCACTCTTGATTTTTTTTTTTTTGTGACAACTATTTTATGAATTTATAAATTTGCTTATTTAATACAAATTTTAACTTTAAGTATCAAATTAACATGATTCAAGATTATTGTTTTTAAAGAATCCCTAGAAAATATGACAAATTCATATGTTAAGGTTATTAAAAATAAATATTTCGAATTCAAAATTTGACACATTAATAAAAAAATTTCAAATTTTCTTCTCATATATATTTTAAAATAATATTGTAGAATAAAAGTATGAAAAATAGTATATATTAAAAAATATGAGTAAAGATTGAATTCATCATGTGTTAAAGTAGTTTTATTGTCATGATAATAAATATAGGTCACGTCTAAATTATTTTATTTATTTTTTAATTAAAAAATTTAATCTAATGTATTCTATAAGAAATTAGGAGGTTCAACACTTTTATTAATTGAACTATGAAAACATGGAAGGGTAATTTAGAGAAATTAATAAAAGAGATTATTAAGGAGTGGCTTATGTTCCAATATTTTATTACTTCTAGATTGATTTATTTAATAAACAAATTGCGATAAGGCTTTTTCTTATGAGTTCTATTATTTGGACACACTTGTTTAGTGTGTCCATTGACATCAACAATTTTGCATGTAAATTGTGAAGATTTCATATTGATGAGTAGGGAATTAAGAGAATTGCAATTGACAATATTATTACTTATAGCCTCAATCCACACAATTCCCCACTTATCAATGTAAAATCTTCATTATTTATACATGAAGTCTCTCACGTCGATGGATGCTCTAGATAAGCGTGTACAAATACCATTATTATTTTTTTATTTGTTTTTTGGTCATGGGGTAAGACTTTTTAATTAAAAAAATTAATTAAAAAAATCAAACTTTAGGTTATAAAAAATGTTTATTATTGGGCTTTATAGGAAAATCTATACTATAAATATTATATTTTATTATTATTATTATTATTATTATTAATAAATAATAATAATTCTAATATTATTTTTAATTAAGAATTTAACTTATTATATTTGTTAAAACCTAAACTATTATAATCCCTAACCTTGTTCAACTTAGTTCAAACTTCACCTTCAAAGTTCAACCATCTTCCTTCTACCTCAATCTCACCTTCAATTACCTCGCCTCTACCCTTGCCCTGTAACACCCTACTTATTTAATGTTATGCTTAAGTCATAGCAAAAAAATTAAGTAGTTTGTGTTACTGTGTTAATCATACAATGAACATGATAGAGTCTATTTCGTCATAACCACACAGTAAGCATAAATAACACACATACTATCAACTGTATATAAGTATATATATATATATATATATATATATATATATATATATATATATATATATATAGACAAGAACCACTGTTTTAATTTACAGACCAGTTTCAAAATAGGATACATGAGTGGGGTCAGGTACCAAAAGAAACATAAGACCCATGTCAGTCGATCCAATCCTACGTGGTCCTCAGTGGACGTTTTCAACTATGTTACTGCCTGTATGACCCAAAGCCGCCTACTACCAAAACAGGGTCATGCTGTACAATACGATGCAGTGGTCGACCTACTCGGTCAGGTAGCCGATTGGCCACACCGGGCATTGGTGAGTAGTCGAGGCGATCCAGAGGAGGAGGAAGATGAGCCAGTGGCCTCCGAAGGGCCGCTCTCGGAGGTGAGCGGGATGCCTGGTACTACGTGCGGAGGTGACTCGGGTGCAGGATCAGCATGGGCTACAGTGCGGCGCTGGTGGAGGATGTGCCGCGTACAGCGGGACCTCGACGTATGGGGTGGTAGGATGAAAGGGAGGATGATGTAAGGGACGGTAAAATCTCTATCACTAAATAGATACAGGTGGCGGCAAGAACCAGGCTATATACAGTGAGCCTACTGCCGGATCATGGTGGAGCTGCAAGTCTGGAATCTCAACGAAAAGGGTAGCTGTCGTGTCCATCGTCCACGTCTGAGAATGAAGCGGAAAAGCGAAGGAGGTGAGAATTTGGAGAAATTCTCGATGAGGGTTTGCATATAGTGTATACTAACCTCGCGTTCATTCTCAGTTGCCTCGGGTTTTATGAAATTTTCTTAATACATGAGATTAAACTTAACTACACATATTTAGTAAGGTTGCGAAAAATGTCTAGTCCGAGGCAAGGTTCAATTTTACTTAAATAACATAAGAAAGAATAAACCATCAACACTAATACATAGGACAAAAGAGCAAGATAGTGTATATACAACCACGAGTAAACACACGGACAAGCTGTAAACAATATGCAATGACATGTTAAATGCACCCATGCACTTGATGTGGTTATGCAAATCTCATTCTTCATAACCTTTCCTCTTACTTTTCATCATTTTCCATCACTTGGTCCCCTGGGAGTTCTTGGCCATTTTAGACTCCTGGGTAATAGTGTGCTTATCAGGATCGAGCTCGTTCCTATACTGAGAATGCCGGGTTTACTTTCCCGACCTTCCCACCGATCTATTCCCTTAACTGTTTATCCGGGCTGGCCCAAGTAGCATGGAAATCTCATCATATCATGTTCTTTGAATTCATCATAACATAGCTTTCATAGCTTTCTTGGAAATGCACATGCCTCTACATGTATCTCATAATTCATGCATGAGTTTTACCGCAATTTCGGCGGCATAACGGAACGTGTCCGCTTCCTCATGAATAGTGCCAGTATTTAGCATATCAATTTGTCAAGAGAAACACTTCGTTTCATACATAAATCAACATATTTCATTCACGCTTCAATCCTAAATTCAAGACATAAGTATTGCACTTTAGAATATGCTTACTGCCTCACTGCTTGTATTCAACCCGGTTCTTGTAAATTATGCCATAATTTCTATTTAGGTCGTTTGGACCTAAATTTTGGATATGTTGAAGGGTTATGTGTCTATTTTCTAACCTCTTTGGTCCCATCTGATTTGGATAACCATAACTCAAGATATTCGGGTTTTATCCCGGCCTGCCCTGTGGGTGGCCAGAATTGCACACTTAGAAGTAAAAATCTACTAAAAATCGAAAACTGGCTCAAATCATATGAAATTGGCCTCATATTAAAGCTAACAGGACAACCTTTCAGATACAAAAAGTTCCATTTCATTTTCCTTAGTAGGGCTTCGAGTTACAAGCCCCGAAACTTAGCCTTCCTGAGCTGCCCTATGTTGGTCCGGTTTGGACATAGGGTCACTTCTTCGAATCACTGGGAGCGACTGAGTTGGTAACAAAATCGGAATCTTATATTGGGGTGTTCCCCTGTGTGTAAGCTTTCTAACAAAATTGGTTTCACTCGAATTGGAGTTGTATAGGGTGAGTTACACCCTTCTCAACCCATACTGCCCGGGTGGATGTTCTGATTCCTAGGGTGAACTTCAAAAATTCATATCTCCCTCAATATTACTCCAATGGTCTTATATGATATATGTGTGGAAAGCCCTAGATGTCTAGTTTCACCTAAAAATGGTTTCATTAATTTTGAACGGCAGACGGCGGAGCCGTACACTCCGCCGTACGGACGGCCGAGGGTTTTGAGTCTTCCAGCCTCTCAACTCTTCCTATCTTCATCCTTCTTTGTGTCTAATTCAGTTTCAATCTCATAGACAACCAATAAACCAGCTATAATTCATCATAATCAATCAATTAACATATCAAAAATTAAAGATTTGGATCACCATCAATCATCCAAGAGTCAGAAAATTAAGCAAGAAGAAAACCTCTACCTCTATGATCAGGTGGAGCTCGTTGAAATGAGAGCTGGATGGAGTGGAGAAGAGAAAAGAGAGTTGAATTCAAGAAGAAAACAACGTGGGAAGAGTGGAGCTGAAGAGGCAGGAGGAGGATATATATAGCCGAAGCTCTGAAGTGGTAGTTAGGATATGTGGCTTTGATTGGGTGAAATTCTTGTGGGTAATATTCAGCCATGTCTCCTTCTTGTGTGACAAAAATGCTCTCCACGTCGCTTAAGAAGTGAGACTCACGCCAACAGTATAGGAATGTGACATCGGAAGTCCTGTGATTGTTAAAGTCGGAAACCATGCACTCCTATTTGGATGAAGTGCGACGTCGTGACTATCTTCACATTCAGTGAGAATTTGGGCATGAAGTCGTAATCCGAAATCGCAAGGCACGACTACTTTAAGCGAAAGTCGAGGCCAAAGCGTGAAACCAAAACACTTAAACCCTAAGTCGGGTCATCCTTGAATCGATTTTTAAGCATAGCACGAATATAAGGATTCAAAACATAAATCTTTGTGTACCGAACTCGGAATTCATAAAACCTGGTACTCCAACTCGATCTCAGAACTTGGTAAAGAGAGAAAAGATCTTGGTAATGAACTCGAAATCCAATTTAGTTAAACTCGTAGGTCGCATTTCGTTTCTATCTTGAATCACTTAATATCGGAACTCGGATATCACGTTCGTTCTTATTTGAGCATGAGATCGGAAATCGGAATAAGTCCTTGTAGGCCTTGGAACGAAATCGGAAGTCGAAGATACTACTGAGGTCGGAAGCAGAATTGTAAGACAAACTCGGAAATCGGAATTTTCAACATTGGATGGAATCGGAAGTCGGAAATCGGATGTTACATGCCCAGTACACCTTTACCTTGTCATCACCTCGCCATCACCCCACCCACCTCCACATTATCGTCCACACCTAGGTAACATGTCCCCCTCTATGCTCCTCTGCTACTTTTTCCTCAATGCCTTTTCGTCCATCCTTTAACTATGCTATGCTGCCATTGCCAACCTCTGCAAATGTGAACTTGCTTGCATCTCATTCTCCTTAGCCCTTATAGTTGTCAAAATGGGTCTTAGCTCATGAGCTAACCCGACTCAACCCACTAAAATAGTGGGTTAGGTTGCATAAAAACTAATATATGAGACCGCAAGTAAATATGACTCAACTCATTTAGCTCACAAGTTAAGTGAGTTCGAGCCTGGTTAAAAAGGGCTAACCTGAGTAAAAAAAGAAGAAAGACCAAAGCTCTTAAGTTTTAGTAACCAAACTCAAAACATAAAAAAAAAAAAAAAAGAAACCTTAGTAGCCTTCTCTTATCCTCAACCCTTTTTCCTTTTTCTTTTTTCGATAATTGGACAAGACTCGACTCTTAAAAAAGATGAGCAAAGAGAACACATCATATTACTCCAAAAAAGGAATACTAAAAATCACCAACACCTGAAAACCAAAACAAAAGACACTTGATACGAAACTCAAAACATAAAAACATGAAACATCTCGAGCCACTAAAACACGAAACCTGCACCTGGTTCACAAAAACCATCTCAAGCTACAGCACTCATACCTAGGAAGGCATGCAAGAAGCAACCTATAACACTCTTCGAGGCATCATCAACGATGCTGGCGCCACCATGGAAACCTAAAACATGGTCAATGGCAAGGCTCCTTCACACATCGATGCCAGCAACACCAAAGATCAGCCACACTGCATGAACAACCCTTTTTCCTCTAAGCACTATGCTATCTTGCCATCTCTGCACTACTAGCATTGGCCAATGTCGACCAATAACTTCGTCCTTAGGCACGAGCCATCTATGATGTTGTTGTATCCTTCAGTCGCTAGTCCTTTAGCCATGAGTCTATTACAATGTTGTTGTGCTTTAGTCTAACATTCAAGATTCCGGAGCCATTTACTCTACTGCAACTTACAATGACCATGTCCATTAAAGGCACAATATTCAACCATTAGCTAGCACCCGTGATGCACATGGCACATCATCGATCTTTAGCCACAAATTCAATCATAGCCTTCAACCACCATGATCCACGACAAGCCTCTACATCAGCCACCATCATCCTTAGACAACCCAAGAAAGCTAGGTTGACTAATTTTGATAGCTCTAGTTCTCCCACTACTTCCTTAACTACATGGGCTTCTTTGCCTACTAAGTACCACAAATTCCTCTTTTCCATTCTTTGCTTTTTAGATTTTCAGTTTTCAATCCCAATTATTCTTTCATTTTAGGTTTTGTTTCTTCCAATTGAACCTACTATTTCTCAAATTGTTAATTTGTGCTTCAATTTTAGATTTCATAAGTAACTATATATTTTTGTTTCTATTTTTACTCAGTTAGAATTTAAAATTCTATAAATAGATAATCTTTAATTTGTAGTTTGCTTAACCTATGAAATACTACTGTTATTTCCCTTGCTCCTTATGTGAATACTTGTATTATCCTGTTTCCTTTAATATTTGGCATTATTTTTCATCCTCATATATTGAGTTGGTTTATGGCAGTAAACAAGGTATAGCTAAGTAGCACTAGACTTAGCTTAAGACTAGTTGGCCAAAAACTATTTAGGAGGAAAACATCTAGAAGGAAAGCAATGCCACTAACTATAAGATGGGTTATCCAGGGTCCTTTGAGTGTAGAGTCTGCATATTTTTTCTTGAGTATTTGAGGGTTATTGATATTGTGTTTTTGAGATTTAGTGATGCTCTAGTCATTAGGATTGTGTCTCCTAATAGTGTTGGATTGTAGCTCATTTTTCCGCCTTTTGGCATTGAGTCTGTGTTGTCTTTTGGGAGTCTTTTTGTTTATTTTGTTTGAATTGATCCTTTGAGATCCTTTGTCTTGCTTCTCTCCTTTAGAGGGTTTGAGCGTTTCTCTACTTATCTAATAAAAAAAAAAACTAAGTAGCACTAGACTTAGCATAAGACTTGGTGGCCAAAAACTATTTAAAAGTTTATTAGCTTGTTTATAAATAGGCTTGTTGGCCTATTTAAAGGCCTTATTATAAAACATGCCTTTAAATTAACTTTTAGGCCAAGCTAGGCTTTTGAAAACTGTAGAATAGACCTTAAAAAAAGTCATTGTTAGATAATAAGCGACGTTTATGTTGCATATTTAGAAAACAAGCCAAAGCTATATAAAATGAAGCATGATCTATTTCCACCCTATTCATTGGCTTCTATTAACATGGAAACAATCTAGATGAAATGAATGAAAATGTGAGGTACATATTTATACAAGTATGAGAGTGCACCCTATGGAAGAGTGAACTAGATACTATGTGATTATAGCTTCTACTAAACAGTTACAATCACTGTCTCTTAGCTGTCATTCTAACTAATTTTAACGGTAACATGTAACAAACTAACTAACTGAGATGTCATAATACTCCCCCCCAAGTTAGGAAGTAAATATCTTTAGTTCCCAACTTGGATATGATTGATCTGAAAGAGGCAGTAGGTAGAGCTTTGTTCATAAGATCAGCTAATTGATGTTGGCTTTTAACATGAATTAGCTTCAACAATCCTGATTGAACTATTTCTCAGACAAAATGACAGTTGATATCTATATGCTTTGTTCATTCATGAAAGGCTGGATTGGAGGCAATGTGAAAAGCAGCTTGGTAATCACATAGCAATTGCACAAAGCCTATTGGAACTCCAAAGTCCTGCAGTACCTTTACGAGCCAATCAACTTCACTAACAACATTAGTCATTGCCCTGTATTTTGCCTTAGTTGAAAACCTAGCCACTGTTGTTTGTTTCTTGGACTTCCAAGACACCAAGCTCTCCCCAAGGAACACACAATATCGAGAAGTAGATTTTCTAGTATCAAGGTAGTTGCCCTAATCTGCATCAGCATATGTAGTGAGGTTTGAGGTTGAGATTGATGGAAAAAATAATCCTTGTCTTAGAGAATTCTTCAAGTATCTAAGGAGGTGATGCACAGTAGCAAGATGAGAAGTATGAGGCTTGGAGACATATTGGCTGAGCTTGTTAACGGTGAATGCGATATCTAGCCTTATTAATATGAGGTAGGACAGTCTTCCTATTAGTCTCTTGTACTGAGTGATGTCTGGTAATGGTTCTCTATCAGACTGACTTATCTTGAGGTTGGGATCCATGGGAAGTCCTGCAGGTTTACTGGCCAAAAAACCTGCTTCTCCATTGCGTGCTTGTGAGACAAGAACCATGCCTAGATGATCTAAGTAGTGGAGATAGAGAGGATTTGTAGGATCATCCATGGTTGATCAAGAATTTGCACCAAAAAAGAATAAAGAACAAGAAAGAAAATGAGAGAAACAGAGTGCGGAAGTTTGTTAGTCAACTGATACCATATTAACATGGAAACAGTCTAGAAGAAATGAATGAAAACCTATTTTATTACTAATGTGAGGTACATATTTATACAAATATGAGAGTGCACCCTGTGGATGAGTGAACTGGATACTATGTGATTATAACTTTTACTAAACGGTTACAATCATTGTCAATAGTAACATGTAACAAACAAACTAACTAAGATATCCTAACAGCTCCATTGCCATTGAGTGCTCTGCTTGCTCTTCCCTTAAACCCTTTGACATATAAAGCAACAAGTTCACCTACAAGCTAGGGATTAAGATTTTTATCCAAGTGGGTAACTTCAAGAAGTTAACTCTTTCATTCAACTAGCTCGTGGGTTCCTTGCTCTCAAGTCAATGTTTAAGCATGTGAGTTTGGGATACTATCATTGGATCTAAGTTCCAACAACTTTTTTGGGTTAATCTCGAAAGGTTTATGTCAAAATCATATGTATAGGAATTATTGGAAGGAACTATGCTAGCAGAATAAGATGTTCATTAGTTCTATTCCACCCACGCTCAACAACTATTCCAACCTCAAGTCATTGGGTTTCTTAAGAGTGGAGAAGTGCATGTGTTAGTGTCGATGATGGAGGTAATGGGTGGCACTCATGGAGGAAGGAAGAGATGGGTGGAGAATAGTTCGAGTTTTGGATAATTTTATGAAATAATAAATGTGTTTAGGATAATACTTGGTTGGTTTAAATAATTCGGTATTTGCCCTTAATCAAGACCTCGAGTTTGAATTTTATGGATAGAAAAAACTAACGTTAAAAGAGTTTTACCCCCATATAATGGGCTAACTCGGCTCATGCTACATTAATTAAAGTCCAATAGATTTTGAATATTGGTGGTTTCAATAAAAAAAAATGTTTAGCATGATTTTGTAAATAAAATAAATACTTGATAATAAATTAGAAATAATTGATCTGGATGCTAACACATCTTAACAAACAATGGTGTTGTGCCAAATAATGGAGGCTACATGGATACCCTCCACTTAAAAGAAGGTACCACAGCAATCACCTTGTTTTAAAATATTACATGTTTTAATTTATCGAGAAGTTAAGGGAGTGTTTGGTAAACAAAAAAAATCGGATAATTAGATATAATGGAGCTTGGTTTTCAATAAACGTTGTTTGATAACTACTAAAATATTTTAAAACTAGTTTTTATTTGAACCAATTTAGATTTAAAACCAATTCTTAAAAAAATCAATTTAAAATTAGTTTTATTTCATTCTAATTTTTTCTCCTCCTATTTTATATCTTCTCACTACTATTCTCACTTTACACCAATTAATTCTTTCTCCATTGATCTTGTCAACAATCTGCAGCCGTCGTCCACCAGTGTCCACTGCCACCGGCCCTAATCGTTTGCCACTACGGGCCGCCATCGACGATGGCCACATCATCCAACACTATTTGCCGCTTATTGCTGCCACCCACCCTGTCTGCCACGTTTACTATCGGTAGTCACCACCGTTTTCTATCGCTCGCCTCATCTGCCATCACTAACTACCACCGCCCTGCATCGTCGATTGTTACAATCCGCTAGATTGGTTTTTTAATGACTTATTTAAGAAGATTAAGGTGTAGAAGAAGAAAAAGAAGATATGTTAAAATTAATTATTAAATTGTCGAACTAAATAATGTTCAATAAAAAACTATTTCATTTTTATGCCAATTAACAGAACTAGTTGTATTTTGTACCATGCTAACTCGATTTTTAAGATCGTCAAACACCCCCTAAGGATGGTTATATTGTCGCACTTTTTTTTTTTTATCTATCTACACTCACTCATAGTTGCTTTTAATTTTTATTTCCTTTTCTATCATTAAGTTACTTCAAAATTAAACATATTTTATTATCACTTTTATATTAATTATTATATATTCTTATTCCATATTAATTGTAATTTAAAATTCGCATGTTTGAGTTTTTTAAGAAAAATATTTTCAATAAGGAATATGTATAAAATATTTAAAATAACTAAATAAATTACTCAAAAAAATAAAAATTAACAAAATGGTACTTTTTTCATAAGTAACGAAGACTACCTTCTACAACAAATAGCAAAAATAAAAATAAAAATTATAGCATAAAAATATTATTTTTCTAAACGAAACAAGCATACTCTAATATTTTTATAACAAACATGGAAATTTGTAATTTTTTGTGAAGTTTTTGAAACTTCGACTTTGTTAAATTGAAGACTTTTTTGGTTTAATATACTTGAAATCTAAAGAACTAATAATATTCCAAAAATGTTGAATAAAACGTAATATTTTGTATTTATATTAATATTAAAATGACATGAAGCTATAAGTAAAATTTTTTGATGTAATAGATGATGATTAATGTGTTTGATTTTTCAAATAAACCTATTGTTTTATTTTAATTTCTTGCCAAAGACATAATATTTGAAATAATTGTACACCTATTCAGGAAAAATTGCAATAAAGTTATGTTTTTTTGGTATATTGATAACAGCCAAATTTGAATATAGGACCTGATGCAAACTATTCAAACCCCTCACCACTAGACCAATTCCAGTGACATTGCAATAAGGCTATGTTAACTACTTGCTATTAATATCATTGCAAATTTTATTTTAATCTCAAATTTGAATATATTTATCTTTTATCATAGTATAGACATAGCTCAGTTAAAGTGTGGTTAGATTGATGCAAATTAATATCATTGTATCAGAGTCACATAAGAAAATGAGTGAAATATACTTTGATATATAGTATAAACTTTTTATTATTTTTAGTTTTAATTTTTTTAATGAAAGTAGGGAAAGAGGAAATGGGAGTTGAGTATAGGACATCTGAGACTCAATGAAGCATACATATGATAACTGCAAAATTGTGGACTCAAGTGTGTATAAACTTTTGATTATAAACCAATTAAGAGACTAAATTTTTATTGTGACCAATTAAGAACATCAACTACTTAAAAGTATATTTTTGTTAATCAAAATGGTGAAAAGACAAAAATATCCAATTTATTAAATAAAAAATAATGCATGATACGACAAACACATGGTATATATGTCATGATTCTTTTTCAATTAATAAATTTTAATAAAATATTTTTTTATTCAAGTTGAGATCCTTGATAGTTGATCAAAACAAATTCGAAGTCCTTAATTGATAATTAAAGTTGAGATCCTTAGTTGACTCTTACGCTAAAATTGAGGTACTTTTTAAAATTTTCTCTATGAAAAGTAACATGAGTTTAAAATAATATTTTAAGTTACAAAATGATCATTGATGATAGTTACAAAATGATCATTTAAAAGTTAAAACAAAACTTATCTCATCTATTTAATAATTAGTTTAATATTATTTTATTTTAAATAAATAAGTTGATATTTGCAGTATAAATTTTTTTTCAAATATATGGAATGTAAATTATTTGACATTATGTAAATAATCAATTATATAATTATTTAATAAATTATTTACAAATAAAATTCATTTATAATTCTACAAAAATTATATTACAATATAGAATAATTTTAAAAAATTATCGTAATGTATAGTTACAAAAAAGATTAAATTATAACTAATATGAATATTTATGAATAGATAAAAATATAAAAACATAAATAAAAATAGGTTTAACTTTGAAATCGATTAAGGGTAGTTAAAGACATAAAAAAAATTATAAAGGAGTGTATACAAATAGAAATAAATGTTAATAATCTCACTCAAAAATTTAATATTTGTTTTTATTTAATAATTTCTATTTAATTCTAAATTATAGATGTCTCCAACTAGACTATTTGGGTCGATCATGAACTCATGTTGTAGAAGAGCATATCTTGCTTCAAGCATACGACATGCGAATTGATTTTTCATTTTTGGAAATATTATTACTAGGAATGATATTTCTAAGAAAAAATTTTCTGGCATATGTTTCAAATGTGTTTGGTATGTAGACCGAAATCCCAGGAATCTTTCAAAATATACTTAAGAATAAATTATTTTTGTGTTTAGTTGATATATTGACATTAATGAGAATACTATATATTTTTTCAAAAATATGCTTTGCAAAATAGTGGTGATGATAGTGGTGGTCTGCTGGAAATAGTGGTCTAGTAGCAGTGGTGATGACAGTCTAGTGGTAGAGATGGTAGTGATTGGCAATGATGGTGATCTGATGGTGGCGGTAGTGATATTTTAGGATTTAGGGTTTAGAGTTTAAGGCATTTTAAATTTTTCATATTTCTATAAACATTCCCTTTTCATGGGAATCCAATATTCCCAAAGGGAATTCTAATATGTGGAGGTCGAAATAAAAATGGTGCATTTTTTATCCTAGAAATGCAACTTACTTGAGAATATATTTTTTTTCAACCATGTATGAAACATGAAAACCTTACATTCTTATGATTAGATTCTCGAAAATGTAGAAATATTCCGCATATCATGTGCCCTTAAGTGCAAAATGATACCTCTCCTCCACAAAAATATCAATGAAGTAAACACTTGTCTCTTCCTAGGAGACATAATTTGCTTTTAGTGCACCACCTCTTGTCCAAGTAAAGGATGTGTTTGGTTCAACTTATTTTAATAGAAAACATGATTTTTTTTTAACAAATAAATACTTTTTATAGAAGTTATTTATTTTAGTTCCTATAAAAAAATAAAAAAAATCAATTTTTAACTTTTGAATAAAATTTAAAATAATTAACTTTAGTAAAAGGTAATTTTTTTAATAATTAAAAAATCACATTTGTTAAAAAAAAAAAAATTGAAACATACGCACTCAAATTCTATATGCTATATATAATATTATTTTCAATAAATTCAATACTATTAAAAGTGCCATATAGATAACAATAAAATTGAATATTGTAACAAGCAAAATTACACTCTTAAAATGAAAATTTAAATTTAAATTTTAAATAAGATAATTTAAAGAAAAACTCTTAATTATAATTGTATATGAGAAATCAATCTTATTACAATATTTATAAAATATAATAGAAAATAACCTTTTTTCACTAACTCTATAATCAACCTAGTAAAACTAAATGAACAACTTTCATAAATTGCTCAAGAGAATAAAATAAGCTCAATATTTTAATATAGCACATGAAGTTAGAAACACAACTAATAGTATTATGTTGGACATAGTACTAAGCAAATTACACTTCCATAGAGAGAATTAAAGTGTAATCTTGGGGTATGTGTGATAGAGAAGTAAAAGTAGGGATGACAATAGATATTATGGGCTTCGGATAGACCCCGTCTTCGTCCCCATCTCCGTCATAAGTCCCCATTCTTAATTGCCCATGGAGAGTCAAATCCTCATAGATATTTGCAAGTTTATAAAAAAATTCAGAAAAAAAATCCAAAAAAGGAAAATTTCTTTAAAAAATTCTTAAATATGAATAAAATATTAACAAATATCGATGACCCATTAACATAACACAATTCAAATTAAAAATAAAATACATTATGCAATTATATTAAAAGACAATTAGAAATATTCAAAATCATAAAAATATAAATATCCAAATTTCATTTAGAGAAGATTAGCTTTTTTTTTTTTTGGTTATGTACATATAAAAGTATTTAAATAAATTCATATTAATGCGTATCTAGCGAGTACTCATAGGATGAGGATCTTATCCCCCATCTTCATGAGAACTAAATATGTTCTCATCTTTGTCCTGCTGTAAGTAATCCTTGCAAAATATCTACTTTACTATGTTTTTTGCTATCCCTAGGTAAAAATGGGGATAATTTTTTATAAACTAGTTTCATATATAATTTTATATATAGGACTTATTTATAATAATTTTTTTCTTATTTTTACCCCTTATTAAACAGAAGTTAATTATTAAGGGGGTATCTTAATTGTGATATGTTTCAAGGATTTTATGCCATCACATTGATGGCAAATATACCTTAAGAAAAGTCAAAGGAGAAAAAAGATTGCGATATTCATTGCTTTCCTGCTTACCCCTAGTGTTATGATCCGAAATTAAGGGGCAAGGATTCGCAGCTGCCTTCCGTACTACAATGATCAAGGTGTCAATCTGATGATCCAGCAGATGCGCTAGAGTTTCACCAACCTGCATGACCAATTTGACATTCTCACCAATCCCCTCTCCAACGTGTCCCATCCTCACTGGCACAAAGGAGACACATGGAACAGGTGCACCCCCCAATAATATATATCTATATATATATATATATATAGCAGGAACAAAATAATACTTCATAATATTCACAACTTGATACATTAATCATTATATTTAAAAATAATAAAGGTGAGGCACAATAATATATAATTCAAAAAATTAATGTGATGAATTATAAATAATATAAAATGAGTTTAATTTGATATAATATTAATATAAAATCTTTTTACATAACTATATGATCATTGTGTATTCTTATATTAAAAAAATATTATAAAAAATAATTGATTATACTAAAAGTAAACTATTCCCTTGGCAAACCTTACCTCTTAGGTTAAAGGTTGGAATCTTGAGTTCCTTATTTTATAATTTTATCTAATTACCATCTCTTACTCAAAATTAGCTAAGTAATTACTAAAAGAAGAAAATATTGACAAAAAATATTTAATTCTTACAACTACCATTTTTTTTTCTTGATAAATCTTATAACTGTCATTTTAAAAATCATCACGTATTTAGTAACAAATAATTAGATAATAGTATAAAATATTTTACTATAATTGTATATCTTTTCTTTGTAGAGATTTTTGTTTGGTGCTTCTTTGAAGAGATTTAAGAATTTTTCGATGCACCCTTCTCCAAGGTCAAAAACAAACAAAGAACAGTTGGAAGAGGAAGGCCAAGAACAGCAGAACGGCGGTCATGGGCGCGCGAGAGAGAGACCGTGGACCCGTGGGCCCCAACCTTCAAATACCGCGTATGTTATCACAAAAGGCATCGTGCCCCACAACACAATCTATCTTTCTTTCCTTTACTTTCTCTTTTTTTTTTTTAAAAAAAAAAATCAATCTTAGTACAGCCTCTCTTGTAAGGATAATAATGTTTTAATGACATTCATGGAAATAAATAAAAAAAAATAGGCATATAAGATTTTAGAACATGAATGTACAAATGTTGTATAGTTTGATTTTTCTTTTTGATGGTGGATAGGGGAAAAGGAATTTAGACTTGATTTCCCCATTTTGATATGAAAAAGTGAAGTTACCACTTAAATTACCATGTGAACTATGTTGTGGGGAAGGGAGACTTATGTATAAAAATTTCACATGGGTTGGTTTTGTATTGATTTTTTTATTATTGATTAGATATTTTTTGTGAATATCATATATATCTTCATTTTTTTAAAAACAGAATCAATAACAGGATTGTAAATTACGGTTGCAGTTGCGAATATGATTGCGGTATAAAATTTGTGTGTTTGCAACTTGAAAATAAGCCTGTTGTAGCTATAATCGCAATATTACAACCACATCACGTGATGTGATTTGTAATTTAAATCCATGATCAATGTTAAAAATTTATAACCAAATAATATGAAATGTTTACATGAGAGGATCTAGAGTGATATTTGTGTAAAGAAAAAAAAAAAAGAACAATCAAATTTCGGAACTCGATCGATCTTATACTTAACTATCATGAAGTGGGAAGGTATTAAGTAGGTTAGGCAGCGTCAGGGGGCGGCTATCAACTGAATAAATGAGTATAGAGAGTGAATAGGAGAGAATGAATCGAGACTACACTTATTTTGCATGCGTAAGTATCATTTTCACTGCTCAATATGGCACAAAAAGTTATCATTTAGATTTTGCTACTTTGTGCTCTAGGATAGATTGAAAAGAAAAATCATAGAGATTTGTGCATTGTGATAAATAAGTAGTGTCGAGCTTTCTTTAGCTTGTCCTTTTTGGTTTTAACATAATCATGTTAGGGTTTTATATATATATATATTATTACTCTTTACATGTTGGTACTTAAAATCTAAGTGCTCCATATTTTTAATGGTGACTGGACTATATATAAACAATTATACATATTTATACATGTAGAATTATTAAATATACAATACAATATTTATACTGTAATTAATCATCAAATAATGTTTACATGAACGAATCAAAAAGGGAAATACTTTTGACGCTTTAACTCCAACTTTAGCATTTTCGAAATCCATGCAAAAGTAAGATAAATCTAGGGGTTACAAGCGAAGAAGGCCCTTTCTATGTCACCCTTCCACGGGGCGGAGATAAGGAACCCGCAGAAAGTTAGATAAAGCGTTAGAAAAAAAACACTAAAGTTAATTAAAAAAAAACTTTAGAAAACTATATTTACAATGATTCCTTTAAACATATTAAATTAAATGCCATCTTAGGTGCCTATCCAAAAAACAAATCAGCCTCCAAAAAAAATGCGATCTTAGGTAGTATAGTGCCCGATTTTATGCATAACTTTTCGGCTCAGAACTATAGCAAAATAATTACAATATAAACGTAATTAGTTTAACAATTAGTTTTAAGAATTATTTATTGTTACTTCAAAATAGTTGTACGCTGGGATAAAATTAAGTACTCTACTCTAGATGATTATAATTAAAACATAAAAAAGCAAGAAATTAAGATATGCATAGTCTAGTAACATTTCAAAAAAAGAAATTATAAAAATAGCAATGAAGAAAGAAAAGCTTGGCACACAAGTTGTCAAGTGGCGTTGGTCATAGGGGAATGAATGTCCCCACCGCCGGGTGAGACTTTTCTCGTCAGCGTGACGATACGTTGACGCAATGGGAACGCAAATAAATGAAGAGAAATTAATGAGAGATAAACAAAGAGAAAGAGGGAGACAAAGTTTCCGCGTAGATAGATGAGATCATTCAAATATTAACAAAAGCCAAGAAAGAATGGGAAGATAAATAGAACAAAAGAGAAATTTCCGTATTCTTTCTTATTTTTAAATTTAATAAGAATTCAAGAATTGCATAAGTAGTACATAAAATTTATAAAAAAAGTTTAATTTCGTTCGAAGAATTATGTCTATTACTACTGCTGCTGCTATTATTATTATTATTATTATTATTATTATTATGTAAGGGAAAAGAGAATAACATGCATAGCTTTCACTTGGTTTTTTTTAAATCTTCAGTAAATTATAGAAACCCTTTTATCTATGACACGAGCAAAAGAAAATCTCTCTTTTTTCTCTTCTCAATTACGCGATTCATTGGTTTCATTCACACCTGGCCTTGTTCACACCACACCCCTTACCTACATATATATTCTTCCTCTCTTTTTCTCTCTCAACTTCGGTTTTTCTCTCTCCTCTTCCATAACCCAAAGAAAAAAAATACCTCAACTTTTTCTATACCATATTCAGTGCTCCATATCCTCCTTCTCCTTCTTTCTGGACTATGCTGGATTGGATTTGGATCGAGTCTCACTTTCACTTCAATTAGTTTTCGTTTTTTCTTTCTTCAATTTTAATGGAGGGTCACCATCTCCATCATCATCATCAAAGGCAACAACAACAACAACAACAACAACTACAACACCCTCATAGTATCGCAAGCGCTAACGTTGATGTCACCGATAGGTTCCCCCAATGGAGCATCCAAGAGACAAAGGAGCTCCTTGTGATCCGAGCAGAACTGGATCAGGCTTTCATGGAGACAAAGAGGAACAAACAGCTTTGGGAAGTCATCTCCAACAGGATGAAGGAAAAGGGTTACCATAGAAGCGCTGAGCAGTGCAAGTGCAAGTGGAAAAACCTCGTTACCCGCTACAAGGTACCTTTTTTATGATTTATTGATCTATAAACATATATGCCAAACCCAAAAAAAAAAAAAAAATTATATAAAAGAAAACCGTGTCTTGTTATTAATCACATATACATATATTCTCTTCTTCTTTTTATTTTATTTATTTATTTATTTATTTTTGGTTTTTTCCACCGCGTAGGGGAAAGCTTTTCTCTATCATGGCAATAAAGGGGGTGATTTTTTTTTTTTTTTTATATAAATAGCTAACAGTTCAAGATTTGTTTTGTGCGTATACATACATACACGCACACACACTTAGTTTAGAATTTAGATAAAAATTGGCGTTAGTGATGTATGTGTATATAATTATATATAGGTAGTGTTATGAGCGTTTTAAGGTTTCTTATATAGTAATATCGTACTATTATTTTTCTCTTTTGTTTTTGAGATTTAAAGGGATGTGAAACGATGGAGGCAGAAGCATTGAGGCAGCAATTTCCGTTTTACAATGAGCTTCAAGCGATTTTCACTTCGAGGATGCAGAGAATGCTGTGGGCTGAAGCAGAAGGAGGGTCCAATAAGAAGAAGGCGATGCACTTATCATCCGAGGAAGAAGAAGATGGCAATGAAGAGAGTGAGGGAGATCACAAGGGTATCAGCAGAAAGAAGAAGAAGGGCAAAATGGTAAGCGGAAGTAGTGGCGGTGGTAGTGGTAGTGGTAGCAATAGTAATAGTTTGAACAATTTGAAGGAGCTTCTGGAGGAGTTCATGAGGCAACAGATGCAAATGGAGGCTCAGTGGATGGAAGCTTATGAGGCGAGGGAGACTGAGAGGAGGTTGAAGGAGTTGGAGTGGAGGCAAACAATGGAGGCATTGGAGAATGAGAGGATAATGATGGACCAGAGATGGAGGGAGAGCGAAGAGCAAAGGCGGGTTAGGGAAGAAGCTAGGGCTGATAAGAGAGATGCTCTAATCACAGCACTGCTCAACAAGCTCAGAAGAGAAGAGATGTAGCAGTTAGTTTTGGGAGG
The DNA here is from genome assembly GCA_031439595.1 of Pterocarpus santalinus. Lineage (NCBI taxonomy): Eukaryota > Viridiplantae > Streptophyta > Magnoliopsida > Fabales > Fabaceae > Pterocarpus > Pterocarpus santalinus. The sequence goes on along the minus strand of CM062532.1, from coordinate 19,320,603 downwards.
CCCTTTTGGCTAGCTAGCTAATACCTATAGCTAACATTTATATAATGTGTTTATACTTCTTCTTCTGATGAAGCACAGCTTAATTTGAGAGGTTTGTTCTTATAACTCTTTAATTTATGATATCTTGGAGATTAATTAATTTTGTGGTTCTTATGGTTTTATCATGTTGTTATGATATCTCCTCCCACTTGTTTTACCTAATGAGGCTTCCTTAAGCCAAAGCAATGAAAAAAAATTTAACAAAAGCTTCAAGTACTTTTTCTTCCCTTTCATTTTTCACTTGGCACTCAGCTACTAATTATGTGATTTTTGTCATGCAACCCTGTTATCATTGAGAGATGACCAATGTTTTCATGTATATATCCAAAAAGTGATCAATGGCTTTTCATAGAGATTCTTCCGGTAGTTGGTGTAGATGAATATATTATATATATAAAAGTGCACAATTTGCAACTAACAACCGAATACGGGCAAAAGATCGACAAAACATTGCCCACAAGATAATGCTCATCATGTTGTCTATCCATATGGAGACGCACAGTTTTAATGTTAATGGAGCATTTTGCTAAACTGGCGCTCACTACACACCATGTGCTGTTGCTTTCACTTTTGATTGAAAGGAGGAATTTGTTATGGATATGCTTGACGCTACTCTTCAATATGTATATACATGAATTGTGTCAAAAGCTGAAGTAGGGCTTTCAATCTAGTGATGAAATTGTAAATGTACTTGGTCAAATTCATGTTCTTAAGGGTGTCGATCTGCAAATGTAGCCATATGTCCTCGTTAACATTGGAAATTAACGACATGAGCTAAACAATATATTAAGGGAGATAATGATGTGTGTGTGAGAATATATATGACGCATATATGGTTTAGAGGAACTTGCTTGTATTCTATGTATTGGCAAACCCTATAATTAGAAACTACAAAGAAAAAAAAAATCATTAGTTTACCTTTCAGTTGAATCATGATCTCAAAGTTTTGGATGGATGTCAGAGCTTAATTTGTATTCACGAGGTTATTGACAGCTAGCTGATTTGGTTGTTGCATGCAAGAGATATTCCAAATGGTTATCGACATTGACTTGTGCTTGTGAGAGAGCTCACGACAATAGGAGTTGAAAAAGTTCAGTCTCAGGTATGAAATTTGTGACTTTAACGTAAATATTAATCCTGGTCCCATGTCACATCTTTTCATATTTCATTAATTGGACATAGTGTAGGTGTATTTATTAGGATCAATAGTTACGATAAAAATTATAAAGATGTGAAGAAATATAAATAAACATGTGTATGACAAGCATTTCTCTTAAAGTAATAACTCAATATTGAAGCCGTGGGGCCTTGTGTACTAAACTGCTTTTTTTTAGGTTAGGAAAATAACGTAGCCATAAGAAACAAAGGAAGATCACAGAGATCAATCATAGAGGAGAAATTGTTTAGTTAAAATGAGAAGAGCTAAGCACTACATGATAACATTTCGTCTTTCAATTTGTACTCAGTATGTGTGTGGTGTGTGTGTATGTCTTTATTATGCATGTATGTTTGATGTTATTAGATCGGAAAATGCTTTTGTTCCTGTCTTAAATTCTGAGGTAAGGTAGGTTGGTATTAAGGATTAGAATGTTCCTACACTCTTGTAGAAAGGGAGGGGGTATATATAAGGCTTCGTACTGTTACAGTATGAATGATTAAGTGAGGGAATTTTTAATGGATCGATGAGAGACTACCGGTGGGAGTGTAAATGAGAGTTAATAAGGTAACATATGCTTTCGATTTGGGGTAGATGAGAGTTGGAGGTAGGCCTTTAGAGTTAAAGGTTGGCCTTCAAGGTTATGGGATAGGTTGGTGGGGTAGACTGATCGGATTAGGCTTGCATGTACTATTTTATTTATGTTACACATATATACATACTTTAAGAGTGTGTTAATGATCATGAGGAAAAGGAAAGGGAAGGCATCAAAGTAAAAAAAAAAAAAAAGTAAAGAGAAGAAAGGGATTTAAAGAATTTCAGTTAATCTTGTCCATGTAATAAAAGATAAAAAAATAGAGGCCTTATAATATATTTTTATAATTTTACTTTTTACTAAAATAATTAAATATAATTAATATATTTTATAGTAATATTAATTTTAAAAAAGTTTAAAAATTATTATATATACATTTTATAAATTTAAAAATAATTCCTTTCTAAATATTTTTTAGGAGGAAACATATTTTAATATAAGTTGATAAAAAATTAGAAAGGAAATATAATTTCTATAAAAAGTTGAAATAAGATTAGAATGAATTGATAAAAATTGTATTTTATATTTTAATAGGGATAGAATAGTAAATTAAATTTAAATTTGAATAAAACCCTTCACTATGGGAAAACTATGAAATGGGGGATTTTAAAGGGTTTTAAGGGATTAATGAAAACTCCCATATATGCATTTCCTCCCAGGAAATAAAATTTGTAAACAGGGTATAACCCTTATAAATCTTTCTCTTCTTTTCTATTCCTTCCTAAGCCAAATTCGTGAACATAGTATAAAACAAAACAAAAGAGAAAAATATGTATTAAAAACTATTTTTTTTCGTTTTTAACTAAAAATGATATAATTAAAAATAATATAATAAAATGGTGCAATATCATTATATATTAAATGATTAAATCTATAGGTTTCTCATTTGTCAATCAAACTTTATTTTGAATTATAATGGCAATTACATCGTAAACTAGTGACACGTCTCGTCTTAAAACTCCCCCCGGGGGGGGGGGGAGCTATAGTGAAAAATGTAATAAAAGCTTATTGTGGCATATTTTGGTGGATTCTTTTTGCTTTTGTGTATTTATTTGCAGAAGAGATTTTGTAAATAAGTTTAATAGATGAATTTTTCAGCATAACTTTCAAGTATTAGGACGAAATAAGTTATAACTAGTCAATTAGAAAAGAATCAAAAGCTAATTATAGCAGCACATTTTGAACTTGCAAAAATTTCTGGCATTCATTTCTTAACTTAAGCTGACATAATATTTTGATGGATGTCCTGCATAAAGTTGGACTGGGATTGTTCGTTTCCCTATACTTGAGTACATACAATCACGTAAATTTCAAACATTCAAATTACCTGGTCGGATAAATGCTTATATCTACACGAAGGTAAATTTGTACTGATTCAAATTAATGTGTTAATACTCGGAAGACTAATCTTTGGGTATAATAAATAATAAAAAATAAAGTACTTAGACTATTTTGATTTGTGAAAAATAATGAAGTAGTTAAAGGCAATATATATCTAATCGTAGTTCTTAGAATAAAATTAGACCAAAACTGGTTTTCTAATAAGATAAAATTAAGAAGCAAAATAATGAAAAGTTGACACCTAGCTTGATATATAGGTTACATGTATGTCAGCAAACTTTATTTTGAGTGCCGAAATTCCAATTTTACTAGAAACATCTGTCGCAAGGGCATACACTCAAGTAGGAATTCATTTTACTCCTCAAAAAAGTATACATATGAAAACTCCTCATTATGAAAAAAGGGAAAAAAATGAAAAATGAAAACCTTCCAAGTATGAATGCCTTTTCAGCTCATGCATATATAATTTTCTATTCTTGCATGATTTATTATTATGAACATGAAGAACCAAAAGGATTAGAAAAAGAGTTGAACTTTTTGTCGATGTGTATCTCATTTAGATCTCCAAAGTTGAACTTGTTTTAGATCTTGGGAAATTTTTAGAATTTTACCTTTTAAATAACAACATTAATTATATTTCCACTTGTGGTAAGAGTGAAGTCCTTTAACTATATGAGGTGGTCTCCCCAATAAAACAGTACAATGGTTTGAAAATTTTTGCGAAAGGACGCGGTTTTACAGTAAAGAATGTGCTGTCATATTCTGTCCAATAAAAATGTCTTCAGAAAATAGCATAAATGTTGTTGTTTTTTATTTTTTGCAGTAATAGTAACTAAAGAGTTTTTAATTTTACATTTTTAGTGTAGACTCAACATTGCTTTGTCAAAAAATTATACTTAACTTTCTTACTTTGTATATATATAATGTCTCAAATAATTACTAATGAGATTAATTATGTCAAACTTCCGGTCCATAATCATTCTTAGTAACAATCAATTGTAAAACATCACCACTATAAATAATAAGTAAATATCATTTGAATCTTTTCTTTATAAGTAAAATGCATTCAAATTAGATTATTCATAAAGTAAAAATATTAAAATTTCAGTTCGTGAAAAAATTTGCAGTAAATTCAAAATTTTGGATCTAAATTTACTTGCATTATGATATTGTTTGATAAAATTTAGTGATTTTTTTTTAATAGGCAGCTATTCAACACTTCAAGGAAACAATTTTCGTCCAAAGTATATGATATATTTGCACAAATTAGATTTTTTGAAAAACTATAGTAGAATCAAAGTGTTATGCATATAATAATTAATTTAAATAAAAGTAAGTGGAATTTGGGAGTCTAAATTTGTGCAGGCGCATATTACCAAAATCTTAATTTATGTTGTTTATTACTTCCTCCATTTCAAAATATCTATCCAAAACTAAAAAAACATATAGATTAAGGAAAAAAAAAAATAACCTTGATAGTGGTATAAAATTATATAAATAGATAAAATTATCCTTATTTAAAGATAGTGAATTACTCTAATATATTTTTCAACTCTAATTATGATGATAGTAGATAATAATTAAATTAAAAGAATAATTAAAAAAAATTTGATACTATTTTGATATTAGAAATAGATCGATATTTTAAAACCTTAAAATATTAAAATTAGACATATATACTAAAACGAATGGAGTACTTTCATTATTGATCATTGAAGCAGTGTTTTGGATCGTATGGTCCCATATGTTTTTGATTGTGATTTCATTTATGGGAGTGGCATGGATAATAGATTAGACCAAAACGATGCTTGGCTCTTTGCTACATGTGCACCGACACAAACACACCCCTCCCAACACGCAACAATGGAACTTAATTACATTTACGAATTACGACCACACTCATGATAACTTTGTGCTATGTATGTCTGCAATATGGTGTGCCTAAGAAGCTGTTCCCAGTTCATTTGGTTTTGATCTGTCCTGAAACTCTCTTTTTCTTCCTTCCAAAAACTAAAAGTTCAAACGCGTTTCTGCCAGAAAACATTTACCAATACATAAATTTATCACCGACTCAATGTGGAAAAAAAAAAAGTTGTCTTGTTTTTATTTTTTAAATTAATTCTTGACATTTTCTTCTTGTGCAATCTTTCAAATAGTCAACCAGGTTCGGAACTGGTGTTCAGGAAAAAATTCTTTTTTTTTTAAAAAAAAAAAGAAAAACAAAGGGGTTAAGAAGACCAATGGGCAGATCAAAATCTGACCCACATGTTGAATTTTCTTCCTTCTAGCTACCGTTTTCTTTTTCTCTTTGATTAAACAATAATTTACTTTTCCACTAAAGTATTTTATATGTATATATTATTATTCTGCAACTGTTTGTGCCGGAAGAACTTGAGACATGCTGACCTTGATATGTTCAATTCGTCCCACAAATGTTTATTAATTATTCATTTTTAGCATGAGAAATGTTATTTGAACTCAAGTTTTTTTCGATTTTTATGTTGATTCACTCTCATCTTTCATTGGGGGTGTGGACCCTAGATCCAACACCCCACCAATGGTGAATGAAAGTGTAGACATAAAAGTCGAAAAAACTTGAGTGAAAATAACATATCTTTTTTAACATTTGAGTGGTAACTTGGGGCAACAATTTTATACCAAATGTCTGTTTACTTGCCAACCGTTGTTCTTTTGAGTCAAAAAAACTGATAAAACAAAGTCAATTAGATAGTTGAGCTTGAATATTATACGAGACAAGACTTAACTTTCAGTTGGTAAGAGTTGAATGATTAACAAATAGAAAATAGTTCAGAATGCAGGGTTTTTTTTTTTTTTTTTTTTACTGTCCTTCCAAACATTTTAGAGGACCACATACTCCTCATAAATTTAAAAAAAATTTTATTTCGTTTTGCATAAAGTCCAAATAATTAGAATTTATAAAGAACTTTCGGATGATTTGTATTTATATAAGGCAAAAAGTACATTTTTTTTCAAATAATGGGTTATTCTCCATCAACTTTTTTATCATATTATTATTTTAATAGGAATTCATATATAAAACTTGAGGATTTCAATTGAGGGATGAAGATTTTTAGCAATATTTGAAAATGTATCCAAATACAAATTTGATTATAAAAATTCTCATTACATAACAATAAATCACAAAAATTTTGAACATTTATCCTCATTATATATTCAAATACAAGATTCAAAATTTTATCTTTCTTCATGATTAAGAGAGAGATAAAATGCTAGGAGAGAAAAAATTTTAATCCCCATTATATAACTAAAAATCCCCCCAAAATTATTCATCAATCTCCATTATACTGGTTATATCAAACATTTGAAAAAAAAAATTATGAGGATTGCATTCTCCCAAATCATGGGAAGGCCGTATCCCACAATGTGTATAGTTGAAGAGAAGTTATATTTCTCCTTTGTTTATAATTTATATAGACATTCTTTTTAAGGGTTTGTTTGGTTATCTATAAGAATTTACACTACATATGTTTGGAATTTTTTTTTTAATTAATGGAATCGAACAAAACTAATAGAAAGAGATTGAAAAGGTAAGGAATAGAATGGAACAATGTTATTTCATGCTTATTTAAAAAATTAATAAGCGTACAGAATATAAATTCATTAAATATATTTTATTTGAAAATTAGATTATAAAGAAACAGAACGGATATATATATATATATATATATATATATATATATATATATATATATATATATATATATATATATATATATAACCTTGAACTAAATTTCAAATTAACCATAAAATATCTTTTTTTATATAATTACTCAATATTAATAATAAGTTTCAAATAAAAAATTTATAAAAACATGTAAATCTATTAAAAAAACAACATAATTTGTATAATAATATTAGAAACCTAATACTTTCAATTTATATGATAAAACAATGTGATTGCAAGTCTCTATTTATTTATTTATTATTATTATTATTGAGGATAACCTGGCACAATATGCTTTAACATTTCCTTATGCCTTTCAAATGGATAGCCATATAGAGTTGTTATAGCATCAAGATGTTGAACAAAATAATAATAAATCATTAGTAATATGCCTTACTCAATACCCAACTCCTCTAGTTGTTTCCATAGTGTATCTTTGGATATAAGATGTTTTTTTTATAGCACTTACAATTTCTATTATACACTTTTCCATGAACGGAATGAACATAGGTAACCACCGCAATTAACCCACATTTTCAAATAACTTTATAAATAATGAGAAATAAAAATGTAAAATACTTCTTTTTGATATAAAAAACATTTTAGTTTCTCTCATTTCACCCCAATTTTAGGGTAAACAAATACTAGGCATTTCAGGAGGAAAGAGGAGAAACTATTCTCCCCGAGTTCCTTTCCATTCTTATTAAACTCCCAAATAAATTACCTTGTTCCCCTTCCCATCATTTCTCTTCCAATCCCCCTATTACTTCTCATTCAAATACACAATTAAGGGAAAAAAAATATTTTAAGGGAGTAAGTTTTAAAGTTTTCTATTCATCATGTTTACATTCTATGAAAGAGTAGTAATTCTTAATCCCATAAAAGTTAATGTTGTTTACTCTCTCTCTCTCTCTCTCTCTCTCTCTCTCTCTCTATATATATATATATATATATATATATATATATATATATGTGTGTGTGTGTGTGTGTGTGTGTGTGTGTGTGTGTGTGTGTGTATATATATTATGAAACAAATACCATAATTTCCAATCTCAAAAATTCTAACCCCCAAGTGCCAAGCCAAAACCAAAACAATAGAGAACAATTATTAGGCAAAACAAAGAAAATCTCAAAAATCATAACCCTAACTATCATGTTTCCACAACATCCAGACAAAAAAAAAGGGTAAATACCAAAATTTCTAGTCTCAAAAACCCTAACCCTTAATCACCAAAGCAAATATAACAATCAAACATCCGAAAAAATTTAAAAAAGAAAAAAATTGAAAATTCAACTTACCAAAATGAGATTGAAGAGTTTAGTTTGATTAGTTGACTAGGATGAAATCAATGTCCTAGACCTTGAGATCCTCCCCTAGAGTTCCTTGGAACTTGTAGCATCAAAATGCTTCTTATGGCACTCAATGACCTTGGTGAGAGGATCTTGCTGATGATGATGGGCAAGAAAATACAATTAACAATGCAATTTTCTCACCAGAAGAAAAAGGGTGATTAGGAGGATGATGGAGAAATCAAAGAAAGAGAAAAGTTTTTCTTTTTTGAATCATGGGAAAATTTACCACTATAAAGTGTTAGAAAGTTTTCACTCTCACAATATTTATATTTCCTTTTTCCTATCAACCAAACATATTATTTTAAGAAAAATTTATCCCCATAGATGTGTACTCCACCTTACTCCATATCCAAGATAAAGTTTAGGGATAATAGAATTGTCCAATTTCAAAATAAGGGTATATTTCAAGAGATCAAGGTGTGCCATGCATAAATTCTAGCAAAGCTTAAAACAATATCGCAAGATAATTTGTTAGTAATAGTTGTTATTTTGATGATATGGATTAGGGGATCAAATAATATAACCCAAGGACATTAATTGCTATTTTCTTTTGTTTATTCACCTATAGTGCTCTTTTGATTGGTGCTTATAATGATGGAAATTGTAACATCCTCCTCTATATAGTACTATGCTTAAGTCGTAGTACCACACTCTGGAGTTGTTTCTATTACCTGAGTGGACTTTTTCTGATAACAACTTCAGTCATCTTCGAGACTTCTCGAGCTATCTGGAGATAATACGGAAATAGGAGTGAGAACTTTAAGTTCTCAGTAGGATTCACTAAGAAATTCCATATTGTATCTTTGTTATTATCTCTAGCTGCTTTAGTTTATTGTGAAGAAGGTGATTATGCCAAATAAATTGCTCAATTTCATAGTTCGAAAATGTATTATCCGAAGCAGAGTTAATTTTACTCATGTACTTGTTAAACAGAGTAAGGAATTCAAGCACGAGTACTACAGTATTTCATAATGATAATAATAATATCGATAACAAAAGCCTACTTGCAATGTCATAATGATGATAATAGGTACTGTTCATCATACAATTATGCATATGCAAATACGTTCACTTGAGTTCATGCAAAATGCACTTATGTTTCTTTAACTTCTTTTGACTTCCGTTCCTTAGCACACCTAGGCGTTACGTATCGCCGTCCCTTGGGTGCTTGCACATATTTTAATCTTTAGTCTTTGCTGCCCTTGGGTAGTCTGATCTAGGAGTGATTTCAACTCGTGACTGTGGTCACACAGTACTAACTCGCAAGGGAACCCACATGCCTCTAGGTCAGAGGGACTCAGTTGGCCATCTGTCTCCAACATAGAGGGACCCAAAAGTTTTAGTTGCCTTCACAGGGAGGGACCCATTGTGCAACTGCCTCCGAGTGAAGGAATTCACATCTTTATCTTTTAACTGCCTTCACCTGGAGGGACCCAAATAACTACCTCCAAGTGAAGGGATCTCATACATTCTTTCTGTATCCATATGCAGATATGCATGCTCTCGTAAGACCAATTCATGATCATATCACCTTAACATATTCATAATTGTATAGTTGTTCATATCATAAATCTCTCATAAAATAAACACTCATGATTTCATAGACTTCTGCCGAAAATTCGACAGCGTAATAGATCGAGTCCGCTTCCCATGAATAGTGCCAGACAATCAGGAAATTTTAATCAAACAACAAATCTAAATACAGAACATCATATCTTCATTAGTTGTCACACACATCAAAGTCTTATGAGCAAAGCTTAAGTAGTTAGGTGCAAGTTTTAAAATCTTAAGTCTTAATTTATCTTACTAGCTTTTAACTTCTGTTGATGTTCCTGAGTTTGAGCTTAGAACCGACTTTCAAGATTGAATTGGATCCAAGTTCCGAGATTGTATAAGTTCCGACTTCCGAGATTATGAAATGTTTTGGTCCCCGACTTTCGGGGTTATGTTCGATCTCCAAGATTGATTCTGGATCGAGTTTTCGAGGTTATATGCCTAAGGAGATACTGAGTTTTGGAACTACGTGTATAAGAGTGTTAAAGCATTGACGCGCACTGTCGCAATGCACTCAAATAGACTAGGTTTTTAACAAAAGAATATAGTAATAGGTGCAAACCTAGATTGTTTCCTAAGGAGTTACTCTAAGTTTCGTGAATACATTAGGATAACCAAGGTGGGGGGTTTTCATTAACAAGAATTCAGAAAACTAATTGAATTAAGAACAGTTGTAGAAATAAAAAATCACTTGATTAAGGATCAACTTAGGAAATTCATCCACATCAATTAGAATTCGTCATAGGCTCACAAGAAACATTTCGCATTCAGTTCCATTCTGTTAATTTCAAAATAAAACCGAGAAGATCTTCAAGTTTTTATTTCAATTTTAACCTAATTCCCAAATCTGAGATTAGCCTCTATTTTAATCTAATCCAATTCAAATTAATCAATCCGAATATAATTAGGTTCAATTCTGAAACAAAGAATTCTATTCTCATCAGAATAGCTTCATCAACCATTGATCAATGTTTGAGAGACAAAACGAAAAAAATCAGAATTGTAGAGAGATGATAAGAACAGAAACTGAAATTGAATCCAATTAACAACTAAACCTCAGAATTCGTGTGTTGAGTGATGAATCTCCTAAGCTGAAAGAAAAATTTAGCCTTCCATCTCCATTGACAGACAAAACAGAAACGTCCAGCCAAAATAAAAATCAAAATTGAAAAAACAATAATAATGATTTTAAACTTGTTTTCTTTTCTAATCAAAACTAAACTCCTCAAATTCCTCTCTCTCTCTCCTCGTCCCTCTCCCTCTAATAGTGTTTTCAGAAAACTAAAAACCTCCCAAAAGAGGGCCAAGCCCGTTTGAAACAAATAGGTCCAAGAAAGACTCAATTTTTGGGCCTGTTTACTATAGCCTCTTTGCAACGAAAATTACGTCCAGAATCTGACAGATTTCGGTCTTGAGGTCTTCAGCAAAGTTGTAGGATTTTTCGTTATCTTTCCAACGAGCTAAAGATTGCTTAATTCCAATATTTGTAGCTCAAGATATGGGCTGCAGAAGATAGAAAGGTCAAAATAAGTATGAAATCCGAAAATTAGCACACATTTATACAAGTTCTCAATGAAGGTCAATGTCATCAAACTCATTTATTTGCATCAATTAAAGCACAATTATAATGTAAACAAGCTAGGAATAACACTAGAATAATGCATAAATGAATGCTCTATCAAGCATCCTAGTTCTCGACTTCCGAGATTCCGGTATAAGGTGTCATATCCTGATACCAACTTCCGATTCCCGGCATTAAGCCACAATTGGCCTCCCAAGACTTTCATGAATGTATTTCCTATTTTCCGAGTTCCGACATTAATCTTACCCAATCTAGTTCTCTATTTCACTATGTCTGAGTTCAACATTAAGTATACCCGGTCTAGCTCTCTGTTTGCTAAGTTCTGATTTCCGATTCCAAGTTCCGATGTTAACTAAACTTGATCTAGTATTCTTACATTTCTAGCCAGAATTGCACTTTTATAAGAGAAAATTCACCAAAAATAGAAATCTGGATGAAATCATGCAAAATTTATATCAATGTAAAGCTAATAGAACAAGTTTTCAAATCAAAAAGTTACATATCATTTAAATGAGTATAATTCGAGATATATGTCCCGAAACATGACCCTAATGAACTACCCTGTTCTAGCCTGGTTTGAACTTAAATCAATTTCATTGATGTTCTGTGAATAATCAACAATGGATCTAACTCTGAAATTTCTATGGGATGTTCCCTCATATGTTAGCTTTCAAACAACGTTGGAGTTACTCAATTTGAAGTTGTGTAGGGTGAGTTACACCCTTCTCAAATCACATTACCCAGATGAAAATCCTGATTTCTAGGTCAAATTTTAAAAATTCATAATTACTTCTATACTGATCCAATGACCTTATATTATATATGTATGGAAAGCCCTGAATGTCTAGTTTCATAACAAAATAGGTTCATGAAATTTAAATGGCCATAATCGGAGTCATATACTCCGCCGTACAAACTGCCGAGGAAAAGCCCTAATAGCTTCTTGAGTTTTCTCTTTTTATCAAGTTCTTTCATACCAATTCCACTTCTAATCACAACACACATGCAAATTCAATCATAAACCATCATTATCACTCCAAATCACATCAATATCATGAAGAAGACAAGATCCCCACATAGCTCTAAATCAATAAAAATAAGAAGAGGAGTTGGATTCTTACCTTGTCTACTTGAATTCTTGGTGGGTTGGTGTCTTGGATTGATAAGACTCTTGATGAGACTTGAAGAGAGGTTAAACATGGAGTGGAGAAGAGTGTGAATAGAAGAGAAATGAAGAGTGGTCAGCTCCTTATACTGGTTGAAATTATAGAGGGAGAAGGAAGGAATTATCTCAAGACTTTGACGCAAGTTATTGTATGATTGGTGGATTTGTGTTTCTCATTTCAATTTGAATTTGGGTTGCCATCTTTGGCTAACCGAGGCGCCACGTAAGGAGGTGTTTTGGCTAAATCTTAGCCATTCATCCTTGGGTACTCATAGAAAATTTCTATTGGTCCGATTTTGACAGTTTATAGATACCAAAACCTTACCAATTTCCTTTAAATCGGTAAACTGATTTTAGAAAATTCCTATGAAGCTTCCTATGGTTCTAATCTAATTTCCTCAAGGTTAATTCTTCTAAATGTTACTTAATTGGCTTTGAATAAATACTTAATCAAATTTCAATTAAACCCACTTATTTGATAAAAATCGAACAATTCGGTTATAAACGATAAAATTTTTCAGACGTTACAGAAATCCTGGCATTAATCTTTAAGGTGTTTTTTTTTTTGGGGAATAAAGTGGGACAACATTTTAAAGGAGTAAATTTTTCTGAAAAAAAATTTGTGTTTGGTAAATATAGAAAAGGAAAGGTAAATTTAATTAGGATAGAGGAAATTCGAGTTCTAACACTGTGAGAGTAAATTTTCTTCATATTCAAAGAAAGGTAACTTTTCCTATTATTTCATTTCTCTTGCTCTTTTAAAGAAGATACATTCTCATTTTCAACCATTTTCACTTAACTCGTTACATCCTATTCAAGTGTTCTCTCTTTTTGTAGAGCACACTCACACTTTCTATTTATCTGTGCGCATAGCTTGAGAGTACATCAAAGAACAATCATGATTTTTTTTTAATCTTTCTTTTGTGCTTTGATTTGAGTATTTCTCTATAATTTTATCATTATATTACTTTTTAGAATTTAAATTTTATACAAATCATCTCTTGCTTTTGAAAATTTTCTTCTATCAATAATGTATTAATGAATTGTTTTATTTGTATGCAATGTATATGATAAAATGCCTAAACTAGTTCAGTTCATTTGAAATAAGCTTAATGTGAGTGATTACTATTTTTTTTTTAAAAAAATATTAATGCACTCTTGAAAGTCAAAAATTTTTAAAAGAATATAACTCATAAACTTCAAAAAGCTATATTCGAGCGTTATAACACTTGAGTTTTGATAAAACCACTTCTCACTATTTTTATGTAAATATTTAATTGGATCGTAAATGTCAAAAAACATTAAATGAGCATGACTCATTTTTTTTTCAGAAAAATTATGTTAAACTTTATAACACTTGAGGATTTTTGTTTCTCCTTATAAAATTACTTACTTATTTTTCGTGCAAATATTATACAAACGTAAAAGTATATATATATATATATATATATATATATTCAATGAATGTTACTATTACTTTTAAAGTTCAAAAATTATGTTTGAGTCTTGTAACACTTTAGTATTTTAATAAAATTTCTCACTCATTTTTATGTAAATATTTAATAAATTGCAAAAGTCAAAAAATGACTATGATTCATAAAATTCAAACACTTATGTTCAAGCATTATAATACTTACAGGTTGTTTGAAAAGCCTTGGAATTCAATTCACTCAAGAAATTGAATTCAGTTCCTTAGTTTGATATCAATCAATAGCATAGAATTTAAATCTCAAAGGAGTTCAATTCCTTTAAAAGAGCCAAATGTAAATCAAATTAAAACTGGTCTGATTTGCAATTTCTAATCTAATGGAATTGATGGTAAGAGCAAAATGTTTAAAATATCCACAATTCTATTAATACTTTTCTCCTTCTTTCTCTCCTCATTCGTGACACTTTCCCCTCATTCGATTGAGGCTGCAGTTGCTCTTCAAACAGTTCTTCAAACCAAAGAACTTCTCCACACAGGTACAGTTTTATCCCCTCCTCTATTTGTTTTTATGGTATTCTATTTTTTTCCCCTATTTCTTGTGAGCCTTTTCCTTTTTCATAAGAAAAAAATGATTTATTTGCATTGGAATGCAATTGGTTGCATAGCAATTGTTTCGGTTGGATTTGCGGATTGCTGAGATGATGTAGTGGCATGTTGTTGCCACCCCTTGTTTCCAAAATGAAGGAAACTGAATTGAGTGCTTTTAGTTTCTAGAATTTCATTTTCTCTTTTGGGTGCGGCAATTTTTTTTTTTTTTGGTTTCCAGAATTTCAATTTTTTTTCTACTTCAATATTTGTGAGTCCTCTGTTAACCATCTACCACTATTTCTCATGTGCTATTATTTTCTTTAATTTCTCTTTGTCTTATCGATGTTTAATTACCAAGCTATAAAAATTCTACCTTGCCTTAGTAGTATTTAATTTCCAATCTATAAAACTTCTATCAATCTTGATTATTTTCGTTCATGATGTATGAATTTTTTATGTGCTATTTTTTTGCTTTATCTTCCCCCCTATTTTCAGGTGGCTTTGATTTGTTGAGACATAAGATTCATGCTTAAAGAAACTTCACGAATCGGTTTATCCATAAGGCATGTTTGGTTTGGTTTTAATTATGTTATTGTATCTAATGAATAATTAAGTTTGTTATTAAAATATGATGTTTTATTAATAAAGGCAAAATAGTCAAGATAACAAATTCATTTCATTTTTATATACATTCCAAACAATATAAATGAATTCAATTGTATAATTTGCTAATTTATTCCAAACACAAGAGTTCAATTCCATTTCATTTTATTATTCCAAACAAGCTGTAATAGATTTGATATTAACAAATGATATGTCAAAATACCTTCAATCCTAATAATATTTCTCTTTCTCTTCTTAAAGGGTGATATTAATAAAAGGTTAAATAGTCAAGATAAAGAATTCGATTCATTTATATATATATATATATATATATATATATATATATTTTAAACAATATAAATGAATTCATTTCTATAATTTACTAGTTCATTCCAAACATAAGAATTCAAATCATAACACAAATTGAATTCAATCATCCTATTTTACCATTCCAAACAAGGTGTAAAGGAACCAATTTTAGAAAAAATTGGGTTTTTAAAGAGTGGTTTAGTTTAGTTTGAAATTTGGTTATTTTGAATAACTCTACATCTATTATTTTCTCTTGCAGTATCTTTATTCTTTTTCCAAAATGTTCAAAGGAAGTTTTGTTTCATATTTTAAGCTCATCATTAACCTTTTTGATTCTAGTCATGATGTTCAAACTATTTCCAATCCATGGCGGATACCTCTATTGCAATTGAATAATATTCTCACACTCCTCCTCTCCGGTTCCCATCTACTCAAATCTAAATGGGTGTTCCCTTTTTTTTCCCTTGGGCTTGGCCTATATTTTTTCATAGTGGATAATAAAATTGGCATGTTGTCACTATGGGATGATACTAGGTGTTACACGGATGCTTCCTAATATATCTATGTTGTCATAATTGGGATCACGATGAGACGACCAAATAGAGAAAATAAAAACGGAGTTACTACCAAGTTTTATCTAAATTGGAAAAAACCTTAGAAAAACCTTTTTGTTTAGAAAATGTTCTGTGAGAACCAGATAGAGGTTCAAAAGTTGGTTATGCAAAAGGAGGGGCAAGAACTTAATCCTACAACACCTCTAATACATTCACCTTTGACTATTACCTTACATAAGTTGTGCAAGTTGACTAATATTCCAATATTTTCCTTTTTTTAATTTTTTTAATTTTTTGCCTTTTTATTGGAAAAAAAATATTATTTTCTCTATCTTTAAAGATAAGTCGAGGCAAAAATGTATCCATAGCAAAACAAATAAATTGAGAAATTTAATTTTGGCTTGACAGGGGTTGCCCACTCTTATATATCCTCCAGTATAATGATGAACTCAAAACCTTATAGTTCTTTATAAAATATTTCTTAGTTTGTTGATTTTTTCTAATGAAAAAAAAAACAAAACCTTTTTTATAAATTATTTTTTTAAAAAAATCTACTTTTACATAGAGTTCAAGTTAGCACTAAGCTACTCAATAAACTTTTATGATTCAAGAACGGTGAAGGAAGTTGTTCTAGACCAGAGCCAAGGAGGGCAATTCGGCCCAATATTGGGAGGCCCAACTTGGAACCACGACTGCCATTATCCAATGCCTAACTCAAAGCCTACATGCATCAATCTGAGACCCAACTCGAAGCCTAGATGATGAAACCCTCTGCACCACGCAAGGATAACATCTTTGAAATAGAGTCCATGATAATGTCGGAATGGAGTTCACTTAGCTTGCTGCTACCCATTTCGGACCCATCAACTGGCATCAAGCTATTGAAAGTCCCGAGACACTCCCTGAAATCGTGGAACTTTCCCATTCATCCTCAAATGCCAACCACTATAAATAGGTATCCAATAATTGAAATTAGGTACACTTTATACCATATACCTAATACCTTTTGCACTTTCTAACTTGAGCGTCAGAGTCCTTACAGGTACAACCCCCACCGCTGTGGAAACCTAATCTCAGCTTACCTACTTTCATATCGGAGTAGCTTTAGTGCCCAATAACAAGTTCGAAGCTCATTCAAAGTAACCCACCTCTGAACATTAGTGTCGTCTGTGGGAACCAATGTTGCTTTTCACCATTCCACGATGTTCCTAGCCTAATGTCCACTTAACACAGACTCGAGCAGTGGCACACGGCTCGACAAACATCCAGCAACCCCTCCACCCGGAGCAGGTGGATCGTCGAGCGACATTTGAATCAACATTAGACACCATGGATCAATACAATGTGCAGAACTCGATAGCACATCGCTCTTTAATCTTGGCCATGGGTAACACCTCAGCATCCAGGTGGAGCTCCGCCTCCAGGGGAACCCTAACTCGCTTGCCTAAATGGTGACCCTAATACGGGAACAAGCTGCTCTCATTTAAGGATTAGAGTGGAACATAGAGCGAAAGCAGGATGCTGATGAGAGGCGACGTCATGAGCGACATCATCAATATTGTAGGAGTCAAGACAGCAATGAGACCTGATGAGACAGGGAGCACAGCCGCATTATGGAACCCTGATGTCAAGACAACTCCTAATATCGGAATATTGACAGTGCCTAAAGGGAACCTCGGATTGACCACATGCACCATCGCGCGGAGTGCTTCGAGTCCAGACCCTCTAAAAGAAAGAGTGCAGGTCGACAGTCAAGGCACTACTAAGAATGATACAAGGACTTCAAGGAGGAGGACAAAATGCTGTTCTTGGGTTATATTATAGGGGTTCATACTTCCAAGGGTTTCAAGCCCCCAAC
This sequence comes from Pterocarpus santalinus, assembly GCA_031439595.1. Taxonomy (NCBI): domain Eukaryota; kingdom Viridiplantae; phylum Streptophyta; class Magnoliopsida; order Fabales; family Fabaceae; genus Pterocarpus; species Pterocarpus santalinus. The sequence continues at coordinate 19,302,771 of CM062532.1, read as the reverse complement.
TGACATGGAGCCCTATGATGGGAGCATCAACACCCAAGAGTACATGGACGCCTTCAAGTCGAGAATGGGCTTTGCTGGGGCGTCAGGCCCCATTAAGTATTGAGCTTCTCGATCCCATTGAAGAAAGTGTAACTCAAGTAGTTCAATTTCCTTATTTCGAGGTCTATCAACAGATTTTTTGACCACTCGTCACTCTTCCTAACTCATTTCATAAGCTAAAAGTTCAAGCCAAAGCTAATTTCCAACCTTCTTAGAATATGCCAATGACAAGGCAAGTCGCTTTAAGATTTTCTACAGCGATACAACGTAGAGAAGTTGCTCGTAGAGGAGTTACAAACCCAATTGGTAGTCTTCACTCTACTTAATGGGCTACGACTCAGGCCTTTCAAGAGCTTGTTGTCAAAATATCGAGCTAGAACCCCTAAGAAAATTTAGATGAGGCATAAAAAGTGCATCTTCCTTGAAGAAACAGAAATAGCCACTGCCATTTCGGGAAGGAACCAAACTGAGAAGATGTCCAACGAGGAGCATCTGAGGAAAGAGACGCATATTAGTGTCGGAAAATACCATGTGTATATTCCGCTCAACGTCTCCGTTGCTAACCTATATAAAGAAGTCAGACAAGTGAAAAGATTTCCCAAACCAAAAGCTCTCAAGATAAGGGCTAGCAACAATATGTCCTTATTTTGTGAGTATCACAATGGTTTCAGGCACAGGTTAAAGGATTCCTACGACCTCCTAGATGTGGTGGAGCAGCTGATAAGGGAGGGCAGATCAGAGAAGTACATCACCATGCAAAGAAGCCCTAGAAGAAAAAGAGCATCCCCCTCAAGGGATGAGGAAAGAAGAAATCCAAGAAAACCTCAAAATTGGGAAAAATGGAGAAGGAGATGAAAAGGACAAACCGATAACTAAGACCATCAATGCCATCGCTAGGGGCTTTGCAGGAGGAGGAACGACAAAGTCGGCCTACAAAAAATGCCTCAAGGAGGTCTTGAGTTTGTCCTCCAAAAAGTTGAAGAAGATGCAGAAGTTGTTGCCTACTCCCAAGACAGTTTTCTCAAGCTTAAACCTTGAAGGTGTCATCCTCGGACACAACGACCCCATGATTATCTCAGCAATAATGGTCAACACCAAAGTAGAAAAGGTCTTTGCGGATGAAGGAAGTTCAGCAAATATCATATTCCGAGATGCCTTTGACAAGCTAGGACCGAAGAATTCCAACTTGCAGTTTTACAAAGATGAGCTTATCGGCTTTCCAGAGAAAAGGTCCACCTGGAAGGGTTCGTCATCCCTTATTTGACCTTGGGAACTTGATCACGGACTCGAACAATTAAGTTTGATTTTTTAGTTGTTGATTGCCCTTGGCCTACAATGTCATCCTTAGTAGGCCTGAGCAAGATTGGTGCCATCATATCCACGGCATGCTTAACAATGAGGTTTTTCACTAACAATAAAGAGATCATCACTGTAAAGGCAGATCAACCTACAGCTTAATGGTGCAATAATGCCAGCCTCAAGATCCAGAAGGTTAAGAAGAAAAGATCCCAAGATAGTCCCTGCCCTCCAAATTCGTCAAAGGTCATGATGGTGGACCTCGACTCAAGGCAAAGGGAAGGTAGAAGGTCAAAGCTGAATGGTGAATTGGACGAAGTCCAAATTGGGAGAGAACCCAGCTAGACAACCTCAATTAATAAGGCTCTCTTGACGTTGCTGAAGTAAGACCACATAGCCTTACTCAAGTCCAACTTGGACCTATTCACTTCGACAATAGTCGATATGCTCGGGATTGACCAGGAATTCATGTCCTACTGACTTTCAGTGTTTCCTGGGGCCCAATGAGTGGCCTAGAAAAGAAGAATAATGAGCCCGGAAAAAGCCCTCGACGTTCAAGAGCAACTCCAAAGCCTCTTGGATGCCGATTTCATCCGAGCAATCATCTATCTGACATGGTTGTCGAATGTCGTCATGGTAAAAAAGTTTAATGGAAAATGGCAACTATGCATCGATTATGCCGACTACAACAAAGCCTGCCCAAAAGACCCTTGTGTGCTTTCGAGTATAAATAACTTGGTAGGCGTTGCTTTTAGTTTTTGATATCTGTCCTTCATGGACTCCTACTCAAGATACAACTAGATACTAATGTATCGACTTGATTAAGAAAAAACAGTATTCATAACACTAATAGCTAACTACTGCTACAAGGTTATGCCATTCAAGCTAAAGAACATGGGAGCTACTTATCAAAGACTCATGAATAAAGCTTACTCGGAACACATTGGAAACCTAATGGAAGTCTACAAAGATGACATGGTCAAAACCAAGGAAGAAAACAACCTCCTTTCCGACTTAGAAGTGGTTTCCGATTGCCCACAATGGCACAACTTGACATTAAACCTACAAAAGTGCATGTTTGCCATCGAGGTTTAAAAGGTCCTCAGTTTCATGCTGATACATTGGGGAGTTAAGGCAAACCCTAGTAAATGTTGAGCAATCTAGGAGATAAAGAGCTCAATGTCTGTAAAGGAAGTTCAACTCTTAACTGGAAGGATTGCATCCCTCTCCAGATTTATGGTGGCATTGGCTTGGAAGGTTCTCCCCTTTTTCTCTCTTTTAAAGACAGAAAGTACCTTCGAGTGGATGCCAAAGTGCAAAGCTACGTTTATTGAGTTTAAAAGCTACATTTATACCTCTTTGTAAGCAAAGTAGCCATAGTTAGTGCTTTAGTATGGGAAGATGCTTGACAACAACACCCAATATACTTTTTCAGTAAACTTTTATAGGGACCTAAGGCTAGATACCGGAAGTTAGAAAAAATTGTCTTGGCTCTAGTCATCACTGCACGAAGGCTTTGCCAGTATTTCCATGTCCACATCTTGGTGGTCAAACCTGACCAACCAATCCAGCAAATCCTACAATTCGACATCCAATATGAGCCGAGAATGGCCATAAAAGCTCAAGTCTTAGTGGACTTTTTGGCAGAAATGTTGGAGGATGGCGAGCCTCAGGAGCTGAGGTGGACACTGCATGTAGACGGAGCCTCTAGCTTCAAGGAAAGCAAAGCCAGAGTAATGTTGGAAAAGGAAGGGGAGATTGTCATCGAGCTATCCATAAAGTTCGACGTCCGAATTTCAAATAATCAGACCGAGTACGAGGCCTTAATAGCCAAACTCAGGCTAGCTAGTGATGTCAGAGCCTCCTGACTCATGATTTGCAACGATTCTCAAATCGTGATGTCATGCAACAAATGGGACATACCAAGCAAAGGATATGCTACCTTAGAAGTAACTCACAAAGGTAAAGGATTTAATAAAGCTATTTGACGTCCACGAGGTCTGACATGTCCTAAGGAAAGAGAATATTAGGGCTGATATCCTCTCCAAATTGGCTAATATGAAACCCGAAGGGAACAACTAGAGCTTGATCCAAGAGACATTGAAGTCTCCCTCCATAGTGAAACCATTCTCGACCTTGGCCGTTGAAGGAATTCCAAATTTGGTAACCCTTATCATCCAACATTTGTGGAATAAATCCTAGCCAAAGGACCTCATAAAGGCAAAAAGATTGGCCAAAGAACCCTCTTATTACACTATTATTGATGGATAGTTATATAGAAGAGGCCTGTCTCAACCATTATTGAAGTGCAGGGGTCCAGATTGGATTTCCCTTATACTCAAAGAGGTCTATGAAGGATCTTGTGGCCATCATCTCGGAGGAAAGGAACTGGCCTTTAATGTCTTATGATCTGGTTACTATTCGCCCTTTATGATGAAGAACTTAGTTGACTATATGAAGAAGTGTCCAAAGTGTCAAATGCATGCCTATTTCCATGTTGCCTCCATCAAGGAACTTTCCACAATCATGTTCCCCAAGTTGTTTCGCAAGTGGGGAATTAATCTCCTTGGTCCTTTTCTACTTGCCTTTGAATAGGTGAAATACCTAATCATGGCAATTGATTATTTCACCAAGTGGGTGGAAGCAGAACTGCTGTCCATCATTATGACTACCCAAGCTCAGAAGTTCGGTTGGAGGAATAACTTCACCCACTTTAGGATACCAAATTCCGTGATAATTGACAATGGAACCTAATTCATTGACCAAAAATTTCGAGATTTCCTCGCCCGCTACAAAATTAAGCACCACTGCACTTCTGTTGAGCAGTCCCAAGCCAACGGCTAAGTTGAAGCAACCAACAAGGTCGTGCTTTGAGAATTGAGAAAGAGACTTGATGAGGTAAAGGGGGCATAGGTTAATAAACTAGGAAGCACCCTATGGTCCTACTGAACAACCCCATAGTCAACAATGGGCGAAACCCCTTTAAGCTTACCTATAGGGATATGCTATGATACTAGTTAAGGTTGAAGAGCCCAGTCCATGGGTTATTTTTCAATCTACGAGTTCACATGCTTTTCAAGACAAAGTCGATCTCGCCAATAAGGTGAAAGAAATGGCACACGTACTGGCAAGAGCGTTGAAACATACAATGCCAATGATATTTCCCAAAAGCTCCAATAGGGAGGCTTGGGACTCTAACGTGCCAACATTGGACTACTTCCTCCTAGGCAAGGCAAGCTATCGGTCAATTCGGAGGCCCCTGCAGTGTTGTTGAAGTCTTAGAAAGGGGAGCTTACAAGCTCTTTACACTATCAAGATCTGAGGTTCTGAGGTCATGGAACTCCTCGAACCTTCGAAAATTTTTTTATTTGATGTAAACCGCTCTAAGTAATTGTCATCTTTTTCCTACTTCGAGTTTTATCCCACTGAGTTTTCTCAAGGAGGTTTTAACAAGGCGGGACTTCTGTAGGCCGAATGGTATTCATATATTCAGTTTTGTCATTTCCCGACATCATAGGACATCCTATTTGTATACTGGTTCATATTTATAATGAAGTTTCTCCAAATTTGTTATTATTTCATCTATTGCTCAAGTTCATTATTGTCCGTTCTATTATCCTAAGGGACTTATCACCCCTTAATCAAAATAGTCAAAACCTAAGTCCAACACGTCAAGAATTATCACTTATGAAATTCTAGTTAATAGATATCTCGAATAAATATCGTACAACCCTTAGGTAGCCTACTTAAGCAAAACGATTAATCTAGGTGTTACCACCTTGGAAAAGTCCAAGTTTTCAGCTCGGACAATTTAAACCTTTGAGTTTAACTAAAGCGAAATTAAGATTCCTTAGATTCTAAACTTAGGCGGAATTAAAACCAGGTTATTAAGTACCTCGAAAAATCCAATTCGGTTATGACCAATTCAAGAAAACTAGGCTTTCTTTATGACCTCAGATAATTCGTTATGTTAATTAGAATATCGCTAATAGTCCCTTCAAGATATTTAACTAAGGCAAAAAAATAAAAGGCATGTCGATTGGTAGAAATAATTCCATTTATAAACCTAGAACCTGAGAAATATTAAGTATAAGAAGCCCATGTAAGGGTGCAAAATACAAACTATAAGGAACAATAAAAAAAGGAATGGCTTTAAAGGTTAGCAATTGGATTGGCTGACTTAGACTTTGGATCATCAGGGTCTCCTCCTCATCATCAATAGGGGTGACCTCGATTCGCCCGTCAACGACATGTTTATCGAGCTTGAGTTCACTAAAATCGACATCCGGTTAGTTAACTTGGCACTGCGCGAAGATATTGGCTTTAATCTCGAAGGTTGAATTTCCCCATTGTCCCTATATACTTCACCTTAGCTTTCAAATTGGAAGCCGCCTCAGACAACTCGGCAAAGGCCTTCTCGAACTGGAGGCACATCATGTCTTTTCATATCATCAAATTGGGGGCAAAATAAAGAAAGCACCCCAATTCAAATGATGAAGGAGCACGAAATGGGGCCCCAAAATGCCACATGTCCCTTTGATGTAATAAGACATGACCCGCAAGGTGACACCCCCTCAGGAAGGGAAGGGATGCATCCCCAGGGAAAAATTGGTTCTAGCATAATGTACTCATCTATCTTCTGAGGTCTAAATCGAGGGTTGGAACTTGTGGGAAACTCGACACCTAACATTATCATCTCGGTCACCAAGTTGGGGGCACTATTCTTGAGGAGGGTCAAGGAGCCTAATTCAGCTCAATATTGAAAAAAAAAAAAAGAAAACACTCAGCCAAACAAACCTAAGCCTAACACATTATTTCAACACTAAAGAGGAAAAAAAAGCTCAAAATAACGCAATAGAAATAAAAAGGACTACAAAATAGAATGTAGAAAGAAGAGGGCTAGGGCATTGAGGGTGGTGTTAAGTCTATAGCGGCCATGAAAATGCGATGGTGAGAATGGCGCGATGGTCGCACATGAAATCGGCAACCAATGGTGGCATGATGGTGGGAGTCGCAGTGGTGTTTAACATAAAAGATAACGGCAGCATGGTTCAAGGGCGATGCGGTGAAGAGCGAGAACCTGACTATGGCCATGGAGTGGTGATGGGTGGTTCGGGGCTGATGCAATGGTGGTGGTTGCGAGTTTTGTTGGCAGTTACGAGTTTTGGGGCTGGCCGCCGTGTTGCTCATTGACGGTGCTTCGCACAGAGGTTTGGATCTCTTGAAGCGATGGTGCATGTTCTGGTGAAGTGCAATGTGCGACTGATGCAACAAAAATGATGGTTCTGTAGACGGGGTTGTTGTTGCCGTGATCTTATCTTCTTCCTTTTGGGTTCTATTTTTTTTTTAATTGAATTTATGGTTCAATGTTGCCTAAGATTTTGGCTTGTGATTTGAGTTGTCATAATTGGACTAATTTGCGTTCTTATTTTGGTTTGATTGATTTTGGTTTCAATAACAATGGGTTAGGGACATTATGGTCTAGTTTTGCAGGGAATAAAGGATTTGCACTATTCTATTTTTTTTTAACAAAATACCCATTTTTTATTCCGACAAAAATTCCATGAGAGAAACTAGTCCTTTGGGATTTAAAAATCCACATATAGTCTTTTACCATTTAAAAAGGTAGTCCTTCCGTACATATCCGTGCTACAAAAAAAATGCTTAAAATCTCTGTACGGAAGGATTAATATATCCTTTGTTTTGAATAGTGAGGGACTATCTGTGGATTTTCAAATATTGAGGGACTAATTTGTCCTCCAAAATTTTTATCACGGACCAAAATAGGTATCTTGTCTTTTTCTCTTACCCATTATATTTATTTTTCATAACAAAATAAAATGCAGTATGTCTCAAAACATGAACTCAAGCCTGTATGCAGCAGAGCAACAAGTTTAGGCTGCAAAGCATTATGAACTAGGAAAAGAAACTTACCTGCAATGCAAACTGTCGGTACTCTATTCTTGTGACTCCTATGTAACCTTGGTGCTTTTGTTTGTGTTTAATTTTTCAGTTCTCCTACTTTGTCTTTCTTTCTACAGTTTTTATACTGCTCAGCTCTCTCTATTTGTTTTCAATTTTTTTCTAAGCTCTCAAAAGTCCCCCTTTTTTTCAGTCTTTTAGTTGTGCAACATTACTCTCTCTGCCTTTTTTACTTGTGTGAAAACCCCATCCCCTTTTGTGTGATGATGCTGGGTTCTTATAAAAAGAAAATCCTTGCCATTGGAATGCATAGAGGCAATGGAGTTTGTCATTAGAATGCATTTTAGATGGTTGATTTTTCAACTCTAATCTGCATTGAGCCACCATTGTCAGAAGAGAAATTAATGTTGCATCTTTTCAAAGCAAAGTATATTTTTGCAACATATCTTCCCGTTGACAAGCTCCCTCTATTTTGTTTTTTATTTTTTGCTTTCTTTTTTTATTTTCATTTTTCTCCTTTTTTTTTTTTTGGTTTGGGAAATGGATAGTGGACTTTTACTAGGATTTAGGGCTAAAAAAGGGGAAATCAGAGTTGCACCTAAAAGCATTGGGCCACTCTCAACTATCATTTTTTTGAATTTTTTCTTAAAAACAAAAAAGGACAAAAAGCAAAAATAAATAAATAAAATAAAATAAAAAATATAATACCACATGCGAAGAGAGAATTTGAATTTTGCCAAATAAATGGGACAAAATATATTGTTCACATTGTCCATTTATGGTTTATGGCTACTAAGAAAATGATCGAGCTTGACCTATACATAATCATCTTCCTATCTTGTATTATTCCATGTATATTTATATCCTACATATCCCAAATCTCTTAGCTTGCAAATGTTCACCTTTGCCCTTTGGTTCCTTGCTTTTTCATTTGTAAATAATATTTCATTAAAATCTCCTCCAAACAAGCCATCAACTCCATCCTCATTATATGACTCCTTCAACAATTGCCAAGAGTGTTCAAGATTAGCCACAACAAGATCACCAAAGAAACTAGTGAAATACCATGCCTATGTGATAAGTTCTAGTATGTATGAATCTATGACAATATTTATCATTCCTACCTACAAATCTATTCTCCATAACTCTGATTCCTCCTCTTCATTCCTAACTACCAATTGCAAAACCTAAAGCATATCTTAATTTCCACTTGAAGGTATTGAACTTCATGGAAAACAATTTGGTCTCTATCAAATACATCGCGTTGAAATTATGTTGCCTCATAAAGAGGCATAACATTGAAATTGTTTGTAGATTCCTAAGACCACAACAATTCCAAAACTAGGAATTTCATAGCGACTGCCATTGAACCTTCAAGAATTAGATATTAGCCTGCTTCCTTTAACCACATTATCTTTAGCGGGTTTCTTTCATGATCTATCTCCGTGTCTACTATGTCTATATGCTTGCTTATGCATGTTTAACTAGTTTTATCATGTTCCTCCTTTCCACTTTCGTGTGCTATGTTCTTCCATTTCTCACCATCTTCTATTTTTGTTGTTGCATATTCTACAATAATCAAGTATATAGGATACATGTTTTGAAATCCTAAATCATGGTTCTCAGACTGACATGCATGAAAATATATTCATGCAAAAATGTTTTTCTTGTAAATAATTCATACTTGCAACAAAGTAATTTATTAAAAGAAAAGAAATTTCATAACCAACAATTTCAAATATGCATTTTAAGACAAACGTAATGGATATTAAATCATATATATGTGGCTCTAATATTTTTGACATAGTCACAAGATTTTTCTTTATTTTTGGCACATGCATTAGATTATGCAATTGAAATAAGGCATTTAAAGGAGAGGAATGATAACAAAATGTACTATTTGCTTAATTCCTATACCTTGGTCATTATCTATCTGCACTTGATCTGATCTTGTGTATCTTGTGTATTCTGAGCACTGCAACAAATTTTCTTGCTCAAAAGTTAAGTGGCAAGTGACTCCTGAGTTAGGATACCATGCTGAGTTAATTTGCCAATGTAGGTGAAGCAGCTAAGTGTGCTCTTGGCTATAGTCCAGGTTGATGTAAAGAAGCAGATGGTGGTGGTGGTTGCTGATCTCTATTTGGATTTAAGAAAGATTAGTCAACCCTATAATAGCATTGCCACACAATATGACTTATCTTCCCACACAACTGACACTGAGGCTTGGCACTTAAATTCCATCCTAATCTACTTCATCTAAATCCTCTTCCTCAACCTCTTCTACCACCATTACTCTAATATAATAGATTGGCTTGCACCAGAGACAACTCATATTTCTTGAATTTTTCAATTCTTTCTTCCCGACCCATTAATAGACCTTAATTTCATCAACAGAAAAGTATGGGTCCGACTTGAGCAACACAATAGTAATGAAGGCATTGTATTTCTCATTAAGTCCATCTAATATTATTTCTATATGATCTTCTATGCTAATAGGTGAACCAACATCTTAATCTTGAATAAGCATTAAGATGTTGGTTCTTCCTTTTTCATAGCCTTCAATTGTGTCTTTAATTGCTTTATACTGGCTTTTGTTTAGGAAGCGAAGTAATTTTCAATCTTGCTCCAAACTTGATGTGCATACTCACAACCAACTACTCAATTTGTGAATGTTGTATTCATGAATGAAAACAACCAAGCTACCAGATGATCCTATTGCTCCCACTCTAAGAATTCTCGACTCTCATTTTCAGTTTCGTCATTAGCTTCAGTAAGGAATATCTTCAATATCTTTGTTTTGTCGAGGTGCTTCTATAATTTGTGAACCTTAATCATGGCTAGAGCTTAGTGCTTCTATAGACAAAAATTGTCTTTATCAAGCTTAAACGAAACAGGATTCGAGAAAGTTTCAGGAACAAAATCATGATTATGACTTAAGTTTACTATAAAAGGTGATTGGCAAAGCCTTGAATCCTCCATGAATCCTCAGGCTTTGACACCATGAAAGGTATCAAAGTTAGAGGTTAAAGAAGGAGGAGAAGGGCAAAGAGAATGTGATGCAAGAACAAGTGAAAGTATGAAAATGAATTGCACTCAATGATTTACACTTGCAGTACGATTTATATACATGGCTCACTACACATAGCTTAGGCTATACACAATCATAGTTACTAACTAATTCTAGCTGGTGTAACTAACTTCAATTTACATAAGTAACTCACTTTGACACATTTTTGCATATATGTCTATTCCTATCAAGTTCAATATTTATTTCACATAGACTTATAAATGGGAAAAATAAATCAGTCTTGAGAGAACTTTATTTCGTAATATATTGACTCAACTTAAGTCAAATTAGTTCAAGTAATTTAAACCATACAAATAAAACAAATATATAAATCCTAATTAAGAACAAAAAGATGCTCCATGAGCTTTATTCAATGATCAAGCCTGGACTAGTGTATTCAATTTCTCATCATTGTATGAAATGAAAGAGATATTGATGATGACTGTATTCTTGACTTTTCGTGCAATTAGTTACTCACAATGTATACACTAGCTATCATTTCCAATTGAATCCACAAAATTAATTCACGACCACTGTCCTAAGTCATGCCAGCAGCACCCCATATTAATTTGGTCTCTCTTTAACTTTTAAGGGCATAAATGCATTGTGGTTTAGCTTGAATAAGATGAAATAATCACAAATTTAAAATTAACTTAAAATAAGATAGCTGCACAATAACAAGTAAAGTAAGAAAAATTGTGTATTAAGCTAGATTAATTTATATTTACATTAGTTATGCATATGAAGTTTGATTGGCAAAGCTCTTGTGAATGAAAGCAACTTTATATGGGTCATTCATGTCTTCATTAATTAGAAGATAGATCACCTCTCCAATTATATAAGGCACATTCATCAAACCAAAAAAAAAAAAATTATCTATAGTAGCAACTATAAGGTTTAGAAGCACTAAAACTTAGTGGTTTGGATTTATTTTATTAATAGAGTAAAACACATCTTATGGTCCCTCACCATTAAAAACATAGGAGAAGTTAGTTTCTTTTTAGTATCTTAAAAAAGACTTATTTGACCTATTTTATTTTTTATTAGGAATCAATTTGGACTTTTTTTTTATTAGCTGTAGGGCCTGACATGACGAATAGAGTCAGTTAGGAAATTTAGCGAAATACAAGGAGGAAGACAATCAAAAAATACAATATCTAAAGAAAGACTATAGCCGTGTTTGGCTAACCCATTTGCACAAGCATTAGCCTCCTACACATGTCTAATTACTATGTTATTGTTAGCATCCTCCATCAGTTTCCTAGCAACATTTATAATGGAACCATATATATGAGTTTCTTTAACACTTTGGGAGATATACTAGTAAACACAAATAGAGTCTAGTTCTAGCACTACGCTCTTGAAACATTATTCCAATATAGATGCCCCAATATGCACCCCAAATTTCTACCAAAGTAATGGAGCAATATCCTAAATTAACACTCCATGCAGCTATAAATCTAGCAAGATAGGATCTAACTATCCTAGCACATGCTGTAGCCGAATTTCAAATAATGATAGACCCATCCACGCTCACTTTGATCCAATTTTGAAGGGGAGGACACCAAGCCACTTCCTCAATAGCTATTGTTAGAACTCTCTTTTTGCACCAAGCTAAGGTTCTTGTCATAGTCCTTTGCTAGATTAAGCACCCTGCAGGATAAAGCCAAATGAGCAATAAAAATCCTTTCAAAGATAACAAAGTTTCTGCAATACCATAGACATCTACAAGCTGTTATAAAAATCAAAGCCCAAGAAATCCATTGAGTGATTCGAGTGTCATTAACCAATAAGTCATTTAATGGTTTTTGTAAGAAAGACTGATCAATAACACTATGGTCGACGCTTGTCCATAAGTCCTTTGCTTTGTCAATATCCTGAAGGACAGGGAGCATTGTTTTTGTTAACCTGTCATAAAGGATACTTTTATCATCATTTGTCATTCCCCTCCTTACTTTGGAAGCATTTGTAAGTAAATCATCATGTGCTACTATCCACATGAAGGCCTTAAATTATTGAGGCACTTGCAATCTCCACACTTCCTTAAATATCCTATCACTTGCAAACCTGCCATTTTCAATCAAACAATTATAAGCTATTTTTAAGGAAAATTCACCCATAAAAATAGGCAACCAAGCTAAACAATCAAGATCAACACTCTTACATAGAGCTTTAATTAGGAGAAAGACATCTAAGTAGTCTTTAGGAAGTTTGTACTCTAATTTATCCCAATCCCAATCACCATTTTCATTTGCAAAATTAACACAGTCTAAGTAAAAGCCTTTTATCCAACTCTTTAATGCAAAATCTCCTAAAGTATGAATTTTCAGGAGTTAATGATTTGTCCATTTCTTAACATTTTACCCATTACTAAGACTCCAAACCAAATTTTGCTGAAATTTTGGCCAAACTTGTACAATACCTCTCCAAGCATTAGAAGCTTCTAATTTTTCCCTAACTTTTGGGAGGATGCCATCAACACACTCATATTTATATCTCATCACTTTAACCCATAAACTTTCTAGCTTATTGACAATACCCCAAGCTAATTTCATCCTACAAGCCAAATTAACCTCCTTTTCTTTTCAAAATCCTAGTCCACCATCCTCTTTTGGACTACCAATCTTGTTCCAACTTATAAAATGGACTTTTTTATTGGACTCAAAAGAATCCCTAATAAAGTTATGATAGATCTGATCAATTTTTGAGCAAACATTATTAGGAAGCTTAATAGTTTGCTTTACATGACTAGGTATAGAAGCAAGAGTTGACTTGGCCAAAGTAACTCTACTAGCAAGTGATAAATACTTGCTCTATCAACCATTCAAACACATAATCATACGATCAATGATAAATTGAAAATCAAAGGTTTTGCTCCTTTCATGAAGAAGGGGCACCCCTAGATATTTTCCTAGGTTAGAAGTTAAATGAAAGCCCAAGAGATCATTAAGTTCCTAATGCCAAGCAAGACAAACATTCCTTGAAGAGAAGACACATGATTTATTTTGATTAACCTTTTAATCCGAACTACTACAAAATAAATCCAACACCCCTTTAATTACCCTCACTTGATCAATAAAAGCCTTTGCAAACAAAATAATATCATTGGCAAAACAATGATGGGACTATCTAGGACCAGATTTGGTTTCTTCAAAAGGATGCCACATGTTACGCTCAATTAAAATATTAATGACATGGGATAATCTTTCTATGCATAAAACAAAAAGATATTAGGATATGGGATCACTTTGACGAATTCCTCTAGATGGGCTAAAGGAGTTAGATTGCCTACCATTCCATAAAAGACACATCTTGGCTGAAGTAATACATTCATGAATTAACTTAATCATGTTATTAGGGATGCCAACATCCTCCAAAGAGTCCTTAATAAAATTCCAATTAAGCCAATCATAGGCTTTTTCCAAATCTATCTTGATAGCCATATAATTGTATTACCTTTTTTAACCTACATTGAGTGAACTTCCTCCTCAACAACTAAATTATTATTTGAAGCGTGCCTGCTTGGAATGAAACTACTTTGATTTTGGCTAATGAGCTTTGGCATTGAATCATTAAGTCTAGAGGTCAAAATTTTATAGCTACATTACATCAGCCTATTGGCTGCAATTGAGATAAATTCTCAGGTTTGTTAACTTTAGGAATGAGTGATATAAAAGTACTATTAACATGATATTTCAAAGAAGAGTTCTGGAAAACTCTTTAACCCAAATACACAGAATCCTTCGCAAATTCTCAATTTGTTAGAAAAATATGGCTGGAAGCCCATTAAGGCCAAGGGCTTTCTAGCTATCCATAAAAAAAAAGGGCTAATTTAATTTCATCATCCGCCATTAACTCTACTAAGATTAACCAATTCATTAGCAATTAAATTTGGATAGGCACCTCTAACAACATATTGAACATTATTCTAGTTATGTTTAAACATATTTTGAAAAAATCAATCCCCCAATTAACAAGGACAGCTTGGTTTTCATCCAATCCCCCCTCTCATTTTATAAATTTTGGACTATTTGAACTATTTATAAATATTTAGGGATTAATTTGTCCTATAAATTCTTCAAAAATTTTAGAGAGAGACTAATTTATCCTACATTTTTAATAGTGAAGGACCACAAAGCATTTTTCCCCTTTTAAGGGACCAATTTGTCTGAGGCTATCTTTCGTAGAGATGACATTGGGGGTTTACTCTTGTTAAATAAGAAATGGCAATAATTGATTGAAAGAAATACTACGGCTTGGTTTCATAGAATATTTTGAGGGGGTGCTCTTATTTATAAAAAGCACAAGTCAATTTTCTTTTTTTTTTTTTGTTAAACAAAAAAGCTAGAGAGCTTTTGCTCAAGGGTGATCTTGAGAGCACCTCATGGGTGTTTTTTAACGTTACTCTACACTCTTTAAAATTTAAAAGACTCATATAATCTTAAATTTTAATAAAAATTCAATTTTATCCTTTCGTTGATGGGTTGGTCAAATTAGACACTATATTATATGTTCGAAATAATACAAGCTATAATGAAATTCTGATTCTTGAAATATGGAGGGTTTTTTTTATTATCATATGAAACATTAAAATTTAATGACAGTAGAAACAAAATTACTTTTCTTAATATTTACGTCCATTTTATTTTATATTTTAAGAGTAATTTTATAATATATTTACTAAATACTGCTATTGTGGTTTGTTTATATTGAGAGTAACTTTAAAATTATTTTACAAAATAGTACTATTATATTCTTTTAAAAATAGCTTTTAGAGAACTCACTAATTCTGAAAAAATGATATTAATGTTACCAAACTCTATACTTACATATATCAAGTGAGAGGAGAGATTAATTATAAAAATAAAAAGAGTAAATCTTGATTATTGAATTTTACATAAATAATTAATATTAAAATATAAAGTCATGTGATTTTTTTGAAATGAACATATGACTTTTAAATAATTTTAAATCTTGACCATCCATATATAATTATATAACCTAGATTTACTTCTCTTATTTTTATAATAAACTACCCATATATATATATATATATATAGGACGACGTCATTGCAATGGGCAGACTTAATTTTTCCGATTCTTTATACGTTCACATTTGCTATCTATAATCAATCTTACAGTAAATAACTTAACAGGCAAGCCACTTTTCTGTAGACCATGAACTTGACTTAACGAAAAGAAGTTGAACTGGGTTTCTTGATGGACCCATTTTTTTTTTTTAAGCATACGTAAATTTTGGTAAAGTATCAAGGTAAACAAATCTTCAATCAGAACTATCCTGTAGTCAGCTCAGGATTTATATTCAAAATTTAATCACGTCTTAGTTTTAAATTCTCAATATTTGTTTTTCGATAATTAGATAATAAATCAACTCTTAAAAGGAGAGAAGTAAAGCAAGATGTTAAAGCTAACAACGCTACTATTAGTTAAAATATTCTCTTACATCCTTAAAAAAGAACACCCACTAAAGATTAAACACGTCTCGATTACTGAAAAACCTTGTCCTTCCCAATAACACATCCCTCAAAAAATAGAAAGTAGCTTGACCACGATTTCCAACAATATAGACATGCCTCAAAATAAGGACTCAATAAATACACCAACCAACTCTAAAAAAAACAAAGGGGAAAAAAACGACCTCTCAACTTCCAAAATAGCCACTTCGCATCTCATGCACCGACCTTAGTGAAGTGGCATCAGCAAAACTAAACACATAAAACACTAACCACAAAACCGAACTCGAGAACATGAGAACACAGAGCCAAATGCTCGCTCACAGCCTCACAACCCAAGGTTTCCAAAAGGAGCATCTCACCATCACTATCACCACCGTCCTCGCAACAACCACAATCAACCTCTTACATTCACGGCCACCCCATCACACCGCAAACACATCCTCGCAAAAACCATCTCATGCTGTCCACCACGCCAGCTTCCTTGCTCAACCATAGTCTCAATAACTTTCTCTGTCACGCCCAACCAGATCTCTAACAAAGAAAATTGATCCAGATTTGCATATGACTCGTAAAAGCTGACTTTAAAAATTGATTCCGTGATACAGGTTTGACTTTGCTAATAAATGAATGATTGACCTGCAAGACAACATTAACAATAATAATTAAATGGGTTATTTGGAAGGGAGTTTTAGTCACTTTCGCGTTATATCAATCCCATTTAATTAGAGTTAGAATACGATTTTTACGTATGAGTGTAATCCAATTCTGTATTATTAAATTATTCAAAAATATAACTTATCGCAATAACTATTTAAGAACTCTCGCTCTTTTACAATGACAAAATACATTGTAGAATAATTTGATAGAAAATTATGGAATAAAGTTTATACTAATAATACGTTAAACTCAAAGTTTATTTAGATTTAATTTTGATATATACTCAGCATTAGTCTTTTTAAAATTATTATTTAATTATATACCGCCAATTTATTAAATAATTTTTTTGGTCAACATTAAATAATTTCACTAACCCTTTATTTATTTATTTATTTTACCCCAAAACTAACCCTCTTTTCACACCCGAACCGAACGGGCCTAAGCGCTTCCATTTACTTTTTTTTTTTTTGGTCGAACGCTTCCATTCCCTATTATCCACGTTTTTTATTTTTGGGTCAACACCCCTTTATTCAGTGTTAGTATAATTGCTAGAAAACTTGGGCCGAATAGTGGGCCTAGGCTTTCTCACATTCTGTAACACATGAAATAGCCTTTCTCGCGCAATTAACTAATGAATTTGACGTGCGCAACGTCTGGGTGTGACTTGTGTAAAATATATAAAAATAATTTAATGTAATAATTTATTGTTGGAATTCCATTTTATTATATAAGTTTAACAAAGAATGATAACATTTGAAGTGAAATATGGTTACATAAATTAGTTTACAATCTTATAAAATTAAAATTATGTAAAATAAAATAATTATATAAACAAAAAGTATAGTTCTAAAATTTTTACTGAATAAATTATTTTAAATAATATCTGTATATATTCATTTCTTGCAATATCTAGTTATTGAAAATGAAATATTTTATAAAGATAGGTACTTCTAATTTTTAAATAAGGACTAAAAATAACTAAATTTTTTTCCTCAGTCTCATTTCTTTAGCCTTCTAATAAAGTAATAAAAAAATTCCATAGATGCATTTCAAAAAACAATTCATTATTAAAAATATAACTCATTTTATAAAGATATCTAATTTCATTTTTTATGTGAGGATCAAACAACTTGAAAAAAAAAAGAGTTATTCCACTTGTATATTCCTTCCCTTATTTCAGTACACCCACATATATGTGTATAGAGAGGATCAAGTGAGAGTAGCGGTTAATTAGGAGAGTGAAAAGCAAACCTTAATTATTAGATTTTATATGAATGATCAAGACTAAAATATAAAATAATATAATATTTTTGAGTGATTATGTGACCTTTAAACAATTTTAAATCTTGATCATCGATATATATTTATACGACCTATATTTTCTCTTTTCACTCTTATAATAAATTATTTCTCTTTTATATATATATATATATATATATATCCCATATAGTCACTTACTATCCAAAACAAAAAAAATTAATTCCTTTTCTTTTACTCCTTTCTTTCTTTACGCTAGTAGTCAAGTGACTTTAACTTAAAATTTCCAATAAACATTTTGTTTAACAACTTATTATTGAAAGTGTAATCCACTTCATAAAGACATCTACTTTTAATTATTCAAGTGAGAATAGAACAACTAAAAAAAATTATTTAATTTTCATAAAATATAATTAAATAAAAAAATAACAAAATCTTTTGGGGTAAGCTTCATCAAATGTACTAGCTCACTTGAAAATTTCAAAGTGATAATGTTGGGTGTATTTGTTTAATTATTTTTTGGTAAAAAATCACTTTTTTCATTGAAAAAAATTAATTTTCATATATTTGGATGATTTTTAAAAAAATAATCTAATTCTCAAAAAAAAAATCTATTTTCTGCTTTTTCGGAGCAATTGAAAAGATTTACTTATAAAGAAAATCAATTGTCACCTCTTACTATTATATATAAAATTTAAATTTTATAATTATCTTTTTCTAAAAGTTGAAAGAAATGCACTCAATATTTAATGACTGAAAAGCTAGACAGTAGAAAATAGAGAAAGAAGTAAATATAATTTTCATCAAAAGTTACACGATACGGTGAAAATAGCCATTGGTGAAGTTGTCAGCTGAATCCATTACATGCCCCAACATATTTCTTCATAGACTTTTCATCATCTCTATTCACAAAAGCCTTCTAGTATGCAACACTACCACTATTCTGTTCAGATTTGGTCACTTCCACCTTGAAGCATGCTAAGCGCTTTGCCCTGGATAAAATTTCACTGAACAACACAATAATAATAAAAATCCTTAAAAGAATTAAAGTTAAGATAAAGTAAACACATAATGGACAAAAAACGATGGCATTGTACATTATATCATATGGTTCAGGGTTGTCTTCTGAGGAAATGAAGTTGCCTTTAGCGATTTCATTGACTGAACCTTATTCTTTTTGGAACAGTGGGGGTGATGGGCCTGCTTGCATTGGCTTCAGAAGCATTGGATGGTAAAGATTTTTGATGAATTTTAGAATAAGGGTTAGCCTTTGAAGCATTTGATGTACTTCCCATTCTAGAAGGAGATAAATAGAAGGCCTGAAAGAAGAACAATAAAACAAGCTCAACAAATGCACATTCTGTTTCATTCTTTGTGAATGTGACGTACAATCACTGTAGTAGCAGAACAGGCACTCAAATATGCAGGCTTGATTCATATTTTTCAAAACACCAATGGCACAAAGCTCAACAAACATCGATAGTTTATGATAGCTTCCTGCTAGGCTTTGTTATAATGTTGGAAACAAAAACTGTCATTTCTCATATGTAGAGAGAAAAGCAAATTGTAAATCCCCTTATTCCCACTGAAAAATTTAGAATAAGATAAACTTCCCTCATTTTATAAGATATCAACTATTACGTTGAAAAAGTAGTAACAATAAGAACATTTAACAATTTCTCTAGACAGAGTACATTTACATAACCAAAGCCATCGATTTTGAATCTGGGTACAACTATGGTATACTTGGATCAGTAAGTTCTAGAAGTCAGCCTCAAATTTGGGGTTTCATCAACAGTAGATAAAATTTGAGTTTAATTAGTTTACAACCGGGCTTTTCTGGACCATCTCTTGAAAGTTTTGATAAATTTTTTTTTTATAATAGAATAATATAATCTAAACATGACCTGAAACTTTCAACGAAACAGTCAGAATTTCATACTTCACCAAAAACATTTAAAAGGCATAACAAATTTTGATTGGACAATATATTCAAACACTCATCATTATGATATGTGTGCTTGTTGTTCCCTCGAGTGCGCAAAAGGACTTTTCCTCTTGAGCTAGTTGATGTCCATGATATCTGCAGTCGGCGCATTTCGAATCAAATAAAAATAAAAATCTACATGTCAATACAAACAGCACATATTTACATAAAGTCAGAATTTAGAATCATAAAGCCACTAAGAGTGATCTAATGGTGCGGAATTTGAATAGTATATACGAGGTTTTAGATTCAAATTTTATTGCCGTCGATAAATCAAAAAGAATTTTAGGAATCGTAAGCAAAAGATCAATGCAATAGGGTCATGATTTCACTCCAAACTTTCTTGAAAGGTGTATCCTCAGGATTCTTTTCGCGTGAAAGTGTAACATCCTCAAATTGTCTTTCATTTTTAGCCGCAAAACTTGTTACTTTGTTAGCAACTGTATGCCTACCGGCTGAGGCAAACACATTGTGATGTTCCTTTAACCAAATACCTGAGGAAGTCCAGAGCATACTTCACAATTCACAAACACTCTCAAGTCAACATCCAACTCTTCCTCTACTTTCTCTATATGATTCAAAAGGATAGAGCAAATCAAATTAAAAGTTCATTGTTTGATATTTATCTCCTGCTTCATTCCATCCTCAAATTGACAGATATTAGTGCCGAAAAATGCTTCTCCATAAAATAAAATAAAAAAAACACGAAAACGAAAATGGCATAGATTTTTTCACCTAAATTTAAAATAAAAAAAGTAACTGACATTGAAGAGTCACTACACAAAAAAAAAGAAGCAAATTTGCAGCGGAAAATTTGCAACCGACTTAATCCCATGCTAATTTGCGGCAGAATACAAACGTAAGAATATAAGAAAATTGAAAATATGGAAATTATGTTTGCAACTGAAAAATCTGCTGTTAAATTACAATTTTATTAAATTTTTTAAAAAATTATTTGCTGCGGCTATAATGTATCAGAATTTGAAAAAAAAAATCAATCTTTTAATTTTACTTCACATTAAAAAGAAAAAAAATAAATAATAGTTAAATTTTTAATATAGTTAAGTTTTATTTTTTCTATTTTGTTTTTTAAATAAAAAATTAAGTTTTTAGTTTACATTAATTTTTTTAAAATAATCTTTTTTATTTAAAAATTTAAATAAAGTTATTATACTTAATAAATATCTCTTAATAATACTTTAATAAAATTATTCTTTATAAAATAAAAAATAATTACAAAACTCTAAATAATCTTGTCAAATGATCAATTGTATTGTGGAGTATGACAACGTTAGAAAAACATGACAACCAAAGGTAAGCATCAAAATATTAAAAAAGAAACTTAAAAAATAGTAAAAATAATGACAACGTTAGAAAAATATCAAAACCAAAGGTAAGTTACAGAATCTTTTAAAAAATTAGAAATAGCAAAAATATGATAATGTATTAATATTACATTGTGTACGTCGAATCTGACCTTCCTGTATACCAAAAAATATTACACTGTAAAAATATGACAGCATAATAATATTATAGCATAAAAATATAACAATATAACAATATAGTAATATTACTCTAATTTTTAATTATTTCTATATTATTTAGGTAATAGTCTAAAAGAAAATATAAAAGAAATTACTATTTTAAAAGAGAGAAATAGTGAAGAGTATATATTAACTAAGAGGAAAAAAAATTAATGAAATAATTACTGTGGATAGAATAAAATTATAAAATTATCTAGACTTACAAAGTGATTTAAAAGAGATGAATTGATTTTATTGTCTAAAGTAAAATGTAGAGCTTGCTAAATTTCACATGAAAGTATAAAAGTTAACAATCTCTTATATATATTCTTAAATTTAAAATAAAACAAAATATGTGAACTGATAGAGATGTAAGTATTTATTTATCAATTCACTAGTCTATTTGTACTGCTAATTAAAAAAATAACATAGAAAGTTTTATGCATGTCATAATTAGGTTGATTTTATATCAAATACATTTAATTAGAAGCTTTTACCAAAAAAAGAAATTAAAACTTACTATATGTGGAAAAATTAAATTTGAATTTCACAATTAATATATTTCTTTTTTAAAATTTAATGGAATATCTGATTAGTGGGTAATTATTTATTTCTTATTTTTATTATGATTTCATTATATCTTTTTGTTTTCCCAATGAATACTTAATGATTAGAACTTGAATCAATCAATTAGAGTTAGTTACTTCTTTTTTCTATTTCCTCTTTTTATGATAATTAATTAATACTAAATTTTTGAAATAACCAATTAGATTTATTCTTTTTTTTCTATATATAATTTATGCTAAAAATTAAAATTAAATAATAAATTTAAATAGTTTTATAAGGAGAGAAAGATTTTTTTTAACTTAAATATTTTTTCCTCAATGGTTTCTAGCAATACCTCATTAATGTTTCGTAGATCAATAATATTATCTCAATTGAAAATTTTCATTCATTTACCTTTTTTTTTATCCATATCTATACTACTGATAAAATAAAAGAAATAACAGGACAAGTTTTACATATATTGCAACAAGTTGATTCATTATTTATTTATTTATTTTATTGAAACCACAATATTCTTTTATTAGACAATTTTATCAAGTATTTGAGATCCCATAAAGAGTATGGCTCTCTTAACACTAGTTATTCCATATATAGGATTCGAACATTCTATATTACATACATTCAACCGGAAGCTTTAACAAAAATAAAAAATTAAAACTTGCCATATATGTAAAGATTAAATTTGAATTTTCACTATTAATATATTTTTTTAAAAAAATTTGATGGGATATCTAATTAATGGGATATTAGTGGATAATTATTTATTTCTCACCTTTTTTGTGATTCTCATTCATTATATCTTTTTATTTTTCTAATGAATACTTAATGAGTAGAATTTGAATTAACCAATTAATTAGCTGCTTCATTTTTCTATTTCCTTTTCTTATGATACTTAATACTAATTTTTTCAACTATCCAATTAGATTTATTTTTCATATAAAATTTACATTGAAAATTAAAATTAAATAATAAATTTTAATAATTTCATAATAAGAGAAAGATATTTTTAATTTAAAATTTTCTTCTTCAATAATTTCTAGCTATACCTCATTAATGTTTCGTAGACCAATATTATTACAAAAAATTTCATTAAATCATCGAATCCAGTATTTAATAATTTATACTTGAGCTAATATATTTTGTTTCTTTTTTTTTCTTCTAAATTTATGCAAGGTTATGATATAAAGCATTGATACAGTTTTTCGTATTTATTAGTACATATAAATTTTTATTATGGGCCACTTATTAGTTATTCATAAATTAACTTTGTTGGTATGAAATAAATTTCGATTTTTTTTTGACAATGAAATAAATTTTATTTATTTATAGTTTAAATTAACTTCTTAATTCTCGTTGACTGCAAAGGATAAAATATAGATAAAATATTTATTTTAATTCCGGATAAAAATTTTAAAAAATAAATTAATTCTTTAAAATTTAAAAATTTATAAATAATTTCTTAACATTAAAGAATAGATATATTAATTTTTTTATATAGAAAGAGGATATATTAAATCTTTAATTTGGATCTTTTAAAGTAAAATAACTTGTAAAATAAGATAATAAGAAATTAATAATCCTTGAATCACTTAACAAATCTCACATATAATCAAAAATTTTTAATCTAAAAATTATTAATCCCTCGCTTTCTCAATTTATAAGTTAATCCTTAAACCTTCACGGGGCAATAAACATGGATGTGGGACCCGTATCCCGAAAGCCTTTTACTTTGAATCAACAAGAACGGGGCCGTTTACGGTTTGTCCTCCATGCTGAATAGTAAGCTGTAAGCACCAAATCAATTGTAAAACTCAACTGTGTCTGTGTCTGTGTCTGTGACTGTGACTGTGACTGTGCGGTGAGGTCAACTCGCCATACTCAACAACCGACATCCTCTTTTCATTTTCCACACTCGTAAGTCTTTCAACTATCTGTTTGCTCTCTCTTTATTCTCTAAGTTGACATGCACACAAACAAAGGTTTATCTTCAAATTGGAAGAAATTCCTTTTTGTTTTGGGTCTGATTTGTGATGGCTTAAGACCAGACGATTTTACTCTTGTGTTTTTACAATCATGTGGGTTTCTATCAAAGATAGAGTGACTTGAGCAATCGAGTACCCCACAAAACCTTAAAATGTCGCGGGGATCTGTTTTGGTGCACACAAATTAGCCATAAATGTGGCGGTGAAATGATTGGATTTAGGTGTAGCTATGGTTAATTTTTTTTTTTTTAATTTTTACTCCAGTATTATGGTTGGATTTCTTTTTTTTAATAATTAATGGAACGGAAAAGTAGTAGTAATTGGTTGAAAAGGGAAGTGAAGGAATAGAACAAATTATCTTCTCTTTTGCTTGGGAGATTAACAAGAGAACAGAATGAAACGGAACAATTATATTGTTTCGAAGTTCTGATATTTAATTGCCTTGTTCAATCCCAATTTTGAAGAGAATAAAAGGTGAACCTTTGAGTTAAAAAGAGGGAGAATAGATACTCTGTCTTTGAGTTCCTTTCCTGTCTCTATGTTTATTTAAACTTCAAAATAAGGGAAAGAGAAATGTTATTTGTATATTGAAAACTAGACATACTATAGGTATATTAGAGAGATAAAGACACAAAATTTTTTTATAGTGATTGATGTTCAGAGAGAAAAACTAAAAGCTTGTATCTTTCTCTCTATAGTATGTTTATAAAATATCTAATTTTTATTGTACAAATATCATTTCTCTTAATGGGAGTTATTCCCTTTCTTATTATTCCTATCTTATTTCCCTTGTTACCTATCATCCAAACATAGAGCTAGGGATCAAATAATCTATTGTGGAACAATATTGTTAATTAATGGACATTTAGACTCAACCAATAAACAGCAACTAGATTTATGAGCCTCCACTTATTGATTTCTTATTCAGCATAGAAATTTACTAGATGTGGTGGCTTTGTAGCTGAAGAAACATATACCAGGAACCAATTATATGGTGATTTGGAGTGGTTTCAACAATTATAATTTAACTTTTCATGTTGACTTACTCCCTGGAGTAGTTTGAGGATAATGGCACAAGACTTGAAGAATGTAGCAAGTCAATCAAAGGGTTTACTACAAAGTGATGAGTTGTATGAGGTATTATTGCCTGCCATTGATCTCTATTGCCCAGCCTTCTCTAATGCTATATGCTATAGTTGTAGAAAATTCCATTATCTGAATCTTATGAGTGTGACAGTATATTTTGAAGACTAGTGTGTACCCACGTGAACCAGAGCCTCTCAAAGAGCTAAGGGATGTCACTGCTAACCACCCAAGGTAAAATGTTCTTTCTCACTGTAGACTGTTATTTAACCCTTTTACTACAGCACTGTTAATTCTTGTCAGATATATTTGAAGACCAGTAATTCTATTAACACTTGAAGAATATGGCAGAGGCAATTTTTTTTAAAATGATGATAGAACTGCAATTCTGAAATTGACTGAAAACAACTTCTAAATGGATTTCGGAAATTAATGAAAATTCCTTTAGAAAAGGGCTGATATAATGACCATCATCTGTACATCTATGCATGATTTATGATCGTAATAGAGCATTATGATATCGTCTGATCCATGTAACCGACTCCACTTAGTGGAACAAGGCTTAATTGTTGTTGTTGTTTTTAATCTGTACATATCTGCATGCTAATTGCTGAAGCATATCTTACTTTTGTATTTCCAGGAAACAAATGGCTACTGCACCAGATGCAGGTCAGCTCATTGCCATGCTTCTGCAGCTAGTGAACGCTAAAAGGACTATTGAAATTGGAGTCTTCACTGGATACTCCCTTCTACTCACTGCACTCTCAATTCCTGAGGATGGGAAGGTCAAGTGCAACTCTGCCATTTATTATTTATATTTTAAGGTTTATTGAACTAGTTAAAATTCATAAATTGACAAAATGTATCACTGTAGATAACCGCAATAGACGTAAATCGCGAGACATACGAAATTGGATTGCCAGTAATTAAGAAAGCTGGTGTTGAGCACAAGATTGACTTTATTGAGTCCGAGGCTTTGCCAGTTCTAGATCAGCTTTTGAATGATGTGAGAATTTTTAGTTTCTACATGTTTTGTACATTTCCTGAATTGAAAGATCTCTACTGCCTCATGCTCATCGGTTTTCATTTTTCTTTTCCAAATTTCTTTTGTGTTCCTTCTTGTGGGGGGTGGTGGGATTCTGTTATTGCAGCATGATAATGAAGGGAGTTTTGACTTTGCATTTGTTGATGCTGACAAAGTTAACTATTGGAATTACCATGAAAGGCTATTGAAGTTGTTGAAGGTTGGTGGGATAGTGGTCTATGATAACACTCTCTGGGCGGGGACTGTTGTAATGAGTGATGAGGAGACTCCAGAATACAGAAAACCTGGCAGGGAGCTGACAATTGAATTCAACAAACTTATTGCAGCCGATTCTCGAGTCCAAATCTCACTTGCTCCATTAGGTGATGGCATCACCATCTGCAAGCGTATCATCTGAGGTCTAGTGATGTCAAGTTCAAATTTGTAATTTATAATAAATGACAAGAAATTATCAGTCTTTCAATTATAACCCAAAATTTGGACTTGTGCAATAATCTTAATCTAGTTTGTGATGTTTGGACCCGGGGCTAGAGATACATATAGCATGTCTGATCACATTGTTCTTTCCTTCGCCCTCACCTCTATATCTCTTTACTTTCTGTGCATGCATTTAGCTTGTGTACACTTTACTTATGAGGACCAAGTCAGAGAGAGACAATAGCGAGGTTGTTATTCCTGTGAGGCTACCTTGTTAAAAGACATTATTGAAGCGTTTATCCATAGAAAGGAATGCTAATTTTATTAGTGTTTTTTTTTTTTCATTTTGTTTAATTATTATATTAATTTTAGAAACGTTTGATGCAAATTGCTTCACATCAATATGTAGCAGCTGGAAAAGAAATCCAGCATATTTTTCTTTTTTTTTTTTTTTTTTTTTTGTTCTGACTCTAATTTCCATAAACATCTTGAAAAATATACAACAAATAAACAATGATAAAATTCAAATGTTAAAAAAAGAGCTTTAAAATGGTTCCATCACAACATTAAAAATATAAACAAATGAATTTTGAAAAAACACAAACTAATTACATCTTGTTCTTTGTAATATAGGTAGGAAGCTTTAAGTTTATTTCCTTTGTTAAAATTGGATTAAGCTTTAGCAGAATTGATTGTAAAAGTAATGGTGGTGAAAGAATTGATTTATTTTTGGCCATGATATTTCAAGATTGATGTTGGAAGAGTTTATTTTATTTGGATGATGCAAAGTAAAATTAATTTTAAACATGAAATTATCACAATAAGACATGAACGTAATTAGAATATTGTTAAACATGCAAGAGAGGACATATTTTTGTATGTGTAAAATTAGTGTAGTTTGTAGTAAGGGTCCATTTGTCTAAAGCATGATGATACCAACCAATTCTGTGTGGTGCAGAGCTAAAGTGCAGTTTAGGAGTGGGAAATGCATAGCAAACCTAGAGATTAGTTCTGTTTGTCACGTACATGATAGAAGTTCATCTTCAAAAGCATCACAAAATTTAATCACTTTACACATCAACATGACAAAATGCTCAACAAGAAAGTTCTACGAGTTCATTGACAACCTCATGTAGTAAAAGGTCAAAAATTTTATGCTCATACACCAAACAAACCTCCTCAATACTTTCAGCCATACGCTTTTGTGTGAAATCTGAGTCTCTCATGTCATTTTCTGTTAACGTGCGAAGCTTCAGCTCTAATTCTGAGAGATACTCTTTTTCCCTATTGATGTCAGGGTACAAATAACCTTTATTCTTGCTTGCTCTGTCTTCAACACTTTCACCCAAGAATGGTATCTCTGAAGATTCCCACTTTGATTTTGACATTAACGGGCTTCTGTAATCTACAACAATAAATATATATATTTCATTAAGATAGAGTACAAAGTAAGTTGAAACTGCAATAAGATTTGAAGAACACATGTCACTTGTAGTAGCATAAGTTTTGGGGATCTTTACTTTCCATCTTAAATTAGCAGTTTAACTACAAAGAGTTTTGTAACCATGAACTCGAGAGTTAGTTGCATGTTTATATCTTAAACATTATAATATGTACATATTTTTAATTTGAATCATCCTCTTAATTATCTAAAATAAGTAAACGGGTTGTTACGCACAGAGTCTATCATGAACCCAAATCCATACTAACACAATTACAAAAGCAGAAGAAATGGATGATGCAAATCAGAAGGATCGAATTCTAAACATTAACAAGCAAGTTAAAGAACTAAGGAATTCAGAAAGCAAACCTAAAAAATCAGGTCCATAAAGGTATGCATAGTCGTTGATGTCTAGGACTGAAACTGGACTGAGATTTTCTGAGCTAAATTCAGTCTCCAACTTCTTTGGTGACTGTTGCTTCCTCACATTTTTCGTTTGCTTTGGTTCAGAAAACACTTTCTTCTGCTTATTTTGCATTGTGGAGCTTGAGCTTGACCCAGAACCACTTTTTATATAACTACAGTTCTTGGAGCATGCTGAAGCTGAGGCCAAAACTTTAGCATCTTTGTGACTTCCAACCTTTGAACTATTCTTCGCAGGGACCAATCTAGGCTCATTTTTCAACTTGGAAATTTTCTTGTTCTTCCCTTGATTCCTCTCCCTTTTCCCAGTAACCTTCTCTCTTACAATCTCCTTGTTCTTGCTTTCTTTCTTCTTCCTTTGCCTTGATTCTCCCAACCCCATTTCTTGTTTCCTCGAGTTGGATCCAACTTCATGATCTTTACTTACGCTATCCACGTAGAGCACAAAAAGGTCATGGTTCTTCTGTTTTTGAGGAACCTCTCTGAATGATGCTGAAGTTTTTGCTCGGCGATGATTGGCTTGGCTTGTATCAAACTCCAGCATGTAATCCACAAAGTTCACTGATTTACTTCTTGGAACTGAATCTGGTGGGGTAGTTCCTTTGGATACCAAGTTGGTGTTAGGCAGTGAATCCAGCCCCATTAGCCTTGCTATCACTCCTGGTGTAGTAGCTGCATCAACCATTGCATTTGCACCCATGTTTGGATGTACTATTTCTGTTTCATATGATTCTGTGATTTGATCATCAGAAAGGTGCAGTGAAGGACTATTTCCATTCCTATCACAGAGAAGGACATGTAAGAAGCCGGAGAAACACCCTGCAGGTTTTGCATTGTCTGGTTGAGACATAATCAATCTTCCAAACTCCAACAGAAACTGCTGCTTAAGGAGGTGCAATTGGCAATGTGGTTTGAAGACAATTGTCACTGAAAATGGTTGAAACCGAATCTAGTGTGAGAGGGAGAAAAAAGTTGATTATGAATAGAATTAGAATTAGAGAGAGGGTGTGAAAGGGTCGTTGAGTTCACACTAGATTGGAATGGGATGTCCGTAACGGTACCTAGCACATGTGCTTTTTTCCAAGGAAAATTTTTACCTACATTGAAGAATTAAGGAAGAGTAGACATTGACTGTGATTCTTTTGCCTACATATATGCATTATGCCAAGGAAAATTTTTTTGTGTTAACAGTGCCTCGATGTTTAATACATGTAAATGTTGTTTGTGCTTTGCCATGTTAAAACAAAGAGCTGCCGAAGTTGCTGACTTTTCTAGTCCAAACATGAGAATATTGTGGTCCAGGACAATGGGGATTCTATTCATCCCAAGGACTGCACCGACTTTGTTGACTCAGTGGCTTTGGGAGGAGATTGTGTTGTTGGCCCAATAGTATTTTGTAAGGCTAAGCTTACGTTACGATGGGCACTTGAAATTGGAAACGGGTATTGATTGATAAAAAACATGGATTGGCCCCAAACCAAAGAGAATGTTTTCAACTTCCTAATAGCGAAATCAGGAATGTTGTTTTCACTTTTATATCTACCCCAAAAGACGGATACTTCCGGGGTATTCTTCCGGGGTATTCGTTTTCACCTTACACTTTCATCACGTGTAAAGAAAGAATGTAGACATGCTGCTCAGAAGATGCAGAGTAAGTTTGGATAAATTTTTAAAAAAATAACTTTTTTTTAAATTTTTTTTAATAGAACTTTAATTTTTGAAAAAAGTTATTTTATATTTAGATAGGTATACGAGAAGTACTTTTAATATTTTTAAATATTAAAAGTACTTATAAATCTATTTGGATATAAAAAAATAAAAATATTTTTATGGCCAGATTACAAAAAAATATTAAAAAAAATAAAATTTGATAAGGGATAAAAAATAAATAATATGTATTGAATTTTAATTAAAGATAAAAAAATATTTTTAAAAAATAATTTTATTTAAAATTACTTCTACTTCTATTTTTTTTTTAGAAGTTAGATATTCTTAATTTTTTAAAAAAAGTGATAAATTAACCTTTTTTAATTGAAATACTTTTTTTTTTAAAGTTATATCTAAACATCTATAAAAACTTATAAAAATATTTTTTAAAAAATAAATACTTTTTTTTTTAAAAGAACCAATCCAAACGGGCCCTAAAGTGTTAGCCAAACTAAATGTCTGGCTGCCTTTTCACTTCCTTAAGAACAACACTCAGTCCCCGCACTACGCTATTTAGACGATTTTATTTTATTTTTAAAGCTACTTAATATGATACATAGGTTCTCAACTGCATTCTCGTCAAATTTTGGAAGTTCTTTGGACACTCTATCAAATGATTATGCATTAGTTGATATGGTGTTAGTAGATTGGACTTATAGTACTCTTATATTGTGCTGTGCTTTTACTATTCGGCGTAAATAGAGAGAAAACATGACTAATAACGTTAAGTTAGTCATTCCTTTTACCTAAATTTCTCTAACATAGTATCATGGTAGGTTAGAAAAATCCTAAATTAGCCACCTTTCTTTGCTTACTTTTCTAAAGGAGAAAGAAAACAAAAGACTACCTTCCAACTCAGAACCAACCGCTCTTTAATTTTCATTCCAAAGGTCCCCAAATCCTTTCGTCAACTATTGTGTGCCCATAATGTTTCAAGCCTGTTTGGGCATGGTTCTCATGCCTAGTGCACTAACTAGCGCTTCAACAGTGTTTTCTGGCGACTAGAGGTGTCTTTGTTGGCCACAGGGGTTTCTGTCATTCGAAAATGTGCCTGAAACAGGTGGCATAGGACGCAGCAAATTTTTAGTGGTTGGATGGAAATCGTGGTTATGAAAACCAAACCAAACAAGCTAGTCTAACCGGTTGAACCAGGAATTGCTCAAGAATCTAGTTCGATTATGTTTGAAAAACTACTTCACCAAAAATTGGCTAAGCAGCCGAGAATTAGTAAACCAGTCAATCTAGACCAAGTTTAACGGTTGGCTGATTTTTTTTTTATAAAGAAATAAAAAAAATTATTGCTTGATAATTAACAGTGAAAGTTAACAATTTCATTAATAATAAAAGATGGTAAAAAATATACTTTGGTTGGCACTGTCAAGGACTATTATATATCTTACTCTTTTAAAAAGAGCTTAGAAGTGATAAATATACAGAAATATGATATATGGGTACTATTTATAGAATTTTCAAAGAGTAAAAAGACTCTTACTCTAAACAATGTGAAACTTATTAAATACTTTATCCTAGTAGCTTTAACAATAAAAAATTCAAAGTCTAAGTAATATGGGACTTAATGCTCTACTTTTATTGATTATGTTAATAACTATATAGTGCTTTTGCTTTTCCAAAACTATTTTTATTATGTTAAAATTTTATTATATTCTTTATTTGTATTGTCTAATAAATTTTATTTTATATATATATATATATATATATATATATATATATATATATTTCATTATATCCAATTGAACCAATAAATTTTTGAACCTATATCTTGTCCAATTTAATGCCTAGTTCGATTTTCAGACTTTGATGGAAATCATGGGTGGTTAAAAAATTTGAAATATTCCTATCATATTTTGACACATAATTCGACCAAGCAGCTTCGGGCTAATTTTTTGGGTGTGAAGTATTTTCTCCTTTTTTTTGTGTTTTATGTGTTGGGTTAACACTAGAGAGGTAAGCTTTGGTGATTTTCTTAGCCCTTGTATGTTGAAGTTCATTTTTTGGCATTTTTATTCTGGTTTTTGGCACTTTTGAGTCCCTTTGTTGTCCAGTGTTCATTTTTTATTGTTTTGGGGGGCGACCATCATGTGTTGCTGTTGTACTAACTTCTTTGGTATCCTTTTGAGAAGGAGGACAATCATTCAGGCTCTATCTCTTCGAATTTTGACGAGTCTGAGGTTTCTTTGAAGCCTACTGTGTGGCGTGAGGTGGTTTCTACTTCAATAGAATAGCATGTGACAAATTTGATGAGAAGCACTAAGTTGAGTAGTGTAAGATCATCTGTATGTTTTTTTACTGAGATTGAGAAAGAGGATCATTTAACTATTGATCCTTTCACATCATGGATTGCAGAAGATAGGTGGTTGCTGTTGGGTAATCGATTATTTGACATGATTAATAAGACTAACAATCCCTCTTTAAGACATGTGGTTTCTCATTGCGAGACAGCGAAGGTGTTATGGGAGCATATGGAGTTTATTTACTCCGGAAAAACCAATCTATCTCATACTTATGAGGTAGCCCAGGACTTTTATTGTCTAACTTAGAAAGTGAACTCTCTTCAGGCTTACTTTACTAAGTTTAAGTAGACATATAAAGAATGAAATGTTATCGAATGTTCTTCATCATATTTGAAATAAAGTTAACTAGATGCATATGCACTGGGAGCAATTAGTAGTTCTAGTTTGTGTTTTGAGTTCGATGTTGCTCGAGACTAGCTCTAAGACTATGACCCTTGTTGATGTGTATCGCCGTCTCCGATGGTGCCATCATGAGTTGCACTTTGAACCTCCTATAGAAACCTCAACTACATTGGTTATTGCAGGTAGTGGTAGAACAGGTAGAGGAGTAAGATGTAGTGGTAACGGTTGGGGTAGAGTTGGTGGTCGTTCAAGGGGGCATGATGTGGTATGTCATCATTATCGTGAAGGTCGTACTAAGAAATATTATTGGAAGTTGCATGGGAAATCAACACAATCTTGAGGCCAGCGTTATGCACATGCAGTCACTACCCATATTTGCTCCTCTAACATATGTTTTTAGAAACATTACCATATCTGATACTGAATTTGAGGCCTACACTTAGTTCCAAGCTTTACAGTGTGTTGGCACTTCTTCTACCGCCTTGTCTAGTTAGGTAATCCCACTCCTTGTCTCGTCATCTTTTCCTTCTGTAACTAGGTCATTGATTCAAGTGCAACAATTGACATGATCGGTAATATAAGTATTCTTTCCTCACATGAGTCCTCCTATTGTTACTCTTACTAATGGTTCTTCTACTCTTGCAATAGGGAGTGATATTGCCTATCCATTACCTTCTTTTAACCTCACTTTCCTTTTAATCTCCTGTCCATTAGTAAAATTAAAAATACCATAAATTGTAATGTGCACATATTTCCCTCTTATTGCTTGTTTCAGGATATTGGGATGAAGAAGGTGATTAGTAGGGATTGTGAATCTAATGGAGTATATATTCTCGAATCGGTAGTTCAAGAGCCCTAGTTGATTGCTTGTTCTACTTCTACTTTATCCTCCCCTGCAGATTTTGAACTTGTGTCAAATTTAGGGTCTTCTTTTGTTTAGATTGTGAATTTTGTTAGTTTGCTATACACCATAGAGGGAATTACACTCCCAGAGCCAATAAGTGGTTTGCATCCCCTTTTACTCTTGTTCACTCAAATATTTGGGGGCCTTGTGTAGTTGAGTCTAAGTTGTTTGTTTTGTTTCTTTTGTTGAAAAGTATTCTCGTGTTACTTGGATCTATTTTATGAAAATTTGTTCAACAGTGTTTACTATATTTCATGGTCTTTGCACTCAAATTCAAACCCAATTTCATGTTACTGTTTGCACTTTTTTAAAGTGATAACTGCTAGGTATGGTGTGTGACTTTTCTTTCTTTAGCCATTGAAAAAGTCAAAGTATGAAAAGCCGTACCTTTAATTTAGCATGCAAATAATTGATGGTTTTGGAGAAAAATAGTTTTCTTCCTTACATTGATGGATGGTGGACACAAGAAGGCAAAGCCTATAAATTCAAGGCTTCACCATTTTGTTTCAATAGGAACAACAATCATTTGTTACATTCTCAACTTACAAGCACCTCTCTCAAAAGAGTTTTAGTTTCTTTTACTTCTCTTTGTTTGTTTGTGAGAGAGCTAGTTTATACACTGATAAGATAATATTGAAAGGTATTTTGGTGTATTTAGACTTTGAGATTTGAGTGAAGTGTGTGACCTTTTTTGTTCTTCATATTATTTCTTATGATTATATATATAATAGTTGCCTTTGCATATGGACATAAGCTTTAAGCTAAACCACATTTGTTATTATACTTCCACTTTATACAATCTAATTTATAACAATAACACCAATGAATATATTTCCACTACTTTCAAGATGTTCATGCAAGAGCATGACATCCTTGATGAAACATCATGTTTTATCTTCTTTCAACAAAACAGGGTGCATTTAAATCTCAAATTTTATACCTAATAAAATTTTGGTAGTTGCACTTCCTTTTATTTTTTGGATGCATACTTTGTTATGGTAAATATTACCACGCTCAAGTCATGCATTTGGAGATCAATGAAAAATACTGCTGAAATTTTATCAAGTATAAGGTTTTCGATTTAAGAAACAAATATTAACCAAATAAAGAAATACCTTCTTCATGAATGTGATAGGACCACACCACGTTAAGAGGGAGATGTAGAGGCGAGGACTTTGGTTGCCTACTGAAAAAAACTATTTTGCATGTTATGTTTCTGTATGTTCTTTGTTTGGCAAATTAAAGCATGTGAATTGTTGCCTGCACCCCCTTTTTTTTTGCTTTGTACTTTTTTGTACTTCTAGTTAAATGTTAATCTATAGTTGTAGAAAATTGTAGTTCCAGAAAATCGTAATTGAATCTATAATAGGAATCATTCAAGTCATAGAGCAACTACTCAAGAATTTATACACAGGGTACAAGAGTTTATGAATTATGCATGTCAATTGTAGAGCACTTAGCTTTGTCCATGAAAGTGGACAGTCATCCTTATCTAGGTTTGCATTAAGTCAACTTCCTGATCATGTTATTAATGAAAGAGCAGTTGCAATAGGAGATGGAGTAGAGGATGTAGCAGGAGAGGCAACAAAGAGAAGCGCATATGAGGCAACAAAATGAGGAGCAGATGCAGCAGGAGAGGTAACAAATCTGACAAGAGTTCAATTCTAGTTGGGAAAGGCGATTTTAGCAGCCTGAAAGATACATTGGTAATATGTTGAAAGCTTTTTTATGGATTTGATTAGAAGATGCGGTGGTTATTTACAAGAGAATGGAAGTTTAAGAATATTCAACTCTCTCTCTCTCTCTCTCATTATACATGTGATTTTTGGAAAAATTATTGTAAAATATCAAACACTTTAATAATGTAATAATATATAATTGGATGATAATATAAAAATTTTTATACTAGTAATTAATGTATCAAAATTAAATTCATCATTTATGATATTGATTGTTTCTTTATAAATAACTTTTATGTACTTAGCATTATGTCTAAACTTGCCCCTATCCGATGGATGGGTGAACATTTTATTTATATATATACTAACAATTATTAATTTTAATCCGTTGTTAATTTTTATATGATAACCATTTATTAGTTATTATTTATTAATTATTAGTATTAAATTAAAAGTATAATTTAATATTTTCATAAACGAACCACTAACATCTTTAAGCTCCATTGCACTTACCGGAGTTCCACCTCAGGCAAAATCTATTTTCGAAGTCATCGGTCTAGAATCCAGAAAGTAGTATACCCTTGAGCAGCTATAATTATAGCACTTGTATAGATTGAATTCGACCACATTAATATTTATTTAAATCAAACACTTCTTTTAATAGATTGAATCCTAGTTTTTACACGCACCCATGCCAGTAATTAAATGAAATATAATTGTCATGGACTATTACTACACCCCTCCCCATGCCAATAATTGTATTCCACTGTCCATTGAGAACATTATGAGTTCAACTAGTATTTACTGATCTGCCAAATAACTTAAAAACTAAAATTATGCTAGTACAACTTTTGGTGAGAAAAAAGTACCCTTCTAGAGCTGCCAAATGGCAAAGAATCATAGAGGGTTCCCCTATAAACACACTCCTATGTTGATGTATGTATATAGATAATTCAGATGGCCTTGGCATTGATTATCTCCTATCATTTGTTTGATTTTTTTAGCTATTATCTTCCAACCTTTCTAGCAAATTTATTATATTTGATTCAAAAATAGAAATTCAAATCAAGTAAATTACTTCAATAAATTATAATACACAACAAATTACACAGCCACCAAGAATATAAACGCATGCAACAATTACATACCCACCAAGAAAATCAGTATTACCTTAACGCATGCATCAACCTTGAGAAGGAAAAAAAATCCTGCACCCACCGTCCAAGTAATCGTATCCCACCATTATCAATTATTTGGCAAATGTGTTAAATGCTGCGACGGGGGGCTGCTAAACGTGGCAAATGTGCTAGTGCGGTTTCTGGAAGGAAAAAAAAAAAATCCCTTTTTTCGGATATCAAGTATTCTCCTATTATATATCAATTGGACCCATCCGATGGACAAGTGAACATTTATCACATAATAAAAAATTATCTAATGATCAAAATTTAATAGTCGTTAGTATGAAAAAAATGTTTACCCGTCTATCAGACGGATGAAAATCTTGTTGCTATTAATAATAAATTAAAAATAAATATTATTATAATATTTTATATTTTAAATTAAAACTATTATAAAAATATTTTATGTTTTGTTATTTATGTCAATATTTTTTTATAACTATTCTTTATTATATGTAAATATTAAAAAAATTAACAAATACATAATACTCTTCTATATATATATATATATATTATGATCTTTCCACATACTTTTCATCATACTATTTTTGCT
This sequence comes from Pterocarpus santalinus, assembly GCA_031439595.1. Lineage (NCBI taxonomy): Eukaryota > Viridiplantae > Streptophyta > Magnoliopsida > Fabales > Fabaceae > Pterocarpus > Pterocarpus santalinus. The sequence goes on along the minus strand of CM062532.1, from coordinate 19,265,913 downwards.
TCATCATAGTTATCAATTTAGCCATTTTTACATAGATTAAGAAATCTAAAATCAATACATAATTATTATATAAATTTATTAAAATACTCTTATTAAATTTTATTATATGATAGAAAATATGACTTTATTATATGATAAAAAGTAGCCACCTCTTTTAACCAATAAAGATGAAGAGTAAAATTAAAAAATTAATAATAAATATTGCATTAATTTGTAAAAATGACAACTATTGTGAACAAATTTTTTTATATAAATTGATAATTATTATAAATCGGAGGAAGTAATACACAGCAAACAATCCCCGAGAATTTCTACACCACATGCACATATAGAGAAGTATTTGGATGGTCTTAGAATACTATGTAGCTATACTCACAATCAATAATATTACAGTATTGACAAATTAGTGGTGGGTTTCATTTAAAATATTATGATATTATTGGTTATGAGTACAGCCACACGATATTCTAGGACTACCAAAATATTTCTATGCACATACATGTATTACACAACAATCAAGGAAATAATTAGTACTATACACATGTATGAACCTTGAAAAGCAATTAAAACTACACATATCATGATAACAATTACTGATGAGCTCAAGCAATTAATTAAAACTACACCCAATTGTATTCCACAATCCATTAAATGCACACTATAAGTTCAACTATTTGCCAATTTGCTAATGCAAGTTTAGAAGGGAAAAAAAAATCCCCTTCCATACTGCCAAATGGCTAAGAATCATTATCACTGTTCTGCTATTATATATTAATATAGATATAGATATTTAAATCAGTACGTTTAAATTTACTTTTCACCTAAATTGATTTTAAAATGTATAACTATAATTTATTTATTTATTTATTTTTTGTTTCAGGTTATAATTTAATATTTTTTGTTACCTAATAATATATTTTATTTTCAGACTCAAATACATAGCATGTTCAATGGACCGTATGATAGTAATGATAATAAGCCGCACTTTAGGCGGATATTATTTTACAAGTCTATACATTGGCTTTGAAAGCCATCGTGACTCGTTATGAAATCAATTGAAACTTTTCTCCAGTAATATGACATTGGAAGTAAGGGACACGGAAACTGCCCAGAAAAACTCCTCCACCTAGGCGTGGCACTAGATTAAGGTCAAGGTCTTTCTCGCGTGCTAACTGCTATGCTAAGCAAGAACCTATTTATGATACTCATTACGATTTTATTTTTGCAATACAAAGGTGTAGTTAATTAGTTTTTCTCACCATATTATTAATTAATTTTTCTATCAACTGTTGGTACAGTAGCATTAAAAAAAAAAAAACAAAACAATAAGATAAGGGTGTATGTGTAGGAAAGAGAGACGTGGTCCCCAGCTTTTACCAAAATATTTTAGTCGTGAAACTCGTTTCATGTTTTTTTGAGAATAAATAAAAGGAGAAGTAGAGATTATAAAATTGAATCAAGGCTGCATGCATATTAAATTTATACAACATGATGTGCAGAGATTGGATTTAATATACAATTTGACTAATTTTCTTTTGAATGTCATCATCCATATGCTCCTATTCGTACCTACCCTTATTGTGGAATGTAGTATCAAAATTGATTTAGTCAATGACCTTGAACTGCATCTCCCACAATGAAAACGCAGAAACAGCCCTTGAGGTCCAAATTCTCCTCAAGAAATCAACGCACCGTACAAATGGTTGGTAAATTTTATAATAGTGAAAATATTAAATGCACCGCGTTTAGTGCAGAAACGTCTAACTTTAAACAAGTAATTTAGAAGTCTAATTACATTCTCACGTTTAATATGTAGGAAAAAACTGACTATTTATATTTTCTCAGTTAAATTGTTCTAAAATGGAATTGGTACTGTGTATGAACTTATATGTTGAGTGAACATGACTTATTCCAAGTTCCCAACTCCCTTTAGGTTTGACACTGGGATAGGTAATAGGGTGATTTTTTGCTCCTCCTAATTTAATATCACACTCTTAAAAATTAAAATTTACCTCGTTATCCAAAAAAAAAAAACTCACACTTATCTATCTCTTTATATATTATACAAATTTTAAATTAAATTTATAAAAAAAACTTAATAAAAAAAATCTCCTAAACAAGTGTCAAACTATATAAATAGATTAATATAATTAATTTTATTTGTGGTTAAATTAAACTTTATATTTACCAAAGGAAAATTTATATTATACATAATGTTCAGTTCTGTATTTATTAAAAGCATTTGAAAAAAAAAAAAAAACCTTATCTAAGATTTACGGCGTGTTTGAGCTAACCTATTTTGAGTTTAAAATAATTTTATAATTAAAAATTCGGCGAGACAACTTTCAAATGAAAAGACCATTATATCTTAAAACTAAACTAATCGTTTTATAAAACACCTTGCTACGACCTTGTCGGTAGGGCCCAATTACAAGCCACCCTTGTAAGACATGACTGGCATGAGTCATCAACGAAGCTTCGTGAGAAAGATGGGAAGAAAAGAATAGATGTTTGAAAAGTATTGGAAAATGATTTAGCCCTTCCCACCCTCATAATGTCTCAAGCGACATCCACTTGAAGTACAATGCAACAACATAACTAACATTTTAATTCAAATTGATTGTCTTAACCTTTCATATTAATCGTGGTACTTAATTATTTCAACTAGATTTAAGGAAAAAATCTTGATAAGGTACGATATGAATGGTGCCACCAAGGATTATTAGACAACTAACTTTATACGAGGTCCATATCCTAAATAATACCAAAGGGCAAGGGCCACTTCAACCTGTATACAAGCGCATGGAGTGGCTGCAATTCTTAACCAAATTACTTTTGCTTGCATTGGGCACTACCAATCAATCAAAACTAGTACAAAGATAGTGACAGGAGAAACTCTGTCATCACATGATTTTCATAAAAGTTATATCTATCATAATCTGATTGAAACGTCGAAAGCGAAAAACTAAAAGCAAAACATTTGGCATTAATGTTCATTTAGGAAACAATTAATTAAAATTTGTCGTACTCCTAAGAGGCACATAACTGGAATTAGTATAGCTTAAACCCTTGATCAAATGATATGACAAAAACAAACAAACCAACAAGTAAAGATAACTAAAGATAGCAATTACAAATAGAGAAAAATAATATCTAGATTCGAGTATAAATATTGTATTTATCAATAATAATTTTAAATTGAGTCTAAGTTTAGGAGAAAAAATCATTAATTTCGCCAAATTATCACTTCCTTCATGAAGAATAATCAATTTACAGACACTTCATTCTTCAAGGAGGATAAACTACATGTACCCTGCACATTGTATTAGGCAGTGATAATCAAAACACTATCAGGCAAACATGCCCATCTTCAGACTATACTTAGGTGCAGTAGCTTAATGAGAAGCTCTGACAAAAATCAAACTAAAGAATTGTGTCATGCCAAACAATTCTATGGCCTCTCCTTATCTCCAAAATAAAAATTCTAAGCTTCAATCTGTTGTGGATGAACCACTGAGTTCAGGGTCTGTTTGATAGTACACAACATCACCAGTGTCACTAACATAATGGTCTTTCTTCAAACTTCTTACTAAGTCCCCAATAAGGTGAAATGGAAGAGGACCAGACTTCTTTGGCTCCCTATAATATTTTCCAAGCACTGGCTTAGCTGCCTCAGTCTGCAAGTAAAGAAAATAAAACATTAAAACTTAACCACCTAAAAAGATTGATAAACTAGTTTCATCAATAATAGAAAGATACTCACGGCTTCAATTAAGTGATAGTGTGGGATTTGAGGGAAAAGGTGATGAATGACATGGGTTCCAATGTCATGGTGGATGTTGTTTATCCAACCGTAGTCACGATCAAGTGTAGTAAGACCACCCCTAAGATAGCTCCATTCCTGTTCAAGATAATGAATAGTATGTGAAGAAAAATTGGATTTTAAGAACAAGAAAGCCATAACAAACAAGGAAGAATAAAGCCAAAGCACAAGCAGGAAAACTAAACCTTTAAGTAAAAGACAAAGGAATCAAGGAAAAGATAGTACCTTGCCACGATACCATGGTAATTTGTCTTCATGGCCATGATGATGCAAGTATGTCGCAAGATCCAGCCACATAACAAAAATCTACATTCCAATGCAAATAAAGTAAGAAATTAGTTCTTGATACAAAATGGAAAACCCAAAAATAGTCAAATCCACAGTATAAAAAAAATGAATTGAGACTTACCGCATAGGGAACTCCATAAAGCTTAAGCAATGGAATTGGACCCATTACAAAACCCAAGCCTACAAGTATTGCAACCATTGCAGTCCAACAAAGTGTAGAAGTAATAACATGTTTTCTTTCACTTGGAACAAACAAGTCACTATCTGGGTGAAAGTGTGAACCAGTCTTCCCAGGACTCCTGCTAAACTGAATTCAAAGAACAACAACCTTGTCAAAGTCAGTTCATCCACCATGAGAACAAAGACTAATTTAAGACCAAATTATGGTCAAAATTTGCGTGCACTGCAACTTACAAGGTATACAGGATATGCAAGCATTGGAAAAGGCACAGTGAATCTTAGAGTACGTGTTATAGTGTCCAAACTCCTAAAGACTCTCTCAGACAACTGCAAATTTGACATTATATTACTTATGTTAGAAAATATGCTTGAGAAAAAGTAGTAAACAAAGTATATCTTAAAGATTAGAACAGTGATTATCATCTATCTTACCGGGTGCCAAGATTCATCATTTTCAACATGGCCATGATTTTGATGATGAGTCCTATGACTGATTCTCCTGTGTGATCAATATAAATATAAGTTTCAATTTTCAAAGAGAATTCTGAAACTAGAATGAAGCAGAAAAAAGAGAAGTACGATATTAAAAGCCAAGAAATACAAGCTATTCCTTCAGGAGCATACCATCCATGATAAGGAACAAGAATTGAAGAATGTAGCAGATGTCCAACAACACTGTTCAATTTGGGGTTGTTTGAAAAGCTTCCATGACCACTGCAAAAATCCAAAACAACAACAAAACCCATCAAGCCACAATTTTGAAACACAATTCAGCACCCCAAATGGACAAAAGTTACATCAAAATCAGAATCAAAACTAATGTTGAAAAACAAAACTAGTTATTAGTTATTACCAATCATGGCCAAGAACAAACAGAGCCCAGAACATGGTCCCCTGAGCAGCCCAATAAAGAGGCCAAACCAACCAATTGTTCAAATAAGCAGCAGCAGCAGCCAACCCAAAAACCACAATGACATCCCTCACAACATAGCTCATGGACTTCCAAGGGTCCTTCACCCAGCAATGCTTTGGTATAGCTGCCCTAATATCAGCCAAATTGAATGGTGGTGGTGCACCAGGGTCAAATTCTGGCACTTCCTTTTCAACTACCCCATTATTAACACCATTGATTATCACCCCTTTCTCTTCCTCTTCTTCAATAGGGGTTACCCTCAAAGGGGTACTAACCTTCAACCCCCAGTTCCTGTCCCTAAAACAAGAACTTGTGAAGGTTCTGGATTGAAAATTGATATCTGGGACACCCTTGTTTGTGTTCAAAAATCTAGCCTTTGAAGGCTTGGACACAAGCACGCCGGTTCTGGGCCTAGGGCATGTTGGAGGAAGAGGCTTTAAGCCACATTCTGATAAAACCCAAGTTGCCATAACCAAAGATGGAGGCTTAGAACAAGGGGTTGGATTCTTAGGTTCCTTGGTCTCTTAGAGGGACAAAAAAGGAAAATTAACAGAAAGATGCAGAGATAAATAAGGGTTGCAAGAGAATGGGAACCAAACAACAACCCAAGATGACAACAGAATAAGCAAAATATCCAGGCCAAAATATTATTAAAAACTGGGCATAAAAATATGAAATTAAAAACTGGTTTTTTGAGAAATTTCAGATCAAACGTTTGGTTAGAACTTGTGTTTGGACTAGCAACAACAACCACGCACGTTTTTACCCTCTATACTTCTCTCTCTAAGTTTCTGATGAAATCTCAGAGGAAAACTTGAAGGGAAGGAAGCAAAAGGGTCTTTGTTGTGGCTGTGTTGGGGCTTTTCAAACTTTGGAGATGGACCTTATATATATACATAGATGTACGAGGCTGAAGCGTGAAGGTTCCTATGAATTATGCAGGTCCAATTTGGTCATATTGTGAATTTTTTGTGCTGTATGTAAAGAGACCAACAAACAAACCAATACGTGTTTACTTTCTGTGTGTGCTGATTCCCATGTTAGACTGGTGTGGAATGAATGAATTCTTCTGATTCTTGGCGCCGTGTTTTTAACCTATGAGAGAGTCGGAAGATCATAATTTTTTTTTCTGCTTTTTATTTTTATTTAAAAAAGAGAAATTCTTCTTTTCCTTTTATATTTGATTTGATGGGCACACAAAGTGGAAAGTGGGACTTGGGAATGGTAAAAGGCGGTTGTTCTAAAATCAGCATAATAAAGATTGTAGATATACAAAAAATATGTAAATAGTTTATGAAATAGTAAATTTTACCTAGTTTATTAAAAGCACTCTCTTAAAGATTCTATTAATTACCAAGTTTCGACCACCAATTTTCAAGTTTAAAGTTGGATTTTGCACTAACAAATATCAATATGTGGATATCGAATTCTAAATTTCGAGTTGGATGTTATATTAACAAAAATATATAAATTTAATTCCTAATTTGAATTGGGTGTTATATTAATAAAAATATATAAAAAATTTTATAATATATCATATTTTATCAGTTATATAAATTTGAAAGGGCAATATCTTGGACCGCCATGGTAAAAACCATTGTTCATTCCCTCATGGGTCGGTGTGGCTATATCATATTCATGGCTGAGTGTGGACATGAATTTTGATGGGCAGATACCCATGTGCCTCACGCGAGGATTTTTTTTTTTTTTTTTCTGTTATTCCAATTGCACACAAAGTGGTCGGAACTTTAGCATATTACTAAAGTTAGTGATGGGATATTAGCATATCATTAGGAATTTCCATTTTTTTTCATAACTTTATATTAATAATATAAAATAATTTTATATTATTAAATATAAAATTATTTTATATTATTAACATATAAAAATTAATTTTTTTATAATTTAAAGTTTAAATTAAGAAAAAATTTTATTTTAATCTAATATTAAGACATATTTTTAAATTTATTAAATATTTATAAAAATATTTATAAATTATTTACTAATAAAAAAACTTAAAAATTGAACTTAAATCATGACGGTTTATGAGTAGAACACCCATCACGCAAGGCAACCCCATTGGTTTTTCTTTATCATTAATAATATTATTTTTAAACTTATATGTAATATACCATATTACTTTTTAAAGTTTGTAAATCACCGTCCAAGAAAAATGATAGCTATCTGTTTTGGATGCCCAAAGCATTTAAAGATGTCAAAGTCATTTTCTTGGTTGGCACGTGATACCTAAGAAATTTGATTATGATAAATCTATTTAAAATATAAATTAATTTGTTATTATCCATTTTGTTTCATTCAATTAATCTCTCATTCTATTTTTCCTCAACTCATTATCTCTCTATTTTTTAACTTCATGACTAAATAGTAATTCCAATTCCCTCTTCTTAGATTATTTTTCTAAAATCAAAATAGTAATTAATTCCACTGTATATCTATTATTTCTTTTTTTTTTAACAAAGGCTAAAAAAGGGCGAATAGAAATCGAATACGGAATATCTCAAACTCAATAAAACATGCAAAAAATAACTACTAATTTTTATTGTATTTACCTAACAATAATTTTATATGATATATATAGGCCAAGTCGGTTCTATTGAAAAACCCATAACTTGAGTTTTGGACTAGTTCAATTGAAATTTTGAATTAAATTTTTTCATCGATCTAGTCAAATATGGTTAAAACTAATTGACTTGGATGACTCGATCTAATAGATGCTAATTTTTAATGAGAGAATTTTGACAAAATATTATTATTTAGTTAATTTATTGTACATGTATATTCACTTTATACTACAATACTAGCTCGAGAACATTTGAGACTTACTTCCAACAAATGCTATGCCACATGTCGCACTATTATGCATTTGAATGAATTATTCTTAAATTATTTAATTAATCAATCACAAAATAAGTTAATTCAAAAATTACTCTTAATAAATATTATATCACATAGATAACACTATAATAATCGAATATACCCCCCCCCCTTCTCTCTCTCTCCCGGCCCCAAAAAAAGAAAAAGAGACACGCCATAAGGGAATTGCACAACCCAAAAAGCGTCGACATAAGAGGTCCCCATTTCAAAAGTTTCACAAATGAAAACAGAGTTACAACCGAATATAAAAAAAGTAACATGAAACCCAGTTGCACAAAAAAACATCACCGGCATAACACGACCACGTCACAAAACAAAATGTAAAGATTTGAAGCTACAGAGTTCTTCAATCCTTCTTGATTTTTAGTCTTGGACATATCTCCTTCAACAATTTTGTCAAATTCATCCGATACACCTTTTTTTTTTTCTTCCTTTGATAATTCCAACGGAAAGGCTCAATCCACATGACTAAGGAGAGAAGCAGGGTTACAGCAGCATTACATCAGAGACTTGAACTAAATCAAAAAAAAAAAAAAAAAAAACATGAGAGCAGAACCTCCGTCATTCCTCAGAACAGCCCACACTCCTATTACATAATATTAAGGAATCACCAAAATACACCTATTAAGCATTGCAGTAACTACACTTAGCCAGAATAATAGCCACTTGCCACATTCTTTGTAACACCAACACTACAAAGATCAGTAGCTTGACATCTCTATGAGATTTTCCAAAGCTACTCCAAAGTCTCTGCACTCAAACCAGTTTATCACAGCATCTTACAAAAGATAGATGCTGAGAGAAGGATTCAATTTAGGTAGAGTATTTTCAGCGTGGGAGCAAATCCTGGAAGAAGTATTAAAAAAAAGGGGACTGAGACAGCAAACTAAGGTCTAGTTCAGCTTCTATAATCACTTAAGCAATTAGTTCAAGCTAAAAGAACCATCATGACATGCAGGTAGAGGTTCTGAATAAATCTAAATAAATACACCATCATTGACCAAAGTTAAATTTAGAACAATAAAGTTCTTTATAACAGGCATTCCAAAATCAAATCAATGACAGAATAAGTTCAGGTTGTAATGTCAGATGAGGTAGACTGAAAGTTTCAAACCGCTAACAAAAAGCACTGAGATCAAAGAGCTCATGTATATATGAATTTTTCAATGAATGTCACTGAACATACAATTTTTGTGAAGATGAAAAATTGAAATCAACACCAACATTAAGATCATACTTTAAAATGAAATTCTATATCAGGCATTAGAACATTCATAGAATGACAAAACCAAAAGTAGGTATATGCAGCTAAGAAAAATTCCAACATTGGATAAGTCAGTCCAAATTTAAAGTGTAAAACAGATCAGTAGAACCACGTAAGGATCAAAGAAGTTGAACATCAACATCAAGCCCAATGCAAAAATTATTAAGCATGAGACAAACTAAAAAGAAAGTGACATGACATGAAAAAACTATCAAGACATACGATTTCAACAGAATCCAAGAAACATGAACTAAGGTTTAACTTGAGGTTATAACAGCATGGTATGCCCCCTGAACGGATGAATAAGGAACTAACGAAAGAACAATTTAAAATGGAGGATACAATTCTAAAAATGATTATTAAAAGTGATTGAGGATCTATATCCATATCAGATACAATCATAGCATGCATAAAAGCATTAACATGAGCATTACCAAAGGAATTCACCAAGCTATTTGAAAAACAAAATGATTGATCAATTGAAGACCCTAAAGAATAAAAAATCAATTTATAAAACAGTAAATTAACCACAAAATGTTTCATCAGGCTAGAGCAATAAATTGATTAATGAGACTCACTTGAAGAATAAGAACAGGTTCCATCCTCAAATAATGCTTTCAATTGTTAGCTTTTTATATGACTTTTTTACCATAACAATTTTATTTCAGATTCAGATGAGTTTATATAAGTTTATTTGGTTGCTGAGAAAATCTAAGGAAAGACATAATTTTATCATCAGTTCCAATCCCCTCTCCAATTGCCACCCATACCTCTATTTCAAGTTCCAAAAACTTTGACTTTCTATTCATTGCTTGAAAAAATGAGAAAAGAAATGGAATCCCAACTTCATATTCAATTTCCTCTCCAATTACAACCCAAATTCATGATCATAAAGAATATAGCAAGTTCTTCAATGGCTCTTGTCATATATACAGCACATTAAACAGGGAAAGCTAGTGACGTACCAGCATTGAAGAAGGATTTATACCAGAAACCCTCAAGGCGTTGTCAGCAAGTATCTTTGCTTGAGTTCCTTCAAGATTCACTTAGAATCCATCGTCAACACCTAACCAAAATCACATAAGATAATCTAGAGTAACATTTGATCAATGTGAAAATTAGTAAAACATTAAAACATTAAGAAAATTGAAAAGCAAAAAGCGAAGACTACTGACCCTCTGCTGCTTTGATTGCTATTTGAAGTTTCCTTTGCCAACTAAAGCTATGTGAAATTCTATTTGCGTCCATGATATATAAGCTTGCAACATGCTGTCTTTGTACATGAAATTAAGTGATGCCAAAAAAATTACAGTTAAAAAAAAAGGTACAATCTAGAGCAGTGTATAAGTATACCTGAGAGATCATCTTTCTTGAATAACTCTGGTGACAAAATCCAGCGGGTTGAAAATTTCTAGTTATCACGGCATGCATATAGCGGTTGAAGTTACAGGCGGCAACAAATCTATAGCAATAGAGACCAGCAGCATATTAGAACTGCTAGAGAATCTCAAAAACTCTTAATAAAGAATGAAAGAATTGATTCTAATAAGGAAAAGTTCTGCAAACTATTTTTCTCTCGCTTTTGCTTTTCTTTTTAAACTCTGCTTACGTCTGACACTTTTATTCTGAAACTCTTAACCACCTCTTTTTCCACATCCTTTAACTATTTCTCTTTTCATTTTTATGCAAGTATTTGTGTATTTCTTACTTTCTACGAGTTTCAAAGATATCATTGATTATGTACCAAAAGATAATTAGATATTACTGGTTCACTTTATGATCTACCGTGGGAAAGAGACTCAAACCTCAGAACTTACCATTTTTCAATAGATACAAATATGAGATCTTAACGTGCCTTGCTATGCCTCTATATTTTGAGACTCCCAGAGAGAACCCACTACTTTTTCTATAAATTAAATAGTGTTGTGAACCTCAAATACCATAAGAAATGACTTTTGTGGTTAATATATATATATATATATATATATATATATATATATATATATATATATATATATATATATATATATAACAATAAATGGCTTCAAAAATATATAATCTACATAATATAAGCTATCTGTAAACATTTAATAACAAAAAAACCTTTGTAAGGATCCAATATATTCTTCTTTTGATTGATCCTCCATCTCCTTAAGCTGAACTTGATAATTTGATAATTAAAATCAACAAAGCATTTATATATATATATATATATATATATATATATGATGAAATGATCAAAATTGGTATACAAACCATCACATATTGAATGGAATTAAAGAATGAGAAAACTTACTGCAAAAATTGAGAATGGTGTCTTGCATTCTTTCCTGCAGTAACAAACAACTGAAGTAATTGTTGCTTCTATGTTCTAAAGCCCTATCCACTCGAACAAAATGAAAGATTTTAACACTTTATATATTTGATCAATCCTGTTTCAAAAGCAATCTTTCCTGCACTAACAAAGAATTGAATTTATATTCCATGCATTGCTTGTTTATTTCTCAAGTCAACCATAGATTCTAAAATTTTACAACCAAAGAATTTCCTTCATAGTAAAGAAGACTAAACTGAATAACAAAGAAATCAAGAATTCTATAGCTATGAAAAAGCAAAAAGCCTTGAACAGGATTGCTTCTTAATATTATATTTATACAGCCACACAGTGGGATGTGAGGAGAAAGGAAAACATGGGGGGTCAAAGCATCTTAGGAATTAGTTTCATTAGGGTGAAACCTCAAAGTGTATTTCATTTGAAAGCCCCGACAACAATGATGACTACAACACAATCTTTGTCGCCATACACTGCCAGATTCTCAACTGAATCTCAGTTCTCCAGATTTAGAAGTACCACTCCATTGCATCGTCATACTCGACCTGTGCACAATCACCGGTAAGAAGAGTCATAAGGGAAAATGGCAGCGACGATCTCGGAGGCCTCCCTCTTCGTCCCGCAGCTTGCAAGCATTGCTGCCATTTTCCCTCATGAAAATTAGTAAATGGGTAAGATGTTATTGGTTTACCCTCTAAAGTAAATGGGTTAGTTTAGAGGATCCGCTTCCTAAATTCAAATATGGCCTCTCTTAACTACAATAGATTCTGATTTGTCAAACTCTTGACTAGCTTTCGCTGAGTATTTGAATTGAATCGTTCAATTTTTTGTTATTTTGGTAAAAGAAGAAAAAGAAAGAATTGAACGAGTTGAGCTACTCAGAATTGAACGAGTTAAACTACTCAATTCTTTCTTTCTTGTTGATCTTGCTATTTTATTTGTTTGTTGAGTTGATAGGCCTCTTTGAAACTTTTACTGGTTGGTTAAACTCATTATGTTAGTTTATCTCAAAACAATGGAAGCACAAGTAGAGTCATCATCAACTAACACATCTCCATCTTTGCTTATTAAAAAGGTATAAGTAGCAGAAGCTAATTCTTCAGATTGTATTGGTGCATCAGCCTCTAATATGATCTCACATAGAATTCTCTTCTTATCCAACCTCTTGGTCCCCTTTCAAAATTTGCTGGTATGGTTGTTCTAGATATGCTACAGTTAGTCCATATTTACCTGATTGTTTGCTTTTACTCTTCAGGATTGCCGATGTGTACGTCTATTGTGGCTTTTGAAACTTATTCAAATCTCTTGTAGTCATATACTTCAAACCACATTCATCTTACCCAACAAAAAGTTATGAGTGTAATTGCTCTCATCGTATCATGCCACACAATTGAATCATGCAAACAAAGGTGATAACATGATACAGCAAACAGAATCATAATAAGGTGTAACAATAAAATTATACAAAACCAAAAGAAAGGGCAGCACGATCATCGCAATCCTGGAAATTAAAAGAAGGGACAGAGGAGATGGGACAGGCTGATGACGCCCATTTACAACCATTATCATAATCCTGAATATCAAAATAAAGACAGAATCAATTAGGATTAGAACCTAGTCAACAAAAGGAAACTGTAATGCTAGGCTAGAGAGCAGGGAGAAAAGGCACCTGCTATGCATCATTTAGTGGAACCAAGCTCATGGAATGGGAAAATACTGGTCGACGGAGGGAGAAGGGGGTATTGTAGGTTAAGATCTTGAAAGAAGCAAGCGCGAGCCATCTTGTTATTTTCAACGTCATACACAATTACATCCTTATCCACTTTCAGTAGCAAGACCGAATCTTTGAAGCCTAGAGGAATCAACGGTTCATACATCCGACCATCCAAATTGGGAAACCGGCGTTGATATTCTCCTCGAAACATGTCGACAGACTTACTATACTTGAGTGTCCATTTTCCATCAGAATAATTCCCAAGGAACCACACGCGAAGGCCAAAACTTAATGTTATTTGGACATGGTGCAGGCTGCCTTCGGATTCTCCGATAAGGTGATAGAGCATTTCAGACTCGCATCCCGGTGGCCATGAAATCCACTGAGCTAGCTCCTTCTCAACATCAAAAACCAGTATTGTTTGATCATATGTGAGCCAATAGAAGACACCTCTTATGTATATGCCTTTGTTCCTGAACAAAACGGTGATACCTTGACATTGACAGGCTGCATTTGACGTCCTCCATGCTCCTGTTTCTGATGAATACAGTTCAAATGCTAAGTAACACCCACCCGGCCCAATCTTTTGGACAACTTTTACCAATTTGAATTTGGCAAACGTCTCAATGCAACTTTCGTCAAAATCACAAGCAAGTGCTATGCTTCTGTAAGTGACAGAGGTGGCAAGGGAAGGCAACTTAATAAACTGCTTAGGGCTGCAGATATATATAGCTGATTCTGATTCTGATTCTGATTCTCGGGAAGTGCTACGGCAGCAGATCAGCCCATTGCATGATGCTAAGATGACAAAATCTCTAGGAAGGAAACTGAATAACATAGGCCGCATGTTCCCTCCACTTGTCTCAACAGGAATGTAGCGATTGGTAGAGAACCTGTCTTGAATGATGAAACCATTTAATTTGAGCCCTCTTTTCTGCAGTTGAGCTTTGAAGAAGAAAGGGCTGGAAATGGTGTGTTCCCAGTCTTTGCAAACACACTTGAAACGAGTCAAGGACTTCACCGAAAGCCGAGACAGAATGTCGTGTATAATGTCATGATTCCACTCCATTTTCTGGACAAAAAGATTAAAAAAATAAATAAATAAATAAATAAAAGTATGCAGAAGAAACATGATTGGCATGAGAACTTGTGAATTGCAAATCAATGAACACAAGGAAAAGGTAGGGCTCACCTGAACTTGAAGATTATTGAAGATGGAGCAGCCAAGCGAGCCCGAAAAGTATGTGGTGTTGGTGCGACAATAGCGACGCGACGCCAGCGAGGTGCGACAGACGCAGAGAGGTGTGCTGGTTCGACGACGGAGGCGCGGTGAAGGCTCCATGGAGGAGACTGCGATATTGGGGCTGAAGTTAGGGGTGTTCGTGGTGCAATTTGGATCGATTTTGATTTAATGGTTTCTATTTTGCGAACCGATCAATCAGTGACATAAAAAAATTCCGGATAAATTTTTTCTTTTACTTTGCTCACATTCCAGAATCATGCCGTATGCTCACAATCCACGGAGTCCGTCGTCTCAAATAAGAAATCAAACCTTGCAGCACTCATTCTGTAACAATACAATACCCATTGGTGACAACTCTGTAATTAGGAAATTAGATAGCCATAATACTTTAAAAAAATAAATAAAGAAGTATGCATAATCTTAAAAAGGTAAATAAAAGAACACGGACAGTGTTTATTCCATACTGTGAAGGACGGAAGCTTGGCGTCGGACAACAATGGAGTGGCGGTGGCCTCACTCACGCCCTTACCTGAGATCAGTGGTGTCGTGTCGTGTCGTGTAGCCGGCAGCGTCTAAGGCAGTTGATGAGACACCGCAGGTCGCAGCGAAGGGTAGAAGAGATGATGCCATGGGTGGGGCGAAGGCCAGGGTTTTAAGTTAGAAGAGATTTGTTAGTGTTAGGCTCTTGGTCTTGGGTTGTTCATCGAATAGAGAGAGAGGAAAAAAAAAAAAAAGATTGTTTTCCCTTTCCCTTCTTCTCCGCCGGCGTACTTCAATTTTTATTTTCTCCCGCCCACTTGTCTCCCAACTTCAATTTTTACAACCAATGCGTATACTTCTTTTTAGGTGGAGTCTTATGTGGGGACTTCCATTCTGTCACCGCCATAGTGACAAAACCTGAGTTATTGAAAAGATATATAACTGTTGAAAGAGTTTGCTTTTCAATCCCTGTGAAATTATGAATGTTACCCAACAAAGTTTATAATTAAAATTCTATAATTTCATTTTGACCCATGATTCAAATTAAACATGGATTTGTGCTAGTAACAGTAGATAATGAATTGTCTCAGTTCTTGCTGCCGCACTTCCACGATTCTATCAACGTGACACGTGATCGCTCCACCACCACTGGCAAGGTTGCCTTGCCTTGCCAAGGTTTTTGATTAGAACGACGCACAACAACCGTATCGAAAACAATAGACAAATGGAGAGATTGCTATTAGTTATGGATATTGAGTAGTGTTATTGGTATCACTAGCATCTTTTATGAGACACTTCAAGATGTCTCTCGAATATTGATAGAGAAAAAAAATTGGGATTCGCTCTCAAATAATGTTTAAGTGACATATCAAGGTGTGTCTTAAACGTTGTCTCCAAAAATTATACAAACAACATTTCTCTATGGATGTTTATGTGGTGGATTCGATTTTGTCAAATATTCTTTTCCCTTTCTGATTTTGAGATTTTCTCATTCCTTTCTCAAGTACTACATCATTTAATCGAACATTGGCTTCATATTTCTCTCAAGAGTTGTTCCTCAATTTCATCATACACTTGGAACCTTATTATTATTGTTCCTTTCATAGTTATTCAGTTTCAATATAATTATTACACATTTCCTTTCATTGGTGCCTCTATTTCCATTATGGCTATGAACACACAATTGAAGGTCTTATAGTTTGAGCTTAAGGACCAACACATTGAGATCCAAAACTGATGCACGGAAATCAAGAGAATTCTAGATGTGATGGAGCTTTGGGATTAAGAACATCGGGCCCATATTGCTCAAGTCCAAGATATGCTAAGCTCAACTTCAAAAAATTGTAGGCCATGGTTGAATCTCTAGTGCAAAACTCTTCTCGACCTTATGGTGGCTCCATAAGGGATACTTCACCAAATAGATCATCTATTAAGGTAAAAGACATGTCAAACAAATCATTTATTAGGTAATAGACATTGTCCTAGAATTTTTTAGATTTGGTGGTGATAATGTACTAGACTGGATATTTTATGCTAAGCAATTTTTTTGTTATCACATACACTTGCTGAGGATTGATTGACAATTACTGCAATTTATATAGAAAAGGAAGTAGTCCCTTAGTTTTAGATGATTTAGAAAACTACTCCATTCTATTCTTGGCATGACTTGACTAGAGCCTTAGAGTCCCAATTTGGACCACCTCCTTTTGAATGCCCAATGGCTACTATGTTCAAATTGTAGCAAACAGGATCAATTTTTTTTTATTGCCTTGAGTTTATGGCTTCCGCTAATCGAACATTTGGTCTTCCTCAAGATATTGACCTAGCTTGCTTTCTTAGTGGGTTACACACTAAAATAAAGAGGGATATTGTTGTTCAACCCCCTATATCTTTAGCTTAGCTAAGCTTTATGAGGAAAGATATTTCCCTGTTTAGAAATCACACCATTCCACTTCTTATTATCAACCATAGGCTCACCATTCAACCACCAAACCCATTCATAAGGCCATATTGCCACCATTATGTGATATCCTGATTGAAAAAAAAAAGAAAAAAGAAATAGAGACCATGGTGCACCATAAGTGCACCATAGACCTCTCTCCCTCCACTTTCACGCCTGGAAGGTTCCTCCGGATGCTCCTTTCCTTCATTTTCGTTTTCTTTCTCCGTCAGTTTCACTCTCACTCCCTCCCTCACTTGCAGTCTCTCTTCTTGCTCTCTCACTCACCATCGCGGTGAACTTTCCCTCTGCCACTCGCCGCCGCCGTCGCGGTCGCCCCCCCCCTCGGATCTGTTACTCTCCGCTGGTTTGTCTCTCTCTCTCTCTCTCTCTCTCTCCTCTGCGTTCTCTCTCTGTCTGTCGCGGTTTGTCTCCCCCTCCGCTATAGTATTTCTACCATGCAGGGGACTCTTGATTTAGCTCCCTAAATTCATAATTTTGGGTAAGCATCTTGACAATAGTGTTCTTATGTGAGTCCCTTATTTGATTTTGGGTGAGTCACAACACTAGATTGTTATGTCGTTAAGTTTGAAGATGACAAATTATATAGAATTATTATGTTGTTAGTTGTAAGATAGCCATAGTAATTTGGAGCATGTATGTGTATTTTTGGCGTTGGTTGAACCTTAGAATTTGGAGTTCTCTATAGTGTTGTCAATTAATTTATGTTCATGTGTGTATATGTGTTTTTAAGTTTTAGTTGGATTGTTTTGAATTAGTTTTATGGGGATTAATTGGATATGGACATAGTGAAGAGTTAGAGCTAGTAAATGAGATAAGCCATGAAAAGGATGAGTTGAAGAGAGTAATTTTAGAATGAACTAAAGGAATTAAGAATTAAGAGTAAGCTGAATTTTATTTTAAATTTGGAAGGTAGTAAGTTAACCGGTTGGTTTTGTGGTTGAATTAATTAAAGGTTATAACCAAGTAATTTTAGATAAGGGTCATTATGCATAAGTTAGAATTGATATAATACCTCCTTAGTAATAGAGATATCTTGGATAATTCCTAGCTCTATAGGTTCTTCGGAATGTGAATGATGACTTTTTGGTGCTGGATTCCCTTGGATAGCGACCGAGACTCTAAGACGCTATAATTTCCGACTATTTCTCGGTTTAGCCTGTGAGTGATAATATATTTATACTTGTTTTCTGTTTTTCTTATTTTCCTAAATATATGTTTTGATAGCTACTTGTCTTCTAATCGAATCTTTAAAGCTGCTTATAATATTATTATGTTATAATTCTGAACTTTTGCAAGTGGGACAAGTATTTTGAAAATATTTACTCTTAGATGTTCCTATTTAGTTTAATTATTTCATATATTGTTAACAATTGATGTTTGAGATCTAATTATCTGAATGTTTTGAAATCGATATGATGCTTCAAGCTAATGTTATGAACTCGGACAATAGAAATTGTAGATTTTGATATAATAAGTTTTGAAATTGATATGCTTGGAATTGTATTGGATTTTATTATTATAGGACTATGAGACTTGATGAATTTAATTTTGAAATAAAGTTAATTATGAGCTTTCATTGAGTTTTGGATAAACGGTTTTTCTTGGGAGGGACCTTTGACAGAACTGTACGCTAACGGCAGTATACGTTAGCCCTGGGTGCACCTTGGTTTGGCCAACCCAACTAGCAGGGGTGTTGCTAGCCCGGCGTGACGGCCACACGTCCGGATCTGTTTGTCGATCCTGCGGCATAGGACCGTTGGTGAGATATCTATTCTTGTTGATCCTTCGGGGCGCTTGGTTGGTGAGGCGTGTGCATTACATTCAGACTCTGTAATTGAGACCTCCCTTTTTTTAGTTTCAAATATATTATTATTATTATTATTATTATTATTATTATTATTATTATTATTAAAACTAGTTTTAACTCCGTAGTTAAATGTACTCAAATTACCAATTTTTGGAAGTACTAATTTGTTGTTGATGACTTTTATTGCAAATTTTATTTTATTTTCAGCATTACCGTATTCTATTTTCACGTATCATGTTGGATTTGGAATATCTTTTGCATATGTATATGTACATCTATATATGGATTTTTATGAAGGTGTTATTAATTGATTATAATTATTTTATTAAAAGCTCGTGCTTGCACTTGTCCCACTCCCTGTTATAAGTATATTATCTCTCACTGAGTCGGTTTGACTCACCCCTCATTTTCCCTCTATTTCAGAGTTAGGTACGGGCTGCAAGTGACTTGTCCTAGTGAATTAAAGGTATAGAAGCTCTGTGAGCTTGATGCAATCAGTGTGGACCTTCGGGTTGTCTATATATTTTGATCCGTGTATAGTTAAGTAATCATATGTACATATTTCTAGTTATGCTCCATAATCCACAAGCAGGGTCTGGCTTCCGTTGAAATATATCTATATATAATTGTAATAGGTTTTGTTTTTAGAAGAGTATCTATCCTTATGTATATCTCGCATGTTCTAAATTTTGAGGGCATTCGGAGAATGCTTTTGTTTTGAGTCTGTATTTTAAATATTGTTGACATTCTGGATTTGTGGCTGGGTTGTAGATTCTTGGTTGTATCTGGAGTTTTTGTATTTTGGGGAACGTCCAATTTTTAGGGGAAATTCTGTCTGTTTCTTAAGAAAATTCTTTTGTAGGCTTGCTGGGGAATGACATTCCCTCAGCGCCGGTCACGGCCCTCGTTGGGTCGTGACACATTATTACCTACACCTCCCCTAAAGCCTCTACCACCACCTGTAAGATCATCCACTATCAAGAAGACTAGTCCTGCTGAAATGTAATTCAAAAAGGAGAAAGGACTATGCTATTTTTGTAATAAAAAATTTTCTTTCAATCATTAATGTCCGAATAGACAATTCCTCATGTTGCAATTTGAGGAAGAGGAAATTTGGTTAAACTAGAACCTAACGCTCCAGATCTGTTGGAACCAAATATTGATACTTCCACTAAAGATCATCACTTGCTCTTGAATGCTCTTAAGGGAGGAATGGGTATGGGCACTACCAAGTTTTTAGCTCAGATTAATGGCCATGCTGTTGAAGTCTTTGTTGATGGATGGAGTAGTCATAATTTTCTCTAACCAAGAGTAGCTAGATTTCTCAAGTTACTAGTGGAAAAGGCCCCTGATCTTAAGGTTGTGGTAGGCTACTTAGAGGCTGAAGGCCTGATTAAGGATGTTGTAGTGGATATGCAAGGATTCTAGTTGTGGTTACCTATGTATTTTCTACCTATCTCTAGCACAAAGCCTTGCACTTGAAGTTCTTTTATCATGGGAAATTTATTACTTGGCAAGAACAAATTGGGGACCGACCAACTTAGGCTCAATTGCATCATCTCAAAAGATTATGTAACATGGATTCTATAGCTAAATGCTATACTATCCAACTATAAGATTCAGCAGAAAACTAGCATATGAATTTGGCATTACCTAAGAGTACGAAACATGAATTGGCCTGTCTCTTGCATACATATGGAAAAGTCTTTAAGAAACAATCAAGGTTGCCTCCTCCTTGAGCTTAAGACCACTTTATTCCATTGCTAAAAGGCTCAAATCCCATTAAAGTAAGGCCTTATCAATATCCACATAGTCAAAAATAGCAAATTGAGACTATGGTCGAAAAGATGTTAGAGGAGGGCATTCGTCAGTCGAGTAAAAGTCCCTTCTCATCCCCTATTATTCTTGTAAAAAAGAAAGATAGTTCTTAGAGATTTTGTACTGACTATAAAGCTTTAAAGGCTATCACTATCAAGGATAGTTTTCTTATTCCTATTGTGGATGAATTAATTGATGAGTTGCATGGAGATGTATTCTTATCTAAATTGGATTTAAGATTTGGATATGACCAAATTATTGTATCTTAAGGATAGAGCCAAAGCTATCTTTAGGATCCACCAAGGTCATTATGAGTGGTTAGTAATGTCATTTGGTCTCACAAATACACTAGTGACTTTTCAAAGTCTAATGAATTAGATCTTTAAAGGATTACTCAGAAAATTTGTTTTAGTGTTCTTTGATGATATATTAGTTTGTAGCCCAAGTTAGAGTGTCCACCTTCAATACTTGGCATATTGCAAATTTTGTAGAAGGAAAAGCTATTTGCCAAGCTAAGCAATTGCTCTTTTGGCAAAAAGGAGATTGATTATTTAGGTCACACTATCATAGGTTTAGGTGTAGCCATGAAGCTGAAACTTGCCAATCTAAAATAAGTCAGCGGTTTTTTGAGGTTTACATGATATTATAAGGGGTTTGTCAAAGGTTATCCCTTTGTTTGATTTGCTTAAAAAGGATGCATTTTCTTGGACTATAACTAAAGAAGAACCATTCAACAACATTAAAATAAATGACAACTGCTCCTATATTGGCTCTTCCTAAGTTCCAAATACCTTTTACCCTAGAAATCAATGCATTAGGACTAGGTATAGGTGTTGTATTGCTACAAA
Organism: Pterocarpus santalinus; assembly: GCA_031439595.1. NCBI lineage: Eukaryota > Viridiplantae > Streptophyta > Magnoliopsida > Fabales > Fabaceae > Pterocarpus > Pterocarpus santalinus. Next base: position 19,244,345 of record CM062532.1, on the reverse strand, counting down.
ATGGATATCCAATTGCCTACTTCTTCAAGAAGCTCTCTCCAAGGTTATAGAAGTAGTCGGCATATACTAAAGAATTATGTGCTATTACCCAAGCAATTGCCAAATTTAAGCAGTTTTTGTTAAGACACAAATTTGTCATCAAGATTGACTAAAGAATCTTAAAAGATTGTTAGATCAGTTACTGAATATCCCAGAACAGCAGCAATGAATTCACAAGTTCCTAGGTTAGGACTTTATTATCTAGCATAAGCTAGGGAAAGAAAACATCATAGGTAATGCTTTGTCTTGAAGTCTACACATGGCATAGTCAGAACCCTTTCAAATGTGGTTATTGTAGTTGAAAATATCAATTTAGAATGATGCTAAGCTTAAAGAGATTTGTAAATAATGCACAACACATGAAATATAGGATACCAAGTTCACTGTCAAACAAGGCTTGCTATATTGGAAGGGCAGATTAGTTATTCCTGATAACAAGGACCCGAAGAAATAAATTTTGTACGAATTCCATAATTCCTGCTCTGGTGGTCACTTAGAAATTGCTAGTATTTTCACAATTCTACTGGCTACACATGCATTGTGACACCGAGGAATGTGTACAACAATGCACAATTTGTCAACAAGCTACGTATGAAACTTCACTTTCAGCAAGTTTGTTACAATCTCTACCAATTCCAAATCAATTCTCAGAAGATGCTGCCATGGACTTCATCACTAATTTACCAGTATCTCATGGTTACTCCATAACCATGGTTGTTGTTGATCTTTTGTCCAAGTTTTCCCATTTCATTTTATTAATATCTAACTTCAGTAGCAAATAAGTAGTTGAAGCATTTGTGAACAACATTATCAAGTTATATGGGATTCCCAAGTCCATTGTTTGAGATCGGGACAAGGTCTTTATTATTAGTTTCCGACAACAACTTTTTAAGACTTAAGGCACAACATTAGCCATGAGTTATTTTACTATCCACAAATAGATAGCCAAAGTGAAGTTTTGAATAAAACTTTAGAGATGTACTTAAGGTGCTTCTTGTAAGCTCCAATGCCCTTCAGAAATTGTCCCAAGGTTTAAAACTTTCTGAGCTTTAAGATTTTGATGAGCACCAAAATCAAGCTTAAAGTAGATCCTTTGTTAGTAAATGATTTGTTACTATAAAATGATTTGTTTCACTTCACTAAGTTATTAAATCTGTGAGCAATTAATTATTCTAGCTGATCAAGCCTTCTTGTACTAAAAGTAGCTTATATTTCTAACCAAATTATTTTTGCATTCTAAGTCTAAGACTTGAGAAAATTTGTTACACAAAATTTTTTAGGTTTAAGAGAAATTTGAAGCATGATTCAACCCCCCTTCTTATGCTACTCTCATTAACACTTCTCTTAGGTGAATTCTAAGTGATGGTATCAACACCTTCCATATGTCCAATTTGGATATAACACATTCGTATAGCAAAGCATTAGGATGTCACCATTCAAAGCTTTGTATAGGAGAGAACCACCTACTATGACTAGATATGAGCCAAGCCCCAATGATATGCATCAGTTAAGGATACTTTACAACAGGGAGATAATCTTTTGTAGATACTGAAGCAAAATTTGGCAAAGTCTCAGAACTATATAAAGGTGCAAGCTAATAGAAAGAGAAGAGACATCCAATTTCAAGTAGGAGACTTGGTATTAGTCAAACTTCAACACTATCGCCAACAATAAGTGGCGCTCAGAATGAACCAAAAACTTAGCATGCAATACTTTGGTCTTTTCAAGATTGCAAAGAAGATTGGCTTAGTAGCATATTGACAGCAGTTGCCAGACTCAACTCAAATACATCATGTATTTCATGTTTCTCTCCTCAAGAAATTCAGAGGTGATTTGATTGCCCCTTACTTGCCATTGCCTTTGGTCACAATAGATTAGTGTCCAATCTTGGAACCTTATCAGGCACTAGCTTATCGAACACTCTCAGGGATGCAGTTAAAATTTCACAAGTGCTCATTCAATGGGAGAACACTAATTATGATGAAGCTAATTGGGAGAATGTTGTTGATATTAGGAAGGCTTACCCCTGCTTTAACCTTAAGGACAAGGTCGATTTCATAAGGGAAGGAATTGTAACAAATAAGTAAATGAAGGCTAATGAGGATAAGGATATGGAGGACTTTCTATAGCATGGCAATGAGCTGAAGAAGGAGTTAATTACAAAGGGTGAACAGATATCACATGATATGGGAAATGAGGCAACAATGAAAAGCATTTGATTTCACAATCCAAATAAGAAGTTGGAGGACTACATGCTTGGGGGAATCTAAGCAATGGGTATGACCTCTCCCTCTGCTTTCTCTCTGAAATTCTCAACCTCGATATTCTCTTCCCTTTTTGATTATGAGACTCTCTCATTCCTTTCTCAAGTATCACTTCATTCAATGGAATAGTGGCTTCACATCTCACCTTGAGTAGCATTACTTTTGTTATTGAATTTATATTTCCCTATGGAGTTATCTATCCACTTCATCATACACTTGGAACCTTGTTATTGTTATTTGTTTCATAGTTATTCAGTTTCAATATAATTACTACACATTTCCTATCACTTCAATCATAAAAACTATAAATTAGCCAAGACAAAATAATAGAAGTTAGAATTTCTATAATTAGTTCCATCTTCAAGCAGAAAGCTTCTCTATGCATATAGAAAACAAGAAAGCCAAACTTTCTATGATATTCAACAGGTTGAATGTAATCAAAGTGCACATTAAACGTAATAAAAAAAGTTAGTCGCATTTCTGGCATACCATTTCTATTATTGTGGATTAAGTGATATTACTATTAAGCTATGAAGAAATAAAATAATTCTGTTTGTTTTGCAATTTTTTTTTATTGTTTGAAGACCAGCCTGAATACAAAATATTCAGGAGAGAAAGAAAATAAGGGCCGATTTGGAATTGTCTTTAGCTTTTAGTTTTCTAAAATAGTTTTTAAAAGTAAGTTTAAATTCAATTTTTAAAAATAAAACAATAATAAAATCTGTTTGGCAACAATACTTTGAAAATAGTTTTTAAATGATAAAAAACCAAAAAACTGTTGGAATAGTTATTTTTTAAAATATTTTTTTAAATATAATGAAACATAAGAACTTGTTTGCCAATTTTTTTTTTTAAAGTAGAAATAGATATAATATAGACGTGTTATTATAAATAATATAATCTAACGTAATATCAAATTTGATACATAATACTTTCATAAAATCTCAATAAATGAAGTTTTTATATAACTCGGTGCATTTTGGTATCCGCAAATCTATTTACAAATTATACATTATTTTCTTGTTGCCACATTTAATTTGCAATTTAGTCATGATATCTTTTTCATTTTCTTTGCAACATCATCAATTAACCAAAAATCACACAGCCATCAGACATTTTCCTTCCTTCAAGATAGAACTACAAATACAATTTTCCTTCCTTTGAGTTAAGGAAACTTCTAAATGAACTTAGTTAATCTAAATGATTACATTCTCTAATGAATCATTTTGGCTATGTCGGGTTTATTTATTCACATGTGCTCACTAGCTAACTAAGTGCACATTTAGTTTTGATTATCCTATCCTATCTATTGCTATGAAAAAGGATTTCACCGTAATGGATTTGATTATGTGACATCATGAGGCAAATTTGGTTTCTCCTCTAGAATTCATCCACTTCCATTGCCCAATTATAAACGACCATTGATGCTTATTGGAGAAGTTTAATTAAAAACTTCCTTGAGAGGTTATTCGTCCCATTTCTTTTTAATTTGAGAAGTTTCATAACAAATTTTCATAAAAAGCTATATCTATATGTAGCTTTCAATATTTGGTTCTTTTATTTCCTTTTACTCTTATATTCATCTTCATGATGTTGTTATTTTATTTTATGCTAATAGTACTCTTCCCATTTTGTTGCAGTGTTCTTTGAGTAATTGAACTCTTCATTCTGGTTAAAAATCCTGTTAATTGTCATGCGTCAAGCATCAATTTTATTTTCTAGAAATATTTTTTCTTCCAATCATCATCGTGATAATCCTCATTTTTTTTTTTTTACATGGCTTACTTAGCTCATTTTGTTGCTTACTCCAATATGTTACTTATAGGTTGTTTTTCACGTAAATATATGTTCTATATTTAACAAGAGAACTGATAGAAGGACGCATACTGAAAAGTGAGAAAAACGACAAAAATACTTAGATGATAGATCCTACATAATCATTGCTACTTTTATTCAATTTTTTTTTTTATTCAGAAACTTACCAAGGCATGCGCTGTTTGCACTGAAAAATTTTGTATAAAAAAATTTATTAGCGTGAACAATGCACACGCTAATAAGTTTTGTAAAAAAAAAATTCTTACCAATGTGTTTTGTAAAAAAAAAAAAGGCTCACCAGTATGTGCATGCAGATAAGTAGATACAAAACTTACTAGCGTGTGCACTGTTTACATTAGTAAGTTTTGTTAAAAAAAAAAAACTTACACACGTGTTTTGTAGTATAAACAATACACACGCGAGTAAGTTTTGTTAATAAAAACAAGTTATCAGTGTGTTTTGTAATGTGAACAATGTAAACACTGATAAGTTTTGTGTAATATATACAAAACTTACTAGTATTTATACTATTTATACTGGTAAGCTTCTGAATAAAAAAAAAGATTGAATAAAAGTAGTAATACTTATGTGGGGCCCATCATCCAAGCATTTTTGTCATTTTCTTCTTCTTTCCCGTATACGTCGTGTAGTACGTCACAAAAAGTGCATCCCCCAAATATTTTTCATTTAACAAGGTATGTGCTAGCAATAATGTATGCGCTTCGAGTTAAAAATAAAGTATGTATAGATGATGAAAACATAAAAATTGTAGTTTAAGGTGATACTAATTATATATTACATAGGTAATACAAATATATAAACTATATAAATGATATTAATATACATTATAATTATTAACCATTAAAATAAAATTTAAAATTAAATATTTGAACTTTAAAATTTATATAACACATTGTAAAAATATATCAATTTAGTTTTTAATTAACAATTTAAATTATTATTAATTAGTTTTTTAATCTTATAACACTCAAATTATAGATTTTTTTTAGTGAATATCAAATTTTAGATCTATATCATATATCTATATCTGTAAAATGGGAGTGGCAATTGTCTATTGTCAGTTCTCATTTATTGCTTCTACTTATGATATTCCTAAAGTGCATTTTATTAAAAACTTGCGTTAAATTTATAGTATATCATCATTCTCATATTTTAAGTTTATATCTAATACTTATACTAATTAATATTAAATATAAAAATTAAATGCTTAAATTATTAACTTAAAACAAAAATTTAACATATTTTTATTGTATAATTCAACTGAATAATTAGATTACTAAATTTGACAATGGAAATTTTTATAAGTTAATAAATTGTATAGTTATTTTTATAATAATTAATTTTTATTAACTATAATAAATTTAATTTATATACTTATATTAGTCAACTTAAATTTAGCAACGGACATATTTTTATAGTATAAATTAATGTTAATTATTTGATTAGATGCATTTAAAAAATTGATTTTTTTAAATTAGACACACATACTCATCATAATAATATTACATGATTGGTAAATTTTGCATTTAACATAAAGTTAATTTAACGTTAATTCGAACTTATGTGTGTGTGTGTGTGCGCGCGCATATGTTTCGTGCCCAAATATGTGCATGATAAGTAGCTTGATAGCTATTTGCTGGCAAACTATTATGATATCTCTTTAGAAACTTAAATTAAATTAATTCATATTTCGGATTTACGTAAGCTCATGCACACCTGAAATTTAAAAGGGTATTAGGTAGTACTTAGCTTCCAACTTTGAATTAAAATCCCACCATATCGTGACTATGAAGATTTTCATTTTAAATTTGTTAACTATAATAAAAATTAACTTAAACTAAGTTGACTAATATAACTTAAATTTATTATAGTTAATAAAAATTAACTTTAAATTAATAGATTTATACTATAAAAATATGTCCACTAATATAATTCAGTTGAATAATTAGATTAATAACTTAATTTTTATATTAAGTTAGAAATTTAATTATTGTTAATTTTTTATTTTTCATATTTATTAATAAGTTTATAATATAGGAGCGGCAATACTACAAATTCAAAACAAGTTTTTAATTAAGGACAACTTAGGAACGCCACAAGTAAAAATAATAAATAAGTAATAGCAATAGACAATTGAGAGTGACAATAGTGACTCCCCTATAAGATTAGAAATTTGAATGTTTAATGTGCAATAGTATTTTTTTTATTAACAAAAATACTATAGATTTAATAACTTGAAAAGTAAGGGATGAAAAATTTTATAATTCTTTAAAACATTCATAGATTAAAATTTTATAAAATCCTTAAATAACCTAAAGAATTTTAGTGATAAAAAAAGTACCTACTTTATAATTGTTATCAATTTATGTATAATTTTAATCTTATAGTAAATATAATATATTTTTTAACTTTGATAAGAAAATGTAAAGAATTTAAATTATGATAACTTTTTAAAAAAATTTAGAATCTAATTTTATACCGATACAACTATATCTATTAGATCACATACTTTACACTTTAATAAGCAACATTATTTACTTTTGTATTAATAAAAATACAATAAGTTTAATGGCTTAAAGAAATAGTGAATGCAAAATTTTAGAAGGTTTTTACTACTACAATTTTTTATTAAAATCTTATTTAATACAATAATGCCCACATAACATGCGAAATTAATCATAAGATAGTTTACCATAAATGTTGACACCTCAAATGAGTTCTATTAAACATATACATTGTATATATAATATTAAGCATTTACATTAGATGGATGGTGCTTTGCCTACCAAACTTATTCCTTTAAACTTATAAAAATGCTACAAAACAAACATTTTTTTTTTCGTGACTAAACAAACAAATACTATGGTTCATACATGATCAAACTTTTCTTCATAATTATTTATAAAAATGATACACATTTATTACTCCAATAATTTATGTTCAATATTAAACTTCAATAATCTGTTTTCAAGCAAATTCAATTTGGCAATTTAAATTGATAATTTCATGTGCAAAACATAGGTAAATACGCTAGTTTAGGTGAAAAATCACATTTTTTGAGATAGAAGAAGAAAAAAAAGGGGGGAGGCTCTCGCAAAAATTTTGATTATAGATAATTCTGAACACAAAATAAATTGTAAATGTACAATAACTAATTGACAATATAACCATATTAACCATTGGAAAATCAGAATTAGTAGAAGTACATACATTCACTATCCACCATATATCATTCCAAGTCTCCTTTAAACATGCTCTACAGCCTTAAACTACAGATATGACCTAAAGCTCATTCATTACCAGACAGCAAGCATTTACCATTGAAATACAAAAAGAAATCAGACAAGTCCCAACCAGTAGACACGTTCATCTTTGAGCAAAATCTGTCTTTTCCAATTTTGGCTCCGACGGTGACAGGCCTGTAGTGCACATCCCACAAGCAAATTACACAATGAAACATATATAGAACTAGTACTGAACTCTGACTTGGGCATGAGATAAGATACAAACTCAAGATATGCTGCTCTAGTGCATACAGGAAAAATAATTCAAAGTACAATATCAACTTCCTAATCCAAACTTCAAATTGAAAAAAAAAAAAATAATCTAAAACAAAAAGCCAAAACCGAGAATTAAATAACATTAACAAAACAAACCATGTTAATAAGAGGGAGGAAAAAACTGTACAAAATGGCTTGCAACATTTCGAAAGGCAATAGTTTATGAAAGCTTGCCAAAGAGAGAACTCTTTTTTTTTTTTTGCAGCCAACCCTTAAGAGTGCAAAGTGTTATGTGGCTCCATATCCTCACTTCAAAACAATCTAATATTATCCGCTTGGTAGATTTTGTTTTAAAGAGAGAATTTTGGTTGAAGATAGATTTGAAACTTCAACCATCGCTCATAAGAGTGCCTATGGCCTCAAGTTGCACCTCACTTGCAAGCACCGCCCGGGACTAGCCTCTCTGTTTAAGCAACATGTTTATATTATTTTCTTATGAAGTTCTGCCTACAAAAACGCCACTCCCTGTATTGTATCAAAGTGCATCAAGTTTGTGAATGAGAATGAATTCCTCTTCCTCCATTAGCGTTGCATCTATTATGTGAGTGCTTCTTTGTGAGAGTATGAGAGGGAATATCATTGTGTTGATATGTGTGTGAGAGATCCTGGGGGTGATTTATGTATACGTGATATCACTATCTAGAAGGGGAAAAGAAATCATTAGATCGCAAGCATTAGTTTAGAGTAAAATCAGTGAGAACAAATCATACTCTGCACAAGCAGACACAACATAAATTTTCTGTGCTATATATCCAGTTTTGCAGCCGTTCATATTATTCATTAGGGATGATTGGATAGTTTTTCAACAGCAGCACTGCCACTGACATACTGATCTAATCATCTATGACTTATATGTCTCAGTAGTCACTCAAATTGATAAACACTCAAAAATAGGAGAAAAGAACAAAAATTGCAGGCTCACACAATCATTCGACCCACATATCGTTATTTATTATTTAATTCAACTAAAAGCCATATCCGTTCATACAATCATTCCATCTTCACAATCATCTCTTCCTTTTTCCATTTTTATCATAGAACAAAGTAGCATTATTATTCCACAAGGAATAGAATTAGACAAAAAGCACTAACAGAAGAAGCACGAAGAGGGCTCATCCATATAGATATAGGAACAACTCCAATTTGGCAAGCACATAACACAACCAAAGGGGGAGCATAACAGAGTCCAGAACAAGAGTCAAAGCATCAAAAGATAATTACAAGACACCAAAAATAAAACAAAACAGAACCCCTATGATCTATAAGTGCAGGCCCACTCTAAAAACCAGATTCATCTTATTCTGAAACAATACAGGCATACAGTAGGAAATTAGCAAAAACCACTAAAATTTTTTTTTTCTAATTCTTTTCCCCCTACTCTAAAAAATTTCTAAGGATGATTAGATTGATTTTGTAGCAGTAATATGACAGTTTAACAGTAGATCGAAATTAAAAATTTGATACCTCTTCTAATTCTCCTGAGTAGCCCTTGGCTGATTGAGAATTGCTGTGTGAGGCTCCATGCGCTGCTAAAGCAAAGCACGCATATTATCAATGGCATCTTGAAATTCATTTGACATTTCCCTTCCAAGGGCCAAGGTTGCATTAGTGTTAGCACCAGTAGTCAGCGTAGCAAGCTGCAGCTGAGCAGCATCAATCTCGCTAGCTACTTCCTGCTGTACGCCATTCACCTTCTCCTCCATACGCTCCTTAGCAGTAGACACATCTTGCACAAATCCCTCATATGCCTGAATCCTTGTATCAACTAATCTTTTTTCAGCATCAGCTATGAGCTTTCTACACTCTTCCTGCCCTCTTATGACATCTTCTGCAACAGAGAGTTTGCCATCAATCGCTGCCTCAATAAGGGCTCGCCATTTGACAATGTCAGCCACAATATTCCTTGTGGCATCCATGCCAATAACGGTGCGCTGCATCCGAGCCTGTTCTATATTAAGCATATTATTCTGAGGTGAAGGCTGAGGCTGAGATGAATGCTGGGGATGAGACTGTGAAGGCTGAGATGAATGCTGGGGTTGAAGCTGAGGCTGAGATGAATGTTGAGGTGAAGGCAGCGGAGACTACTGAGGAGACTGCTGAGGAGACTTCGCCGCCTTCACCTCAGCATTAATCTCAGCCTCAGCTTCAACCCCAGCATTCATCTCAGCCTTCACAGCCTCATCCCCAGCATTCATCTCAGCCTCAGCCTTCACCTCAGAATAATATGCTTAATATAGAACAGGCTTGGATGCAGCGCACCGTCATTGGCATGGATGCCACAAGGAATATTGTGGCTGACATTGTCAAATGGCGAGCCCTTATTGAGGCAGCGATTGATGGCAAACTCTCTGCTGCAGAAGATGTCATAAGAGGGGAGGAAGAGTGTAGAAAGCTCATAGCTGATGCTGAAAAAAGATTAGTTGATACAAGGATTCAGGCATATGAGGGTTTTGTGCAAGATGTGTCTACTGCTAAGGAGCGTATGGAGGAGAAGGTGAATGGCGTACAGCAGGAAGTAGCTAGCGAGATTAATGCTGCTCAGCTGCAGCTTACTACGCTGACTACTGGTGCTAACACTAATGCAACCTTGGCCCTTGGAAGGGAAATGTCAAATGAATTTCAAGATGCCATTGATAATATGCGTGCTTTGCTTCAGCAGCGCATGGAGCCTCACATAGCAATTCTCAATCAGCCAAGGGCTGCTCAGGAGAATTAGAAGAGGTATCAAATTTTTAATTTCAATCTACTGTTAAACTGTCATATTACTGCTACAAAATCAATCTAATCATCCTTAGAAATTTTTTAGAGTAGGGGGAAAAGAATTAAGAAAAAAAAAATTTTAGTGGCTTTTGCTAATTTCCTACTGTATGCATGTATTGTTTCAGAATAAGATGAATCTGGTTTTTAGAGTGGGCCTGCACTTATAGATCATAGGGGTTTTTATTTTTGGTGTCTTGTAATTATCTTTTGATGCTTTGACTCTTGTTCTGGAGTCTGTTATGCTCCCCCTTTGAGGAGACTGCTGAGGAGACTCCTGAGGAGACTGCCGACACCCTCCTGCTTCTCCTTCTCCTTTTCCTTTTCCTCTTCCTTTTCCTCCTGTTCCTCTTCTCATGGTGCTTTAAGTAAACTACAACAAAAATAGTTCATAGTTTCACATTAAACAAAATAACATTAAGTATAAAATACATGAACAAAAATAGTTTTCCAAGACTGATTAATCCCAAATCAGTTAGTAAAACTCATAAGACAAGTAAAACTAAAAACTCATAAGATAGAGAATGAAGATGGAACTGTATTATTGCTAACTCAATCTCATTGCGTATACAGGTTACAATGTGTATAGAAGATACATTTGAAAAACCAATTTGAAAATTGATTCAACAGAATAGCAAATAAGGAGGAACAAATAATATAATAGATAACAAGGTTGTTGTAGAAGATTAAGTCTCAGAGTTGGTTAGGACTCCACTACAATGTAACGTGCTCGGCCCAAGCACAATGGCCAAGATTGGATGGATTAAAAGGAAAAGGGAAAGCTAATGCGGGGGTCATGGAGAATGTGGTATGAAACTATTCTCTCTCCCTGATATTTCTCTTCTTTCCCTCTACACCCTTCTTGAACCCCCTTTCTAATTCTTACTGTCAGCACCATAAACTCTGTTCCCTAATTACTCTTTAGATCATAATTTGTATATATTACATCCTATATAAGACAGGCTCTGAAAAACAAACCTGCTTCAGTGCCCAGAAGGGATGGCGGGGTAGGCAGCAACAGGAAGAGAGGGTGTCAGGGAGTTTTTCTGTTTTGGTTAGAGAGAGTTGGGGAATTTGCATATATATATACATGAATTGGTCGCGAGGTTTTTTTCACTTTTCAATGTGGGGCCTAGTTTAATGGTAGGGATGGAAGACTTAAGGTGATTGGCGGTGATAATATTGAAGGACTTTTGATTTCTCCTAAGCAATTGCCTTACAAACACTTGGAGATAGGTGGCATCTTCACTTCTCATATTTATATACAGTTACATCTTGTTGCGTTCTTTATGATGCGAAATTGTCTCAATGTTAGCTTTCTAAGCTTATGATAATTGTTCCTAAAATTAGTAGCATATTGATGCTTGGATTCTTTTGGCACTTGCAGTTCCTACGAAACCAGGGCCATTTAGTTGGCGTCTTAAATGACAATGAAATCTAGGTAAATTTCTTTGCCTAGAATTCATTTTCCGTTTATGTTAATACAACTTTCTAATTGAAGACACTGCTGAGCAATTAAAGATTGAAAAACTTCCACACCATTTGCTGCTTCTCCTGCTCTCTTTCCCCCAAATGGCCTATATATTTTGGTTTTCTTGAGCTCTTAGCTTCTGTCTATATTTGATATCTCTGTGTTGTGTCATTGATTCTTGGCTTCATTTTTTCTTTGATTGATATGATATGAGTAAGGTGATTGACTTAGATTTCCATGCTCACTATAGGTTTAATGGTTCAGAATGTATGCTGAGCAGAGCACATTTAATTATTCTTTTTTCTTTTTGACAATTTTTGCAGGTCTGGAGTCTTGAGAGCCGAGGCCTTGTTTGTTCTTACAATGGGAGTCCGACATTACTGCTTTCTCTGTAATTAGTGGCTCACATTTCATGTATGTAAGAGAAATATTGAAATTCAGTACAACTGTGTATGTTTCTTCTTGTAGGTAGTAGCTAACTGCATTTGATTATGATTAATAACATTACTACGTTATTATAATGTGAAGTTATGTTGGAGATGAGGATGGATCGTTTTCTGTGGTGAAGTTTGAAGCTGAGGAAGGACAACTATTGAAGTCATCATATCATTTGTCTGCAAAATTTCTGAGGGATAGTTTCTTTGTGTCATTTGTTCGATAACTAATATACATATATTGCATTCCTTGAGGTCAGAAATTCATTCTGCGAAACTTTCTTTTTGATTAATGTTAGTCATAAACTCTCAAATATACTCTTATTTTCTACTTGGAGATTATTTTAAGCTTCTCTGATGAAGGAAATACATAAGCACTATTGTAAATAATGTTGAGTTCTGGTACATGCTGTGTGACAACTTTGTCCAATGTCTTTAGATGGTCTATGCCATTTTTATTTGTTTTTCTTTGCTTTGAGACTTGCTAATTGCCATTTTTTTCTTCCCTCTGATAGACGCTGCTGGGCCTTTAGAGCCAGATCCCAGTGATCAACCAATTGTTGGAATTCTTTTGCAATACAACCTTCTTCTTCTAGGAGTAGGCAAGATACAAGTAGTTTGTATAGCTTTTTTTCTTTTTCTTTTTCTTTTTTTCCAAAAATAAAGGGGTTGTATAGCTATTTAGCTTTGCTTCTCTGCGTCAGTTTCAAAATTGCAATTCCGACTAAACAGCTACTTATTGAGATTTACCTAAGCAATGCCAATTGAAGAGTATAACTTTTTTTTTTTTTTTTTTTCGTGAAAGTCATATTTCCAATTATCACTTGCTAGTTTAATGTAATAACTAAGTAAGGAATACATAAATCGTAATGCGCTATCCTGTCAGACCCCGTGAAGTTTCAAGTCTGGACCCTAGGCCTCCTTGGAGGGCTATATCATTGGGACATTTTCATGGGATCAAAAGTTCCGGTAATTACTCCTTAGATATCAAAGAATTGAAGAGCGATTTTTAATGAATTTTTGGAAGTTATTAACTCTTTCGTTTTCAAGCTTGAAGTTTAAGAAAATGCAAGTTTTCGGAAATTTGTACTAAAATCCAAAAGTTGGATTTTGATTCTAAAGGAGTTTGATTTTTCCAATATTTTTATTGGATTCAAATGGTGGATATTCTCTTACTTATATTTATATTTTAAAGTTAATGGAGAATATGATGATATTTGAAAAGTGTAGATGAAGAGAAAAAAAAAAAAAAAAGAAGGGACTAGGCGCCTAGGTGCCCAAGGCCAGTGCCTAGGCGTTGGCTGCACTGCTGAATGATTTTTCCTTCAGGAGGGTGGGCACCTAGGCGACTAGGTTGCGGCGCCCAAGCGCCCACTGGACGGAAATAAAGGATGGGTCTCGACCCTTTTCCCTCATTTCCACCATGTGTCTCTCTCTCTCTTCCTTCTCTCTCATTCTTCTCTTCCCCTACATGATTTCCATCAACACTTTACCATTTTTCACTTAATCCACCGTCAAATTCATTTTCTTCCATCATCATCCTCTTCATACCTTGGCTTGGTTCTCCCTTATAGCTCTCTCTCTCTCCTTTCTTTTAGTGAGAGAAATGAAGTGGCATGGAGACCTATGTCCCCCATCAAATTTCTTCTTTCTTTTGCAGCTCAAGGTAATTCTCTAAGCTAAAATCTATTCTTCTATTTTATGGGTAGGGAAGAATTTTCTTGGAGGATTAAGTTTAAGGTTGAGGTTTGGGAACCTAAGGTTCCAAATTGGGGATTTTGTACCTTGGGAGGTAATTTAAGTTAATCCTTAGCTTTAGAAACTAATTGGTGCTTGAAGTGTGTTCTTTATGATGTTAAATACTCTCCAGAATCTCTTGGTGGCTCTGAGATTTCGTAGAGTTTGGGCTCCTTTCCTTCCAAACTTGATTTGTGAGTGCTAGTATATCTATAGCTTGTTCTTATTCTTAATTTCCTAGCTACATGCCTAAAATGTAATTTAGTGAAGCTTATGAAAGAATTGAATTAATATGTTATACTGCGTATTTACAGGACTCTTGACATAATCATGTTAGTTATGTGTGTGTATATATATGTTTAAGCATAGAAGTATGAGACAAGCTCTTATAGAAGCTAATTTATGGTATTTAAATAATATAAAGTTTCAAGTTATTAGAAATTGTTATGTTCATAAAGTCAATGTTCTGAGCTATTTACTTGAAAGAACAGTCACATTTCGATAAATTGAGAAAGAGCTCTAGATATTTTAAGTTGAAAGTCCTATACTTTGAAACTATATTTGATAATATAGTTATTTTGAATATTTGGTGAATTTTGATAACTATGTTTGCTAAGAATACGCAAGATTCTTGAATCTTATTATGCATTTAAAGTTATGAGCAAGAAACTATATGATTTGAAATAAAGAAAAGGGTTATTGTCAAGGAGTTAGAAAGGAAATCTGTTTTCATTTCAAGGACTCACATGAGGCATAGCAAATACCCAGTAAGTGTGAGTGCTTTCTAAGGGGAGAAACTATAACAGAATTATTTGCTAATGACAGCAGCATTAGCCTTGGTGCACCTTGTATAACCCAGTTAGCAGGGTGATTGCTAGCCCGGTATGTTGGCCAACATGTCCGGTCGATATAGTCATGCATAGGTGTGAGATCAGTTATTGCTGGGCAAACCCAGTTAGGCAGTTATTTTCTGAAATAGAATCCTCTCCTAAGTTTTTCATGAGATTGAACAAGTATTTATTTTCTATGTTTTGAGAAAGTATTTCTATATTATGCATTTATGTTTAAGATCCTTATTTACTAGTTTTAGTTGAAATTGAAATTTAAGGAAATTCCTTGAAGTTATCATGTGTTTGAAGTCATGAACAAGGATACATATGAGTTGATATAATGAGGTTTATGTTTAGTTGAACTGAAAGGTGCTCTAATGAGCCATAGAGAGATTTTAAAAATAGATTAAATATCAGATATGCCTTACCAGAAGTTTTTGTAGTAAGTTTACTACATAGACAAAGTATTTTACTTGAGAAACCACATATGAGTTTTTGAAAACGTTTATAAATTATACATTACTAAAATTGTATGTTTAGGCTTATTCCACTCTTGTTATAGATATATTGTCCATCACTGAGTTTGTATGACTCACCCTTTCTTCCTTTCCATGTTTTTAGATAGGTGCCAGCTGATATAGCATTCATTTATGCATTATTCTAGTGTTATTCCTAGCTTGTTTACATTATAATTGTGCTTTAATTGATGCAAATAAATGGGTTTGATGACATTGACCTTCATTGAGAACTTGTAAAAAAATGTGTGCTAATTTTCGGATTTCATACTTATTTTGACCTTTCTATCTTCTGCAGCCCATATCTTGAGCTACAAATATCAGAATTAAGCAATCTTTAGCTCGTTGGAAAGATAACGAAAAATCCTACAACTTTGCTGAAGACCTCAAGACCGAAATCTTTCAGATTCTGGATGTAATTTTCATTGCAAAGAGGCTGTAGTAAACGGGCCCAAAAATTGAGTCTTTCTTGGACCTATTTGTTTCAGACGGGCTTGGCCCTCTTTTGGGAGGTTTTTAGTTTTCTGAAAACACTATTAGAGGGAGAGGGACAAGGAGAGAGAGGAGGAATTTTGAGGAGTTTAGTTTTGATTAGAAAAAAAAAACAACTTGAAAATCATTATTGTTTTTTCGGTTTTGGGATTTTGATTTTGGCTGGACGTTTCTGTTTTGTTTTGTCAATGGAGATGGAAGGCTAAATTTTTCTTTCAGCTTAGGAGATTCAGCACTCAACACACAAATTCTGAGGTTTAGTTGTTAACTGGATTCAATTTCAGTTTCTGTTCTTTTCATCTCTCTACAATTCTGATTTTTCGTTTTGTCTCTCAAACATTGATCAATGCTTGATGAAGCTATTCTGATGAGAATAGAATTCCTTGTTTCAGAATTGAACCTAGTTAGATTCGGATTGATTAATTCGAATTGGATTAGATTAAAATAGAGGCTAATCTCAGATTTGGGATAGGTTAAAATTGAAATAAAAACTTGAAGATCTTCTCGGTTTTATTTTGAAATTAACATAATGGAACTGAATGCAAAATGTTTCTTGTGAACCTATGGCGAATTCTAATTGATGTGGATGAATTTCCTAAGTTGATCCTTAATCAAGTGATTTTTTTATTTCTACAACTGTCTTTAATTCAATTAGTTTCCTGAATTCTTGTTAATGAAACCCCCCCACCTTGGTTATCCTAATGTATTCACGAAACTTAGAGTAATTCGTTGGGAAACGATCTAGGTTTGCACCTATTACTACATTCTTTTGTTAAAAACCTAGTCTATTTGAGCGCATTGCGACAGTGCGCATCACCAGCTCGTCCTCGGGTTTCTACGGCTAGTTATAAGTGTTGGATTCTCATACACTTCTTCGTGTGGGGTTTCAGATGCCTTTTTATTTTTTGTATTTGAGTAAAATTGGTAGAACCTCTAGTAATGCTCAAATAACCAACAGGCAGGGTTTGTAACATCCTAATAGTCTCATACTATGCTTAAGTCATATTATAAAATTACTAATTGTTACTTTTGCTCGTGAAACTAACATTACCATTTTTGAAAATACTTTTATATGAAAATAGGGGTGAATTTTTTTTGAACAATAACGAATAAATTGTTTCGAAAACCAAGAGTCATGAGTGCATCGTGAACGTATAATACAAACATCGCTATCTCATACATATAGTGCAAGTAAAGTAAATAGAGGCAACAAGCAAAACAAATATCTTAGGTAAACATAAAATTTATTCCATAGCCATCACAGTTAGTAATAATAATAGTAATGCTAAAAGTTATACATAAAGATAGTGACGGGTCCGATATCTATTGTTGGCCCTACAAAACAAATATAACTGAATACAGGGAAAGGAAAATACATCTGAAATCCCATCACCCATGCATGCTCGGGAAAATGATAACCCTACAACCACAACCAAAAGGGCTATTCTCGTGTTTGGCTCCACATGCAATCACCACATCACTCATCAGGTGGGGGAAAACCATTTTCGAAGCCACCATGCCCGACGTTGGCATCCTCTGAAGATGACACGGAAACATAGGAGTGAGAAATACTAGATTTCTTAGTAGGATCGTGACTAGAAAAACATTGTGTCATCATCATCGTTCCAGCCACTTCGGGTTTAATATAATATAGTGGACAGATATAGGTTCAATTTTAATAATTTTTGAAAATATAAATCTCGAAACTAATTGCTTTTACATTTATCATCATTATAACATCATGAATAACCATATATGCGAAAGCATAGAACAAACATTCATAATGGCATACATAGGCATACATGCTAACATGTGAAATAATCATTTATAATAAATATGAGAAATATAGGAACATACATGAGTTTGCAACCTATCATCTTAACCATGGTCCTACTTTGACTTTCATTTTTAACACGTGCTTAATATTCTTTTACCTTTCATTTGAAATATACTGCTTTTGGATATGAGTTCATTTCGTGATTGTCGTTACGCAGTACTAACCAAATCAGAATAAGCCGATATTGGTTACCTTTAAGTTGGAGGGTCCTCCATGTCACTCTTACCTCCCCCATAGAGGTTTATTATGGATTATCGTCTCTCACTTTCCAGAAGTGATCGAGGGGTCATGTCCCATTTTTTTGTTACTTATCATTATATTTTACATGCATAATACTTCTTTGACTAGACACATGCAATGATATGACTAAGTCCATAATTTTGACAGAAATCTAGCGGCATAACGACTAGACTGGAGTTTCCCAAAAATGCCAATGATAACACTTTCAATCAATAGTGCATCATATCGATATCATATCATCACTTAATCATTCAATCATGAGACAAAACTCAATCAAACTTGTCATTCATCATGTCAAATGACATCATGCATTCATACCCTAAGGGATTCAAAGTTGTGTTATTTTTTGTGAAGAATCTTATGAATCATCATATGATTTCCCGTGATTACCCATAAGAGAATCACACAGTCAAGATATATGTACATGTAGTCTTTTCGTTACTTAATTCTTATGTGAACTTATTCTTTACTTAAGTGTATGTCTTATGGAACACTTGCTCAAATTAATTAACTTAGGTGATTGTTTCCTTTCCTCGAGACAGTGCACTTAGTAATTCCTAGGTTGATGGTATGCTCAGAGGCCTTAATCATACTTCTGTTCCCAAGGAGTTCGAGATCCCTCTAATCTTTGGGTCATGACAATGCATAACCATACTCATGAACCCAACAACACCATGTTCACTAATCACCAAGGGTGATTTTTAACTTAACCAAATTACAAAGTTTCAAGCTTTTACCACTAATATAACAAGATCATACCTTAAGTCTTATAGAAGTTATCATTCTTATAAAGAAGTCATAAAGCTTTATTCTTTATGAAAATAAGTGCTTCTAAAATTATATTCTTGACTTAAAAATTAGATCTTTATGAAATAATGAGGTAAGTTACTAGTTTTTAAATTCAAAAGTCTTATCCTTTATGAAAGTTGACACTTTTAGGCATTGTTTTGATCCAAGACCTAAACTTTATGAATTAAAGGTTGCAAAACAACACTTTTATGGCTTAAAGATTCATTCTTGACTAAGATTTGAAACTTTATGAAAGGTTTTATCTTCAAGGTTTGATTTTTACATAAAGTGACAAGATATCATTTTTATAACTTAAAAAGGCTTATCTTTCAAAAAGTTTAGACTTTTACATATATTCTTGTCTTCAAGGCAAAACAAAATAAAACTTTATGGAAGCTTAAAAGTTGCCCCACTTTTAAGGAATCAAGAAGTAAACTTTTTAAAGTTTTAAGGTTTTAGAATGTTCATAATCTTATCAACTCATGAAAAACATATAAAGATGAAACTTTTCTAATCATAAACTCGTTATAAGAAAAGGAACAACTTTAAGCAAGATACCATCAAGAACATTCAAGAATAAGAACTTGAACATATTTTCCAAAAGTAGAAACATCAAGAACACTTGAAGAACATTAAGAACATATTTTGCCAAAGTAGAAACTTTTACTCATGAAGACCATGAAAGATTTTCCCAAGTTTTCGTTTAAAGATCTAGGTTATGGAAAGAACCAAGTTTCAAGCTTCCTTGAGTAAACAAAATAAAAAGATGAAGATCACTACCTCTTCTTGAAGATGGCGTAAAAACAAGAGAAGAAGAAGAAGAAGATGATGGCTCCTCTTGATGATGATGGTGGCAGTTTGCAGGGAGGAAGGAGAAGCCCTTGAGTTCTCTTGAAAATGATGGTAGTAGTGTTTAAATCTTGTCTTCAAAGACCCAATGAGGTCCTTGAAGGGCTAAGTGAGAGGTTTTGGGTGGTGGTGGTGGTAGTGGAAGGAAGAAGAAGATGAGAGAATTTAGAGAGAAGTGGGAGGATTTGATTTCAAGAGAGACAATGAAGTGAGTGAAAATAAAAATGAATGAGGGTGGGGAGAGAGAAAGTGGCATCCAACATAAAGGGGAAGGAGGGAGATATTTTTTTAATTTTGTGCTAATTAAGGTTTAAGGAGACAGAATGGATGATGGGGAAACAAAGTATGTACTAACTCTTATATAAAGCACTCTTGTCTCATGCTTTATGCTTTAATGACATCACTTTTTACTTTATTGTCTAGTTGATTAAATTTGAATTTAATCATGTGATTAAATACTCTTGCAACTTAATTAAAATGATTAAGCAAGAATTAATAATTAACACACAAGAACATGATTAACAAAAATTAATCTTGCAATTAAGTTTAATAAACCTTAATTAAACTCGACTAAGCTAGTTAAGGGTGATTAGTGCTTAATTAAGCTATTAAGGGTTTGACATGCTTAATTAGATATTTTCTAATCTTGATTAAGCATTCTTTTGATCTTTCTCATCTGAGTTGACTCATAAACTCTTTGTTAACCCCTTAATTAAGCCATAATCTCATAATTTTTCATTAAGTGCTTCATTACTCAGGGATATTGAGGTAATTTGGCACGACAAGAAATTGAAGATGTTACATTTCTCTTCACTTTGAAAAAGAATTTTGCCCTTAAAATTCGTTACCTATAAACAAATTCGGATACTCGTTCTTCATCTCGAACTCCAGCTCCCACGTATACTCTTCCATGTTTTCTCTACCGCAAACCACCTTGACCAAGGGTACCGTCTTATTCCTCAGCTGTTTTACCCCACGATCCACAATCCAAGATGGCAGCAGATTGAATGTTATGTCCTCCTTTAACTGTGCACTCTCGGGTTTAAGTAGACGACTAGGATCAGAATGTATTTTCTCGACTAAGACACGTGAAAGACATTATGAAGGTTTAATAAGTTTGAAGGTAAGGCTATTTGATAAGCAACTGACCCGATACGTTTGAGAATTTGAAAGGGGCCAAGAAAACGGGGGCTAAACTTTCTGACCTTCGTGGCTCTACCTATACCAGTCGTAGGAGTGATTTTTAGAAATACATGTTCTCCTTTTTGGAACTCTAGAGGCTTTCTCCTCTTATCCGCATAGCTCTTTTGACGACTTTAGGCCGCAAAGATTTTGTCCCTAGCCTTTCTGATTTGTTCCGTGGTCTGCCTCATAAGATCAGATCCTAGTAAGCTTTGTTCACCTGGTTCAACCCAGCATAGAGGAGATTGATACTTTCTTCCATAAAAAGCCCCATAGGGTGCCATACTAATACTTGCATGATGACTACTGTTATAGGTAAACTCAATCAAAGGTAGGTATCTATCCCAACTTCCTCTATTATCTAACACACAAGCTCTCAACATGTTTTCTAAAGTTTGAATAGTCCTCTTTAATTGTCCATCTGTCTAGGGGTGAAAAGTTGTACTTAGGCAAAGCCTTGTCTCAAATGCCTTCTGCAAGGCTCCTTAGAATCTAGAGGTAAACTTTGGGTCCCTATTCGAGATTATGGTCAAAGGCACACCATGCAACCTTACTATCTCTTGAACATATAGCTGGGCTAACTTTTCCAAAGGATAAGTAGCTCAAATGGGCAAGAAGTGAGCAAACTAGGTTAATCTGTCAACAATTACCTATATCGCATCAAAATCAGCTTGCATTTTGGGTAAACCCATCACGAAGTCCATAGAGATACTTTCCTATTTTCATTCTGGGATCTCCAATGGTTGCAACATACCAGAGGATTTTTGGTGTTCAATCTTTACCTTTCGGTAAAATAAACACTTGCTTACCAACTCCGCAATGTCCTTCTTCAATCCCGGCTACCAAAACATCTTTTTAACGTCTTAGTACATCTTTGTCACATCAGGGTGTATGGTGAAATGGCTCTTGTGAGCCTCCTCCAAAATCCTTCTTCGGAGGTCACCACTTGCAGGTACACAAACTCTACCTTCAATTCTCCATAGTCCATCTATACCTCTAGCAAAACCCTTCAACTTTCCTTCTTCCACCAATGCTAGGGTTTTCAAGAAGTTCTTTTCCTCGCCTTAGGCTTGAGCAATTTGACTCTGGGAATCGCTCGTCACCCTAAGTTGATTCAATCTTAAACTATGGGGGTCCAACACCATTCCAAGGTTAAGGTCTCTAAAGCTCCTCACTGGCTCATCCTCCTTGACTATCATCCATGATGCATGCAAAGACTTCCTACTTAGAGCATCAGCCACCACATTGGCCTTCCTAGGATGATAGTTCAACCCAAACTCATAATCCTTTAGAAACTTCATCCATCTCCTTTACCTCATATTCAACTCCTTTTTATCAAAAAGATACTTCAAGCTTTTATGATCAGAGAACACCTCAAACCTCACACCATATAGATAATGCCTCCATATCTTCAGAGCAAACACTACAGTCACTAATGCCAAGTCACAGGTTGGGTAGTTTACTTTGTGATGGCCTAGAGGCATAAGCCACCACATTTTCGTTTTGCATCAAGACACAACCTAAACCTCGCCCATAGGCATCACAATAAACCTCAAATAGTCCACTTGGGTCAGGCAAAACTAATACTAGGGTTGACTTTAACTTTCCATTTAGCTCTTGCAAACTTCTCTCATAATCTATTGTCCACACAAATGGGGCATCCTTCCTTGTTAGCTTGGTTAAAGGCAAAGATAACTGGGAAAATCCTTTTACAAAACCTATGGTATTAACCGGCTAAACCTAAGAAACTCCTTGTCTCAGTTATCGAGGTTGGTCTCTCCCAATTCATCACAGCCTCAATCTTACTTGGATCCACGGCAATACCTCTTTGTGACACCACATGTCCTATGAACTTCACTTCCTTTATCCAGAATTCACACTTAGATAACTCCGCATAAAGCCTCTTTTCTCTCAAGATTCCCAACACAACCCTATAATGCTCTTCGTGTTCCTCCTTTGTTCTCGAATAGATGAGAATATCATCTATGAAAATAACTATAAACTTATCTAAGTAGGGTCTAAAGATTTTGTTCATGTAATCCATAAAAACAGTAAGGGCATTAGTCAATCCAAACGACATCACTGTAAACTCATAATGCCCATACATTGTCCTAAAAGCTGTCTTAGGCATATCCTCCTCTTTCAACCTTATCTGATGATATCCAAATCTCAGATCAATTTTAGAGAACACAGTTACATCTCGCAGGTGGTCCGTGAGGTCATCTATCATAGGTAAAGGGTACTTATTCTTAATAGTCACCTTATTTAACTGTCTATAATCCACACATAGCCTCATGCTCCCATCTTTCTTTTTCACAAACAACACTAGGGCTCCCTAAGGTAAGGCACTAGGTCTTACAAATCTCTTTTCTAACAACTCTTCTAATTGTTTCTTCAATTCCGATAACTCCAGTAGGGATATCCTATAGGGTGCTATAAAGATTGGTCCCATTCCCGGTACTAACTATATAAAAAACTCGATTTTCTTTTTTGGGGGACATTTGGTTATGTCATTAGGAAACATATCCGGATATTCCCTAACTATGGGGATCTCTTCCAATACCTGGTCGAGTTCTACTTCACTTGCCATAAGGAGAACATATTCCTGATTATCAAACTCACTACTCTCTATCATAATAGAATTAAAAAAAACTAACATGTTCAATAGGCTTAATAGATATAAGGGTGAGAACAATAGATTTCTCAAAACAATTTATCATAGCATGGTTAGCTGAAAGCTAATCCATGCCTAGAATCAAATCCAAACCAGACAAAGGCAAGCAAATTAAATTTGCTACGAAAAACCTACCATCAATTTGGAATTGACAATTCAAACAACAACAAGAAGTCTTAACTGGTTTCCTAGCAGGAGTAGAAACAATCAACATGTAAGGCAATTTAGACGCAAACACTCTCAATTTATCCACACAGTCATGAGAAATAAAGGAGTGTATAGCTCCAGAATCACAATCACACAACACAATTAATGTATTACCGTTAACCTCACACTTACCTTAGATTAGATCGTCGAATTGAATGGCCTCCTCAGCATTAAGGGTGAAGGCCTTTCCTTAGTGTTGGCACTTGCTGACAGGCAATGACAACTTGACAGTGCAATGTTTGCTTACATGCTTAGACTATTCACAATGGAAACAAACATCTCATCCAGCTAAACAGGGTCATCCTCCGTGATTCTTGCCGCACTTAAGGCACCAAGGGATCACCACTTGCTTTGGTACTTGACCACGTGTGTCCTTCCCGAACTGTGGTTGTATCTTGCAGTACAGATTGTGCCTAGTCCTTCGGCATTGTGAAACTGTCCTTTTCCCATAAGCGTCTTTTTTTGGCATGGCGCACTTACCATAGAGTGCAGCCTTGAACACTTTTCAGGTAATGGGGGTCTGGGCGTTCTCAATCATCCTTCTAACATTGGCCCACCAGGCTTCAGCACCAGCCTCTAGCATTTAAGTAGCAAATGTTACTTTCTACAACCCCGTGTAACCTAATATATAGAATGCCCTTCCAATGCCTCGATCCATCCCTCAACTTCCTTAGGCTTGAAGTCTCCGTGGAAAGTCGGTGGATTGGTCTTCATAAACTTAGCGAACTTCAAGTATTCTAGGTCAGCCTCAGTTCCTACTATTCCTCCTAATGCGTGGTTAGATACAATATCTTGTCTCCTCATAACTGAAACCAGTGTAGGAGAAATATTCACCACATTTGCCATACCAAAGGTGGCAAATTCGCCTCGCAACTTATTCTGCCTGTTAGAAGCCATCAGTTCTTGGACACACAAACAAAGATATTGAGTTGATCAAGCTCAATACCAAGCTAAGTGTAGTATTACCTGATCACATTTACAACTAGGCAGTCATGTCTACCTAATTCCTATATCTTACCCCTGTAGTAAGATCCATGGCATGATTTCTAACATATGATAGAGTATGCTTAGAAGCATAGTCAGTCCATCCCCAGGCTCTACAAGGACTAACTGCTCTGATACTAAAATGTAACACCCTAATAGTCCTATACTATGCTTAAGTCATATTATGGAATTACTAGTTGTTACTTTTGCTCATGGAACTAACATTACTATTTTTGAAAATATTTTTATATGAAAATAGGAGTGAATTTTTTTTGAACAATAATGAATAAACTATTTCAAAAACCAAGAGCCATAAGCGCATCGTGAATGTATAACACAAATATTGCTATCTCATACGTATAGTGCGAGTAAAGTAAATAGAGGCAACAAGCAAAACAAATACCTTAGGTAAACATAAAATTCATTCCATAGCCATCATAGTTAGTAATAATAATAGTAATGCCAAAGGTCATACATAAAGATAGTGACGGGTCCGATATCTATAGTTGGCCCTACAAAACAAACATAACTAAATACAAGGAAAGGAAAATACATTTGAAATCCCATCACCCATGCATGCTTGTGAAAATGATAACTTTACAACCACAACCAAAAGGGCTATCCTCGTGTTTGACTCCGCATGCAATCACCACATCACTCATTAGGTGGAAGGAAACCATTCCCGAAGCCACCGTACCCGACGTCAGTATCCTCTGAAGATGACACTGAAATGTAGGAGTGAGAAATACTAGATTTCTCAATAGGATTGAAACTAGATAAACACTGTGTCATCATCATTGTCTCAGCTACTTTGGGTTTAATATAAAACAGTGGATAGATATAGGTTCAATTTTAATAATTTCTGAAAACATAAATTCCGAAGTGGATTGCTTTTAAGTTTATCATCATAACAATGACATCATGAATAACCATACATGCGAAAGCATAGAACAAACATTTATAATGACATACATAGGCATACATGCTAACATGTGAAATAATCTTTCATAATAAATATGAGAAATATAGGAACATACATGACTATGCAATCTATCATCTTGACCATAGTCCTACTTTGACTTTCGTTTTTAGCATATGCTTAATATTCTTTTTCCTTTCCTTTGAAATATACTGCTTTTGGATATGAGCTCATTCCATGACTATCCTCACGTCGTACTAACCAAACCAGACTAAGCCGATATTGGTTACCTTTAAGTTGGAGGGTCCTCTATGTCACCCTTGCCTCCCCTATAAAGGTTCATTATGGATCACCGTCTCTCACTTCCCGGAAGTGATCGTAGGGTCATGTCCCATTATTTGGTTATTTATCATTATATTTTACATGCATAATACTTCTTTGACTAGACACATGCAATGATATGACTAAATCTATAATTTTGACAGAAATCCGGCAGCATAACGACTAGACCGCAGCTTCCCCAAAATGCCAATCATAACACTTTCAATCAACAGTCCATCATATCTATATCATATCATCACACTAATCGTTCAATCATGAGACAAAGCTTAATCAAACTTGTCATTCATCATGTTGAATGACACCATACATTCATACCCTAAGGGGTTCATAGTTGTGTTATTCGTTGTGAAGAATCTTATGAATCATCATATGATTTCCTGTGGTTACCCATAAGAGAATCACACAATCAAGATATATGTACATGTAGTCTTTTGGTTACTTAGCTCTTATATGAACTTATTCTTTACTTAAGTGTATGTCTTATGGAACACTTGTTCAAATTAATTAACTTAGGTGATTGTTTCCTTTTCTTGAGACAGTGCACTTAGTGATTCCTAGATTGATGGTATGCTCAGAGGCCCTAATCATACTTCTGTTCCCAAGGAGTTCGAGATCTCTCTAATCCTTGGGTCATGACAATGCATAACCATACTCATGAACCTAACAACACCATGTTCACTAATCACTAAAGGTGATTTTTAACTTCACCAAGTTATAAAGTTTCAAGCTTTTACCGCTAATATAACAAGAACGATGATGAATAAGTTTGAGGTGGGTAGGTAGGAATCCGAGGATGAAACTTCTGTTGATGAAAGCATTCATACCATCATCTCTATCCCTTGCTCATTCTAGGCCCTTACCTTAAGTCTTATAGAAATTATCATTCTTATAAAGAAGTCATAAAGTTTTATTCTTTATAAAAATAAGTGCTTCTAAAATTATATTCTCAACTTAAAAAGATTAGATCTTTATGAAATAATGATGTAAGTTACTAGTTTTTAAATTCAAAAGTCTTTTCCTTTATGAAAGTTGATATTTTTAGGCATTATTTTGATTCAAGACCTAAACTTTATGAATTAAAGGATGCAAAACAACACTTTTATAGCTTAAAGATTCATTCTTGACTAAGATTTGAAACTTTATGAAAGGTCTTATCTTCAAGGTTTGATTTTTAAGACATAAAGTAACAAGATATCATTTTTATAACTTAAAAAGGCTTCATCTTTCAAAAAGCTTAGACTTTTATATGTATTCTTGTCTTCAAGACAAGATAAAATAAAACTTTATGGAAGCTTAAAAGTTACGCCACTTTTAAGGAATCAAGAAGTAAACTCTAAAGCTTTAAGCTTTTAGGATGTTTATAGTCTTATCAAATCATGAAAAACATATAAAGATAAAACTTTTCTAATCATAAACTTGTCATAAGAAAAGGAATAACTTTAAGTAAGATACCATCAAGAACATTCAAGAATAAGAACATGAACATATTTTTCCAAAAGTAGAAACATCAAGAACACTTGAAGAACATCAAGAGCATATTTTGCCAAGAGTATAAACTTTTGCTCATGAAGAGCATGAAAGATTTTCTCAAGTTTTCACTTAAAGATCTTGATTATGGAAAGAACCAAGCTTCAAGCTTCCTTGAGTAAACAAAATACAAAGATGAAGATCACTACCTCTTCTTGAAGATAGTGCAAAAACAAGAGAAGAGGAAGAAGAAGATGATGGCTCCTCTTGATGATGATGGTGGCGGTTTGCAAGGAGGAAGGAGAAGCCTAAGTTCTCTTGAAAATGATGATGGTAGTGCTTAAATATTGTCTTCAACGACCCAAAAATGAGGTCTTTGAAGGGCTAAGTAAGAGGTTTTAGGTGATTATGGTGGTGGAAGGAAGAAGAAGATGAGAGAGTTTAGAGAGAAGTGGGAGGATTTGATTTCAAGAGAGAGAATGAGATGAGTGAAAACGAAAATGGATGAGGGTGGGGAGAGAGAAAGTGGCGTCCAACATAAAGGGGAAGGAGGGAGATATTTTCTTAATTTTGTGCTAATTAAGGTTTAAGGAGACAAAATGAATGATGGGGGAGTAAAGTATGTACTAACTCTTATATAAAGCACTCTTATCTTATGCTTTATGCTTTAATGACTTCACTTTTTACTTTATTGTCTAGTTGACTAAATTTGAATTTAATCATGTGATTAAGTGCTCTTGCAACTTAATTAAGATGATTAAGCAAGGATTAGTAATTAACACACAAGAATATGATTAACAAAAATTAATCTTGTAATTAAACTTAATTAACCTTAATTAAACTCAACTACGCTAGTTAAGGCTGATTAGTGCTTAATTAAGCTATTAAGGGTCTGACATGCTTAATTAGAGATTTTTTAATCTCAATTAAGCATTCTCTTGACTTTTCTCATCCGAGTTGACTCATAAACTCTTTGTTAACCCCTTAATTAAGCCCTAATCTCATAATTTTTCAATAAGTGCCTTATTACTCAAGGGTACTGAGGTAATTTAACATGACAAGAAATTGAGGATGTTATAGGGTCCTTTCCGCATCATTTATAATTTGCAATAATAGTTTGTTAATTTAGTTATGACCAACTTGAGTTTTAATGTTTATGAATTAAGCTTCAAGAATATACATGTATATATATTTTCATAACCATGATTATGTTTTAAACTCCTGTATTGTGTGCTGTGGGGTGCATTCGAAGAATGTCTGGATCCCTAATGATTTTTAGGTGTTTGGATTGTTGTGTAGGTGGAGGATTCGTATTTGGGAATAATCCTAAATACAAGGGAGACTCTGCTCAATTTTTTTTAGAAAAGGTCTAATGTAGGCTTACTACGAGAAATGTCCCCTATACGCCGGTCACGTCCTGAGTGGGGTCGTGACAAAGGTGGTATCAGAGCATTAGGTTTCCTTGTGGTTAATGGAGCAAGTGTCCTTTAGTAGGATCACAACTGTGTAAATGGAAGCGTGCCCATTTCCACATATTATGGTGCTACAAAAGGCCTATAGGAATGATGTTCTTGTCCTTTGTCTCATAGTTGTTCTTGATATTCCCTTATATTATGTATGTTGTTTATGTGGTAATCTAGGAGTTGCTGCTCCTTTTCTATTTACGATTTTAGTTTTAAACTGAACCACTCACTCCACACCTATGGTTAGGTTTCAATTTCTTTCTATGTAATGTGTAGCCTTGCATGGCTTGTGAGCTTATAAACTGACTATGAGAATTTATGAGATATCAGGAGCATGAGATATGTGAAGAATATGATTTGTAGCTTCTAATCAGATGTTAGAAAAAAGGAAATGTTTTTTATGATTGAAGCTGTAGTTTAGTGAGTTAAATGAGTAACTCTATTTTTGTTCTCTTTGAGGTTACAGAAGAACCTATCAAGGTTGAATGATTTTGCTTGACCTTGAAGTGTTTCTTATAAATTTCATATAGGTAGTGAGCCATATGTTTGAATGTGTAAGACTTGAGTTTTAATATCCAAAGATGCAAATCATTTGATTTCTTGTAAGTGTATAAGTTGTTCTTAAGTAAAAGATTGGCATAGTGGGACATAAGTATAATACAAAGTATTTGGGTATGATCAGAAGAACACTCATGATAGATAGGATTTATATTTTACAAGAAGTGAATATATAAGGTCTAAGGTGGGTTGAGCATGAGATATATGGATAATGTGCTTTAGGGTTTAGGGCTTAAGTCCTAATACCTAAGGATGTGAAATTATTTTGATTGCTTGCAAACATGTTAAATTGTCTAAAGTAATAGTTTAGCATGGTGGGATTTAAGTTTACTCTGAAGCATTTAAGCATGATTCGAAAGATGACTGTGATAGCTAGTACTTATATTTTAGGAAGTGAATAAGTAGGGTTGAAGATGAGGTGATTACATGGTTTTTGTAATGAAATTGTAACCGTGAGAAGTTCATGGAAGTTATGATTAACTAGAAGGTTCTAAATTAAAGGTGTTGATTCTGAAAGGGATTTCTTATGATGCTAAGTAATGTTTGTTGATGCTAAGTGCTAAGTTGATGATGTAGTACTACCCCTTAGTGATGTTTGTAAATATGTGGAATCTCCTGCTATGAGCAGAGTTAAGATAGAGACAGATATTAAGGTAATGGTAAGTTGGCAAAGTAAAGAAGGTTCCCTACAGCGAATATCATGACCTTGAGCATTCGATTTTCATGTCATACCATGTGGTGTTAAGGGACACATGAAAAAAAAAGGGGATTCTTGTGGATCCTTGCATGTGATTTCCTCATTAAAGAAGGGAGCAATATATATAGAGTGACTAAAGCTTAAAGGTTTGATGTCTGAATAAGAACCTGTGGTTAGGGTGTTTTATATTGAATGTTTCCCCTAGGCAGTATGAACTATTTCTCATAATGAAGTTGGGTGATCAAGACTTTTCAATAACAATATTGAGAAGTAGAGAGCATGCAAGAATGATACAAGAAGTTAGTTTACACTTGTAATATCAGGAGTTAGTGCAAGTTCTTATCACCCAATATGGATATAGATGGTTTTGGTTCTTACATAGAAAATATGGTAGAGAGAATAAATAAGTTGGATGTATTTGACTTATCCTTTGGGGCAAAATGGCATTAGTAAGGTTCAAGAAGGAAGAAAGTGTGATTATGGTGTGGATTAAGATGATGTTACGGCAGGGCAAGGGAGTAACACTAGGTTTAATGGCTAAGTTGGATTATTCTTCAGGGCCTAGCAATGGTTCCTCCAAGGTTAAGCTAATGAGTGATGTTAAGGAAAACAAGGGAAGTGAATTCAAGGGGATAAGCCTACAAGTGACTGAAATCATTAAGGAAGCAAATGATAAATGTGATAGATACTGATAAAAGACCTGAAGGTTAGAAACCTTAGAAGTATGAGTAGTAAGATATTACTTGAAGAATCCTGTTAAGGTGACTGGTAATTCAAATTTTATGGATGAGGAATGTAGAACATATGTTACAAAAAACAAGGCCTAGTGAAATCAGATTGGCAAGATATGGGACCATAAGCAGTGATGGATTATAGATTTTGTTGATAAAAAATCTGGAACTAATTAGAATTAACTTTGAAGGAAGTGGAGAAATCTAAAGAGTTTAAAGGAGGAAAGAATGTCACAATCAGTAATGAATGTTTGATACAAAGGAAGGTTCTTGCGGTTAAGTAATGAGCAATAGCTTGCCTGGTATATATACCAGAGGGGTGCCACAATCCTTTCTATGATGGCTCAAATAAGTCATGTCCTCCAAGGGTAACTCAAAAAGAACAGATCATGGAAATGAAAGGCAAATTCAAGTCTTAAGGGCTAGTGATTGTAAAGTAAAATAAAAAATATGATATAAGGAGCATAGCTAAAGCATTTCAAGGAATCCTTAGCTAATAGAGTTGCTTTAAGAAGAATAACCTTGATGTGGGAATTCATTGTTGTGTTAAAGTTAGTATAATGTGTGGTTTTGCATATCGTAATCTTATAAAAGCATGCCTTAGTAAAGGAGTGTTTAAGGCATTAATTAGTGGAAGAAGAAGAAAAAAAAAGGAAGAAAAAGGAGGTTAGAATTTCATTTTGAAATTTGGGGAACAAATTTCTTAAGAGAGGAAGATTGTAATAACCAAGTATAGGAATACATAAATCGTGATGCGCTACCCTATCAGACCCCGTGAAGTTCCAAGTCTGGACCCTAGGCCTCCTTAGAGGGTTATATCATTGGGACATTTTCATGGGATCAAAAGTCCTAGTAATTGTTCTTTAGATATCAAAGAATTGAAGGATGATTTTTAACAAATTTTTGGAAGTTATTAACTCTTTCATTTTCAAGCTTGAAGTTTAAGAAAATGCAAGTTTTCTAAAGTTTGTACTAAAATCTAATAGTTGGATTTTGATTCTTAAGGAGTTTTATTTTTTCAATATTTTTATTGGATTCAAATGGGAGACATTCTCTTATTTGCATTTATTTTTTAAAGTTAATGGAGAATAAAATAAATGAGGACATTAACTGAAAGGTAAGAAATATAAATAAGTATATGATGATATTTGATAAGTATAGGTGAAGAGGAAAAAAGGTGGCGCCTCTGGCGTTCAAGGCAGCGCTTAAGCGTGGGCTGCATTTGATGAATGATGTAACACCCTCCCAAGCACAATACTATGCTTAAGTCATAGTACTATACACTGAGTCTTATTACCCGAGTGGACCTCGCTCGGCTGACAAACTTCAGCCGTCTTTGAAACTTCTAAAATCATCTGAGACAACATGGAAATAGGAGTGAGAATTATAAAATTCTCAAGAGGATTCTCTAATCTTCATACATAGTTGATATCATATTCGTCTCGGTTTGCTTGTTTATTTTGAAAAGGATAACATGCTGCACAAACGCTTAATTTTACATTTCGAAAACTGTCTTATCCGAAGCAAAGTTCATTTTAATTATTGCCTTAGCATTTGGGGGACCCAAAAATTACATTCAAATATAGCACCATGAATAATAAGCGTAGCATATTAAAACACATCTAACATCAATATGCTAGGAATATAACATCTACACATAAATTTACTGTACATTTAAAATTCATGCCTATACATGAAACTTGCTTTTCTTTCATCTTTCTCTTTATCATAAAATCATATACATGCCATATTCCGTAGTATCGCCATGTCATACCCCATCAGAGCGTGATCGCCATGTCACGGCCTTAGGAATATGGGACCTTCCTTTGGTACTTACACTAACTGGGTCAAGCCATGCCTCATGTAAGTTACGTCCCTTTATTCACACTAGCCGGGTCGATGCCATGCCTCATGTGGAGTACTGCATAAGCTTTAATCTTTAATCTTTAATCTTTATTCTAGCTTTTCTTGGCACACCTAGGCGTTACGTATCGCCGTCCTAGGTGCATTTTGGGCTTTGGCCTTGGAGTGAGCTCGTCGGCCTCACCCGTGACTATCGTCACACCGACTCACCCACAAGGGGATCATCGCTCTAGGTTGGAGAGGACCCAAAGTGCAACCGCCTCCAACATAGAGGGACCCAAAGTCTTTAGCTGCCTTCACAAGGAGGGACCCATGTGTAATCGCCTCGGTGAAGCGGACCCATGTCTTTATCATTTAAGCTGCCTTCACAGGGAGGGACCTCAATTAGCGCCTCAGTGAAGGGACCCACATTTTATCTTATTTATGCCTTCACAAGGAGGGACCTCGAATAATCGCACCTCGAGTGAAGGGACCCATATTCAATATATTCACCTTCTTTCATTCTCATGCATATTCAAGCATAATTATAAAGAATGTACTCATACATATACTTCATTTATTTTCATGTATCATTGCACGCATGATCTTCACGTACATGTTCATTACATATAAAGGCTCGTAGCCTCCTTACCAATTTACGGTACTCATGCATATGCTACATCGCTATCCTCACATACCTCATAACATAATTATGTCATTCTTAAATATAGGGTTTCTATATACCCATTTAAACTTTAATTCATCTTACATCTAAACATTCAAAGCTTAGACTTAGAAATCCAAGAAAGATAACGGATCGTCTGCTTTCCCCATGAATAGTGCCAGCATTTCCGCAGGACAAATTAGTCAAAGCAACATAATCAACTTAACACACATATAACAATGTCAAGCTGGCAATTCTCAATTCAAACCTT
This sequence comes from Pterocarpus santalinus, assembly GCA_031439595.1. Classification (NCBI taxonomy): domain Eukaryota; kingdom Viridiplantae; phylum Streptophyta; class Magnoliopsida; order Fabales; family Fabaceae; genus Pterocarpus; species Pterocarpus santalinus. The sequence continues at coordinate 19,210,694 of CM062532.1, read as the reverse complement.
ATATGTTCCACTAACACTTGTAAAATTATCATTTTGGCCATTCTGCCAATTCTATTCGGTTCTGCCCGAATCTTGTATAATCCACCTTTATTTCTATTCAACTATTTAAATCTGAAATTTGGATATGTCATAGCTCTATATGTCTACTTTCTAACCTCTTTGGTCCTATATCATTTTGACCCATATAACTCAAGATATTCAAATCTTACCTTAACCTGTTCAGTCACTAGCCTGAGTTACACTCCTGGAAGTATAAATTCACTAAAAATCTAAACTCAGCTCAAATCATGCGAAATTGGTCTCATATTGAAGATAACAGGACAACCTTTCATTTGCCAGAAGTTTCACTCCATTTGCTTAAGTACACACCTCGAGATATAAGTCCCGAAAGTCTACCTTCCTGAACTCCTCCGTTTTGGGCCTAGATTGGACATAGGACAACTTCCTCGAATCACTGAGAACAATTGGGACCATAACAAACTCGGAATCTTATATTGGGGTGTTCCTCTGTGTGTAAGCTTTCTAACAAAACTGGTTTCACTCAATTTGGAGTTGTATAGGGTGAGTTATACCCTCCTCATGTCACCCTGCCCGGATGAAAGTCCTAAACCCTCAGGTCAAACTTCAAAAATTCGTATCTCCCTCAATACTAATCCAATAACCTTATATGATATATCTATGGAAAGCCCTGAATGTCTACTTTCATCTAAAAATGGTTTCATCGGATTTGACCGATTGTAGGCGGCGCCGTACACTCCGTCGTACGGACTGCCGTGGACTTCCTCACCAAGACAGCATCCTCATCCATCCATTTCTCTTAGTTTTTCTTCTTCTACTTCTAATTGCCACTCAAGATTTCATATTAATCCCATATTAATCCAATCATACACATCCAATATATCATCAAATAATCATAAAGTAATCTTTCATGCATCCTTAGTTTAGAGAAATTAAGATTAGAGATTGAATCCTACCTCTTTGGAGCAAGATTTGGCTAAGTGCTGAAACTTGGAGTTTGGATGAACAAGGCGAACTTAGCTTGAGTTTTGGATGTGTGAGCAAGAGAGAAAGAGAGCCCGAAGGAGAAGAGGAAACAACGTGTGAATTATTGTCTGAATCAAAGGAGGAAGGATGTGTTATATGGCATGAGTGGAGGTTAACTTGGAAGGTTGTGATTGGCCTATAAACATAAGGCCAAGTTTCAACCAACCTTGCTCCACGCTAGTTCTTTGTGTGGTAGTTTCTAGCATATTCGAAACGGAAATCGAACTCGTAGGAGCTATAAAGTCGTAACTCGTGAACCTCATGTATATGAAGTCCCGAACTCATCCTTATTATACTTGAGGTCAACTGGTCGTTTGCTTACTTGAGCTGGGAGATGAAGCCTAACATATGAACTCGCACTACCTGTATGTGTCTTGAAGAAATCTTGTATCAATGCCTGATTCGGAGTCGAAAGATCACAATCACAAAATTCGAATTCCCAATTCAAACTCTCGGAAACCACGCATACTGTTTTTGAAGCTTGTTATCTTAGTGGGAGGTCGTAACTCATGTAATGGCGGCAATCCCATAATCTCTGAATAAACTTGAATGCCAATGCTCGATATAAAATCGAACTCGTGTGGCGAAGGTTTTACTCAGGGTCAGAACTGTGTCCCACTCCAATTGAGTTCAACACTAAGGTCGGAACTCGGGAACGCGAGTCACATTTCCAAACACAAGTTCTTAAAGCTCGGAAGTCGGAATTCATATACTGTATGGTGTTGGTCACTTTGGAAACCGGATATACTTGCCTTGAGGCACGAAGTCGGATCTCATGGAATTACGTTCATGTGTTTGGACTTGAAGGTTAAACTCGGAAATCGTTGGAAATAATCCATACGAGGTCGGAAGTCGTGAAAGGTATGAAGTCGAGAATTGGGCAAACATGAACTCGGAACTCGGAAAAATACTCTTTATCTGTGTTTCAAAGACTAAGTCGGAAATCGGAATGAATAAGTCCTGAGGACGAAGACGAACTCGGAAATCGGGACGTTACAAATGATTTTTCCTTCAGGTGGGTGGGCGCCCAAGTGGCCAGGTTGCGGTGCCCAGGCGCCCACTGGACAGAAATAAAGGAAAGTCTCGACCCTTTTCCCCCATTTCCACTATGTGTCTATCTCTCTTTTCCTTCTTTCTCATTCTTCTCTTCCCCTGCATGATTTCCATCAACCCTTTACCATTTTTCACTCAATCCACCATCAAATTCATCTTCTTCCACCATCATCCTCTTCATACCTTGGCTTGGTTCTGTAACACCCTACTAATTTAATGTTATGCTTAAGTCATAGCATTCAATTAAGTAGATTGTGTTACTGTGTTAATATTCTGCTTGAACCTCATGATTAGTATCACAAAACAGTTGAAACGGCGCGCTGTTATATAATAGATATGAATAGCATTATACAACGTAATAAAGTTTAATATAACACACAGAAAAGACACGAATAAGTGGTATATTATCAACTGTATATGTACATATGTAGGCTAGAAGCCAAAACTTCAGTCTATTCATATATATATTAGAAGCAGATGAAATAAAGATGCAGCAAAATCCCTATTGCTAGAAATCAGAGACAGAACTAGCAGGAGCCGACTGCGTCCAACGAGTCCAACTCGGAAACCTGATGAAGCTACAGGACTGGGATTTCAATGAAAGGGGTGGCCATTGAGCTCTTCGCCAGCGTCTGAGAATGATGCGGAAAATACAACACGGGGTGAGAATTTCAATAAATTCTCAGTAGGGTTGCGTCTAGTGGTTATCTGACGTCACATGCACTCTCAGTTGCCTTGGGTTTTATTTAATTGTAAAATCATGTGTTTAAATAGAAATAGCCATCTTACTGAGTTCAAGAAAATATCTAATCCGAGGCAAGATTCTGTTTTACTTTAGGAGACATGAAAATCTAAACAGACTACTAATAATGATACATAAAGAAATAAACAGGTTAAATAAACAAACAGTAGTAATTAAATATAGTAACATCTGTAAAGATCTTAACATAAATATTCCATGTATTCATGCACTCATGTAATCATGCAGACTCATACTTGAACTTTCCTTCATAAACTTTTCATTTCCTTTCATCATTTTTCCATCTCTTGGTCCCCTGGGAGTTCTTGGCCATTTAGACTTCTGGGTAATAGTCTGCTTATCAGGATCGAGCTCGTTCCTATACAGGAATGCCGGGTTTGCTTTCGCCGATCTTTCCACTGATCTATTCCCCTTAACTTCTTATCCGGGGCTGGCCCAAGTAGTATGGAACTTTCATAGTGGCATAACCCTTTTCATAACTTTCATAACTTTCTTAAGAATGCACATGCATTAATATGGAATTCATAACTTGTGCATGGGTTCTACTGAAATTTCGGCAGCATAACGGAACGTATCCGCTTCCCCATGAATAGTGCCAGCCAACCAATACAGTTACACAATTTGCAATTTCAATATAGAGCAGCAATTATGCACATACATTCATAAATTCATTCATAGCTTCAACAAGCTTCAATAGGACTTTTAACTGATTTTGCCTATTTCTGCCCGGTTATGGTATAGCCCACCTTTATTTCGATTGAACTCCTTTAAACCTGATTTTTGGATATGTTGTAGCCTTATATGTCTAGTTTTTAACCTTTTGGGTCCCATCTAATTTTGATATCTATAGCTCATGATATTCAGATTTTATCATGGCATGCTCAGTGGCTTGCCAGAATCAGGCAACTAAAAGTAAAAATCCACTAAAAATCGAATACTGACTCAAATCATACGGAATTGGGCTCATATTAAAGCTAACAGGGTAAAGTTTCATTTGTAATAAGTTCCATTTCATTTGGCTTAGTAGGGCTCGAGTTATAAGCCTCGTATTCTGACCTTCCTAAACTGCCCTATTCTAACCCGGTTTGGATATAGGGCAAATTTCTTGGATCACTGGGAGCAACTGGCACCTTATCTAATGCTGAAATTTTTATGGGACATTCTACTATGTGTAAGCTTTCTAAAAAAGTTAGTTTCACTCATTTTCAAGTAGTATAGGTCGAGTTCTATCCTGAACAAGCTGGTCTGCCCAGATTCAGAGTCAGAACCCTAGGTCGAAATTCAAAAATTCATAACTCTCTCATTTCTAATCCAAAAGCCTTATATGATATATCTATGGAAAGCCCTATATGTCTAGTTTCATTTAAAATTGGTTTCGTCAAATTTTATTGGCTGTAGGGCGAGTTGTACACTCCGTCGTACGGATTGCCGAGGGATTTTGGGTTCTCCAGCTCTCCATCTCTTCCTATTTTCATTCTCTCTTGGTTCAAATTCGGTTTCAACCAAACAAACAGCCCAAAACCAATCATATGTCATCATAAGCATTCATTTAACACATCCAAGATCGTGAAAATAATCCAAGCTTAGCCAGCCATAACCACAGAATTGATGCAAGAAGAGAACTCCTACCTTTGATCCAAGTGTTTGTGCTGGATTCTTGAAGTTTGGATGAACAAGGCTGAAGTTTGCTTCAGTTTTTGGGGTGTGAGGAAGAGAGAAAGAGAGCTGAATGAGAGGAGGAAAGTGGCGCTGGAATGTGGTCAGATTATGTGATAAAGCAGCAGAAAAAATCTGATCACATGGTGGTGTGTAGGTGGCTTTCTTCTTGCAATTTGATTGGTCTAAAATGTTTGGCTGAAATTGAGCCAGCCTTCTTCACTTTCTATGGCCTTCTTTGCGCCATTTAGAGGGCTTAAGTGGCTGAGTTCTCAGCCACTTAAAGTAGGGTTAATGGGTTGAAATTCTATTGGTCAGGTTCCGACAGTTTAAAATACCGTAAACTTACCGATTTCCTTTAAATCGGTAAATTGGTTTCGTGCAAATTCTTATGAAATCTTCTATATTCTAACTTAATTCTCTCTTATCTAAACTCAAGTTATTGCTAATTAATTGAGTCTAAATAATGGTTTAACCGAATCTTGATTAATCTCAATTATTCGATAAAAACCGAACAATTGAACGGAAAACGATAAAAGGATTTCGGAGGATGTTACATTACCACCCTCCTTAAAAAAAAAGTTTTGTCCTCAAAATTTAGTACCTGAGAATAGTTCAGGATACTCCTTTCTCATATCTGATTCTAGCTCCCAAGTGTAGTCCTCCGCATCTTCTTTTCCCCATGCTACCTTTACTAGCTGCACAGTCTTGTTTCGGAGTTGTCTGGTACTTCTATCTACGATCCGTGCTGGTTGTACGGGGAAAGTCAGATCCTCTTTTAACTGTATTGATTCAGGTTCTAGGAAGTGTGTGGGGTCAAGTTGATATTTTCTGAGTTGGGAGACATGAAAAACATCATGAAGGTTTGATAGATGTGGAGGCAAAGCGACTCGGTATGCAACTGCTCCGATTCGCTTCAAGATTTGAAATGGACCGATAAAGCGAGGATTTAGCTTCTTGGCTTTGATTGCTCTGCCAATCCCTGTTGTGGGAGTAACCTTCAGAAATACGTGGTCTCCTTCCTGAAATTCCAGAGGTTTCCTCCTGGTATTCGTGTAACTTTTCTGGCGGCTTTGGGCGGCAAGCATCTTGCTCCGTATTTTCTTGATTTGCTTGGTGGTCTGCTCGACTAAATCAGGCCCCAATAAAGTTGATTCTCCTGTCTCGTACCAGCACAGGGGAGATTGGCACTTTCGTCCATACAATGCCTCATAAGGAGCCATGCCAATGCTAGCGTGATAGCTATTGTTGTACGCGAATTCGGCCAACGGTAAGTATCGATCCCAATTTCCGCGTTGCTCCAGTATATAAGCTCGTAGCATATCTTCCAAGGTTTGAATCGTTCTTTCAGTTTGGCCATCTGTTTGTGGGTGATATGTAGTGCTTAAACACAGCTTTGCACCGAACGCTTTCTGTAAAGCTCCCCAGAATCGTGAGGTAAACCTCGGGTCTCGATCAGAGATAATAGTTGAAGGAGTCCCATGCAACCTTATAATCTCTTGAATGTACAGCTGAGCTAGCTTTTCCAGCGGATAATTTGCTCGAACGGGTAGGAAATGAGCAGATTTGGTTAATCTATCCACAATGACCCATATCGCATCATATCCTGCAGATGTCCTTGGCAACCCCATTATAAAATCCATGGAGATACTCTCCCACTTCCATTCAGGGATTTCTAAGGGTTGTAACATCCCAGAAGGTTTCTGGTGTTCTGCTTTCACCTTCTGACAAGTCAAGCATCGACCTACGAAGTTTGCTACATCGGACTTCATGCCCGGCCACCAAAATATTTTCTTGAGATCCTGATACATTTTAGTAATGCCGGGATGTACGGCGAATTCGCCTTTATGTGCTTCTTCTAAGACTCTCTTTCGGAGATCATTCCTTTCAGGAACACATACTCTGTCGTGACACCGCCAGATGCCCTCTTTATCTTGGGCAAAACCAGTCAATTTCCCTGATTGCACGAGACTAATTGTATGTTGAAAGTTAGCATCCTGCTGCTGTGCTTGCCGAATCTGGTCCCTAAAGTTATTGGTTATCTTAATTTGGTGTAACTAAAAAGTCTTGGGGGTTGTAAGAATTCCCAAATTAAGATTTCGGAAGCTTTCAATAAGTTCCGTCTCCTTAATCATCATCCAGGCGACAGTCAACGATTTCCTGCTCAACGCATCTGCCACGATGTTTGCCTTACCTGGGTGGTATTTCAGTTCAAATTCATAGTCTTTAAGGAGTTCCATCCATCTCCGTTGCCTCATGTTTAATTCCTTCTGATCAAAGAGGTACTTCAAACTCTTATGATCAGAAAAGACCTCAAACTTCACTCTGTACAGGTGATGTCTCCATATCTTCAGAGAAAATACTACTGCTGCTAATTCGAGGTCGTGAGTCGGGTAGTTCCTTTCATGTGGCTTCAATTGCCTGGAGGCGTACGCGACCACCTTTCCGGTTTGCATCAACACGCACCCTAACCCTTGTTGGGAAGCATCACAACATTCCTCAAATGGTCCATGAGGGTCTGGCAAAGCTAACACTGGTGTTGTAGTCAATCTCCTCTTCAAATCTTGAAAGCTTTGTTCGCACTCTGGTGTCCACTCAAATGGAGCATTCTTTCTGGTTAGCTTGGTTAAGGGCAAGGCTATTCGAGAAAAATCTTTAACGAACCGCCTGTAATATCCAGCTAAGCCCAGAAAACTTCTAACTTCAGAAACTGTGGTCGGTCTTTCCCAGTTTAGAACTGCTTCTACTTTGCTGGGGTCGACAGAGATTCCTCCAGATGACACTACGTGGCCGAGAAATTTTACCTCCTTCATCCAAAATTCACATTTGGATAGTTTGGCATAGAGTTTCTTTTCTCTTAGAATTTGCAGAACTATCCGCAAGTGTTCCGCATGCTCTTGCTCCGTCTTCGAGTAAACAAGTATATCGTCGATGAAGACCACTACAAACTTGTCCAGATATGGACGGAATATTCGATTCATGTAATCCATGAATACTGCTGGTGCGTTTGTCAATCCAAACGACATCACAGTATACTCATAGTGTCCGTAACGAGTTCGAAAAGCTGTCTTAGGGATATCTTGTTCCCGAACTCGAATTTGGTGGTATCCAGAGCGCAAGTCAATCTTGGAGAATACTGTTGCACCTTGTAGTTGGTCCATGAGATCGTCAATCCTTGGCAGAGGGTATTTATTCTTAATTGTCACTTTGTTCAACTGCCTATAATCCACACATAAGCGCATGCTTCCATCTTTCTTTTTGACCAACAGAACCAGAGCTCCCCATGGCGACGCCCTCGGCCGTATGAATCCTTTCTCTAAAAGTTCTTCGATTTGTCTTTTTAGTTCCGTCAGCTCCATAGGAGACATACGATATGGAGCTATAGATATTGGTCCCGCACCTGGAACCAACTCGATGGTAAACTCAATCTCTCTTTCCGGAGGAAATTCAGGAATATCTTCTGGAAAAACGTCAGGATATTCCTTAACAACCGGAATCTCTCCTAGTTCCTGCTCAGCTTCTGTCACATTAGCTGACAAGAGTATATACCCTTCCTTCCTTGGCCCAAAAGAGTTCAGATAGAAGAGTGTTGCGGTCTGGGATTCCGAAAATGAGACAGAGGGGAGTACCACTGTCTTATCAGAGCAATCGAGTACAACTCGATTGGCAGAAAGCCAATCCATGCCCAGAATTATGTCAAGACCAGACAGAGGGAGACAAATCAAATTGGCGGCAATGGTCCTACCCTCAATTCGAAGAGGAACATCAATGCATACTTGACTAGTTCTAACAGGTCCATTGGTAGGAGTAGAAACCAATAGATCATAAGGTAATTTAGAAATTGGCAATTGCAAGGCAGCTACACAGCTATGAGAAATAAATGAATGTGAAGCACCCGAATCATAGAGTACGGTTAGAATCTCACCGTCCACATCACAAGTGCCTTGGATTAGCCCTTCCTACTGATCAGCTTCTTCTGCGCTCATTGTAAAGACCCGTCCTTGTCGTTGGGGTCGAGGCGGCTGTGATGGATTTCTGGTTGGACACTCATAAATCTTGTGGCCTAGCTTGCCACATTCGTAGCAGACATTCTGGCCTACCAAACATGGCTGATCGCCATGATTCTTACCACATTTGGTGCAGGTTGAATTTGGAAAAGGCCTTTGGGGCTGCTTGCCCTTGTTGCCCGCTGGCAGAAATCTTCGCTGCTGTTGTATGTTGGGCTTGAATCTTGGGCCCTGTGGGGCTAACCCCCTCCTGAAATTCCCACCAAATGCTCTGGCTGTAGCAAATTTTGAATTGCAGTCCTCCACCAGTCGGCATTTGTTCACCAACGTAGGGAAATCCCTAATCTCCATTGGCCCTATCGCGGTGAGAATGTCCTCTCGTAACCCACCTTCAAATTTAATGCACTTCCACACTTCATCCGGGTTCCTCTGATAAATTATGGAGAATTTGCATAGCTCCTCAAATCAGGCAATATATTCGGATACTGTCCGATTTCCTTGACGCAGCTGCATAAACTCGAGTTCCTTAGCATTTCGAACCGAAGCAGGAAAGTACTTCTGGTAAAATACATCCTTGAACATCGTCCATGTGACTACCATCTGAGATTCCTCGAACAATCTTCGTATGCCGTTCCACCAGAACTTGGCATCTGCCTCGAGCATATAGGTGGCAAAAGTCACCTTCTGATGATCAGAGCAATCTAGGACAGAGAAAACCTTCTCCATGGCTTTGATCTACTCATCGGCTTTATCAGGGTTATATGACCCTCGGAAGCTGGGCGGATTCGCCTTCCTGAACTCGGCGAACTTGAGATATTCTAGGTTACCCTCCGGGCCATGTGGGTTCCCTTCACAGCCTGCCGCAGGTCGCCTGCCTAGCTGTTCCATCATCTGGTGAGCTGCCGCGGCTTGCTCCCGCATTGCGTGAGCCATTTCTTGCATTGTGGCCATCAGGTCATTCGAGTCCTCTCGAGCTGGTTCTGCACGCGGTTTACCTCGCCTTCCGGAAGCCATTAAGTTCTAAGCACACAAAACAAAAGTTATTGAGTTGATCAGGCTCAATACTAAGTCTAATGTGCTAGCAAATAACAGCTGGCACGGTCAAGCACGTTATACACATGCACAACTATATCTCAACCATACAAGCAAGATCTGGTGCACGTTATCAGCTAAAACACAAAATATGCGCGAAGCATAGTCAGTCCAATCCTCAGGCCTTAGCTAGGATGAACTGCTCTGGTACCAAAATGTAACACCCTACTAATTTAATGTTATGCTTAAGTCATAGCATTCAATTAAGTAGATTGTGTTACTGTGTTAATATTCTGCTTGAACCTCATGATTATTATCACAAAACAGTTGAAACGGCGCGCTGTTATATAATAGATATGAATAGCATTATACAACGTAATAAAGTTTAATATAACACACAGAAAAGACACGAATAAGTGGTATATTATCAACTGTATATGTACATATGTAGGCTAGAAGCCAAAACTTCAGTCTATTCATATATATATTAGAAGTAGGTGAAATAAAGATGCAGCAAAATCCCTATTGCTAGAAATCAGAGACAGAACTAGCGTGAGCCGATCAAGGCCCAACGAGTCCAACTCGGAAACCAGATGAAGCTACAGGACTGGGATTTCAATGAAAGGGGTGGCCATTGAGCTCTTCGCCAGCGTCTGAGAATGATGCGGAAAATACAACACGGGGTGAGAATTTCAAGAAATTCTCAGTAGGGTTGCGTCTAGTGGTTATCTGACGTCACATGCATTCTCAGTTGCCTCGGGTTTTATTTAATTGTAAAATCATGTGTTTAAATAGAAATAGCCATCTTACTGAGTTCAAGAAAATATCTAATCCGAGGCAAGATTCCGTTTTACTTTAGGAGACATGAAAATCTAAACAGACTACTAATAATGACACGTAAAGAAATAAACAGGTTAAATAAACAAACAGTAGTAATTAAATATAGTAACATCTGTAAAGATCTTAACATAAATATTCCATGTATTCATACACTCATGTAATCATGCAGACTCATACTTGAACTTTCCTTCACAAACTTTTCATTTCTTTTCATCATTTTTCCATCTCTTGGTCCCCTAGGAGTTCTTGGCCATTTAGACTCCTGGGTAATAATCTGCTTATCAGGATCGAGCTCGTTCCTATACAGGAATGCCGGGTTTACTTTCCCCGATCTTCCCACTGATCTATTCCCCTTAACTTTTTATCCGGGGCTGGCCCAAGTAGTATGGAACTTTCATAGTGGCATAACCCTTTTCATAACTTTCATAACTTTCTTAAGAATGCACATGCATTAACATGGAATTCATAACTTGTGCATGGGTTCTACCGAAATTTCGGCAGCATAACGGAACGTATCCGCTTCCCCATGAATAGTGCCAGCCAACCAATACAGTTACACAATTTGCAATTTCAATATAGAGCAGCAATTATGCACATACATTCATAAATTCATTCATAGCTTCAACAAGCTTCAATAGGACTTTTAACTGATTTTGCCTATTTCTACCCGGTTATGGTATAGCCCACCTTTATTTCGATTGAACTCCTTTAAACCTGATTTTTGGATATGTTGTAGCCTTATATGTCTAGTTTTTAACCTTTTGGGTCCCATCTAATTTTGATATCTATAGCTCAAGATATTCAGATTTTATCCCGGCATGCCCAGTGGCTTGCCAGAATCAGGCAACTAAAAGTAAAAATCCACTAAAAATCGAATACTGACTCAAATCATACGAAATTGGACTCATATTAAAGCTAACAAGGTAAAGTTTCATTTTCAAGAAGTTCCATTTCATTTGGCTTAGTAGGGCTTGAGTTATAAGCCTCGTATTCTGACCTTCCTAAACTGCCCTGTTCTAGCCCGGTTTGGACATAGGGCAACTTTCTTGGATCACTGGGAGCAACTGGCACCTTATTAATTCTGAAATTTTTATGAGACATTCTACTATGTGTAATCTTTCTAACAAAGTTAGTTTCACTCATTTTCAAGTAGTATAGGTCGAGTTCTATCCTGAACAAGCTGGTCTGCCCAGATTCAGAGTCAGAACCCTAGGTCAAAATTCAAAAATTCATAACTCTCTCATTTCTAATCCAAAAGCCTTATATGATATATCTATGGAAAGCCCTAGATGTCTAATTTCATTTAAAATTGGTTTCATCAAATTTTATTGGCTGTAGGCGGAGTTGTACACTCCACTGTACGGACTGCCGAGGGGTTTTGGGTTCTCCAGCTCTCCATCTCTTCCTATTTTCATTCTCTCTTGGTTCAAATTCGGTTTCAACCAAACAAACAGCCCAAAACCAATCATATGTCATCATAAGCATTCATTTATCACATCCAAGATCGTGAAAATAATCCAAGCTTAGCCAGCCATAACCACAGAATTGATGCAAGAAGAGAACTCCTACCTTTGATCCAAGTGTTTGTGCTGGATTCTTGAAGTTTGGATGAACAAGGCTGGAGTTTGCTTCAGTTTTTGGGGTGTGAGGAAGAGAGAAAGAGAGCTGAATGAGAGGAGGAAAGTGGCGCTGGAATGTGGTCAGATTATGTGATAAAGCAGCAGAAAAAATCTGATCACATGGTGGTGTGTAGGTGGCTTTCTTCTTGCAATTTGATTGGTCTAAAATGTTTGGCTGAAATTGAGCCAGCCTTCTTCACTTTCTGTGGCCTTCTTTGCGCCATTTAGAGGGCTTAAGTGGCTGATTTCTCAACCACTTAAAGTAGGGTTAATGGGTTGAAATTCTATTGGTCCGGTTCCGACAGTTTAAAATACAGTAAACTTACCGATTTCCTTTAAATTGGTAAATTGGTTTCGTGTAAATTCTTATGAAATCTTCTATATTCTAACTTAATTCTCTCTTATCTAAACTCAAGTTATTGCTAATTAATTGAGTCTAAATAATGGTTTAACCGAATCGTGGTTAATCTCAATTATTCGATAAAAACCGAACTATTGAATGGAAAACGATAAAAGGATTTCGGAGGATGTTACAGGTTCTCCCTTAAATCTTTCTCTCTCCTTCTTTTTAGTAAGAGTAATGAAGTGGCATAGAGATCTATGTCCCCCATCAAGTTTCTTCCTTCTTTTGCAATCTAAGGTAACTCTCTAAGCTCAAATCTTCTTCTATTTTATGGGTAGGGAAGGATTTTCTTGGACGATTAAGTTTAAGGTTGAGGTTTGGGAACCTAGGGTTCCAAATTAGGGATTTTGTACCTTGGGAGGAAATTTAAGTTAATCCTTAGCTTTAGAAACTAATTGGTGTTCGAATTGTGTTCTTTATGATGTTCGATACTCTCCGGAATCTCTTGGTGGCTCTGAGACTTCGTAGTGTTTGGGCTCCTTTCTTTCCAAACTTGATTTGTGAGTGCTAATATATCTATAGGTTGTTTTTTTCTTAATTTCCTAGCTACATGCCTAAAATGCAATTTAATGAAGCTTATGAAAGAATTGAATTAATATGTTATACTCCGTATTTATAGAACTCTTGACATAATCATGTTAGTTATGTGAGTGTGTGTGTATATATATATATATATATATGTTTAAGCATAGAAGTGTGCGACAAGCTCTTATAGAAGCTAATTTATGGTATTTAAATAATATGAAGTTTTAAGTTATTAGAAATTGTTATGTTCTTAAAGTCAATGTTCTGAGCTATTTAATGGAAAGAACAGTCACATTTTGATAAATTGAGAAAGAGCGCTAGATACTTTGAGTTGAAAGCCTTATACTTTGAAACTATATTTGATAATATAGTTATTTTGAATATTAGGTGAATGTTGATAACAATGTTTGCTAAGAATACGCAAGATTCTTGAACCTTATTATGCATTTAAAGTTATGAGCAAGAAACTGTATGATTTGAAATAAAGAAAAGTGTTATTGTCAAGGAGTTAGAAACATGAGGCATGGCAAAGACCCAATAAGTATGAATGCCTTTCTAAGGTGGTAAACTATAACAGAACTATTTGCTAATGGCAGCAGCATTAGCCATGGTGCACCTCGTATAACTCAGCTAGCAGGGTGATTGCTAGCCCGACATATCGGCCAACATGTCCGCTAGATATAGTTACACATATGCGTGAGATTAGTTACTGCTGGACAAGCCCTGTCAAGCAGTTATTTTTTGAAATAGAATCATCCCCTAAGTTTTTCATGAGATTGAACAAGTATTTATTTTCTATGTTTTGAGAAAGTATTTCTATATTATGCATTTATGTTTAAGATCCTTATTTACTAGTTTTAGTTGAAATTGAAATTTAAGGAAATTCCTTGAAGTTATCATGTGTTTGAAGTCATGAGCAAGGATACATATGAGTTGATATAATGAGGTTTATATTCAACTGAATTAAAAGGTGCTCTAATGAGCCATAGAAAGATTTTAAAAATAGATTAAATATCATATATGCCTTAACAGAAGTTTTTATAGTAATTTTACTACATAGACAAAGTATTTTATTTGAGAAACCACGTATGAGTTTTTTAAAACGCTTACAAATTATATGTTACTAAAATTGTATGTGTAGGCTTGTTCCACTCTTGTTATAGATATAGTATCCGTCATTGAGTTTGTATAACTCACCCTTTCTTCCTTTCCATGCTTTTAGACAGGTGCCAGCTCATCCTCGGATTTCTATGGCTAGTTAGAAGTGTTGGATTCCCATACACTTGTTCGTGTAGGGTTTCACATGATTTTTTTTTTTTGTATTTGAGTAAAATTGGTAGAAACTCTAGTAATGCTCCAATAACCCGCAGGCAAGGTCCTTTTCATATCATTTATAATTTGCGGTAATAGTATGTTAATTTAGTTATGGCCAACTTGAGTTTTAACATTTATGAATTAAGCTTCAAGAATATACATGTATATATATTTTCATAAGTATGATTATGTTTTAAACTCCTATATTGTGTGCTGTGGGATGCATTCGGAGAATGCCTAAATCCCCAATGATTTTCGGGTGTTTGGATTGTTGTGTAGGTGGAGGATCTATATTTGGGAATAGTCCTAAATATAAGGGAGATTCTACCCAATTATTTTTAGAAAAGGTCTAGTGCAGGCTTGCTAGGGGACGTGTCCCCTATGCGCCAGTCACATCCTGAGTGGGGTCGTGATATTTAACCTTCACATTTGTACTTTTCTTGCCTACTATATATTTTAAATGATTTCTTAGATTTTTCAAATTGACTACAATCTTTATGATAAAATTGCAGAACTGACCTCCAAAGCAGCGAGTGCCTATGTTATGTCATGCCATATATTCTTCTTCTTTGAAACAAAAGCATCTATATCTTCTGTCATATTAATAATAGTGAAATCTTTGAACTTGGACTAAAATGATGGTCAAGATTGTTTCGAGCTAGGTAATGTTTGCATCAGTATTTGACACGGTCATGTCTCTGTCTCTATGAGTTGGTGTTGTTTGCCTGAAATTCTATGAAGAAATCTTGTTAATTACATTTTATCATTTTTATACCTAATATTCTAATAGCATGAGTCCACTCACTTTTATAATATTAAAAATTTGATTAAAAATTTTTTTTGATACGGAATGTGTTCAATTTAATGAAGAATGAATTATGTATTTTTATATTTTTGCAAATTGTTGATTGCATTTCAGGATGGGCTGCTAATTCTTTGGGATATTTCTGAAGCTAAAATCTTGTTCCTTGGTGGTGGAAAAGATCTCCAATTGAAGGATCAAGGTAATAACTAGTCCGCTGAACTAAACACCAATATTCCAGCTGATATTATAGAACAAAATCTAGGACAAAGAGATAAGTGCTCTGTGCTAGGCATCTTCCACTGGGTCCATTCTTGTTGTAGGATACTTAGATGGAGATATCCTTTTCTGGAACTTGTCATCTGCAGCACCTTCTAAAGGTCAACAAACTTCTCCACTTAAAAATGTTGTTAAGCTAAAATTGTCAAGTGCAGAAAGAAGACTGCCAGTCATAGTCTTACAATGGTCCAAAAGCCATAAAGCCTATACTGTTTGCGATGGCTAGCTGTTTGTCTATAGTGGTGATGAAATTGGATCTGAAGAAGTTTTGACTATGAGTCATTTGCTTATGGTGACTTACTATCTCATTTTGAATTGATTTTTGTTTCTTTTTTTTAGACATTAGGCCATTCATGTGCATTCACTTGATGGCTTAAGTTGTTCAGAGAGTAGTTTAGGATGTGGTATTAGAGCCTTTCTGATCAAATAGTCTAGAGTTTAATCCTTGTTATCCCTCATTGTTCTAAATAAAAGTTAAAATTTTCAGCACAAGGTAAGGTGGATTTGTGCATTGTCTATGTGTCAAGCCTAACAAGCTCTTGCATGAGGGGGCACATTAGATGTAAAGTCATTCATATACCTTAACTTCATAGCTTAAGTTATTAGGAGAGATGGTTCATGATAGTTTTATCGGAGGTGGCTTCTAAGGTTTGATAAATGATTGATATAGTTTGCTAAAAGATGTGATGCATCCAAAATTAGTCAACATTATCATAAGAATGGAAGAGAAAAGAGAAGTCATTGGAAAGTGTTAGAAATGTGGTTAAAAATCCATTTGTGTGCTTTTACCCTAATAGCTTAAACTTTTGGGATAGATGATTCATGACATAGTATTCTATGACCAAATGATGGAGAGTTTGATCCTTACTAACCCTATCCTTTTAATAAAAATTTTAATCTTAGCATAAGATAGATGGATTTGTGCATTGTCCACGCTTCAAGTCCAAAGGGCGCTTTTGTGAAGAGACATATTAGAAATGTCATGTTATAACCGATTCATGTGTCCCTGCCTAAATAACATGGAAGAACAAAGTGTGTCCTTTGTCACTTTGCATATGATAGCAAGCTAAGACAGCTGTACAACATCATTTTAAAATAATGAAAGAATGTCTAGACTAACTATAGTAATTGGAAAATATACAATGGTAACTCTTTGTTTGTCTAACAGTTATAATTTAAACATTCTTATATGTTTAATAATACCTAAAATCCCAAATGGGAATGTGCAGGAAATACTAAAAAGGGGAGAATATTCCTTATGATGTGGTTAATATGGCTGAGTGCCATCCTAGCTTTAAAAATAATAAAAATTATTGATATTGAATTAAGGTTTACCTTCTCATCTACTAAATTGTGGATTTCCCTGCCCCATCCCTCCCTTTTTTTTCCTTCTATATTTTCATTATTTTCTTCCTTTTTATGAGGTCAGTGTTATGACAAACAATTGTAATGTTGTTAACTTTATTGCGGCAAATTTTGGCCATTTGTTGTTAACATGGAATTGATGGGTGGTGTTTCCACTTTCAACTAGTTAATATTTTCTTAGCATGTTTGTTGTGGTCCCCTAAACTTTAAAGTGTCTCTTCGTTATAGGTTTTAACTCTTGAATGGTCATCTGGGATGGAGACAGTAAGATGCATTAGTCGTGCAAACCTCACACTTAGTGGCTATTTTGTAGACTTGATCTTAGTGCCAAGTGCTAGAGCAATGGGGGGCTAAATAGCAAACCTGATCTTTTTGTACTAACAAGCCCTGGACAACTACATTTTTATGATAATGGTAACCTATCTGCATAAACTTCTCAGCAGAAGAGTGCCCTAACTGTAAATGCTCTGGGGTTCCTTGTGCTAATACCTATGGTCGATCCATCTTTGCCTGTCGCAAAACTTGTTAGGTTGCCTAGTGAGTTAAATTCTTCGAAAATTCTAACCAAGGTAATTTGTTTGTCTGCCATAAATTCCTGTCAAACCTAGCAGCTTATATGTGTTTATTTTGTGGCTTTTTAACTACTTATTTCATTTGTCTTAGGTTGCCTCAATTATAAGAAATGGTTCAACACCTGGTTCAACAACTCCTTCAAATTGGCCCTTGACTAGGGGTGTTCCAAGCCATTTGTCCACACCTAAAGGTGCTGGGAATGGGATTGAGAGAGTTTATTTTGTTGGCTATTTTAAGGGATCTGTCCTAGTGTGTGATGCCACACATCCAGTCTTATCTTATATTTGCTACATAGAGCGAGAGGTAAGAATTCCACAGCTATTCTCTCCCCCAAATAAATAGAAATTAAAAAAAAAAATCCTTATGTTGCTTCATTTAAAAAATGTTTTATGTCTATTTGCTTTCACAAATTTCTTGTGTGTTGGGTAGGTGAAGGTTATAGAGGTGGCTAGTTCCAGTGACAAAAGGAGTTAGGCTCTGTTCCCCTACTCTTGGCTATGGGCAGTGAAAGTGGTCTTGTTAGAAATCTTTCTCAATAGTTTACTTTGTTTGAGGCAGTGCAATATTGTTCCATACTTAATTCCTTTGCTGTGAATTATGACCTTAAAGGCCACTATGATGGGAGAAAATTCCATTTTATCACCGAAGCAAAAAATGAAGGTGATCTTTAGATGTCTATCATCATCATGGAAACTACCTTTCTCATTTCAGTTTTTTCCAGCATGGAATCGTGTCCTAAAATAAAATGCTTTCAGAAAAAAGAAAGTGGTTACCTATATTGTTAAACTTGTATCGTAGTCCATGACTCTACACAAGGAAAGGGACCTCATTGTAGTGCTGTTATTTGTCTTCTTGGTTCTCCAATACAATCATTATCATCTTCAAATTCTGGAACCAAACTTACTGTTGGATTTTTAAATGGTTGCGTGGGTATCATCTGATTACTTTTTAATTCACATTTCCTTTGTTGTTGCTTAGTTGATCATAAATTGATACATCTCTAATAAATTGCTTCTTTCCAGGCTGCAGTCTGTGATGTGACTTCATTGTTAGTTTTGTTCTTGATCGATGGTGTGCTTAACTTTAGCTCTCCAATCACTTCAATGATTTGGAAAGAACAAGCATGTTTTCAAAGTGTAGTGAATAGTTTAAAGCACTCAAAAATATCAGGCAACTCTCTTGAAGAGATAATATTTATCTTATCCCGGGATGGAAAGGTTAATGTAATTGAGGGTGATACTAGTAAAATGATCTCCAGTCGGCCATTACACGTGAAGGAATCAACTACAATCTCAAATGTTATAGGCAAGTACAAGTTTCATTGAGAACACGCAACATATTTTCAGTTTTATTGCACTTGGCATGTGATTGAAAATTCTAAGAGAATTTTGTACTCCAGAGGATAGCATCCTAGCCTCTGAAGCATCAAATGACAAGCAGTAAGTGGAGCCCTTGAAGATTGCAGCTAGCCTTGATGAGCCTATTCCAGAAAGTAACTCAACGAGGGAAAATTCATCAAAGGCTAAAATTCCTCTTCAGAAGTCACAACCTCTGGAGATTTAATTTTGGATCCACTAGTCTGCTCTACTGTGAGAAATCAATGCGATTGTTTTCTACGAAATCATTGATACAAGACCTCTAATTGATTATCTTAGTACTTGCATTTGCATTTGCATTGTTAGTCAGTTTACAAATAAATTTGATATTTATGATATATCATAATAGGGAAATAAGAAACTAATCCAAAAAGTGAAACATTCTAAGTCCTATTATTGGACTACAATTCTAAAGAAAGATAAATTTTGTGAGTTGTTATCGTTGCTTCATACTGGAACATTTGAAATCGGGTAGAAGCGCTAATGCTTTGTTCTTTTATTGTTTCAGTGGGGGCGGGATTGATTGGGTGTGTATATTTTCAAGAAGACAATATGGACTCTAGCATATTTACATTGCAATACATATTTCTTGATTTTGTCCATTATGTATAATTGATAACTTTGCACTTGTGTTTGTACAAGTCTTTACCAGATTTGGAACTGGTTGCGTAAAGCTCTTTATTGTCACTCTTAAGGTGAAATTATAAAGTGAATATGGATAAAACAATGTGTTCTGATGATAATGGAAATATTGTGCTCGTGTAATACTCTTTCGAATTTTCAAATTGTCTAGAATTCTATTTCTTCTTTTTGCTCCCTATATTTTTTAATGGGATTATGTAAGACATATTTAAGTCTTCTAGTCAAATATTTTTAGTCAAGTTTGCAACTTTGAGTCTTCAAAGCATCAATCTTATGTTGATAATTTACAGGCTAATGGTTCTGAATTGGCATTTGTCTCATTTCTAGCTGGTGAAAATGAATTCAGGTATTTTTACTATTTTGTAATGAACTGACAATAGTATGGACTTTGGTTTGAATATGGAAATAAGAAAAAGTTGAATGAGAAATTCTATTCCATTTTAGGAGTCTGGAGCACTTACCTTGTCTTCATGATAAAGTTCTTGCAGCTGCCGCTGATGCTGCCTTTAGATTCTCTTCAAGTCAAAAGAAAAAATAGGTTTAAGTTTCTCTGATTTGTTTCCTAAAGTTCCCACCATTAAAAAAATTGTTAGTCTAATCAGCTTAATCATTTTGGTACAGATCATTACACCGGGGATTTTAGGTGGTATCGTCAAAGGATTTAAAGGAGGAAAAACCTCATAAAACAGATTTGACAAAAATTCCAACATCCAATTTTGCACATTTAGAAGACAAATTTTTTAAGTTCCCTTTGCCAGATTATGATCAAACAGTTGCAGATGATAAAGAAGTAGATCTTGATATAGGTTTTCTGACTAAACTCTTTTCATTTTTCCTTTCTTTTCATTACCTTTTATTTGTATAATTAGATACTTTGACACTTTTTTACTTTCAAAAACAAAATCTCAAAACATACTCTATTGTGGGACAAATGACATTGAAATAGATGTGCCCATAACTGAGGCTTCCACTTCATCACCTGATGTTAAAAACAAATATAAAGGTAAATCACTTTCAAAACTTCATTTCATGGTTCAACTACAGAAATTAGTGAGGGTTTCTTATGTTTTCCTGCAGATAAGTTACAAGATGGTGAGAAATTACTTGAAGGTGGGACTAAAGATGATATAAACCCAAGACTTAGAGCACCTGAAGAAATTATGGCTACTTATAGAAAAACTGGGGTAATGCTGAGTTGTTTGTCCCCTCTTGTTGTTTAAGATTCCTTTCTCTCTTTTCATGCTCTATTGATTTCAATGAGTTGAATATATTTCAATTAATGCATGATTTCAGGATGCTTCTTTAGCTGCTGCTAATGCAAGAAACAAGCTGATGGAGAGGCAGGAAAAATTAGAGGTAGAAATTTATCTGATCTTATCATGCCAACTTACATAACTTCTATAATAAAGTTTTGTTGCACTAAAATCTTTGCTATTGCCTTGTTTTGGCTTTTTGCCAATGAAGTTACAAAGTGATGGAAGATAATTTCGGTATGATAATTGATATATGTGATGTATCTCTATATATTGTTGCTAGCACTCTGCTTTCTCTCTTTCACATAATATCCCCAAGGCTACTTCGATTTGGAAGTTTGCGACCAGCAACTATAACAACAATTACATTTAGTCCCACTATGTGGGATCAGTTACATGGATTAGACGATATCATAATATCCTATCATAGATCATGTTTACATTTAAATCATTAAAATCTAAATCTCTTTTAATAGTTTGTGGGGAATGGAACTGTCATAAATCATGTTTACATTTGGAAGGTAGCCATTTCTTTTTCTTTTTTTTCTTCCCCTTATTTGTGGGAAGTGGAGCTGCTATTGTTAAATTATAAGCATCTTTGTTCATGGAAGATATTGAAGTGGTTGCTTCAGAGATCTCTAACTTTTATGCAAAGTTGTTCACAATCTCACAGAAGAGTTGCCTAGTTGACCTTTTATTGAGGACATGGATTGGTGTCCTATTTCTCTAGATAAGGCGTCTTGGTTAGAAAGACCTTTTGAAGAGGAGGAGGTCTGTAAGGCTGTTTTTAGTTTGGGGAGAGATAAAGCACCTGGTCCCAATGGTTTCACGTTTTTGTTCTTTTAGAACTGTTGGGATATAGTTAAGAATGATCTCCTAAAGGTAGTCACTAAATGCTTCCTTAATGGTAAAATTGGGATCTGCATGAATTCAACCTTCATCTCCCTTATCCCTAAAAAAGATAGATCCATTAAGGTTAAGGATTTTCGTCCCATTAGTCTGGTATCAAGTGTTTACAAGATTGTAACAAAAGTGCTTGTTACTAGACTTAGTGAGGTTCTTTTTTATACCATTTCTGAAAATTAAAGTGCTTTTATCCCTTGTGTAGGAAAATTTTGGATGCAGTGCTTATTGCTACTGAGGTGGTGAATGACATTAGATCCCAGGGAAATCTCAGCTTTGTTTTTAAATTAGATTTCAAGAAAGCCTATGATAGAGTTTGTTGGGGGCTTTTAGATAAAGTTTTGGACAGGAAAGGGTCTGGGAAGAGATGGAGGAATTGGATTTCAGGATGCTTGTCCTCTTCTTCTTTTGCAGTTATTGTTAATGGTAGACCTAGATCCTGGTTCAATGGTCAAAGAGGTTTGAGATAAGGAGATCCTCTATCTCCTTTTCTTTTCACTTTGATAGTTGATGTTCTTAGTCGTTTAGTATCTAGAACTGTTGCTAATGGGTTAGTGAAGGGTCTTACTCTTGGGAGAGAGCAGGTTTTAGTCTTCCATCTCTAGTTTGCTGATAATAATATTTTCTTTTTGAAACCAGAAAGAGATTCTTATGTTTACATTTTAAATATTTTAAATTTCTTTGCAGTTATCTCAGGTCTTAAGATTAACTTGGCCAAAAGCGGTCTAGCAGGAATTAACATTGATATTTAAACTATGAATGCTTTTGCTTCTTTGGTAGGATGTCAGGTGCTTCAATGGCCCTCACTTATCTAGGTATTCCTTTAGGAGGTAATCCTCATGCTTTATCTTTTTGGGATCTAGTGGTGCATAAGATTTCTAAGACGTTAGATTGTTGGAAAGGTACTTATTTTTCTTTAGGAGGTAGGATCACTCTCATTTAGTCATGTTTATGTAGCACTCCCTTGTACTTCCTTTCCCTCTTTCGTATTCTTATGGCGACAGCCCAAAATATTGAAAAACTCATGAGGAATTTCTTGTGGTCAAGGGTAGGGGATTCTAGAAAAGATTACTTGGTTGTTTGGGAGGTATGTTGTAGACCTAAGAAGGAAGGGGGTTTTGGCCTGGGTATTATTGTTGCTCAAAACAAATCATTGGCAGTGAAGTGGTTTTGGTGCTTTCCTCTGCATACTAATTCTTTATGGTACCAAGTCATTCGAAGTAAGTATGGTTTGCACCCGAATGGTTGGGATACCAAATCCACAAGTAGAATAACTCATAATTGTCCTTGGAAATTCATCTCTGAAGGGTTACCCTCTTTTTGTTCTCTCTTATCATTCCGCTTAGATGATGGTTCTCTTATTAAATTTTGGGAAGACACCGGGGTTGGCAATGCCCCCTTTTCTATTACCCTTCCTCAGTTTTTTTGCCTATCATCCATGCACAATGCCTCTATTGGTCAATTTTTTTCTCAGGATAATCTCTCTTGGAACTTCCATTTTATTTGAAAATTGAATGATAGAGAGGTTAATGAATTAGAGTCCCTTCTTTCTTTGCTTAATCCTATTCACCTATCCAATACCCCAGACACTAGGATTTAGACTCTTGACTCTTTGGGTATTTTCTCATGTAAATCTTATTTTCAATTCTTGACTTCCTCTCCTAACATAGACAAGTTTCTCTTGGACAAACTCATTTGGAAATCTAAATCTCCTTCTAAGGTCAAATCTTTTGTGTGGACCGTTATTCTTAATTGGATTAATGCTAATGACATGCTCCAGAAGCGCGGGCCCCTTATGGCTTTCTCCCCCGATATGTGCATAATGTATGGTTTAGATTCCGAATACGGGGCTCAGCTTTTTTTTACATTTCCCTATAGCGAGATCTCTCTGGATCAGGCTTTTTGGGATCTTTGAAGAATTATGGGTTTGCCCTAAGGCCTAAGAATATTTATTAGTTTCTTCTCACTAGGTTCAAAGGTTTTGGCTTTCGGAAAGAAGTTAAGATTCTATAGGAGACCTCAGTTTTTATAGTGTTCTGGTGTATTTAGTTTGAAAAGAATTCTATGGTTTTTAATGATTCCTTTTCATTTATTGATTTTATTTGGGATAGGATTACTTTTTTGGCCTCCCTTTGATGCTCAGTTCATGGCTTGTTTAATGGGGTCTCATTAGTTGATATTCAAAGGGACTGACATGCTTTATCCATAGTTCATCCTTTTAGGCTTTAACCTTATATTTTGTATCTATGTGAGGATGTCTCATCCTTTTTTGTACATTCCATTATCTTCTAATAAAATTTCTTTTTCTATCAAAAAAATTATAAACATCTTTGTCCTCTCTAGTCTTTATATAAGGCCATAAGGTAGCCTTCGATATGGGGTAATCTATCTGGATTACCAGGAATATTTGATTAAATTATGTGAGCCCACAACATTTCCTTAGTCGATTGGATAACATTACTGGCAATCCAGATTTCCAAAATAATGTGTTACCACCAATGTGGTAATGTGGATCAACCCATTGAAAGTTGGTAATGTGGATTACCACTAATATAGCAATCCTTCTATTATTATTATTATTATTATTATTATTATTATTAAAAATAGTATTATTTATTATTATTAATTATTAATAAAATTAACTATTATAATCATAATTAATAATTAAATTTTCTCATTCTTATTAATTAATAATAATAATACTAATAATTAACTATTCATTAGTATTATTAACTACTTATTATTATTATAATATTAATTTAATGCATATATTATCTAATAATCTTTTTAATATACCAAACAGGATAATGTAAATTACCACTTAGATTACTTATGCA
This sequence comes from Pterocarpus santalinus, assembly GCA_031439595.1. Lineage (NCBI taxonomy): Eukaryota > Viridiplantae > Streptophyta > Magnoliopsida > Fabales > Fabaceae > Pterocarpus > Pterocarpus santalinus. The sequence continues at coordinate 19,186,411 of CM062532.1, read as the reverse complement.
TACTAAACACTATATTTAATATTATTAGCAATTTAAAAGGTGATAATCTTTATAACTAGTAATTTACATTATTGGTAATCTTAATAGGTAATGTATCAAGCGCTATTTAAGATTCTTAGCTAAGAGTACCATTAGTTATAATGATTAGTGCTCTACACTGAACTTTTGCTGCTCAATTTGATTCAAAGAATTAGCCAACGCACTATAGAGCTGCAAAGCGGAGCTGAAGATTTTGCATCATTAGCAAATGAGCTTGTGAAGACGATGGAGTGGAGGAAATGGTGGCAAATATTGGGGGAAAGTACGAGGGGGAAAAAAAGAAAAAAGAAAAATTGTTTGCCGTATGAATTGCTTGTATTTGTTGTCTTGTATATTATATATTTTGTGGCCGTTGGCTTTGTTTTTGTTTAATTGTTTGCATAGGACCAACAAAAGGAAATTACATAACATTGGCTTTCTCTTCAATTTTCTTTCTCAGCCTGTGAACTATAGAACATAGTTGTAGCCTGTGCTCTTTGTAAATATTCTATTAATGAAGTCACTCATAATATGTAAGGGTGTTCAAAATCAAATCGACTCCAATAAAAAACTGAAATCGATCCAAAAAGAAAAAGCCAAAAACCGCCAAAGAAAAAAAACCAAACTACAAAAAAAAAAATTGAAACAAAAACAAATTAGATTGGTTAGGCTTTCGGTTTTGAATTCTACAATCGATCTAAACGGAATTGGGAATTTATAAACAAAATGCCTAAGATGTCCTGATACTTTTGACACAAACAAAAATACCCTTACTACTACAACTAACACCCTTATGCCGTACACACGACACAATAACAACATAACCCTAGTCTTTCATTCTCCTTGTACCTTCATATGTGCTCCTCAGTCTTACTCTTATTGCGCCTCACAAATGCTTCATGCTCTCCCTTGCGAGATTGGTAGCTGCACATGCCAACAACCACTGCATAGCAACCCTTCCATTTGCTATGAGAATTCATTGTGATTGGTTCTTCATTATTTTCGTGTTTGCATAAATGACATGTTCTTTTAAACACTAAATTAAAGAGGTTTGGCTTTTTTAAAAAAAAATTAAAGACTGAAAATTGAACCAAACCAAACCATTCTTAGCCAATTCTGATACAAATCCCGTGTAGCAACCTTAAGAGATTTGAAACTATTTGGCGCTCATAATCTTTACTCAACCCGTGAATAAGAATATTGGATATGCTGCCCGTGACTCTCAATCAACCCATGACAAAGAACCTTAGGATAAGGATTATGATTCTTGACCTATTGCTTATAAATAAAACAAAAATCAAGAATATCAAAAACTCACAAAATATGAGTGCAAAAGAAATAACCCTAACAATTGTATTGATAGTAAAACTAAGTAGTCTATATTTTAATTTGCCTATTTAAAACATAAAAAGAAGGAAAGATAATGAAAATTGAAAATCCTATAAATATTTGATTCTATCTAGAAAGATTTGATCACAGCTCAAAAGATTTGATCATAACTTAAAAATATGATCTTAACTAAAAAATATGATCTTAATTAATCCTAATTAAAAGCCCAAATAAAAAAAATCAAATATCAAAATATCTTTATCAGTAATCTCTAATTAATGAGCCAAAATATGAATGATATTAATGTCTTCTAAATGAACACAAATATTATGAAACTGTTCCAAATTAACCCATGTCTCCAATTTGGATCCTTGCAACCGAATAACTGGGTCCCTTGCGCTAATGTCCTAATCATGTTCAATTCAATTCAGTTGGACGGAGTTGACATAAATCAATTGGATGATAATCGGCATAAACTGATTGATTTAGTTTGATTGGGAATTTTCCAAAACTGAGCTTGAACAATAGAGCCATCAAAGTGGGTTAGAACCCGTGAACTAACTTGACTTGACTCACCAAACTGGTGGTTTGGGTTTGGGTTTGGGTTTGGTTTGGGTTGATTGAATTACAACTCATATAAATCTGAATTAGATTGGCCTAGTCCATATAACCCATAAGTTAAGCTTGTTTGGGTAGGTTGAACCAAGTTGGCCCTATTTTTTATTTTTTATTTTTTGAAAAAAAAAATATGTTGAAGTTGGTGTTAGTTCCTAACCGATTTCATGCGTCCATACAAAAATGAGGACACGGACATGCTAATCAATAATGGGATATTAGAACATGAATTTCATCCATGAACAAGGATCACAGCCAGTTAGAGTTTCTCTTCACACTATGGCCGTTTCTTGTGACTATCGTGTACATGTTTTAAAAGAACCAGAATGATTGTGGATACTTACAAAGCACTTATGCATCACCTAACAACTACAACTCGACCTCCTGTCACCCACCAATAGGAACAGGGGAAAAACATATACAGAAATTGCGGAATCCCCCCCCCCTTTTTGGGTTCTCTTTGACATCTTTTTATGCAATGGGAGCAGTGAAATGCAATAATTAAACAATAAACATCCATAGTATAAATTAAAAAAAAAAGGTCAATATGAAATGAAATTACATATCAGGGATAATTAGAATACCCTAAGTCCAAGATTAAACTTTTCCACGGTATTATACTCAATTCGTCAAACACACCCCCCCCCCCCCAAAATACAAAAAAAAAAGGAGAGAGAAGACAGAATGAACTAACAAAGTTCCAATAGCCAAAAGTCTCTAAATGGGGTCAAAGGCAAGAATCGAAGCAATTGATGGAATGCCATAATGAATGACAATTCTGGGATGTAACTGACTTGACTTCAAGCCACTGTAGTTCTGCAACTTATTATGCTGAATAAATTCCCGCAAAAAAAAATAGAAGAATCAGAATTTGAAAGCCTATAAGAAAAAAAATACAAAATTGAGAGTAAAATTATAAAAAAAAAAGAAAGGGCAACATAAGGTGTGCCAAAAAAAAAAGAGTGGTGCTAAAGAGCCAAAAAAAATGCCAGAAATCAGTTACTAGATACACATGGCAACTTAAAAACTGCAAAAAACGTGAAGATAGAGGTATCATGTGGGGACTTATAACCATACATGTTGTGCCATGTCAGTCAGGGTGTTCATCTTCTAGTTAAAGTTCGAGCCAACAAGCATTTTCAAAAGAAAAAAGAGCAACATAGGAAATAGCCCCAGAATGAAATGAACATGAAAACAAAAAACAGAAAAAGAGAAATGTTTTACGTTGGAATGGTGCTGCATAGCCTTGTGCAACAATTTCTTGGCAAACATATTTATTGTTGGTGGACTGGTGGTGTTGTTGTTGTCGTAGATTGTGTTTGAGAATTGGTTTGGGTTTGTTGGGATGATCATTCCAATGATAAAGGTGTGTTTGGTTTGTGAAAATATTTATTATTTTTATTTTTTAAAATGGATTTTCATTTTCAGATTTTCTAAATTTAAGAAATATGTTTTGGTTTGTTTGTTTTAAAAAAAGAAAAATAATAAAAATATGTTTGGTTTGCCTATTTTCAAAATCAAATTTGAGATAATAAAATTATATATATTATTAAATAATGAAATTGATACATATTTGATAATAGTATTTTTTTCATCTATTAAAAGTTTTGCTTGTTTTCAAAATACCTTTTTTTCTCTCTTTTTTTCCTTTTGAAAAAAAATTAAATGATTGGCAAAAATAAAAACATGGGTGGCAGGTTTTAAACACATACCACAAAGTTTCTATGCTCAACATGCAACCAACTATGCTATCAACTTTTCTTTGTGTATTTTGTCCTTTTTTTTCTTTTCTCCCTTTAAAAAATTAAATGATAAATAAAAATGCAAAAATTGACATCAGAGGGATTCAAACCCTCACCATGAGGCAGCCAGATCCAACATGCGAGCCACTGCACTGCCAGCATGTGGATGTCAAGATTTGTCATTAATAATATATAACAAAAATCCCTGCAAAAGTGTGTTTGCAAAAAAAAGAAGATCCTCAACAAGGATTGAAGTGGGTTGTGCAGGACGAAAAGAGAAGAATTCCACTTATTTACCATCATACCACCATGTTTCCAATGAAAATATTTTCAACTTTTAGAATTAAATACGTTGAAAATGCTGAAAATGTGAAATCAACGTTTTCAATTTGTGTGTGTTTCCCACATTATTTTCAATGAAAATATTTCCAATTAAACACCACCAAACGTATTTTCAGACCTAATTTTCATTTTCACTGAAAATGAAAATAAAAATGATCAAACCAAACACCACCTAATATTTTCATTTTTGCATCAAAAATAAAAAATCTCTACTTTTTAGCTCATCAATCTGTCAGTTAACAAAATAGAATTGTTGTTTGATACCTTTTTACTTTTTCCTTTTTAAATTTACCAAGTATTTTAGAATATACATCTTTGTAGTCGAGTCTTAACCTGGGGATGCAATTTAGATGGTAGAGTGCTCGCTTAGTATGCGAAAGGGATGATGTTAGAATAAATGAACTCATCTTTTCACATGCAAATGTTAAATGCATATTTGGGAGTATGCAAGAAACGGAATTTAAAAAAAAAAGCTATTTTTAAAAAAATTAAGGGAGGATCTGGTTTTTTTGGGTAAAAAAATTATTTGTTATATATTTGGATATTTTTTTAAAAATAATAGAATCTTAAAAAAATCTATTTTCAGTTTTTTTATAGAAGTTAACAAGAGTAACTTCTAAAAAAATTAATTTTCAATTTTTTCACCTATATATAAAATTTAAGTTTTATAATTACTTGTTTTAAAAGTTGAAACAAACACATCCTAATTTTGTTGAGTAGAAAATTAAAAATAAATTAAAATAAAAAATTGATAATAAAAAATTGACAATTTTAAATTGAAAAATAGTTTATAATCATAAGTAATATTTTAGAACTTAAAATTGTAAATAGAAGCTAATTATCTTATAATTATTATATTTTTATTAAATTGATCATAAATATTAAATATTATATAATATACACAATCACTTCATACTTTTTTAGTAATTTTATCATGCAAAAGAAATATTTTTCATAAAACAAATTATTTTAAAATCACTTTTCAGCTGAAGTGTCCAAATATAAATTGATTCTTACATAAGTAACTATATAAAAAAATATTATTAAAATAATTTTAATCTTTTAACTTTCTGAAACACACACTACATGTCCGCAAGCTCCCCGAAGATCGAGGAGCTCTTATGCTATTTGATATAAACTAGGGTAAATAGTACTTACACCCCCTCAAGTTTGTTAAAACGACATTTACCTTCATTCTTATTGTAAAATAGCACTCCACCCGATTTTAGATGTTACCAACAATTCTCACTTAACCTTTATGGATATCCTGGCCAAAAAAAAAAAAAAAGGTGCCTATTTGTTAGTGTTGTAGTGGAAGTGGCTTGGTGCTTTTATGCATCCTTTACTGGAGAGAACCAGGTAGTGGAATGATGACTAGGTGTTTCAAGGTGGGGCAAGGAGATGAAGCATTGCCCTTCATAGATGATAATGGAGATTTGAAGGCAAGCAAAGGATAGTGATTGGTGAGCAAAAATCCAAGGACTTAGCAAGGTTGCCCATTTTGGCTTTTCATAGCCATCCAATGACAACATCAAAGGGAAATACTACCCATATTGGACCCTGGTGTGTTGTTCTGTGTTGTTCTCTCGACAAATTGCCTCCTTCCTTTCACATCATCCCCTGTCAATCACAATATGCATCCTTGTAGTTTGTTCTCTTTCTTTTTTACATTTTTTTAACCAAATTTCTTTTTATCCAGATACTACATTGTCATCAGCTAATCAAATCAAGTGATTTTGAAGTAATTTGAGATTAAGTTTGTTCCTAGTGTGAGTGATTTGAAATGGGTTCTTGATTATATTGGGTTTAGGGGTGAAATGAGTGCAACAAGAAAGGAAAGGTGGGAATTTTTTATGAAGTTTAATACAGTTTATGAAATATTGCAAATGTGTGGTGATAGAAGTTGTTGATTGTGAAGAAGGTAGCTTAAACCCTTGTGCCACTACGATACCTCAAATTTGATGATTTTGGTTGTCCCCATGCTTTACCAAAAGTCCCATGTAGTAACAAAGGAAGTCACAATATCCATGTCCCCTAAAATTAACAGATCTGTTGGTGACATTTTTAAAATGGGGCGGAGTGCTATTTTACAAGAAGAACGGACCTTAGAGTCATTTTAACAAACCTTAAGGGTTGTAAGTATTATTGACCATACAAACTATTATAAAGAGGTATATAAATTTATAAAAATATATTTTATTACTGTAATAACTCTGATATCAATACAAAAAAAGGTGATATAAAAATATATTTTATTACTTTAAAGGTGAATACAAAAAAGGCCACTGTTAGATAAATGTTACTTTATTTCAAAAATTACAAATTTGATCATTTGTAATTTTTAATTTCTCATTTTAATCGTTCAACTTTTTCTTTTTCCACCCACCTTCTCTAATGACTCCACCACCCTACTGCCATCATCACTACTGCTATCTTTACTGTGACATCCACACTCTGCTCTCACTCCTACACCCTTGTCTCCCTCCTCCACCTCCGTGCACAACCTTTGCTTCTCCTGCAACAGAATACAAAGAGGGATGCAAGAAACATCACCAAAGCTTGGGATGTTTTGTGTCACATTTTGTTGCAAAGGTTGGAACTTTACTATTTACTTGGTTGCAAAAACAATTTTGAGATTGGATTTCTTTTGTATTTGTGAAAATATTCTTTTACCGCTTTTTTTTTTGTTAATGTGCATAAGCCACTAGAAAAGCAAATAATCGTGTAGTGGTGGTGGCGGTGAGGTGATGTTCCCTATCTTGGACATATAAATGCAGATAGAAAGAGAAGAGATAAGTGGAAAAAAGGAGGAGAAGGCACAAGCACCAGCAAGCAAGGAGTGGGTAGAGATTGTCGGCAGTGGTGAGAGCGCAAGCTGCGATAAAGGCTACTAGAGAAGAGAGAGGAGGTGGTGGGTAGAGAAAGAAGGGGAGAAAGGATAGATATGACAAACTATAAATTTGTTTAATTTTTAAAATTAAATTTATTTGTTTTAACTCTTAAATATAATCCATTTACTTATTTTAGGGAGAATTATACTGACATCCCGTAAGGTTAAATGAAATTACATTCGACACCTCTCTATTTTGCAAAACTTACACTGACCTTCCTTAAACTTTAATGATTTCTACACTAGTTACCCATGGAGTTAATAGTCTATTTGCTATATTGATAGAAAAAATAACATGTGAGTGGCACATGATTATTAATGGCAAAAGTGTAATAATTTGAAAAAGGTTTTAATATAAGAAATCACTAGAACACCCTTTTTAAATCATGGGTTTGAAGCTCACATATTGGTGGAAGCTCATATTTGCTGCTATAGGATTTCAAGATTGAACCCAGGTGCAACCCCTTCTACATCATCAAAATTACTTAAAATGTTTATGTAATGTATAAGGAAATTTGTTGAGATGGATCTAACCCACCCGATTATCCGCTTAAATTTAGACAATATCTTCAAGATTTTGACAAGGATCAAAAGATTTCTACTTGCTACAATGCAATTATCAGTACTTCTATTTATTTAGTACCATTCTCAAGAAAAAAATGGAAGTAAAGAAACAAAAAGAAACTTATTAGCTAGCATGAAAAAAGGGTCCAGCTATGAGTTCTTTGTCTTGTTGGCATCACCACACCTACATGTTTTTCATCACTTCCATTCTCATCATCTCATCTCTCCACACTTAATCACCCAAATCAATTATTACCACAAAGAATTCATAACAGAACTCTAGTCCACCCTCTCAATACCTTTCACACACACTCATTCTCTCTCCATGCTGTAACATCCCGATTTCCGAGTTCGGCTTCGCCCTCAGGATTGATCCATTCCGATTTCCGACTTCATCTCTGAAACACAGATAAGAGGATTATTCCCGAGTTCCGAGTTAGTCTTGCTGAATTCTCGACTTCATGTCCTGTACGACTTCCGAATTCGTCTGGATCATTTTCCACGACTTCTGAGTTTAACCTTGAAGTCCGAACACATGAACGTAATTCTATGAGATCCGACTTCATGTCTCAAGGAAAATATACTCGGCTTCCGATGTCACCAACCACACTGTGTTATAATTCCCTATTTCCGAGTTTAAGTACTTGGGCTTGGAAATGAGGTTCGAATCACCCGAGTTCCGATATATGAGTTTATTACAAGGAGTCCCGAGTTTGAACTAGGAGTTCCGACATCCGATTTTACATCCAGCATTGGCATTCCCTTGTTCAAATAGGAAGTTCCGAGATTATGTGATTGTGAGCTTTCGACTTACGGCCTTCGACCTTGATTCAAGATTTCCCCAAAGTCACAAACAAGCTGGTACGAGTTCCGACATTAGGCTTCAGCTCCCAGCTCAAGTAAAAACGACACGAGTTCCGACCTCAAGTATAATAGGGATGAGTTCCGACTTGAAATAGAGTAAATGCGAGTTCCGATTTCAAACAGTATGGCGGCAAGTTACACTGAAAGGGAGACGTAGCTAAATTCTGTCCACAAGAAAATTCAACCAATCAAAGCCCTCCAAGTTAACTACCACCTCAAGCTTATAAACTCATCTCTTTCTCTCCTTCAGCCCCATTTCTACGCCACTTTCTCCCTTGTTCAGCTATCTTTTCTCTTCTCCAACTCCATTACTCCTTCAAGCTTAGTAAGGCTCTAACACTCCAAGTTTCAGCACCTAGCTCAAATCATACTCCAAAGAGGTAGGATTCTACTTTTATTCTGGAATTATTTGCCCGATGGCTACATGAGCTTGTATTCTTCTTCATGTATTTGATGAGTTAATAGATATATTATGATGGATCATGATTGAGTTAACGTGAAATATTGAGTTGGGATTAAGATTAGAGGAAGAAAACTAGGAGAAGTGAAAGTTGGAATACTGTCTAGTTGAGGAACTCCACGGTAATCCGTACAACGGAGCGTACGGCACCGCCTACAATTGGTTAAATCCGATGAAACTATTTTTAGGTGAAAGTAGACATTCAGGGCTTTCCATAGACGTATAATATAAGGTTATTGGATTAGTATTGAGAGAGATATGAATTTTTGAAGTTTGACCTAGGATTCAGGACTTTCATCCGAGCAGGGTGACTTGAGGAGGGTATAACTCGCCCTACACGACTCCAAATTGAGTGAAACTAACTTTGTTAGAAATTTTACACATAGGGGAACATGCCAATGTGAAATTCTGAGTTTGTTATGGTCCCAATTGTCCCTAGTGATTCGAGGAAGTTACCCTATGTCCAAACCGAGCCAAAACAGAGTAGTTCAGAAAGATCGAGTTTCAAGACTTACAACTCGAGCCATACTAAAGAAAATGGAATGAAACTTGTGCAAATGGAAGGTTGTCCTGTTAGCTTCAATATGAGACTAATTTTGTATAATTTGAGCTTAGTTTCGATTTTTAGTGAATTTATACTTCCAGGAGTGTAATTCGGGCTAGTGACTGAGGTAAAATTTAAATATCTTGAGTTATGTAGATCAAAATGATATGGGACTAAAGAGGTTAGAAAGTAGACATATAGAACTATGATATCTCTAGAATTCAAGTTTAAATGAGTTGAATAGAGGTAAAGGTGGATCATATGAAATTCGGGCAGAGCTAAATAGATTGGCAAAGGTGACCCAATTGATGATTTCATAAGTGTTAGTGAAACATATAAGGTTTGAGTTGAGATTTGCCAGTTCGACATTGATATTTATGTGTTAAATTGATTGTGTTGCTATGACTAGTTTGTCTGTGAGAATTGGCACTATTCATGGGAAAACGGATCTGATTCATTATGTCACTAATTTACTGTAAATCTATGATACTATGAATGTTTATGTGTAAGGATGAATTTAAGTGTGAATATGTATATGGAAACTCTATATTCAAGAATGACATAAGTATGATATGAGGCATATGAAGGTAAATGATGTAGTATATGTATGAGTGCCGGTAGAATGGTAAAGAGGCTACGGGCCTTTATATGTCATGGATATGTACGTGAAGATCATGTGTACAATGAAATATGAACATAAATGAAGTATATGTACGAACACACTCAGCATACCTATGCTTGAATATGTTGGAGAATGAAAGAATGTGAATATATTGATTGTGAATCCCTTCACTTGGAGGCAGTTATTTAAAATCCCTCCCTGTGAAGGCAGTTAAATGATAAAGATATGAAATCCCTTCACTTGGAGGCAGTTGCACTTGAATCCCTCCTTGTGAAGGTAGCTAAGACAATGAGATCCCTTTACCTTGGAGGCACGTGGTCAGATGAGATCCCTCTATGTTGAAGGCACGTGGTCAGATGAGATTCCTCTATGTTGAAGGCACGTGGTCAGATGAGATCCCTCAATTTTGAGGCACGTGACCAGAAGAGATCCCTTCAACTAGAGGCACGTGACCAGAATGAGATCCCTCCAAGACTAGAGGCACATGAGTCCCCTTGTGGATGAGTCGGTGTGACGACGGTCACGGGTGAAGCTGATGAGCTCACTCCACGGCCAGACTACCCAAGGGCAGTAAATGCACCCTAAGGACGGCAATACGTAATGCCTAGGTGTGCCAAGTAAAAGATTAAAGACTAAAGATTAAAGTATATGCAAACACCCCAATCACATAAGGCCTAGCACCGACCCAGCTAATGTATGTACTAGGGACAGAACTTGCATGAGGCATGGCATGACCCAGCTAGTGTAAGTACCGAATGAAAGAGAAGCAAATTTTATGTATATGTATGAATTCAAGTGCAAGTTAAGTTAGGTACAGATGTTATGTTTCCAGTAGATTAATGCTATGTGCGGTTTATATGTTGAAGTTATTATCCATAGTATTATTCATGAATTAATCTTGTGTACATTCCCCCAAAGGACCAGTATATGAGTAAAAATGAACTCTGCTTCGGACAAGACATTTTTCGAAATGTAAAATTAAACAGTTTGAGCTGCATGTTCATCTTTTTCAAAATAAACCGAAGCAAACTGGAGACGACCATGATGACACTATGTATGAAAATTAGAGAATCCTACTGAGAATTTTATAATTCTCACTCCTATTTCCATGTTGTCTCCAGATGATTTTAGAAGTTTCCAAACACGGCTGAAGTTGCTGTCAGACGAGGTCCACTAAGGTAACAGTAACAGCTCCAGGGTATAGTACTATGACTTAAGCATAGTACTGTGCTTAGGAGAGTGTTACACATGCCACCATGCAAAACTCACCTATCATTATCTTAGCCCTGCTGCCGTTAGAACTCCTTCCGTCGCTGCGCTCCATCATCACTGTCCTCATGACACTGCCACCATCTTTAGTTGGAGATCCAAGCCTCGTCGACTTCACTCCTCTTGGATTCCTCTCCGCTATCATCACCATCCCCACCTAGATTTACACCTTCATCCTCACATTCAGGTGCTCTTTGTCTAGTTGCTAAGATTGTAGTGGTTGTGCACCCCTACAATTGTATGATCATTGGGTGATTTTTTCTGCTACAATGGACTTGTGATGATTGGGTTTATTTTCCCCTCTTTCAATTTTTTAGAGAATAATGGAGCTGTGGAGGAGGTAGGGGTTAGAGTGGGGTGAGTGCAAAGAAAAAGGTATTTTGGACAAAATCCTTACTCATTAGACAATATCAACTTTAGTTTGCTATAGGGGAGGTTTTTGTAGTATGAGCAAATAAAGGGCTACCCATTATATTTTCATTAGATTTCAGGGGAAGTTAGTGTAATTCTCTTTTTATTTTAATATTAAATCTAACGGTATCAAAGAAACGTACTAATGTCAGTCCCAAAATTGAAGGGACCAATAAATCCTCTAACCAAAAAGAAAGCAAAAGAAAATTGTCTATCCTTAAGCTTAAGAGAAACCAAAGTCTATTATCTCAGATTCTGACAACTAATTTTCTGCCTACTCTCTCCATCATACTCCCTATACAAATATGACACTTTCATAAATTCAACAAGGTCCTCCTCTTTAATTTCTCTCTCTCTCTCTCTCTTCTTTGTCAGCTCAACATAACTAACCCATGCTTCCTTGGTCAAAGTCAAATTGGTCCTTGTCATTTGTTAATGGACATAAATAAAAAGAGTTGTGCCTTGACTAAGAGTTATAACTTTTCCCCTAATGGTAAATACTTTATCCAAAAAGTAGTATCAGAGCCAAGGTCAGAAAGGCACAAACTATTGACAACTGCTAGGAGTGAGATGTTGGTTGTATGCCAACAATTTGCCTTAGCAAGGCCATGTGGGTTAGAGTTAGATCAAGTTAGAGGCCTAATTCTTGGAAAGGCACAGACTATGGATGATAGGTGTTGGAAAAAGGATTGTCAGTTATAGGCTGGTGTCTTGCTTTAGCAAGGCCTAAATGGGGGTTAGAGTCATAACAGATTGTGGTGTTTGATAATGAGTTTAAGTAAAAAGAGTTGCACTCTAACTAATAAATACAACTTTTAGCGCTCAATCCAACATAAACTTTAGTAGTCTTAGGGTTTCTATCATACTCTTGGCCCCACACTAACACATAAAAAGAAAAGGGAGAATAAAAGCAATGATTTAACATAGATGTGAGTGTTTTAGTTGATGTTAATCTAATTTGTGCCATTATTATCTAGTTAGAACTCACACATGTTCAAAAACTAGTTAAGAGAAAAGTTTCTTGTGCATTGTATACACCCATTTTTTTTAAGGCTTTGGAAAAGTTAAAACAAAGCAAGCATGGTGTCATGATAACATTAAATGCAAAATTGTAAAATGAAATCAAATATCTCTTGCTAGATTGGTGAAGCATGTAGATGGTTGCAACTTATATGGTGATGGCTTAACAAAATTTCAGGCTTCAGAAATGTTGAAGCTTATTTCTTTTCATTTGGCAGAGCAACAAATTGAAAGGGGAAGCTTGCCTATAAATAGTGTTCTCTCTTGATGGCTTTGTACATACCACTCCAGTATAGAAAAATATACAGTATCTTCTTAGAGCTTTCCCTATTTATATAAAGAGAATACCATTCTTCTATTTCAAAAGAAAATGTTAGTGTTATCTTTTTGTAATTAGAGGGAACTTGTAATTTAGTGTTTCACATAGTGAAAACCTCCTCTTTTTCATTGTTTTTCCCTTAGCATTAGGGGGATTTCCATATTAAACATTTTATGTTAGTTATTAATTTTTTCAACTTCATTTTAGTTGCATAATATTGTCACCATGACATTAGTACGGTATCAAAAATATTGGTTAATGTGTAGTTTACTATTTACCATCATTGTTCATACATGTAGTTGTATACTTATGTAGTATGTTAACATGCATGGGATTTGTTCCATATATAGTATACATATATGATACTACTCACATATACAATATTGTTCAAGTGAAAAACTGAGAACTAGATCTACTTTTTTTTAAAAAAAAAAAAAAAGTTCTTGATAAATACCATAGCAACAAAATTTAAGATTGAGAAGTGCAATTGGAGTAACTTTTCTTTACAGAAATTGAAGATAAAGACAATCCTTAGGAAAGATAATTCCTTAATTGAAATTGAAGGCAAACCCATTAGATTAAGTGATGACAAGAGAAAGAAGATGATGACAATGTTGTTGCCAAATTGTATCTAGCTACAGAAGGTGGATTAAGTTGTTTTTATTGATTTCTTAATTGTTGTATGTCCCTCGACTATTTATTTTGGAAATGTCATCTTGTTACGGAAGGTGTTAAGGGCTATAATAAGGGAAGCATGCCATTTGAACTTCTTAGATCATATGATGGATCATCATATATTGGAGAGTTAGATGGAGGAACAGAGGAAGGATGATGAAGAGGGGGTGAGGGAGGAGTTGGAAAAGAGGGTGAGTAAGTGGGTGATTAAGGGTAGAAGAGGTATTGGAGGAGGAAAGGGGCAATAAGTCGCTAGAGCAAAAGAAGGTGGCAGTGGAAGGGGGTGAGTGGTAAGGGATGATGATAGTGAAACCACATATCAAGCTTTTAGTAGTCTACATAGCATAGGTTCCATGCCTTTGCTAAACAAATAGCACCATAGAAAACACCAATTCCTAATTTAAGATTTATGTTGTTGAACTTCTAATCTTATCATGTTGAGAGAGAATGAACAAAATACATCATCCAAAGGTATCAAGGAAGTTAGGATATAAGGAAGGGTACGTAGGAATGAAAGGAGTGGTAAAAGATAACTTTTGATGTATTTGAAGAAATGGTCAACTTAGATAAGTCTTACTTTATGTTGGTAAAGGAAGAGTAATGACAGGTATTAAAATGTGGTAAGTTTGTAATATATTGTGTAGGAGGATAAGTCGATGGCATATTAAAGGGAAATTGAAGGATGACTTTTTTAAGAAATCCTGGGAGCCCCATCCAAGGAGTGAACATTATGTTTAGTATATTTAATACTTATACCCTATATTGTATACAATAGAAAAGGAAACTTGAAAGTGGAAAAGGATTTCCGCGAATGTTGCTAATGCTTCTAATATATTAGATGCTAGGAAGTTTCAAAGGAGGACTTCTTTGGTGAAGAAATCATAAACATACTTGATTGAGAATTAAGCAACCAAAATAGGATAAATTTTGCGTTTTATGAATATAGCAGCTTTTTGCCATGACCGCTAGTATTCTCCCCAATGCTCATATTTCAGTCTTGAATATAGCTTTTGCTTTTATTAATAGGGTAGTAGAAGAATCATAGGATATAATACTTTCCTTGGTCTTAACTTGAAGTTTCATTATGTCAATGAAGAGTATGTTCAAGAAGAACAATAAATGACCCTTGTACTAATCCTTTGATGAGTTTTCACTAGTATCTTAAATGCAGTCCCAGGACACATTTCTAGTTTAAGATAAGTTGGAAGCAGTAGCTAAAGGATCAGAGGGACATTACATAAGTTAAGGAAGGTTCAAAAGCTTAGGCAAGGAATTAGTTTTAGGTTAAGCTAAACACCCTTAAAGGGTCAACATAGTTTCTATGAAATAAATTGCGTAAAGCTACCATGCAAATTAAGGAAAAGTAGAAGTTAGGTTGAGTTACTTGCAAGTACTTTTAGAACAAAGTTGGAATGAATTGCTCTAAGTGATTGGTTTACAAATAGAGAGGAGTTAGAAAGAAAAAGAGGAAATCCGAAAATATACTTAAGTACCGGGGAAGTAACACTCGAGAAGCCTAATCAATGCGATCTCATGTTTAAACTAGATTCTGAGTTCTCTATGCGTAAAGGAAGAGTCCTTTTTGAAACTCAAGGATTGAATTTCTTAAGGGGAGAAAATGTAATGCCCAGTCAAGATTTCTAGGAATCGGCGTTCTTTGATCTTTCAAATGTTGCGTAAGTTCTGAGTTTACATCCTATGCCTCTTTGGAGGACTATATGATTGGGACATGTTCTTGAGATCAAAAGTCTCGATAATTGCTCCTTAGATATCAAGGAATTGAAAAGTGATTTTTAATGAACTTTAGAAAGTCACTAACTCCTCTGTATTTAGCTGGGAAGTTTATGAAAACACGAGTTTTCGGGAATTTATACTAAAATCCAAAAGTTGAATTTTGATTCTTAAGAATTTTGATTTTTCTGATATTTTTATTGAATTTCAAATGGTGGTATTTTGTTATTTACATTTATGTTTTAAAGTTAATAGACATTAACTTACAATAAATAAAGAAATGTAAATAAATATATAAGACCTTGGCCTGAGGGGTCTTCGAGATCAGTAGAGGAAGGAAAGAAACAAAACCAGAATTTGGAACCTAGGAGCCACACTCGACCATAGCTTCCTGCGCTCCAGCATGACTCCCAGAATGGAGCAGCAAAGATTCTGGACCCAAGCTACGCTCGAGCGCGAGTCCCTATACTTGAGTGTGCGTAGGTCGCTGACAAAGAGTAAAAGGAGGCTGAATGCCCTATTCTGCGTCTTTTTCTCCCCTCTCTCATTCCATTTCCCTCCTCTCTCCAACAATCACTCACCAATGGTATTTTTATTATTTCATACTATTGTTTATCCTTGCCTACTTCCTATAAGTCATATTATTAACCTTTCTATAGATTGATTTCCTCATTTAAACAAGTAAAGGAAGCTGTGGAAGGTTTTGGGAGGAGAACCACCACTCTTCTTTTATCCTACATCTTTTCTCCACCCATTGAGATATCTTGAGAAGCAACTCTTTTGGCTCTTAGCACCATTGGATCCTTACTTGGAAAGCTAGGTGAGTTGATAATATAACTATAACCTATTTTATAGTATATATGTGATTTTGAATGCTATATTTGTGGTTTGAGTCGTTAGATATTAAAATTAAAAGGGCATTTGCCTAATTTCTTGGAAGGCAATATGTATTCTTTTCTATATATATGTATATGTGTATGTTTGTGTATCTAAGTGGGACAAACTCTCGGAAGTGACCTTTGAAACTATGAGTAATCTGATAGAAAATATATATAATATTATGTTATTAGAAATTTGTAATACCTTAAGTTCATTATTTTGAGAAAGAGCCCCAATTATATTTTAAGTTGAGCATTACGAAGATATTGTACCTAGATCCTATGTTTGACTTTATGGTTGTTTTCACTAATTGGAAAGCTATGACTTGATCTTATGGATATTTGAACAGAAGTCAATATATTTGAAAGCCATTCTAAAACTTAATATATGTTTAGAGATTTGATGGATTTTATTTTGAGAATAGAAATGCTTGAGCATTCTAATGGGAATTGATAACTAGCTTAAATAGGAAGGTTTCTTTAATAGAATTGTATGCTAATAGCAATGCACCATAGCCCTTAGTGCACCTTGGCAGAAGGCCAGCTAGCAAGGGGTTGCTAGCCCAACATGTGTGGCCAACATGTCCAGAATGATTAATGGACATACTGGGGTCAGGTTGTTGGTGCTGCCCAGATATAGGAATTTACACTAGGGACAGGTTGTTGGAGCCGCCTAGCAAGGAGATAATTCTAGAATAGAAACCTCCCTAAAGGTTATAGTTACTATATTTTCATTATGTGTGATTCATTCAATCACTTTCAAACAATCTATGTCTTTACTCAAAGAAGCTTATGTCTTTTTGAATTCTAAATTTGAGTTAATGCACCATGGATATTTTAGAGGAGTATTGTACATAGGGTATGTTTATTTGGAAACTTATATGGCACTTTCAATATGTATATGAATCTTCCTACTTGCAAAGTGATTTGTGGAATTACAATAATATGGTGGAAATTGTGTTTCTATTTTTATAAACATAGTTCTTTATGAGTATATTTTCCTAATGCACTTAGATTTTATTAAAGCATATGTTTAGGCTTATCCCACTTCAATTATAGGTATATTATCTCTCACTGAGTCAGTAGACTCACTCCTCGTCTCTCTCTATTTTTAGATACAGATTTACCTAGAGACTCTCCCCATCTGATGGCCTATTCATGGGATGGACCCCTAGATATCTATAATTGTAGTTATTACTCCATGGCACCATAGGCAGGATCCAGCCTGGTCAGTCTTTGATGAGTATAGGTAGTTGTATAACCTTTGCGGAATGTACATAAACTAATATACATAACTTATTTGAATACCTATAACTTGATTGAAATTATCTATATATTTACATGACTATTTAGTGGATTAAATCTTTATTGCATGGAGAATAGTATAAGACGCTTGCTAAAGGACGTGTCTCCTATGCACCGGTCATGGCTTAGGTTGGGTCATGACAAAAAACTATGAAATTTATTTGGTTGAAAGACAAAAATTATAGTGTTGCATGTTTATGACAATATACTATACTATAGCATTGTAAGAGATATAAAATATTGGGAAAAAATATTGTATCCCCTGAACTATAGGCCATGTGCATTTTACCTCTAGCATTTTGAAAAAATACAAATCAACCCTTGTGTTAAATTTTCCATCTATTATTAATGAAAATAGCATAAGTTCAAGAAAGTTTAAAGTATTGGGTTGCATATTATTTTTTACATTAGAGAGTAAAGTGCACATGACCCAATGTTCAAAGGGTATAATACTTTTATTTTCTATTAATAATAGACAAAAAATTAATAGAAGGACTAAAGTGTACTTTAAAAAAAGTTATAAGATCAATTTCCTTCTTTTCAAAATGATGGGGATAAAATAGATATGACCTATATTTCGGGGGAAATAAAGTGTTTTTTCCCCTAGAATCATTCTCAATCATTCATATATGGTATTAAAACATTAATTGTCCAGACTTTAATCATTTTCTTCTTCATAATTTAACTTGCATACAAGGTAATGTATTTTCCATCTTCAAGCTTATAGCACTCTTGCATGTTTAGTTAGAACTTGTGTTTGGACTAGCATCAACAACCACACACTTCTTTGCCCTCTATCTCTCTCTCAAGTTTCCGATGAAAATCTTCTTACAAGATGAATTTTTAGGGTCGTTGTGGTTATATCATATTCATGGCTGTGTGGACATGAATTTTATAGGACAGACACCCATGTGCCACACGTGAGGATTTTTTTTCTTTTTCCTGATATTCGCATTCCACACAGAGTGGTCAAAACTTTAGCAGATGACTAAAGTTAGTGATGGGATATTAGCATATCATTAGGAATTTCCGGTTTTTTTTTTTTTCATAACTCTATATTAATACTATTTTTATCTAAGCATCTTACAAAAGATAGATGCTAAGAGAAGGAATCAATTTGGGTAGAGTATTTTCAGCTTGGGAGCAAATTCTTTTTTTGGCCCCCGGCTGGGGGGGGGGTGTTGGGGTGGAGGGTACTGAGACAGCAAACTAACATCAAGTTCAGCTTCTATAACCACATAAGCAATTAATTCAAGCTAAAAGAACCATCATGACATGCAGGTAGAGGTTCTGAATAAATCTAAATAAATACACCGTCATTGACCATAGTTAAATTTAGAACAATAAAGTTCTTTATAACAAGCATTACAAAATCAAATCAATGACCAAGATTAAGTTCAGGTTGTAATGTCAAATGAGATAGACTGAAATGTTCAAAGTTCAAACAGCTAACAAGAAGCACTGAGATCAAAGACCTCATGTAGATAAGAATTTTTCAATGAATGTCACTGAACATACAATTGTTGTGAAGATGAAAAATTGAAATCAACACCAACGTTAAGTTCATACTTTAAAATGAGATTATATACCAGGCATTAGAACATTCAGAGAATGACAAATTTAAAAGTAGGTATATGCAGCTAAGAAAAATTCCAACATATTGGGTAAGTCAGTCCAAATTTAAAGTGTAAAACAGATCAGTAGAACCACGTAAGGATCAGAGAAATTGAACATCAACATCAAGCCTAATGCAAAAATTATTAAGCATGAGACAAACTAAAAAGAAAGTGACATGACATGAAAAACCTATCAAGACATAGAATTTCAACAGAATCCAGGAAATATGCATTTAGGTTTAACTTGAGGTTATAACAGCATGGCATGCCCCCTCAAAGGATGAATAAAGAACTAACGAAAGAACAATTTAAAAAAAAGGATGCAAGTCCGAAAATGATTATTAAAAGTGATTGAGGATCTATATGCACATCAGATACAATCATAGCATTCATAAGAGCATTAACATGAGCGTTCTCAAAAGGAATTCACCAAGCTATTAAAAAAAAAAAAAGAAAATTGATTGATCAATTGAAGACCCTAAAGGATAAAAAATCAATTTATGAAACAGTAAATTGACCACAAAATGTTTCATCAGGCTAGAGCAATAAATTGATTAATGAGACTAACTTAAAGAATAAGAACAGGTTCCATACTCAAATAACGCTATCATTTGTTAGCTTTTTATATGACTTTTTTACCGTAACAATTTTATTTCAGATTGAGATGAGTTCATATAAGTTTATTTGGTTGCTGAGAAAATCTAAGGAAAAACAAACTTTTATCTTCAATTCCAATCCCCTCTCCAATTGCCACCCATACTTCTATTTCAAATTCAAAAAACTTCGACCTTCCATTTTGTTGCTTGAAAAAATGAGAAAAGAAATCGAATCCCAACGTCGTATTCAATTTCCTCTCCAATTACAACCCAAATTCATGTTCATAAATAAAGAATATAGCAAGTTCTTCAATGGCTCTTGTCATATATATAGCACATTAAACAAGGAAAGCTAGCTGTGTGCCAGCATTGAAGAAGGGTTTATACCAGAAACCCTCAAGGCATTGTCAGCAAGTATCTTTCCTTGAGTCCCTTCAAGGTCCACTTAGAGTCCATCATCAACACCTAACCAAAATCATATAAGATAATCTAGAGGCACTAGAGTAACATTTGATCAACGTGAAAATTAGTAAAACATTAAGAGAATTTAAAAGCAAAGAGCAAAGAATACTGACTCCCTGCTGCTTTGATTGCTATTTGAAGTTTCCTTTGCTACCTTAAGCTATGTGAAATTGTATTTGCATCCATGATGTATCAGCTTGCAACATGCTGTCTTTGTTCATGAAATTAAGTGATGCCAAAAAAAACTAAAGTTTTTTTAAGAAAAAAAAGGGGGCACAATCTAGAGCAGTGTATAAGTATATCCGAGAGATCATCTTTCTTGAATAACTTTGATGACAAAATCCAGTGGGTTGAAAATTTCTAATTATCACGGCGTGCATATATCGGTTGAAGTTACAGGCTGGCAACAAATCTATAGCAGTAGAGACCAGCAGCACATTAGACTGCTAGAGAATCTCAAAAACTGTCTTAATAAAGAATGAAAGAATTGATCCTAATAAGGAAATGTTCTCCAAACTATTTTTCTCTTGCTCTTGCTTTTCTTTTTAAACTCTGCTTACGTCCGAAACTTTTATTCTGGAACTCTTAACCACCTCTTTTTCCACATCCTTTAAATATTTCTTTTTTCATTTTTATGCAAGTATTTGTGTGTTTCTTAGTTTCTACTCGTTTCAAAGATATCATTGATTATGTACCAAAAGATAATTGTTATTGGTTCATTTTATGATCTGCTGTGGGAAAGAGACTCAAACCTCGGAACATACCATTTTTCAATAGATACAAATATGAGATCTTAACGTACCTTGCTATGGCTCTATATTTTGAGATTTCTCAAGAGAACCCACTACTTTTTCTATAAATTAAATAGAGTTGTGAACCTCAAATACCATAAGAAATGACTTTGATGGCAAAAAAATATATATAAAACAATAAATGGCTTCAAAAATATAATCTACATAATATAAGCTATCTGTAAACATTTAATAACAAAAAACCTTCGTAAGGATCCAATATATTCATCTTTCGATTGATCCTCCATCTCCTTATGCTGAACTTGATAATTTGATAGCTAAAATCAACAAAATATATTTATATATATGATGAAATGATCAAAATTGGCATACAAACCATCACATATTGAATGGAATTAAAGAATGAGAAAACTTACTATAAAATTGAGAATGGTGTCTTGCAATCTTTCCTGCAGTAACGAAGAACTGAAGTAATTGTTGCTTCTATGTTCTAAAGCCCTAACCACTCGAACAAAACGAAAGATTAACAATTTAGATATTTGATCAATCATGTTTCAAAAGCAATCTTTCCTGCACTAACAAAGAATTGAATTTATATTCCATGCATTGCTTGTTTATTTCTCGAGTCAAACATAGATTCTAAAATTTTACAACCAAAGAATCTCCTTCATAGTAAAGAAGACTGAACTGAATAACAAAGAAATCGAGAATTCTATAGCTATGAAAAAGCAAAAAGCCTTCAACAGGATTGCTTCTTAATATTATATTTATACAGCCATACAGTGGGATGTGAGGAGAAAAGGAAAACACGAGGGATCAAAGCATCTTATAGGAATTAGTTTCATTAGTGTGAAACCTCAAAGCGCATTTCATTTGAAAGCCTTGACAACAATGATAACTACAATGCCATCTTTGTCGCCATATACCGCTAGATTCTAAACTTAATCTTGGTGCTGCAGACGTAGAAGTACCACTCCATTGCAACATCGCACCCAACTTGCGCTCAACCACTGACAAGAAGAAAGTCATAAGGGAAAATGGTGATGCTCGCAGGCTGGGGGAAGAAGAGGGAGGCCTCTCAGATCACCACAGCGATTAATATATCCTCTTTTTTAGTGGCAAAGAACTAGCCGTAAACTTTTAAATTTTGGAAACTAATTTATCTCTCAAAATTTTTATCAAAAACCAAAATAAATATTTTATTTTATTTTATTTACTTTGATAAAATAATAGTTCTTTTTCAATGGAGGTCCCCAGGGGGAGGGTAGTGGAGTTCTACTCCTTCTGACTTGAAGTCACGCTCTCAGGGTGCACCTGCTTTAAAGGCCAACTGTGTGACCAATTCAACTGAGGCCTAGGGTGCAATAAAATAGTAGTTTAACTTGCTACATCTATGCAATAAAAAATTTGATGGGCTAAGATGTTATTATTTTACCCTCTAAAGTAAATGAACTAGTTTAGAGGATCCGCTTCCTAAATTCAAATATGGCCTCTCTTAACTACATATTCCCCTCCCCCGACCAAAAAAAAAACTACAATAGATTGTGATTTGTCAAACTCTTGACTAGCTTTCTTTCTGGTTGATCTTGCTATTTTATTTGTTTTGTTGAGTTGATAGGCCTATTTGAAACTTTTACTGGTTGGGTAAACCCATTAGGTTAGTTTATCAGCAAAACAATGGAAGCACAAGCAGAGCAATCATCAACTAACATGTCCTCATCTTTGCTTATTAAAAAGGTATAAGTAGCAGAAGCTAATTTTTCAGATTGTATTGGCGCATCAGCCTCTAATATGATCTCACATAGAATTCTCTTCTTATCCAACCTCTTGGTCCCCTTTCAAAATTTGCTGGTATGGTTGTTCTAGATATGCTACGGTTAGTCCATATTCGCCTGATTGTTTGCTTTTACTCTTCAGGATTGCCGATGTGTACCATCTATTGTGGCTTTTGAAATTTATTCAAATCTCTTGCAGTCATATACTTCAAACCACATTCATCTTACCCAACAAAAAGTTATGAGTGTAATTGCTCTCACCATATCATGCCACACATTTGAATCATGCAAAAAAAGGTGGTCCAGACAAATTGACACAACATTCATGGTAATAACATAATTCAGCAAACAGAATCATAATAAGGTGTAATAATAAAATTATACAAAACCAAAAGAAAGGGCAGCACGAGTATCGCAATCCTGGAAATTAAAAGAAAGGACAGAGGAGATAGGACAAGCTGATGACACACATTTACAACCATCATCATAATCCTGGAAATCAAAAGAAAGGACAGAAGCCTTTAGGATTAGAACCTCGTCAACAAAAGGAAACTGTACTGCTAGGCTAGAGAGCAGGGAGAAAAGGCCCCTGCTATGCATCATTTAGTGGAACCAAGCTCATGGAATGGGAAAATACTGGCTGACAGAGGGAGAAAGGGGTATTGTAGGTTAAGATCTTGAAAGAAGCAAGCGTGAGCCATCTTGTTATTTTCAACGTCATACACAATTACATCCTTAGCCACTTTCAGTAGCAAGACCGAATCTTTGAAGCCTAGAGGAATCAACGGTTCATACATCCGACCATCCAAATTGGGAAACCGGCGTTGATATTCTCCTCGAAACATGTCGACAGACTTAGTATACTTGAGTGTCCATTTTCCATCAGAATAATTCCCAAGGAACCACACGCGAAGGCCAAAACTTAATGTTATTTGGACATGGTGCAGGCTGCCTTCGGATTCTCCGATAAGGTGATAGAACATATTAGACTCGCATCCCGGTGGCCATGAAATCCACTGAGCTAGCTCCTTCTCAACATCAAAAACCAGTATTGTTTGATCATATGTGAGCCAATAGAAGACACTTCTTATGTATATGCCTTTGTTCTCGAACAAAACGGTGATACCTTGACATTGACAGGCTGCATTTGACGTCCTCCATGCTCCTGTTTCTGATGAATACAGTTCAAATGCTAAGTAACACCCATCCGGCCCAATCTTTTGGACAACTTTTACCAATTTGAATTTGGCAAACGTCTCAATGCAACTTTCGTCAAAATCACAAGCAAGTGCTATGCTTCTGTAAGTGACAGAGGTGGCAAGGGAAGGCAACTTAATAAACTGCTTATCTAGAGGGTTGCAGATATATATAGCTGATTCTGATTCTGATTCTGATTCTCGGGAAGTGCTACGGCAGCAGATCAGCCCATTGCATGATGCTAAGATGACAAAATCTCTAGGAAGGAAACTGAATAACATAGGCCGCATGTTCCCTCCACTTGTCTCAACAGGAATGTAGCGATTGGCAGAGAACCTGTCTTGAATGATGAAACCATTTAATTTGAGCCCTCTTTTCTGCAGTTGAGCTTTGAAGAAGAAAGGGCTGGAAATGGTGTGTTCCCAGTCTTTGCAAACACACTTGAAACGAGTCAAGGACTTCACCGAAAGCCGAGACAGAATGTCGTGTGTAATGTCATGATTCCACTCCATTTTCTGGACAAAAAGATTAAAAAAATAAATAAATAAAAGTATGCAGAAGAAACATGATTGGTATGAGAACTTGTGAATTGCAAATCAATGAACGCAAGGAAAAGGTAGGGCTCACCTGAACTTGAAGATTATTGAAGATGGAGCAGCCAAGCGAGCCCGAAAAGTATGTGGTGTTGGTGCGACAATAGCGACGCGACGCCAGTGAGGTGCGACGGCGATTAGCAGAGGGGCGACAGACGCAGAGAGGTGTGCTGGTTCGACGACGGAGGCGCGGTGAAGGCTCCATGGAGGAGACTGCGATATTGGGGCTGAAGTTTATGGGTGTTCGTGGTGCAATTTGGATCGGTTTTGGTTGAATGGTTTCTATTTTGCAAACCGGTCTATCAGTGACATAAAAAAATTTCGATTAATCTTTTTTATTTTACTTTGCTCACATTCCAGAATCATACCATATGCTCACAATCCACGGAGTCCGTCTCAAAGAAGAAATCAAACCTTGCAACACCCATTCTGTAACAATACAATACCCATTGGTGACAACGCTGTAATTAGGAAATTAGATAGCCATAATACGTAAAAAAAAATAAAAAATAAAAAATAAAAAGTATGCATAATCTTAAAAAGGTAAATAAAAGAGCACAAACAGTGTTTATTCCATACTGTGAAGGACGGAAGCTTGGCGTCGGACAACAATGGAGTGGCGGTGGCCTCACTCACGCCTTTACCTGAGATCAGTGGTGTCGTGTCGTGTCGTGTAGCCGGCAGCGTCTAAGGCAGTTGATGAGACACCGCAGGTCGCAGCGAAGGGTAGAAGAGATGATGACATGGGTGGGGGCGAAGGCCAGGGTTTTAAGTTAGAAGAGATTTGTTACTGTTTGTTCATCGAATAGAGAGAGAGAGACAGAGGGTTAGTGGGTTAAAACTTACAGTCTGAAGTTGTATTTTTTTTTTTTATTCCCCTTGTTACCATCCCTTCCCTTTCCCTTCTTCCCTTAAATCTGTCCGCCAACGTATCCCGCCCACTTGTCTCCCAACTTCAATTTTATTTTC
The DNA here is from genome assembly GCA_031439595.1 of Pterocarpus santalinus. Lineage (NCBI taxonomy): Eukaryota > Viridiplantae > Streptophyta > Magnoliopsida > Fabales > Fabaceae > Pterocarpus > Pterocarpus santalinus. The sequence goes on along the minus strand of CM062532.1, from coordinate 19,160,853 downwards.
TCCCGCCCACTTCCTATTGTCTCCCAACCAATGCATATACATTTTTTTTTAGGTGGTGTCTGAGTTGTTGAAAAGATATCTAACGGTTGAAAGAGTATGCATTTCAATCCCTATGAATGTGACCCAACAAAGTTTATAATTAAAATTTTATAATTTCATTTTGATCCATGATTTAAATTAAACATGGATTTGTGCTAGTAACAGCAGATAATGAATTCTCTCAATTCTTGCTGCCATACTTCCACAATTCTATTAGTGTGACATGCAACTACTCCACCACCACCGACGAGGTTGCCTTGATAAGGTTTTTTATTAAGCCACAATGCACAACGACTATATCAAAAATTATAGACAAATGGAGAGATTGCTATTAGTTATGGATGTTGAGTGGTGTTATTTGTACCACTGACATATTTTATGAGACACTTCTGTTACTAAGTGGCTTCAAGAACTTATGAGAGGGGTGAATTAAGTTCTAAAGTTTTTCAAAATCTTTTCACAAAATTCCTTTCTTTTAAATCTTATTAAGAATGGATGACTAAATGATTGACTATTAAGAAATAAATGCGAGTTCTAAATACTTCAACAATGTAAAATATGGATTTAACTTGCAACAAAATAAAGAGATAAAGGAAGAGAAAGTGCAAACTCAGATTTATCCTGGTTCGATCACTCCTTGTGGCCTATGTCCAGTCCCTGAGAAATTAACTCAGGATTTTTCCATTATTTTCAATACTTTAAGGTTTCTGCAACCTTTACAACACTTGAGTACTCACACTTTGGGATCCCTCACCCTAGTGCTTGAGTCACTCAAAACAAAAGGAATACCTCACCCTATTCTTACTAGAAGGATGTCTCACCCTCTTACAATTTTAAGGAAATGAAGAAGGAATGAATCACTCTCTCAAAGAGTAAATGTTACAACTTGAAGCACTATAAAGTTTTTCAAAGACAGCTCTCTTTTGCCACCAAAATTGAGTAAAGGATCAAAGTGTGAGAACAAGAATTGATGGATGTTTAATCCTTTTGTTGTGTTTTTCTGAAAATCTATTATGAATGACTATTTATAGGTTTAGAATTCGTACTAGCTGTTTTAGAAAATTTTCCCAAGAGTTGTGTTTGTTCAGAACTAGCCGTTGATGCCTTTTTGCACTATTGTAATCGATTACAAAGAACGAATATACACATTTTGGGCATAGTTAAGAATAGAGTAATTGATTACACCAACATGTAATCGATTACATCGAATACTGTGAGTATTGTAATCGATTATAACATATTGGTAATCGATTACATTGGATGGAAACAGTATTAATGACTTTTTGAAATCTCTAACGAACTTTAATTGATGGATAACTTTGATTAATCGATTATACCAAATTAAAACATGAATTTTTCTTTTAGAAAAGCATTCTTTTCATAGGCTATGTTCTGTGATAAGTTATTTTGAAAATAATCTCTTGAATCAATTACTTGTCAAAAGAATTTTCAAAAACATCTTTAAACTTTTTCAAAATTGTGGCCTTGTTATTTTGAAAAAGCTTTTAACAATAATATCCTAAGTTCAAGAAAATAATTATACCCTTATAACAAGAAGCATCTTCAACTTGAATCTTGGACTTGAAAGTCTCATGTTCTTTATGTGCATCCTCTTGTCATCCTTTTGGCATTCATCAAGAACCTACAGTTTAAACATTCACATTCTCCCCCTTTTTGATGATGACAAACACTTTAGGTGAAAGGAGAATATTATCCAAAAGAAATATATATATATAGATAACATAAAACATCTGTAATAATGTGTAACAATGTAATCAAGAAATATCCAAAAGAAATATCCTCTTTGACTCCCCCTAAGAGGATGCACGGATTAATCAAGATAGTACAATCAAAAGTAAGAGATGTATTTTCATAAACTTTTAAACTTTGCATTTCATATTCATCATATAAACTCCCCCCTAGTTTGGGCATCATATTCTCATGAGTTCTTGGCATAAACAAAAAGGAATGTCACATCAGGAATGTCCCCCTTTTAATAACCAAGAGATAAATACACAATAGGGAGTATAGACAAAACATCATAGTCATAAAGGAGAATATAAAAGATAATAGACAACATAGTCATAACATCAATGCAAAATAGACATCAAAACACGAAGGTAAAGTTCAAAGGCATAAACCAAAAAACAAAACACCATAAAGAAAAGATTAAGGAAAGGTTAATAGTCAAAAGAGAATAAGTGCAGGCACGAGCTAAGCCCCATCTGAGTCATCATCATCTTCAATGTCCTCGGATGCAATGTCGGTAGAATCATCAGAAGAGGTAGTAGCATCAGAGGCATCGGGCTAGACCATAGGACGACCAGGAGCAAGAAGCAAATCAGCAAGGTTGATGGTGTCATGACTACCTAAAGTCTCATGATCCTCGAAAGCAGTAGGAAATGGACGATGGGAGGCATGAGAGTTAGGAGTGAAATGCGCAGGATAATGATGCAAAGGTGAAGCATGTGACACTGGAATGAAGTGCTGATGTAAGGCAATAACATCACTCTTGACTCGATCCATGCAAACCTCAAGCTGATCTATATGACCTCCAAGATAAGTCCGAAGATCCTTAAACTCGTGAATGATCATACCCATAAAATCCGATGGTAACTGAGCAGCATAGGTGAAAGTCGTGCCAGTATGAACAGTGGTAGCTGGAGGAGTGTCTTCATGGGGCTAACTACTACTTTTACTAGGGATATACCACTCACCACTATATTCCTTGAATCCTATCTTAGGAAGCATAGCAGCATTAATAGCAAAATGTGGGGTCTCAACTCGAGTCATCTCGCCAGTTAGAGGGACTTTAAGGTGCAGAAGAAAGGTAGTAATGATCATTCCATAAGGCAATGCACATTTGGCCTTTTTCTTGGCTTTCATCATATGCTGGATGACATAATACCACCAATTTATAGAACGTTCAGAAATCATAGCCCACATGACTAATACATCTTCTGCAGAAAGTTGAGCATAATTCCCTCCTCTATGAATCAAAGCCCTCACTAAGACATAGTGTAAAAGTCTATCCTCTAAGCCAAGCCTGCTAACTAATTTCCTCCCACTAGAGGTATCTCCCTCCCCTACAAATTGACGCAGTGCTAGACTATGATTATAATCTAATGTCCATTCATTAGGAGCAATTCCTTTCCCTGTTGATGTTTCCCCATCAAAAGACAGTCCAATCAACTTATAAAACAGGCCACGATCCATAGCTATTTGTACTCCCTTCACTTCAAACAATAGGCAACTATTCTCATACTTCAAATTTGTGTAGAACACTTTAACAACCTCAGGATAAACAGGATGTTTAATGGTAAGATTCAAATCCCATCTATTCAAAATCCTATGAATGTCTAGTCTAGTCTGAGCAAAGAATGGAGCGTCTAAATACCTTGGAGTGGCAAGGTCTCATTTCTGGAAATCTGCAATGTAGGCATCCATTTGAGGCTTGGAAGAGAAGAACCGAAAGAGGGCCACAGAGGGTAGAGAGGAAGAGGCTCCTAGAGCATTCTTGGACACGTTGGTGGTTTTAGCCCTCTTGCTTTCTACCCTAGTTGATTCGGCTATATAGATAAGGATTTTGGAATAGAAGATGGTTGGGTTATGGAAAGGAGAGGAAAAGAAAAATTTTGGCGGTGAAATGGAGTGATTTGGTGAAGAGATGAGGGAGATATGGTAGAGAGAAGGTGGAAGATGAAAATGGCATTTTGAGAGAGAGAGAGAGAGAGTACGAAGAGAGAGAAAAAATTTGCGAAATGAGAAAAGAGAAAAGGAACGCGGAGTTTAAAATCCTTCCAGTAATCGATTATGTAACTTTGGTAATCGATTACCATATCCAAATTTTGGTATTCGATTACTATGGTGCCCAGTTTCAATAATCGATTACCAGCTAGAGGTAATCGATTACACCAATAAACAAATCAATTCGTGGAGAAACAGGGACATGTGTAATCGATTGCCGTGCTCATGGTAATCGATTATAATGGCTTAAACTTCACACATCTAATAATTTTCTTGAGAGATAGTGTAACACCCTCCTAAGCACAGTACTATGCTTAAGTCATAGTACCATACCTTGGAGCTGTTACTGTTACCTGAGCGGACCTCGTTTGACAGCAACTTCAGCCGTCTTTGGAAACTTCTATAATCATCTGGAGACAACATGGAAATAAGAGTGAGAATTATAAAATTCTCAGTAGGATTCTCAATTTTTCATACATAGTGTCATCGTGGTTGTCTCCAGTTTGCTTCGGTTTATTTAAAAAAAATGAACATGCAGCACACACTGTTTAATTTTACATTTCGAAAAACGTCTTGTCCGAAGCAAAGTTCATTTTTACTCATATACTGGTCCTTTGAGGAAGTGTACACAAGATTACTTCATGAATAATACCATGGATAATAACTTCAACATATAAACCGCACATAGCATTAATCTTCTGGAAACATAACATCTGTACCTAACTTAACTTGCACTTGAATTCATACATATACATAAAATTTGCTTCTCTTTCATTCGGTACTTACACTAGCTGGGTCATGCCATGCCTCATGCAAGTTCTGTCTCTGGTACATACACTAGCTGGGTCGGTGCTAGGCCTTATGTGATTGGGGTGTTTGCATATACTTTAATCTTTAGTCTTTAATCTTTTACTTGGCACACCTAGGCGTTACGTATCATCGTCCCTAGGGTGCATTTACTGCCCTTGGGTAGCCTGGCCTTGGAGTGAGCTCGTCAGCATCACCCGTGACCGTCGTCACACCGACTCACCCGCAAGGGGATTCACGTGCCTCTAGTCTTGGAGGGATCTCATTCTGGTCACGTGCCTCTAGTTGAAGGGATCTCTTCTGGTCACGTGCCTCTAGTTGAAGGGATCTTTTCTGGTCACGTGCCTCAAAATTGAGGGATCTCATCTGACCACGTGCCTTCAACACAGAGGGATCTCATCTGACCACGTGCTTTCAACATAGAGGGATCTCATCTGACCACGTGCCTCCAAGGTAGAGGGATCTCATTGTCTTAACTGCCTCCACAGGGAGGGATTCAAGTGCAACTGCCTCCAAGTGAAGGGATTTCATATCTTTATCATTTAACTGCCTTCACAGGGAGGGATTTCAAATAACTGCCTCCAAGTGAAGGGATTCACATTCAATATATTCACATTCTTTCCTTCTCAAACATATTCAAGCATAGTTATACATATGCTACATCACTTACCCTCACATACCTCATAACATAATTATGTCATTCTTAAATATAGGGTTTCTATATACCTATTTATATTTCAATTCATCCTTACATTTAAACATTCATAACTTCTTAGAATTCTGCCGTAAATCCGGCAGTATAACGAATCAGGTCCGTTTCCCCATGAATAGTGCCAGCTTTCACGGACAAATCAGTCATAGCAACATAATCAACTTAACACATATATATATCAATGTCAAGCTGGCAATCCTCAACTCAAACTTTATGTGTTCCACTAACACTTGTAAAATTATCATTTTGGCCATTCTGCCAATTCTATTCGGTTCTGCCCGAATGTTGTATAATCCATCTTTATCTCTATTCAACTCATTTAAATCTGAAATTTGGATATGTCATAGCTCTATATGTCTACTTTCTAACCTCTTTGGTCCCATGTCATTCTGATTTATATAAATCAAGGTATTCAACTTTTTCTTCAGCTTGTTCAGTCACTAGCCCGAATTACACTCCTGGGAATATAAATTCGCTAAAAATCGAAACTAAGCTCAAATATTACGAAATTGTCTCATATCAAAGCTAACAGGACAACCTTTCATTTGCCACAAGTTTCACTCCATTTGCTTAAGTACACCTCGAGATATAAGTCCTGAAAGTCGACCTTCCTGAACTACCCTGTTTTGGTCTGAATGAGACATAGGACAACTTCCTCGAATCACTGGGAACAATTGGAACCATAACAAACTCGGAATCTTATATTGGTGTATTCTTCTGTGTGTAAGCTTTCTAACAAAGCTGGATTCACTCGATTTGGAGTTGTATAGGATGAGTTATACTCTCCTCATGTCACCCTGCTCGGATGAAAGTTCTGAACCCTAGGTCAAACTTCAAAAATTCGTATCTCTCTCAATATTAATCCAATAATCTTATATGATATATCTATGGAAAGCCCTGGATGTCTACTTTCATCTAAAATTGGTTTCATCGGATTTAACCGGTTGTAGGCAGAGCCGTACTCTCCGCCGTACGGACTGCCGTGGAATCTCCACCAAGACAGCACCCTCATCCATCCATTTCTCTTAGTTTTCTTCTTCTAATTCTAATTGCCACTCAAGATTTCATATTAATCCCATGTTAATCCAATCATACACATCCAATATATCATCAAATAATCATAAAAAGTAATCTTTCATGCATCCTTAGTTTAGATAAATTAAGATTAGCGATTGAACCCTACCTCTTTGGAGTATGATTTGAGCTAGGTGCTGAAACTTGGAGTGTTAGAGCCTTACTAAGCTTGAAGGAGTAATGGAGTTGAAGAAGAGAAAAGAGAGCTGAACAAGGGAGAAAGTGGCGTAGAAAATGGGGCTGAAGGAGAGAAATAGATGAGTTTATAAGCTTGAGGTGGTAGTTAACTTGGAGGGCTTTGATTGGCTGAATTTTCTTGTGGACAGAATTTAGCTACGTCTCCCCATCAGTGTAACTTGCCGCCATACTGTTTGAAATCGGAACTCGCATTTACTCTATTTCAAATCGGAACTCATCCTTATTATGCTTGAGGTCGGAACTCGTGTCGTTTTTACTTGAGCTGGGAGCTGAAGCCTAATGTCGGAACTTGTACAAGCTTGTTTGTGACTTTGGGGAAATCTTGAATCAAGGTCGGAGGCCGTAAGTCGAAAGCTCACAATCACATAATCTCGAAACTTCCTATTTGAACTCGGGAATGCCAATGCTGGATGTAAAATCGGAACTCGTGTGACTGAAGATTTGCTCAAGGGTCCGAACTCGTGTCCATCCCAATTGAGTTCAACACTAAGGTCGGAACTCTGGAATTTGAGTCACATTTCCAAACACAAGTTCTTAAACTCGGAAGTCGTTGGAAAATTATCCATACGAAGTCGGAAGTCGTACAAAGCATGAAGTCGAGAATCCAGCAAGACTAACTCGGAACTCGGGAATAATCCTCTTATCTGTGTTTCAAAGACGAAGTCGGAAATCGGAATGGATCAATCCTGAGGGCGAAGCCGAACTCGGAAATCGGGATGTTACAGATAGACATTGAGGGACTTAGCAAGCCAAGGAGTACCTGCAAAACAATTGTTTTGGAAAACTCCAATGCTTAAGTTAGTAATTTATATAAGAAGTAAATGAATTGAAACTATTCAACAAATTTATAAAGAATTTATATATGTGAAGAATCAAGTATGCCAATTTCTCTTCTAATGTTAAAGAAAATCTCTTTTGGCAAAGGTTTGGTAAATATATCTACTAATTGCTTATTTGTTACTACAAATTCTAAAACATAGTCACCTTTTTGCACATGGTCTCTTAAAAAATAATGTCTAATTTCAATATGTTTAGTTCTAGAATGTAAAATAGGATTTTTAGAAAGGTTTATTACACTTATATTATCACATCTTATAGGAATATGATCAAGGTGTAATCCATAGTCTAAAAGCTGTTGTTTCATCCAAAGAATTTGACCACAACAATTTCCAGTTGCTATATATTCCACTTCAGCAGACACTATTTTGTTTCTTACCTTGCCAAGAGACTAAAGCACTACCAAATAATTGACATGTTCCACTAGTGCTTTTCCTATGCATTTTACAGCCAGCAAAGTCTGAATCAGAGTAACCAATTAGACTACATAAGGTTCCCTTAGGATATCATAAACCTATATTTATTATTCCGATAAGATATCTCATAATTCTTTTTACTGCACTTAGATGAGATTCTTTAGGATTAGCTTGATATCTGGCACACATGTATACACTGAACATTATATTAGGCCTACTAGCAGTGATATAAAGGAGAGAACCGATCATACCTCTATACTTTGTCACTTCTACAGGCTTACCTTCCTCATCTTTATCCAAGTAGCATGAACTACTCATAGGTGTAGCTATTTCCTTTGCTTTTTCCATCCCAAATCTTTTGAGCAACTCTTTACAATACTTTGATTGCTTGATGAAAATTCCATCTTTTGTTTGCTTGATTTGAAGTCCAAGGAAGAAATTAAACTCTTCCATCATGGACATTTCAAATTCACTTTACATTATTCTTTTTCATATATCACCTATGATATTGTCAAGTGGGTGGTTTCTTAAAGTCCTCCACTCTTTTGGTAGGTCATTTTCCCTTGGTTGCTCTTATTGTGGTATTTGTTTCTCACTTTCTTCCTCTTTCTTTTACTCATTTTCTTTGTCATTGACGTGAGTATTTTCCAAGGTATTTACAATGTCATCAATAATATCCTTTCTTCAACCAAAAAGGTTAATCTCATTAAAAGCAACATGTATAGACTCTTCTACAGTCATAGCTCTTATTATAGACTCCGTATCCTTTACTATGTAGTGAGTAGCTAAGAAATATTCCTTCATTAGATTAGCATCAAATTTCCCTAGGTTATCCTTTCCATTATTTAGAACAAAACACTTACAACCAAAAATATGAAGGTGGGATATGTTTGGCTTCCTTCCTTTATAAATTCATAGGGGGTTTTCTTTAAAATTGGTCTTATTAGGGCTCTATTCATTACATAACATGCAGTACTTACCGCATTTGCCCAAAAATACTTAGGACGGTTTAATTCATTAAGTATAGTTCTTGCCATTTCTTCTAAAGAACGATTTTTCCTCGACTACTTCATCTTGCTATGGAGTTCTTGGAGCAGAAAAGTTATACTCAATGTTATGTTCATCATAGAATGTTTCAAAAGATTCATTCTCAAACTCCCCACCATGATCACTTCTTATGGCTGCAATGTTGAGATTGTTCTCAGTTTGGATAACCTTAGCAAGTTTTCTAAATGCTCGAAATGCCTCACTTTTATACTTTAGAAATAATGTCCACGTAAACTTGGAATAATCATCCACAATCACTAAAGTATAGTAATTTCCTCCAAAACTCATAGTTCTAGAAGGACAAAAAAGATCCATATGTAACAGTTGCAAGGGTCTAGTGATTGAAACAATATTCTTTGATTTAAAAGATACCCTTACTTGTTTACCCTTTTGACAAACATCACAAAGTTTGTCTTTTTCAAATTTTGAGTTTTGGTAATCCAGTTACTAACTCTTTTGTGACTAACTTGTTGATCCATGTGAATGTGTGCAATTCTTCTATGCCATAACCATGAATCATCTTCCTTACTCATAAGGCATTGAATATTATTGGATGAAATATCATCTAGGCTAATCATGTAGATGTTGTCTACTCTATGTCCAATAAGCTTAACCTTTTTATCACTAATTCCCTTTATAATGCAACAATTTGAATCAAATATAACTCTATTTCTTTTATCACGTAATTGGCTAATACTAACTAAATTATGTTTAAAACCATCGACAAATAAAACATTTTCTATAGATGTAGAGGTGGTTTTACCAACTTTACCAACTTTACCAACTCCAAATATTTTTCCTTTGTTCTTGTCTCCATAGGTCACATGTCCATGCTTCTTAGGTGTAATTTGTGAGAATTTTGATGTATCTCCAGTCATGTGCTTGGAGCAACCACTATCAAGATACCAATTTGAGCTTTTGATCTTTAGGCATACCTACATCACAAATTCCAACCTTGGATTTAGGTACCCAGATTTTCTTGGGTCCTTGGTTGTTAGACTTAGGTAAAGTACTTTTGGGAATCCATACCATTTTTCCGCTAGCATGTCCATTCTTTCTAATATAGCAAGTTGATGCACTATGTCCTTTTTTACCACAATAGAAACATGTTATGAAAGGAGAGCTAGAGGTAGATGATAAAGATAAGAAGTTTTTATAATACTTTTGTCGTCTCTTTGGATTATATCCTAATCCAGCCTTATCAAATATACATCTTTGTTTTCCAAACAATATGTCTAAATTATTTCTACCAAGTGTGAACTTAGCAAGTCTCAAATTTTAGAGCAACTAGAGTTTGCATCAATTAACCCAAGAGTTTCACTTTCAATTTTTAGTTTCTCTAATTCTTTGTTTAACTTAGAGACCTCTTCTTCCAAAGATGAAATGATTTTCTTAGAGGAAGCAACAATTTTGGTAAGTCTCAAAGATTCTTCACGCAATTCATTAAAAGCATCTTGTAATTCATCAAATAAAGGAGAGAGATCAGGAATAGAAAATTGTACCTCTTCATCACTATCACTATCTCTAGCAATGAGACTGAGATTTGCAACTTCATTTTTAGAGTCACTGGAAGATTTTGTGTCATTCTCTTCCTAAGTCATGTATGCCTTCTTGCCTTTCTTTTCCTTGATTGATTTCTTCGCATATTTCTCCATTCTCTTTAAATAGATTGGAAACTTCTTTTTCATGTGGCCAGGTTGTCTACATTTATAACACTTTTGTGTAGATGAAGCATCTTCTCCCTTATTAAAATTTTTCTTTGGTGGAAAATGACTTCTTCTTTGGTTTCCCTTCTTCCTAAGAAATCTTCCAAACTTCTTCACAAAAAGACTAAGGTTTTCACCATTTTCTTCAACTCCTTTAGACTATCTTTCTCATCCTCATCACTTCCTTCTTGCATAGAAGAGGTGGCCTTTAGAGCTATTCCTTTCTTTCTTTTGTCACTCTCCTCTTGTTGATTGAGTCTATTGAGTTCTAACTCATGCTCTTGAAGTTTTCCAACTAGAGTAGTAAGAGTCATTGTAGCCAAGTTTTTTGATTCTGCTATTGCTGTCACCTTTGGTTGCCATTGCCTATTTAAACATCTCAAAACTTTATTAATTAAGTCTTCATTTGGAAATGTCTTTCCTAATGAAGCAAGATGATTGACAATGTGTGTGAATCTCTTTTGCATATCTTGAATATTCTCATTTTGATTCATTCTAAACAATTCATATTCATGTGTGAGTGTATTGATTCTAGCTTTTTTAACTTCACTAGTACCTTCATGAGTAACTTGTAAAGTGTCGCACATTTCTTGGGTTATTTTGCAATTAGATACACGAAAGCATTCATTTAGTTCTAATGCAGATGTAATGATATTTTTTGCTTTCAAATTATGTTGTACTTTCTTTTTGTCTTCATCAGTCCATTCACTCATAGGTTTTCCAACATTATTTCCGTCAATTGTATTGGTTAAAACAAAAGAACCTCTCAATGACATCCCATACATTTAAGTCAATAGCTTCTGCAAATATTCTCATTCGAGTTTTCCAATAGGAATATCCATCCCCATTAAAAACAAGTAGCCTATTAATAGAAACACCTTCTGATAAGAAAAAAATTTGATCAGGACATTATTTTTTGAAGCGATTAAGCCTTTATAAGAATTGGGCCCCGATACCACTTATTACCAAGTGGCCTCAAGAACTTAAAAGAGGGTGAATTAAGTTCTAAAGTTTTTCAAAATCTTTTCGCAAAATTTATTTCTTTTAAATCTTATTAAGAATGGATGACTAAATGATTGACTATTAAGAAATAAATGCAAGCTCTAAATACTTCAATAACATAAAATATGGATTTAACTTGCACAATGCAAACTCAGATTTATCCTGATTCGGTCACCCCTTGTGGCCTACGTCCAGTCCCTGAGAAATTAACTCAGGATTTTTCCACTATTTTCAATATTTCAAGGTTTCTGCAACCTTTACAACACTTGAACACTCACACTTTGGGATCCCTCACCCTAGTGCTTGAGTCACTCAAAACAAAAGGGATACCTCACCCTATTCTTACTAGAGGGATGCTTCACCCTCTTACAATTTTAAGGAAATGAAGAAGGAATGAATCACTCTCTCAAAGAGTAGATGTTACAACTTGAAACACTATAAATCTTTTCAAAGACAACTCTCTTTTGTCACCAAAATTGAGTAAAAGATTAAAGTGTGAGAACAAGAATTGATGGATATTTAATCCTTTTGTTGTGTTTTTCTGAAAATCTGTTATGAATGGTTATTTATAGGTTTAGAATTCATACTAGCCATTTTAGAAAATTTTCCCAAGAGTTTTGTTTGTTCAGAACTAGCCATAGGTGCCTTTTCGCACTATTGTAATCGATTACACCATATTGTAATCGATTACAAAGAACGAATATACATATTCTAGGCATAGTTAAGAACAAAGTAATCGATTACGCTAATATGTAATCGATTACATCGAATTCCAGATTTTGTAACTAATGTAAGTAATCAATTATCACCAAATAGTGAGCATTGTAATCATTTATAACCTATTGTAATCGATGACATTGGGTGGAAACAGTATTAACAATTTTTTGAAACCTCTAATGAACTTTAATTGATGGATAACTTTGATTAATCGATTAAACCAAATTAAAACATGAATTTTTATTTTAGAAAAGCATTCTTTTCATAGGCTATGTTCCATGATAAGTTATTTTGAAAATAATCTCTTGAATCAATTACTTGTCAAAAGAATTTTCAAAAACATCTATAAACTTTTTCAAAACTGTGGCCTTGAGAGTTATTTTGAAAAAGCTTTTAACAATAATATCCTAAGTTCAAGAAAACAATTACACTTATAACAAGAAGCATCTTCAACTTGAATCTTGGACTTGAAGGTCTCATGTTCTTTATGTGCATCCTCTTGTCATCCTTTTGACATTCATCAAGAACCTACAGTTTGAGCATTCACAACTTCAAGATGTCTCTCGAATATTGATAGAGAAAAAAAGATGGGATTCACTCCCAAATAATGTTTAAGTGACATATCAAGGTGTGTCTTAAAAATTGTCTCCAAAAATTATACAAACAACATTTCTCTATGGATGTTTATGTGGTGGATTTGGTTTTGTTGAATATTCTTTTCCCTTTCTAATTCTGAGATTTTCTTATTCTTTTCTCAAGTACTACATCATTTAATGGAATATTGGCTTCATATTTCTCTCTAGAGTTGTTCATCAATTTCATCATACACTTGGAACCTTATTACTATTATTCCTTTCATAGTTATTCAGTTTCAATATAATTACTACACATTTCCTTTCATTGGTGCCTCTATTCCCATTATGGCTGTGAACACACAATTAAAGGTCTTATAGTTTAAGCTTAAGGACCAACACACTGAGATCCAAAACTAATGCATAGAAATCAAGAGAATTCTATATGTGACGGAGCTTTGGGACCTAGAACATTAGGCCCATATTGCTCAAGTCCAAGCATATGCTAAGCTCAACTTCAAAAAGTTGTAGGCCATAGTTGAATCCCTGGTGCAAAACTCCTCTCGACCTCATGGCGGCTCCACAAGGGAGACTTCACCAAACAGATCGTATATTAAGGTAAAAGACATTGTCCTGGAATTTTCTAGACTTGGTGGTGATGATGTACTAGATTGGATATTTTATACTGAGTAATTTTTTTATTATTATCATACACTTATTGAGGATTGATTGACAATTACTACAATTTATATGGAAAAGGAAGTAGTCCCTTGGTTATAGATGATTTAGAAAACTACTCCATTCTATTCTTGGCATGACTTGACTAAAGCCTTAGAGTCCCAATTTGGACCACCTTCTTTTGATTGCTCAATGGCTACTACGTTCAAATTGCAGCAAACAGGATCAATTTTTTATTATTACCTTGAGTTTATGGTTTCCTCTAATTGAACATTTGGTCTTGCTCAAGATACTGACTTAGCTTGCTTTCTTAGTGGGTTACACACTAAAATAAAGAGGGATATTGTTGTTCAACCCCCCACATCTTTAGCTTAGCTAAGCTTTATGAGGAAAGATATTTCCTTATTTAGAAATCACATCATTCCACTTCTTATTATCAACCATAGGCTCACCATTCCACCACCAAACCCATTAATAAGGCCATTTGCCACCATTATTACCTATACCTCCCCTGAAGCCTCTACTGCCACCTGCAAGATCATCCACTATCAAGAAGAGTAGTCCTGCTGAAATGCAATTCTAAAGGGAGAAAGGACAATGTTATTTTTGTAATAAAATTTTTTCTTTCAATCATAAATGTCCTAATAGACAATTCCTCATGTTGCAATTTGAAGAAAAGGAAATGTTGGTTAAACTAGAACCTAACCTTCCAGATATATTGGAACCAAATATTGACACTTCCACTAAAGATCGTCACTTGTTCTTGAATGCTCTTAAGCGAGGAATAGGTGTGGGCACTATCAGGTTTTTAGCTTAGATTAATGGCTATACACTTAAAGTCTTGGTTGATGGATGGAGTAATCATAATTTCCTCTAACCAAGAATAGCTAGATTTCTCAAGTTACCAGTGGAAAAGGCCCCTAATTTTAAGGTTATGGTAGGCAATGGATCTTACTTAGAGGCTGAAGGCCTGATCAAGGATGTTGCAGTGGATGTGCAAGGATTTCGATCATGATTACCTATGTATTTTCTACCTATTTCTAGTCCAAATCCTTGAACTTGAAGTTCTTTTATCATGGGAAATTTATTACTTTGCAATGACAAAATGGGGGTAGACCGACTCAGGCTCAATTACATCACTTCAAAAGATTTTGTAACATGGATTCTATAGCTGAATGCTATACTATCCAACTACAAGATTCAACAAAAAACCAGCATATGAATTTGGCATTACCTGAGAGTATAGAACATGAATTAGTTTGTCTCTTGCATACATATGGAAAAGTCTTTCAGAAACCATCAAGGTTACCTCCTCCTTGAGCTCAAGAACACTCTATTCCACTGCTAAAAGGCTCAAATCCCATTAAAGTAAGGCCCTATCAATATCCATATAGTCAAAAATATCATATTGAGACTCTGGTCCAAAAGATATTAGAGGAGGGCATTCTTCAGCCGAGTAAAAGTCCCTTCTCATCCCCTATTATTCTTGTAAAAAAGAAAAATGGTTCCTAGAGATTTTGTACTGACTATAAGGCTTTAAAGGCTATCACTATCAAGGATAGTTTTCTTATTCCTATTGTGGATGAATTAATTAATGAGTTGCATGGAGCTGTATTCTTATCTAAATTTGATTTAAGATTTGGATGTAACCAAATTATTGTGTCTTAAGGATGGAGCCAAAGCTATCTTTAGGAGCCACAAAGGTCATTATGAGTGGCTAGTAATGTCGTTTGGTCTCATAAATACATCAGTGACTTTTCAAAGTCTAATGAATTAGATCTTTAAAGGATTACTCAGAAAATTTGTGTTAGTATTCTTTGATGATATATTAGTTTGTAGCCCAAGTTAGAGTGTCCACCTTCAATACTTCGCTTATTGCAAATTTTGCAGAAGGAAAAGCTATTTGCCAAGCTAAGCAACTGTTCTTTTGGAGAAAAGGAGATTGATTTTTTAGGTCACACTATCATAGGTTTAGATGTAGCCATGGAGCCAAAACTTGCCAACCTAAAATAGCTCAAGGGTTTTTTGAGGTTCACATGATATTATAAGAGGTTTGTCAAAGGTTTCCCTTTTGTTTGATTTGCTCAAGAAGGATGCATTTTCTTGGACTATAACTAAAGAAGAAACATTCAATAACCTTAAAATAAATGACAACTGCTCCTGTATTGGCTCTTCTTAACTTCCAAATACCCTTTACAATGGAAATCAATGCATTAGGACTAGGTATGAGTGCTATATTACTGCAAAATGGCTATCCAATTGCCTACTTCATCAAGAAGCTCTCTCCAAGATTGGAGAAGTAGTCAATATATACTAGAGAGTTATGTGCTATTACCCAAGCAATTGCCAAATTTAGGTAGTTTTTGTTAAGACACAAATTTGTCATCAAGATTGACTAAAGAAGCTTAAAAAATTGTTAGACCAGCCACTGAATATCCCAGAACAACAGCAATGAATTTACAAGTATCTAGGTTAAGACTTTATTATCTAGCATGAGCTAAGCAAAGAAAACATCATAAGTAATGCTTTGTCTTGAAGTCTGCACATGGCATAGTCAGAACCCTCTCAAATGTGGTTACTGCAATTGAAAACATCAATTTAGAATGATGCTAAGCTCAAAGAGATTTGTAAACAGTGCACAACACATGAAATACAGGATACTAACTTCATTGTCAAACAATGCTTGCTATATTGGAAGGGCAGATTAGTTAATCCTGATAACAAGGATCTGAAGAAATAAATTTTGTATGAATTCCATAATTCCTGCTCCGGTGGTCACTTAGGAATTGCTAATGTTTTCACAATTCTACTAACCACACATGCACCATGACACCAAGGAATATATACAACAATGCACAATTTGTCAATAGGCTAAGTATGAAACTTTACTTTCAGCAAGTTTGTTACAATCTCTACCAATTCCAAATCAATTCTCAGAAGATGCTGCCATGGACTTCATCACTAATTTACCAACATCTCATGGTTACTCCATAATCGTGGTTGTTGTTGATCTTCTATACAAGTTTGCCCATTTCATCTTATTAATATTGGACTTCAGTAGCAAACAAGTAGTTGAGGCATTTGTGAACAACATTGTCAAGTTATATGGGATTCCCAAGTCCATTGTTTGAGATCAGGACAAGATCTTTATTATCAGTTTCCGATAGCAACTTTTTAAGACTCAAGACACAACTTTAGCCATGAGTTATTTTACTATCTACAAATGGATGGACAAAGTGAAGTTTTGAATAAAACATTAGAGATGTACTTAAGGTGCTTTTTGTAAGCTCCAATGCCCTTCAGAAACCATCTCAAGGTCTAAAACTTTCTAAGCTTTGAGGTTTTGATGAGCACCAAAATCAAGCTTTAAGTAGATCCTTTGTCAGTAAATGATTTATTACTATAAAATGATTTATTTCACTTCACTAAGTTATTAAATCTGTGAGCAATTAATTATTCTAACTTATCAAACCTTCTGGTACTAAAAGTAGCTTATATTTCTAGCCAAACTGCTTCCACATTCCAACTTTAAGACTTGAGAAAATTTGTTACACAAAAAATTTTAGGTTTCAAAGAGATTTGAAGTATGATTCAACCCCCCTTCTTGTGCTACTCTCATTAACACTTCTCTTATGAGAATCCTAAGTGTTGGTATCAACACCTTCCATGGGTCCAATTTGGGTAAAACACACCCTTATAGTAAAGCGCCGGGATTTCACCATTCAAAGCCTTGTATAGGAGAGAACCACCTACTATGACTAGATATGAGCGAAGCCCTAATGATATGCATTGGTTAAAGATACTTTACAATAGAAAGATCATCGTTTTGCAGATACTGAAGCAAAATTTGGCAAAGTCTCAGACCTATATAAAGGTGCAAGTTAATAGAAAGATAAGAGACATCTAATTTCAAGTAGGAGACTTGGTACTAGTCAAACTTCAACCTTATTGCCAACAATCAGTTGCACTTAGAAAGAACCAAAAACTTAGCATGCGATACTTTGGTCTTTTCAAGATTGCAAAGAAGATTGGCTTAGTAGCATATAGACAGTAGTTGCCAGACTCGGCACAAATACATCATGTATTTCATGTTTCTCTCCTCAAGAAATTCAGAGGTGATTTGAGTACCTCTTACTTGCCATTGCCTTTGGCCACAATAGATTAGTGTCCAATCTTGCAACTCCATCAGGTACTAGCTTATCGAACACTCTCAGGGATGCAGTTAAAATTCCACAAGTGCTCATTCAGTGGGAGAACATTGATTATGCTAAAGCTAATTGGGAGAATATTGTTGATATTGGGAAGGCTTGCCCCTGCTTTAACCTTGAGGACAAGGTCAATTTCATAGGGGAAGGAATTGTAACAAATAAGTAAATGAATGCCAATGAGGATAGGGATATGGAGGACTTTCTATAGCTTGGCAATGAGTTGAAGAAGGAGTTAACTACAAAGGGTGAACAGATGTCACATGATACAGGAAATGAGGCAATAATAAAAAGCACCTGAGCTCACAAACCAAATAAGAAATTAGAGGACTACATGCTTAGGGCCATCTAAGCAATTGGTATGACCTCTCTCACTGCTTTCTCTCTGAAATTCTCTTCCCTTTTTTATTATGAGATTCTCTCATTCCTTTCTCAGGTATCACATCATTTAATGGAATAGTGGCTTCACATCTCACCTTGAATAGCATTACTTTTGTTATTGAATTCATATTTCCCTTTGGAGTTGTTTATCCATTTCATCATACACTTGGAACCTTGTTATTGTTGTTTGTTTCATAGTTATTCAGTTTCAATATAATTACTACACATTTCCTTTCACTTCAATCATAAAACTGTAAATCACCCAAGAAAAAATAATAGAAGTGGGAATTTCTATAATTAGTTCCATCTTCAAGCAAAAAGCTCCCTCTATACATATAAGAAACAAGAAATCCAAACTTTCTATGATATTCAACGAGTTGAGTGTAATCAAAGTGCACATTAAACATAATAAAAAAAGTTAGTCACATTTCTAGCATACCATTTCTACTATTGTGGAGTAAGTGATATTACTATTAAGCTATGAAATAATTCTATTTTTTCTGCATTTTTTATGATTGTTTGAAGACCAGCCTAAATACAATACAGTCAGGAGAGAAAGAGAATAAGGGCCTATTTGGAATTGTTTTTAGCTTTTAGTTTTCTAAAATAGTTTTTAAAAGTAAGTTCAAATTCAATTTTTAAAAATAAAAGAATAATAAAGTCTATTTGGCGACAATAGTTTGAAAATAGTTTTTAAATGATAAAAAACCAAAAAAAAAACTGTTTAAATAGTTGTTTTTTAAAATATTTTTTAAATGTAATGAAACATAAGAACTTGTTTGGCAATTTTTTTTTAAAAAGGTAGAACTAGATATAATATAGACGTGTTATTATAAATAATATAAAATAACATAATATCAAATTTGATACATAATAAATGAAGTTTTTATATAACTCGGTGCATTTTGGTATCCACAAATCTATTTACAAATTATACATTATTTTGTTATTGTCACATTTAATTTGCAATTTAATCATGATATCTTTTTCATTTCCTTTGCAACTTCATCAATTAACCAAAAATCACACAGCCATCAGGCATTTTCCTTCCTTCAAGATAGAACTACAAATACAATTTTCCTTCCTTTGAGTTAAGGAAACTTCTAAATAAACTTATTTAATCTAAATGATTACATTCTCTAATGAATCATTTTGGCTATGTTAGGTTTACTTATTCACATGTGCTCACTAGCTAACTAAGTGCACATTTATTTATGATTATCCTATCCTATTTATTTCTATGAAAAAGGATTTCACCGTAATGGATTTAATTACGTCATATCATGAGGCAAATTTGGCTTCTCTCTAGAATTCATCCACTCTCATTGCCCAATTGAGAAGTTTAATTAGAAACTTCCATGAGAAGTTATTCTTTCCATTTCTTTTTAATTTGAGAAGTTTCACAAAAAAATTTCACAAGAAGCTATATCTATATGTAGCTTTCAATATTTGGTTCTTTTATTTCCTTTTACTCTTTTATTCACCTTCATGATGTTGTTATTTTATTTTATGCTGATAGTGCTCTTCCCATTTTGTTGCAGTGTTCTTTGAGTAATTGAACTCTTCATTCAGCTTAAAAATCCTGTTAATTGTCATGTGTCAAGCATCAATTTTATTTTCTAGAAATATTTTTTCTTCCAATCATCACCGTGATAATCCTCATTTCTTTTCTTTTTTTCTTACATGGCTTACTTAGCTCATTTTGTTGCTTACTCCAATATGTTACTTATAGGTAAATATATGTTCTATATTTAACAAGGTATATGCTAGCAATAATGTATGCGCTTCAAGTTAAAAATAAAGTATACATGGATGATGAAAACATAAAAATTGTAGTTTTATGTGATACTAAATATATATTGTATAAGTAATACAACTATATAAATTATATAGATAATATTAATATACATTATAATTATTAACTGTTAAAATAAAATTTAAAATTAAATATTTGAACTTTAAAATTTATATAACACGTTGTAAAGATATATCAATTTAGTTTTTAATTAACAATTTAAATTATTATTAATTAGTTTTTCTAATCTTATAATACTTAAATTATAGATTTTTTTTTCAATGAATATCAAATTTTAGATCTATATCATATATCTATATCTATAAAATGGGAGTGGCAATTGTGTATTGTCACTTCTCGTTTATTGCTTCTACTTATCACATTCCTAAAGTGCACTTTATTAAAAACTTGTCTTAAATTTATAGTATATCATCATTATCATATTTTAGGTTTATATCTAATAATTATACTAATTAATATAAAATATAAAGTTAAATACTTAAATTATTAACTTGAAACAAAAATTTAACATATTTTTATTGTATAATTCAACTGAATAATTAGATTAATAAATTTAACAATGGATATTTTTATAAGTTAATAAATTGTATAATTATTTTTATAATAATTAATTTTTATTAACTATAATAAATTTAAGTTATATACTTATATTAGTCAACTTAAATTTAGCAATGGACATATTTTAATAGTATAAATTAATGTTAATTATTTGATTAGATGCATTTTTAAAAAATTGATTTTTTTTAAATTAGCCATACTCATCATAATAATTTACATGATTGGTAAATTTTGCATTTAACATAAAGTTAATTTAACATTAATTCGAACTTATATTTATTCCGAAATAAGTCTAAAATAATTTAGGTTACTGTCTATGTGTGTATATATATGTGTGTGTGTGTGTGTGTTTCGTGCCCAGATATGTGCATGATAAGTAGCTTGATAGCTATTTGCTGACGAACTATTATGACATCTTTTTAGAAACCTAAATTAAATTAATTCATATTTCGGATTTAAGTAAGCTCATGCAAACTTGAAATTTAAAAGGGTATTAGGTAGTACTTAGCTTCAAACTTTGAATTGAAATCCCATCATACCGTGACTATGAAGATTTTCATTTTAAATTTGTTAACTATAATAAAAATTAACTTAAAATTAAGTTGACTAATGTAACTTAAATTTATTATAGTTAATATAAATTAACTTTAAATTAATAAATTTATACTATAAAAATATGTCCACTAATATAATTCAGTTGAATAATTAGATTAATAACTTAATTTTTATATTAAGTTAGAAATTTAATTATTGTTAATTTTTTATTTTTAATATTTATTAATATAATTATTAATAAGTTTATAATATAGGAGTGGCAATACTACAAATTCAAAACAAGTTTTTAATTAAGGACAACTTAGGAACGTCACAAGTAAAAATAATAAATAAGCAATAGCCATAGACAATTGAGAGTGACAATAGTGACTCCCCTATAAGATTAGAAATTTGAATGTTTAATATGCAATAGTATTTTTTTATTAATACAAGTACTATAGATTTAATAACTTAAAAACTAAGGGATGAAAAATTTTATAAATTCTTTAAAACATTCATAGATTAAAATTTTATAAAAATTCTTAAATAACATAAAGAATTTTAGTGATAAAAAAAATTACCTACTTTATAATTGTTATTAATTTATATATAATTTTAATCTTATAGTAAATATAATATATTTTTTAACTTTGATAAGAAAATGTAAACAATTTAAATTATGATTACTTTTTAAAAAAATTTACAATCTAATTTTATACCCATACAAGTAAATCTATTAGATCACATACTTTACACTTTAATAAGCAGAATTATTTACTTTTGTATTAATAAAAATACAATAACTTCAATGGCTTAAAGAAATAGTGAATGCAAAATTTTAGAAGGTTTTTACAACTTATACTACAACTTTTTATTAAAATCTTATTTAATACAATAATGCCCACATAACAAGCGAAATTAATCATAAGATAGTTTATCATAAATGTTAACACCTCAAATGAGTTATATTAAACATATACATTGTATATATAATATTAAACATTTACATTAGATGGATGGTGATTTGCCTACCAAACTTATTCCTTTAAACTTATAAAAATGCTACAAAACAAACAATATTGTTTTTTGACATGACTAAACAAACAAATACTATGGTTCATACATGATCAAACTTTTCTTCATAATTATTTATACAAATGATACACATTTATTACTTTAATAATTTATTTTCAATATTAAACTTCAATAATCCGTTTTCAAGCAAATTCAATTTGGCAATTTAAATCGATATTCTCATGTGCAAAACACAGGTAATACGCTAGTTTTAGGTGAAAGTTCACATTTTTTGAGAGAGAGAAGAAGAAAACAAAGGGGGGAGGCTCTAGCAAAGATTTTGATTATAGATAATTCTGAACACAAAGTAAAATGTAAACGCTCAATAACTAATTGACAATATAACTACATTAACCATTGGAAAATCAGAATGAGCAGAAGCACATACATTCACTATCCACCATATATCATTCCAAATCTCCTTTAAACATGCTTTACAGCCTTAAACTACAGATATGACCTAAAGCTCATTCATTACCAGACAGCATCCATACCTGACAGCAAACATCTACCATTGAAATACAAAAAGAAATCAGACCAGTCCCAACCAGTAGACAGGTTCATCTTTGAGCAAAATCTGTCTTTTCCAATTTTGGCTCCGAGGGTGAGAGGCCTGTAGTGCACATCCCACAAGCAAATTACACAATGAAACATATATAGAACTAGTACTGAAGTCTGACTTGGGCATGAGATAAGATACAAACTCAAGATATGCTGCTCTAGTGCATACAGGAAAAATAATTCAAAGTACAATATCAAGTTCCTAATCCAAACTTTAAATTGGATGGGGGGGAAAAAGGACCTAATTCTGAAACAAAAACCAAAACCGGGAATTAAAAATCATTAACAAAACAAACCATGTTAATAAGAGGGAGGAAAAAACTGTATAAAATGGCTTGCAACATTTCGAAAGCCAAAAGTTTATCAAAGCTTACAAAACAGAGAACTCTTTCTCTTTTGCAGCCAACCCTTAAGAGTGCAAAAAGTTATGTGGCTCCATATCCTCACTTCAAAACAATCTAATATTATCCGCTTGGTAGATTTTGTTTTAAAGGGAGAATTTTTGTTGAAGACAGATTTGAAACTTCGACCATAGCTCATAAAAGTGTTTATGCCCTCAAGTGGCACGTCACTTGCAAGCACCGCCTAGGACCGCCTAGGACTTTCCACTCTGTTTAAGCAACATGTTTATATTATTTTCTTATGAAGTTCTGCCTACAAAAACGCCACTCCCTGTATTGTATCAAAGTGCATCAAGTTTGAGAATGAGAATGAGTTCCTCTTCCTCCATTAGCGTTGCATCTATTATGTGAGTGCTTCTTTGTGAGAGTATGAGAGGGAATATCATTGTGTTGATATGTGTGTGAGAGATCCTGGGGGTGATTTATGTATACGTGATATCACTATCTAGAAGGGGAAAAGAAATCATTAGATCGCAAGCATTAGAGATGCATTAGAGTAAAATCAGTGAGAACAAATCATACTCTGCACAAGCACAGACACAACATAAATTTTCTGTGCTATATATCCAGCTTTGCAGCCGTCCATATTATTCATTAGGGACGATTCGATAGTTTTTCAACAGCAGCACTGCCACCGACATACTGCTCTAATCATCTATGTCTTATATCTCAGTAGTCACTCAAATTGATAAACACCTCAAAATAGGAGAAAAGAACAAAAATTGCAGGCTCACACAATCATTCCACCCACATATTGTTATTTATAATTTAATTCAACTAAGAGCCATATTCATTCATACAATCATTCCATCTTCACAATCATCACTTCCTTTATCCATTTTTATCATAGAACAAAGTAGCATTATTATTCCACAAGGAATAGAATTAGACTAAAAACACTCACAGCAAAGTAATGGAAAAGGCTCATCTATATAGATATAGGAACAACTCCAATTTGGCAAGCACAAGCACATAACACAACCGAAGGGGGAGCATAATAGTCCAGAGCAAGAGTTAAAGCATCAAAAGATAATTACAAAACACCAAAAATAAAACAAAACAGAACTCCTATGATCTATAAGTGCAGGCCCACTCTAAAAGCCAGATTCACCTTATTCTGAAACAAAATAGGCATATAGTAGGAAATTGGTGAAAGCCAATAAAGATTTTTTTTTTTCCCTAATTTTTCCCCCCTATTCTAAAAAAATTTCTATGACGATGGTTAGATTGATTTTGTAGCACTAATATGACAGTTTAACATTAGATCGAAATTAAAAATTTGCACAACCTCTTCTAATTCCCCTGATCAGCCCTTTGCTGATTGACAATTGCTGTGTGAGGCTCCATACACTATTGAAACAAAGTATGCATATTATTAATGGTACCTTGAAAATCATTTGATATCTCCCGTCCAAATGCCAAGGCTGCATGAGTGTTAGCATGAGCATTCACTGTAACAAGACGCTGGCAAGCGGCAGCAATCACGCTAGTTACTTCATGCTGTACGCGGTTCATCTTGTCCAGCATACGCTGCCTAGCAGCACTCACTTCCTGCATAAATTCCTCAATTACTTCATATTTTGTATCAATTTATCTCTTTTCAGCCTCAGCTATCTCCTTTCTAATCTCTTCCTCCTCTCTTAGGACATCTTCTGGAACAAAGAGCTTCCCGTCAACAGCTGCTTCAATAATGGCTCGCCACTGGACAATGTCAGTGACAATCTCCCTTACGGCATCCATGCCAATGACTGTGCGCTGCATCCGAGCTTGCTCTATATTACCCACATTGTCCTGAGGCGAAGGAAGAGGCAGAGGATGAGGCTGTGGCTGAGGTGAAGGCTGAGACTGTTGAGACCCTCCTGCTCCTCCTTTTCCTTCTCCTCTTGCTTTTCCTTTTCCTTTTCCTTTTCCTCCTGTTCCTCTTCTCATGGTGCTTTAAGTAAACTACAACAAAAATAGTTCACAGTTTCACATTAAATTAAATAACATTAAATAAAAAATACATGAACAAAAATAGTTTCACAATGTATATACAAGATACCTTTGGAAAACCAATTTGAAGATTGATTCGACAGAATAGCAAATAAGGAGGAACAAATAACATAATAGATAACAAGGTTGCTGCAGAAGATTAAGTCGCAGAGTTGGTTAGGACTACAGTGTAACATGCTCGGCCCAAGCACATTGGCCAAGATTGGATGGATTAAAAAGAAAAGGGAACGCTAATGTGGGGGTCATGGAAAATGCGGTATGAAATTATTCTCTCTCCCTGATATTTCTCTTCTTTCCCTCTGAACCCTTCTTGAACCCACTTTCGAATTCTTACTGTCAGCGCTATAAACCTTTCCCTGAGCGTGGGAGTGAGAACCATTGCCATTCTACAGGTGAGGCGTTGAATATGGCTCTGTCGTTAGACCGACTACTAGGTTTGTTCGAGCTCCTTAACTCTATGGTCCTTTAGTTCGTTGATTTTACTGTTCCATTGTGTCAACTACTGCTATTTCACTAAGTAACTTCCACTGTTAGTTTAATTACTCTTTGGATTATAATTTGTATTTGTTACATCCTATATAAGATAGGCTCTGAAAAACAAACCTGGTTCAGCTCCTCTTCAAGATGACCGCCGGCGACGGAGAAGAGATGGCGGGCCGGTGCTATAAGGCACCAAGGGGAAGAGACGGTATATATATATATATATATATATATATATATATATATATATTTTTGGTCCGAGTCACGAGTGTTTTTATTTTTCACCGCGGAGTTAGAATGGAATTGGGCGATTGCTGGTGACTGGTGAGTGAGTCCGCCTCCTCATTTTGTGTGGACGCATGCATAGGTTAGGCTAGGAAAAAGCTTAACTCCAACTTCAAGGTTTATTTAAAAAAAAAAAAAAAACCACCATTTTGATGGGTTGATCTGGCTTGGTTCACGGATTTTAGCCCACTTTGAATGCTCTGGTGTTCACAGTTTGGTTTTGGAAAAAATTCCAATGGAACCAAATCAATCGGTTCATGCCAAATATCATCCAACCGATTTATGTCAACTCTGTCCAAGAAAACCGAACATAACATGTCAAGGACAACACTGCAAGGGATCCAGTTAGTAGGGTTGCAAGGACCCAAGTTGGAGACATAGCTAATTTGGAACGCTCTCATAATATTTGGGCGGATTTAGAAGATATTAATATTATTCATATTTTGATCCATTAATTAGAGGTTATTGATCAAGATATTTGGAGACTTGATTTTTTTTTTAATTAGGATTAATGAAGATCATATTTTTAAGTTATGATCAAATCTTTTGAGATGAGATCTAATCTTTCTATATAGAATCAAATATTTTTAGGATTTTCAATTTTCATTACCTTTCTTTATTTTTATATTTTAGATAGTTAAATTAACCTATAGACTACTTTGTTTTACTATCAATACAATTGTAAGGTTTATTCTTTTTGCACTCATACTTTGTGAGTGCTTTGATATTTTTTAGTTTTATTCCATCTATAAACAACGGATTAAGAATCATAACCATTATCTCAAAGTTCTCTGTCATGAGTCATAGGTGGCATATCCCAAGATTTTTATTCACGGGTTGAGTAAAGGTTATGAGCGCCAAATTGTTCCAAATCTCTTAAGGTTGTTACATGGGGTTCATACTAGAACTGACTAAGAACTGTTTGGTTTGATTCGGTTTTAAATTTTTGGTTTTTTTTTTTTAAAAAAAAAAAGGGCAGAGACCCTCTTTAGTTTAGTGTTTAAAAGAACATATCATTTTTGCAAACATGAAAATAATGAAGAACCAATTGTAATGAATTCTCACAGCAGATGGAAGGGTTGCCATGCAGTGGTCACTGGTGTGTGCGGCTGCCAATCTCGCAAGGGAAAGCGGAAAGCATTTGTGAGGCGCCATAAGAGTAAGAGACTGAGGAGCACATATGAGGGCACAAGGATAATGAAAGGCTAGGGTAACGTTGTTATTGTATCATATGTCTGTGGCACCAAGGTGTGTTAGTTTTACTAGTAAGCATATTTTTGTCTCTGAAAAATATCGGGACATCTTAGGCATTCTGTTTATTAATACTCAGTACGGTTTGATCCGATTCTAAAATTCAAAACCAAAAGCCGAACCAATCTTGTCATTTTTTATTTTGGCCCCTTTTTTTTTTCTAATTTGGTTTTTTTTTTTTCTGTTTTCGGCCTTTTATTTTTTGGGGGATTCGAGTTCAGTTTTTAATTTGAGTTGATTTCGTTTTGATCATCCTTAAATATCATGAGTGACTTCATTAACAGAATATTTACAAAGAGCACAGGGGACAACTGTGTTCCATATTTCATAGGCTGAGAAAGAAAATTGAAGAGAAAGCCAATGTTATGTAATTTCCTTTTGTTAGTCCTATGCAAAGAATTAAACAAAAACAAAGCCAACGGCCACAAAATATATAATATGCAAGACAACAAATACAAGCAATTCATACGGCAAACAGTTTTTCTTTTTTCTTTTTTTTTCTTCCACTATATTTGCCACCATTTCCTCCTTTCCATGGTCTTCACAAGCTCATTTGCTAATGATGCAAAATCTTCAGCTCCGCTTTGCAGTTCTGCAGTGCGTTGGCTAATTCTCTGAAGCAAATCGAGCAGCAAAAGTTCAGTGTAGAGCACAAATCATTATGATTAATGATACTTTCAGCTAAGAATCTTATGGCCTTATAATTTAACAACAGCAGCTCCACTTCCCACAAATGAAAGAAAAGGAGGGGGGACGGGATAAATAAATAAATAAATGGTAAACTTCCAAGTGTAAACATAATTTATGACAGTTCCATTCCCCATAAACTATTAAAGGAGATTTAGATTTTAATTATTTAAATGTAAATATGATTTATGATAGAATATTATGATATTGTATGATCTATGTAACTAATCCCACGTAGTGGGACCAAACTTAATTGTGGTTGTAGTTGCTGGTGGCAAACTTCCAAATCAAAGTAGCCTTGGGGACGTTATGTGAAAGAGAGAGAGTAGAGTGCTAGCAGCAATGTATAGAGATAGATCACATATATCAATAATCATACCGAAATTATCATCCATCACTTAGTAACTTCATTGGCAAAATGCCAAAACAAGGCAATAGCAAAGATTTTAGTGCAACAAAACTTTATTATAGAAGTTATGTAAGTTGGCATGATAAGATCAGATAAATTTCTACCTCCAATTTTTCCTGCCTCTCCATGAGCTTGTTTCTTGCATTAGCAGCAGCTGAAGAAGCATCCTGAAATCATGCATTAGTTGAAATATATTTAACTCATTGAAATCAATAGAGCATGAAAAGAGAGAAAGGAATCTTAAACAACAATAGGGGACAGACAGCTTAGCATTACCCCAGTTTTTCTATAAGTAGCCATGATTTCTTCAGGTGTTCTAAGTCTTGGCTTTATATCATCTTTAGTCCCACCTTCAAATAATTTCTCCCTATCTCTTAACTTATCTGCAGGAAAACATAAGAAACCGTCACTGATTTCTGCAGTTGAACCATGCAATGAAGTTTTGAAAGTGATTTACCTTTCTGTTTGTTTTTAACATCAGGTGATGAAGTAGAAGCCTCAGTTATGGGCTCATCTATTTCAATGTCATCTGTCCCACAATAAAGCATGTTTTGAGGTTTTGTTTTTGAAAGGAGAAAGTGTAAAGTATCAAATTATACAAATAAAAGATAGTTTAATTGGTATGCACTGACAATGTAAAACAATTTTACACTATCAATCAATAGAGATAGGGAAAAGTGAGAAATTATGGTGGGTCCCTCATTATAATGGATAATTATTTATATGAATTGACACTTTCCATTATTTCTATTGACTGACAGTGTAAAATTATTTTACACTGTCAGTGCATTTAAATTAAATTCTAAAAGATAATGAAAAGAAAGGAAAAATTAAAAGAGTTTAGTCAGAAAACCTATATCAAGTTCTACTTTATCATCTGCAACTGTTTGATGAGAATCTGGCAAGGGGAACTTAAAAAATTTGTCTTCCAAATGTGCAAAATTGGAGGTTGGAATTTTCGTCAAATCTGTTTGAGAGGGTTTTCCTCCTTTAAATCCTTTGACAATACCACCTAAAATCCCTGGTGCAGTGATCTGTGCCAAAATGATTAAGCTGATTAGACTAACAATTTTTTTAATGGTGGGAACTTTAGGATCCTAAACAAAACAGAGAAACTCAAACCTGTTTTTTCTTCTGACTTGAAGAGAATCTAAAGGCAGTGTCAGCAGCGGCTGCAAGAACTTTATCATGAAGACAAGGCAATTGCTCCAGACTCCTAAAATAGAATAGAATTTCTCATTCAACTTTTTCTTCCTTATTTCCACATTTAAACCAGAAGTCCACACTGTTATCAATTCATTACAAAATAGCAAAAATACCTGAATTCGTTTTCACCAGCTAGTAATGAGATAAAAGCCAATTCAGAACCATTAGCCTGTAAATTATCAACATAAGATGGATGCTTTGAAGACTCAAAGTTGCAAACTTGTAAGTAGACAGAAGTATTTGACCAGAATACTTAAATATGTCTTACATAATCCCATAAAAAAATACAGGGAGCAAAAAGAAGAAATAGAATTCCAGACAATTTGAAAGTTTGCAAGAGTGTTATACCAGCACAATATTTCCATTATCATCAGAACACATTGTTTTATCCATATTCACTTTATAATTCCACCTTAAGATTGACAATAAAGAGCTTTCCGCAACCAATTCCAAATCTGGTAAAGACCTGTCCAAAGACAAGTGCAAAGTTATCAATTATACATAATAAACAAAATCAAGAATTATGTATTGCCAGGTAAATCTGCTAGAGTCCATATTGTCTTCTTGAAAATATACACACCAAACCAGCCCCGCCCCACTGAAACAATAAAAGAACAAAGCACTAGCGCTTCTACCTGATTTCAAATGTTCCAGTCTGAAGCAATGACAGCAGCGCACAAAATTTATCTTTCTTTAAAATTGTAGTCCAATAACAGGACTTAGAATGTTTCACTTTTCGGATTGGTTTCTTATTTCCCTGTAACAATATATCATAAATATCAAATTTGTTTATAAACAGACTAACAATGCAAATGCAAGTACTACATGATAATCGATTAGAGGACCTGTATCAATGATTTTGCAGAAAACAATCGCAATGAATTCTCACAGCAGAGCAGAACAAGTGGATCCGAAATTAAATCTCCGGAGGTTGTGGCTTCTGAAGAGGAATTTTCAGCCTCTGATGAATTTTCCCCAGTTGAGTTACTTTCTGGAATAGGCTCATCAGGGCTAGCTGCATTCTTCAAAGGCTCCTCCCGCTGCTTGTCATTTGATGCTTCAGTGGCTGGGATGCTATCCTCTGAAGTACAAAATTCTCTTAGAATTTCCAATCACATGCCAAGTGCAATAAAACTGAAAATATATTGTGTGTTCTCGATGAAACTTGTACTTGCCTATAACATACATTGAAATTGCAGTTGATTCCTTCACGTGTAATGGCCGACTGGAGATCATTTTACCAGTATCACCCTCAACTACATTAATCTTTCCATCCCGGGATAAGACAAATATTATCTCTTCAAGAGAGTTGCCTGATGCCTCTGAGTGCTTTAAGCTAT
Source organism: Pterocarpus santalinus (assembly GCA_031439595.1). NCBI lineage: Eukaryota > Viridiplantae > Streptophyta > Magnoliopsida > Fabales > Fabaceae > Pterocarpus > Pterocarpus santalinus. The sequence goes on along the minus strand of CM062532.1, from coordinate 19,130,121 downwards.
TCACAGCATTCTGAAAACATGCTTGTTCTTTCCAAATCATTGAAGTGATTGGAGAGCTAGAGCTAGGTACACTATCGATCAAGAACAAAACTGACGATGAAGTCATATCACAGACTGCAACCTGGAAAGAAGCAATTTATCTGAGATGTATCAATTTATGATCAACAAAGCAACAAGAAAGGAAATGTGAATTAAAAAGTAGTCAGATGATACCCACATGACCACTTAAAAATCCAACAGCAAGTTTGGCTCCAGAATTTGAAAATGATAATGATTGTACCGGAGAACCAAGAAGACAAAAAACAGCACTACAATGAGGTCCCTTTCCTTGTGGAGAGTCATGGACTGCAACACAAGTTTAACAACATAAGTAACCACTTTCTTTTTACTGAACAAATATTTTATTTTAGGACACAATTCCATGTGGGAAAAAACTGAAATGAGGAAGGTAGGCTTCCATGATGATGATAGACATCCAAAGATCACCTTCGTTTTTTGTTTTGGTGACAAAATGAAATTTTTTCCCATCAGAGTGGACTTTAAGGTCATAAATGCTAACCTGTAAAAGTCATCACAGCAAAGGAATTAAGTATGGAACAATATTGCATTGCCTCAGACAAAGTAAACTATTAAGAAAGATTTCTGACAAGACCGCTTTCATTGCCCACAGCCAAGAGTAGGGAAACAGAGCAGAAGTCCAATTTTGTCACTGGAGCACTTGAACCAGCCACTTCTATACCTTTCACCTACCAAACACATACGAAATTTGTGAGTTTTATGAACCAACATAAGGATTTTTTTTTTTTTAATTTCTATTTATTTGGGGGAGAGAATAGCTGTGGAATTCTTACCTCTCCCTCTATGTAGCAAATATAAGATAAGACTGGATGTGTGGCATCACACACTAGGACAGATCCATTAGAATAGCCAACAAAATAAACTCTCTCAATCCCAGCACTTTTAGGTGTGGACAAATGGCTGGGAACACCCCCAGTCAAGGGCCAATTTGAAGGAGTAGCTGAACCAGGTGTTGAGCCATTTCTTAGAACTGAGGCTACCTAAGAAATGATGTAAGTAGTTAAAAAGCCACAAAATAAACACATATAAGCTGCCAGGTTTGACAGGAATTTCTGGCAGACAAACAAATTACCTTGGTTAGAATTTTCGAAGAATTTAACTCACTGGGCAACCTGACAAGTTTTGCAACGGTCAAAGATGGATCGGCCATAGGTATTAGCATGGGAAACTCCAGAGCATTTACAGATGGGGTTCTCTTCTGCTGAGATGTTAATGCAGACAGGTTATCATTATCATAAAAATGTAGTTGTCCAGGGTTTGTCAGTACAAAAAGATCAGGTTTGCTGTTCAGCCCCACTGCTCCAGCACTTGGCAGTAAGATCAAGTCTGCAAAAGAGCCACTAAGTGTGAGGTCTGCACGACTAATGCATCTTACTGTCTCCATCCCAGATGACCATTCAAGAGTTAAAACCTGTGCGAAAAGACACTTTAAAGTTTAGGGGACCACAACAAACATGCTAAGAAACTATTAACTAGTTGAAAGTGGAAACACCCATCAGTTCCATGTTAACAACAAATGGTCAAAATTTCCCACAATAAAGTTAACAACATTACAATTGTTTGTTATATCACTGACCTGATAAAAGGGAAGAAAATAATGAAAACATAGAGAGAGAGGGGGGCGCCTGGGGTGGGGACATCCATAATTTAGTAGATGAGAGGGTAAACTTTAAATCAATATCAATATTTTTTATTGTTTTTAAAGCGAGGATGGCACTCAGCCATATTAGCCACATCATAGGGAATATTCCCCCTTTTTAATATTTTCTGTATATTCCCATTTGGGATTTTAGGTATTATTAAACATATAAGAATGTTTAAATTATAACTGTTAGACAAACAAAGATGTTACCATTGTATATTGTGCAGTTACTATAGTTAGCCTAGACATTCTTTCATTATTTTAAAATGATGTTGTACGGCTGTCTTAGCTTGCTAAGCGAGTTCTTTCTTCTGTTAATAAGATCAGATGCAAAGTGACAGAGGACACACTTTGTTCTTCTATGTTATTTAGGCAAGAACACATGAATGGGTTTTAACATTACATTTCTAATATGTCTAATATGTCCCCTCACAAAAGCACCCTTTGCACTTGAAGCGTGGATAATGCATAAATCCATCTACCTTGTGCTAAGATTAAAATTTTTATTAAAAGAACAGGGTTGGTAAGGATCAAACTCTCCATCATCTAGTCATAGAAACTTTGATACTATGTCATGAATCATCTATCCCAGAAGTTTAAGCTATTAGGGTAAAGGCACACAAATGGTTTTTTAACATTACATTTCTAACACTCTCCAATGATTTCTCTTTTCTCTTCCATTCTTATGATGACTTTGACTAATTTTGGATGCATCAAATCTTTTGGCAAATCATTTATCAAACCTTAGAAGCCACCTCCAATAAAATTGTCATGAACCATCTCTCCCAATAACTTAAGCTATCAAGTTAAGGTACATGAATGACTTTACATCTTATGTGCCCCTAAGAGCTCATTAGGCTTGACACATAGACGATGCACAAATCCACCTTACCTAGTGCTGAAAATTTTAACTTTTATTTAGAACAATGGGGGATAACAAGGATCAAACTCTAGACTATTTGATCATAAAGGCTCTAATACCATATCCTAAACTACTATTCCAACAACTTAAGCTATCAGATGAAGGCACACAAATGGCCTAATATCTAGCAAAAAGAAACAGAAATCAATTCAAAATGAAATAGTAAGTAGCCATAAACAAATAACTCACAGTCAAAACTTCTTCAGATCCAATTTCATCACCACCATAGACAAACAGCTGACCATCACAAACACTATGGGGTTTATGGCTGTTGGACCATTGTAAGACTATGACCGGAAGTCTTCTTTCTGTGCTTGACAGTTGTAGCTTTACAACATTTTTAGATGAAGAAGTTTGTTGACCTTTAGAAGGTGCTGCAGACGACAAGTTCCAGAAAAGGATATCTCCATCTAAGTATCCCACAGCAAGAATGGACCCAGTGGAAGATGCCCAGCAGAGAGCACTTATCTCTTTGTCTCCCAGGTTTTGCTCTATAATATCAGCTGGAATATTGGTGTCCTGTTCAGTGGATGAGTTACTACCTTGATCCTTCAATTGGAGATCCTTTCCACCACCAAGGAACATGATTTTAGCTTCAGAAACATCCCAAAGAATTAGCAGGCCATCCTGAAATGCAATCAACAGTCTGCAAAAATATAAAAATACAGAATTCATTCTTCATTAAATTGAACACGTTCTGAATCAGAAAACTTTTTTTCATCAACTTTTTAATATCATAAAATTGTGTGAACTCATGCTACTAGAATGTTAGGTATAAAAATGATAAAATATAATCAACAAGATTTCTTCACAGAATTTCAAGCAAACAACACCAACTCATAGAGATAGAGACATGACCATGTCAAATACTGATGGAAACATTCACTGGCTTGAAACCATTTTGCCCATCATTTTAGTCTGAGTTCAAAGATTTAGCTATTATTAATATGACAGAAAATACAGACGCTTTTGTTTGAAAGAAGAAGAATATACAGCATGACGTAACATATGCACTCACTGCTTTGGAGGTTGGTTCTGCAATTTCGTCATAAAGATTAGTCACTTTGAAAATCTAAGAAATCATTTGAAATATATAGAAGGAAAGAAAATTACAAATGTGAAGGTTAAACTAGCAAGTGATAATTGGAAATATGATTTAGACTTTAAAAAAAAAAAAAGTCATATTCTTCAATTGGCGTTGCTTAGGTAAATCTCAATAAGTAGCTATCTAGTCAGAATTCCAATTTTGAAACTCAGAGGCAGAGAAGTAAAGCTAAATAACCATATGAACCTTTTTTTTATTTAAAATTAAAAAAAAAAGGCTATACAAAGTATTTGTATCTTGCCTGTTCCCAGAAGAAGAAGGTTGCAAAAGAATTCCAACAATTGGTTGATCACTGGGATCTGGATCTGAAAACCCGGCAGCTTCTATCAAAGGGAAGAAGAAAATGGCAATGAGCAAGTCTTAAAGCAAAAGAAAACAAATAAAAGAGGCATAGATCATCTGAAGACATTGGACAAAGTTGTCACATAGCATGTACCAGAACTCAACATTATTTACAATAGTGCTTATGTATTTCCTTCATCAAAGACACTTAAAATAATCTCCGAGTAGAAAATAAGAGTATATTTGTGAATTTAACACTAACACAAATCAAAAAGAAAGTATCACAGAATGAATTTATGACCTAAAAGAATGCAATATATGTATATTAATTGTTGATCATCGAACAAATGACACAAAGAAACTACCCCTTAGAAATTTTGCAGACAAATGATGTGATGACTTCAATAGTTGTCCTTCCTCAGCTTCAAACTTTACCACAGAAAACGATCCATGCTCATCTCCAACATAACTGCACATTATAATAACGTAGTAATGTTATTAATCACAATCAATTGTAGTTAGCTACTACCTTCAAGAAGAAACATACACAGTTGTACTGAATTTAAATAATTCTCTTACATACATATAATGTGAGCCACTAATTACAGAGAAAGCAGTAATGTTGGACTCCCATTGTAAAGAACAAACAAGGCTTCGGCTCTCAAGACTCCAGACCTGCAAAAATTGTCAAAAAGAAAAAAGAATAATTAAATGAGCTCTGCTAAGCAAACATTCTGAACCATTACACCTATAATGAGCATGGAAATCTAAGTCAATCACCTTACTCATATCATATCAACCATCACCTGATGTGCTAAATTGTTCACGACGAACAAAGAAAAAATGAAGCCAAAAAAATCAATGACACAACGTGGAGATATCAAATATAGACAGAAGCTAAGAGACTCAAGAAAACCAAAATATACAGGCCATTTGGGGGAAAGAGAGCAGGAGAAGTAGCAAATGACGTCAAAGTTTTTAAATCTTTAATTGCTCAGCAGTGCCTTTAAGTAGAAAGTCATATTAAGATAAACAGAAAATGAATTCTAGGCAAAGAAATTTACCTGGATATCATTGTCATTTAAGATGCCAACTAAATGCCCCTGGTTTTGTAGGAACTGCAAGTGCCAAAAGAATCCAAGCATCAATATGCCACTAATTTTAGGAACAATTATCATAAGCTTAGAAAGCTAACATTGAGAGACAATTTTGCATCATAAAGAATCCAACAAGACGTAACTGTATATAAAGGTGAGAAGTGAAGATGCTGCCTACCTCCAAGTGTTTGTAAGGCAATTGCTTAGGAGAAATCAAAAGTCCTTCAATATTATCACCGCCAATCACCTTAAGTCTTCCATCCCTGCCATTAAACTGAGCATAAGCCCCCAGCATCCAACTATGACACCAACGTGCTGGTTATAAATTAATAACTCACAATATATGCCATGTGTCCAATCATCACTACATTAGAAGAATCACGCATTATGGTAATAAAACATTCAAAAAGCATGCTAATCAATAATGGGATATTAGAACATGACTTTCATCCATGAACAAGGATTACAGTCAGTTAGACTTTCTCTTCAGACTATGGCTGTTTCTTGTAACTATCAAGTACATGTTTTAAAAGAACCAGAATGACTGTGGATACTTACAAAGCACTTATGCATCACCTAACAACTACAACTTGACCTCCTGTCACGCACCAATAGCAACAGGGAAAAACATATGCAGAAATTGCTGAATCCTTTTCTTGTTTTTTTTTTTGGGGGGTTCTCTTTGACATCTTTTTATGCAATGGGAGCAGTGAAAATGCAATAATTAAACAATAAACATATCTAGTATAAATTTAAAACAAAAAAGAGAGCAATATGAAATGAAATTACTTATCAGGGATAATTAGAATACCCCAAGTCCAAGATTAAACTTTTCCAAATTGCTGAAACCATTTTCCTGAACAACTACTAAACAACTATAGCATAAATGAAAAAGTGAGCAATATTATTGTAGCTCATAGGTATTATATTATAATCAATTCGTCACCCAAAAAAAAAAAAGGAGAGAGAAGACACAATGAACTAACAAAGTTCCAATAGCCAAAAGTCTCTGAATGGGGTCAAAGGCAAGAACCGAAGCAGTTGATGGAATGCCATAGTGAATGACAATTCTGGGATCCAACTCACTTGACTTCAAACCACCGTGGTTCTGCATCTTATTATGCTGAATAAATTCCCAAAAAAAAAAAAAAATTCAGAAGATTCAGAATTTGAAAGCCTATAAGAAAAAAAATTATTGACACTAATATATATATATATATATATATATATATATATATATAAGGCACCATAGGGTGTGCCCAAAACAAGGAAAAAAAAAAAAAAAAGCAACATAGGAAAGAGCCCCAGAAAGAAATGAACATGAAAAAACAAAAAAAGAGTAATGTTTTACGTTGGAATGGTGCTGCACAGCTTTGTGCAACAATTTCTTGGCAAACATAGTTGTTGTTGGTGAACTGGTGGTGGTGTTGTTGTCGTAGGTTGTGTCTGAGAATTCGGTTTGGGTTTGTTGGGATGATCATTCCAATGCTAATATTTTCATTTTTGCATCAAAATAAAAAAATCTCTGCTTTTTAGCTCATCAGTCTGTCAGTCAATGAAATAGAATAGCTGTTTGATACCTTTTTTCTTTTTCCTTTTTAAATTTAAATTATTTATTATATATGATCAAGACCAAGTATTTTAGAATGCTTCGTCTTTGTTAAAATAATTTGTTCCGCCCTCGCCTCTCGAGCCGGGGATGTAGCTCAGATGGTAGAGCGCTCGCTTAGCATGCGAGAGGTACGGGGATCGATACCCCGCATCTCCATATTGTCGTTTTCACAATTTCGTATTTATCATTGAAGTTAAATTTAAAACATCCTTTACTATTCATTCTTTTGATTTGTAAAGGGTCTGAATAAGAATAAGCATGGACGACGCTTCATAACAACTCATAAACATCCTCTGGCAGCTCCCCCAGTCTTTGTTCATTCTTCTGCACCGAGCTTCCGTGGCAGAAGGGCAAGCACAAATATTACGTACATGTTTGGAAACATTCCAGAAACAGCTTTTTTCAAACAAAAAAAAAAAAACAAGCTGTTTCTGAAAAAAAAAATAACTTTATTTAGTAGAAAATTAAAAATAAATTATAATAAAGAATTGATAATTTTAAATTAAAAATAGCTTATAATTATAAGTAATATTTTAGAATTATTATATTTTTATTAAATTGACTATAAGTATTAAATATTATATAATATAAACAATTATTTCATATCTTTTTTAATAATTTTATCATATAAAAAATATATTTTTCATACAACTCAAACAAAATAAATTATTTTAAAATCACTTTTTATCTAAAGTATCCAAATATAAATTAATTCATATATAAGCGATTATATAAAAAAATGATTATTAAAATAATTTTAATTTTTCAATTTTCCCAAATAAACACTATACGTCCACAAGCTCCCAAAGATCCAGAAGCTCTTATACTAGTCAACATAAACTAGGGAAAATAGCTTACATCCCCTGAGGTTTGTTGAAGTGACATTTAGCCCCATTCTTATTGTAAAATAGCACGCCATCTCATTTTAGATGTCACTAATGGTTCTCACTTAACCTTTACACATAACCTAGATGGAAAAAAAAAAGAAAAAGAAAAAGTACCTATTTGTGAGCATTGCGTTGGAAGTGGCTTGGTGGTTTATGCATCCCTTACTAGAGGGAATCGTGTAGTGGAATGATGGCTGGGTGTTTCAAGGTGGGGCAAGGAGATAAAGCATTGCCCTTCATAGATGAGTATACAGACTCGAAGCTAAGCTAAGGATGGTGACTGGTGAGCAAAAATCCAAGGACTTGGCAAGGTCACCCATTTTGGTCTTTCATAACCATCCAATGACAGCATCACAGGGAAATGCTATCTATATTAGACCCAGATGTGTTATTCTCTCAACAAAATGCCTCCTTCCTTTCACATCATTCCCCGTCAACAACAACAACTTTTATGCATCCTTGTAGTTTGTTCTCTTTCTTTTTTACTTTTTTATTTTTGAACCAAATTTCTTTTTATCCAGATACCACATTGTCATTAGTTGATCAAATCAAGTGAAGATGATCTGAAATCATATTTCTTTTTTGAAGCGATTTGAGATGAAGCTTGTTCCTAGTGAGGGTGATCTAAAATGGGTTCTTGATTATATTGGGCTTAGAGGTGCAATGAGTGCAACAAGAGAGGAAAGGTGGGATTTTTGTATGGAGTTTAATGTAGTCCATGAGATTTTGCAAATTTGTGGTGATAGAAGTTGATGATTGTGAAGAAGGTAGCTTAAATCCTAGTGCCACTGCGATACCTCAAATTTGATGATGTTGGATGTCCCTGTGCTTCACCACAAGTCCCACATAGTAAGAAAGGAAGTCATAATATCCATGTCCCCTAAAATTAACGGAGTTGTCAACGACATTTTTAAAATGGGCTGGAGTGCTATTTTATAAGAAGAATGGACCTTAGAGTCGTTTTAACAAACCTCAAGGGGTATTAGTATTATTCATCGTACAAACTATTATAAAGAGATATATAAACTCATAAAAATATATTGTATTACTGTAATAACTCTGATATCAATGTGATATCAAGTTTGCTCTAAAGGTGAATACAAAAAGAAGGCCAAGGATTCATTAGTCCTCTTAGCTTTTGGACAAATGTTACTTCACTTCAGCAATTACCAATTTGACCTTTTGTAATTTTTAATTTCTTATTCTAATCATTCAACTTTCTCTCTTTCCACCCACCTTCTCCAATGACTCCACCACCCCACTGCCATCGTCACTACCGCTATCTCCGCTATGACATCCCCACTTCGCTCTCGCTCCCACACCCTTATCTCCCACCCCTACCTCTATGCCATGCACAACCTTTGGTTCTGTCGCAATAGAATACAAAGAGGATGCAAGGAACATCACTAGAGCTTGGAATGTTTTGTGTCACATTTTGTTGCAAAGGTTGGAACTTTGCTATTTACTTGGCTGCAAAAACAATTTTGAAATTATGGATTTGTTTGAAATTATTTTTATTTTTTAGTTTTTTAAAACTATTTTTAAAAACAAGTTTGAGTTCCATTTTAAAGAACAAAAAAAATAAAAAAATCTGTTTGATAACACAAAATAGTTTTTTAATCATAAAAAACAAAAAATATGTTTGACTGATTGTTTTTAAAAACAAGTTTTAAAAGTAATAAAGCAAAAAACTTGTTTGACAAATTATTTTTAAAAATAGAATGAGTTTAATTGGTATGCACTGATAATGTAAAATAGTATTACACTATCAACCAATAGAAATATTAAAAAGTGAAAAATTATTATGGGCCCTTCATTATAATAGGTGGTTATTTATATAAGTTAGCACTTTCTACTATTTCTATTGGCTGATAGTATAAAACTATTTTACACTGTCAGTGCATTTAAATTAAATTCAAATAGAATTAGACTTAATATAGATGTACATTATTACATTCACTAGCATAGATGTATATTAGATACAATATCAACGTTTGAGATTTTGTTTGAAACACTCCTATACCATTCATTTGTGGTGCACACTAGAAGCACCACTAACTCAGTCTCCCTTTCTCTTTTTCTGGGTTTCATCAACCGTGGCCTCTCATTCGTTGTCAACAAGAGCTTCAATGTTATTGTCTTCTTCTTTTTCTTCTAAGTTCGCTTCGAAGGAGGGCGAGTGGGGGGCAGGGTGGTGACTAGGGTGGTGGGCAAGGGACATGATTAAAGTTCCTACTGGCGGGGGAGGAAAGGAGTGGGGGGGACAGTGATGGTAAGGAGCGAGATTAAGAAGATGAAGAGAAGAGATGTAAAGAGAAGAGAAGGGATGTTTTTTCATAGTAGATAGGAATCGAAGTGTGGGCAAAACCAATAAAACCACAAAATTACATGAGATGCCATCACATTTTCAGTTGTTCTTAAAAATAAAAAACCCAAAGCATCTTTTAACTATTTTCTATTTTTTGTTTTTAAAGCACAAAATCAGTTTTCTATTTTTAAAATCAATCTTTAAAAGACAATTAATCAAATAGTTTTTTTTGTTTTTTCATTTTTAAAAATCAAAAATTGTTTTTAAAAATAGTTATCAAGCAAGCCCTAGATTTCTTTTGTATTTGCGGAACTCTTCTTTTCCTTCTTTTTTTGTTAATGTGCATAAGCCACTAGAATAGTAGATAATGGTGGTATTGGTAAAGTGATGTTCCCTATCTTAGACTTGTAGATATGGTTCGAAAGAAAAGAGGTAAGTGAAAAAAAAGGGGAATAAGACACAAGCACCACCAAACAAGAAGGCGGTGAGAGCGCAAGTTGTGATGAAGGCTATTGGAGAAGAAAGAGGAGGTGGTGGGTAGAGAAAGAAGGGAAGAAAGAATAGAGAAAGTATAGATATGACAAATTATAAATTTGTTTAATTTTTAAAATCAAATTTATTTATTTTAACTCTTAAATATAATCCACTCATTTATTTTAATATTAAATTTAACGATATCAAAGAAGTGCACTAACATTGGTTGGTCCCAAAGTTAAAGGGACCAATGAATCCTCCATCCAAAAACAAAGCAAAAGAAACTTGTCTATATTTGAGCTTATGAGAAACCAAAGTCTATCCCAAATTTCAACAACTAATTTTCTACCTACCCTCTCCATCATACTCCCAATACAAATGTGACACTTTCCTATATCTGACGTGGTCCTCATCTTTAATTTCTCTCTCTCATTTGTCAACTCAACATAACCAACTCATGCTCCCTTGGTCTAAGTCAGATTGGACCTTGGCATTTATTAATGGACATAAATAAAAAAGTTGCGCCTTGACTAAGAGTTACAACTTTTCCCGTAATGGTAAGCACTTGATCCAAAAAATAGTATTAAAGCCAAGGTAGGAAAGGCACAAGTGAGATGTTGGTTGTAAGCCAACTTTTTGCCTTGGCAAGGCCATGTGGGTTAAAGTTAGATTAAGTTGGAGGCCTAATTCCTAGTAAGGCACATATTGTCGATGACATAGAAGAAAGATTGATAGTTGTATACTAGTGTCTTGCCTTAGCAAGGCCCAAATAGGGTTTGGAGTAATAGCAAATCGTGGTGCTTGGTAATAGTTTTAAGTAAAAGGAGTTGCACCCTAACTAAAAGCTATAACTTTTAACTTAGTGATAAGCCCTCAATCCAACATAAACTTTAGTAATCTTAGGGTTTCTATCATACTGGTGACTCCACACTAACAGGTAAAAAGAAAAAGGAGAATAAAAGCAATGATTTAACATAGATGTGAGCATTTTAGTTGATGTTAACCCAATTTGTGCTATTATTACCTGGATAGAACTCACACATGTTCAAAAACTAGTTAAGAGAAAAGTTTCTTGTGTATCGTATACACCCATTTCTTTTTTTATGGCTTTGGAAAAAGTTAAAACAAATTAAACATGGTGTCATGACAAAATTAAATGTAAAATTGTAAAATGAAATCACATAACTCTTGCTAGGTCAACCAAGTGTGTAGATAATTGCAACTTGAATAGTGGTGGTTTAACAAAATTTCAGGCTTCATAAATCTCAAAGCATTTTTTTTTTTTTTACTATTTTCATTTGGCGGAGTAACAAATTGAAAAGGGAAGCTTGCCTATAAATAGTGTTCTCCCTTGATGGCTTTATTCATACTACTCCAATATAGAAAAATATATAGTCTTAGAGCTTTCTCTATTTATATAGAGAGAGTATTGTTCTTCTATTTCAAAAGAAAATGTTATTGTTATCATTTTGTATTTAGAGAGAATTTGTAATTTAGTGTTTCACATAGTGAAAACCTCCTTTTTTATTGTTTTTCCCTTAGCATTAGGAGAATTTTTATGTTAAATATTTTGTGTCAGTAACTAATTTTTTTCAACTCCATTTTAGTTGCATACTACTCTTACCATGACATTGGTACCAACAATGGTTATCAGAAGTATTGGTTAATGTATAGTTTACTATTTACCATCATTGTTCATACATGTAGTTGTATACTTATGTAGTATGTTAACATGCATGGGATTTGTTCCATATATAGTATACATATATGATACTGCTCACATATACAATATTGTTTAAGGTGAAAAAGTGATAACTGGATCTATTTTTGTTTTTAAAAAAAGAAGAAGATCTTAATAAATACTATAGCAACAAAATTTGAGGTTGAGAAGTGCAATTGGAGTAACTTTTCTTCACGGAAACTGAAGATAAAGACAATCTTTAGGGAGGATCATTGCTTAATAGAAATTGAAGGCATACCCCTAGATTAAGTGATGACAAGTGAAAGAAGATGATGACAATGTTGTTGCCAAATTGTATCTAGCTACAAAGGTGGATTAAGTTGTTTTTATTGATTTTCTAATTCTTGTATGTCCCTACAACTATTTGTTTTGGAAATGGCATCTTGCCAAAGGTATTAAGGGCTATTATCGGTTATAATAAGGGGAGCATGTGATTTGAACTTCTTAGATCATATGATGAATCATCATATATCGGAGAGTTAAGGGTATGAACGAGGGAAGGATGATGAAGTGGGGTTGAGGGAGGAGATGGAAAGGAGGGTGATTAAGTGGGTGGCTAGGGGCAGAAGAGAAGAGGTATTGGAGGAAGGAAGGGCAATAAGTCTCTAAAGCAAAGAAAAGTGGCAATGAAAAGGGGTGAATAGTGAGGGATAATGATAGTGAGACCACATATTAAGCTTTTAGTATTATACATAACATAGGTTTTCATGCCCTTGCTAAACAAATGGCACCATAGAAAACACCAATTCCTAATTTAAGATTTATGTTGTTGAACTTCTAATCTTATCATGTTGAGAGAGAATGAAGAAAAGTTGGGTAAATGACGTGTATACTCTCTCAAACAAAGAAAAAAGTTTAGAAAATAAGTGAAGTGACATAAAAAATAGAAAAGAAAGAATAAATTATATTTAATAAATAAATATAAACACAATTTTATTTTTTAAAAAATTAGGATAGTTTTAGTTGACGAAATTATGCTGAATATTTCAATATGTTTTTTTATATATGAAAATATTATAAATCAAATTTATATCACATTTGTTTTTATTTGACAAATAATTTTAAACCAGAAATTTTCAATTTAAATATCAATAAATTAAAATTTTTAATTAATGTCTATTGTAAAACATTTATTTATGTCATTTATAAAAAGTGTTTAGAGATAAAGTAAAATAAAATTTATACTTTATTACAACTCTTATTATAATTTGATTTTCCTTATATTTTTATATAACTTTCATTTTCTTTCTTCTCATTTTTTTCTATTTATTTTTTTTGTTTAATTTATTTTTGCTCTCATTTTCTCTTTATAGCCGATCAAAACATTAGTATATATTTTGTTTCCAAGGCGAAATATAAATTTTATCGAAAGAAATGGGATGATTATGATGATGATAAGTTCCCCTAAATAATTCCAAGTAAATGTAGAGCAACCATGAAATCTATTTACAATAAACGGGCTTTTTTAGACAGTGATGAAAGGTCAATTATGTCATAATGATCTTTGCTTGATTTATTAGTGACGGCCTTTTTGTGCCAATCATATCAAATTTAGTAAGTTATGGCTAAATTTAATTTGAGAAATGCTATTTAGTTCGAAGCATCTATGTGCAAAAAGAATACCAAACATACGTGGCAATACCCGATTTTATTTGATTGAAACAAAAGTGTACAAAAAGATATAAACAGTTGTTGAGCTGAGGCAAAAAAATACAGAAAAAGCACACTATGAATTCGTAATCATACCAAAAATAATTTTTATTTACTTTTTTAACCTAAATTCTTAACATCCAGCGTCCATAGACTCTAACTAATTTGACACGAATTAGATCAACTTACTATACAGATAAAACTCTTTTAATATTAATTTATTTTCATCTAGAAAAGTCAAACTTAAAATCTTAAATAAAATAAATATCAAACCAGCTAAACTATATATTAGTATAACTAAATTTAATTAAACAACATGGTTAATCAATAAGAAAATTTTTCCCATAACGTGGTTTCATTTGTGTGAAAATGATTTGATGGAAATGAATAAAAATCAGGGGAACAAAACAAAGGAAAGATATCATAAGACGTAACTTATACCTTTTAAGACCATTCATACATATTTTACGAATTCCCTTGCTTTTATACTAATAATTATTCTTAATTAAAACATGAGCTTGCAGGATATAATTATTTCCTGACATCCGATAGCACTTCCATGGTTTTGAACCAAGATATTGAAATATCTAGTGAGCAACATTTTGTTTTCAACTTCTTCTCTTATGTTGTAAGCATTCTCCGATTTAGAAATTGGAACCTTTCCATACCTACCAAGGCACGTATGACACCAACAGCAGGAAAGTTACTGGTTTTGCCAGCTTTTAAGCCTGTTGCCCATGGTTTTAAATGACCACGATTGTGGCCGCAATATTATTGCCGTGACGGTCCCTTTACAATTACAGCAATTGCAGCCACGTCAGCTGTTTTTTCGGGAATTTTCTGCCATAACCGCAAGCAATTTAATACCATGCTGTTGCCCAGAGAAGTCCACCGTGAAAAAGTATTCCTCAATAGACTGTTAGAAACCATTGGTCAATGCTTTTGTAACTAAGAAACAATCCAGAAACACACAATAATTATACAAATGTTTATGTAGATGACAATATAGTGAAATGTGAATTAATGTAATGATCTTGTATATTCTACCACACTACTTCTGCACCCTCTCTTTGTGGGTGGATTGCTGTGGAGAATAGGCTGCTCGATCACCTGTTCTCCACTTTGGTTGGACAACTGCTCGATCTCGAATGCTTAAAACTGCTGCTTTGGGATTTGGCATTCTCCTGCTCTTGCTGTGCCAATGAACCATTTGTGTCGAAGTAATGACCAAAAACAAACCAGTAGGGAGAAACCTGCTTTGTTGCAATGCCAAAGTTCTTGAGATATCAAAAAAAGTGATTTTTAAGTTTCCACATCCTATACACCCAAGTTCTTCACTCAAAAACACGTTCTTAATATCTCAAAAGAAAAAAAAAAATATACATATATATATATATATATATATATATATATATATATATATATATATATGGTATACACTCTATATACTGTAAATATAGCAAACAAAAAATGAAATTTGTGGCAGCAACTGGTTGGGTTGAGATCCTGCAGTGCTTGAAGTGATGCTATAGGCCTCTAGCTACAGCATGCATTGCATGGCCTGATCCTGTTCATCATTTGGTCAAAAATGCTCAACCAAGAAACTCAAGGAAGAGAGAAAGAGCATCAGATCCTGAATGCACACACTGCCCACTTCCCGTCATCATCATCATTATCTCGATGCTAACTGCTTACTCCTATTCATCACACAACTCAATCCAGTTTCCAACAAAAACAAAACCAAATTAAGAAAAAAAGAAGAAGGGAAAAACAAGAAGAAAAGAAAAATAAAAAAATAAAAAACCTTACAACTAAAAAAGGCCTTCAAAATTCTTCCACATGATTTCATTCACATCACACGTGGCCTCCTCCGCTTTGTGCATCCTTATCCAAACCCCAAGACCTGATCCTGAGCTGAAGCTCAGCAACAGCAGCCAAGAAATCAACAGCCTGACCTGGCCTCAAGATCTGCACAACTCTTAAGGCAGTGTTTGTCCTCAAAGCATCAGCACTCGCCACAAGGTTCTCCAGTGCCACCTTGAACTCACTTGGAACTCCCTCAACCTCTTCATGCGCTTCTCTTCTCAGGCACACCCTGCCATGGCTCCTTCCCATCTCCACGATCGGCGGCGCCGCCACGCTCTCCTGCACCTTTGCCAGCTCATCGTTGAGGTCCCTCTCCTCCATCTTTGTCTCGTGGCTCAGCTGGCTCAGCCTCTGCCTCTGATCCTCTGTTAAGTCCTCAACGGCTTCATTCACAACATGGAATGCTGTTCCTGGCTTGAACCCTGCTACCCAAAGAAGCGTTCTTTCCAGTGAACTGAACCATGGTGGCGAAAACACAAGGAGAATGTTGTGTTGTGCTACCTTTGATTTCTCTTCAAAGTATTGCTCGTAGTGTAAGAGCACCCTGTTTATCAATTCTCTTCTATCATCGTCTTGAAGCTCATTTTGGTGTTGCTGTGATGAGACAAGCTCTTCAAGGTAGTTCCTTTGGCGGACCAACCACCCTTGAAGGAATGCCTCAAATGATGCAGCACTTGGTGACGCAGAATTTGCATCAGTCATTTGTGTGATTCAGGGAAGTGTAACGGAGAGGGTGAACGGAGGGTGTGGTTGGTGGTGTTTAGACCATGTGGTTCAATGAGGGTGTTGGGGAAATGAAGTTTGTGCAAAATGGTGCGTGAATTTGTTGTTGGTTTTTTGCTTAGAGTGGAAGCATTGCTATGAAGGTGCTTGTAGTAGAAGCTTAACGGCGAAAACAGAATCATTTGGTAACGAAACAGAGTGTTTGAGAGATGTTTTCAGCTAGTGAAAAAACAGTGATAATAGAAATACTTGGTGAGTGTGGTGGGGAGTAGTTTCGGTGAAATTTGTCTCCACATGCTTTGATTTTGGGGTAAGTGTTGATCCCTTTAAAAAATGGGGTAGAGGGAATGAACTGTGGCTTGAGGATTTTGATGAGTGCATAATGTTGTAGTGTGGGGTTGGCTATTCATGTGAAGGCGATCAATTATGGTGGTGGGGGCGTGTGTATGGTGTTTTCACTATTTTGGGATTTGGGACTTTGGATTTTCATACTTAGCCACGGGATTAAAATCAGCGGACATGGTGACACATGCAAATGGCATGCTAACCTTAAAGTGCCGTTTTTTTTGGCAACGTTGGTTTCATGCCAAGTAAGACAGAGAAGTGCAGGAAATGGAGCCAAGTAAGACAGAGAAGAAAGGGGAACTCTTCTCTGCTGTGACGCAAGGACTGATTTCAATCTGATATGTAAGGTGGATAACGCATCTTAATTGCATCCTTAGGTTCCAACGGTTGCAACTTTATGAAAAATGCAAAGGCACTATTAAAAGAGTGATATGTAACTTCTTTTGGCAAATAAAAATTTGAAAATAGGAACTACTTTGGATCCAAAATTGGGTTGGAAAAGGTAATATCACAAAATATAATTATACATCATTATGACTATTTAGTATGTTAGTTCTATATTTTAATATTTTTTCATAAGTATCTTTAAATAAAGGCAATTTTATTTAAGGTGTTACAAGACACTAAATATGAGTTTCTCTTTTAGAGAGTATTCAAACTGTGATTTGTCATATATGAAAAACTAACCACTTCTATTAGATTGAACATTCATTGGTTTGTATTTTAATAATTTAATATTAAATGTATCACATCTCATATAAATATATAATATTTTTCTCACTTTAATACCTACATATTTCGATACTCTCGCAGTTAGATTAATATACCATGTAAAAGAAGTGATTCAATATATGAGAATTACACTTGGTTAGGTTTACATAAACTATACATTTTTACCTTATAAGAGGAGAGACTGTTTCTATATGTTAAAAAAACATAATGCACATCATTAATATTACTTATAATATTTTGAATCACCATTGGGAAGGCTGGAACAAGATTCTACCACATGACTTCTATTCAAGCTTTTTATTTTTTCACATTACCAGCTACTTCCTTGGCGGTGAACACATAAAAATAATGAAGGGACTTGTCACTAGAGCCATTCAAAATTATATTATATAGAGGTAGCAAACTTTGAGCAAGTTGCCAACTCTACATCCCTTTGTCACAAGGACGTTAACTTCTGATTAACTAAGATTCTCTGCAGAAATGTATTTGTTCTCTTCTTATCTCTGGGACTAAGCATACGTATAAACGGTTGTGCCCCCCTTTTCTCTTTCCGGGTAGAGTTAACTCCAGTTATAGCCATAGAAAAAGAAAAAGTCCAAACTCCTACTTGGAAACACTGTCCCTTCTCAACAATACATTGTAATGTAGCAGAATCAGTGATAGATCTAGAAAATTTAGGTGATGGGGCGAAAATAATAGATATTTGTAACAAGAAATTTTGCGTAATTTTTATGTTGATATAATATCAAACTTAATAAGATAATAGAGATAAAATATGTATATATACATATACTTCCAAAAAAACTACTCAAATTTTAGTGGGGCGCATACCTTCAACCAATTATGAATGAATCCGTCCCTGAGCGGAAGACAGGAAATATTTAACATAAGATAATTCAACAGACTGTGCAAAGCAGGGCATCCGGTAGAAAATTGAAGCTAGATGACATTACTGCTTTGGTGGATGCCCTTCCAAGTTATAAGTGGGAAAGATGTGCAGAGAAACCTAGCCAATCAAGGGGAAGCACACAAATGCAAGCATAAAAATTAAGGGTTATTAACGCTGAGAATTTTACTTTCTTAAA
Source organism: Pterocarpus santalinus (assembly GCA_031439595.1). Taxonomy (NCBI): domain Eukaryota; kingdom Viridiplantae; phylum Streptophyta; class Magnoliopsida; order Fabales; family Fabaceae; genus Pterocarpus; species Pterocarpus santalinus. The sequence continues at coordinate 19,111,572 of CM062532.1, read as the reverse complement.
TAAACTCTCAGATTTAATTATTGTGAATGAAAATTGGTTCACTCAAACCAAATTAATTAAAATTTAATAAATTTTGTGTATTGCTGGTTTAGGGGAAAAAATTGCGAGGCTAAAACATCCATTAATTACTGGCAAAAGCTGCAAAGGCACCTACCGGGGGCAGGAGCAAGTGGACATTTCAAATATAAGCGAGTTTTTGGTATATTTCTCTTTTTTGGTGCCTCTTTTATCTGTTGGCTTTGAACAGTGGGCCATTATTGTTGAATATTAGCTGAAGAATAACAACAAATGGCTTGCTTCCTTAGCAGTCAGCAATGATGACCACGAGCATAAGACAAGGATGAGAGGACAAGTTCGAAAGATTGAGCATAAATGGCCCTTTGTTTTATTTTTCCTGTTCTGTCTTCCAGTGACTGGAGTTGCAAGACAGTGGTTGTTTGAGACGGTAAAAAACAAGTATATAAACCATTAGAAATAAAAATGATCACTTATTTAATATAAAAACCGTGGAATATTCAAGATGAAGCCAAACTTATTCATACCTCATCCACACAATTTGATCATTGCTCTGGAATTCAACTAAGTTGAAAGTACATTTTTGACCATTAATAGAAAAACTAGTTTTCAGTCTGCCCCTTTGAACACTGCAACTTCAAGCATTTTTATGGTGTTATTAGTGCTCGTTTTCGTTTTCATGGGTTCAAATCTTGGAAGCTACCTTTTTGCTTGTGGGAGTAAAAGTATGTATATTTACCCTCTCTAGACCCCGCCTAGTGGAAGCTTCGCGTACTGGGCCGCCGTTTTATTTAAGATTATTCTACCTGTTTATTTGTTGATTATAACAAACAGCTGGACAACTCAATAGAAAGTTGAGTGGCTGTGCTACACAAACTAGCATCAACAGTTCATGGATAGCTAGCTACCTATCTTAATATAAATATTTAACAGCACAAGCATCATATTTACAATCTCTAGAATGAGACAACACAAACTTTCTACTTTTTGTTCAATGGGGGTGGTAGTGTAAAATCACCGTTACTTGTATCACAAGAGACCACACAAACGGGGCCTTGAACATAATTGTCTTCCATTGGCTTTGAGAATGGCCATAAGCCCAGCAGTTATTCCAGCATAGATTACAGAAGACACATAATGATGCGCATTTCGACCCGCTAGAAAACAAACAAGAAAGTAGATGCCTGAGTTTATAAAATAAACAAGAAAATGAAAAAGGAAAGAATAAAAGCAAAGGGAGCATTAAGGACCCTTTATTCAGATGGAAGAAAGACAATGTATATACCTTGCTGAAGACTGAAGGTTGTTGCTGTCAAACCTCCAATTATCAAAGCTGATGCCACTGGGAGGTACTGCATGTTAACAGTTTTCTACAAAACATGTCAATGCCATTGAAACTTTGTTTGTTTAAGCCGTTTTAAAAGATGAAGTGCAATATAGTTATCTATTCCCACAAACAGCATTTTTTGCTACGGTTTCCCAAAGTATCCCTTTACCTAACAGGTGAGAAATTAATCCCTTAGGACATGGTCAAGTGCCTAAAAAGGAACCCCTCCAGTGTTTTTTCCCTAAACCCTAAACAGCATTTATAATGTGCTGAAATGGCTTGTCAAGAATTGGTCAGGTTTTGGGTATGTGTATTGTTTCTGATGAATCTGCTAAAGTCAACCTTAACCATATACCAGAATGCATAATGCATCAATTTCTGTCATGTGGTAAAATGAAAACTGGCTCATAGAGTAGATGGCCATCCCACATACGTCAACCATGATCTCCACAAACTAAAACAGCTACTACATTATTCCATCCCTCTCCATCTTGGGTGCGAGGGGATTTTCACAAGGACATCCTAAAAATGACAAGTTTGTCTAATCTGAAGCCAACCGAGATATGATAGGATCTATTGGATGGGCAGTGTCATTTTCTTTCTCAATTCATTACAAAATTCAAGGTTTGGGGGTGGCAGAAAATAGAGAGACTAGGCTGTGAAGCCACTTACGGAAATAGGATCAAAGTTATTCAGCTGGAGGGGAGAAGGATTGTTTCTACTGACAGTATAGTGACCGCTTATCAAATCCAAAGCATCCTGCAAAAGATATGAAACTTGTCAAACACTTTCAGATTGAGTGGCCTTCGTTTAAATGAGTGGCAAGAGTAACAAACAAAAAAACTTGCCTGTCGAATCCCATCATGGAAATTATTCAAGTAATATCGTGAAAGTGCACTCATCCCATCTTTAATTAGTCCAGATATTGTTTGTTTTCCATACCTGCACCATATTCCAAAATGTATCAATATCAGAAGGAAGAATTCGGAAAACAGAATTTCGATACCAAAATCTCATACCTAACTATGTCCCCTTTGAGGGCATGAGTCCCAGTATACTCAAGGCTTATCTCATCACCTTGTTCTGCCCACACTAAATGTAATAAATAGAGTTCAAATAAGCAGGGCAGTAATTCAAAAAGAAGAATGGGTAAATTATCCATAAATTCCATACATGTTCTATATTTTCCATATTCTTCACCAAACGTAGAAATGCACTCAGAAGGAGTAAGCACTCCAATCCTCTGCAACTGTAGATTTAATGATTTCTGGGCCAGATAACACTACAAATAGAGCAAAGATATTCAAAACAAGTTGTCATGTAACTAACGAGACATGCTACATAACTTCCAGACAGGAGAAGAATTAGACAAGGAATAATAAAAGAACTAGTCTTAGCAATCAATGAATCAATTATGAGCAAACCTGAGTAACATTTGTTCGATCGAGGGAATCAATGCAGTTTGATCTGATAAGTCCTCTCTGCTCCTCTAGTACATTTCCTTTTCTATCTATCAAGAAGTATCTGCTCAGCTGAAACAGCAATGATTAAAAATCTGAATTATAGATTGCCAGCATATCTGGATTGTGGCAACTATCCATTTAATTTGTATATAATATTTGATGATTTTGTTTTCATTACCTTTGTTTTTCAAAATCCTCTGAGATTTGATCATAAAGGATTTTCAGATTATCAAAGTTTGAGCTCTTACAGTGGCAATGGAAATCAAAAGGCACATATCTGCCATAATCCATGAGTCAATAAAAAAGGTTAAAGGAAAAAAGAAAAAATATGACACAAAATAATCATATCACCGCGCTGATACAGTTTAAGCTATCATACAACCAAAAGCAAATGCCATTATCACAAGGTTGCAATATAAGTGTCTGAGGAGAAAACGAGTCCAAATTATCACCTCACGTTTTGCTGATTTTGCATTTCAGCAGCATATGCTGCACTTAATTGACCTTCTTCACCATGCTGCAACAGTAAAGTTGACAAGAAATTACTCAAAAATAATATACATAGTAACATGCACTTAAAAGGGAAAACTGGCTATGGAGACTGGCTGAGGATTACGTTTACCCTCTAGGCCATGATAACAGAACTCAGCCAATCGTAGCCTGAATTCCCCTACTTAAACTTTTGCTGGAAAGGACGGAAACATTTTAATATGATGTGATGCAAAAAGTCCATAAACCAGCCAGCTGTTTGAGGCAAAACTGAAAGCCAAACACATTTTTACTCAATCATGGATAACTTTGCCTCCTAAGCATCAAGAAAATGCTACATATCTTTGGAATCACAATAAATCTGAGAAATAAATTTGTGACAGATTCATGGCTTAGAGTAGAAAGAGAGCAGACAGAAGTCATACTTTATCGGTTAGATCAACTGCTACTATCTCTCCATATCTTTGTATTAGATCATGGAAATGACGCTCCACTACAATTGGCTGAAGCAGGAGTGAAGAAGGATAAAACAAAAGAAACATGTATTAATATAAACCTCATGGTAGAACCATTAAAGTGCCAGCAGAATCCAGAATAGAAGTTTACTGTTTGCTCATGATTAATAACCCTAAGGTGTGGTTTATAGCTTAGATCAACAATCTGCTCCCACAGCAGAGGAACTGAACCTCGAACCTGCAAAACAATTAATTGGAGTACAAATCACAAATTGGGAGGCCAAAAAGTTGATGTTTACATATAAAAGTTTTATATGGAAACCAGGACACCAAATGTCCATTAACATTTCTTTTCTTTTAAAAAATTTCTCTATCTTCACAGGCAAGCGAACAAAAGCAATGTTAAATTCCAGTTATTGACTAATATTAAGGTATAAATATGTTTTTAGTCCCTATAAATATAGGTTGTTTTGATTTTGGTCCCTCTAAAATTTTTTTCTTTAGTTTCAATCCTTCTTTTTTCCCCCTTTTTTTTGTTTTTAATCCCTATCATTCTAAATTTTGGTCCTTAAAATATGCATTCAGCCCTACAAATATTGGAAATTTTGTCTTTTGTCATCATAAATATTTTCTGAATATTCTTTTAGTCTTTATAAGTATCACCACTTAATATTGAGTATAAACGACACGAACCAAAATCCTAATAATAGAGAAAAGAGGGACCAAAATCAAGGAAAAAATTTTAGAGTAACCACAACCAAAATGAACTATATTTATAGGGATTAAAAATATATTTAAACCAAATATTAAAGTTTGCTGCTTAAAATACCAAGAAGTAAGGAACAATCAGAAACATCTCTAAACACACAACTAAAGTTTGTACAGCAAATAAAATGGTGAAGCTCTATATCCTTCAAATTGAATTAACTATATTTGAAACTCCAGGAAAATATGGCATTGAAAGTCCTTCAGCATGTTTGACAATATTAGAATTGAGTGGAGCCTAACTCAACCTTAAAAGCTAGCTCAAGTAGGAGGATTGTCCATACTATTATAAAGACTATTTTAGACATATGCCTAGTTGATGTGGTACTTAACACACCCCGCTCACATCCAAGGTTGTACATCAAGTATAAAGTTTGCAAGATCCAACATCTGCAAATGGCCCAACAACAAAGGATAGGCTAGCTCAAAGGGAAGGATTCCCCAAGCCATTATAACAGTATTTTAATTAAATGCTAGCCAATGTGAGACTTAACATACAACATTGCAAATTCTTAGAAACATGGAAAGCTATTACATGAACATCTATTTGAAGAAACTATTGAAATGAATTATTAGATGTTGATTCTTCATTAATGTATAATAATACCTGCAAAAATGAGGACCTGAATTCTTCAGTTTCAAGCAACTGTTCAGTTTCAATAAAATTGGCAGCATCACCTTCAAGGTTAGCTCCTCTTCTCCACATTCTTGTTCCTACATCACCATATTGCCATGTTATAATGAGCTATTACAAATTTATTATATTATTGTGAAAAGGAAGCATCTTTGGAACATTGTACCTAGGCGCCGTGTACATCTCCTTGAAACTAATGTTACCATAGCACGTGAGTCTTTTAGCTTCAGTTCTGTTGCTTGGAAGCTTAAAACCAAGTTAAGGGAGAACATTACAGGCTTCTCATATTGAATGCATACTTATTTCATTTCATTTTCATCATTTTATTGTACTTGTGAAAGAGCTACGTTATGTGGAGAGCATATACACATGCACACATGCACACACAACCGCGCACTCAAACCACACATACACAAGGAGGGTGAAGGAAGGATATTCCCTTGTACTACGGGCATGATGAATCTGTCAAGCTGCAACCATAAAGAATAAGTGTTGACAGGACAAACCTTATGATCAAAGTATCAAGCTAAAAATTCAGCAAACAGGAAATACTGCCAATTATCTAACCTTACACTCAATAAGCTCCTCCAAAAGATGTTTGCTCCAGACAAATCGAGGGTCAGCCTGTAATACAAATTGAAAAAGGATACCTATATTATTGGCAATATTTTACTGATAACTGAATTAAATGGTATCAACAGAGATCTAGAGGATTTTCTTTGATCTTCCCCATTCTATCTAGAATTAAAAACATTAGATGAATGGAACTTAACATGACATCTTGAAATGACATCATGAAAGAACTAAGCAATAAAATAATGTATCAAAATGAAGTAACATAAGCAGGATGAAACAAGATATACGTGAAATTTCATCTGTAACAAACAACACAACTGAATTTCATATGAATAAAATGTTGGTGGCAGAATGTTTCACTCTCAATAGATATATGTAGAAGAACATTTCAGTTTAAGAAACTGTTCACTTAGGTATTGGACTCCAGATGAGAATTATTCCCAGAAGATCAAGGATTATGTCAACAAACCTGCTTCCATAATGGCTTACTCATCCACCCATCTACTAACTTGCTTCTTCTCTGCAAGCTGGTGGGCAACCATGACATCAGTTGATGTGACAATGATAATAACAAACCAGAAGTTTAGAGACTGTGACTCTTACTTCAATGTAATATCTGTTTCATATGAATAGTACAAACCCGGCATAGACTCCACTATTTTCAAGAGAGTCACAAAGTAAGCCTCATCCTTTTTCTGCGTAAAGATATGCATAGAGAACATATTAAACATTAATCACACATATAACATTTGAATGATGCCTCAATAACTTCTGACAAAATAAATCCTTACTTCTTGCCCAGTTGAAAACTGTAAAGCCTCATTACAGGCAAGTACTCTCATAGACATCACACGATACACAGGAAAACCAAGGAAACTTCCAACTTCCTTCCGAGAAGTTATTACAATGGCATAAGTTCCTACAACAAGGCACATATCATTGAGTTTTAATGACTATAAAGGAAGTTATGGTGTTAGACTAGGTGGTTACTTAAGGGAAAAAAAAAAAAAAAAAAGGGAAGAAAAAGATAGTTCATCTCAATTCTTTTAGCTATCTCAACATTGTTATGCTAAAATGATTGACCTGAGATGAAGGCCACATATTAGATGAACATCCTTTAACAGGAAATTTGAAGGAAGAACAGTTGCAGGATTAGTCAATGTCATCAATTGCCAAAACATGCATGACTATGTAGCATGTACAAAGGGAGTTAGATTTTGTTTTTCCCCTGCCAACAAACATTCCAACTGAACAAAGATCCTCAAGGAGGAACAGGACATGATTCAATGTTAATACCAGCCAATCAAGCATGCTCACATGCAAACAGAAAAATGAATAAATGTGACAACAAATTCAAATGCAAGTACATATAAAACAACTCAAGATAAAAAGCACATAAGCATTTACCTACAACCAATCTTATTGTTCCCAACACACCATAAATTGTAGATGTCCTTGATGGACTTCCTAAGCACGTGTCATCTGCAATTTTTTTTCAAAAAAAAATAATTATAAAAAGGAAATAATTAAAATAAAATGGTTAATTCCAAATAGGCTTCTAGAATTGGCAATACTTGGAGCTGAAACTAAATAACTAAATAAGAGCTAACCAAACCTCAGAATACAAGCGTAATTTTTGTCTTTAAATGTGTAAATGGAGGTATTTAGTGAGATATTACACACGATCATCCCTTTTATCCCGAAACAACAACCAACCAAAACTTGGTCAGCCAAGACACCAGATAACATTATGCTTGCAATTAAATGATCTCTTTTGAAAATTCCATGATCCCATTAAAATCCTTTCTAATCCAGAAATAAATTAGTAACTTCTCAACATATGTTCTCTTAATAAAAAAATAAAAAAAAAAGTTACAAACTTCACAGAACATTTCCTGCATTTTCTCTGCAACAAATCATAAAACGAAGAAACTGAAATAAACCCCGGGGGGGGGGGGGGGGAATATAATGAACGGATTATTACCATCAAGTAAAGTGATGTTCCCATCTTGACGGCTAATCCAGAAGCCTTGATTGGGGGATTCATGGGATTTGATCACAAACTTGTCCTGAAACTCAAGCAATTCCAACTCATCATAAAGCTTGAACCTTTCAGCTGAACCCGAAGAGGGCTCTACGTCCATTTTCAAAGGGTAGCCAAAAAGAACAAATAACTTAACAAGACAACATAAAAACCCAACCCAGCCTTTTGGTTAAGGTATTTAATGTTGGGCAATGATGAAATGATGAGAAAGTTATACGTAACAACTGTTTTTTGTCCGAAATTACCCGCATACCCCCCAAATCACTGAAGACCAGATCACGAAGAAATAGATAATCTATATTCCAGAGCATGCTAGCGTGTATGAAAATCCGAAAATTAAAAAAAAAATAATTCCCCCCCCCCCCCCGGTCCTCCTCCTCAATAACAGACGTATGAGTGTAACTAATGGTCTAATATTTAAGAACAAAACGTATCCTCATTCGATTTTGAAATTTTAGTAATTAGACTCCATCATTTTTAGTAAATCGAAAGTTAGATTATGATTCATTTATGTATAATAAATGTACGCATTTAGTTTAAGTGAAAAGGATATGGGTCACTTAAGCATATAGTGATCCCGAGATTTATATATATAAAAAAATATTTTTAAAAGAGGATCTTAGATTAGACATTTAGTTATATTTCAAAAAATTTGTCTCTTATTTATCAAATGAGGTAATATTATGAGGAAAAAAAAAGTAAAAAAAGAAAAGGATGCTCTCCACCAGACAAGGAAAAAAAATGCTAGGATCTGTGTACAAGCAACGTATTATTCGATTTCCTTCATGATTAGATTTGTACGGTTATTTCCATGTTTTTCATATTTTATGTGGTAACTTCGGGAGAAAATTAAAGTACAAAACAGACAAGCTGTTTGCTGAAAATTGAAGGTGCTATGGGAAAAGGTAGTCATGGTTATGTAGTACGAGACGATGCTGTTGTTAGTAAGGAAAATGTTAACATCAGCTAGCTTAGTGTGCAGAATTATTTCCTTAATTTTTCTAGTTTGTAGTAAATGAAGATGAAAATGGAAAAGATTTTTCTATCAAAAAAGGCAAATGAAGATTATAGAGTAGTCATCGTTAAATATGAGGATGATAGCGTAATCATTCTAGAGTATGTTTAGGGCCTTTGTACTGCTTAGTACTCCCACTAGAAGATGAATTTCGAGTATTTTAAACAGAAGCAGATACCATCTCAGCCAAGAGGTTGGAGGGGATTTAAGGGAAGCAGGATGACCATTGGCTGTACTAAACCTTTATTTTGGCTATAAAAGTTTATTGAAATGAGGTGAATATATAGAGAAATTACTAGTAAATCTCGAGAGGATGATTAAGTATCAAGAAACTGGTCATTCAATAGTTTGCTGGTTTTATGGGGTGAATATGCCTGCAAAGCACGGACACATCATTCGGGCGCGTGCCTATGTGTCAAATGGTTGTCTGTATCAAATTTTAGATAACACATTCATAATATATGTTTGCACATATTTAATTTAAAAATTTCTTTTATCTGACTCCAAAGAAAAGCACAATATAAATAAAATCATTTAAAATCTTAAAAAAGAAATAATATACAAATTTTGAGTTCGTTTTAGATTTTTAAATAATTTCTAACATTGAATAAAGAAAATAAGACATAAATAAAACTTATATGAATAATAAATATCACCCCAAAAAAAATTATGAATAACGAATTATATATATATTTTTGTGTTCTATAATTTTTAAATTTTGTTGTGTCTCTTGTATCCATATCCTATCCTAGAAAATGCCTCTCTTGAAGTCTCTCTAGTACATCTGAACAAACTTTGGTGATGTGTGTGTTAAATTAATCCAAAGCAATGGAAGTGAGGTACATTACTTGATCCATAACATTAGGACTGGTCTCACGGAACTGAGAGAACTGATACTAGGAGGGCCTACTTATCGTTTCTCTTTTGAGCACAGCGTTATTACCTTATCTAGGTTTGTTTTTTGTGGTTCACAACATTTTAAGTTAATAGATAATCATCTTAACTTTACAATCCATTTCTTTTTTAGTGCTTTGTGAATAGAGATGTCATGAAATTTGATGCTGCTCTCTTCATGTAGGGGCAAGAACCTACACTACCAGCATTTAAGCTCAACTTACTTGTAGCTTCAAGTGCATAACATGATGCAGCATTAGGGATATTTGGACAAGACGAGGTTGATTTTGAATACCGTAAATCACCTTCATTTACGTTTTGTAGTACATAATCAGCATGAAGGAATATGAGCACTGGCTAGAGAAATGATACAACAACAACAACTAAACCTTACTCTACTAGGTGGGGCTGGCTATACAAATTAGATGACGCCATAAATGGCTACATGGGGTTGGCTAGAACAATACTATCATTATAATTTAGTAGGACAGGTACTGCATGCGGCATGTCATGCAGAATATAATCTAGTTTGTTTCATAATATGACACCATAAACCATGCCATTTTATTCTCACATGGCAACACAAAGTAACAATTATGACCACCTCAACCAAAAAAAAGCAGCAATTTTAACTTGTCCTGATTACTTTAAGCAGAATTATGCAGTGACGGCTTGTGTGTAAGCATAGGTGCATTCTTCTTAATTTGCATGGTGACCTTTGGGTCCATAGGCTTCCTATTCAGAAAATTTGAGTACCATTGAGCAGAGAGTTTAGGCTGCCTTCTCAAACTTGGATCTTCCAAATCAATGTAATATAGTCCATAACTACACTCATATCCAGTCAGTAACTCGAATGCATCCAAGAAGGACCATACAAAATAACCTTTTACATTTGATCCTCTTCTTGGAATGTGTCAAGAATAAAGCAAATGATGGGGAAGAAGAAAATCAATTAGCATTCATGAAACAATTGATGACTATTTTAAATTTAGAGGTGTATTATGTTCAGACATTATACACCCTTTGTAAAGTCCCCACTCAAAAATGAAATTGACAGTAGAATTACCTCAGTGCATCAAGCATGCTACCAATGTATTCATGCAAGTACTTCACCCTCGACCAGTCATCCAATGATGAATTACGAGGTGTTTGTTGGCCTGCAAAGTCCGAAGACTTAACATACAACTAGATAATAGAAGGTTCTGAAATTTGTTAATCAAAAAAAAAAAAAAAAGGAAAGAAAGAAAGAAAAGTGAAGCTTTTGAAATTATGATTTCAGGGAGATACATAGATCATCATGTCATCCAAAAATGTCTGCATAAATTGTTTTCAATTTGTGGGAGATGAGAGAGAGAGCGATACCATTTTCGTGTATGTAAATTGGAAAGTTGCCATAAGCTTTCTTGAATGAGTCTAGCACCCCTTGCAAACTCCAGGTTGTGATTGGAATCTAATTCAACTTGCTGGTTAGTGCAAATTACTGAAGATCCATCCTAGAAAAAGAAGAGGGGTACAGAGCCATGTTCCTACTCTTACCTCACAAGTAGGTGGATCGTTTTGATATTCTACAACCAAAGAACATTAATTAGCCACATACAAAAAAAAAAAAAAAACATTAATTAGCTGTGTCAGTTCCTCAAAATTGGATTAAGGTGGATCACATCCTAGACTGATTACACCTACAAGAATTTACAAACTAAAAATATCTCCGGAATAGGCTGAGCCAAGTATAGAATTTAGACTAAATATGTTAACATTCGATGCCATGATTTATATTAGGAAAGATGAATATGTGTACTAACAGAGGGAAGAATAGACAATGAAATGGATTTCAAAATGTTGGATGAATATGAAGAACAACTGGAGTTTTCACATTTATGTTTGTGTGAGATATGATTGCATACAGAAGAAATTCTTCCAAGGCGTGTCATCGGAGCCACAAAAGATCTATAACAACTATTAGCAAGTGTCAGCAGGGGCAAGAAACGTTTGATTGTCAAAATCAGAAATGCCTTCCCAAAGGGATAGATAATCTAAAGAAATAATTAAAAAACCACAAATTCACCGATCTAATTGAAGAGAAATAAAAATCACAGATGTTAAAATCAATGTAGCAGCAAATGAAATAGCAAATCTACAAAAGTAAGTTGTTGAAGCTCAATTTAGAATTGGTTATCTATAATGAAGTGAAATTTATCTATAAATAGTTGTTGAAACTCAATATGGAATTGTTTATCTAATCAAAACTTCAGGAAATGGTTCATTAACATACGTTCAAGTTCCACTGCCATATCTGTCATGTAATCTCTATGCTTCACCTGCAGGCTGCGATCACTGTTCTTAACATAAAGTGTGTAGTAAAAGTTTATCCCTAAGAAGTCCATTGAGCCCTTTAGCAGATTTAATTCCTTTCGTGTGAAAGATGGAAGCCTCGAGCCAGCATTCCTTTTCATTATATCAGGGTAATCTCCAAATGTAAAAGGATTTAAAAACCTGTAACAACAAATCAAAGACAAACCTACTGTAGCAATTAACATATAATTGAAAAGAAACCGATTATGACAATTAATGTAAGATTGGAAACTATGAAATTTATTTGGTTGAAAGACAAAATTTATAGTGTCGCATTTTTATGACAATATCCTTTACTGCACTGTTGTAAGAGATATAAAATCTAGGGAAAAAAATATTTTACCCCTAAATTATAGGCCATATGCATTTTCAAATCAACCCTTCCATTAAATTTTCCATCCATTATTAATGGAAATAGCACAAGTTCAGAGAAAGCTTAGAGTATTGGATTGCACGTTATTTTTTACTTTAAGGACTAAAGTGCACATAATCCAAAGTTTAGGGGTATAGTGCTCTTATTTTCCGTTAACAATAGATACAAATTTAACAGAAGGACTAAAATGCATATTCAAGAAAGTTATGGGGTTAATTTGCACCTTTCCAAAATGCTGCAGGTGATGCGCATATGGCCTATAGTTCAGGGGGGTAAGGTGTTTTTTCCCCTAAAATCGTTCTCAATCATTCATATATGGTATTAAAACATCAATTATCGAGAGTTTGATCTTTGTCTTCTTCATGATTTAACTTGCATACAAGGCAATGTATTCTCCACGCTTCAAGCGTATAGAACTCTTGTGCAAAGGAACATGTCAGAGACATAACAATTGTCTGTCTTCACTTGACATTTTAAATCTTTTGGGGAGTTAGTATTTTGCAATCCCAGAATTCCACAGAGATTAAAGTCAATAGAAATTAGAGAGAGAGATATATCATTACCAGATTGTTACTTACCACCCAAAAAAAAAGTCATGGGCCCTTTGAGTTGCAGTTATATCTCCACTACTATTCGTTCGTGGAAGAAGACCAAAAGTAAGAAGATTAAACCCGACAAGGCCATGTTGCACGCCCTGCATTTAACAGAGATTGTGTTCTGAACAAATTAAATTATGATTTTCACTATTTATTACCAAATGCAAATGGAAGGCCTAATGAATGACAAAGAAGAGGGGTGCATGTGCCATATGTTATTTTACCTTGTACTTCTTCCTATACAATCTAGCAGCTGATGCATGTGCTAACAACACATGATGTGCTACCAAATATGGCTCAGTTGAGGAATTTCCGCTGGAGCAGTTAGCTATATAGGAAGGAGAACAATGCTGAGGTGGTAAGAGTCCTAAATCATAGCCAAACCATGCATACGCATTGGCCTCATTCACAGTGGTCCAATACTTTACTCTGTCACCAAATTCTCTAAAACACACATCCGCATATGTTGTGAAGTCTTTCCTACAAGCATACATATATGATATATAGATACATTAATCAAAATAAAACCATTTCTCAATTTTGTACTGAATTTGGCATGAATCCTGTCTAGCACAGGATGGTAACACAATAAAGTTTGGGAAGCATACACTATTCTCCTACTAACCCATCCTCCATATTCATCCTCAAGTGTTTGTGGTAGGTCCCAGTGGTATAATGTAACATGTGGTTGGATTCCTGCAAGATGAAGAAACATCAACAAAAATGTATGTTAACATGTAATTAACTCGGAAGGACCTTCTTAGGCATTAATCAAACTTGAAAAGGAAAATCAAGCCTTCAGAAGAACCATGGCTTATCAATTCATTGATTAGGTTGTTGTAATACTGCAATCCCTTGGGATTGACTGGTCCCTTCCCATCTGGTAATACACGGAAACAAGATGGTCAGAATCAAATGGAGTAAGAGATTCAAACGCACCCTAATCAAACCAAGTGTGTCAAATGCAAAAAATTACTTTTGTCATTATTTTAGATATTGATTTAAGAATCTCTAATAGACAGCACTAGGTGAACCTTACCAGGAATGAGTCTTGACCATGATATAGAAAATCTATAGGCATCTAAGCCCATGTAGGCCATGAGTTCAACATCTTCCTGCAGGAAATCAAGTTATCAATTCAAAGCTTAAATACAAGGTGCCTCCTGTGCATGTGTATGCCACACTATTTATATATATACCTTATATTTATGATATTGATCACTGGTAACGTCTCCATCACCTTCATACAAATTCCCTGAAAATATGTTTTAGAGATTCAATTTTTTTTCTTAAAAAAGTAAAACACAAGAAATAAATAAAAATTTGTTTAAGAAATGAAGCATACTATATATATGAAACTACAGGACACTACCGTTTCCAGCATGGGCGAAAGTATCCCATATGCTAGGCTTCCTTCCATCTTCATTTGCTGCACCTTCAACCTTTCACATTACCCCAATACCCAATATATATATATATATATATAAACACATATCTCTTAATCAGAAACAGAATCAAAAGACTAGTACAGTGAACTAGTAATAACCAAATTAAAAAGGAAGAATTAGGAAGAGCAAAATCTTTGGAATTGCAAGGCAGAGAGAAGAACCTGATAAGCTGAGGTTGATGCACCAAACACAAAGTCAGGTGGGAACTCATCTTTACTCAGAGTATCAGCACAAGGAAGGAATACAAGTGCTAGCAACACTGCTGCACATAATAACTCTACCAGAGCAAAGGCCTTCATGATCAAATAAATTCTTACTGGCTTTGAGCTGTGTTTTTGGACTATCAAGTTTACATTTGTTTTGCATTCTTATTAGTATTTCATTCCCGGTGGTCAACGGAAATGCTTTTATCGGTGTTCCGAATTGCATTTTTTCGGAGGGGACTAGCCACATCATAATACCATCCATGTCAATTGTCAAAAATCTAGACATCAAATTTTCTTCGAGAGCTTACGACGATTGACCAGTATAATGATGCCAAGTGTTGATTTCCTAGTTATCAACGGAAGAAAGGAGACACACCCTTATGTATTCTTGGGACCCGTTTGGGTGTCAGTTATCATCACTTTTTTTTTTTTTAACTTTTTTGAAAGTTAAAAATCATAATTTTAAATTTTTGTCATATTTGGTTATATAATTTATTATTTTTTAAAAAATTATTTTTTGTCTTTTTTAAAAAATTAAAATATCTAATTTTTTAAAAAATAATTTTTAAAATACTCAAGACAAATATTTCTATTACTACATATCTCAATATAAAATATTTTATTTATAAATTATTTTCTAGAATTTTCTTTTATATAAGAATTTAAATAAATTATTTATTCAAACATACCCTTAAAATGAAATATTTGATATAAGGATAAAAAATAAAAGATAAAATTTGATAATGAGCTTTATGTATAAAATTACGTATAAAGCTTATCTATAAAATTTTATCCTCTATTTTTACCTATATTAAACACATTCTTAAAAGAAGTTTTTACTCTAAATTATTCAATATCCAATACCTCAACAGTTATACTAAAATTATAGTGTAAATGAGAAATAATTATAACCCACAACATTAAAATATTGAGTATTAAATAGTTCAAGTAAAAAAAACCTTCTATTATCTATTCTAATATATTAAAGCTAAGATGTAAGCTATTTGTTAACAACTCATAAGTTAGAAGTTCTAAATAATTGCCACATTAATATATCATTTGAGTTGTTATTCCCACATTAAGTCTCTTATTTTTTTTATGTTGATACGTACTTATTTTACTATCATAATTATTCATTTATATATAAATTTTAGTAACCGATAAATACTCTATCTTTTAACTATACAATTTCTTAACTTTAACTCCCATCACTTAATTGTAATACAAAGCATTTAGCCACCAACATTAACACATTATAATAACATTTGATTATCCTAAATTCAATCTAAGAATGAAATATAACTGCAAAATCATAAAATATTTAATAAAATCAGCTATACTACAATATCTACCAAATATCATTTCAATATCTACACATTTAAAAATTCACAAATATATATAATTATATATTTACAAAATTATACACACTTTCTTCAAATTATTAAATGACCAGTTAGACACTTTTTTCAATTACTATAGCTTTACTTATCCTTAATATTGTATTTCATACTCTTGCAGTGTCTTACTATAATAAATTACAACTTTATATTCAAATATCATATAAGTTTTAAAAATGCAAGTTTAATTTTTATATTCTGATAATGTAAAATAATTTTGTATTATTAGCCAATAGAAATTCAAGAAATTACTAAATCAGATAGTTATCATGATATTAATAATTAATATTAAAATTATAAAATTAATTTTAATTAGATCATATTATTTGAATTCTTAATATTCCATTAAACCATAAAAATACCTTAATTTATATTTTTTATTTTATTTTAAATTTTCACTCTATTATACATATTTTAAATTATGAAATTATATACCTTAAATTTTTTACTCAAAATTATTAGAACTTTTATATTTTCTAACTTCACATTTCAAATCATTCTTCATTCAAAAATATCATTAATTTTAAACATTAATTAACACATTTCAAAAATATTGTTTCTATTAATTATTAAGTCAACATCTATTAAATTATTTTTATATTCATTTAATTAATATCATTTATATCTTTTTTCCTAACCAAAAAAAAAAACATATATGATATCGGTATAAGTGCAATGCAGCTGTCTAAATCTTGTTTTTCTTAATCCTAGAGCACTTAAGCATTTTCCGAAAAGAAAATAGTTAATTGTCTCCTTCAAAAGTGACTTTTACGTTTGGACCGTTCCTAACTATTGGGTAGTCGGCCGAAATATGACACGTATAATGATCCTACGTGTTGATTTCCTGCTTGTCAAGAGAAAATGGGGCTTAATTTGTCAGCCTCAAAAGTGCTGGTGTATAATAATGATATTTATACATCATTTTCATTATACTATGGCTCTTTTCTTTACGTAATAGAATAACCAAAACATGCAATCCAATACTTTCTTTTTCTTTCTTGATTGAGACAAAAATCTTTTCGTGGAATCAGTACGAAGGAGTGTTTTTAATTTCCATCAAATATTTTGGATTTTCTTTTTTATTTATTTAATACAAAATTGTGTGATGACAAACAATCAACAATTGCCACGTTGTTTCGTAACACTTTTGTACTGATGTATAAACATCGATGTATAAACTTGTAAACTACCGATAAGCGCATAGATCAGTCGCCAGAACAATATTCTATCTTAATAAAAAAGTTTGGATTTGGATTCAAGTTTTAAGGACGTAGTCATGATAAAAATTTAAAGAGAGAATTTTGTCATTCAAATGACCTTATCTAATCCAAACAAAATTATATCTGATAAAAGAATATATGTAATTTTGACAAAAAAAATTTTAATATATAAACTATAATGTTCATTAATATATGTTACCTACTTTTCTTTTTCTAGTACCCTAATCCTCAATAAATTGCAAGTCATTTTATTAATTGTAATTATAATAATATAAATGATACTTTTCCATACTCTCTACTCATAAACCCCTTATCAATAATATTATTTTATTCATATTATACTATAAAGTTAATTCATATACTGATAATGTAAAACTTTTTATACAGTCATTTAATTATATTTTGTTATATCAATAAATATAGTTAAGTTTTACACCTATTATTTGAATGGTTATATAAATAAAAAGATATGATTGATTAACTATATAAAAATCTTTTACACTATTAGTATATCTAAATTAAACTTTTATACTATTTTTATGCTATTCTTTTAGAACATAAAATAATAAAAATTCACATTTAAACATACATTCTCTCTGTCTGTAAATTTTAAATTTTAAGTGAAAAAAGTGCAAAACAAATGTAAAAGTTGTAGTGCACGAGTAACTTATGCAAGTATTGTAGCCTTTTTGAATGGTCAAAATGAAGTATTGTAGAATTTGTAAAGGATATGCAGGGTTAAGGGTTTAGGGTTAGGACCTAGGGTTAGTGTAAAATTTGTACAAGCATAATTGCTTTAGTGTTAGTTTTCATTGATGACAACTTTGAGATTAGCACTTATTACATCGGATACTTTTTTTGGTTTAGAAAATCGTGATGACTTCCTTTTATTGGTCACTTGCAAGAAGAAATAGCGTAAACTTTAAGAATAATACATAACAATATAAAGATAGAAGTTAGGTATAATTTCGTAAATAAAGAAATGTTTTAAGATATAAAGTAAGGGATTAAGTGTGTCAAGTTATTATAAGCATTAACTACAGAAAATGTCCTGTGCATTGCACGGGTTTGTTAATTTTTTTATAATTACTTTATAAGAATACTTTTAAAAAGAAAAGCTGCAATAGCAATTAAAAATTAGATGTTGAAAGAGTATATTAAATTTATTTTCTTTAATTGCTCAGCACAATAAAATGGATAAAAAATAATTACATTGAGGACATTTATTAAACACCTTGTTGCAGACAATATTTTTAGCATAATTTGTATATATTTCTTATCCTCCTTAATTATAAGAGCTCTCAACCTTTTTGACAAAGTCACTCATAATAATATTGGAATATATAATTATCTATGATTAAATTCTTGTTTTGACAAATATAACTCTCATATAGCTCAATATCTATCCTTAACTTTTTTAATTGTTTATTGTCATTGTACAGTACATCTTAATCATAAATTATATTTTTCTCAAAATAAAATATTACTTTGAGTCCATTTTTGTCAGAATTATCCAAGAAAAAATAGTGTCACCTTGAAATTGGTGCATTTTTTATGTTAAAATATGTTAGTTTGTACTAATTATTTGGATGTAATTGAATTCTTAAATGCAAATGCGAAATTTAAGAATTTGTTTCATTTATTTTTCTTTTTCAACAATTTTGTCTTGTTCGCACGGTACATTTGATATGTTTGTTCTTTCTGTAAAATATTAAAGTAAATGAGTAGTTACTAATATATTGTACAGATTTGTTTATATTTTTCTATAACTATTTTAAATAAAAATATTTTTAAAAAAGTTTTAATAATGATTGAAAGCTCGATATAATAAGAATTAGAGATAATATTCGTGTATTGGGTGGATTTGTTAATATTTTGTGATAATTAATTATTTTTAACAAAGATATCTTTAAAAGATTTATGATAGTAATTAAGAATTTGATATAACAAAAATATACTAAATTTTTTTTGTTTAATTACTCTAAGCAATGAGCGTGTTCGAATGTGCTTGTTTGGAGATAAAAATTAGTTAATTTGATAAATAAGTATTTTGAAACATACGTTGTGAACAAAAGAATAATGAGATTTCTACTTATTTTGAAAGATAAAATATTAATGTAATAATTTATGTTTTAACCTTTTAAAACCGAAAGATAAAAGAATACTATTATTATGTGAAACCAAATAAAGTATTAGATGAAATTAATTTTTGTTGAAGATGTTAAGATTGTTTCTTGCTTTAAATATGACTGTTAAAAAATTTTAAACAAAACATATTTTATAAAATTAGTTTTACATTTTTAAAATTTATAAATTTAAATTTATGTTTTTATGGGCTAAGAGATTAATTAAATTATTTAAATTCTAATATAAAGAACTTCAAAATTAAAATGTTAATATTCATGTGCAACAAAATTATTGCAAATGAGAGGGAGTCTTAACTACAAATTACATTATTACTTAAAACATATAATAGTTGGAAATGAGAGTGAACTTTATTAGTGTTAGTGTGAGTATGAAATGCAAAGTGCAAGTGAATTTTACTATATATATAGATCGGATAATAGCTTAGTACTTCTATCCTTTAGCCTTATGATGATAAAAGTTAGTAGTTAATTCAATATAATCAATAATCAATACATCTTTAATAGCTAATAAAGTTAACGCATGATTCTTTAACAACTAGCGCTTGGTTATAGATTTAAAAAAAAAAAAAGAAAATTAATGCTTAATTAGTTGGTTTAAGTAGTTTGATATTTACTCCCCTTAAATAAAATTTCGGATTCAAATATTGTGGATAGAAAAAATTAACACTTAAAGAATTTTATTCTTATAATAGACAAACCTAATTTAAACTAAATTAGTTAGAGTTAATGAGCATCCTGGTAATTTAGACAAAATAAAGAATCTTTACAAAGATAAAGTAGGAATGGGGAGATCTTCTCCCGACATGATCATCATGTTTTAGAGACAATTTTTATTATGTTCAACTCCACCATATTTACGAATTGTCTTTTCATATCAATCGCGTCTCTCTCTCTCTCTCTCTCTCTCTCTCACATAATCTTCCCTTGTCATATACTAATTGAGAACTGGCAAGCCATATAAATAGTGGATATATATTGAAAAATGAGAAAATAATAAAAATATTTAGATGATGGGTCTCATATAATTATTATTATTTTTGTTCAAAATTTTTTTATTTAAAAATTTTACACAAAATTTATCAACATATGTAATGTTCATATTGGTAAGTTTTGTATTAAAAAAAAAGGCTTACTGACGTATTGTTAAAAAATACTGATAAATTTTTGATAAAAAATAATTGAATAAAAATAATAATGATCATGCAGGACCCATTATTCAAGCAATTTTATCGTTTTGCTCACTTTTTTTTGTATACGGCTCGGATTGTGTCACAAAAATACGTCCCCCAAATATTTTTCATATTAATTAGAATAAGACCCATACGTCACGTGGAGCAAATAAACTATAAGAAGAGAAATTCTATTTGTATATAGACATATCACGACACACAAAGCAAGAATTGTGAGGTTGATGATAAGACATTTTAAAAAATATTAAAAAATAAAACATCAAAGATTTTAATGGTGGATTGACTTGCATGTCAGACAAAGATGTCCATTTGCTATGGTCATGTAACATTGCTATTATAAGAATGGTTAATAAACATTATAGGAATAATTTAAAGGTAAAATAAATATATGGTAAAATAAAAATATTATTTATTTATGATACAGTGAAAGTCTAGTAACATAATAACAAATAGAAAAGACATATGCTTTATATGGCTATTTGGATTAAATTGAAAGAATATAGTTGTTTGATATTCAATTGTTTTTCCTCATTTTGAGTGGCTTCATTTTTGTACTTGTTTCTCCTTTTTTATTAGGGTTACTTGTAGGTTGCGTTTGTTTAAATATTTTTCTTTTCAAGTTTTGAATTAAGTTTAGATCATCATTTGAAGTAAATATGTGCTCTTTTTTTTTTTGTTGTTACTTTTCTTATTCGTTCGTAGGTGATCTCTTTATTCAATAATGTTGTATATACTATTTGTTTATGATGCTTTTTCCTTGAGGTTTGTATAAATATAAGCTCTTCAGTTGATCGTATTATTGTTGGTGATTATGACACATATATAATGTTAGAGATAAATGTTAGAGTTAAATTTTGTTTACTTAACATGAAGGCTATGTTTAACATGTGTTAGAAATGTATTTGATGATTTGTTACCTATTTGATTTGTTTCAAAAATACTTAGGCTTCCAAAATATTGTTTGAGATAAAAGCTCTTGTGACAATGTAGGTTTGCAACCTTTCTTTCAAGTTATCTTGCATTCATGCTTATACAGCCAACATCCACGGAAAATAAAATAAAAAAAGGGGAAATAGAAATCGCGAGCACAGCACCAATGTCAAGATCATTATCGCAACATCGTCGTTCGCGCTTGCAACTCGCCACCACCATCACCACCTTGTGTCCCTGACACCGGATTCGCGCTACCATATCCTGAGACGCATGAATCACAGACCCACAATTGAGATTGCACACCATGCCACTGCGGCACTACCGCATGCCACTAGAGCTCGGCCATCATTGCTACCTACACCACTGCCACATCGATCCCTGCCTAGAATTGCCGCTGCTGCCATTGTTTTGTGTCAATCCAAGTATCCTTGCCTCGCACGTTAGCCATACCGCATTCCACAAACACCACCGCCATGAGAGCTCTCTCTTTCTCTTGCTCTCTCTCTCTCTCTCTCTCCCTCCCTCCCTCTGTTGCGCCCAGTTGTGCTGCGCTTCCACGAAGCACTGTGCCATGCAATCACTCACTCTGCCTCTTCGCTAAATCTAAGCTTCTATCAAATTTCAAAAATGAAATCCCTAATCAACCTACCATCCACTACACAAGGGGTTTATCCCATTAAGCGCAACCAAGATGCGAAGCAGCATTGCACAGCAAACATGCATCTTGAGAACATTTATTTATCTATCTATTTATTTATTTTGTATATCTTGAGAGCAAACACTTCAATTGCAAACATTGCTTCCAGGGTGTCTATGGCAAAATTGTTGGGAACAAGTGTTATTAGTTGAGAGAGTATGGTAACAAAAATAGGAATGGATCAAGTGTTGGTATCCGTTGAGTATGATTATTTGACTATACGTGCATTTAAATCAAGAATCAAACTCATCAAATAATTTGATAAATACTATATCAAGATTAAATTTACGGCATTTCATGTTGAGATGTAATAGCTTGGTGATGATATTATATACGCGTAGTTTAAGTTTTATGATTTAATGTTTTTGTTATTTGCTTATTTTCTAAATCAATAGTCAGAGGAAACGGTCACTAATGTGATAAAGGGACCATTTTATATGGATTCAGTGTTTCAAATTGCCGACCGCATCATGTGATGTGGCCACAATATTGCGGTTGCGGCGGACCGCAATTGCGGTGTTTTACCCATTCATGTAAATTGACTACAATGTAACAGCATTGGAGCCACAACGGGCCACATTAGAGCCGCAATGGGTTGCATCAGGCCGCAACGGATAGCATGAGCTTAATTTCAAGTGGCAAACTAAAAAAAAATTCACACTGAAATGGCCGCAATGTGTATCCCGATAGCCACATTACCCGCAATTGCAACAATCGCAATCATGACCGCATCCGCATCCGCAGCCACAACTGCAATTTAAAACACTGTATGGATTCAACAAGGCTACGGAATCAGTGGTCATTGTCAGATGAATCTTCTGCTTATGTTCCAGTTGTCTCCTTTGGTTTAGATGCATGTGAAGGTCCATGCAAGTCAAGTCAAACTCTTTGTGAAAGCTCATGGAAACAAGTTGGTGTTAAACTAATTCTCATCAGTATCTTTGTCTGTGACTTGGCACTCTCTCTTCTCCATTTCCGAAAAGCCAATTGAACCTTAGATGGGGTTGCCGCGAGCCTTTGTTGGCTTGCAATTAGCCCTAACTCTTTTGTAATATTCCGATCAAGACTCTTGGGAATTGTGGTTCTTTGTCATTTCAAATCTACTAAAAGTTTTAAGCATACACCCTATGCTTCCTTAGAGGGCTATATAATCGGTATATTTTCTTGAGATCAAAAGTCCTAGTAATTGTTTCTTAGATATCAAAAAATTGAAAAGCAATTTTTAATGAATTTTAGGAAGTCATGAACGCATCCATTTTAACCCGAAAGTTTAAGAAAATGCAAGTTTTTGAAAATTTGTACTAAAATCCAAATGTTGAATTTTGATTCTTAAGGATTTTGATTTTTTCTGATTTTTTTGTTAAATTCAAATAGAAAATATTTCTTTATTTACACTTATATTTTAAAGTTAATCAAGAGTAAAATTAAAGGGGATAAGATATAAATAAATGTATAAGACCTTGGCCTAAGTGGTACTGGGGATTAGAAAAAGAAGAAAACCAAAATTTTGGGACCTAGGAATAGCGCTCAAGCACAGTCCCTTGCACTCCAACCCGATCCTAGTTAGAGCACTAGAAGATTCTGGACCCATGCCACACTCCAATGCAACTAGTTCTCACTTCTCTCTCTCCTTTCTCATTTTTTCTCTCTCAAGAATCATCTTATTTTTACCATCTTATCTCCTTCCTATATTACCTTTCTTCCCTACCCAACATTTATTAGCTATGTTCATAGCCTTTCTACTGATTGAAATATGTGTTTGGCAAGTCAAGAAAAACTCTAGGAAGCCTTGGGAGGAGATCTAGATTTCCCACCTCGTTCTTTGTCCTCCTTTGGTACTCAAAGATCCAATCCTGGAGCAACAAGTTGGCTCGATGATTTCACCAAGGAGTTCCTACCTTTCTACCCAGAGCAATGTAAGTATATAGTTTATTTATAGTAGATTTTTGAAATAGATATAAATATAAGATTTATAGATGCTATGCATGTATCTTTTATATATTATATGAATTTACCAAGGAAATGGGACAATAAAACATAGGTTTAAGAATTTAATTTTCCTTATAACTACAAGGCAATTGGATAAGAAAAATAGTATGCTATAGTTTTATATACAAGGCATGGGATCCCCTTGGGTATGTTATATTTTTGAATTTAATTCGAAATTATTATAATTTGCGCTATTATTAAATGTTCATAAGAAGGAAAGGAATAATATTTTCTAGCTATGTTACGTCAAAAGAAGTATAAGCTATGTTCATTGAAGCTATAAAGCACGGATATAGATACAAGATACGAATGCGATACAATATGAATATGGGAATAAGATAATGTTTAAAAATTATAAGACATGATACAGCTATAATATAACATATAAAAGGAGTAAAAAATTAACATAAAAACATAAATTTTAAATTAAAATAGAGAAATAACGATTTAGATATTAGAATAAAGTCTTGCAAACATACTATAATATATTTATTTTATTGATTACTTTAGAATTTCTATTTATATAGATATAAAAATATCAAAAAATAAAGTAAATTTTTTAAAACATAATTAGAAGTATCTAAAATTATCTGTGGAGTATTCGACACGGCACGTATCAGATATAGATACAACAACTATTTTGAAGTATTCGTGCAGCATAACATTGAAGGAAAGAAAATTGAGAATTTAATCTTTTAGAATTGAGTAAAAGAGGTTTTTTGAAATTGAAACTATATTCGGTAAGAAGAAGCTTATTTATGTTACATTACAAACTTGCGTGAAATTAGATATGCTCTAATAAAAGGATTATGGATTATGATCAGGAAAGGTGTAACACCCTCCTCAGTACAGTGCTATGCTTAAGTTATAGTACTATACCCTAGAGTTGTTACTGTTACCTGAGCGGACCTTGTCTGACAGCAACTTTAGCCGTCTTCAAAAACTTCTGGAACTATTTGGAGACAACACGGAAATAGGAGTGAGAATCGTAAATTCTCAGTAGGATTCTCTAAGTATCATAAGTAATGTCATCGTTGTTATCTCCAGTTTGCTTCGGTTTATTAAAAAAAAGGTGAACATATAATGTTTAATTTTATAGTTCGAAGATATGTTATCCGAAGCAAAGTTTATTTTAATCATATACTTGGCATATGAGAGAACCCATAAAAATCAAGTCATGAATTATATTAGGACTAATAACCGAAATACAATAAAGTACGATAGCATCAATGTACTAGAGGCATAACTTCTACATATACTTTATTGGAACTACAGCATATTAAGACACCCACATAACATCAATATGCTGAGAACATAACATCTGCACATAACTTAACTTGTATTTAAATTTATACATAAACATAAAGCTTACTTTTCTTTCTTCATTTTTCTTTTCATCATAAAATCTTTACGTGCCATATCCCAGAGTATGATCGCCATGTCATACCCCATCAGAGCGTGATCGCCATGTCACGTTCCTTAGAAATATGGGACCTTCATTCGGTACTTACACTAGTTGGGTCATGCCATGCCTCATGTAAGTTCTGTCCCCTGTACTCACACTAGCTGGGTCGATGCCATGCCTCATGTGATTGGGGTGCTTGCATATACTTTAATCTTTAGTATTTAGTCTTTTACTTGGCACACATAGGCGTTACGTATCGCCGTCCCTAGGGTGCTTTTACTGCCCTTGGGTAGCCTGGCCTTGGAGTGAGCTCGTCAGCTCGACTCATGACTGTCGTCACACCGACTCACCCACAAGGGGATTCATGTGCCTCTAGTCTTGGAGGGATCTCATCTGATTACGTGCCTCCAAGGCAGAGGGTAGTTGCCTTCACAAGGAGGGATTCAAAGTGCAACTGCCTCCAAGTGAAGGGATTCATATCTTTATCATTTAACTGCCTTCACCGGGAGGGATTCAATATGCAACTGCCTCCAGGTGAAGGGATTCACATTTTCTCATTTAACTGCCTTCACAAGGAGGGATTCAATTAATTGCCTCCGAGTGAAGGGATTCACATTTAATATACTCATAGCTTTTCATTCTCATATAAGGTCATG
The DNA here is from genome assembly GCA_031439595.1 of Pterocarpus santalinus. Lineage (NCBI taxonomy): Eukaryota > Viridiplantae > Streptophyta > Magnoliopsida > Fabales > Fabaceae > Pterocarpus > Pterocarpus santalinus. The sequence goes on along the minus strand of CM062532.1, from coordinate 19,085,286 downwards.
CATAGTCATATTAACGGTACCTATACTTCATTCATTTTCATATGTCATTGCACACATGATCTTCACGTACATATTCGTAACGTATAAAGACTCGTAGCCTCTTTACCATTCTACCGACACTCATACATATGCTTTGTCCTTTACTTTCATATATCTCATCTCATACTTATGTCATTCTTGAATATAGGGTTTCTATATTCCCATTCATACTTTAATTCATCCTTGATAACTCATATCATTTTAAAATTCATCCTTACATCTAGACATTCATAGCTTCTTAGACTTTCAGTAAATCAAAGATAACGGATCAGGTCCGTTTCCCCATGAATAGTGCCAGCTCTCACAGACAAATCAGTCATAGCAACATAATCAATTTAACACATATATATCAATGTCAAACTGATAATCTTCAACTCCAACTTTATATGTTTCCCTAATACTTGTGAAATCTTCAATTGGGTCACTTTGTGAAACTATCACTTTGGCCATTCTGCCACATTCTATTTGGTTCTGCCCGAATTTCATATGACCCACCTTTATTTCTATTCAACTCATTTAAACCTGAATTTTGGATATGTCATAGCTTTATATGTCTACTTTCTAACCTCTTTGGTCCCATATCATTTTGATCTATATAACTCAAGATATTCAACTTTTGCTCAACCTGTTCAGTCATTAGTCCGAATTACCCTCCTGGAAGTATAAATTCATTAAAAATCGAAACTAAGCTCAAATTATGCGAAATTGGTCTCATATTGAAGCTAACAGGACGACCTTTCATTTTCCACAAGTTTTATTCCATTTACTTAAGTATACCTCGAGTTATAAGTCCTGAAAATCGACCTTCCTGAACTACCCTGTTTTGGCTCGATTTGGACATAGAGCAATTTCCTCGAATCACTAGGAACAATTGGGACCATAACAAACTCGAAATTTTATATTGGGATGTTCCCCTATGTGTAGGCTTTCTAACAAAAGTGGTCTCACTCAATTTGGAGCTGTATAGGGTGAGTTATACTCTCCTCATGTCACCTTGCTCGGATGAAAATCCTGAACCCTAGGTCAAACTTCAAAAATTTGTATCTCTCTCAATACTAATCCAATAACCTTATATGATATATCTATGGAAAGCCCTGAATGTCTACTTTCATCTAAAAATGGTTTCATCGGATTTAACCGATTATAGGCGGAGCCGTACACTCCGTCGTACGGACTGCCGTGGAATTCTTCATCCAGACAGCATCCTAATCCATCCATTTCTTAGTTTTCTTCTTCTAATTCTAATTCCCACTCAAGATTTTATATTAATCCCATAGTAATCCAATCATACACATCCAATATATCATCAAATAATTATAAAAAGTAATCTTTCATGCATCCTCAGTTTAGAGAAATCAAGGTTAGAGATTGAATCCTACCTCTTTGGAGTGCGATATTGCTGAATTTGAATTTGAGCTGAAGGAAGCCTTGACAAAGCTTGGAGGTTTGAGAGAGTAGATTGAGAGAGGAAAGGAAGAAGAAGGCTGGGAAGGGGAATGTAAATCAGACCAAAATGAAGAGAAGAGTCTGATTTAAATACATGAAAGTTGTGGTGTTGATTGGTTGGAATTTTGTGGTAGTAATTCAGCCATGCCTCTCACTTTTGTAGCCAAATTGCTCTCCACATTGCCCCTAAAGTGAGACACGCTTCCGGACTACCTGAAATCGGAAATCGTCCCTTTCTCGGTTGTGACTTGAGGAAATCGTTTATTTTGAGACTTGGAATCAAGGTCGGAGGTCGGAAGTCATGCAACTGACAATCATAAAATCTCGGAACTCCCTATTTGAACTCGGGAATGTCAATGCTCGATGCAAAATCGGATATCGGAACTCGTGTGCCTGGAAATCGGCTCAAGGATCCGAACTCATGTCCATCCCAATTGAGTTCAACACTAAGGTCGGAACTCGTTACATTAAACTCGGAGTTCGGTATTTTCACCATTGTGTTAAACTATTACTTTTGAGGTCGGAAGGCATGTACACTATTTGAAGCATGAGGTATGAAGTCGGAACTCGGGGACCTTTATCTGAAACTTGAATCTACATTATGAGACCGAAAATCAGATATATTAAGTCGGATATTGGAACTCGGAAGCCTCTCATTATGAAGTCGGAAATCAGGAACATTCAAACTTAGACGAAACTGGAAGTCGGACAGGACATGAAGTGGGGAATTCAGCAAGACAAACTCGGAAATCGGAAATAATCATTCTATCTGAAATTCAACGATGAAGTCGAAAATTGGGATTGATCAATCCTAAGGGCGAAGTCGAAACTCGAAAATCGGGATGTTACAAAAGGCAATAAGATTGAGAATTTAGTTTTTGGATTTGAAAACTATATTTAATAAAGGAAATGAATTTTGTGGGACGAGTCCTTCAAAAAACCATAGCTAACAATAGTAGGTATTAGACTTGGTGTACCTAGTATGAATCTCATCTAGTAGGGAAGATGCTAGCTCAGTGTGTTATGCTAACACGATTGGCTTGTGGATTCACTGAGGGCTGGTCGTTGACACCGCTTAGGATAATGAAACAGGAATTCTATAGTCACAGCCTCCTGCCAAGTATTTTATAAAATACAAAACAAATATAGGAGGACTATAGCTCCAACTATTTAATAGTACCTATATGAGGAATATACCTCCAATGGTTTTACATGATTTATATATGATTTAATATGAGTTTCACCCTAGATATGTTATATGACAAGATTATTTCCATATGCTGTGTATGGCAAGTATATTTCCAATTATTTATATGCTGAATAGACATTTTTGGCTATTTTCTAGAAGATAAAAGGACTATTCCTCCAAGTATTATTATACAAAAGTTATATTTTTAATGATCTGACTGATGGTTATATTTCCAGCAGATTTCCAGTAAAGTATTATATGTATTTGCCTTCATCTATTGCTAACTATAAGTAAAATATCTCTTACTGAGTTGTTCAACTCACCTAGTTGCCTCCTCATATTTCAGATACTAGGATAAGTTAGAGTTCAGCTACTTGAGCTCAATAGATTACTCCAGCCCTCCAATGGGCCTAGCGCTTGACTGGGTCTTCTCGTATCATCAGAGTTATTATGTTATATCATCTAGTGCTTCATTGAACTATAACTAGGGTCCCTATTTGTGATTTATGGTCCTGTTTAGGTCGTAATAACTTGTATGCATTTGTATTTGTATGCCTATTTAGCATTTTGGATGTCAGTGGACTAATTGTATATAGGAATTGTATGTGGGGGAAATCCAATTCTTAACGGAAATCCCGTCAATTTTTTTTAGCAAAATTTTAGTTGAGGCTTGCTAGGGAACCGAGGCTCCTTACGTGTCGATCATGCCGGCTTGGGTTATGACATCTTTCTTCCCCTTTTCTTTCTTCAATATAACCTTTCTTCCTCCTTATCCCAAAACCTAACCGCAACCATATCTCCCCTCTGCCATCCCTCTCCTCCTTCCATTGTATCTCCAACTTTCCCTTAACTATCTTCTTTCCCCCAACCCTTTTACTACTCTATCCACCTCCTTAGCTTTTGGGCTTTTGTCTGGGTTGTGCAAGAAATGGGTGTGGAGGCACGCTTTGTGCGTTGATGATACAATAGCTTCTTTGCTTTGAGATTTGCAAGTTGGCGGCTTCCAGTCAGCTATTCTACGATATGGTCCCTAGTGGTGCTTGATGTTGCTGTCACCGTCATCATCTAAGCAACAGTGCAGCCGCAAGATCCCTCTAAATCCTCATCCCCGCCATCATGCTTCTATAGGTTGCAAGCTTTTTGATGCCGTTTTTGGTTTTTCAATCTAAAACCATCTCAAGTTATCGTTGTGGGCGTTGATTTTCGTGTTCTAGTGTGGGTTTGGGGTTGTGATTGTGTTTGTTTTTTGTTGGGTTTCATAGGCATCACTATTGGTTTTCTCATTTAGGTCAATGTTGGCTAATGAAGGTTTTTTCTTGTTGCTTTGAGCAAGGTGTCGGGCTAGTGGTACTTTTGACTTTTGATCGAGTTGTGATTATTGATTGTGGAAATTGTGTTTGAGGCGTGTTTATTTTGCAGTGGATGCTCTTTGTTGAAAGATATGTCACTGGGTGGCTAGTCTAGTAGGTACTATGAGGAGTTTTTCTGCTTTTTGTGTTTGGTTGTTTTGTCTTGTAAAGATATATTTGGTTTAATTTTTGGAAGAATATCTTTTGAAAGAAAGTCTTTTAAAAGAATTATTTTTAGAAAAATTATTTTTAAAAGAATAATTTTTGTTTAGTTTGAATGTATCAAAAGTAAGTTGACAAAAATGAATTTTATTTGGATAAGATAAAGTAAAATTATTTTTGGTTGTTGATGTAAGAGTAATAGTAAAATTTCTTTTCAAAAGGTATTTTTCTAGAATAAAAAATAATTTCAAAAATATTTCTCCTAAAAAATCTTATAAAATTTAAAAAATCTTCTAAAAGATAATTTTTACATATTTAAATATATTAATTATTATTTATTTTTATTCTCATCTAATAAAAAGTCTTAGTCCTCTAAGAAGTATAACCAAACAGGCTTTAAGTATTTTGAGATGTCCCTTTCAATTGTATTGGCTTTTTCTCAAGTGTTTTGAGTGTTGGCGTGTGACGTTTTTTTGTTTTGCGTTGTGGGTGTGATGTACCATGCTTTCTTCTTTGTCTTTTTTTTTTTTTTAAGAGTTTGAGCCTTTATCTAATTATTTAAAAAAAAAAAGTATTTATGATTCTGTCGTTGACCCAGAAAAAAAAAAAAGTGTATATGATTTAGTCAAAGATTTTTCGGCCAGTACTGTTGAAAGGAAAACTGGAATGTTCAATGTATTATAAAGGAAATACAGAATAAGGTTGTAATGCATCGGATAATGTATAGGGTGCCACATATAAGATAATCTAATGGTAGGATGTAATGGTGTATTGATACATCAAATCTCATATGATGCACGCTACACGTTTCTGTTTCTCTCCTTCTCACCCACGATTCCTCTGTTCCCCAACCACAGCTTATGTTGGCAATCCTCTCAGGCGACACCATCTACCCTCTGTCGCCGTTCTCGACGTCACGGCCACCTCCCCACTCCCGGTATCGGCACCGATGATAAGTCATCACTCCTCCTAACCGTGTTTGTGACATGCCTGCACAAAAGCACCATCAGATTCTTCCCCGGACACTTATTCTCTGGCGAAGGCTCTTCCGTTTGGTGCCCGTTGGACCACACCACATACTTCAACAAGGCTCTGGCAGAGGCTTTTCTCCCATCTGCTCCCCCTCACCGTCTTCGACTTTGTGATCTACATCGAGATTGAGAAGAAGCTTCGTGACGCCTAGTTTTACTTACCCAACCGCCATGTGGAGTGTTGTGAGGCCGCCGGCATGTTCATGGTGGTTGATGTCGGTGCCGCATTTGGCGAGGAGGCGAACGTCTGGCACGGAGCAAGTCCAACCGCTAAGAGGGTTGGTGTTATAGTGGATCATATGGTGTAGATGTATTGGTAGGCTATGATATCTTGCCCATAGATCAACCTAGTGTGCAGTACACTACAATTAACCTGGTGCACCACACAGCTAGCCGGTAAGTACTTATCGCCATGGGTCAATTCTTCGGATATTTGTGTGGAAAAATTTACATGGCCGATGGAGATATTTTAAGATAGTCAAATGCAATTATGGTTCTCCATAATCCATGTGAATCGTGAGAAATTAGAAATAATCTTGCGTAAACCACTATACCGATGGCATAATGTTATATTAAATCCAAACTAGAAAAAATAAAATAATGTTAAACTGATTATTTTTGACTTTTTGGATACATCTAAAGATGCGTTTGGTATCAGAGGTAAAGTAGAAAAAAATTCTATGAATTAAGTTTATGTATAAAATTATACATAAAATTAATCTATAGAATCCCCCCACTTTTATTCCCATAACAAAAGACCGTAAGTGTAAGATTAGTCTCTTTACAATTTACATGTAGAATGATCTCATTAAATCCTTCTTGCAAACTGTGTCCGTTTGGGTTTTGCTTTCATTTTTATTTTCATTAACTATTTCGGTCTTAATTACAAAAACATTACATTATTTTCAATCTATTTTAGGATTTTATGGAAAAAATAATAAAACAAAAAGATTTCTGTTTTTCTGTATTTATTTCCTGATATCATTATTTCTTTCATAAAATTTTAAAAACAGAAAAATAAAAAAATTAAAATAGAAAATTAAAAAAAAAATGAAAATAACATGCCCACTTTTTTAAGATTCAAACTTTGTCCTGCTACGACAGTTAGTCATAGCACAGGTTGCTGGTGTGTATTATGATAAAAAGCCAAAAACCAGAACCCAATTCCTTTAGCATAATAATTTAAATTGAATCATGTACTACATTACACCACCAACAAGGGGGACAAGGTTTCGAATTCCGAAGAAGACAATTATTAGGAGTGCTTTTTAGTTGCGTTAATATCCACGGTTGGTTATAAATACTTGTAAACCATGCCATTACACTATCTCACATGGCAGCACAAACCAACAAATTATGACACAAAAAAAACCAAAAAAGTGCAGTAATGTTAACTTGTCCTGATTACTTTAAGCAGAATCATGCAGTAAGGATGTGTGTGAAAGCACAGGTGCATTCTTCTCAATTTGTATGGTAACCTTTGGGTCCATAGGCCTCCTGTTCAGAAAATTTGAGTACCACTGAGCAGACAGCTTAGGCTGCCTCCTCAAGCTTGGATCTTTCAAATCAATGTAATATAGACCATAACTTAACTCATATCCGCTCAGTAACTCGAACACATCCAAGAATGACCATACAAAATAACCCTTCACATTTGAGCCACTCCTTTGTATATGTCAAGAATAAAGGAAATGATGGGGACGAAGAAAACAGCCAAAAAAAGAATTCAATTAGCTTTCATGAAACAATTGACAACTATTTTAAACTAAGTGGAGAGGTATAATGTTTAGACATCATACACCCGTTGTAAGGCCCCACTTGAAAATACAAATGAAAGTGGAAGTACCTTAGTGCATCAAGCATGCTGCCAATGTATTCATGCAAGTACTTCACCCTCGACCAATCATCCAATGATGAATTACGAGGTGTTTGTTGGCCTGCAAATTTCAAAGACTTACCATACAACTAGATAATAGAAGGTATTGAGTTTGTTGATAAAAGAAATGTGAAGCTTTTGAAATGATGATTTCTTGGAGATACATGGATCATGTCATCAAAGAAGGTGTGCATACATTGTTTTTTAACTTTTGGGGAGATGAGAAAGAGCCATACCATTTTCGTGTATGTAAATTGGAAAATTGCCATAAGCTTTCTTCAATGAGTCTAGCACCCCTTGCAAACTCCAGGTTGTGATTGGAATCTAATTCAACTAGCTGGTTAGTGCAAACCACTCAAGATCCATCCTAGAAAAAGAAGAGAGGGGAACAGTAGCATGTTCCTACTCTACTCTTACCTCATAAGTAGATGTATCGTTTTGATCAAATCCTACAACCAATGAAAATCAATTAGCTATACCAGTTCCTCAAAATTGGATAAAGGTGGACCACATCCTAGACTGATTTAACGTATAGAAATTTACAAACTAAACAAGACTTCAGGAATATGTTGGCCTTAGTATAAAATTTTAGACTAAATTTGTTGACATTTGATGCCATGATTTACATTTGGAACGATGAAACCGCCAAAAGAAAAAATATTAGGAAAGATGAAGATGTGTAATGATAGAGGCAAGAAAAGAAAATGAAATGGTTTTCGAAATGTGGGGTGAATAGAAAGAACAACAGGAATTAATATTTATACATTTATGTTTGTGTGAGATATGGTCACATACAGAAGAAATTCTATCGAGGCATGCAATTGGAGCTACACGGTCTATAACAGATATACGCAAGTGTCACTAGGGGTGAGAAACACTGATTGTCATAATCAGAAATGCCTTTCCAAAGGATTAGAAAATCTAAACAAATAATTAAAAAACTACAAATTCGTTGATCTAAAGAAGGAGACCAAAAAAAAATAAAAATAAATCACAGATGTTGAGCCACAAATTCACTGTTGCAGCAAATAAAATAGCAAGAAAATGAGTCTATGAGAATTATCTCCATTCAAAAATGAGGATGAGATCGCACATAATTAAGAGACATTTATATGTAAATAACTTGTTGAAGCTCAACGTAGAATTGGTTATCTACTCAAAACTGCAGGAAATGGTTTATAACATACCGTCAAGTTCCACTGCCATATCTGTCATGTAATCTCTATGGTCAACCTGCAGGCTGCGATGACTGTTCTTAACATAAAATGTGTAGTAAAAGTTTATTCCTAAGAAGTCCATTGAGCCTTTTAGCAGATTTGATTCCTTTTGTGTGAAAGAAGGAAGCCTTGAGCCAGCATTCTTTTTCATTATATCAGGGTAATCTCCAAATGTAAAAGGATTTAGAAACCTGTAACAACAAATCATGGATGAAACCTATTGTAGCAATTAAGGTGTAATAGAAAACTATGCCATTTATTTGATTGAAATTTTTTTTTAAAAAAAAAAGTTGGATTTTTATGAAAATATCCTTTACAGAAATTGTAAGAGACATAAAATCATTCTTAGCCATTTATCTATGGTATTAAAACATCAAGTGTCAAGAAAGAGAGATAGCATTATCAAATTGTTACTTACCAGCCATTTGTGAAGTCTTGGGCCCTTTGAGTGGCACTTATATCTTCACTAGTATTTGTTCGTGGAGCAAGACCAAAAGCAAGGAGATTAAACCCAATAAAGCCATGCTGCATGCCCTGCATTTAACACATTGCTTTCTGAACAAACTAAATGATGATTATCACCGTTAAAAATAACATCACCATTATCGCCTTATATGCTATCTTGCACAATTATGTTGCCAAACGCAAATCGAAGGCCTGATATGAATGACAAAGTAGAGTGATGCATGTGCCATATGTTATCTTACCTTGTATTTCTTCCTATACAATCTTGCAGCTGATGCATGTGCTAACAACATATGATGCGCTACCAAATATGGCTCAGTTGAGGAATTTCCCCTGGAGCAGTTAGTTAGAGGGGAAGGAGAACAATGCTGAGGTGGTAAGAGTCCTAAATCATAGCCAAACATTGCATACACATTGGCCTCATTCACTGTGGTCCAATACTTTACTCTGTCACCAAATTCTCTGAAGCACACATCCGCATATGTTGTGAAGTCTTTCCTGCAATCATACACATAATCACAATGAAACCATTTCTCAATTTTATGCTGAATTTGACGTGATATCCTATCTAGCACAAGATGGTAACACAATAGAGACATGAAGTTTGGGAAGCATACACTATTCTCCTACTAACCCATCCTCCATATTCATCCTCAAGTGTTTGTGGTAGATCCCAGTGGTATAATGTAACATGTGGTTGGATTCCTGCAAGATGAAGGAACAACAACAAAAAGGTATATCAGCATATAATTAACTTGGAAGAACCTCTCTTAGGTATTAATCAAACTTTAAAAGGAAAATCAAGTCTTCAGAAGAACCATGGCTTATCAGTTCATTGATAAGGTTGTTGTAATACTGCAATCCCTTGGGATTGACTGGTCCTCTTCCGTCTGGTAATACATAAACAAGATGGTCAGAATCAAAGTGTCAAATTCAGATAACTTTTGACATAATTTTAGACATTGATTTAAGAATCTCTAATAGACAACACTTGGTGAACTTACCAGGAATAAGTCTTGACCATGATATAGAAAATCTATAGGCATCTAAACCCATGTTGGCCATGAGTTGGACATCTTCCTGCAGAAAATCAAGTTTGGTATTTACTAATAGTCTAAATACAATGTTCCCCTGAAAGTAATTTTAGGAACAGATTATCAATTCAAAGCTTATACAACAAGGTGCCTCTTGTCCATGTGTCTGCCACATTATTTTTGGTACCTTATATACATACCTTATATTTATGATATTGATCACAGGCAACGTCTCCATCACCTTCATACAGATCCCCTGAAAATATGTTTCAGATATTCAATTTTTTTCTTCAAAATGTAATAAAACACAATAAATAAATAAATAAATAAATAAAAACTTATTTAAGAAATGAAGCACAATATATACATGGGACTACAGGACAGTACCACTTCCAGCATGGGCAAAGGTATCCCATATGCTAGGCTTCCTGCCATCTTCATTTGCTGCACCTTCAACCTTTCACATCACCCCAATGCCCATATATAAAAATATATCTCTTAATCAAAAACAGAATCAAAAGACTAGTAAAGTGAACTCATTAAATAGTGATAACCAAATGAAAAGGAAGAATTAGCAAGAGCAAAACCTTTGGAATTTCAAAACAGAGAAAAGAACCTGATAAGCTGAGGTTGATGCACCAAACACAAAGTCAGGTGGGAACTCATCTTTGCTCAAGGCATCAGCACAAGGGAGGACTACTAGTGCTACCAAAACTGCTGCATATAATAACTCAACCAGAGCAAAGACCTTCATGATCAAAGAAACTCTTACTGGTTTCAGCTTTGATTTTGGACTATCAAGTGCATATATTTGTTGCGTTCTTAGTCTTTCATTCCTAGTAGTGAACGGAAATGCCTTTTGTCCACGCCCCGGATTGAATGCCAGCAACATTATTTTATTCATGTCAAGAACGTAGATGTCAAATCTGATTCGAGAGTTTACGAAATCTGGCAGGTGCGCTGATGCCACGTGTTGATTCCCAAGTCATCAAAGGAGAAAAGAAATGGCTAATTGTCTTCTTCAGAAGTGACTTTCATGTTTGGACGGGCGCACCCAACTACATGGTTTTTGGACCAAACGCGACAAATATGACATGTATAATGATGCTACGTGTTGATTTCCTACTTGTCAAAGAATGAAAAGGGTTTAATTGGTTAAACTTAAAATTGCTGGAATACAGTAAGAATTTAGTTTTGATACATTTATAAAAACATTTATACAAACATTCAATGTATTGTCAATCACAAAAATATTTGACTCTCAAGTTAACTATTTCAAAAGTATTATATATAATTAGATAATAATATAACACTCTTTTATATAAATAATGCATCAAAATTAAACATATATAATAATAATAATAATATTTATACGTCATTTTCATTATACTCTTTTTCTTTACGTAATAAAATAACAAAAACATTGAATCCAATACATTTTTTTTCTTTCTTTATTTTTCCAATATAGAAAAGTATAAAACGAGTGTCAATTTTTTTATGTATAATTAAACTATAAAGTCGATTAATATATGGTGTCTATTTTTCCATTTTATAGTACCCTCATCGTCAATAAATTGCAAGACATTTTGATAACTATAGTTATAATAAATAATATAAATGATAATTTCCCATATTCTCTACTCATACACATTCAAGCATACATTCTCTTCATCTATAATTTTTAAGTGAAAAAAAAGTGTTGAAAATCTTGTAAAAATTGTACGTAGCGTTTGGTTCATTACCTATTAAGATTACCAGTAATATAGATTATCACTTAGAAAGATTATCACCTTTTAAATTGCTGTAATATTAAATGCAGTATTTGGTATGCATAAGTAATCTAAATGGCAATTCATATTACCCTATTTAGTATATCAAAAATATTATTAGGTAATATTTGTATTAAACTAATATAATAATAATAATTATTATTATTATTAATTAATGAGAATAAAAAAATTTAATTATTAATTATGATTATAATAGTTAATTTTATTAATAATTATTATTAAACAATAATAATTAATGTTATGAATATTAATTATCATTTAATAATATTTAATTTTATTAATTATTAATATTTAATCATAATTATTATTATTATTATTATTTATCATAATGATATTATTATTAATTAATAATAATTAATATTAATTTTTTAATAATAATAATAATAATAATAATAGAATTGCTATATTGGTAGTAATCTGTACTACCATATTTCAAAGGGACAATCCACATTATCATATTAGTAATAATCTATATTACTTTAGAAATTTCGATTGCCAATAATATTACCAAACCAAAGAAGGTAATATTGTGGGTGCAAGTAATTTAATTAAACAATACCAATAATCCAGATAAATTGCTCTATACCAAATGCTACCGTAGTGCATGAATAAGTTATGCACATAATTAAATAATATCATGGTCCTGTTATAACCTTTTTGAATGGCCAAAATGAGAGTATTGTAGAATTTGTAAAGGACCGTGGGTGTAAAATTTGTGCAAGCATAATTGCTTTAGTGGTAATTACCGCTAACCCCTCTGAGGTTAGCAATTATTACACCAAGCATTTTTTTGATTTAGAAAAGTATACTGACTTCCTTTTATTAGTTACTTACAAGAAGAAGAAATAGTGTAAACATTAAGAATAATACATAATAGGGTCCGTCTTTAATGCACCCTCTTATAAATAGTGTTTTAAGCACCTTGATATCCAATGGAAGATATATGTATGGATCGTATTATTATTGATGTATCATAGTATATCTATTTAAACTCTCCACCTCTTGAAGCACCAAGCTGCCCCCTCCCCTGCCACCACCCATGGCCCCAACCTCGCCAGCATTGGCCACGACACCAGCCCCCACTCCCCCTTCGCCGGTGCTGGTCGCCACCCTCCCCCCCCACTCCCTCCACTTCCACCTCATCCCCTCCTGACCTACTGGGCTTCGATCAGCTACCTGTTGCTCGGATTGTACAACAACCTCATCCCCTTCCCCACTTGTTGTCCTTTAATTGTGGCTGCCCCCCGTCATGGTCTTTGAGAAGCCACCGCAATCACAGCCTACCATAGCATGACCCCTCCTCGACACCTTGACTCGTGCTTGAGCTACTTCGTGCGAGCACCAATCACTTAGCCACGCCATCAACAATTCTGGTCTTCACCACCACTAACTCGCCCTCCACCGCGGTTTCACAAAGGTTGAGGAGGCGGTGGAGCATCTGTTGGGTGATGGTAGATGTACCTACTACACCTCAAAATGTCACCGCCGTCCGCAGTGGAGCATTTCGGCTGTGAAGGAGATGCCAGTAGCGAGGAGAGAAGGGGACGAGTTGCAGTGGTGAGGTGCCGAGTAGGGCAATGTTAGGTGTGGGGGGGGGGGAGAGAGAGAGAGAGTGAGTGAGTGAAATTGGTTTTACTAGTATCCATAAGCATTAATTGGTGTATGGATATATCACGAAATTTTGGCCACACATTTGTAATATGCATGATGTGTAACAACCGAAAAATTTACCGTTAACAACTAAATTATTCGGTTTTTAATCAAATAAGTGAGTTTAATCAGAACTTGATTAAACATTTACTTAAGGCCAATCAAGTGTAACTTAAAAGGATTAGGCTAGATAGAATTAGATTAGGAGCATAGAAACCTTCATAGAACAATTTCAAACTGATTTACCGATTTAAAGGAAATCGGTAGGATTTTGGTATTTCCAACAGTCGGAACCGGACTCGTAGAAATTAAACCATGAGAGCCCTAGAATTAATGTTCAAGATTCAGCCAAATGCTCCCCCAAGTGGCGCCTAGATAGCCATTAGATGAGGAGGATTGAATCAGATTTTATGACCATTTTAGGTCCACCAATGAAGATCAAGCCAACTTCCAAAATATCTCACTTCCTTTTCTCTTTCTCTGTCAGCAAAATTTCGACCCCTCCATCAGCTGAAACTCCCTTCTTTCTCTTCTCCTTGCTCTCATTTTCTACTCCATTCTCATCCATCTTCAAGCTTCATCCCAAGCCACCACCATCCAAGAACTCAAAATCAGCCAAACTACTCAAGACAAGGTAGGAAATCCTACTTCTCATCTTGTTTCTCTGATTTGGGGCTGCATGTGGGGTTTGTCTAATATGAGATTTGGATGTTTTATAGAGTGATGATGATGTTTTATGATTGATTTTGTATGAGTGTTGTGATTAAAATTGGATTTGGGGGCAAATAGCTTGAAGGGAGGAGACAAACCTAGAAGCAAGATAGGATTTCCCTCGGCGGTCCGTACGGCGGAGTGTACGGCTTTGCCTACCGCCATTTTAAATTTGATGAAACCATTTTTATATAAAACTAGACATCTAGGGCTTTCCATACATATATCATAATAGGACATTGGATTAGTATAGTATTAGTTATGAATTTTTGAAGTTAGATCTAAAAATCTGTGTTCTTACCCGGGCAGCATGGGTTGAGAAGGGTGTAACTCACCCTATACAACTCCAAATTGAGTGCAACCAATGGTGTTTGAAAGCTAACACATAGGAGAATATCCCATAAAAATTTGTGATTTTGATAAGGTCTCATTCGTTCCCTAGCGAGTTGAGAAAGTTGTTCTATGTCCAATCCGAGTTAGAGCAGGATAAACCAGTAGGGTCAAGTTCTAAAGCCTATATCTACAATTATACTCATCTTAATGACATGAAACTTGATTCATTTGAAAGCATGTTCTGTTAACTTTACATGGATATAAATTTCGCATGATTTCACCCATATTTATATTTTTAGTGAATTTTTCCTTTTAAGAGTGCATTTCTGATTAGGAGCAGAACAAGTCTCAAAAGAATTTGAGTTAATGTCGAAAGTCGGGAGATAGTGGATGAGAAGCTAGGTCGGTGATCTTGGAATTGAATTCTAAACTCGGTAAAATAGAAAGTTAGGTCGGGAGCGTGTAAGGACGAACCCGGAAATGCATGCTTAAGGTTAGACTTGGAGGGATTTACTTAAGTGATTGAACTCGGATGTAGTAAATAGAAGTCCCTATCGGGTATATTGACGTCGAACTCGGGATTTAGTAGTTGGGAAGCTCGGGAATTACGAAATGTACCTATCAAAGTCTCAAACGACTAATGGTGGAGTAAGGTCGGAAGTCAAGCAACTCGGAAATCGGAAAAGAGACGTAACCTCGGGAGACCAAACGTAGTGTAGGGAAATCGGGACAAGGATAAAATCGAAACTCGGATAACGTTGAGAATTGATGTCGAGCTCGGAAACCTTAACAAAAATTAAAAAGCCTACAAGTTAGATTGATGCTTGAGACTTTAAACCTTGTACTTACCAATATTGTTATATTCTTGATATGAATATGATGTACTATAGAAATTTCGATAAGAAATTCATATGTCGTGAAACTTTATGATACCTTGAACGCATCATATTCAAAAGACAAACTAGATGTGCATTCTCTTCATGATATTACAAAGAATTCCATATCACTTGGGCCAGCCCCGAAATAAATTAAGGGGAATAGATTAGTGGGAAGGTCGGGGAAAGTAAACCCGGCCATCCTGTATAGGAATGAGCTCGGTCCTGAAAAGCGGACTATTTCCCAGGAGTATATGGCCA
Source organism: Pterocarpus santalinus (assembly GCA_031439595.1). Classification (NCBI taxonomy): domain Eukaryota; kingdom Viridiplantae; phylum Streptophyta; class Magnoliopsida; order Fabales; family Fabaceae; genus Pterocarpus; species Pterocarpus santalinus. The sequence goes on along the minus strand of CM062532.1, from coordinate 19,069,858 downwards.
AATGACTCCCAGGGGACCAAGGATGGAAATGAGTTTTAATGGGTGAAAGCCTCCAAGAATAAGATGCATCTTCTCATTGCACATGCATATGTACAGTGTAATACCTTTCTATTGATTGTTCTAGATCTCTGTTTATTATTCAGAACCTGCTATTGTTCCGCTGTGATTATTGTTTGAGTACCTTAGTGCATCTGTTAATTTAAAATCGATCTTGTTTCGGGGTATGTTTTACAAATGAGTATTTAAGTTAAATTTTATTATTTTACCGTACTATTTGAAAATTATTACACGACCGAAACAACTGGGAATGACAGCGATGACACATGTATAGAACTAGGAGTTCCTACTGAGAAATTTCCATTTCTCACCCTACTGTATATTACCGCGTCATTCTCAGGCTATGGAGCACGCCGCAATAGGAGTCCTCTTCATTGAGTTCCCCGAGCTTCACATACACATCGATCCATTTCTGGACTCTGTATATATATTTGGCAGGTGCCAGTTTCGTTTATATTTCTTCTTCCAGAGAAATTTTGCCGTACCCCTGATGCATCCCCTGTTTGATCCCGCTGTCCCATACATCGCCATTCCACTTCATGTGGCCCAGCCATTCCCACCTCCTCCAGCAGTCCCTGCTCCTATGGCCCCTCCTACTTCGCCACCACAGCCGATGCTCTCCGCCTCGATGTCAGAGGAGGACCCATCAGAGGCAGCGAGTTCTTCCTCCTCCTCTGCTCCCAGTACAGGCCACCCTCCCGCAGATGCAGCCATGGCGAATGGGTTTCTCTCTTCGGATTCTGCTTAGATAGTAGGTGTACTGTAGTGGTAGTAGATGTATAGAATGACCTTCTTTTGATAATCTGGGTCATGAATAGATGAGTATGGATTAGGGGTAGTATATGAAATGTCCCATGGGGACCACTCAGGGTAGAGTTCTTAGGGATCGGCCGTTTTATTTTGTGCTAGCGGCTTCATATTTTCTTACCCTGTATCGTTTTGTCAAACAGATAAAGCAGATGTTTATATATATATATATATATGTTGCAGAAATTCCGTCCTTACTGCACTCTTATTTATGTTATGTTACTTACAATATACCGATTAGTCAGGATTTATTCCGCCGTCATGCAGAAATTTTTATTATACGATTTAGCATCCTTATGCGAGTAATTAGTATTAATACAGAAAGTAGAATTAAACCAGTAGTACACGTAATCACTTATCGGATAATTTTATTATGATTTAAGCATAATACTTTGTCTGGTAAGGTGTTACATTTTTGGTATCAGAGCAGTTCATCCTAGTATAGGCCTGAGGATTGGACTGACTATGCTTCACATATGCTCTGTATTCTCTAGATCTTATTATGTTCTGAGTCTTGTCCATACGGACAGGACGTGCGTGAAGTAGTTTGCCTAACCGTATGCTATTATTTACTAGCACACCGAACTTAGTGTTGAGCCTGATCAACTCAATTACTCTTGTTTCGTGTGTTCAAAACTTGATGGCTTCGGGGAGGCGAGGTAGGCCGCGAACTTCTCCGGCCCAGGAGGAATCTACAGAATTCCTGGACACAATGCGAGAGATGGCGCACGTTATGCGCGAATAGGTAGCTACAACAACTGAAATGATGGGTCAACTGGGAAGGCAGTTAAAGATAGGTCGTAGTGGGAATCATAATGGCTCTGGAATGGATTTGGAGTTTGCGAAGTTTCGAAAGACCAACCCACCCAGCTTTAGAGGAGCCTTTAACCCAGATAAAGCAGTTGAATGGATTAAGACTGTGGAAAAAATTTTCTCCGTGTTAGATTGCACAGACCGTCAAAAGGTGACTTTTGCCACCTACATGTCAGAAGCTGATGCAGAATTCTGGTGGGACGGTGCATGACGATTATTAGAAGGAGCCCAGATAGAAATTTCCTGGGACATATTCAAAGACGCATTCTACCAGAAGTATTTTCCTGTGTCTGTTCACAATGCCAAGGAGTTGGAATTCATGCACCTCCGTCAAGGAAATAGTAACGTGTCGAAGTACGTTGCCAAATTTGAGGAGTTGTGCAAATTCTCTACTATCTATCAACGAAGCCCCGACGAAGCATGAAAATGCATGAAATTTGAAGGTGGACTGAGAGAAGATATTCTTGCCACCATAGGACCAATGGAGATCAGAGACTTTTCTACCTTGGTGAACAAGTGTCGCTTGGTGGAAGATTGTAACAAGAAGTTAGTTGCTGCTAGAGCATCCGGCAACCACTTTAAGAGGGGGTTAGCTCCACAAGGTTCGAGGTTCAAACCCAACTTACAACAGCGAGCGAAGTTCCAGCCGGCAAACAACAAAGGCAAGCAACCTCAACGGTCTTTTGGGAATTAGATTTGCAGCCAGTGCGGCAGGAATCATGGCGACCGCCCTTGTTTGGCAGGTCAAAATGTCTGCTTTGGATGTGGCAAACCAGGCCACAGGATCTATGAATGCCCTGCCAAAAATCCTCAATTGACTCCTAGGCCACAACGCCAAGGGAGAGTTTTCACTATGGATGCACAGGAGGCCAAGAAGTTAGAAAACTTGATCCAAGATACATGTGAAGTAAACGGTAAGACCTTAACTGTTTTATACGATTCAGGTGCATCTCACTCTTTTATCTCTCATGATTGCATGACAGCCCTGCAGCTACCTATTTCTGAATTACCTTATGACTTGTTAGTTTCCACCTCTACGAGTGAGCCCGTTAGGACCAACCACATTTGTATCAATGTCCCTTGTCAAATAGGAGGTCGGATCTTTCTGGCTAATTTAATTTGTCTTCCCTTGTCCGGACTTGACATCATCTTGGGTATGGACTGGCTCTCTGCCAACCAAGCCCTATTAAATTGCTCTGATAAATCCATTACACTCCCCTCTGTTTCACCTTCTGAATCAGTAATTCCCGTAAATCTTTATTTAAGTTCCTTAACGGTGCACCCTTGTGGGAATAGAAGTCAAGGGTATATTTTCTTATCAACCAGCATAACAAAGGTTGATCAGGAGTTAAACAATATTCCAATTGTTAGGGAATATCCTGACGTGTTTCCTGAAGATATTCCTGAGTTCCCTCCTGAGAGGGAGATTGAGTTCACTATTGAACTGGCGCCAGGAGTGGGATCAATATCTTTAGCGCCATACTGCATGTCACCCTTGGAACTGGCTGAACTTAAGGGGCAGATTGAAGAACTCTTGGAGAAGAAATTCATTAAGCCAAGTGCATCACCGTGGGGAGCCCCAGTCTTGTTAGTTAAGAAGAAAAATGGAGGTATGCGACTTTGCGTAGATTACAGGCAGTTGAACAAAGTGACAATCAAGAACAAGTACCTGTTACCAAGGATTGATGATCTTATGGATCAACTGCAAGGGGCTACTGTATTTTCCAAGATTGATCTACGATCTGGATATCACCAGATTCGGGTTCGAGAAGAAGATATTCCGAAGACGGCGTTTCAGACTCGTTATGGACATTACGAGTATACCGTGATGTCCTTCGGATTGACAAATGCCCCGGCAGTATTCATGGATTACATGAACCGAATATTCAGACCATATCTTGATAAATTTGTGGTGGTGTTCATCGATGACATATTTGTCTATTCGAAGATAGAACAGGAGCACGCAGGACACTTGCAATTAGTTCTGCAAATTTTGAGAGAAAAGAAACTTTACGCCAAGCTATACAAATATGAATTTTGGATGGAAGAAGTAAAATTTCTTGGCCATGTGGTATCCCATGGGGGAATTTCAGTAGATCCCAGTAAGGTAGAAGCAGTATTAAACTGGGAGCGACCAACGACAGTTACGGAAGTCAGGAGCTTCTTAGGGTTGGCAGGATACTACAGGAGATTTGTTAAGAACTTCTCTCAAATAGCCCTACCCTTAACAAAGTTGACCAAGAAGAACGCCCCATTCGACTGGACGCTCGAGTGCAAGCAGAGTTTTCAGGAATTAAAGGAAAAGTTGACAACCGTCCCAGTACTTATTTTACCAGATCCTTGTGGACCGTTTGAAGTGTACTGTGATGCTTCTAAGAAAGGATTGGGGTGTGTGCTAATGCAGAATAGAAACGTCGTGGCATATGCTTCCAGGCAATTAAAGACTCATGAAAGAAATTATCCGACACATGACCTCGAGCTAGCAGCAATAGTATTTGCCTTGAAGATATGGAGACACTATCTCTACAGAGTAAAGTTTGAAGTATTTTCTGATCACAAAAACTTGAAATACCTTTTCGATCAGAAGGAGCAAAACATGAGGCAGCAAAGGTGGATGGAGCTTCTCAAAGATTACGAGTTCGACCTGAAGTACCATCCAGGCAAGGCAAACGTGGTAGCAGACGCCTTAAGCAGAAAATCCTTGACAGTAGCGTGGATGATGATCAAAGAAATGGAGCTTATAGAGAGCTTTCAAACCCTCAACTTGGGGATCTCTGTAACTCCCAATACCATTCAACTACACCAACTGAAGATAACCAGTACTTTCAAGGATCAAATCCAGCAAGCACAGCAAGCTAACAGGATTCTCCCAAGGCGCAGACGGAATATGGAGATATCATGGGAGAATATGTGTACTTAAGGAGGACAACCTTAGGAGAAAGGTCTTGGAGGAGGCCCATAAGAGTGGGTTTACTATGCATCCTGGCATTAACAAGATGTACCAAGACCTCAAAAAGATATTTTGGTGGCCAGGCCTTAAGACAGATGTGGCCAATTTTGTGAATAAATGTCTGACTTGCCAGAAGGTGAAAATAGAGCATCAAAAGCCGGCAGGGACACTACAACCCTTAGAGATTCCGGAATGGAAATGGGAGAGCATCTCCATGGATTTCGTGATGGGTTTACCAAGGACCTTCTCAGGATATGACGCTATATGGGTCATAGTAGACAGACTAACTAAGTCAGCTCACTTTTTACCCATTCGAGCAAATTCTCCTCTAGAAAAGTTGGCTCAGCTATATATTCAAGAAATAGTTCGGCTACATGGTATTCCTTCAACAATCATTTCCGATCGAGATCCAAGGTTCACATCACGGTTTTGGGGAACGCTCCAGAAGGCATTTGGTACTAAACTATGTCTAAGTACTGCATATCATCCGCAATCGGATGGTCAAACGGAGCGAACGATTCAGACCCTGGAAGATATGTTGAGAGCATACATTCTGGAACAACGAGGGAGTTGGGATCGATACTTACCGCTAGCCGAGTTCGCATACAACAACAGTTACCATGCTAGCATCGGCATGGCCCCATACGAGGCTTTATACGGACGAAAGTGTCAATCTCCCCTCAGTTTGAATGAATCAGGAGAACAGAATCTGCTAGGTCCGGAACTAGTTAGACGAACAACAGAGCAGATCAAAAGGATCCGTAGCAAAATACTTGTAGCTTAGAGTCGTCAAAAGAGCTACGCGGATGTCAGGAGGAAACCCTTGGAGTTTCAAGAAGGAGACCACGTGTTTCTAAAAATCACACCCACAACCGGAGTGGGTAGAGCCATCAAAGTCAAAAAGCTAAGCCCTCGCTTTGTAGGTCCCTTTCAAATTTTAAAGCGAATCGGGCCAGTCGCCTATTGACTTGCTTTACCTCCGCATCTATCTAATCTTCATGATGTTTTCCACGTTTCACAACTCAGAAGATACCTATCGGATCCTGCTCACTTACTAGAACCTGAATCAATCCAATTAATGGATGACTTGACTTTTCATGTACCCCCAGCACGGATAGTGGATATGAGCGTCAAACACTTGCGAAACAAAGCGGTACAATTGGTGAAGGTAGCTTGGGGACGTGAAGACTTAGCAGATTGTACGTGGGAATTAGAATCTGATATGAGGAGAGAACACCCCGAATTATTCTCAGGTACCAAATTTTGAGGACAAAATTTTTTTTTAGGAAGGTAAAATGTAACGACCGAAAAATTTACCGTTAACAACTGAATTATTCGGTTTTTAATCAAATAAGTGAGTTTAATCAAAACTTGATTAAACATTTACTTAAGGCCAATCAAGTGTAACTTAAAAGGATTAGGCTAGATAGAATTAGATTAGGAGCATAGAAACCTTCAAAGAACAATTTCAAACCGATTTACCGATTTAAAGGAAATCGGTAGGATTTCGGTATTTCCAACTGTCGGAACCGGACCAGTAGAAATTAAACCATAAGAGCCCTAGAATCAATGGCCAAGATTCAGCCAAATGCTCCCCCAAGTGGCGCCTAGATAGCCATTAGATGAGGAGGATTGAATCAGATTTTATGACCATTTTAGGTCCACCAATGAAGATCAAGCCAATTTCCAAAATATCTCACTTCCTTTTCTCTTTCTCCAACAGCAAAATTTTGACCCCTCCATCAGCTAAAACCTAGAAGTAGGATAGGATTTCCCTCGGCGGTCTGTACGGCGGAGTGTACGGCTTTGCCTACCGCCATTTTAAATTTGATAAAACTATTTTTTATATAAAACTAGACATCTAGGGATTTCCATACATATATCATAATAGGCCATTGGATTAGTATAGAATTAGTTATGAATTTTTGAAGTTAGATCTAAAAATTTGTGTTCTTACCCGGACAGCATGGGTTGAGAAGGGTGTAACTCACCCTATACAACTCCAAATTGAGTGCAACCAACGGTGTTTGAAAGCTAACACATAGGAGAATGTCCCATAAAAATTTGCGATTTTGATAAGGTCCCATTCGTTCCCTAGCGAGTCGAGAAAGTTGTTCTATGTCCAATCCGAGTTAGAGCAGGATAAACCAGTAGGGTCAAGTTCTAAAGCCTATATCTACAATTATACTCATCCTAATGACATGAAACTTAATTCATTTGAAAGCATGTTCTGTTAACTTTACATGGATATAAATTTCGCATGATTTCACCCATATTTATATTTTTAGTGAATTTTTCCCTTTAAGAGTGCATTTCTGATTAGGAGCAGAACAAGTCTCAAAAGAATTTGAGTTAATGTCGGAAGTCGGGAGATAGTGGATGAGAAGCTAGGTCGGTGATCTTGGAATTGAATTCTAAACTCGATAAAACAGAAAGTTAGGTCGCGAGCGTGTAAGGACGAACCCGGAAATGCATGCTTAAGGTTAGACTTGGAGGGATTTACTTAAGTGATTGAACTCGGATGTAGTAAATAGAAGTCCCTATCAGGTATATTGACGTCGAACTCGGGATTTAGTAGTTGGGAAGCTCGGGAATTATGAAATGTACCTATCAGAGTCTCAAACGACTAATGGTAGAGTAAGGTCGAAAGTCAAGCAACTCGGAAATCGGAAAAGAGACGTAACCTCGGGAGACCGAACGTAGTGTAGAGAAATCGGGACAAGGATAAAATCGGAACTCGAATAACGTTGAGTATTGATGTCGAGCTCGGAAACCTTAACAAAAATTAAAAAGCCTACAAGTTAGATTGATGCTTGAGACTTTAAACCTTGTACTTACCAATATTGTTATATTCTTGATATGAATATGATGTACTATATGAAATTTCGGTAAGAAGTTCATATGTCGTGAAACTTTATGATACCTTGAACGCATCATATTCAAGAGACAAACTAGATGTGCATTCTCTTCATGATATTACAAAGAATTCCATATCACTTGGGCTAGCCCTGGAATAAATTAAGGGGAATAGATCAGTGGGAAGGTCGGGGAAAGTAAACCCGGCCATCCTGTATAGGAACGAGCTCGGTCCTAAAAAGCGGACTATTTCCTAGTAGTATATGGCCAAATAACTCCCAGGGGACCAAGGATGGAAATGAGTTTTAATGGGCGAAAGCCTCCAAGAATAAGATGCATCTTCTCATTGCACATGCATATGTACAGTGTAATACCTTTCTATTGATTGTTCTAGATCTCTGTTTATTATTTAGAACCTGCTATTGTTCCGCTGTGATTACTGTTTGAGTACCTTAGTGTATCTGTTAATTTAAAATCGATCTTGTTTCGGGGTATGTTTTACAAATGAGTATTTAAGTTAAATTTTATTATTTTACCGTACTATTTGAAAATTATTGCACAACCGAAACAACTGGGAATGACAGCGATGACACATGTATAGAACTAGGAGTTCCTACTGAGAAATTTCCATTTCTCACCCTACTGTATATTACCGCGTCATTCTCAGGCTATGGAGCACGCCGCAACAGGAGTCCTCTTCATTGAGTTCCCCGAGCTTCACATACACATCGATCCATTTCTGGACTCTGTATATATATCTGGCAGGTACCAGTTTCGTTTATATTTCTTCTTCCAGAGAGATTTTGTTGTACCCCTGATGCATCCCCTGTTTGATCCCGCTGTCCTATACATCGTCATTCCACTTCATGTGGCCCAGCCATTCCCACCTCCTCCAGTAGTCCCCGCTCCTATGGCCCCTCCTGCTTCGCCACCACAGCCGATCTTCTCCGCCTCGATGTCAGAGGAGGACCCATCGGAGGCAGCGAGTTCTTCCTCCTCCTCTGCTCCCAGTACGAGCCACCCTCCCGCAGATGCACCCATGGCAAATGGGTTTCTCTCTTCGGATTCTGCTTAGATAGTAGGTGTACTGTAGTGGTAGTAGATATATAGAATGGCCCTCTTTTGATAATCTGGGTCATGAATAGATGAGTATGGATTAGGGGTAGTATATGAAATGTCCCATGGGGACCACTTAGGGTAGAGTTCTTAGGGATCGGCCGTTTTATTTTGTGCTAGCGGCTTCATATTTTCTTACCCTGTATCGTTTTGTCAAACAGATAAAGCAGATGTTTATATATATATATATATATATATATATATATATATATATATATATATATATATATATATATATATATATATGTTGCGTAAATTCGCCCATCGCACTCTTATTTATGTTATGTTACTTACAGTATACCGATTAATCAGAATTTATTCCGCTGTCATGCAGAAATTTTTATTATGCGATTAAGTATCCTTATGCGAGTAATTAGTACTAATACAGAAAGTAGAATTGAACTAGTAGTACACGTAATCACTTATCGGATAATTTTATTATGATTTAAGCATAATACTTTGTCTGATAAGGTGTTACATGATGCACCATAAATGCAATGGTGCGCTATAGACAGACCCTACATAATAATATAAATTATGGAAGTTAGGTATGATTTATGTGAGGAAGTTAGATATGATTTCTTAAATAAAGAAATGTGTTAAGATATAAAGTAAGGGATTAGGGTGTCAAGTTATTATAAGCATTAATCTTAGAATAGTTTAGTATTCTTATCCTTTACTCTTATGATGATAAAATTAGTAGTTTAAATATAATCACTAATTAACATACCTTTAATAACTAATCAAGTTAATGATTCTTTGAAAGAAAAAGTAGGGATAAGGATATCCTCTTTCGTAACACATGCTCATCATGTTGTGCAGATATAAAGGGCTTGTTTGAAATTATTTTTATTTTTCACTTTTCCAAAATAGTTTTAAAAAGTAAGTTTAAATTTATTTTTTAAAAATAAAAGAACAAAAAAAATCTATTTGGCAACAATATTCACAAAGTAGTTTTTAAATGGTAAAAAAGAAAAAAAAATATGTTTCAATAGTTGTTTTTAAAAATAAATTTTAAAAGTAATAAAATAAAAAATTTGTTTGGCCAAATTTTTTTGAAAAGTAGAATAGATATAAGACAAAATACCCATTTTAATTCCTAATAAAAATTTCAGGGGATAAATTAGTTTATCAAAATTTGAAAATTCATATATAATCCCTCACCATTAAAAAAAGGAAAGCATATTAATCCCTCTATACATATCCATATAACCAAAAATCCTTAACATTTATGTATGGAGGGACTAACATGTCCTCCTTTTTGAATGATGAGGGACTATTCGTGAATTTTCAAATCTTGATGGACTAATTTTGTGATACCCTGAAAACATGGAGCATCTAACTTGCACTGTTGTTTAACTTGCACCGTCACCTGATCTGTTTTATTGCATTATGAAAATAAGAGTAATTAGGATTGAAATATAAATGTTAAGGATAGAAAAATTGGAAGTTATTATGTAGAAAATTTAAGAAAATTTTTAGCAATATTTGCTAAATTGAGAAGAATTGGCTTAAGTTCTTGATTTACATACCACAAGAACTGAGTTAGTAGAAACTTATACTGTTAAAACCTTGATTTTGAATGGTCAAAATTAAACCACCATGACTCTTAGGCTGATACAATCTTAGCCCTTAGATAGCTAATCTAAGCCAAATTTGAAAGTTAGGAAAGATCCACCAATTAAACCTCATAATGTCCTTTTCCTTCATTTATGATGCAACACCCAAAATTCCAAAATTCTTCTTCCTTATTCGGCCAAGAGAAGAGTTGACTAGCCCTCCTCCATTTTGCTTCTCATCTCCTCAACCTCTCTTCTTCATCCATCATCAAGTTCCTCCAAGACTTGCTTCCTCCAAAATCAAGCTTGAAAAACTAGGTAGGATTCATAAATTTTTCTTGTTATCTATGTTGTTGTGGCTGGTTAGGGTTTCTATTCTCCTCATTAAAATAATGATGTTTGATGACTATAAGACTTGTTATGGTTGATTGGATATAGAAACATTTTGTTTGGGTTGGAAATTTGATGGGAAACTGAAAAGGGAGCTTAAACAGATTTGCTGAAAAACAAACCTGATGAGGTGTCCATACGGCAGAATGTACAGCCTTGTCGGTAGTTATCAAAATTTGATCAAATTGATGTTAGATGAAACTAGACATTCATATATTTCCAACCATAAAAATATAAATCCATTGGATCTGAAATGAAGGAAATATGAATTTTGGAATTAAACCCTAGGATTCTATCCATCATCTTGACTAATACAGGTTGCGAAGAGTATAACTCATCCTATACAACTTCAAATTTAATGCAACTAGTTTTGTTAGGAAGCTAACACATAGGGTAACATGCTATAAAAATTTTAGAGTTAAATCTTTTCTCTTGTTCCCAGAAATTCTTCAAATTTACTTATGTCCTGTCTAGACTGGAATAAGATAAACTATTCTAGCCAAATTTAAGAGTTTATAACTTCGACTTACCCAAACTAAGTGAAACCAATGGGAAATAAAATATAGTTCAATTAGACTTAACTAGATATAAATTTTAGATAAATCTAATGAAAATTCTATTTTTGATGAATTTTTACATTTCAGTACTCAATTCTGCCCAACACCAGGGTAGCCTTGGGTTAAATTTCAAGAACTTAATTTATACTCATCAAAACTTAATGGGACCAAAAAGAGCTAAAAATAGATACATAATTCTATAACAGACTAAAAGTTTAGGCCTAAATAAAAAAAAAAAAGATGAATTTATGGTATAATTTACAAAATAGGACAGAATCTGGGTCATAAGGCAGAATGGCCAATTTCAACAAGTGACAAGCTCTTAGACTCCAATCTATAAGTTTAGCAAATTATTTGTGCAAAACCCTTATTAGACTATTGAAATGATGTTACATAATGATGATCTTTCTGTTATTTGGATTGGCTGGTTAAAATGGCTCTGCTGTGTTGCTAGGAAAGCTTACCCCCGCCATTATGCTGCCAGATTCTCGATGAAACCATATGAACCATGCATTATGATTATAGATTCTTCAAACATACAATATGTACATGTGATTAAATAAGATGAGATCCCTTCACGTGGGGGCAATTATGGGGTCCCACCACATGAAGGCAGTTATATGAAAACTAGGAGATCCCTTTACTTTAGAGACAGTTGGCCAAAATGAGATCTCTCCAAATCTAGAGGTTCATGGATCCCCTTGTAGTTAGTACTGTGTGATAACGATCATGAGTTGATCTCACTCTTAGATCAGTCTACCCAAAAGCAGTAAAGATTTAAGAAAGTTAAAGAAAGTTAGAGGAAATACAAGTGCACTTGCATATTTACCTGTTGTACGTTTACACTGTGCATAAGTAACATCCTACTTATTTCTATCATGAAATTATTCTCTTTACTAATAAGTGTCTGAGTAAAATTAACCTGTCTTGGAACAGATTTTTTGAACTCTTCAAAGTGAACTTCGTAATTAATATGGCATGATCATTTTTTTATGATAAATCGAAGTAGCTGGAACAACTGCGATGACATGAATTTGTTAAATAGTATAGGAGTCCTACTAAGAATATAAAATTCTCATTTCTATATGTGTTTCCGTGTCGTCTCTAGACAACCCAGGAAATCTTGAAGAAAGTCAACCCAGAGTATTTATGTACAAAGCCAAACCGACTGGATAATGCCAACTATACTTCTTCTAGTCTTGGATAATTATTTCTCTTAATTAGAAACTCTTAGTAGAGTTATTCATTGTAAATTTAAAGGTTGTTTGTAATAGCAGATATTTGTATAATGTAATGAAGCATTGTGTCGGCCTCACAGAAAGTAGAGCGAATATTGCATCAAGGTCTATTTCATTAATTGTAACAACTCCAAATAAAATAATATGATTTAAGCATAATATCATATTTCGTAGGGTGTTACAAATTTGTCCCCCAAAATTTTCATCAGGATTCAAAGTGGGTATTTTGTCTAGATATAATATAAATGTATGAATTTAATTTTGATGCACTGTCAGTATAAAAAAGTTTTATATTGTCATTCAATTACATACTTATATTTGTAAGACTTCTAAAATGATGGATGATTGAGTCAAGTACTTTTACTAATGTAATAATATATAATTAGATATTTATTGAAATTTTTTTTATATTGACAATCCATTAAAATTAAATTTTAGATGTATTATAAATAACAATTTGACATAAAATTGATATTAACTAACTCCAGCGGTAATTACCAGCTTAGCTGGCAACTAACTAACTGAGTAACTACTCCTAACTAATGTATTTAGATTTATAAATGAGTAACTACTCTTGTATGTAAAAATGAGTAACTATTCTATATGTTAACCACTCCATAGAGTAGGAACTTGGTTTAATGAGCATTAGTGAGAATAACAATAAATGCTAGAGATGCTTGGGTGTTTTGTTCGCAAAAAAAAAAAAAAAGGGTAAAGGGGGAGCGTGCTCGAGAAAAAGAGGAAGGGAAAAAGGGAGGGTTTGAAGAGAATCTATAATCGTGGGATATGAACCAAAAAATGAGAGAGCAGTGTGAGTGAGCTTCGAATGAGTGTTGAAAACAATAAAACCACATTATTGCAAGTTTGGCACCTTGTTTTCATCTCATCTCAAAACAAAAAAACTCAAAACATGTTTAAATTATTTTTCATTTTTTGTTTTTAAAATCCACATTCTATTTTTTTATTTTTTTAAATCATTGTAAAAAATCATTTCTCCAAACATGTTTTGTTCTTTCATTTTTAGTATTTAAAAACCACTCCTAAACAACCCAAAATCTTTATCATGTAGGGTTTCACCATATTTAAATATTTTTTTAAGATAAATTGCGTCTTTCTCTCGCTAACATACTCTTCTCTTGTTATATTTTTTTTGATAGATGTCTTCTCTTGTTATATTCATATACTATGGGTGTGTTTGTTTGGCATACTTTTGGCAAAAAATTATTTTTTTATCAAAAAAATTAGTTTTCATTTATTTAGATAATTTTTTAAAAATAATCAGAATCTCAAAGAAAATATATTTTAATTTTTTTGGAGAAGCTGAAAAGAATAGTTTCTAAACAAAAAAAAATCAACTTTCTGCATTTTCAGCTATATACAAAATTTAAATTTCAAAATTATTTTTTTTAAAAGTTGAAACAAACACACGTTATATAGGAGAGGATTCTTTTTGTGCCAGTAATAGATAATCTGAATCCCAAAAGCAAATACCATAGTAGTGTTTGGGATTAATTTAATTACATTGTTAATATATATATATATATATATATATATATATATATATATATATATATATATATATATATATATATATATATATATATATATAGGGGGCGTATTATATAAGATGAGTCATTTAATATGAGAGTGAGAAGAGTAAATCTTACTCATTGAATCTTACACAAATAGTTAAGATTAAAACATAAATTATTTGACTTTTTTAAATGATCATATGGCCTTTAAATAACTTTAAATCTTGACCATCCATATATGATTCTACTAGCCATATTTGCTTCTTTTACTCTCATAATAAGGGCGTATTGCATAAGAGTAGTAGTTTATTATGAGAGTAAGAAAAGCAAATTTTAACCATTAGATATTATATGAATGGTTAAGATTAAAATATAAAGTCATATGAATGGTTAAGATTAAAATATAAAGTCATATGACTTTTTTAAATGATGATATGACCTTTAAATAACATTAAATCTTGACCATTTATATATAGTCCTACGGCCCAAATTTGCTCCTCTCACTCTCATAATAAACTACTCCTCTTACGTGATACATCCCCTATATATATATATATATATATATATATATACACACACACACACTGTCAATTAATTGTGTTAATACTTTATTGAACCAGTATGACTATTTGACTATTTTAGCAGTTACATTAACAGTCAAACTCATCAAATAATTTGATCAAACATTATTAGATATAAGTACAAAAAGTTATTAAAATAAATACTATATCAAGATTAAATTTATGGCACTTCATGTGGAGATGTAATAGCTTGATGATGATATGTATACGTGGTTTAAGTGTATATAATTTAAATTTGGCAAAGATTTTTCAGCCGGCAGCAAATGTGAAAAGTTTTATAGGGGATATATATATATATATATATATATATATATATATATATATATATATATATATATATATATATATATATATAATGGGTCAATTCTCTAGGCGTTTGAATTGAATAATTTGCATGGCCGGCGGAGATATTTTAAGGTAGTCAAATATAATTATGATTTTCCATGTGAGTCGTGAGAAATTGGAAATAATCTTGCCTCGACTGCTACACTAATGAAATAATGTTAAATTGATTGTTTTTGGTTTTTCAGATCTATACACTCTAAACGTAAGATTAGTCTCTTTACACGTAGAAGGATCCGGTTAAACCCTTGTTGCAAATTACATTTTTTAAGATTCAAACTTTGTCTTTCTTTGAGGATTAATGTTATTTGGATTAGGGAAAGTTTCTAATGTTTTAGTCAATTAGGTATATCACGTGCTGCATAGTTCTTTAGTCTGAATTATTTTCGATTATCTCTTTCCTGTTTTGACTATGTACTACCTAATGGAATTGTATACGTTTTAAAATTATACTTTTGCCTATCATGAAAATGAAATTATATATTAAAAAATATTTTTAATAAAGTATTTGATAAATATGTTGACACCCACACACACACACACACACACACAAGTGTTGATGTGGCGTATAATGAGACCTAAAATGGGATGGGATTGCCATTGGAGATTATCTTATTCTTATGTCTATTTTCTCTCTATATAGATGTCCATTCTTACGTCCTCTAATTTTGTATCCAAATAACATTACTCAATACCTTAATTCCTTGGGATTGAATGGCATATTCAAACCTATAAAGCCATTAAACAAATATGTATAAAGAAAATGTCTTTGTAAAATATACCACCACTATAGGAGCAAGATATACTCTATTATTGGATAAAACTATCATGTGCTAGTTTTTCTATTCAAGTGTTAAACCATTTTTGCTTAAGATAAATAAGTATTAAACCATTCAATGTTAGTATTTATGTTTTTTAATATAAATTAATAAACTAATTTATTAAAAAATTAATATTTTCATAGTAAGTTAAAAAAAAAAAACTAACGTGCCATTTGTTTTTTTTTTTTTTCAAACCAACGTGCCAATCTGAATAACCCGTAGCTAGCGTAAAACTGGTCTGTGCCAATAATTTATTATGTCTCAATTCTCATTGTACTTAACTCGTAATGGATAAATTGGTTTTTAGCTCGATCCGCACTTAGGTAATCCAAATAAATTAAGGTAGGCCAAATTAGTATCCTCCATAGAATGAAAACACTTATTGTTAAGGTGTAGCTGATCCCTAAAGTTTCTATTATACACGTATCAAATGAGAGAAGTGGTTTTTATAAGAGTAAGAGAAATAAATCATGGTTGTATAACTATATATAAATGGTTAAGATTAAAAGTTATTTAAAGGTCATATGGTTATTTAAAAAAGTTACATAACAAATGAGAAAATTAGTTAATTGTGAGAGTGAAAGGAATATGTTATACCGATATAAGTTAAACTCATATATAAATATTAGAAGTGGCTATTGTCATACCTTTTGTCTAATGCCACACCCCTTTTTTATTGCTATTCCTAATATATCCTTCATTGAAAATTAGGTTAAATATTTGTCTATTGCCACACCCTAATTAAGTATTGGTATTTTTCCTAATACAATACTTTTATAGTACTTACCTTCTTGCGGCTATTTGTCTACTCTTCTTCCACTTGTGGTCATAGCTAATCCTTTCTCATTTTGCTCCAAAAATCCTTTCTCACCTTGCTCCAAAAATTGCAGCTAATCCATCAAGAAAGGAAGATATATGCCATTAGATTTATCTTTTCTTCTTTCCTTCTCATGATTGATTTTTATCATATTGTTTTTCATTATGAATTTGGATTTTGTAAACATGTTTAGTAACTAAACTCCCTCTTAGCTAGGGTGATGATATAATCAATATTGGGATGATGAGTTTTTATTTTCTTTATTCTAATGAATATTTCTTTCTTTTAGTTGAGTTTCTATATTTGTTTTTAATGCTTTTTTGGATTGGCCACTTATTAATTGATATAGTGAGCTATGTACACAATTAGAAAATTGGCACATAGCTTAGACCTAGGAATAGGATCCATAATTATTAATTGTCTAGGAATAGAACTATAGGGTTCAAGTTAAGGAATTAATTGAATTTTAGATATTAAAGAGGATTGATATGTCAAGAAATTATGTATTAATTAAATTAAAAAGTCCCCCATCAATTGAATTGATTGAACTTTATTAGATTAAGAATTCAATGCTCATAGGAACAACTAGGTAAATTAAAACCTTAACACTTCCTTCCTTGTTGAATTTTCCATTACTCTTTGATCACTTGCATTCTAAGTTAAGCGGTTAGGAATCAGTTATAATTAGATTTAGTTTAGTTTAGATTTGGTTTAGATTTATGTTTAGATTCTTATTTGATTTCTGTTATTTCAAATTTGATAAACTAGATAGTAGTTGAATTTGAGACATGGTAACATTTTACTCAATTCTTGTGGGACAATATTCTTATTCACACTCTTATTACTTGTACGACCAACTATACTTATTGGTTTGGGCAGTAATTATATAACAAAGTACCTAAAGAAGAATAGTAATAAAAGTAATTAAATTTTAGAGAGACTAACAATTGGCTTGTGATGACAAAAGGATGATTAGTGAAAATTAATTGGGCAAAATACATTGATAATTGATGCTAACATTTATCAACATTAATTTTCAAATTTAATTTTACATTTTTTTTAAATATGAAATAATTGGCTAAGTAGTAGAAGGGTAATGGGTTGGTAATAGCTATATTAATGTTCATTAAATTTGAAATTTTTATTTTAAATTATTTTAATTTTATAAAAAAATTAATATAAATCTATTTACATTAATTTAATCACTTTTATGGTTTTAATAAAATCACATAGAGATATTTGAGTGTGGATCATTTAAGAAGATTTAGTGGAGGAGAGAATCAAGAGTTTATATTTATTATAAGTTAAATTATGAAATTAAATATTTCTTTTAATAATTTTAATTTGAAATGTTTCCTTTAATAGTAAATTTGAGAAAATGGTGAGGATTAGAATTAATTTGAAGTTGACATATGGCATAAGTTTCTATGTTTTTAGTCTTGAATATTAGTAGTATAGATTCTAAAATGAAAGCAATAAAAAGGAGTGTTATATTACACAAGAATGTGGGGTAATAGCCACTCCCATAAATACTTTAGCTAGTGTTAGTAAAACTTATGCCGTTACTAATGCTTGAGTGGTTCAAATGAATTGATCTAGTTACTTTTTGAAGTAGCCTCTCAAAATCAAGTTTTGTAATTATAAAAAATTAATATTAAAAGAGCATTATTTAAGTGGAGTCAAATTAATCAAATTCTAAAAAATTTTAAATATTAGTGATCAAAATAAAAATAAATTAAAAAATTATTCCACTACACGATCGTCAAGGCATTGATAGAGAGAAATAAGTATATACCAACTCTACTTATTCCCCACCTCATTTTACATTGTAGTTTCTTTGTTTATTTGGGTTTTTGCCTCATTTATCTCAAAAATAAAAAAATTGTTCGTGACCAAAGTTACTTTATAGAAGTTCATGACAAAAAAAGAAGAAGAAGAAGAAGAAGAAGTGAAGATTGGCGTTATGATGTAAATTTTAATTTTGTATTTTCATATTACGAAGAAATACTAAGAATAATATTAATTAAAATCATGCATAAAAAGGATATCCCTTCTTACATGGTCGTCGCTAGATTATGCACCACCATGGTCTAGATAACAAAAAATTTAAAAAATAACAAAATTACATTTATACCTTCATCTTTATTCTCCTCCGACCCTCTCTTTCCCTCAGTTTCCCAACCTCCTCCCTTCCCTCCCATCTCCAACATAGCAAGCGGGCTACACACAACATAACATATAAGATCCAAAAAGAAAATGTTGCATAATCATCCTTTGTTCTTAGTGGCTGTCCTTGCCATGTTCCTTCTCTTTGAAAGAGTGGGTCACGAAGAAAGACTTTTGAAATAAATCATATTGTCCTACTTGCTATATTGATACTTGGGAATGTGGGAAAAAAAATCAACTGCTAACCATCTAAGTAGCTGATAGGGGTCTTTGTTTGATAAGTAGATGTTAATGATTTATGACTAGTTTCATCGGATAATATTCGTGCTAGTGATGAAGAATTGAATGATAAAACATCTTTGACTAGTTTCTCATTACCATTAGCTATGGCAAACAACCCCAGCTAGCACCATAGAGGATGCTCATGGGGCACATGTGTAGCAAAATCATGACTTGTACCGGAACAATGACTTTGCATTGTGATCACCCATAATGGTGTGGTCGACAAAGAAACGGGAAGGGAAAGTTTAGAGAGGACACAAAAAAGGAAAAAGAGAAATTGAGACAAGGGATAAAATCCTAAAATTATCTTTTAATAAATATTAACATATCAATCTAAGTTATAGATTAATTTGGTTCCATTATTAGTATAAAAGAGTTTTACACTGTATTTATAAGAAAAAAAAGTTTGTGCTGTCATTTAATTATATGTTTCTATCTACATGATTTTTAAGGTAATAGGTGATTGAGTCAAATACTTTTACTGATATAACGATATATGATTGAATATTTATCTGAAATTTTTTTACACTAATACTACATCAAAATTAAATTCTTTAAATCATTATGAATTATTTATTTTATTTGTGGAAGGAAAACAATAGGTTTGGCTAATTCTTAGAGTATGGTCTTAGGTATGCTTGCCTGTAATGAGAGAAGATGGGTGAGAGAAGATGAAATGTGAGAGGCGACAAGGTGTGCTTAAGGGATTCCAAGCGAGTAGGAGTGACCAAATGAAAAGATGGGATAAACTGTTAGCAAACATTATATGGAAGAAAAAGACATGGGACGAAATCAAGTGGATTGAACAATCCTCTTTCACTTTACTAGTGGATAATCTACCTAGTATAATGAAAAAAGGATGGCTGAGACAATTTTTTGGATCTAAGGTGTCAATCATAGATATCTACATGTCCAGGAAGATTAGGAAGTCATTAGATTCGCATTTTGCCTTTGTAAAGTATGCGGAAAGAGGCAAAGCCATGCGAGCAGTACAAAACTTGAATGGGATGTAACAAGGGCCCATAAAATAACAATTGACAAAGTAAAGTTCAAGAGGAACTATGGAGGAAAACAACATGAGGCATCTTAAGAGAGAGATAAAAAAGTTTGGATGATGGTAAAAAGAAATGAAGAAGGCAAAGCAGATAGGAAATCCTTTGAGGAAGAGTTGATTGGTGGTCAACAATTAAGGGATAAAGGGAAAAACAATCATTTTAGAAGAGCGGAGATACGTGAAAGGAACATGTAGGATGAGGGTTATGAGGAAAAAAAGATAGGAATAGTAAAAGGAGAGATGAGCATGAAGCATATGGAATGGTTGGGTAGAAGTTTGGTGGGGGAAACCTTGGAGCTGATCTCTTTCAATGTTGTCACAAATAAATTGGCTAATGAATGCATTCAATTACCAATATAGGGGATATGGGGCATATAAGGTTCTAATGATGTTTGCCACATTGGAGGAGATAAAAGAGGCACTATCATCTAGTATGAAGAGATTATTGGATGTATTCTACAAGGTACGATGTTGGAACATGATGAATATTGTTGGACCCGTAGAATCTTGATTGAATGCTATGGTGTTCCCCTTCACATGTGGACAGATGAGATCATTAAGAAAATCGGTGAAGAATAGGGCAACATGGCGTATCTTAATACCACTATAAAGAGTGGTAAATCTCTTAGCACGGTCAAAATGCTTATTGATACTTGTGTTTGGGAAAGGATTCATGCTTGGGTTTATTTATCTACTAGGGAGAGGGGATATGACATGTATGTGAAGGAGATTAGTGGTGATGTGTATAACACATAGGGCTCTGATGCTGCAAAGATAGGATTAAGTGAGATATCAAGCCATAGTCTTGCTCAAGTTTCAGATTTTCAATCTGCTGTAGAATTTGAAAAGTTTTTTCAGGTGAACAGAGAAAAGCAAGAGTCAATAGGTAAGCGTGCAAATGTGGTAGAAGAGGATACTGTCTCAAACAAAGAATATTTATGATTGGAGGCATGGCATGTGAAACAAAGTAAATGTTGGTGTTGGGAATATCACAAGCAGGAATATTGAAGATCATTCAAGTCAAACAAGGAGCCTGGATAATGATCGGCTCATAAGAGAGATTTTGAAAGATTTAGGCTTAATTCATAACTTGGGCCCAAATAATTCATCTTTGTGAAGGGCCTTTAAAAAAAACTCATCCAAACAACAATGGGGATGAAAGGTCCAATTTATGAAAGCGCATTAGCACAGCCCTTTCCACCAGGTTTTGGGCCTACTTTGGATTAATATTCTGTGAATGACCCTCAACTTTAGTTAGGAAATTTCAATAGGCAAGAAGAATCGATGGTTAGTTGTGACAATGAGGAGATTTGGATCGATATAACAAACCATGGGGAAGATTCCTGTGATGAGGATGCAATCAAAACTGAGGAACTAGGCAAAGATCTTGGGCGTTTAATAGAGAAAAAGATGAAGTGTTGGCAATACTTGTTGAGAAAGCTAGGTAGAGAGCAGCAAAGAAGAAAAGGAAGGAAAAGAGGAAGGAAATGATGGGAAAGAATGAAACAGAAGGGAGAGCAATTGCCATCTCTTGAAGGAGATGCGAGGAGCAAATTAATGGTTTTATATAAAGATTTGGTTACAAGTTATCTGAAAATCCATTGGTGTTTAGTTTGATTTTTTAGGAAGAAAATTAGCAAAGGGAAATTTTTTATTTGATTTGTTTTGGGGACAAAAGAAATTTTGGAATGATTAGGGGCAAGTAATTCACAAGATCTATTTTTGTATAGTGTTATTTTAAGTTTACTTGACCAAGAAAGAGTGTCTTGCGGATTTGTTAGGAGTTGTTTAGAGAATTAAGCTTATGAAGTTAGGGGAGTTGCCAAATATTTTCTCTAATAAGGAGCAAGAATGGCGGGAAAGCAGTGGCCTACATTGATGAATGAAGTTGATTTGAATAGTTTGGTAGTAGTTGTTCTCCTTTTTTTGTTTTTTTTTTTTAACAGGTTAAGGTGAAGAATTCCTGAGTGGGTGCTATGGCATCCCGACAATGGTTGCATTTAAAGGGTTCACCCTTAAAAAGTGAACGTTGAATGCTCACCCACTCATAAGCCATTGATCAAGAAAAAAACAAATAAAACAAAGATCTAAGGGTAAAAAATGTATAGTAAAACTTTAAGATATACTTACAGATAGATTTGGTTACATGTACTCCACTAGTAAGTTAATAAGTATTTATCAAATAATAAAAAAAATATAGTTGATAATACTTAAATGACCCTAATTTAAGTTCTCTTGTAAACTAGCCTCAGATGCAACAAGAAGTCTTGTAATCACAAACAAACAACTACATCGTCACAGATCACCAGGCATACACCATTTACTACTACGGACACCATCGACTGCCAACACACATAGTTGCAAATTGCAACTGCATAACTGCATTAAAGATGCTCCACATCGTTGTTCGTCACAACAAGACATTTTCAAAGTCGCCTGTCACACCCTTCCACCTGAACCCCCTTGCTCCATTGCTGTACGATGATCCGACGAAGAAGCAGCATGTGCAGTGTGTAAACATTAAAACTTTACTATTTTAAAGCCTCATGAAGCTTCATTATTAAAACTTGAGTGTCCAAAGATTAGAACTTTATTATGAATCAAACCGCATTTTTGGAGAATGGCTCTGACATTTGGTTTCCAAGTCTTTGTTCTCGTTGCTACTAATAAAACCATACACAACTCAAACCTCCAAATCATGTTCTTCCTTTTTTTATTCTTCCTTTCTTCTTTTTCTCCTCCAACTTTTTCCTCTACAAATGATTTTCAATTTGCCAAACACAAGCATATTCATTTTAATTTGTAGTATTGTTAGTAATGGGAAAGGACAATGTTAATTAGGTTGTTCTAGTGGTGGATTTTGTTTATCTTATATAATAATATTGGTGGGAGAAATTAATGGCAATAGAAAGAAAATTTAGTTTAAAATTGGGGTAAAATAGTCTTTTTAATCACTATTGATTAAATAATTAAAATAAAGAAATCAGTTGCAGCTTGTAAAAGAAAGTAAACATTCGACACTCACTTTTGAGGGTTAGCACTTTAAACGCGACCCTTGAATGTAGGCCTTGGTTTCTAGTTTGCTTCTACTTACGAAACATATCTTTTCCTTTTTGTATTGGTTTGGTGGATGATGAATGGTGAATGGTGAACACAGGTGGAGGTCTCTTTACTTGACAATGTGATTGTGTGGAACCCCAAGTCATGTGCTATGTAGGGATGGCAATGGGGATGTGGGCAAAGGTCCGCCCACAATGACTTTGGGATGAGAATGGGGATTATTTCCCTCGCTTCGCGGAGATCTCTACCTCGATAGTAATTTGATAATTTTGCATATATTTATTATATTTTTAATAAAAAATAAACAAAACACAACCAAACCATATTATCTTAAGTTAGTAGCATGCCCTTCCTCTAATTCACTCTCCAAATACAACCGCTAAATAGTGTAACGTCCTCTCAAATTGATACTATGCTCAAGTCATACTATCTCATTAGGAGTTGTTACAATTAATTAAATGGATCTTGACTCATTATTTGTCTTATTTCCCACAAAATTAAAATAGAGTTCTATTACATCCTATGAATAGGAATGTAACTAAATAACCCTTCAAACATTAGCAACCATAAACACATATTTAAACATATATACAAATTTCTTCTATAGCTAGTCCAGTCTCGACCACGTCCTCTAGATTGATCTCCTTCAAGGCCTTCTGGACTATCTGGAGATGACATGGAAATAAACATAGAGATGATAATTTTATATTCTCAGTAAGATTTCTAAGCTATTTGACAGCCCATGTCATCGTTATCGTTCAGCTGCTTCGGTTTCTTCAAGAAAAAGTGATCATGCTATATGAACTATAAATTTTATTTTAGTGAGTTCAAAAACATCTATTCCGAAGCAGATTCATTTTATCATACACTAGTTAAACAAAGAAAGAATCTCAGCCATCAACATAATAATATAAAGGATCATTAAATAAGATGGCTAGATTAAAAATAAAATATGCAGCAACTGAATATCATTCATAGATGGATACAGATGTCTTCTTGATGCACTTGCTTATCATAAAAATTCTGATATACACTTATGCTTCTCTTTTTCTGCCTTTACTTAACACACTTAGATGTTATGTATCGTCGTCCCTAAGATGTAAGTACTTTCTTATTTTCCTCTGCATTTGGTCCCCTGGAGGTGAATGGCCTCTCTCACCTCTAGGTAATAGCCTGCTTTTCAGGTCCGAGCTTATACCTATATATGAGTGGTGAGTTTACTTTCCTCGACCCTCACACTGGTCTATTCTCTTAAATTCATTCAGGGGCTGGCCCAAATCATATAGAATCTTTATTATAGCTTTAATCATAATCATGAATGCATATGCTAAAGGAATTATATTCATGATGCATAGTTTTCTATATTTTTTGTCAAAATTCGGCAGCATAATGGATCAAACCTACTTCTCCATGAATTGTGCCAGCATCATAGACCATCAATTGTTCAGAGAAATCACAATAATGCATTCACATATCAATATCAATCTCATAGAGATAATATTTGCACTTGAATTTAAGTTGCTGTCTATATACCTTCATTCTGCCTAGGTTTTGTAAAATAAGCCATAATTTCTATTTAATTCATTTGAACCTAAATTTTAATATGTTAGAATACTATTTGTCTAGTTTTCACCCTTTTGGTCCCATTTCATTTTGATACCTGTAGCTCAAGTTATTGGAAATTTGCCTCAAATTGCCCTGCAACAAGTTAGAATGCACAATCAAAAGTAAAAATTCACTAAAATTAGGAACTTAGTTGAAATCATATGAAACTTATATCATATTAAATCCAACAGGACAAATTTTTGTCTCCGATAAATTTCATCTCATTTGCATAAGTACAACTTGAGTTATAAACTCTTGAAATTGACAAATCTGGATTGCCCTATTCTAACCCAGGTTGAACTTAGGGCAACTTCTTTGAATTATTGAGAATAATAGAGATTGAATCTAGCTCTGAAATTTTTATGGGATGTTGCTCTATGTATAAGCTTTCTAACAAAGTTTGTTGCATTCAATTTTGAATTATGTAGGGTGAGTTATACCCTCCATAACTCATATTGCTCAGTAGAGAACTTAGAATCCTTAGGTAAAATTCAACAATTCATAATTCTTTCAATACTAATCGAATGACCTTATATTTTATATGTATGGAAAGCTTTAGATGTATAGTTTCAATAAAATAAGTTTCATTTTGTTTAAATAGCTATAGACGGAGCCGTACACTCTGCCATATAGACCGCTGTAGGTTTTTCACCTAGACAACCTCTTGATTCTCCACTTCTTCTAGTTTTCTCCTTCTAACTTTAATTCAAACTCAAAATTTCATGTTAATCCAACCATAAACTATCAAATACATTCAATATATCATCAAGTAAATGAAGCAAAATAGAATTTCAAACAGCCACAATCCATAGAAATTAAGAACAAAAAGTGAATCTTACCTTGATTTAGTAGAGTAACTAGTAAAAAGAAGTCTTGAAGAGGTAGAATGATCAAAGCTTCAAGGACAAGGTGAGATGAGATATGTTGAAGAGAGAAAAGATGAAGGGCCAGCAAGAGAGAAAGAGGAGCCGAAATTCTGCTTGGAAAAGAAAGAAAAAGACTCACCAAAAATCCAAGGACGTAGTTGGAAGACTTAATGCTAATTGGCTGAAATTTTTATGGTTGATTTGTAGCCAACTCCCTTCATTTTTATGTGGCTGATAACGCCACCCTTAAAAGGTTAAGGGGCTGATTTTCAGCCATAGGATCTAGGGCTTTGGGTGTTTAATTCTATTGATTCGGTTATGACAGTTTAAAATACCGAATCTCTACCAATTTCATTCAAATCAGCAAAACAGTTTGGAAGAATTTTGTGAAACTTTCTATGTTGCTATTTAAATTATTCAATAGCCTAATCTGTGTAATTAATACTTAGTTGGCCTTAAATAAATATCTAATCGATTTTTAATTAATTTCACTTATTCGATAAAAACGGATCAATTTACTTAAAAATGATAAGATTTTTCGAATGTTACAAATAGTCCCTAGACCTACTGTTGGTGATTGGCGACCACTAAAAGTCTGAGATTTTGATCAACTTTTTTTTATTATTTTTAATTTTTTTATTTTCAAACTAATAAAATTGCTTAGATAGATTTTCTTATGTTCTTAAATATTTTGGGGTCTCTGCAAATTCCCTAGAGGGCAGAGATCTATGGAAAATGGGGAGAGGGAATTTTTTCCTGCCGCAAGGAATGGGAATTAGGATTCGGGAAGTCTAGAGGTGTGAGATAAGGAGTGAGAGACTATTCCCCGTCCCCACCTTCCCCGATTGCCAACCCTGGTGCTATTGTGTTTCTCCCGGGTATGATGCTAGTTTTTAGGCTTTTGGGTGTTCTGCCTTGGGTGTTCTTTGTTTTGGGTGTGTTTTATTTTGGGTGTTGCGGGCCTATGATGGTTTGCTTTGGTCTCTTGTTTCAGTTTTGTCTTTTTGTGTTTTTTTGTTTCATGTTTCCTTGTCCTCTCATTTGAGAGTGTTGTGAACCCCATCAATTATCAAAAAAATAATAATATTTTTAATCTTAACGATTGATTTTAATCTTAACAGTTGAGATTTAAGACCACTTTAGTCGAAACCTCAGCATGCCCCGATTAAGACGGCTCCTGTATAAAAAAAAATGTGGTGATGTAAACTCTGATTTGCGATTCCCTCCACAGCATTAAAAAGTTTAGGATTAACATTCAATCGGTTCAATCATTACTCAAAGCTTACAAAACACAAACTTTTGACTAAATTTTTTATCAGAGTTTTTTGTCAAATCAAGTGATCAATCCATGGGGACTTAGGAGCGTAAACCCATCAACTATGGTTGTACAATGAGTATTATAAATAAAATGATAATTTACTCTTTTTATTAAATTCTATTGGATAGCTCCATCTTTTACTTAAATACGTCTTTATTTCTCGATATAATTTCTTTCGTTCTTTACCCTTTTTCTTTAAAAAATTTCAAACTTACATGCATTAAGAATAAATTATTACTATTGTTTTGATCTATTAATTACATATTAGAATAGGTAGTTGAAAAAAAAAAAGTTTGATATAGCATATAATTAATGAATTAAAACTTGCTGTTAAAGCACCCAAATGTTTTTTTTCCTTTTCACTATAGCAGTCTAGCTTGTCTTCTTTTTAATAATGGGAAATGAAATGTTGGCATACTCTCTGGCAACGCATACGGGAGACACAGTAGAAAAGGACGGAAAACGGCAAAAAGGAATAACTTACGGTGGACCGTTACATAGTGGGTCTATGGTGGATTAGTGGGAGTAAAAAATTCATTAAAAGAGCCAGTGAAAATAAAAAATTAAAAAAAAAAAAAAAACCCTAACCCACATCATCCCCTCCCTACCCCAAACGAGACTGAGACTGAGGATTGACAGCAGTGCTACCTGGCACGAAAACATTTTCGTGCAAGTAGTACGAATCAGTAATTAGCCAATGAAAAAAGAGAATAAAAGAAAGTGGAGTGAGAAAAGTGGGAATTTGACGGAAATCAAGCAATGCTTCCTGGCAGTAAGCTATTTCGTGAAAAATGTTACCGATGTCTTTATGACCAATGGGGGGATAGATTGAAATACAAGGTCAACATAAAGAAAAAATGGTTACATCCAAAACGCATGACAATTGCTCTACTTTCATATATTCATGCGCCGTTTCACGAACATTTAGTAATTCAGAAATAATTTTTAGTAAGAAAATATTTTGGTACTTAGTTTTATGAATGTTGTGGCCATTTATAATTCACAATACCTTCCCATAATTTCCGATAATTCCGGATGGTTTCTGCCCAGTCTAACAATTTCCACCAATGGCATGAATTCATTCCATTTCATACAGGAAAATTTTCGTACCAAATAGCGATTTTGACGGAAATCATAGGGTGAGTGGCCGATGGATATGTTTCGTACTGCACTTACGAAAATGACTTTTATGCCAAAAATTATTTCTTGAGAATTGAACTCCCTCGCTCTGGAACAAAGCTCGTATGCCATTTTTTAAAATTTAATTGGTATGTATTATTAGTATAAAATAGTTTTATATTATTAATTAATAAAAATATAAAAAAATAATAAATTATAATAAATTTTTTATTATAATAGATAATTATTTATATGAGTTAGTACTTTTCATTATTTCTCTTAATTGATAGTATAAAATTATTTTATAGTATATTTAGATTAAATTTTTTTTTAAGTGAAATATTTGATGATCCTGCTTTCTTGTTTGATCTGAAACCCGTTTCCACCTGTGGCCATAAGATCTCCGATCTCTGCCATGCTTCGCTCGCAAAGGATTCAACCACACGTGGTTTGATTGGTGGGCAGGAAGTAGATGACTTGACGCTAAGAAGATTCTTGCGAGCTCGTGATTTGGATGTGGAGAAGGGTTCAGCCATGTTCCTCAAGGACTCGAAATGGAAACGTTCGTTTGTGCCAAATGGAGTATATATCTCCTTCGGAGATTCCTGAGGAACTTGCACACGGCAAGGTGTTCTCGCAAGGACTCGATAAGAAGGGTCGACCTACAGTTGTTGCCTTTAATTTGCTGCCAAACATTTTCAAAGCAAAGATGGTGGTGATGCATTTAAACGTATGATCATGAAAACTTTCATTTGAAGTCCTTTTAATGGAAAAAAAAAAATGCTGTACTAAAGTGAGATTTGTCTTTAATTGAGCTAGTAATTGTCTGTCAACCCTTTATTTAATTTAAAGTGCATAGTTCTCACTAAATTCTTAGGATTTGGTAGACCAAATAAACTTTTATTCTTGTTAATAGTATTCGTAGAAGCGTTATTTCCGTTAAGTATAATATTTTAGACGTGTTTAATGTGCAAATTGAATTTTTCAAAATATTTAATGAATTTTCAAAAATACTCTTGATGAAGGTGATGGAAGATGACCAACAATGGATGGGGGCCGGTGCTAGTTGCGGCGAGCGGCTTGGGGTGATGACAAGGATATTTTTATCTTTTTTACTATGATAAATATTGTCTTCCCAAAAGAATGTTAAATTCTCATGGAAAGAGGTAATATATTTAAGGTGATTTTTTTTCCCAAAAATATAATATACTCTCGATAATATTATTTCAAACTTTTTATTAAATATGGACATATTTTCACATTTCTGAACATAAAAAAATATACTCCCATGCCAAATGCAACGTTAGTAGTAAACTCACTTTAGAGTAGCTTGTTCCACATATATTGTTAATACAGAATTATTCTTGCAACTCACAAGCACGTCTTTTAACGTTAAGTACTTCCTTTTTTTTTTTTTTTGAATACAGGGTTTGTAGTCTTTGTTCTTGATAAATTATGTTTAGGGTAACCCATTTCCCTATATCATTTCATGCCCACATGTGCTGATGCAAATGAAATATGATGCAGAACCTACATATATAGAACTGTGAACTCAGTTATAAGATTGTGAGGATTGTGACATAGCAAGTTGATGTATCAGGATGCCACCAGGGTAAGAAAAGTTTTGTGCCATAGCAGATATTAAGTGATGGGGATGTGCAAACAGCGACATTCGTGGATACCTAAATGCTGTAACCATTTTACAGGTGTAGTTCTGAAATGACCATCTTAATTTCCATGGATCTTATTATGCATAAGCTTGTGCACAGTTGGAAACTTGAAACATCCAGAACATCATCATACCGTTTTTTGGATGTAGGATTACCACGCAGAAAGAATGGGGAAGTGCATTATGGTCCATGTACCTTGCATGTTTATGAAAGTGTGGAAAATTATCTCTTCTTTTATTGACAACAACACCAAAAAGAAGGTGACACTTTCAATTTTGTAACTTGATCCATGTGACATTCCTTTTTTCACCGAATACTTTATGTGGAATAGTTTTGTATCATTTAGGTGATTTGAATATTTTAGTTAATTTATTTGAGCTGATTTTTATAATAGTAGACAATAAATGATTAATAACTTAATTAAGTTTTGGATATAAAATTTCTAAAGTATATTAGAGGTTATGTAAAATATTAGAATTTCTATTAATTACGCTAACATTACGCATGTTTAATGCAAAAGAAAAGATATAATATTAGCAGTAGTAGTAGTGTAAGTTACGGATAGAATCTTCATTGTAAAATAAAAATATTAATAGTATAATAACAATATATACAATAAAGTTGGCAGGACCAACTATACATTACACAACATAAAGAATCTAAAAATGTGGTTAAAAAGTGAATGAAGTTAAAATAAATAAATAAATAAATAACAAGTAAATCATGTCGAGTGACGTGCAAGACAAAGGATAAGTCTTGAATCATGCAATTGAGCTTATAAAGACAAGTGTATTGCACAAAAAAAAAGTGATAGGTTTGCGAACTAATTTGCAAGCAAGTGGAAACCTAAAGCCATGAGGTGTGTCCATAAGCAAGAGGTGGAGACGGCGCATGTGCAAGGAAATAATTGAAAAATATTATGGTCATGCTAGGAAATAATTAACCATCAGCGAGCTTGAGATTTTATGGTCGATCATGCTAGGAAATAAGTGAAAAAGATAATTTCACCGACTTCTGTTGTTATACATCATTCATTTTACATTCAAGCCATATACATATATGCACACACTGTTTCTATCTTCACTATTAAGGCATGGATTATCTTCATTAAGAATTTGTTTGCCAGATTGTGGACAAATATCTTGAATATTCTAGCTATCTTGTGAAGTAGTTATGCATGAATTTGGTCTGAGAGTATGCTAGTTTGTGCACTTGCAATGAATGACATAGATTTCAATTAAGCATCAACCTATCATGGTGTATCTTATTTACAATTAGCAATGCTACATAGTAAAAATTTTGGGAACTATGTGCTGTTATGTTTGATCGTGAAAGGTGCATTTTAAATACATATGGTAATTAATGGGGAAAATATTTAAGCAAAAGATGGCATCAAAAAATGGGTGTCATGATGTTAGCTATATTAGGTAATGTGGTTGAAGATTTTTTTATAATCAGGCATATCCCCAGTTAATTCTTGGAAGAGACTAAATAGCAAGAGTTATTTTAGCCACTTTTAAGCATTTTTCATTTGCAATTTTCCTTCCTATCCTTGTCTTGGTGCATCTGAATAGTTTGATATTGTTGCCAAGACTGAGTTAGCCCCACTTTCGTGGAACGTGTAGAAGTTGTCATGGTCATTCTTTATGATTTTATGACAAGGACAAAAAAATATCAAAGTTTTTCTTCCTTGCAAATTATGTGGTTGATATTAGAATTATATACGTGTCGATAAGCATACTTCCTATCTTTTTCCATTAGATCAAGTCCTTTTAAATGTAATGCTTTCAAGGGGATGAGGTATCAACAATTATTTTTCAATCTACTTCCGTCATATTTTGTTTTTGCCCTCTTCTTGCGGCAAATATGTGGGGTCATTTTTGACACGTTCTTATGGCATAAATTTTTGCAAATTTGTACCCCATGCTTTTTGATACAGTGGTAATTATTTTGTTGATGAACCAGCTTGGCCACATGAAAACGAACAAGAATTGTCCGAAATATGGCGAAGATCTAGAAGCGCAAATTGATTCTATAGACATTGAAAAATCAAAGAGGAGAGGGCAAGAAGAAATTAGGATCCTCAAAGAGTAAGAAGGTTAGACAAGATAAAAAGATATGAAGAACATAATAGAAGAGAGAGGGACGAGGAAGAAGGAAGAATGGCAACAAGCAAAGAAAAAAGAAGAAGAAGAAGTAGGTTTGGTTGACAATTATCTACCTTAGGTAATAGTATGTGGCAAGCAATATTTTGTGCACGCCATTGTATAATCCCCATATGCAATGAAATATTCTATTGACATTTTTTATGTACCAATCATGTATCAAAGACTAAAGTAGTTGATATAATCTTCATAAAGATTAAAGTTATGCAATAATCAATTTCAGTTGCATATTTACAGGTAACTTGTGATCCGTTGGCAGTAAAATTTGCTCAAGTGAATCTAAATACAAAATGAAATTAGTACTGCACTAGAAAAGTAACTTTTCATTGTTGTGTATTCAGTTGATAACCTTATTACAAATATTGGTAATTTTAATTTAGAGTGTTGGCAACTTATTGAGAATGTTGGTAACTCGTTTGGTTTTCAAAATTGAGTAGATGTTAGGATTTTTAAACTAATTTTGTATGAGGGAACAAGTTAAGAGAATTCTTTAGTACTATAAATTGATTAAGTGAGTCTAAATACAACATGAAATTAGTGATACAATGGCTAATTAGCTTTAAATATTTGTGTATGTAGTTGGTAACTTGCATCAAAAGCTAATAATTTTAGTTCAAAAAGTTAGTAATTTTTCAAAGATGCTAATAATTTTCCAAGGTTTTGATAATTTTGAAAGTATTAAGATTCTTAAGTAAATTTGTATTAGGAAAAAAGTTAAGAGGTCTACTTAACACTATAAATTGATGAAGTGACCCTAAATATAACATAAAATTAGTGATATAATAGCTAATTAGCTTCAAATATTTTTGTACTTAGTTGATAACTTGGTATCAAAAGTTAGTAACTTTAATTCAAAAATTTGGTAACTTTTCGGGGATGTTGGCAACTATTTAGGGTTTTGGTAATTTTGAAAGTATTAGAATTTTTGAGTAAATTTGTATTAGGAAAAAAATTAAGAAGTCTACTTAACACTATAAATTGATGAGGTGAGCCCAAATATATAACATGGAATTAGTGTTACAATGGTTAATTAGCTTTAAATATTTTTGCACTTAATTGGTAACTTGGCATTAAAAGCTAGTAGTTTTAGTTCAAAATGTTTGTAACTTTTCAAGGATATTGGTCACTTTCCATATTTTTGGTAACTTTGCAAGTATTAGAATTCTTGAGTAAATTTGTATTACTGAACAAGTTAAAAGAATTCTTTGGCATTATAAGTTGATAAAATGAACCTAAATACAACATAGAATTATTGATACAATGGCTAAGTAACTTCAAATGTTTCTACACTTAGTTGGTAACTTCGCATCAAAATTTAGTAACTCTAGTTTAAAAAGTTGATAACTTTTCAAGTTTTTGATAATTTTGAAAGTATTAGAATTTTTTAGTAAATTTGTGTTAAAGAATAAGTTAAAAGGTCTCTTTGGTATTAAAAATTGATGAAGTGAGCTTAAATACACCATGATATTATTGATACAATGGCCAAGTACCTTCAAATTTTTCTCCAATTAGTTGGTAAGTTGGCATCGAAAGCTAGTAATTTTAGTTCAAAAAGTTAGTGACTTTTTAAGAATGTTGATAACTTTTTAAATTTTTGGTAATTTTAAAAATATTAGAATTCGTGAATAAATTTGTGTTAGAGAACAAATTAAGATGACTCCTTGGCACTATAGATTAATGATATGAGCATATATATAGTATGGAATTAGTGCTACAATGGTTAAGTAATTTCAAATATTTTCTAAACTTGTTTGATAACTTGATATAAAAAATCAGCCACTTTAATTCAAAATATGAGATTATCTAGTCATTGTGCCTCCAATTCCATGTTATATTTAGGCTTATTTTATCAATATGTAGTGCCAACAAATCATCTTAACTTATACCATGACATAGATTTATTAATAATCTTACTACTTCCAAAATTTCCAAAACGTCTAAAGTTACTAACATAATTAAAAAGTTACTAAAATTACTAACTTTTGGTACTAAGTTATTAACCTAGTACAAAAAATTGAGGTTACTTAGCCATTGTATCTCCAATTCAATATTATATTTAGGCTTATTTTATCAATTTATAGTACCAAGAAGTCTTTTTAACTTATTCCATGACATAAATTTATTTAATAATCTTAATACTTCCAAAATTTTTAAAATTTGAAAAGTTAATAACATAATTAATAAGTTGCTAGTATTTTGAACTAAAATTACTAGTTTTTAGTACTAAATTATCAACTTAGTGCACAAAAATATGAGATTACTTAGCCATTGTATCTCTAATTTCTTGTTAAATTTAGGTTCACTTTAGTAGTGTCAAAAAGCTCTATTAACTTGGTCCATAGCTTAAATTTACTTAATAATAATTCCAATACTTCTAAAATTTTTAAAACCTGAAAAATTACTGGCATAATTAAAACATTGTCAACATTTTGAACAAAAAGTAGTGGCTTTTGGTATCAAATTACCAACCTAATGAAGAAAAATATGAAATTATTTAGTCATTATGCCTCTAATACCATATTAAAGGAACGAAATGAAATAAAAGATTTATGGGGTAATGCTGGTTGGTACTGCAGCTTTCAACTGAGTGAGTTTTCACCTGCACATAATCTCAGCATGATTCCATAAAGTGCAGCACGAATTGAATCAATTTGTTGATGCAAGTGGTGTTTACCAAAGAGACGTGTCCTTTGGTTACTTTCGTTTTTAAGGGAAAAGAAAAAAAGAAAAAAAAAAGCAAAAGGAAAAAGAGTTGAGCCCAAACCGGGGCATGGAGTCATAGCGTTCCCCCTACATTTCCACATCTCTTATTGTTTAACGACTTCTACTGAAAAATATTACAATTTGTTTTACAATAATGGTGATATAAAAACGAATGCAAAAGAATTTGTCCTTCGTTTTTGCTTTCTTTACCCTTTTGAATGCCTACGTGAATTCTAAAACCCCTCGTATAATCAGTCAATTCCAATCTCCTGCCAATGTGGTCCGTAGGAATTCAATAAAATATTAACTAATTCTGATGTGACGGAGAAGTTCTTGGTGATTCCAATCCATTTCTAAAGGACTCAACATGTTTGGTCTCCTTGAAGGATCCTCTGAAGTACAAATTAGCGCCAATTTCATGCCCCTGAATTACTTTCGTTCTCAGCAAACCTGTTGAGAGTTGAGACTAGATTTTACTCGGAAGAGAACCATTAGCCTCTGGGTCGACGAGGTGGAAGCGTGGGTGAGTCCTCTGCTCCTCTGCGAGTGAACCATGCAAGTGAAGTATGGTAGAGAATGGAGATCAACGGGCTTCAGATCAAAAGAAGCCCATGGGTTTCAGGAAAAATGGCATAGGAGCATCAAGTTCAGCGTGGAACAGGAGCTCCAATTTCAGAATGAGAGTGAGTGACACAGGTTTAGAGGCTATTTCATGTTTTAAAAATGTTTCGCTCGTTTTCTTTCATGATATTGTATCAATTTATTTTTTACTTATAATTGAACGAGGAATAGTTCATGTTTAGATCGAATCTATATCTTATTCAACGATAAATAAATATAAATTGATACAATATCTTAAAAAATTGAATTTATCTATTGTTATTTTTTTAAAAAAAAAATTTACTTTCACTTATTTATACTGAATTTTTTCACTGCCGTTAGTCCACCCAACACCCCGCTGTATACTAGTCCGTCTTAAGTCACTCTTTTTTGTCATTTTCTGTCTTTTTCTACTATGTCTGCCATATGTGTCGCAGGAGGCCGTGTCAACATATCGTTACCCTTTAATATTAGACGTCCTCCTTGTGGTTGGATCTAACTGGATAGCATAACTTTCCTTCTGGAAGGCTGTGGAACCGGGGGATGGACGATTTTTCTTTTGGAACCTCGAAATCAAAGGCCGTTGCCGTAAGGAAGTAGTACACTGTTTTATTTTGTTTTGGCAAAAATAATCATATATGAACAGTAACGAAAACGCCATTTGCTGAGCTGATATATTAAAATATTGTATACGTATCATACTCAGGATTATGAATCGATACCCCTTTTTCACATACGACAAAAATTGGATAAACATCCAAACCGATCGATTGAGAAATGTCAATTAATGCGGTCATTGTCCGTTTTTAAATTTAATTCAATTAAAATTGTTAAATTAATCTAATTTAAATAAAAAATAAATTAAAATTGTAAAAATTTGTATTAATTTAGATTTTACTTTTCATAAATTACTTGAATTAGAATAAATTTTATGTTTAATTTTTAAAATTAATCTAATTTAATTCAAATCAAATAATATTATATAATATAATTTTTTATTATTAAATTTATACTTTTACTTATAATAATTTTAATTTATCACATAATTTTTTATATTTATATATCATTTATATTTAAATATATCATTTGGTATATTTTTATAAATCTAGAGGGATTACGATAAATTTTACCAAACTTCATGAGAGTTCAATATAATTTACCCTTAAAAAAGTTACCTTATTTTAGAATATACATTATATACTATTGTGCTAAGTTTATTTACAAGATAACATTTTAATTTTAATTAGTAGTATGAGCTTTACTCCAATTTATGCATTTATTTTTAAACCGTATCTTCAGTTTTTAAAAATAAAGATAATAATGTATAAATTAATAATAAATTATAACTAAAGTTGAAATGCTACTTCATAAATAAAATAAGAATAAATTGCTACTTCATAAATAAAATAAAAATAAATTACACTTATTTCTCTATAAATTTAAAGAAATTATAATTAATTTCATTTTTTTTTCTAAATTGCATTCTGCCTTAAACCTATATAGCACTAAATAGTATTAAAAGAATATTTGAACAGAATATTCTATTTATCGGTGGTAAATTGCTCACATGGTCCAGCAAAACTTTTCTAATGAGGCGAAGTGTGTTGAACACGGAACTCGAAACTCAAAAATATGAGAACAAGAAATAAATGAACTCACTTTGTTGACCTCGGAACTCAGAAATATGGAAACACAGAAGAAGCAAACTTTGTCACGTCAAACTCGAATCTCGGATCTCGAAACCAAGAACACGTTAAGCAACTTGTTGAACTCGGAACTATGAATTATGGAACTCGAAACTCGGCAAATTGAGGATAAAGAAGAAATAAACTCACTCTATTGAACTTGGAACTTGGAAAATTAGGGGGATAACAAAGAAATGAATTCTGTCATATTGAATTCAGAACTCAAAATACTAAACACATTAATTGACATGTTGAATTTGGAACTACGAGTTCCGAGTTCCAACATGAGTCCTGTAGAATGCATATTTTCGAATTTTAATATTTTATTTTGGTTAGGTAGAATATTCTATTTAAATATTTCTTCAATATCGTTAAGTGCTATATGGATGGGATGCAATTTAGGGAGAAAAATAAAAGTAGTTACAATTTATTCAAACCTAAAAAGGGTAAGTATAATTTATCCCTAAAATAAATACAATTCTATATAATACTCTGAACATATATAATTATTTTCTCGGTTATCATATGAATTTGTTACCTATATGCCTACGTCAGTTCATTGACTTTGCACATATTCATGGGATATAAATATAAGTTAAAAAATATACTGAATCGCATGCTTTTATTATATTACTTAAAGAATAATATATAATAAAAA
This sequence comes from Pterocarpus santalinus, assembly GCA_031439595.1. Lineage (NCBI taxonomy): Eukaryota > Viridiplantae > Streptophyta > Magnoliopsida > Fabales > Fabaceae > Pterocarpus > Pterocarpus santalinus. The sequence goes on along the minus strand of CM062532.1, from coordinate 19,032,471 downwards.
TAAGTGCAATATCTTTTTTGGTTTTGGTTATTATAAATTCCAATGCTGTGGACAACATCGATAGCCTATGTCTTCTTCTTCCATTGTGTTCTTCTTCCTCAAGAGCCATGTCTCAACCACCATCTTTCAAAGTTGTGCAAGTTTGTTCTGTGGCACCACTGCATGGAGCAACCCCTTCCACCACCACACCCACCTCTCTACCCCTTACCTTCTTTGACATATTTTGGCTAAGGTTCCCACCAGTTGAGCGACTTTTCTTCTATGAGTTCTCAAAACCTTCTACTTCATTCTATGATTCAGTTCTTCCTAATCTCAAGCACTCCCTTTCATTCGCACTCCAGCACTTCCTTCCCTTAGCTGGTAACATCACATGGCCTCTAGAATCTTCCAACCCCATCATCCACTATGTCCCTGGTGATTCTGTTTCCTTAACTATAGTTGAGTCTAATGCTAATTTCAATTATCTTTGTTCTAATATATGTGAAGCTTCGGATCGTTATCATTTAGTACCCCATTTGGCTACTTCCCATGAAAAAGCATCTTTATTGGCCTTGCAAGTCACATTGTTCCCAAACTTTGGGTTTTGCATTGGAATAACCACACACCATGCAGCTCTTGATGGAAAGTCTTCCACTTTGTTCATTAAAGCATGGGCTTATGCGTGCTCTAAGCTAGGAGGAGGAGAAATAGAATCACCATCTTTGTCATTACCTGAAAATCTAACACCTTTCTTTGATAGAACAGTGATAAGAGACCCCGGTGGAATTGGGGAAGCTTATTTGGATGGATGGTTGAAGAATGGTGGACCAAATAATCGAAGCCTCAAGGTGTGGGAGTTCGTTAATGAAGAATTAGCAAAGGGCAATGTAATTAAAGGTTTGTTTGAATTGACCCCTACAGATATCAAAAAGCTTAAGCAATATTCACAATCCAAGCTGAAAACTAGGAATGTGAAATTGTCAACATTTTCAGTTACTTGTGCTTATGTGTTGTCATGCTTGGTCAAAGCGGAACAACCAAATGTCAATAGGGTATTTCTCATATTTAGTGTGGATTGTAGATCCCGCTTGGACCCTCCAATTGTGCCAACATATTTTGGGAATTGCATTGCGGGTCAAAAAGTTGAGGCTGAGACAAAGGTGTTGTTAGGAAATGATGGATTCATTAATGCTCTGGAGGGAATTGTTGAAGCTCTGAAAAGGGTGGAGGATGGATCAGTGCTAAAGGGAGCAGAGGCTTTGGCTTCGGATATGCATACTTTTGCTAATGAGAGAATATTCTCTATTGCTGGATCTCCACGGTTTGAGGTTTATAGTATTGATTTTGGATGGGGAAGGCCTGAGAAAGTGGATACGACTTCAACAGATAGAACAGGAGCATTTTCTCTTTCGGAGGGTAGGCATAACAATGGAGGAATTGAGATTGGGTTGGCATTAAAAGAAAGTGAAATGGAAGCTTTCTCTACCTTTTTTGCTCAAGGACTTGAATCCTTTTAAGGTTTGAGAATTTACTATTTAGGTTGAGTTTTGTATGCGACAAGAATAAAAGTAAAAATTTGAAGGATTAATTTTCTTTTTATATGTATAATTTTACTTATAAATTTAATTTATGAAGTTTTCTTCTCTATTTTTATCTCTTACCAATCTAAGTTCCAGAGGGAAGTACAATTCACTAAATATGTTTCATGTAATTTATATTAGATAGAACGCTTTTCTTAATGGCACCAAAATATATTCGTCATTAACCCCTCAAAAATAAAAGAATACGATCATTATTAACTAGCTTACTATTTATCCTACAAAATATATTAGTATTATCATATATACTGCTAAAATGATGCAAGCATGATGAATAATTATCTGCGATCGAACTCATTAAAAAATGAGTTTAATTTTGATAATAATACAAGTATTAACGGAATGATTGTGACTGATCTAACTTAATAAAAAAGAATGCAACCGTCCAGTGACTCTTAATTAATTAGCCAATGCCCTTTGCGAGATGCATTCAATTCTTTTGGTTCTAATTCTTCTGTAATTAATTAATGATAACTTTTAATTGCTGTCTGCAACCTTCGCTATTAGTCTTCCTTGAGGCCTGAGTCATTGATTGTTTTAAGTCTGATTTTCCTACAGTATTTGTTTCCAAATTTATTGAGATACATGTATTGATTGTTTAGGTTTATTTTCTTTCTGTATGTCGTGAAACTTTGATTAGACAAGTAGATGATATCCTGAGATTGCCATTGCCTATTTGTTGCTAATTAATTAATGCCTGATATTCAATTTAGTAGAGGTAAAAGTGTATTCAGTCACTTAAATGTTGAAACATCTGTTTACTGTTAAGTATCGCCACGAATTTTAATTGTAATTAGTCTTAACATGTCAATCGTTACTCCAATATATCATTCTACTTAACTTTTATTGTTTCCTTAATGAAAGTGCTTTTGGTTACATTAAAGAAAGTGCTTGGAAAATTTTAAACATCTTGTTTTTATATAATTTGAGCCCTTGACTAATTTATTATTTTATTTAATCTTTATAACTTTCCAAATTACAATCATACATAATTTTATTTTAAAGAAAATCTATTGAGAGCATGTGTTCTTGTTCCACATTGGCGGCGGTGGAAATGTTGAGGCGTTGAGTTTTACTGGTCCATGGGTCTTTGTATTCATAGGAGGGTGGTGCTGGAATGTGTTTGGTGGGTGGCGTGGTGGGGTTGCACGCCAGTCTTTGGTGATTCGAGAGACTTCTGTTGCCCATAATTATGTTTTTGGTATAGGCTATCAAGTCCTGAAATTTTACTGAATTTCGATTAATCTGATTTAAGTTGGATTAACTTACTATAGAGGTGAAGCTGTCCCAGCTAGGAGTGGATATCGACTTGGGTCAACCTAGCAACTTAGGGGTTTTAACCAACGCAATCCACTTATAAGAAGTTGATAAAGCATCTGATGGATTATTATAATGAGAATCTAATAAATTTTTTAAAAGATACTAAATATTTTGAAAAGATTGAGAATGAAATTAATAATTATATCGATCTATATACTATATGTGATGACTGATTTCAATAAATCCATATAATTTGTTATATTTTCAGGACTTATATATATTTTCTTAAAAATTATTAGAACTTAAATATATATTTTTGAAAGCTTGTAAAATTATGAAGATATTATTAAATTTATTTATATTGAGATTGTTATATTTATTAAATGATTTGATATTTATATCACATTTTATGTTATATAAGTTTAGATTTATTATGTTTGGTTATATATTTTGATATATTTTAATAGATTTTTTTTTAAATGGGTTGGGTTGAGTTAAAAAAAAAAATTTACTCAATCCAACCTAACTCACGTCCATCCTTACTCCCAATGTTAGCTTTTTTTTATTTATAAAATTTATGTCTAAAATCATAATTAAGAAAATCGGATTGGAACTGGTCTAGTGTCTGATCCAATCATGTCTCTTAAACTGCTGCCCTTAAAAATCAGTGTTAAACTGGATTAAAGTGGTGTAAATCACTAAACCAATGTGTGAACTGGACTGATTCTAGAAGTTTACCGGTTTGTTTTTTTTATTGTAAAACACTGTGTTTCTGTCATTTCTTTGAAGAAAAAAAAAAAAGAAGAAGAAGAAGGAAGAAGAACGCAGAGAAGGTGCAGCGCAAAGAGTGCCATATTCTGCTCTACTGTGTTACAGTCGTTTGTTTGAAAATAAAAAAAGGCAGAAGAAGAAAAAAGAATGCAGAAGTCACAATTGTAGAAAAAGAGAAAAAAGATTAGTGAGGAACGGTGGAGGTATGGGGACGAAAAAGTGGGGCACGGTCTAGAAGCTTAAAAAAGGGGAATTTTTAGTGTGTGCTATATTATTTAAGGTGTTGGGTAGCCTTTGTTTAATTTTTTTATTTTTATTTGATTATTGTTAATGATTTAATATAAATTTTTACTTTTTAGTTAATAATATGTATATATTATATATATAAATAATTAAATATATATTTTATTATATCCCAGTAGAATATTAGTTGAACCGATTGGACCTTTGAACCCCTACCTTGATCGGTTCAATATTCAATTTGATTTTCTTAACATTGTCTAAAATATTATTTAAAGGAAATAAATATCAAACTACTTAAATTAATTAAGCTTAATTGTTTCCCATTATTACTGACAATGATTCATATCACATGATGAATTGGAATTTAGCATTATTAAATATCCTCTCATCCTGCGTTATTTACCTTACCAATTTACTACCACTATTAATTATTGGATTTAATTTGCATGTATCGACAATATAAAAATTTTTTACACTGTCATCTAACCAAATTCTCTTATGTGCGTAATTTTTGAAGTAGTGAAGGTGAAAGTTATGTATATTTACTTATATGACAACATATAATTAAATGACAGTGTAAAAAAATTTTACATTATTAATGCATATAAATTAAATCCTTAATTATTAACCATCATAAAGAGAAAATTTCTTTTCTTCTACCCGAATTCAACGTCAATGCACGATTAAACTTGACTCCACCACCATCAAAGACAAATTTTGGAGTTATTGGACAAAGATTTGACTCTTGTAAGGTATGGGCATAATTTAGTAGGAAGTAAGATGCATATTTATTTGAAAAAAAAAAAAGGAAGAAAGGTGCATAATATATATATTAATCTAAATTATAAATTTAATTTGATTCGGTTTAAGTTGGTTTATTATAGAAATAAAATTTTTTTAGTATTAATTTTATGTATAAGATTCAAACTCAAAATTTTATTTAAAAAAAATAAATACTAAATCACTTGAGTTAAACAAGTATTGGTGTAAATGCATAATATTAATTGTTGGTAAAAAAATTAATAATTAATAATGTTATAAAATATGAATATTAATAAGATAAATTGTATATATAATAGTTTATATAGTTAATTTTTTTCATCATCATTCATCCATTAAACTGTATATTTTATCTTCTAAAATTTATCCTGTATTTAGAGTAGCTAAATTCATGGGAGAAACTTTAGGTTAAGTAGTGATGCTGTACCAATTTGTTTTGACATATAAAAGTTCTGGAATCTGAAACAAAAATAAAAATGAAAAAAAATTCTATGGCTATGTAATGGAAGAGACTATTGCCATTACCCTATTGTCTACTGCTATACTCTTTTTGTTTCTTTAAGTTTGATATTTCTAAAATATTCTTAACTAAACATTGTGTCAAATTTTTTTCTATAGTCACTTTCATATTCTAAATTATAATTAATAATTATATTAATTAATATTAAATTAACTATTTTTAATTTAATAATTTTACAATAAAATTAATCCATTAAATCAATTCTATACTAAGCCCAATTTATTTACAAACAAAATCAAAGTTTTTGCAATTGAATCCTATTTGATACTTTTCTTGATAAAATATTTATATGTTATTACCCTGTAGCCATGTCTCTTATTTATTGTTAGTCTCATAGACTCTTGATCTCCTTCGAGTACTCTTTTATTTTTCTTTACAGCCTTTTGCGAGCTTTCAATAACTTTTTTGACAAAGAAAAACAAGGTTCCTTTTATCTTTTGACATAATGTAATATTGCGGAGCTATGTTACCTTTATTTTGTATGATTCTGATTTCTTATATATTTTGGATGTTAAGTATTTTATATTTTCAATTTTTGAGATTAAAACTTATTTTAAATTTGTATCCGTTGTCACTCTCATATTTTAAAATTATATTTAATAATCATACTCTCTTTATATCATATTTGTGCAAGCCAAAATTTTATTACTCCATCCAAAATATAACTCACTAAAAATCTTTAAGCAATATGTGCTACTGCAACACCAAACGAAATATAGTTAAAAAAAAAAGGACAATGAAAAGCTTGGTTTATTTAATTAGAAAACTTCAGTGTAACATCCTTTTTGAAAATACTTTGTTTATACTTTAGTTGATTATAGTTTGAACAATTCGTCAAGTAGTTAAATCTTAATTAATAGATCTCTAGTGTAAGACAATAAATTAATTTTTGGAGGAGAAGCCAGCAGAGTAGATTTTTATTGGCCGAGACATAGCTACTTATTCCTTCGTATCTTCACTATGCTGTTATACAAATGATTCATGAACTGCATTTATTTAGTCTAATTGATCCTGCATTTATTCTAAGTGTATTCTATGTAGCAGTATAAGTTTTTTTTTTTTGTTAATATAATTTAGGATTTAATTTGTATGTTTTGACAGTTATCCAATTATATGTTGCCACATAAGTAAACATACATAACCCTCACCTTGATTACTCCAAATATCATGCAAATGGGAGAATGTGATGGAATGACAGTGTAAAATAATTTTACACTGTCAGTGTATACAAATTAAATCTTATAATTTATACCATGAAGTCATAACATATAACACTACCAAAAAAATTCAATTTAGAGATGGAATTTGAGATGGAATTACAGATGAAAAATGTGAATTAAATACCAAGTTGTGTATTGAAGATTTAACGATAAAATTAGAGACAATTTTTTTTTTTTTAAAATATTCCATCTCTAAATTAGTTTTTAATGGATCAAATAGTTGCTTTTGAAAAGTCAATGTGTTTTAGTGACAGATTTAGAGATGGAAATTTTTTGTCTCCAAATATTCCATCTCTAATGAGTCAAACATGTAGTCAATGTTTTTTAGATATAGATTTAGAGTTCGTCTCTAAATACTTTGGCTTTAAATCCATCTTGAATTAGTCAAATCATTACTTTTGTGAAGTCAAAGTTTTTAGAGATAGATTTAGAGCTCGTCTCTAGATATTCGGTCCATAATTAGCCAAAATCATTCCATTTGTGAAGTCAATATTTTTTAGAAATGAATTTAGAGTCTGTCTCTAAATATTCTGTCTCTAATTAGTCAAATAATTACTTTTGTGAAGTCAATATTTTCAAGAGATGAATTTAGAGTCCGTCTCTAAATATTTTATCTCTAAATCCATCTTTGATTAATCAAGCAATTACTTTTGTTAAATCAATGTATTTAAGAGACATATTTACAGTTTGTCTCTTAATATTCTATCTCTAAATCTATCTCTAATTAAGCAAATAATTACTTTTAAATGAGTCAATGTCTTTTAGAGACGGATTTGTTCTATCTCTAAATTAAAAAAAAATGATTTTTAATTTTTTTTATTGGGAATATTTATTATCATCACTATTTGTCTATTTTCACTCCAATTCAACTAAATTTTATTTATTTTTTAAAATACCTTTATTTTTATTTGTTAATTAAATTATTTATTATGAGCTATAATTTTATTTAAACTTATTATTTTTAATTTTATTAAAAATTATTTTAATTTTCTTAAAAAATGATCTTTAATATTATCATAGCTTTATAATTTATAATTTTTTATAATAAAAAGAACACTTGAAAAATATCAAAATAAATAAAAGAAATAAGGTATGTTCTTACCTGATAAACTAAGGTCAGTCAGTGCTCCTGCAGTTGGTCTCGACATCGAGGGGTACATTCATAGGGAGTTTGGCATTCAAGTTAGTAATAGATTAAGAAAATGATGAAGTTATTATTTTTAAATAGATATGGTTGTAGCTATGCTTATGAGGAGCTCGTTTATTTAAGACTCAAAAGAATAAGATTACTCAACTGATGTTATCCAAAGAGTATCCCTTAATGTTCAAAGCTTATCCAAGCATAAGGAGAGTCTTAAAATTTTAGTGAAGTGGTTACCTACGCACTTAAAGTAATAATTATTGTTAACCATTTACATATAAAATTAAAAAATATATTATAATTAAAATATTTATTTATTTAAGTTACTATAATTAAAGAGTTTAATTGGTATGCACTGACAGTGTAAAATAGTTTTACACTGTCAACCAATAAAAATAGAGGAAAGTGAGAATTCATGGTGGGTCCCTCATTATAATAGCTAGTTATTTGGATGAGTTGGCACTTTCTACCATTTCTATTGGTTGACAGTGTAAAACTATTTTACACTGTCAGTGTATTTAAATTAAATTTATAATTAAATATATGATTTTTTATTTTTTTATTTTTTATATTTAATAGTTACTTTTTATTTTAAATATATATAAAAAATTGTAAAAGACATCCTATACATAAAAAGTTAATTGGGTTTAAGTGTAAACTTCAAATTTAAATTTTTATGCAATTTAAACTATTAACTAATTTGCTATATACATGGAGAGAATAGAGGAAAATAGGTGCAGCTATTTGACTAAGTCGGTTAGCACTCCAACAAGCCACATAGTAATGTAAGCTGCTACTGTCAATGATGTTGCAGCATGGATACCACTTGCTCTTGCTATAGCTCTCTCTGGCTCTAACATGACTCCACTATCAGTTCTATTTGGGTCTTACTTTGTGGTTCTGATTTTGTCCTCTTTGCTATTATTTCCATTAAACCATCGCTTGCCATAATGGCTTAGCGTTCCCCAGAGGGCGAACCTGGGAAACAAACTGACATGTGCTAGCTCATCGACAACAGAAGTTCTAATGCAGGTTGTACCTCCTTCAACAAAAGGAGAAACTAGAGGAGACGTGGAAGGAGCAACTTCATTCGTCCTTGCCTAGTTAAGGCGGCCAATAGTAGCATATGGTTCGTTGCCAGCGACTCTGAAGTCGACCGCGACTCCTATTTGATTATAAAATATTTTTTTAAAAATAAAATGATTAAAAAATTCAACTGATTTGATTATATATTATTTTAAAATAATGTCTATTTGAAGCAAATGATTTAAGTTATTGGTACTATCTCAACTAATGATAACGAAGATAGGGGTTTAGACGAAGCTACTTAGCCCTTCCTCCTATTATGGCACTTATGGAGTGCAAGGGTAGTGCCTATTATTAATATAATGCACATATCAAAGTATAGATGGAGAAAATTTTTGCATACGAATGGTGAGGTAGGTTTGGATTAGGCGAATAACAAATCCAAATGAATTGCAAATTTCTTAGTCTTGAGCTCTAAAAGAACGAAGGAGTTAAAAATGTCTTAGATCAAGTAAGAAAAGCCATAAAATTGAAAAATTAATAGATTAATTATATACACAATTTAAATGTTTAAAAACAATTAAACTATCTAATAACTTTGTACGAGAGTTCTGAGTAGAATATAAATTCATACAATTGTCATTACTGCACATTAAAATAACAAATTTTGAAAACAAAAGAAATAATCAAACTTAAAACCATTGAATTGGAAATTTCGTGTCTTTTTTTTTTTTTTTTCTTGATTTTACTATAGAAAAGGAGAAAAGTTCGCACGATAAACTTGTTTCAACCGTTAAATCAAACAAAATTTTAAATAAATGGATGAGATTAATAATTAATAAATATTATTAATAATTTAGTAAAATTATAAAATAATTATAAAATAACAAAACTATCCTTAACTAATGCTCTCTCCACCTATCAACTCCACCTTCCTTCCACCACCACCAACCTCTACCTTCCCTTTCAGCCTCCACTTTCGCCGCCGACCACCCCCTTTGCTGCCGTCGACTTCCACCTCTACCACTATCTCAATCTCACCCACCCTTAAGTAACTCTTAACTAAGGAAATTTAAAAAAGCAAGTGTCGCTTAAGCATTTTATCAAGCATTAATCTTGCAATAATATGCAGTTTTATCATAGATGTCGCAAATCCTTGACACCGAACTAAAAACACAATTCTCTAGAGAATGATCCATGCCTGAAATTCTTAAATGCATCTCAAAACAAATATAAAAGAAAGAAAAAAAAAACATGAGACCCATTGTGTTTTTTTTCGTGAAGGAGTCTAGAAGCAACATTAATTTCAATAAGGATGATAGCGGGCTCTCAGTTACTCTGGGTGTTTTCCTCATCATTCTCAACTCCATCTAGGTTGCTCTTCTATTTGTCTCAATATGCATTTTGTGTTATCAAGAGGTACTATGAAAGAGTAACCATAACAATTCGGTGGATGCCATCTTCCCTGCACTAAGGTGCAACTTCATCTCCGTCCTCCCTAATGTGAATAAGCACTCTGCATTGATAACTTAAGACAACATAGCATGCAGGGTGAGAAATTATCACATGTTCATAAAGTACTACATGATTGTGCTCTACTTAATAATAAAGTGAATTTCATATAAAAGTGTAAATTAATGATAAATTCTATCTTGAGATATTATTTTATTGTTAGATGTAAATATATTTTATGTGTTACTCTATAAACACCTAATAATTACTGTGTTAGATGAGGGTGGGAGAATCAAAGAAAGGAAGAAAGCCAATGTAGAGAAAACATGTGGTTGAGAGGAGAGAGTTGTGGAAAGAGAAAGTGGTAAAGGAGAGCTGGGGTTAATTATGTATTTTCATATGAGATTAATTTTACATACTTTTATTTTTTGATATTAACAATGAGATTTGAACTTAGGATCTCATATAAACTACCCAAACTCCTTATCATTAGATCACTCTTAGTGACTTAGATTAATTTTATATCCTGAGACACTGTCATCGAATACAATTGTGATAAAGTGACAAATTATGATGGTTTTTTCATATCAAATTACAGTTGGCCTATTAGACATACCACCTTTTTTGCTTCCCCATCTTAACTGAGACCTCTATTGGTCAGTGAAATTTCCAAATAATAGTGACCAATAATTTTTCGTTTGCAATTGTGATTTGAATCGCATGCAAATAGGTATACAACAGGAACCCAATCTGCTTCTTAGGCCCTACAGTGGGCTTGGTCAAGGCCTACGGGTCCACAGGAGAAAAGTGAGAACTCACCATTTCAGACTTCTAAGAAACAGTTAAGATTGGAAGCTAATAAAAATTGGCGGAACCATAGTGTTACCTACACTTGGAAAATTGATGTAATGGCATTAGGTCAAATCCATATTTCAAGCAACAACGTAATCAGAATCACCTGAAAATGCAAGTAGTGCTCTATTTTTTTAACGTTAATACCAATTATAGTAATGAGTTTGATGTTGATGCAGAATCAGTTGGAGGATAATATTCCTTAATGATTATTTTGTGGTATTTTGTGTCTTCAACTTTCATGATTTAGAGTCACCCAATCAGACATTGTTGAATTGATTAAGCATTGTTTATGTGATAATTATTGGATTCAACACTATGGTTGTTAATTGTCAATTATATTCAGCGGAGGTCAATTTTCGGTTGTACGATGTGATTTTCCTATTGCAACCACTGTGTGCGTATTATGTTGTAATGTCCATATCCTAATCGCACTCTTTTTCCGAAGCCAAGATCCTAAGTAGCCTTCACCAGTGAAATTTTTACACTCTTGGAGCCTGCGCTAAAGGGTTAGTTCATTGCTGCATTGCTACTTCTCTAGCTGGAAGAGCTTTTTCTTGTCATGCTCTCCATCTTTCACACAAAAACAGCTCACCCTTCATACCCCACTTCGTTAAAAGATGATCTTCATATTGATTAACACCTTCCAAAAATGAATAGTTTATACGTGGCTTGTTGGGCATATTTGAATAGACCCTATAGAATTGGATTGCATGCATATTACTACTCATTGGTAAGAGGGCGCTTACAAGTTTTTGTCAATGATCGACATCACCCATCTTGAATATCGTAATAGGATTTGGTCCATGTTGATAATACTGAGATCTATAAATTTCTAATTAGGTGCTCTCCAAATTAGAAATCTATTCGTAGTTCTAACACCCCAGTTATATTGTGGGTCACTGTCTTTTCTCATTTTCAGTATAATAAGGGAAGTGTTGATATGTGAATAGATTAGAGTACAACTGTTTTTCTTACTATGAGAGCACCTAATAATTTCTCTATTATAGAGAAAAGCACAAGGAAACAACCTGATAGGTATGGTATGTGATCTTCCATGGTGTATCATGTACAGCTGAAAGAATTAAATACATATAATTCTATCATACAATAAAGTTCATAAACAGAAGTATTCTGAATTTGCAATCAATTATCATTCTTAGATGATAAAATAGTTGCCACATATTCCTGTTTGACAAATCACTAAAATGATGTATAAAAACAAAATCCTATTTCAATACAATACAATTAAGCTAAGTTTCCCTCTCATGCTAAGTTTCAAGTACATCCAAACCGTGTAGTATCTAGCCTTCTTTCTGTCTTTTGCGCAATTCAACCCTTAACCATCTATTTCTTTTTGAAGAAACTTCACTTAATTTGTCCCCCTTTGTTTTTCTGCTGTCTTTTCCTAGGTTATCACTCTGTTTCTCAATTCATATTAAATTGGATATATTAAGTGACCCTTTTATCTATGTTTTCCCTTTCTGTAAGGCTCAATTGAAGTAAATTTGAACCGTCCCTTCTCCATTGTTTGTCCAAGGTACTTTTCCTTGAGAAATCACATAAAACAAAGAGTAACATAAATGGCAATTTTCTCCCAAAAAGAAAATTGACAAAGCCTTTTCTACCCAAACTTTTCTACTTTCTAGCGAATTCCAAGTCTAGATTGCAAGGATTTCAAAGGAAGAGAATGGAAAAAAAGGTGAGATTGTCCAAATTTTCGAAGTTGGTGGAAAAACAAACAAAAAGACAAATGTATACAAAGGGAGGGGGGAAAATAAAGAAAAAAGGAAAGGTTGCCATGCAACTAACTGTTGCTGTCAATCCATCATACAGGACATGATAAGTTTAGCACTGAAATAAACTCTATTTTATAAATTACAGAGATAGATATGGATTGTGTGAAGAGGAAGCGCAAGATTGCTGGACTTCCACTCTGTGTGATAAAGGCATATTTGCTCCAATGTTGGCGTAAAGAGGAAGAATCCCATCCAAACGTGAATTGTGTGATATTGCATTGTTGTTCTCTTTCAGTAGAATATTATTCAATTGCTGCACATGATTCCGCTTTTTAAATGGAGAACAATAATAGAAAATCATGCTTAGGCGTATAGTTTACACAAGTACCTTTGTAACTTGTTATAATGTCATTAGTAATATTTAAACTTTGAGACATAATATCTTTTTACAGGTCATCTATATAAATTACCTATAGTGAACATCGTACTAGCATATGCTTATAGGAAATTAATTATAAAATTACATTTTCATTACTTTTTAAAAGCCTTAGAAGACTGCTAGGTTGATTTTTGATGGAAATTTAACATTTCTCATACTATTTTGGGTGACAGCTTTTAGGATGTTAATTTTTGATACGTCCATAGTCCATGTTAAAGGATTTACAATCTGGTATCTTATCGTCAATCACAAGATTCATATCAATCATGTGAGTCTAGCAATCCCCTAATATAAAATCATGATTGGGCGTATCGTTTACACAAGTACCTTTGTAACTTGTTATAACGTCATTAATAATATTTAAACTTTGAGACATCACTTTTTACAGAACATCCATATAAATTCCCTTTAAGAAATAACTTTTCTGATATTCAAACAAATTAAAAATTTTAAAACGATTTCCTTAGTTATCTAACTCAATTTTCCAATTACATGAATCCTGATATTTGTATTTTGTATTAATCCAAGTTGTATACACATACATTAGGGATTTATTCAACGCCTGCACAATATATCAATCATGACTTAATCCGTATATCAAAAAGTAGTGTGAAATGTTGTATAGGACACAAATCTGAGTAATCATTTCTTCTGAAAAACATATACTAGATGATCAGATCTGTTGAATAGTCTACAAGCCTTCTGATAGTATATTTCCCACCTGATGAATATTCCAAAGGGTCTACACAACAATATAAAAACAAGAAAGCATGATGCGTGGCTAAATGCATAGCTTCCTATACATGGAAATAATATAAGGTGCCAAAGATGTTAGGCTTTCAATTCATTCCTTAACCTCCAATACCCTTTAGCATATTTTAGTCTTAAATAGAACATACGATGCTTTAACTTCACTCCTACTCAAAAATGCATAAAACCTTCCCTCTAAACCCTCTCCTCTACAATGTCCTCATCATTCTGTTGTGCCGTGCACCAATTCATGCTCTTTGTTCTCACCACCTTTAAGCTGCCATCCCCTTCTTCCTGGTGATCTCTTCAGGAATAATGAAGACTCCCAAAGGAAAGCTGCCTCTTCCCATCATTATCATCACTGTCTGTGCTCTTGTGTTCATAGCTGTCTTGTATGCAGAGAGATTCAGTTTCCTTTCATCAAGGTCCATTCTCAAGCTCAAGCCTTGTCCTAGAAAGAACACCAAACCAAAATCTAGTAAGTCAGCTCTACAAAAAGCTGTAGCTATCTCTTCTTTGCCTTCCATATTTCTTGACAATAGAAAATGCTTCCCAGCCAGAAAGTTTTCCCGAAATCGGTTGCCAGAGTTGTGTGGCAAGACGTGGAATGGACACTTTATATTTTTTCTTCATCCATGGTTTCGATCCTTCCACTGGAAATTTGCCACATGTGTCTGGCAATAAATTTTCTGTCAAACCACTATGGCTGTCTAGCATCACTTCATAACAATTTGATACTAATGCAATGGTTTCTCATATCCTGATTGTCCTAGCAGATGATAAAAGAGTAGAGGAGGAGGTTGTAAAGGAGGTTGTAAATGCATCATGGATTGATGACAGGTTTGATTTTGACCCAGAGGAGTGCAATGTTGCCAATGGGAAATGGGTGTTTAACCATTCAATAAAGCCTCTCTATTCTGACACAAGCTGCCCCTATATAGATAGACAATTTTCTTGTGCCAAGAATGGGAGGACAGATTCTGACTACATACACTGGGAGTGGCAGCCAGAAGATTGCACCTTGCCAAGGTTAAGTTTCACACTTCTACATGACTGTTGTGATTGCACAACTTGTTTTATTTCTCTGTATACCTTTCTGGCCATGAAAATTTGTACTTGGTTTATGTAACCAACATTCCAAAATGGCTACCATTTTGTAGATTCAATCCAGAGCTAGCCCTCAAAAATATTCAAGGTAAAAGGCTGCTATTTGTTGGGGATTCACTGCAAAGAAACCAATGGGAATCTTTTGTTTGTTTGGTAGAATGGATCATACCTCAAGAGCAGAAATCTATGGAACGAAGGAATATTCATTCAGTCTTCAAAGTCATGGTATTGAATACTGATACTCTGAATAGATAGTCAAAGATGTGGATTCAAGCACCTTTACCTTAAACATAGGCTCTTATAGCTCTCCATCATGTATATGACATAAATACAAGAAAACCTACTAGAAATTTCTTTGAATAGAACATATTAACTATTGGACATGAAGCTACTCACTTTGGAAAATCCAAGCTAATTCATTTTGTCTCCGTGTTTTTTCATAGAACTACAATGCTACTATAGAATTCTATTGGGCCCCGTACCTCGTGGAGTCCAACACTGATGTTGATATCATTGGAGATCCAAAGAAAAGGATAATAAAAGTGGATGCTATCATGGAGCGAGCCAAAAACTGGACGGGAGTGGATATCCTTGTTTTCAATACCTACGTATGGTGGATGAGTAGTGTTAGGATTAAGTCACTGTAAGCTTCCTTTTGAACCTCTTATCGTAGTATGTTGTCATTCATCTTTTGTTGTTCATGACCAACCATCTCTTACTTCATTTGACTTTCAGAAATGTTTTTTGGACATAGTGTATACACACATTGATTGGCATCTGTGAATTGCAGTTTAAATAACTATGAATATGGATTTTAATTATATAACTGTCAAACATGATACTAATTAAGAATATATTTACACTGTAAAATATTAATTTAATACTTGCATTATTGAAATCCACACTTATTTGAAGATTCACATATGTCGATCAATATGTTTAAATGGGTATTTACAAATAACAATACTATTGATCTTTAACCAAAAAGAAGAAAATGGTGCCTAACATCTATTTTTCAAATTTCAGATGGGGTTCATTTGCCAATGGACAAGAAGGGTATGAAGAGTTGGATGCCCCAATTGCTTACAAGTTAGCTTTGAAGACTTGGGCTAATTGGGTTGACTCAACTATCAATCCAAACAAAACCCGGGTCTTCTTCACAACTATGTCACCTACACACGCAAGGTCTCTTTCCTAGGAAACCCAATTTCAGCTTTTTATAGTAACTTAACCTACAAGCCCATAAGTTATACCTAGAAATTTGGTGACACATCAGCAAAAGGCTCAAGATCCTAACAATTCAAATGTCTTATTTTTCAGAAGTCAAGACTGGGGCAACATGGAAGGTGTCAAATGTTTCAATGAGACAAAGCCAGTGAGGAAAAAGAACCACTGGGGAACTGGTTCTGATAAGGGCATAATGAGTGTGGTGGCCAAAGTTGTGAAGAAAATGAAAGTTCCAGTGACTGTCATCAACATAACACAAATCTCAGAGTACAGGATTGATGGACACTCCTCAGTTTACACTGAAAATGGAGGCAAATTGTTAACTGAGGAGGAAAGGGCCAATCCACAAAATGCAGATTGCATACACTGGTGCTTGCCTGGCGTTCCAGATACATGGAATCAAATATTTTTGGCAATGTTATAACAAATATATATACGGCACAAAGTTCCATGCCATGGTTTTCTTTTTTTTTTTTTGTTTCTCGTGACATGAAGATGTCAATTATTTTGTGTATGTATATTCTTCTTTCATTGACATTTGAGTGACATAAATATGCATGCATCATGAGTACCTAAATGCAGATTCCAGAAGAAAAAAAGCACCAAAATTATCAAGTATCGAATGAACATTTAGACTCCATTAAAGCACCTTAAAGGGTTACATTGTCACACTGTCGTATACGCAGTCATCTCCACCGCCAAGTGCTAACCTCTGTTTTGACATGTCAGTGAGTCTCGCTTGCAAGTGAAAGGAGGCCCCGCAAGTCTCATATGTGATTTGTGACCATTTTTTTTTTTTGGAAATAAAATGCAGTCCCATTTCCTTACTCTTTTATTGTTGCTACATGGAATAGTAGCATTTTTAAGTCACACAGTAACTATCATCAAATTCAATTAGCAGCTTTTTTTTTTTTTTTTGGGTGGCGGGGGGTCCTTGCAGACGTGAATGTTGCACTAGACCTACTGTGTGCCCAAGAGTCTAACTTTGAGTATTCCCATTCCTCGCACAGTGGTTGATAAAAAAAATCCCCATAACTCTGAACATTAGTTAGACTCGGTTTATTTCTTTAAAAAAGATTCAAACTCTGCGCAATCTTCCTATTCAATTGTGCAGCAACAGTTTTGAAACATTAAAATTGAATAAAATGTTTATATTATGGGCCAAAATGTAAAAAAATTCGGGTACGATGGACTTGGTGTTAGTAAGAAATTCCCAGACAATCACAAAGAATTGTAGGAAAACCACAAGATGTCGCCCAGTTAGCAACTTGAGCTCTATGTGAAATAGTGGAACTTCTAAGGCTGCTCCCAATAATATTTTGAAAAACAAATTAATACTATGTATGGTATGTGTTCATGAAACTATAGGTGATTTCTATGACACCCTTTGTAAATAAAAGGGTTTGGAATGTCCAATAAGATTTAACCATGTGTTCAATTTTTGTCCACCTAATAATAAATTGTCATTACTTATAAATTTATATTTAGACCTAATTGATATTATTTTGTTACAAATTTACCTCAAGGCTTATTTTTATTCCCAACCATCAAATCAACTTGCCTATATCTATTTCTAAACATTAAAAGAAACTTTTTATTCCCAAATCAACAAGAACCCTAAAAAAGCAATTCCTAAATGCAAGTAAAACAACATTGTTTCAAGACCACCTTCATGCACACAATACCGTTTTTGATATCTCAATCATTCAAATTAAATTTTTTTTCAAAAAAAATTAGAAATCAGATTTAAATCCTTTTTAGTAAGCCATTGTGGAAGAATTTAGTGATACCATTACCTTGTACTTTTTGGCAAATGCCACCGGAGTACTTGCGGAGTTTTCAATTTAAGGCTTAAGCATCCAACTACAAGTTTGCATCACAGTGAGCTAACCTAGATAAATCAAACTAACGGCATACTACTCACCACATTCAAAGAAATACCAACATACCTCAAAGACATTTCTTTCGGTATTTCAATTGGGCCTAAGCACACACTATTGGGGCAAACATATGATAAAAAAATAAAAATTTATTTAGTAATGAGAATACAAATTTATATTTAGGAATTTTTTTTTAGGGTTTTTCCAGATTTGATGATAAAATATTTCTTTAGGTGTTTGGAAATTTAGGTAAATTGATTTGATGTTTGGGAATAAGAGTAAGGCCTTGAGATAGATTTATAACAAAAGAAATATTAAGTGGATGTAAATATAAATTTATAAGTAATGACAATTTATTATTAGGTGGACAAAAATTTAACACATGGTTAAATTTTATTGGACCATATAAGAAGGGTTCTAAACCCTTTTATTTAGGAAGGGTATCATAGAAATCACCTGAAATTATATTGGATGCAGAGACATATCTTTCTGAAATGGTATCATTAGTTTCACAAGCAATAGGTACCGAAAACAAGGAAGATTAATCACGTAACAAAGAAGAAAAACAAAATGAAGAAGTTGCATCTAAATTATATAATCAATGAAAAATAACAATACTAAATGAAAAAATAATGCAACAAAATCAACACTACAGGAAGAAAAATAATTCAAGAACAGTCTAATATTCAAGCATAAAATCAAAACTAAGGGTATGTTTGGTTAGGAAGTAAAAGTGGAGGGGGAAATTTTATGGATGAGCTCTAATTGCAAATGAGACAAAATGATGAAATTTGAGAGTGTAATCTTATAATTGAGTGGGTTTAACTCAACTCCAAAAGATAGCTTAGAAGCGGAGAATTGTCCAAACTTTTATAAAGACTGTCATAGTCATATTCCCCAAGCAATGTGGGATTTAACATACCCCTTTCATGCCTGGGATTGAATATCTGGAGCATAAAATTTGTAGAACTGAATATTTGCAGGTGGTCCAATATCAAACATAGGATAAATATTGATACCATCTTAAAACTGAATATTTGTAGGTGGTCCAATATCCAACATAGGATAAACATTGATACCATCTTAAAATAAAGTGAATGTAGCTCGATCCTAAAAGTTTGCTTATAGAAGGAAGATTGTCCAAGTTTTTATAAAGAATATTATGGCCATATTTCCAAATAAAAGAAGTTGAAAAGACAAAAATGGAAAAATTGTTGATAGAGAAATTGAATCAAAAATGAAAAAAATGAAAAAAGGAAAAAGACAACCAAAAATTGTAAGAACTCACCAGACTAAAAATATGTCATTTTTGTTGTCAAATGCACTCAAAGCTTTCATCTCTTTTTCTTTAACTTTGGTTTCACCTAAAAAGAGAAAACAAAACAAAATAAAGGAAGAGAGAATTTGAAAAGAAGGGGAAGAAGGAGAAAAGCCTAGGTTCTTATGCATAGAACAAGGAAAAAAAAGAGACTAGCGAGACAAAAGTGTAGACAAAGGTAAAGAAAACACTCCTTGTTGGAAGAGAAAAGGAATTTATACATCCAAATTTGTAAACAACCTTAACTATTCCCTTTATTTTTCTCTTCCGCTTGTCATGTCACCTTTTTCTTTTTTCTTTTCTGATTTTTTTTCCTTTTAATATTGGTGGGAAGAGCGGGCAAAATAACGAAACTCTTATTGGAAATATAAACAATATAATATACACAAAATTCTATTAGGTGTAGAGATTACATCAGGATAGAAGATAATCTTAACAAATTATTAGTGGTTTCCTAATATACTAAGTGGATAACAAGATTTCTAGAGAAACTATTGAAGGAAGGATTGACACCTGTAAAAACTTTTCTTAGTACGGGTTGCTAATTGTACATATTACGGATATGGGTATGTATTACGGATATAGACTAGATGGAGGTGCTGAAGTGGTGTCATGATATGGAAATATGTCTTTATGAAAATGTGCATCACTAGATATGAAGAACTATTGTTTTTGGTGGTTGTAACAACTTATAACCTTTATTATTAAGAGTAAGCATGTATTTTGGTATCTGAAAGAGGCATGTAATATCAACTTAATTACTAAAATTTTTTTTAACATTAAATAGGTCACTAAAAATTAAACAATGAGATCACACTAGTCCCCAATAGCTTTTAACATCAAATAAGTTTTTGAAAGTTTAAATATCATATTATTTTGATCCCTGAATGTTATATATGATATCTATTTGATCCTCTTTATTTTGATAAAGTATAAATTTTTAGGGACTTATTTAATATCAAAATTTTTGAGACTAAGTTGATGTCTCTTTTATCTTTCAGATATCAAAATATATGTTTATTATTAAATATCTCACTAATAACTGGATTGAAAAGTAGGTGGTTAAAATAAAAAAGATTCAAGGGAAATAGATATGGAAGACCGAATTACTGATTTCATTTTTTTTTTCTAGCCCAAAAGCTAATTAGCTGGCCCATTGCATTTTCTTGAAGCACAAGCCTCTCTATACAGTGTATCGAAGACCCCAAAAAAAATGGATGTATCGTAAACTTGTAGCTTTGCCACAGAACAGTAACACTTTGTTTCCTTAAACATCGTTATTTCCCTCGTATATATGCGCGCGCACTTCACCGCTAATTGTAGGTTTTACTTCTGGACTGTTCCTTCAAACTACCCTCACCATCCCTCACTCCAATCCAACTTCGGGTCAAGGTTTGCGATTCTAAACTCTAATTTTCTATTCCTTTTTATCATTCTGGTTCTCAGCTTTCGATTTCTGTTTTGAAACCCTACGTTTTGTTCTTGTTCTGGTTGGGGTTTTTCCTGGAAAAATAAAAGGGTACTATGAGAAAAGAAAATGAAAGACAATTTGGGGATGATCGATAACTTCCTCTGAAGTTTAAATTTTTGGGCCCAAACATTTTAGGGTTTTGCGTTTTTATTTTTGGGTTGATTATATTTGATTCGTTTGCATTTTACAGCTGAGCGAAAATGAAAGAAAATTTAGGGATAATCGATAACTACCTGAAAAGTTTAAATTTTTGGGCCTAAACGTTAATATTTTTGTTTTTGTTTTTGTTATTTGAATCCTTTGCAGTTTGAAGCTGAGAGGCAAAAATGGCCGGTGGGAATTTTATGCACAGGGTTATCTCTTACGTTGTGAACGAAGTGGTTGTCAATGGTCTTGCCAACAGGTATGTATTAGTGCACCCACATTTTTTATTTTTTAGAATTTAGTTTTTAATTGATGCATATGATTTTTGAGGTTGTAAGCTTCTTTCTCTGGCCGATTGGAAAATTTTGTTCCTGATCGGCTCGTTCCATTGAAGCAAGAGAGACCCGTCAAATTCCTGAGTTTTTATTGTCTCCAGGGCAACATGGTTGTTCCACTGGAATTTTAAGGAGTTTGAGATATTCTGTTGCATATAGTTTTAAATCAAAGTTGGCAGCAGTTGCACTTGTGTTACAATTACTGCAATCCCGGAAAATTGTGGGAAATTGCTGGTGAAATAGGTGTTATATTAGGTTGCAGATACTGCTGCAATTGCGGTTGGTATTGCATTTTAAATCTTTTTATATACTAATGGTAATTGGTGCTATGAGTTTTATTATATTTGTTTTGCCTGTGCAGCTTTTTAAAAATGTGGTTAGAGAAAACATCATTTTTCTAATTTTTTTTTTTAATCACTTACACTTTTTTTGGATTGAGGGAATCAAACGAGAAGAGAAAGAAAAAAATTATGAAAAAGTGAAAATTATGAAAATATCTACTATTATCTGTTCTTGTGCCTGAAATCTCCACATGGAATCATGCAGCCATAATTAGTGCATTTTAATTTATAAGTTTTGAAATACTCAGTAATCTGCAGTTACAGAAAAACTTAACATAGTGGAACCCATAATTTTTAGCAACATAAAATGAGTATCTGATTAAAAAATGTATCAGAGATTGTATCATTTTTGTTAGAAATTTATAATGTTGTAAGATACGGTTTGTGTATCACAAGAAACTATCTGCATTCCAAGACAAAGGCATAAACTGATATATTGTGAAAATAGAAAATTGTACTAAAAAAAATAGAAAACAATCCTGTAAACACCATCCAACTTGCCTGCATTTAGCTAGCCATTTTGTGATAATTTATGGACTAAAGTGGTAAAACACTTGCATCCTTCTTATCCGGCGAGCTGGCAAGATTCGAAACACACTTTGACAAGTCCCTGCCCTGCTATCAATTCTGTGTTGAAGACACATACTGTTATTTCTTAATCAGCTTAAACATGAAACATAAGAGCAAAGACAAAAACTGATTCTTTCCTTTTTGCTTTGTTTTGTCAGGACCCAAAAAAAAAAAAAAGTTTGTTTAGACTGATTAGTGCAATTAATACATTGACTATTTCATTTCTAAGATTTGAAAATACTCATCAACAAATGCTTAATGTAGACGTAACAATATATTGTCATGTAATGTAATCTGGAAGTATTATTGTTGCCAATGATATCTTCTGTAGGCTTGTAATGATTGCAGAGATGACTGCAAGTATTGATATCCAAGGGATTGAGGATTTAATTATTTTTCCTTTGATTTTAATGTCTTATTTTATCATTTGTTGAATGTATTTAATTTTAATTTTAATTGGATGAACACTCCGACTATATAGTTTTTCTCTTCGATCTGTCTATATAAATTTGTTGTCTAGTTAAGATTTGTTAACTTCTTATCATCATTTTCCGGCCCTTTTCTGTGAGTGGTAATTATTTCCGTTGCCAATGTTCACTCTGTAGGCTTGTAATGAACTATTGATCTCAGAGATGACTTTAAGAATTAACTTCCAAAGGACTGAGGCTTTATTAATTTCATAATTATTGCGTTTTGATAATGATGATTTGCTTCTTCACCTGTTATTGACGTTCACAGTGAAAGCATCTGAGTAAAGTTATTAATATTTATGTCATCAATCCACCCAAGATTCTAAAATAATAGTCTCCATGGTTTGCTTTTACCTATTGCCTTTATGTGAATTCCAAAACAAGTGGAATTGCTTTTTGAAACATGGGTGCATCTATGGATTAAGGCTTTACTGCCTTTGGATTCTCTAATTAAGTTTGCAAGAAAATTCATTTACTATGTGTATAGTTCTTGTTAACCTGTTTGCTATCATGTTCGCATGTTGAGTTTTCATTGTGGTTTCCCAGCCCTGCATTTCAGAGGTTTGCAGTGAGGACATCAAAAAGAATTGAAGATATTTCAAACAAAGGTAGCGGTAGCAAAATTATCTTATTTTGGTATTTTATTGACCATGTTAAAATAGTCAGTTTCACCCTGTTTTATATATTCTGGCAGCTGTTCAGAAGAAGCAGGAATTAGCTGAGCAGATCAAGGACATCTCGAAAAATATGGATGTATGTAGTCAATCATATATTGAAGAATTTAATATCTATGCACAGTTTTTATTATAACATCATCCAATAGGAATCAAGAATGTGCCATGATATATTTTTTAAATTTAAGTTCACGCAATTTCTTGCATTCTTATTTGATTACAGTATAAAATTACTTTATACTATTAGTATATAGAAACTCAGTAATAAATCAGGCTACTAACAATGTGATAATGGTCTTTTTAACTTTTTTCTTTTTCTTTGCAGTCTTTCAAGAACCAGTGATTTTGGTGTTCTGCTACATTCTACATTGCTGAGGAAAATAAAGTGCTGATCCGCTTTGCCGAAGATTTTGATGGAGACAAGCCGGGGTGTATGTAAATTTCTTTTGTAATTGATTTTGGTCGTTCTCATGATCCAAAACCTGGATGTAATCGCTGCTTCTAGTTTATTTGGTGAACCAGAAACAGGATTAGGATACCAATGATAGTTTATGATGCTATGGTGCAGCATATTAGGCAGCTATTTATTTCAAATCGTTCAATGTTGATTACAAAATAATATTGGAATCTTGTGTATAGTTGTTCCTTTTTAACATCTGGTTTGTCGTTTCTCCTATGGGAATCGAGTGGTTAAACAGGACTCTCTTGTAAATAATTATGTGGTGCATGCGGTGTTGTTGCTAACTACCGTATGTTAAAATATACGAGAATCGTGGCGGTTGTGTAGGTTGGCAATGCAAACATGGTTAGGACCACTAAAATCTGGAATTCGTGATTTGATTTACAGCGGATTTATATTTATAATTTCGAAGTTAGAATTTAGTACTCATAAAACACATTTTTTGGATGCAAGTTTCGGATATTATTTTTAGACGCATTGCGATCGATGAATCAAATTGGCGAAAGTCACTGAATAGAGAGATTTTGAAAGAGAAAAAAAATAACTATGGGATGTTTAGTTAAGATTTTGGGGAAAGGGTTTCTCTAAAAGTAGAATTAGAAGTAGAAAGAAAGTAGTAGTAGAAAATTATTTTATATTTAGATATAATTATAAAATATTTTTTATAAGAATTAAAAATTATTAAATTATTTAAATGAGATAAAATAAAAGTATTTTCTTTTTATGAAATTATAATATTAGAAGATAAAAAATAATATTTTTAAGAAAAAGTTAAGGAAAGTGATAAAAATGTAAATTTGAAATTTAAGGGTTATTTTTTTATACTATTTTTATTTTTGGGAGAAGTAATTTCTTATTTGTTATTAAAAAAGTAAAATAATTAGTTATTTTTTATTTTTTTAGAAGTATAAATAAATAATATGAAAATTATTTTTTTTCAAAAATTTTCTGAAAAAAGTATTTCTTTTTGCCTTGGATAAACACAAACAAACGGCTTTTATACTTATCATTTAAAAAGCTTTAATATATATTTATAAAAATAAATAAAAAATAATTTAACATTACATAGTAATCTCACACTTTATTTCTTGTGTCAAGAATTCTGAAATAAAAAGAATATATACTAAAAATGATAAAGCTGATACCCTTATCAGGGGTTAAATGCTTTCGGGAGTTTTCTTCGTGTGAAAAAAATGGTGTTAAAAAAAAAAAAAAAACACTTGTGAGTTGTCCTTACAACTGTAATGTATGTCGGCAGTTCCACTGTTAGTTATTTTTTATTTTTATTGGAAATATTAGATACGTTCACGTACACTGTCATGCCGTGATGCACGAACCTATTTATAATATACTAATATTTATACAGGAATACTTCCACCTTTTTTGAGTATAAGATTCTTTCAATATCTCTATTATAAGGGGTCTGTTTATGTCGGACCCTTCTTATGATTAGTTTATTTTTTACCATCCTTAATTATAGATTATTTTCTCTTAAAAGTTAAAAAAAAAAAAAAAAAAGATAGGTACTGGACCCAGCATAGACTTTTTTTCTTTTTCTTTTTTTTTTTTTTTGATAAATTCCAGCATAGGCTATTACTGATCATGACTGGTTGATGTTGGGGGCTTCAACTTCAATAAATAATTGCAATTTTGTCCAAAAACGGAAGATTAGAATAGGATTGGGTGGCCGAGAAGAAAGACGCATACATATCGTTACCAAAATGAAGGGATTCTCCTCCCGGGCATTCTTGTTAATGTCCCTGATCATACTATTCCACGTAGATGTGAGCATAGCAAAGAAGAAGAGTGAGACCTCCAACGCCACCACTATCCCTAACATGAACCTATTGGAGGAACAAGAGTTCTCCTCCATGGATTCCCATTTTGGCACAACACTCTATGTTGTGAGTCCGTCTCTGAGCAGAGGTCCTGCTTTTAACTGTCCACGAGCCCAAGACTATCGGAGCTGCTTGCCCAACTCAAACGGCGGTGGCCATCGACAACGCTGTGGTGTTTACTCCAGGGGTTGCTGATCAAGAAACTGAATATGGTGTGGTGCGTTTGTTTCACTTTTTTTTTTTTATTTGATAAAAAATGATTTTTTTTAATTAACAAAATCACTTTTTATACAAATTATTTATCTCAGTTTTTATTTAAAAGTTAAAAATAAACTAATGCTTGAATCAATTAATATTTTTAATTAATGCTTTTCAATTCCTACTTTTGTTGTGGTCCTCTTCTTTATCTGTGTATATTGCTGCTGGGTGAGTGACAACTTCATAACTGTAACAAAGAATAAATTTATGTGAAATGGGAACTGTTTCTGAGGTTGATCTCCATTTCCTTACTCACACACACATGCTTTCCAGGTTTGAACTTTCAATTCCTTTCCGGATACTATGTTATGATTGTTGCACAACCTGGCTTGAGTTGAGCTGAGTTGAACCACATTCAATTCTAAAGAATTGTCTCTTGTAAAATTTATCATTGTTGGCCTGTAAAGAATTATTTTATTTTCCATTAGGGGTGCAAAGGAAAATATGCACATTATGCAATTTGTAATCAGTATTTATCATAGCGATGAAGGAATCTTTTATTAAGGGAAGTTGTAATATCCTCCTTTTCATAAAATATTTTTGCAGAGTAAATTTGATTTTTTTAAATTACTTAGATTTTTTGTTGATTTGTTTTACAATAATAATTAAAAACTGATAAAATAATAAAATAATTAAGTATTAAATATTAATTATTAAAGTAAGATGATATACTAATAAAAGTAACTTTAAAATATATAAAAGGTAATTTTTTTTGTTAAGCCTAATAGTTCTTCTAGATAATAATATACCTACAATGATAGCAATAATATAATTATAATAACAGTAGAACAAGAAATAAAAAAGGGTAAAAGTTCACGTCATTGACATGAAGACTTGGGTGGCCAAGTCTTTATGTGGAAAAACACATAGAATTGGAAAAGGAAAGAAGAATAAAAACAGTAGTCACTAGATGTTAGGATTAACCAAAGATTCCACGCCTATAACACACCATTGTGGCTTTATAAATAGAGGGGGGGGGTATGGGATTGAAGTGCTGGACAGAAATAAAAATGAGTAAATCCTCAAATTAGTTCCTAATAATATTTTTGGTAAATAAATTAGTCTTTAACAAAAATAAATTAGTTTTCAGGTCCCTAATAATTGCAAAAATTAGATATTTTAATTTTTTGACTTATTTGTAACTGATAAGGAGTGTAATATGTATGTTGTATATTGACCAGAACATTCTAACCCTCTCTCTTATGGCACCAACATCCCCTAAATATGCAATTGAAAAAAAAAATAAATTCACTATTTTACTTAGTGAGCCCTAAACCTAATATTTCAAAATTTTCAAACTCTACCTCCTCTCTAATACTATGACTGAATAATGGTGCTAGTGCTAAATATACATGTTATGTATTCTTTCTACATTTTATACTGAGATTGACACTACTTAAGCATTTTATACCATAAATGACATTATGTGTCAGGGTTTCTTCCCCTTGGCCCCCCCCTTTTTTTTGTTGGATGTTTGGGGAAGTTTTAGGGATGCCACGTGGGATGGGATTAGGATGTTTTGATCAGTATGCAATATATATATCACACTCTTTATCATTTGTAAGTAAGTTAGGGACTATAGTGTCTAATTTTTACAATTGTCAAAGACCTTGATACTAATTTATTTTTGTCGAGGACCATTCTTTGTCCATTGAAGATATTATTAGGGACTAATTTGAGAGTTTATTCTAAAAATAAAAAAAAAGAGTGAAAGTAATGTTAGAATGTGAAATTTAAGAGGAGTAGCATGAAAGAATAAAGAAAAGTTACTGAGAAAGAGTGAAAAGAGAGTTAGAGAGTGATTAGGAACTTAGTGGACATACAATTTTAAACTAGAAAATGGAGTTATTTGTGAAATAAAATTATAACTATATTTATTTGCTTATTCTTATTAAATTATTATTAAGTTTATTTACTATTCCTTTGTATTAAAGTTACTCATTACTATTTATTATTGTAGTTTATTTATTGTTCATATATATTTATGTTGCTCATTATTTATGGTTACTTTATATTAAAGATACTCATTGTTATTTATTAGTGCAATTTGTTTTATTTATTGTACCTTTGTATTTGTATTATCTATAGTTTATTATTCTAACTGCTTATGTAGGATATTAATTACACGTAATTCTTCTATGGGATTAATATTAAAGAATAAATTTACTTGGGGTTATGCACTGCCATGTATGTTGAGAATTTATGATGGCAAATACGTGAATTAAAGAAAAGACATTTAAGACTTGCAGCTAATCACAAAGAAATTAATTTTATATTACCTGCGTTGATTAGTGTGGTATAATGGTCTTACGTTGTTATCATAATATTACGAGTGACATTAGAGAAGGGGAATTCCCTAGGAGAAAGCGTTCGACTATGTATAAGACAAACAAACCAAAAGAATGGTGAAACTAAAGTAAAGATATTATAATAATAGCTTATTATGTTGTATGTAAAGTTGCATCAGAATTGCCTATTTTTATTACCTATGATATTTTGTCTTGATATGTGATTGTATAAGATTCTAAATATGACATGATCGCTGTGCAATTTTCCATGCTAAAGACATGGTTATAACTATCATAGTTCAAATATTTTAGAACTACTCTTTTTCTATTGAGAATTTTTATTCTCATTTAATTTTTTGTGATTTTAGATTAGTCAAGTAACACCTAAAGGAAAGGTAGACTCCTCTATCTACTAGAAATATACGGAGTTATATGTAAATAAATTGTAATTTGTTTAACTAGCATAGAAATGCTTAATCCATGGTTAGCAACACTTTGATGTATTTGTATATATTAATTAATATTAAACCTTGAACTTCTTATGTAATTCATGCTATAAGCTTTCTAATGAGCAAGTGTTACATTTTTTTGTATTAAAGCTCTATTCTAGACATGGATAAAAGTTAGGTGTAAGTTAAGTCTCTGTTATCTATATGATATGTGCTCCAATTTCTCTCTACATGTTTTATAATATTCTTAATGCATTAATTATACAATATTGAGCCTAATATACTTAATATTGGGTTGTTTATGTCCTTGTAGGACTATACGACATTAGAAGAACAAGGAGTCCTAGAAGCGCAAAGTACGTCAAATAATGCTTTGTTAGGGATTTTGGTAGTTGTTAGAGGTTTGGCTGAAGTTGTTAGGGCCCAAATAGAATCTACCAAAATAATTTTAGAGCACATGCAGAAGACTCGAGATAAGAACAACAATGACCATGGTGAAGGAAATGAGAACTCTGTTATGGAAGCTCTTATAGCCAATCTTTCCAACCAAGAACTCTCAGAGTTTAGAAAGCTTCACTACCCTCATTTCATGGAGATTGTGACTCAGCTTTAACTAAAAGATGGGTTATATAGCTAGAAAAGTTTTTTAACAGTAATGGGATTTACGAATGCACAAAAGATAGTCTTTGCCACCTATATGTTAGAAGGGGTAGTAGTGCACTGGTGGAGAGATGTTAGGAATTTATTAGAGTCTAAAGGGACTAAGATCACTTCAAAGATATTTCTAGCCACCTTCTTTGATAAATATTATCCAGATAGTGTTAAAAGATGACAAAGAGGCTGTATTTATGCAGCTTAAGCAAGGAAATATGACTATAGGTCAATATGTAGCTAAATTTGAAGTATTATCAAAATTTTCTTCCTATATGAAAACTATCTATGATAGTCATTAGAAGACTACCAAATTTGAGTGGGGTTTAAGGCTTGAGATAAAGGAAAAGGTATATCCATCTTAGAAATCAAAGATTATACCACTCTAGTGAATAAGTACAAAATAGGGAGTTATCTAGAGGTGGAATTTGAAAAAGAAAGACAAAGTTTTCTTAAACCCATCTTGATACAATTCCAAACACACCCAGAAGAAAGGGGGAAGTGGAAGCTCAAAAGAAAAATAATTTTTGGAATGAAGTGTACCTCTAGAAAGGTAAAATTATGGGGTGCTATCGATATGGAAACATAGGACACATTGTTAAATATTGTCGTATTAGGAGGTAATATGAAAACTAGAGGATTGAGAAGTCTTATTTAAAGTTACTCCTAGCAAGTTAGTGAATTTTAAGGACAAAATTCCTAAAAGGAGGGAAGAATTATAACATTTTCTTTTTCATAAAATATTTTGCAAAGCAACTTCCTTTTAAATTATTTAGATATTTTGTTGATTTATTTTGCAATAATAATTAAAATTAATAAACAATAAAATAGTTAACTACTAAATATTAATTTTTTAAGTAAGATAATATACTAATAAAAGGAACTTTAAAATATATAAAG
Source organism: Pterocarpus santalinus (assembly GCA_031439595.1). Taxonomy (NCBI): domain Eukaryota; kingdom Viridiplantae; phylum Streptophyta; class Magnoliopsida; order Fabales; family Fabaceae; genus Pterocarpus; species Pterocarpus santalinus. The sequence continues at coordinate 19,002,320 of CM062532.1, read as the reverse complement.
TGAATCTTTGTTAAGCCTAATAATTCTACTAGATTTTTATACCAGATAATAATATACTTACAATAATAGCAATAATATAATTATAGTAACAATAGAATAGAAAAAAGGGGGGAGGGGGGTAAAAATTCGTGTCATTGTCATTGATGTAAGGACTTGGGTAGCCAAGTCTTTGTGTGGAAAAACACATAGAATTGGAAAAAGGAAGAGGAATAAAAACAGCTGTCAGTAGATGTTAGGACTATCAAAAGATTCCACCCGTAAAGCACGCCATTGTGGCTTTATAAACAGAGGAGTGTGGGATTGAAGTACCGCACATAAATGAAAGCAAAGAAAGAGTGAAAGTAATGTTAGAATGTTAAATTTAAGAGAAGATGCATGTCAGAATAGAGAGAAGTTACCAAGAAAGAGTTGAGAGGGAGTTAGAGATTGATAAGGACCTTAGTGGATATACAATTTTAAGATATAAAATAGAGTTATTTGTGAGATAAACCCATTGATATATTTATTTGCTTATTTTTATTGAATTATTATTAATTTTATTTAATGCTTCTTTATATTAAACCTACTCGTTACTATTTATTATTGCAGTTTGTTTATTGTTCCTTCATATTTATATTGCTAATTATTTATTGAAAGTCAATTTGTTTATAGTTACTTTATATTAAAGGTACTCATTGTTATTTATTAAAGCAATTTGTTTTATCCATTGTTCCCTTATATTTGTATTGCTTATTATTCATTACAAGTTATTTTATTTATTATTTTTTCGTACTACTTAAAAATTATTATGAATTGATTTTCTCTTATAATTTACTATTCTAGCTATTTATGTAAGATGTTAATTACATGTAATTTTTCTATGGGATTGATATTAAAGAATAAATTTACTTGGGTTATGCACTGCTATACATGTAGAGAATTTATGATGGTAAGCATGTGAATTAAAGAAAAACATTTAACACTGGTAGCTAATCGTAAAGAAGGCAGAGGGATTAATATAATATTCTTTTATATTTCCTACCTTGGTTAATGTGGCGTAATGGTCTTACTTTATTGTCATAATATTACCTGCCTAGGAGAAGGTCATCGACTTTGTGTGAGACAAGCATATCAAAGAAACAGTGAAGTTAAAACAAAGATATTATAATACTAGCTAATTATATTGTATGTAAAGTTGCAACAGAATGATCTATTTTTATTACATATGATATTATGTCTTGATATCTGATTGTATGGAATTTTGAATATGACATGGTAGCTATGTAGTTTTCCATGCTAAGAATAGTTGGAACCATCATAGTTTAAATATTTTAAAATTACTCATTTTCTATTGATAATTTTCATTCTTATTTTATTTCTAATTGTTTCATATTAGTTAAGTAATACCTGAAGGAAAGGTAAACTCCTCCAGTAGTCAGAAATATATGGAATTATACTTAAATAAATGGCGGGTTCATTGGTGTAGATTGCAAAAACTTAGTACCATGCTGATTGTCATTTCTTTATGTATTTTTAATGACAAATAATTGTCAGCGCACGCTGATAGCACATTTGGTTTGTGCTCCTTGCAAGTGAAGCTAAGCTCGAGTGTTCAAGCCTTATTTCTACTTTATGGGCCTTTTTTCCCATTTTTCAAAGATGCATGCTGTGGTGCACCAGGTTAGGTTTATGCACTGTGCACCGTCCCATTTTCTCTTTCTTTCCACCCTTTCCATGCCCCTTCCTTCCTTCTTGTTCGCCCCACTCTACCGCGTGCTCTCATCACCACCACCTCCACCACAATTGATCATTCTCCAACATCGATTGCACCACCAAAACGGAAGCTATGACCAACAACCACCATCATCCAACCTTCACATCGACCCCTAAGAAGCATGATTTGTGGCTCTACCTTCCTACTGCTTTCCCCAGCCATTTGGTGCCTTTGTTAAGTTTAAGGATGTTGCTAGTATTAATAGGAAATCAAAAGCCTTTTTTTTTGTTCATTCAGTTACACTAAAATTAAAAGTTGCAGAGCCTTTAAGCAAACACATGGTGACCATGAACAAGGACAAGTACAATATTATTTATAATGAAGGGAAGTTGATAAAGAGAGAGGCATTGATGGAATTATTCTTTAGGATAAGAAATAAGGTGAAGCAAAAGTTGGAGTTTTTGATTTTTTTCCTTTGTATTTTTTGTTATTGCTAGGGTGCAATTGCAGAGGCGAGAAGTTGGAGATTTGGGGAGGAGATGTGGTAGGGTGTGTTTTAGCATGCATCACGTAGCTTTAGGTGAATTAATACTCTGAAGCATCCTCTCCACTTGATCAAGCAATGCGTGATGCACCATGATTATCTTAGTTCACCCTTTCCATGCCCCTTCCTTTCTTCTCGTTCGCCCCACTCCGCCACATGCTCTCATCACCACCACCTCCACCACAATTGATCATTGTCCAACATCGATTGCACCACCAAAATAGAAGTTATAACCAACAAGCACCATCATTCAACCTTCACATTGACCCCTAAGAAGCATGATTTGTTGCTTTACCTTCCTACTGCTTTCCCTAGCCATTTGGTGCCTTTGTTAAGTTTGAGGATGTTGCTAGTATTAATAGGAAATGAAAAGCCTTTTTTTTTTTTTGTTCATTCAGTTACATTAAAATTAATAGTTGCAGAGTCTTTAAGCAAACACATGGTGACCATTAACAAGGACAAGTACAATATTATTTATAATGAAGAGAAGTTGATAAAGAGAGAGGCATTGATGGAATTATTCTATAGGATAAGAAATAACGTGAAGCAAAAGTTGGAGTTTTTTTATTTTTAGTTGTTGCTAGGGTGCAATTGCAGGGTGAGAAGTTGGAAATTTGGGAAGGAGATGTGGTAGGGTGTGTTTTAGCATGCATCACATAGCTTTAGGAGTATTAATACTCCAAAGCATCCTCTCCACTTGATCAAGCAATGCGTGGTGCACCATGATTATCTTAGTGCACCATAGCATGTGCTTTTTGAAAATTGTAAAATTGCCAACAATGGTAAATAATTAAAGGAATATGATTCAAATCTTAAACTTAGGTTTGCATCAAAAGCAAGCAAACCAAGTGAGCTGCCATGGCACGCTTGCAATTGTTGCTCATTAAAAATACATAAAGAAATGCGATTAGCACGGTGCCGGTTTTTTACAATCTATACCAAAGTAATCACCTAAATAAATTATAGTTTCTTTAATTGACATAGAAATGCTTAATTTATAGCAAATAGTACTTATATATATATACATATACATATATATATATATACATATATATATATATATATACATATACATATATATATATATATATATATATATATATATATATATATATATGCTTAAACTTCCTATGTAATTTGTACTATTAGTTCTATATCATAGAAGTGACCTCACTCGTTAAGGGTACCTAACTGAAATATATTGTACTAAATAGAGAAGACAAACCTCAGATCCTTCCTCTTGAATGTTTCTTCAAAGCAAATACATTATATTAACTAACCAACAATTACTACAAGGAATAAACCTGCCACACTCATTGGTCATGTGACATAAACGTATGCACATTTATGTCACCACCCAACCTTCTTAAGCTTTGCTAAAATACGTATCGATGCTCACTTCCATCCCTACATTGCAACAAATAAAAGCTGCACACAAAACAAACAAATCACTATTAGTGTGCAATGTATATATATGGGTCTTAGTGTGTTTCAAACTTAGTTTGTCTATGTTTATTTAGCTATGAAAGAAGTCCCACATTGCTCATGAAAATATTTTAATAAGCATTTATATATGATGATACTTAATCAGTAAATACCTTATGGTATTGAGGTAATATTGTGGACTTAGGCCTTAGTTAAATACACACGCGCGCCCCACCCCGTCTCGTCTCGTCTGCGCATATGTGGGCCTGCCAAGCTTTTACTACCTGTGCAAATTTTATTTTTAATTTTAGCCAAATTTCCTTTTTACCGTTGCAGCTCTTTAATACTCCAACGGCTCTTTTACAATAACTATTTCTTTTCCCTATATAGAGCCTGCTACATGGCACAACACTATATATAGAACAATAATCATCTCCTCATTCTCTCTCTTCTATGCAATAGAAGCTGCCCCTACTGCTTCTGCTGCATTTTTTGCTTCTTGTAAGATCTGTTGCACAACGTACTGGGACCATCGTGTGGAAGAGTGCCTGTGGAGACTCATGTCTAATCCTGGAGAGTTAACCGTCGACGTCATTCCACCGAGCATAGCTTTGGATAGGGCGAAATTAAACCCTTAAGGACAGTGCTTTGCATGCTTCGTGATAACTTTGTTCTACTACTTCTTATTGTTGCTGTCATTTTATTCTTATTATTTAAACCTCAAATACTAGCATTCAAAATAATTTTTACAACACTTCTCACATGAAAAATTTATCTCACTAAATTGTTTCATTTTTTACTTCCGTCATTTATCACACATGACAAAATGATTTTCCTAGTTCCAATCAACTTAAATGAAAGAATACCAAATACACATCAAAAGGGCAAAAAGTCATCTGCATTTTAGTTCATAGGGGAAATCAGTATATATATATATATATAAAGAAAAAAATTTAAAATAAACAATACGTGAATAGATAGAAATATTAATTTGAATTGAGATTTTGATTACATGCAGCGGCAGATCCATCAATTTAATTAAGCAAATATATATAATCCTCCATTAATAAGTCTTATTCAACCTAAACTATGTTCCTAGCAAGGCATAATTGCATTATGGATCAATGAAGGATCTATTTGTTTTCTATTACGGACTAGCCCAAAAGGGCCCAGAAACTCCGAATGGATCCTCAAACGGTAATGACCCATACCGGGATCGATTAGAAATTACTCCATCAGAACCTGCTTTCATTTATGAAGCATTGACTCTAGATTCTGTAACGTCACAAGACCGGATTGCGTAACGTATATAATCCGAGATCGTTAGGCAAGAATCTCAAAAAGCTATTATTACTCCCTTCTACAAATAAGGGAGCTCATCTTTGAAATAGATATGCATAACTTTAATCCAAACACTTACCTCTTACTCTGAGTAACTTGAGTATCAGAGTCCTTGAGGTACACCCATTCTCGCCATGTAACAGTCATGGGATTCCTTATCTCAGTTCAGGCGAACAGTCTCTTTGTAAGCTAATCCCTCATTTCCGAACATTTTCTTTCACCAATTAGCATATATTGTTTAAAATTTGCTATGTTCTACTCGAAATTGACTCAATTATTAAGCAAATATACATGAATATCTCAGAAGTCAGCAAATATACGTATATAAAATGAGCTATTATGTGTTAAGTGATGGCTCAATGCTAGGATGAAATAGCATTGGCAAAAGGTCTTGGAGCATATTCCATTATAAATCTCCCCTACTGAGAATCATAACATGTCTTAATTTTGACATGAGGCAATCTCTTAATTTTAACAAATACCGCAGGATCCTTATTTTTTTTGCTCATCAAATGGTTTTCTTTGCCCATGTCCAGAATCCTTCTGATCACCATTGGCTTCCAATATTTATCACTCTCTAATCTCCTGCAATTTCCTTCATTTTTCAAGGCTAGATACAAAGAAATTCAATTGATTCACCTCTTCATTTTCAGGAGCAGGACCCTAAGAAAGGATTAGCTAGAGGGCTAACCACAAAAGAAGTGATTCGTATTCTTGTTAAATCATATGATTCATTTGAAATTAGTCACCAAGTTCAGAAAGAAGTTGCTCAAATAAGAAAACGGGTGAGTTTAGTTACATGCTTAGCAGGGGCAAAGTGAGGCAACGGTTGAAAAAGCTTGCTAAAACTCATTTTTCCCTTTCATTCTTTCTCACTTGCTCTAGACAAGCTGTTATTGTCAAGATCATAACATGGACATTAGAAGCAAGAAAAAAATAAATAAATAAATAAATAAAGGGAGCAATTTTAATCCAGAGGTTTGCCTTTTTATTTTTTTCTTCATCAAACAAAATTAAATTAATGTGCATATGCAATACAAAATGAAAGGTTCGTGATCTTGGATCGCTGAAAACCTTAGATGAACTAATGCATGCAGGACTCAGATGCAAAGAATACAACTTAGCTTAACACTCAACAAAAATGAAACCAAAAAAAAAAAAGTAATGATAATAATAAAAGAAAAACTATAACTACCTTCATCTAAACGATGTCCATCTCCACCCACTGCCTACCTCACACAAATGCCTGAAATATTTCCCTTTGATAAGGCTCCAATGTTGAGCACTTATTTTCTGTTTGAAACCACATGTATCCTCTAATTAAGAGCAATCATGCTTGAGCCAGGTATAACCATTTGAGCAGCAAAGCTCTTATTTTCGAATTTTAATATAGCTGCATATTAAAAGCATAAAGCTAAGATTCCGAATTAAGCTAGGAGTCTATTTGACATATCTAATAATATAAGACCTAACAAAATAAACGTTGAATGGTATAAGGTCTGATTATATAAAGATTGATAAAAATTTAATACTATGCACTATTTGGTATATCACCGTATAAGATATTGTATTATATAAAATATAACTAGAAAAAGAGATTATAATAAATATAAATTTTTAAATATTAAATTTAAAATTTTAAAATTAATATAATTGTTTAAGTTATTATAATTATTTTAGTTATTTTTTATTATATATAAAAATAATTTTATATGAAAAATTATTTATTTATTTATTTTTAATATTTTTCCATAAATATAAAAAATATGAGAGAGAAAGAGAGAAAGAGATAAAGAGGAAATTTTTATATATTAAAATTTAAGCAGGTCTAATATTATATTTTTATATTTGATTTTGTTTTTTATTATATGTAATTAGATTTATAATAAATTTTATTTGTCATTATTTATATATTTTAATAACAAATTTTTATTCTTATATTTTTATATTAATTTGAATAGTTATTTTATAATTATTTTTTAAAAAATATTTATTTATTATTAAATATGTTTATTAAATAATAATTTTTATATTTTTTTATTAATTTAATAATTTTTATCTTTTAATAAAATATATTAAAAAATAAAAAAATAAAAGAGCCCTTACCTATCAAATATTAATCAAGCCTAATTTAGCTTCCAAATTGAATTAAATTATCCATCATTTTAATATATAAAGGAAGTTTGATAAATATACTTATATAATACGTTAACTACTTCAAATAACGGAGGAAATTATAATATAATAAAACATGCAAAACATACCCTAAAACTATTTGCAAATAAAAAAACATTGAGACCTGAATTGCAAAATAAGATGCGGCGTAGGTCATTCCGGCCAGTGGTAATTTTGTAGCTTTTTGAGCAGATCATCCAAAGGTCCTGAACAAAAATTTAAAGAGGACCATGTTAGCACCTTAAAACCCTTGTACTTGATCTTCAGAGGTTTAAGGTTAAGCTTGTGCTACGTAGTAGTTTCATCTAAATGGCGTCCATGCTTTCCTGCAAGACCAACCAGCTTCGCTACGCTACTCGCATTCTCCGCTCACACCTTCTTCGATGTGGCAGACCCACCACGCTTTCTCCGCCATTCTTCCACCATCCTTACCTTTCATCTGACCCTCACATGGTTCGGTTCAGTTCCTTTTCTTTTTTCGTTTTTTCCCTTTTTGATATGATTAACAATAAAAAAATTCAATTTTTGTTCTTCATTGTGTCGATTTGAACATAAAGTTTGTTGCTTTGGTTCTAATTGTTGCTGTTTTTCCATTTGAAATGAGTCGATTCCAATTTTTCATTTTTGTGTCACTTTCTTGTTGAATTTGTAGGTTGGGAATCAAGGTTATGGTAATGGGTCTTTGGTGTTGGGTCAGAGGCTTCTATCGGGCACTGCTTCTACTGATGTTAATCATGAAAAGCCAGCACCAGATAACTCTGCAAAAGATGATTCTGGTCAAGGAAAGGAGTCTGGGGGAGAGCAGGATCAGAAAAGTGATGCTCGGAAATCTGTTCGTGGATCTGTGTGTATCTAAAGTTATTGTATTATTCTAGTAATGTAGATCACTTTCTTTTTCAAAAAAATATTGAGCAATTTCAGTTGATGTAAACCTATGGCTATGGCTGATCCTGGTAGCCGAACTTGGTTGTTGGGACAAGACTTGGTTGTTGCTGTAAATGTTATATGAAGGGGTTAGGTTCATGAGCTGATTTTTATGTTTGTGTCTTGCAGCCTGTTTCTTGGTTGAGCTTTCTTTTGCTGGTTGTCACTGGAGCTGGATTGGTATTCTACTATGACAGGGAAAAGAAACGGCACATTGAAGGTAGATGGTGAGTTGAGCATTTTGTGGTTGTTCATGTGGATGCCATTTGCGAGTCTTGTCTCCACTCTCCCTTAATTGCATATTCCTTAGGATTCAAAGTCTGGACTCAATTATTATTTGCTTATATTGTCATATGATTGTTTAAGGGATTCTTATGAAAAGTATGGCATGTTTCCTTGTGAATTTTATAAAACCATAGTTACAGGATGAAGCTTGTGTACATGATATAAGTGCCTTATCTTTGTCTATTTGATTCTGGAGTGTCATGGACATGGATATTTTGTTCTTCCATTTATTGACTAAACTTTTATTGCCGTAGAAATACATAATGCTTCAGAGGCAGTTAAGCAAGGACCTTCTGCAGGAAAAGCTGCAATTGGGGGCCCATTTCACCTTATCAACCATGATGGGAAATATGTAACTGAAAAGGACTTCTTGGGAAAATGGACACTGATATATTTTGGCTTTACTCATTGCCCAGATATCTGCCCTGATGAGCTAGTGAAATTAGCAGCTGCAGTTGATAAAATAAGTAAGTTTTTTAAGGTGATTGAGTTTCATATTCTACAAAAGGGCAAGATATGCTCTAATTCTATTATGGTAGTCGATGAACTTGTGATAAGAATACAATGTACCATGTGAAATTCATGAGATACATGTTTGGGGTTGCAGTTTAATGGCAATAATGATTAAAATGAAGTTTGAAGTTGTTAAATTTGTAGGAAAATATGAGCAGAGGAAGTGTGGAACAATATGTGTGGCTGAATAGCTTTAGTATCAATAGGTGCTTAGGTAGATTCCCAGCAGCACCATTTATAACCATTAGAAAAATAAATACATGCATAGTTTCAAGAACTAGCAACTAATGCTTAACTATTTCCTAAGATACTATAGGTTTCCAAGGACACGCATTAAGCACATGCTTAAACCCAACAGCCATTCATTGTTGCTAACAGAAGTGCTTCACTGAAAATTGATTTGGACATACCAATGATCCTTTTTCTCCAAGTCCAGGGCAACTATGCTAATACGGTGATACCTATACGTGTAGGGGCATATATAAGGAGTGTCTTGTTTATTATGAGATTGAAAGAAATGAATTTCACGAGTTGCCAAGATTGGAAGGCCACTTCTGAAAGCAAGTTACAGTATGTTAATCTTGACTGTTGATATTGTGATAATGAGTTAATAGCTATCATTTCTGTCTGTTTTGCTTCCCTGCAGAGGAGAAAGCTGGAATTGAAATTGTACCAGTTTTTATCTCTGTTGATCCTGAGAGGGATACTGTTGAACAAGTGTGTGAATATGTAAAAGGTGCTTGCATCATACTTCCTAAATTACACCTCTAAATTGTGTTGTTTCTTTTTCCTCATTTTTTTTTTTTGAAGGATAAATATCGCTGCTGGGTTCTACTTCTAATATCATTGTGTAATTTGCATTTTTCAGAATTCCATCCAAAGTTGATTGGATTGACTGGTACCCAAGATGAAATAAAAAGTGTTGCTCGTGCGTATCGTGTTTATTACATGAAGACAGCAGAGGAAGATTCAGATTATCTTGTTGATCACTCCATAGTTATGTACGTAATTTTGTTACTGCTTTTTATTAACAAAAAAAAAAGTTACTGCTTATATAGGACATTCTGTATCATGTCACCAATTGCTTGTGGTGCTGTATGCTAGCACTTTTGTTTATGAATTCAGAATCTTTATCATTGAAAATGAAATTTGTGAATGACCTAATCTTTGAAATACTTCCATGGAAAGGAGGACGGAAATGATTAGGGAATTAACATCTCTAATACCCATCTTGATGAGTATTATGCACAAACGCACCTGCACGCCTGCCCACACACACATACACGTGTATCCATTGTATTTGGAACTTGAAAATGCATGGCCACCTAACAAATTCTTAATGACTTTGGCCGAATTAAATAGATAAAATTTTGAACAATGTTAAAAAATTCTATTTATATTTAGTAACATAGTGTTATGATGCCGAATAGAGGACTCTTGGCTATTTGTTTAGCATGCATAGCAGAAACTTCATTTTCCTGGTTACCTCTATCCATTGATTCTCTTTCTGATTATGCTTATGTGTTTTTTCCTTGTTATCTTTGCATATTTAACTGTATGTGCAGTTCCATCTGCTGGATTATATGGCTCTTAGGATAAATGATTCTTGTTGAATAATGAATGATATTTTGGTAATTCTGTCCAGGTACTTGATGGGGCCTGACATGGAATTTGTGAAGTTTTTCGGCAAGAACAATGATGTTGACTCACTTGCTGATGGAGTAATCAAAGAGGTAAAGCAGTATAAGAAGTAATCTCAACACCTGTGCTATCGGTACCCCATTCTCTTCCTTGTGGGAGAGAAATTTTCGGAGCTTTTGGCTTTATGGTAGGACATAGGAGATTACACCAGCAAGTCTGAATATACTTCTGCAGGAGTGTCTAGTTCCTTCTGAGGTGATTCTGGAGATTTGGTAGTTTTAAAAGGGCAACTCAATTAGTGTCATTGTTTTAATGGTTAATATTATATTCCAATTTTTTTTTTTTGATATATACTGTTACTATTTGTGTGGATTTTGAGATGCAAAGGCAATAAAATCGCTATGTTTAGCATTTGCTTTAATTTTATCTTATGTGATATGTTGGAGTCACTTTAGTAAAACCATGGTCTATACTTTATATTCAAATGCATAGAAATATTGTTCCGTGTTCTCCCCACAAGTGATGATGTATATTTAAAATGAATTTGATTGGTTTCCCTTCTTCCATTGGACGCAAGACCATTTTGAAAGTTACACTTTCCATTTGATCATCTGCATGAATTCCGGTTTGTTCGTTTAACCTACTCATCTGAAGTCATTTCAAGCCAAATAAATAAATAAATAAATAAGACACATGAAGAGTGTAGTCTTTGTCAATGATGGAAATAACAATGATATAGAATGATGATGACAATGATGTAGGATTAACCGGATCTGTACTAGGATCTAAAACACCAATAAAGGAAGAACATGAAACAATATTAAATTGTGTACTTCATGAATTCATATTATCAGCATATACACATGGTTTATGTCAAGGTATAGGTATTTTTTCTCCTTTTTTTCCTTATAAAGGTCACATTCACATTGATAGAGCAACGAGCCATCAAGACATATCAGAAATAGAGTAGGGAATTATCGATATTATGAATATTTAGTAATCTAATTATGTCTATGAGAGACAAGTTACTAGGGCCCTAGCCTATAATCTGGCACATTCACCCTTGCAAACAAGCCGAATAATATATGGTAAACCTATAACGTATTATATAATATCAACGTGAGTCTTCAAGGAACCATTAGGTTATTCATTCAACCATTTATAAAATCAAAATACATATTAATTAGTAGAAGTTCAAATTTAAAAAATTCTAACATTCTTCCACTTAAGCAATGTTGATTTGGTTTTATTTAGTTACAAAAACGTTTTTAAGATTACTTTTGAGTTGAACAATTGTAGCCACAAATTATAGCTTGATAATCACCAAAAATTCATATCACTCTAGTTAACAAAGTTATCAACTACACATGAGTGAACAAGTTGTTGATACACACGTCATAGCATAATAATAACATGAATGTGCATGAAGATCCTCTTAACTCTTAAGTAGTTTATGGATCTTCATTATGTCTTCTCAAGAAAATATAGCCAATATCCTAAAAGGAGATTAGGATTTCTCACAAAACACCATTCTCGAAAGGCAACATCATCTTTCTCATGTTATACCAACTTTTTATGAAAAAAACATCCATATCTTGAGATATAAATAAATGAATGAACGGTACCAAAATAAAATTTCAGAACATGGGCGTTAGTTCATCAACAAATTATGCAAGTTCAATGTAATTAAATAAACATAAAACAAATAGTAGCTCCCACTAACCAAATACATCAAAGGACCTTGCACCTAAACCTTGGCATAAATTTTTAATTACAAGGATACGATACAAATAATTAGGTACAATCATATTCTTCACAAAGAGGTTTACCATGACTATACAATTACTTGTAGGCAAAATGCACGACACATACATATTTTCATGGATAAACATACGTATCTATCATGGTCAAAGATCGTCACCTCTCTCTCTCTCTCTCTCTCTCTCTCTCTCTCTCTATATATATATATATACAATCCTTTAAAATTCCAAGTCAAAGTTTGTAATATTGTAGTCTAATTACTTTATCAAGAAAAAATATGATATAAAGTTGAAAACAACACAATAAACCTTTAGTTAATCAAATGGACAATAATTAGTGACAATTGTCACCACAATAGAGATTTAAAACATGAATATAAACTTTCATGTCGGTAGAGAATATGAGTGTATTTGGTTATGCTTCTAAGATTTTTTTTAAAAAGAAAAGTACTTTTTTTATTAATAAAAGAAGTGTAATTTTAAAGTTTGCTTTACTTTACTTGATGTTGTTCCCTTGACAGTTCAATTTCTTAAGACTTTGATCCTCTTAAAATGAATTGAATAATTTATTTTTTTAATATTATTCTAAATCTATCCTAAGGATAAAGAGCAAGATTTTTCATGATCGCACAAACCAGTGTTTCTATTTCTAGAATTCTACTCTAATTTATATCAATTTTTAGATAGACTTATTTTATAAGGTGATTTGTCAATCAATCCAAGAAAGCATTAAGAGTACTAAAAATTGCTCAATTAATTAAGAAAAGAAAATTAAATTAACAATTAGTGATACAAAATATGTTTCTTCAAACTACATCACCCTAACACCTAGAAAAAGCTATGGAAGATAAAAAAAAAAAGAATAAACATAGACGATGATAGATAGGATCATGTGATACCTCAACAACAATATTGATTTCTCAAGTCTTCCTATTCCCTTGACACTAAGCACAATTAATCCTAGTACCTATATCTTTCCCTGTCTAACACTCAATAAATCTCAAGGAAAATAATAGATATTTATAAAACTCTCTGTGGACCACCTTGATATTAGCGCTATAGTGCTAGCAGTTGTATGACGAATCCTCCTTGATTTTCACTTCAAATATTATCCCTTCTCTAATTTTCTTTCAAATCAACTTCAAATCTTTTCAAATCCTCTTTTAGATTTTTAGATTTCTTCAAATCTTCATCAAAATCTTTACCCTTTATCCTCTCTTTATCATTTCATTCACTGACGTTATCTTTATTCTATATCCAAACAAAATTTGGTGGGAATTTATACCTATTAAGCACAAAAGAATTATATTCTCAGTAATAACACTCATAAATTAAATTTATTGCAATTAATTAGAGAAGTTATCTTTTTGAGAACAAACTAGAACAATTAATGCACAAAAGGGTAAAAATATATTAATTTTCACAAGTTATCACTTTCTCCTCATATAAGGTCACATAGTGAGCCGCAAGAATTATCAAGATAGGAGTGGCAATCCTTTTTATAGTATAAATATATAGTAACTTAGTTCCATCCATCAAAAACCTAAGTCACCAAGGCCTCTACAACATAATCCAAAACACTCAGCAAAGAGCCAAAGGTCAATTACATATGGTGACTTCTAAACTCTTAATGAATTACATGATAACATGGGTCTATAAGAAACCATTAAGTTAACCATTCAACCTATTTTATAACATAATATCCACCAATCAATAGAAGCATAAACACAAAAGTCTAGCATTCTCCGACTTAGACAATATCGATTAGGTTTTATTTTGTTTCAAAAATATTTTGAAATTGACTCTAAGGTTGAACAATTATGGTCGCAAACTAGAGCTTGAAAATCACCACCACAAAACTAGATCACTTTAGTTAACAAAGCTAATAGCTAAGAACCACACAGGCAAAGAAAAACTATAAAGTCTAGTTCATTAATGATCATAAAACTAATAACTTAATCGAAAATGATCTAAAAGCCAAGGTTGTTACACTTTTTCAATCGTTACACCATGCTTGTTGGCTTGTACTTTTCAGATTAATGGTAGTTTTCGTTGATTACTGGATGTGTTTTAATACTTTAGGAAACCTTACCTACGTTGGATTGTTTTGTTATTGGATGGACTTATGTTTTGTTGCAGTGGGATGGGGCGGTTTCCATCTGGGGTTCTTAAACGACACCGATCCTGAGCCCGGAAGGTGCAGGAGAACAGAAGCGAATAAATGGCGGTGCTTGAGATATATAGTTGCAGACCAGAAGTATTTTGAGCGGCACATGAACGAACAGATGAGAAGAAATGGTGGTGCTCAAGAGACGCCGTTCATGAACAGGGAAGAACGGGATGGAAAATTAAGGGAATTAGAGAAAATAATTTTTTTAAATTTTTTGTTTTTGACTTTTTGCAATTTTGATGATGTAGAATTTAAAGATGATTAATGTATAATTCAGACAAGATGATCATTAACAAGGTTAGTGAAATTTGATCATCAAACTAAATTGATGTCAAGTTTTAAAAATATAAAGACTGCATTGATATCAGCAATTATTTTAGGACCAAATTAATTGTAAAATCTTAAGATAAAAAAAGCCATTTACTCCAACTAAAGAATGTGGACTCAAAAGCCAGTTATTACATTAACCGCATTGCTCAATATCTCATCATTCAACTCACTAACACCATAGCTACTCCATTGCATTGACAAATATGCGTGCCAAAACTTAAGCTCTTCATATTCCAATGGAGCACCGTGCAAACAAATTGGAATCAAAATTTGAGACTGAAATCCTCTCTTTTAACCGTACATATATATATATATATATATATATATATATATAGGCATCATTGATCACTGCGCACCACCAATTATCGCTGACCCTACTCACTTTAACCCTAGCCCCAGACGAATACAAGAAACACACTTCCACAGGGCCAAGTTGATTTGTAGATTGTAGCCATAAGCTTTGATCCATGCTCGAGCTCGGTCCTCACGTGGGATATATATACTATATGTATCAGGTCCATATCTTCAAACCAAAGGTCTTCGGCCTTAGTGTGTGTGCCAAGCCTAATCTTGCATAGGGTTCTCAGACGTCATCCCTGGTGCTGGGTGGGTATGTGGACTCGGGAACAGGTTCAATCATCTACGGAGGAAGTGAGAAATACCCAAAAGCCAATGCTAAAACCACGAGCAGACACAGACGAAGAAGAGAAACCAAGGAACTAAGACCTGTTCACAGCCTTTGAAAATCAAGTATGGATGAATCATGTGCCTCTGGCATGCTATCTGTCTACTTCTTCAGGAAAGATGACTTTGCCCAGATAAACCTGCCGCACCTCCTCTCTCCACATCTGCAAGCACAGCAATTAGACTAAGAGATTGCCCTTTTCTACAACAGCAATTATACCAATCGCTTCAATATAACTTTTTATCCCAATTTGTTTACATAGAATAAAAAGAATCTAGTGTAAAATATTTAGTTCAGAATCATGTGGAAGATTAGCAGCAAAATAACTAAGTATATAGGGTAATTCACCCATTCATTAAAATCATACCATGTCTCGGAATTCCAGCCGGATGTGAGGAACATTTGTTTTGTGAATATCATTTCCATTTGACCCTCTCTTGTAATACTCCTTACCAATCCAATGTGACTGACACAAGAAAAGCTGATCAGTTGAGTATAAGATATATAAAAGAATTTGCATCAATATTTTATTTTGTAGTAAAATTCTGCATCCATATATTACCGCAACCATTATCATCATTACATCATCATATATTATCTCAGCACTAAAGTTTAAGCATGATTCAAGTTATTACCAAGTTTGAATTCATCGATTCAGCCAATATCTTTAAATTTCATTGTGATAACTAATTTAAGTCAGCACTTCACACTTCACAGCTATGTACTATTGTCCTCATTCAGTAGACCATGCTCTCTCCTTAAATATAAATAACTAATTAATACGAAAATGCAAAAAATAATTATTTTTCCTTTACTTATTTATCCAAATAATCATGTTAAAATTTATGATTCTAAAGACACCAACATAATGACACCAAATATTGATAATGCAGATTGGGTCATGCTCTTCTACACCAGCTCATTGCCAACATGTGACACTTTCCACTTTGCCTCTTCCATTGTGGACAGCAAATGTCAACCATACTTGGGCCCCAGGCATCTTTTGATGAAATTTTATACAACATAAAAACATCCATTAAGAAAATTTCTTAGCTTTTTGACTTATACCAATGCATTGTGATTGTAATTGAATAACATGATCAAGTTCAATTTAGTCACTGAATGGGCAGAAGAAAATTTACTGCCAATCTACCGTAGAAGATTCGATCCTTGGGGAGAAAAAAAAAAATAAACACCGCGACCAACACCCTGTACCCTCAAGGGATCTTCGGGAAAAAAATGTTATGCCTCAGGCAGAAGAGGATTTTCATTCACAGGAGTAGCAAAGTCAGGATAAGATTACCTTTAGGGCATGCGAGAAACCTGACTGATATACTGAATTACGGGCAATCTCACATAAATCACATGCACTCAACTTCCACACCTGTAGAGGAAGAATTGTGTCCTATTATCAGTACTGTCTGTTCATATGCCCACAAAGATAAAGAAAGAAGGGGGGGGGGGGGGGGGGGAGAGAGTGAGATGTGGAACTTACAGAAGCTGCTATGCTATATTCTTCAACCAATGGTTCCTTTGTCAAGTGAATTTGGAGTGGATCATCAGTAGAAAGTGAAACATTCAAACCCCGTGAGAAAAACATTGGAAAAGGATTTCGATGGTAGTCTAAGAATAGTGAGTTATTGCTAAGAGGAGACATTGCCAGTCCAATCTGATAACAAATATTCAACAATAAATTAGTCACTGCAAAAAACACAATTTAGCAATCAGTTGAAAATGGACCATACTTGAGCTAAATAATACAAATATTGAAGCACGGGAGATTTTCTCAAATTGATTCCATGTGCAATGTTGTGAGCCGTAAGAAAGGTTGCAGCAAGGTGGTCAATATCGCCAGCCTGTATACAACATGATGCCTCAGCAACCCATACAACAACCAACAAATATCCAAGCAAAGAAACTATAATCCAATAAGTACCTCGCCAGAATGCGGGCGAAATTTAATTGTTGTCATTCCCTTCGACTCACGAAGCTGAGAAATATTATATTAGGTCAAAGTGTCAAACTTTGGCATGTCAAAACAAATTCTAGAAATTTATATACTCGTTATGAAGTTAAAAGCAGAAAAATCTTGGTATACATATTTAAGGGAATCTATGGTCGACTGAGGAAAGCAAGCAATGCAATGAACATATATAATGATGGTCTTGATATAATATGGTAGAGAAGTATGCAACTTATGATATATAGTATTATCAAGGAAGAGACCCACCCATTGTTTATTTTACCAGTGGTTTTTCCTCTTACCAGCAAGGGTGTTGCTTTGTATTGTGGTGTATTGTGGTGGAGTGAATAGCTACCCACAAATTGACACAAGTATAAAATTGTTTGAGAAACAGTTACACACCTTGTTTAAGGTGTAAAGATTGGCATAACAGTAATAGGCATAGTATGAAAATGCTGGATTGAATGCGTTAGTCCATTCAGAAGGCGTAGGCATGTGTTTTGTTGGCCGTCTTTCAGGTTTGCTTTCATCGTCCACCAAATCCAACCCAACAACCTAAAAATATATAAACCAAGAATACATAATTGGGGCAATGAATATATATTGCATAAGAAAAGCACAACAAAACAATTAATACATGATTGATTAAATATCTAGATTGTTAAAATCCGTTTTTTTTTTCTTTCTCTTTCTTTCTCTCTCTTCTTTTTTTTTTTTTTTTGGGTTGGGGTGGAACAATAGGTAAGACTTAAGAACTTAGAAATTAGAAATTAGAATTACTACAAAGCTAAGCATCTGAAGTCAACTAGCGTAACGCATATTTGTAGTCATTTACACTGCTTTTTATGTTTAATAAATTTATAGGTCATAGAAATACATTGCTACCATCACCAAAGTCAATACAAGTCTATAAAACCTTATAGTTAACAATTTTAGGTAACTATAATTGTACCGCACCTGTTTCAAGAAAACATGTAGTTGAGGATGTGAATCGGGGTCCACAGTCACCTCAAAAAGTGGAATAAAGATATTGTCAAGGATGTTCTGGAATGAGGTCACAATTCCCATTTCTTTGTACACATTGTACAACCTTGGAAGCTGCAAGACAAATTTTAAAAGAACTTAGATCAATGACCAACACGTTACAATCCCTTCAGCATATAATGTCAGAAATGGAAAAGGTCCCAAATACTATAAGACCTTTATACTCCTAAGAGTTGCAGCAAGAGATTAATTTAAAGACTTGAAGAAATACATGCCCTAAAATGCCTGAACTAAATGAGAACTAACATGCATAAATTATGAGGCTGAAATTTGTGATGTCATCAAAATTAGATAGAGTGTGTCGAATGATTTATGCATGGAAACAAAGTGAAATTGACAAACAAATAAGTAGAGAATACCTGAATCAACCAAACAACATTCTCGCTATACAGTTCATTATTCACGATCCAACTTGCTAGTTGGTCCCATTCACTTTGTTTCCTACCATATATTGATATTCTATACTCAGCCATCTGCGAATAATACAATTATGGAAAGAGATAAGCTGGCAATCATCTAGCACCCACTTCAATGGGAATAAACATAACAATCAAGAAATGGAAAATAATTATAAATTACAAAAATACAAAGCAAATTCTATTACTTCTCAACCGTAAAATAAAGAAAGAATGCTTTATCTGATGAACTTTTTACTATCAGCTTCAAAAAAGGTTCTAAACAAGAATGAAAGACGACAATAAGTACAATCCTCACGTGCATTTCAATCTCACTTGAGTAAAGAAGAAGAGGAAGACGAAGAAGAAAGAACCAAAGAAGTAGACATGCTAATTGAATCAAGGGCAGAATTAAAACATTAACCTACATAAAATATCAAAGTAGCAAACCTTGCTGATTCTTTAAGTGTTTAAGCTAAGAAGCACAAAATTGAGAGACCAGCATGAAAAATTAGAAGTGTCTTACCAGAATTTTATGTTTTATATCTTCTAATATAATAGGAAAAACACATAGAAGGATCCAAGAAAACACCTGATATTTACTGGCGGCAAGATCAGAAAACACCTGCTTTGTCAGCTCAGCAAGGAAACGACCTAATCAGTGCAACACAATAGTATGAGCACATATGAGTAAAAGGTGATTTTAAATTGACGATAATTAACACAAATCTTAACATTATTCTTCCAAATAAGTTCTTTGACATTTTCACACAACAACCACTGGTTATTCATTTGTAGGTCTTCTTTGTTTGATACTTCTTCCACTACTTTACTAACCCACAAGTGGTAGTTGCTTTTGGAAAAATATATCCAACCTCTTTTGTCTTCAACAACCAAAATATGCCATTGCCAGTTACTATAGAAAACAATATAGACATGGCTGGAAACAGTATTAGATTGCAGAGAATTATTAGACTACATCCTGAGAAGTGTTTGTCTCTTCCTTTCAGATACCACTGCTTTCGAGAGAAGGGCCGCGCCTTTTTTTGTTTTTTGGTTTTTGGGGGGGGGGGGGGTTGGTACTAAGCAAAGGGACTCCACAATACCAGTAAAAAAAAAAAAAAAGTTACCTTGAATGAGATTATCTTGCTTCAGGAATATCTCCCTGAGCCTACTTTGACCACAAGGATTGTACTTAAGATTGAATTTGTCAAATCGGTGAAATGTGCTCTTGTCTGCATGAACGTCCAAAAGGTCAACACTGAGGTCATATCTGCTCAAAAAGCAATTTAAAATAATTGTTATTGCAATGTATTGCCAACTAAACTCAATTAGAAATTATAATTATAGTAGAAATTAAAAAGAAGTTGTTACCCTGTCAAATCCAGACTCTCAAAAACTTCTTTCAAGGTCAGATATGTTCCATCTCGAAATATTACAACCTGAGTAAAGTTAAATTATACAAGGTTCTAATAAGTATGCAATATATATCCATTTCCTAAAATATAATTCATACAACATCCGTAATCAAAAGTGCATAACAAAATGCATGGCATATCATTTTTTGTTTTTGTAAGCATGCATATCATCTGCACTTCTGCATTTGAAGATAATCAGTCAATCATTTGTAAGCACCCTGCACGTTACAAGTCTTCATGTAATATTTTGTATTCCAATTGTATGTTGCAGTAAACTGACACCATTTAGTTGTAAGGCATCATTACAGAGAACAAACAGAACGTAAATAATTTCACCAGCCGCTGTACTCTAAACTACATTATTTCATTTGATATTTACTAAAAAAAAAAAAAATAAATGAACTAATTAATAAGAAAAACAATTTCCTAAATGTGATTTATCCGTTGTCTTACTGCTCAATGGCATACATGCAGCCACAGTTTGATTGTACTTCTATATCCAGTAGAGCAACCGAACAGAAAACTATTATTTCATCTTGAAAATGAATTCATAATAGTAACATTAGCTACAAAAAAAGAAATAAAAGCAAAGCATGTGATAATATAAGGATAAACAGATCCAAGTTATCACCTCATCGGGCTCTTTCCTTAGCTTTGATTTTATAAACCTTAAAAGATGTTTCTGGTTCATGCATGCTGAGTGGTGGACATGCGTATCAACTTTTCTAACATTGTAGAAGTCTCGATGTGGAGCACTTTTCTGGGCAAGAAATTCCCTATCCGCATTTAGCATCAAATGAAGATTGAATTTCTGAAAATACATACACAAACTGTCAAACAACCAGTGGATATTATCTGTAATTGAGATACAAGTGTGTGCTGTATTTTATTAATATAATCAGAAATTTCAACATGTATTTACTTGTTCTAGAAGATTAAGCCGATGATGACATAGAGTTCGTATATTCCCTAATGCTATGACTCGAAGTATATGATGGAGGTCAGTGAAAAAGGTAGTTGCATCTGCAACAGGAAAAAGCTCTTCTTTTGCTGCAAATAATAAGCAAACTTGCATAAGAATCACAGCTCAAGTGGAACATTACAAAAGGCTACAACAAAATCCCTGAGCCACTTACAGTCTTTATTTGGATATACATGAATAACCCCATCTTGCATTTCGAAGTAGTGCTGCATCACAACATCAAATAACATTCATTTAACCACACAAAACAAAATCGGGATATCCGAATCTTCAAGGATGGAAAAATATAAAAACATAAATAAAAACTCACATCAGACTTTCCTTCAGGTGTGTAAAAGAATGGCTCTGGGTTAGGCTTTGGAGTGCTGGGGTCAGATATAATTTCTTTCTCCCATGGAGCATCTGCTTCTTTAAACAAATATCTTTTTCTCATTTCAAGGCACTCTTGAAGAACCACATAGACTTCCACTTCATCAGGAGATGGAGCCTGTAAACCTAATAAAAAAAATACAAATTATAATTTGCTAAATGATTTTCCACAATTGCAATACCATCACTTGTCAACAAAGGTTAATGAAGAAAATGGACTCTGTGCAGCAGGCCACAGGAAAACTAATTTAAAGCAAATCATAGCGTTCAAGAGACTGAGGAAATACTCATACCAATAGGAATAATTTTAAGTCGGGCAAAAGTTTCTTGCTCTGGCTCTTTCCTGAGAATGTCAGCTGCAATTGGATCAGGCGGCACACCATGCAGGTCACCAGACATACTATGAGAACGGATCATGCTTGAAGCAGCAATTTGCATCTGCTCTCCATTAGCATTAACATTATCAGGTAAAGTCTGATATGGGCTTTTACCTTCTGGCCCCTGCGTGCAGTTTATTTAAAATTCAACACCATGGATCATTCAAACATTATACTTTAGTGGATATAGAACACTGCATCCTATGGAACACTTCATCCTACTACAATCAAAATGCAGCTAAAAAGTAATGGGGAAAATTAGGTTAATTCCAAGCCCAAGGATAATGAGCAATGGAAACAAGGGGAGAAACCTATTTATCATGAGAACAGTAAACATGTCCTGCTTATAGAATGCCATATGAATGGTAAACTTAATGCCAACAAGAACAAATTCACAGCAGACTTACAACATTTCCATTCGTGTGGAGATATGTAGTATCTAGTTTATCATTGTCAGCAGCAATATCATCATCATCATCTGATCCTTCTACACTTTCAAAGGCACTAGCACTTGCAACAGGTGACTTGGGAGAAATTGGTCTTAAAATATTTCGCTTTGGGGTACCAGGATGCCCAGATTTTGCTGTAAAATTATTTGTTTTTCTTGATCAGTAAAACAAATTACAAATAACTTTCAATCAGACAGTTCTTGTATTTACATGGATAGTGTGTCAAAAAGAGGCTGGGCAGAAAGTAAGAACAGTGACAACTAAGAAACTATTCCGTCTGCTGCCCCTCCTACCCCTCCCATTCAATGTTAACGCAAAAGAATGGAAGGAAATTAAACTCTGCATCGAATATAGCAAAAAGTTCTGCTGTAAGAAGGGGCACAGCAACATTTTGAATTAGATTAGATACAAACAATCCATATTACAGCTATGTGAAAACTGAGTGCAGATAGCTTATTTTCCTTTAAGAAAAGTACCTTTTGGTTATATAATTGTATCTGAAACCAAATGCTCCTCACCATTTCAATCAATTTTATTCTTTAGAATCGGCTATACTGATAAAGAAATAATTCCCACTATTCAATACACAGAATATCTTTTTCAGTCAATTATTCCATCTCAGCCAGACACAAACTCATTAATAATTTAAAATTAATTTTCCTTTTTGTTGGCTAATTAAGATTAATTTTCTTTGCAAAAGAGGTGAACATGCTTAATAAAGAGGTTTGGATTATTTTATCTTTTTATTCAATAGCACATATTCTCACTTGGTCCTTTCACCTTTAAGGTAAGCTTTTATTTATAGCTCCAGATTCTCTCCTCTTTTTTTTTTTTTTTTTTTTCGGATTACCCAGCTTCCCTCCTCAATCCTTTAAACTTTTCGTTCAATAACATATATTATTCAACCGAAAAGAAGGATTAAAAAATTGAAGACAATCAAGACATATACAACGCCAATACCATCAATGGAAACAAAATTTCCCATCCCTTTCCGAATCAACTATCAATTTTCCCAATTACAACTAAAGTCGAAACAACTCTACAAGCACTCTCTTTATTTGATATGTAACAACAAATAAAAGTTCACCGAGATTCATAAATTCATAAACTAATCAACAAGTAGCTCCTCAAGGCTCAAACTACTGTACCAATTCACATACAGTCCCTTAATCCATCACATGAATCACACATACTCCAGATTACATCAAACAAAAACACAATCACAGTGCATAACAGTAACTTCAATTTCAAGTTTTCAATCAAAACAACACTCCAAAAAGGCCCAAATTAGATACTATCAATCAATTCATCACAGCCATACCTTCATGGAGCGTGTGCAGCCGCGGCAACCCAGCCGGAATCCCTTCGACCGGAACCGGTCCGTTCCTCTTCTCCTCCCCGTCCAAGATTCCGCCACTGGAGATCGCCGTCACATCCGGCAGCGACGCCGATCCTCGCCGGTAATATCCATTCCCCTTTCTCCTCGCGCGGACTCCGCCGCCGCCGCCATTGACACGCTTCCTCATGTACTTCTCCGAATCGCCGGCACCACCGCCGCCGCCGCCATCAACTTCGCCGTCGACGGCGCGGGCGAACTCGAGGAGGTGGGCGAGGGTCTTGCGGTGCATGTAGTAGGCGGAGACGGCGACCGCGGAGGCTCCGACGAGGGCGGCGAGGGCGAGGTGGAAGGCGTAGGCGTCCATCATCATCGTTGGGGACGCAGCTCCTCTCTGTTTCTCTCTCTAGGTTTTTTTCTTCTTTCTCTCTCTAGAAAATGGATGAGAGGGTGTGGAGTGAGGTGGTAATGGGGCCTACCGTGGTAGAGATAAACCCTACTAATGGTGGGAGTGGCAGGGAAGAGAGAAAGAGGACAATGAGTCAGCTCCCCCTATCGTCGTAACGAAGACAGGCTAAGGGAGAGAGGCTCATTTCTCTTCTATTTATAGACGAAGACAGCCCTGGGGCAGCATGTTCCTCGTCCTCCTTCTCTCTCTTTAATGCCAAAGATACTATCAGAATGAAATTACTTGGACAATTATGTCCAGAAATTCTAGATCATTTATTTTTCTTTTTCAATTATTATCAGCACTTGAAATTTGCCTGAACTAAATTAAATTAATTTGAGTTGAGTTGCGTCGATTTATTATTGATATAAAAGTCTTTTAGTTCTATTTTTTTAACCTATAAGATTTGAATTTAGATCTTATTTAAAAATAATAAATGTTAAATTGTTTGAATTTGTTAAGTGTTGATTTTATTATGACCTATTATCAGTTATATGAATTCATGAAATTGTACTAATCTTAATTAAGATTCCGATGCCTATCATTTTTTTATTTTATTTTTAATTTTTAATGCTCATACATTCTTCTAGCATTATAGTTAAAAAAAATTATAGAAAGAAAAATTTTGTTAGAATTTATTTAATAAAACAACATAAGATACTTGTCAATTCTTGAATAAGTAAGTTTTCGTATTATTTTATTTTATCTAATAATTATTATTGTTTTTGTCAAAAGAATTTGAAAATTATTTTCTAATTATGTAACATTACTCTTTCAGTTAATTGTCTATTCTTATCATTTTTTATTAATTTAATTTAAAATATTTTAAATTATTAGTCTTTATAATTTAACTTATTTAAATTTTGGTTACTGAAAAATAAAAATTTAAATAAAAAATTGCAAAGGCTATATAAAATGATACTATATGATCAAAATTAAAATTTGATAAAATTATAAAATTAAAATGATATCTATATCTATTATTATTATTATCATTATTATATGTGACATAATTGAATATGTATTACATTAATTATACTCATCAATAATAATAACTCATGTTACTAAAGGAATACATATTTAATTAAAGATTTTGAAAAAATTAAATCACCTAAAATCTTCTTAATTTTCTAAAGTATGTATGATACACAAATCATAAAAAGGAAAAGGCTAAAGTAGAACGAGGGACGGCTTCCATGTGGGCATATAAAAGTCGACAGAATAAGCATTTTTGTTTTTTTAAGTCAAAGAGAAAAAAATTGTATTTATGTAATAGTTATTTTATTTTCTAATCCACTAGCATCCAGAATTCATTAAATTCCAACTAATTATGTTTAAACTGAATCGACCTACTATAGAGATAAAGTTCTCTTAACACTAATTTTTTCAAAAATAAAACTGAAATCCAAAATTTTGGTTAAGAGATACAAATGTCGAATCAATTAAATTAACCAGATATTGGTATTTATATAATGATTATTAGTAGTATAGATAAGTCATTAAGTTTTTAATGATAATTAATGTCATCAGTTTTATCTACATAATAACTAATTTTGATGTAACTTAGAAGGTTACTTTACTGCTACTAATTGAAATTGAACTGAGAATAATACTTTCATCTGACAGGCTTTTTGTTTTTGTTAGACTACTAAGCCTGTATGTGAACACAGGTAATCAGAAAACTCATGTATTGAATTAAGGTTGTAGCCAACAAAGACTGACATAGTTAATAGGGAGCGAATTCATACCTTACAAAAATGTGAGTTTAATTCTAACTGCCAATATAATAACATGTTATTAAATGATTTCATAAGTCCACTTCAAGTATTTGCTAAGCTTAGAAGCCATGCCTTTGGTCTTAGTGAAATGGCTGATACTAAATCTACATGAATTTTTATGAATAAAAAAGGGAAAGTTGTATGAAGAAAAGAATTTTACAATTCCAAAGAAATTATAATTTCCTTCCTTAGCAAAATTTCCTATTTGAATAAATATATTTGATAAAAGTATGCTTTTATTAAGAACTTGGTAACATGTTCACTTTTAATAATTGTAATTAAAAACTATAATAAAACTGATAAACTCGGCAGACCATCTTGTTCGATTTTAATCATGTAACATTCTATTTGTATAAACTTATATAATGCTTTTCAATATTTGCGCTTTAACATTTGTATTTTTCTGACTTGTCAAAGATTTGAATTGACTTTATTATTCTTATTTTTTCTATGTACATTCAAAACTAAAACATCATCATAGTTCAATGTAAAAGGCATATTAGAGAGAGTCAATTAGAAGTGAGAGAACAGAGAGAATGGAAGAGAGGAAGTAGAGAGCTTCTAATGGAGAATGAAGAAAATGATTTCACTCAATTGAATCAATGTACAAGCAAAGACAATATATAGCGTGGTGCTACAGATGTGTTGATGCACTAGCTGAAAACATCTGTTAAAAGAAATAATAACTAACTAACTATTTTCAGGCTGGAGTGTAACTAATTCGTTCTAACTAATTCAAGCATAAGCTACACTTGCTTCTCCCTTATCACCCCATGCCAACTCAAGCTCGGAGAATCTAAGGAAGAATCTCACACTCAGAGTTTGGTGCAAAATATGAGAAATTGAGGAGAGGAAAAACATAACCGACAAAAACATGCTTGTTGACAACATCACGCACAAACTAAGGTCTAGCTCAAAATGTTTTGTGCAACTGTGAAGGATGGGATTCGCTACTAATAGGACTACACTTTGATTATCACGGTAGACTGGTGGTGGCACAGTGCAAGAGACATGCAATTTTGAGAGCAAAGATTTCAACCATGAGAGTTTAGAGATTACAGCAGCTAGGCTTCTAAATTCAGCCTTGTACTAGACCTTGACATTACAAGTTGCTTTTTACTTGACCAAGAAATCAAGTTAAAGCCAAGATAAACGTAATATCCACTTGTGGATTTACTATCATCCACATCAGACCCCCAGTCCGAATCACAAAATGCAAGAAATTTCAAATCTGAAGTTGGATGAAATTTCAAGCCATGGATCACAGTGCCTACAAGATACTTCAAGATTCTCTTCGCCGCCTTCCAATAAGACTCCAAAGGCTGGTGCATGAATTGACTGATTTTATTTACTCCAAAAGCTACATCAAGTCTTGTGATGGTGGCATACTGAAGGCCACCAACCACAGACCTATATAAAGAAGGATCGAAAAATGCTAAACTGCCATAAGCTAATAACTTCTTACCACTTACCATAGGATTGACCATTGCCTTGGCTAAATCCATGCCTGCCCTCTTAAGAAGATCCTTAATGTATTTGGATTATGTGAGCAGAATGCCTCCTGAAACAGCAGCTCTAGCCTCAAACCCCAAGAAATAGGTCTTTTCACCTAAATCCTTAAGTGTAAAAATCTAATTGAGATCATGTATAAAAGTTGAAATTTCTGCTAAGTAGTCACCAATAACTAGGACATCATCCACATACACTAGTAGATAAGTAGTGGAAGTAGAGTTAAATCTAATGAATAATGAGGCATCTCATCGAGTGGGAGAGAAACCAAAGCTGTGAAAAGTCAGGTTTAGCTTGGAAAACCAAGCTCTAAGGGCATGGTTAAGAGCTTTATATAATCTACAAACTAGGTGGGGCTAGGAGGATGATTGGCAACCATCTGGTTGCAACATGAAGACTTCCTCTGCTAAATCACCATTTAAGAAAGAATTGTTGAAATCAAATTGCCTGATTTTCCAATGCTTAGACATAGCTATGGTAAGGGTCATCTGAACAATGGTAGGTTTGACCATTGGGCTAAAAATCTCTGCAGAGTCCACTCCTTCTTGTTGATAAAAACCCTTACCAACCAAGCAAGCATTGTATTTTTTAGTTCTTTTATCAGCATGCCTCTTTACACAACCAAGCACACATTGTATTTTTGGTTTAACCTTTGAAAAGGTCTTTTAAAAGAAAATCTTTTAGAAGAAGGCCTTTTAAAAGAAATATTTATATTTGATTTGAGTATTTTAAAAGTAAGTTTAAGAGAAGTATTTTTATTTGGATAGAAAAAAGTAAAATAACTTTTGAAGATATAATTACCAAAATGGATATAATATAATTTAAATACAAATTACTATATTCTATTCAAATATTTTGACACTAAACTATAATTAATTCTCAAATTATCATTAAAAAAAATTTAATTCAGCATTTTAATTAAATACAACATTTTTAATTCAGTATTTTATTTTAGTATTTTAATTCAATAGACTGTCTTTATATATAAAAATATATATATAATGCAGATAGATATTTCATCCTACATTTATGTGTCTATTTAATGGAAACAAAATATAATGAAATAAATATATAATATAACATAAGAGCACAAGAAGGATGAAGAAGAGCACAAGAGCAGAAAAGCAAAAAAGTGAAGTGCAATGAAGGAAGCAGTCACAAGTCTTTAGAGAGAAATGAAGGCACTACAAAGGCTCAGCGTGCTTCAGAGAGTGGTTGGGGTGGGTGGCAATGTGTTAATTGAGGGTCCTTTAGTAATTTCAGTTCTTCAGTACATGAGAAGTAACCCAAGGTCTTTGTTTAGTAAAAGGCCTTTTACTCATCTCAATTTACTGTTGCAAAATGAAAAATTAAACCAAACATCATCAAATACTGTTTAAAGTTATTTTACATATAAAAGGCCCTTTTTGTGGTAGGAAACTTTAAACCAAATAAGCACATGCTCACTTTGAGCTAATGACTTGCCTATTGGAGGCTATAGGGGACAAAAAAGAGATGCAGAATAAAAACAAAATTCATCAAACATAACATTCCTAGAAATCTATATATTGCTTGTCAGAGTTAAGCAGTCATAGCCCTTATGTTGTGGGGCATAACCAAGAAACAAGCAATTAAGGGATTTATAGTCTAATTTATAGTTATTGAAGGGATTGAGGAGAAGATAATATGCATATCTGGAGACCTTTAGAAAGGAATAGCCAGTAGAAGATAATATACATACCTGGAGACCTTTAGAACGGAATAGTCAGGTAGAGTGTTGAACAAAAGTTGAAAGGGTGAAAGGTTATTGGTGTTTGATAAAGGGTCATATATTGCACCATATCTACAATATAAATATAAATAAAATATTGACTTTAGATATAACGATGAAATATATATACATTCTGAGTTGTATACATAAAAATAATAAATATAAATTTTTTAAATATTAAATATTGCAGCTTTTAAGTCTCCAGTAACTGATCCAAATGTCGTCCTCATCCGTTTCTTTATAGTTTTAATAAAGAGTAAGGTTAATAGTTATCATGTTTTAAAGTGGACCCCGATCTATATTGGAACCGGCATTTTGCCACACCTTATGTGGCAATTAGCCACACTTGTATAATAATTAACCATACTTTTTAGTTATTTAATCATATTAGATCCACCATGAACCCAAAATATTAGAGTCCACTCTAAATTCCACACAAAATTTTGGCCATATTGAATTTGATTTATATTAGATCAAATTCTAAGCATCCAATGTTAAATTTCCTTTTAGAAAGTAATGTTAAAAAAGCATATATATGTAAATAAATTTTTTTATTTTAAAATAGTAAGAATAACCGGTGCTTATCCCTATCATTATGCTAAGTAGGAAAAAGAGTTTTTTTATTTTTTATTTTTCCTCAGTCAAACATTTTACAGTAGAGATCATGTGCATTTGTTTATCATATGAAATGATAGTGGCGAAATAACTACTATTGGGAATATCAACTAGGATTAGCTATTCCACCAAATGTGGTGAAATAAGATAAGAATAAATCCATGAAGCTCCAAAGGAAGAACATGTCCCCACTATACGAATCAATAGAAAATAAAATGAAAGAAAAAATATGGAAAGAAAATTAAGTAATTTTATTGTTTTATTTTGTTTGGTTCCAAAAAAAAAAACCTAAATAAAAGAAATAGAAAATATATGTTGGACATGAAAGTTTTCAGCTCCTGTCAATGAAAGAAAAAGTGATTGAATACAAAAGAAAATCATTTAAATAACGATTACACCCTACATTAGAAGTGAGGGAATGAGACAAGTCAGGAGACAACTCTCATTTCAAAATCATTTTATATAACTGCAATTTTTGTTTACATTTATGCAATTTTCATTTTTTAATTCAAATATATAAAAGAAAGTAAATTTTTTTTTATACTCTCTTTTTTTATAAAAAAAATTTCTTCTCTATCCCAACGAGGCAGTCAAACTATATCAAATACAAATATAGCAAACAAACATAGGGGGATCTTACCCAAAAACGAAGGTGATACAAGTGAAGCATGGAACAAAAATTGCATCAACTCTTTGACGGCAGTTCTGCCAAAAAGTACAAAAGAAATTCATAATACACATGCACACCAATTAAAGCCCTGAATTCAACGGCAATGAGCTAGCTTTCGAAAGCAAGAAAATGGAAGATTTAGAGCGTACTTATTTGTGATTTTTTTGGTAAAATATTATTTTTTTATAAAAAATCAGTTTTCATATATTTGAATAATTTTTAAAAATAATCATATTTTCAAAAAAAAATATTTTTAGTTTTTTTATAGAAGACGAAAAAAATAGCTTATGAAAAAAAAATTAATTTTCAATTTTTTCAGTTATATATAAAATTTAAGTTTCGTAATCACTTTTCTAAAAATTGAAACAAATGCACTCTCAAAAAATTTCATCTCTTGACTTGTAGCGAATGGCTATTATCACATCCTTTTATCCATTACCACACTTTTTTTAATTGCTTTTATTTTTATATTTCTAAAATATCCTTAATTAAAAATTGTGTTTAACTTTTATCTATTATCACTATCATATTCTAAACTATATTTAATAATTATACTAATTAGTGTTAAATAAAAAAATTAAAATAAAAAATAAAAAAATCTTAATACATATATAAAATAATATATATATATATAGACAAATTAAATTGCATGTAAATTCGCATATAAAAACAATAATATGATATTATATAAATTTATTCTTACTCTAAAATATTTTTAATGTAAGATCGTTTTTATTTAACTTAACTAAAATTTTGTGTTACACTACATTTGATTATTTTTGTTTGAGAAATATCATTTTTTCAAATTTTAAACATATAACAGTTTATCGTTTTACTGTTCAAAAAAATCTAGCTTTTTTAATAGTATAAGGAATTCAAAGCTGCAATTTGTTGAATATATGAATTCAATACAACTTTATGTATATTTAAAACATACATATACAAGCACCAAAAAAACATACACATACAAGCAAAAAAAAAAAAAAAACCATACATATACATTATATAAAAAAAACATTTATTTCACTCGATTTTTTGATCTTTTAATAGTTTTTACCAATGGAATATAGTATTAATTATTGCAAAAAATTACAATATTTACATATAACTTTTTGAAATATGTAAATTAATTAATAGGATAAATTTAGAAAAAAAATATGAACTTTACTAAAATAATTAAATAAAATTATTTTTTATTAATTATGTATTACATATTTACTTTGACCGTTGCTATCTTTATTTTTTGGATCCATCCCTAGAGACAAGAAGGTAAGTATCGAAAAATTATTATATCAGAAAAGAATTAATCAGGATTCTATTACAAAAAACTTTAGTTTAGTTTGTAAATAAATTAGACTCAGTATGGACTTGATTTAATTGGTAAATTTTATTTTAAAATTATTAAATTAAAATAACTATCTTTTGTATTTAATACTAATTAATATAATTATTAAATATAATTCAGAAAACAGAAGTGGCAACAGACAAAAATAAATTAGAAACAACTTTTAATTGAGGATATTTTAGAAATATCAAAATAAAACCTATAGAAAAGGAGTGGCAATAGATAACAGAGTGTGGCAATAGCTACTCTCTGACTTATAAATTTCAAATGCTTAATTGTAAGAGTGAAAATTTTAATAAAAATTAAATACTCTACAGTGTTGGATTACAAATTTAAATGTTTTTTTTAAACACAGCATAAAAATATCTTAAGTAAGCGTAATTTATCATAAATACATATATTAATAATTAATACAAGTTATATAGTTTAAATTAAAAGTGCACATGTCTCCCAAAAAGATTTATATTTTAATATATATTAGCTATTAATTTAAGGATTTAATTTTAATTTATTATCAGTATAAAATAATTTTAATAAAATTTCAAATTGGTATTCAAAAGAGTTATGTAATATTAATTTGGTCTTTAATATTTGTGATATTAATTTGTCCTCAAAAGATTACTTTTGATTTTATGTTAGTCTAAATCCTAACCTCCGTGAAGAAATTATTAATTGATATCTAATGTATCATGTTATATGATAATGTGATGCATTATCTGGATAAATAAATCCTAAATTCATCTACAAAATAGTTGTAGGGCATCAATTTGATCCTTAAAAAGAACAAAAATTAACCTTTCAAGAACTAAATTAATGTACTACGATTCTTTTAAGAATTAATATAGGATGTATATCAATAGATATGATGTGACATATCATCGTATAATGTGACATATTATATATCCATTAACATTTTTCTTCACAAAGGCTAATATTTGAATTAATATGAAATAAAAATTAATCTTTTGATAATCAAATTAATGACATAAAATTTGAGGATTAAATTGATATTCTGCAATTCTTTTAAGAGCTAGTTTGATGTTTCACTCAAACATTTTACACACCGATGTGCGAAGCCACCGTAGGAGCGTGGGGAACTGACTCCACGACAGTTTTCTATTGGATTAAAGTCAGGATACGTTGATACTGGTCCTGAGCGAACACCAAAGCTGGGTTCTAATTAATTGGTCTAGACTCTTCATCTCTTTCATCGGTTTCTTCTACAATCACATTGTGAACTACTGAAATAGGATCTTTGGGCTTAGCCCAAGGGGAATTCCATGCTTACGGTAACAAATATCAACAGTACAACATATCCTTCTACAATAGGTGCAAATCTTGCCCAATCCTTGGCCATCAGAAGATGAAGATAGTCCCCTTTTGCCATCGCCTGCTTCTTTTCTATGAGCATCCAAGTTAACAGCAGTTATACTTTAAAGTGAATGTTTATTTTGGTCATTGAAATTATAATCATGCTTCATTTTACTTTCTAAAATTAAGAAATTAACAATTTAATTCCTAACGGTTCATAAAATGATTCAAATTAGTGTTTTTGGTAATTCAAAGTAATCTTTACAAATGACTCCCTAGGGATTGAGTTGAATCACTTCTTGCAACTTTAAGGATTAAATTGTTGATTTCTATATTTTAGGGGAGTGAAATACACATACAATTTCAAGGACCAAAATAATCGCTTACTTGATAGTTTATCTATGATTCTTGTACAGAAATGATTATACCTTTTTGTTGTCCAATCACGGAGAAACCACAATTCAAATGTGGCACAGGATCCATCAATAGGATTTGTGACCTCGCATTCTCATATTCCTCATTGAGCTCAGACAAGAAGCAGGCAATGTAGTTTTATTCTCTGTGCCCTGCTGAATTTTTAGTGGCAATTCATGTACAAATTACTAGATAGATGCAATAGGGGACTAGCCCATAGTGTTGTAGTTCCTCCTTAAGCCATGTCAGCTTAGTGAAGTACTCACTTACTAAGTGTACTATGCTAGAGCACATATAGTTGGTGTTGAAGCTTCCCAGTCCTCATGAGCTCACCTTGTGCAAAGTGTTCATGAAAGATTTTCAAGACAACCGAGACATTTTCAATTGCATCAATACTTTTAGCTATGGAAGGTGGAATAGTATTAGGGATACAAGAATGGAGGAGATTGTTGCATCTTTCCCATGCTAGATATGAGAAATTCTAATATCCACTACAAAGGAAGGGTGTTTCTTCCTCCACATTGACTTATAGCCTCACAAAACATTAAGTGGGACCCATTTATTTTACTATATAGAAAGATTTTATGGTGAAAAACCATGATAGAGGAAGAAAATTATACTCCATGGTGGATGGAAGAACTTCTCTGCTAGATACATCAAATGGAAAGGGTTTGGTCGAGTGATTGTGCTATTAAGGAAGCTGAATTTGCTTTTGGAGATCATGACTCATTTTATGGCTAGAGCCCAGGTGTGGTAATTAAGACTTGTAAATAGTGATGGTAACTATGGTGTTTTCACCTAGGTAGATGTATTATGGGCTAGTTGGGTTTTGCTAGCATATTTGAATCCATGTTTTGGGGGGCTAGCATTGATTTTGTGCCCCTACTCCCACCCCAAAAAAAATTTGATTTTAACAATTATTGATGTTGTTTGGTTTTGAGAAATCAAAATCAATTCTTGCCTTTAGAATTGATTATATGTAAAGTGAAAATTTTTTATTTTCTGTCAGAATCACTTTTAAAGAAAATACCAAACATAAATTATTTTACCCTAAAATCAATTCTAACCAAATTAATTATATATAAAATCAATTCTAACCAAATTAATTATATATAAAATCAATTCTATAAAAATAGAACCAATCACGTTATGAGATGGATTGGGTGTGTTATTCCTTGCATTATTACTTGCAAAGGAAGATATGTGTGGGATATGTAAATATGTTTTTTATTCTAAACCATCAATATTTAGAGTTCACTACACACTAATTAGTTTGAGTTAAGCTAGTCCATAATAGAGAAAAAAATTCTTACAGCTCTATTTTTAGTATTAAAAAATACATATGTTTTGGTAATAAGAACTATTCACAAAATTTTGGATTAAAAATGATAATTAAGTAAAGCTTTTCCTAAAATAACTATTCCAAAATTCGAATTTCTATATTACAAGTAAATTTAAGCTAGAAATACATTTTGTTTCCATGCCAAATAGAGATAGCAAAGCGAACCAACTAGTCTCGACCTATCGCCAACCCGTCCAAAATGGGAAGGGGTAGGCCAAACTGCTTCAATAATATGGGTCGGCATGTCTAACCCATTTTTTTTTTTTAGGTAGGTTGGTGTGTTGGTCCACTAAAAAAAAATTAAAAATAAAAAAAATTGTTTTATATTTTTAATAAGTTAGTTCAGATAATTTTTTTTAAATTTAGAAAATAATTAATGAAATTTGTACTTAAATATAATAAGATAATATCTATATAAACTTAAAAAAAATCTTAATTTACATATATATAAATCAATCACAATAAAATAATGAACCATTAACAAATCTATATTAATAACTATAACAGACTAATAAAAACTTCTCACAAATTAACTACAATAAGCTTATTTAAAATGTCCACAAACATACCAATCCATTTCATATACAAAAGAAGCGTTTACAATGGTCCAAGCCAATTCTCGGATCACTGGTGATCGAGGATTTGCAGCCATACAGACATAAAATAAAAATATTGCAATAGTAAATATTGCGTACGGTAAGTCTAAGGTAACCTTTAGTCAAAGGAGATCACCCGTCAATAATCAGGTTAAAGATTATGAAATAAGTTTTTTGTCATGTAAAATGACCTTAATAGGCAGCTTCGGGATACGGAGAGCAAACAGGATACAAGGTAAAGTTTGCACGGTGATGCAAATGACAACTTCACCAAACATTCCTGAAGTGCTCAGGGCAAGTAGCAACTCCAGAGTTCGCCGTCCGAGTCCACTCATTCTTGGCCGTCACAACAGTGGCAGCAAACCCAGTGAGTTCATGTACACTTCCATGCCTCAGAACCCGAAGCACCCATACTTTTACTCTGTTGGGCTCGCCAGAATCTCCGTCAAAAAGCGGATTTTCCGGCGTCGAAGATGCTGAGGAGGGTGGATGCGACAGGAGGCGGTGGCATTGTCATTGATTCCGGCACGACATTCACGATGTTGCCGGTGAGTTTGTAGTGGTGGTGACCGAGTTCGACCCTCACGATGTAGCGGGAGTTGTTTGTGCAGAAGCTACGCCATTCATGGTGGTTCGTTTGGAAACTTTTGTATTGAGGGTGGTGTAAATTTTATCTATTGTGAGTAAACTATTGCTATGGTTAAAGAATGAAGGAAGCAAATTTTTGGACCATGGTAAATTATTTGGCTATTCTTTGCGAGTATCTGTGCTGTTGAAGAAGGGGATTTGGCCCTTGTTTTAACAATCGTTGATTTTATGTTTCTTGTTTTTCCATGTCAAGTTAATGAAGTTGATGAATGATGCAAAACCCTTTTATTATTTCTTTTGTTGTTATATAGCTACTCGTGTTTAACTACAAGCTGACTTGTCTTTGAGGGGAAATTGTTGACACTTGACTTTAGGGTTACAATGGTCTTTACACATTAATAAAATATTATATCACAATTGGTCACCCGCAAAATCCTGGATCATCAGGAATTAGCTTGGACCATCATAAATGTTTCCAATATACAAATGTGTTTTCGACTTTTTTTTCAAAGTGAAAAAACAAGCCTGCAAGTCAAACCCGTCTTATACCATTTTAACCGGTGGGACATGCGAGATGATGATAGAAGGGTTGAAAAAAAATGG
The DNA here is from genome assembly GCA_031439595.1 of Pterocarpus santalinus. Lineage (NCBI taxonomy): Eukaryota > Viridiplantae > Streptophyta > Magnoliopsida > Fabales > Fabaceae > Pterocarpus > Pterocarpus santalinus. Next base: position 18,965,532 of record CM062532.1, on the reverse strand, counting down.
CAGGTTAAAAATAACAATTTTGGGTGGGTCATTCCAGTGAGTTGAATCTATTTTACTACCATCTCTGATCTCAAACAACCACTATTGAGTTGAAAAATACATATTAACATGCTATCGTAATAATTGTCGTTAATTTCGTCCTTGTATTGCGTTTGATTAACGAAGCACATGTCAAGTAGAAAGTGGGCCAGGTCTTGCAGAAAAGGCCAACAGAGTGGGTACTGTGAAGTGGTTCGTGCAAAATATATAGTTTTAGTGGATTGTGTATCATTTGCACGGTCCACGCATTTTAAAAACATGCTGAAATGAGACTCTTATGTTAAATGATGGATTCTTGTGTTATTCTTAATCCAATCAAGGGATCTTAAAGGTAAGAAATAAATATTAAATTGAAGGAAAAGTAAACGTTTGATTCATTTGAAGTTTTTTCAAGAGCACAAAGTGATGCATAAATAATTTAATAATTTAATTAGGTTAAAATTTGTTCTGTATACGTGATAATTATTTTTTTATTTATTTTACTAAAAAAATATTTCTACCTCATATATATGTACACACAATTTGAATATAACATCTATCATTTAATGTTGTAATAACACTATTTGTTGAAGTTATAATACAGTGAATTATAAAGATTAAATTAATAATCAATATCATGTACAAGAATCATGAATACGTATATCATACGTAATACTTATTTTTATTTTATATTTATATTCATAACATCAAAAAGAAGTATATCATACCCATTTTTTATTTAATATTTATACGTAATACTTATTTTCAATTTAATTCATGTACTTCATAACAACTTTATGTCAAGTTCATAGTTCACGATAGTATAAAACGATAATTGTTCATAGGGACGAAATTAAAAATAATTGCATATATAAGAATTTAATCATAAAAATTCAAACGAGACTAAATTAAAATTAATTAAACATTAAGTTTAAGGATTAAAAATATATTTTAATTATTTAATTAATTTTGATGAAGATATATGCAATGCAAGTGTTTCAAGGGAAATCCCTAGGTAAAAGCTTATGTCGCTACATACGTAAAATAAAATATGTCGAACTCTTTAGGGTTTTCTTATAATTTTTGTGGTCAGGGATTTATTTATATTCATAGGATATTTTTAATAACTTTAATTACGGATTTAAGTATCGCTGCTCATCATTTTCATTAAATAGGGATAAAAAAGTTTAGTTTTAATATATCATACATATAAAATTTTTTGTATAGTCATTAATCATATATATAATTTTTAAGATAGTTATGGTAATATTTTTTTTAATAATTTGTCATTGTATTGCAAGGAAAAAAATTAAACACCAATATATCAAAAATTAATTCTATAAAAACTCCTGTAAATAATTGCTATAGTGATAAATATTTTACCGTCTCACACTTATGTGCTGCTTGTGCTAATGTGCAAATTGCTTAGTTAATTACAACAATCTTGGCACTATTTTTTAGAATTTTTAATAGATATTCAATATATTTGAAACTACAAATCAATGAAATTAAATTAGTCCTCAAATAATATTTTTCAAAACTTTTTTAACGTCGAAAAGTCATCATTCGAACACCAAATCTATATAATAACATATTTTTATGTATAAATTGTTCATTATGATTCCGTAATATACTTTTATTTTTGTTACGAGCATGGTAATTAACTATTTATTCTTCTGTTGATCAAATGCTTTAAGTGAAGTTTAGGCTAGGGTTGAGGCAAATTTTAATGAAGATATGCGCGGGGGATATGTAAAAGAGATTAAAGATATTTGAATAATATAAAAGATATATGAAGATTCTTTTAATAAAAAATAGAAAACTAGAAATTTTGTATAGTTGCTTGTTAAACAAATTCTTGTGATTTATAAATACTTAAACAATTATTATAGTTGTGAGAAGAGATATAAGACTGAGATGGCTTGATAAAGATTTAAAGATATCTGTGAGTTGTTAGAGATATATTCACAAATAATAATATATACATATTTGGCCATACCGTATTAAAATTTGTGTGGCTTTTCCTTCTTTTTTTTCAAAATATCCTTAGATAAGAGACTAATCTCTTAAAATCCCACCAGACACCTAATTCTTTTTTGATGTTTTCTTCTTTTACTTGTCGGGTATTTATAAGTAGGTGAGCATAAGAAGAATGTGTGACATTTTCCAACTTGTTTGAGTGATTGTGATGTTTTAGTTATATGGGAATTCGAATGAAAATATATGAATGTTTAAAAATATTATTTTGGAGATATGCCGAACACACTTATATACTTCTGATTCTACCAACTTCCTAGAATGCATAGCTACACCAAGAACAACGTTGTGATATAGCCGAAATGCCACGCTGATTTACCATTGATATCAAGGCGGTAAAAGTTGTGGAGAGAAATAATGAGAATCAAGCCGGTGAATTTATTTCCTGATTGTTTATAAAATTATATTAGAAAGGATTAATTATTTTTTAACTGGAAAAAATAAGTTTTGGGCTTTTGAAGTTTGAAGGCACTTTCACGTGACTTGAAAAAGATAATTTATATAAACCAATAAGAGTATTGCAAAGTTAGAGAAAATGATAGAATGTTTTCCGATTGGCAAAGAAGTTGCGTGCGCTAAGCATAAAAATCTAATTCCTTCTTTCTTTGTAAACGTTTTTGGCACGGTAAGACTTGTTTTATCTACTGTGTTTGTCAAGAAGCTCTCAACCATTGACGTAGATTTGTTTCTATTGGCAGTTTATTTTTGGATTAATTATTGTGTAGTTCTTCTAAATTCTAAACTTAAATTAAGGAAGTTGTTGTTGCATTGCAAGTTCTATGCACATATCCTCCAGTACAGCTGATTAGCCACCGGCCAACCTAATTTGATTAACTCCTTAAAAAGGTAATTTGAGTAAACTACGATATTAAACTATAAATTTATTTAATTTAATTTTGATACATTATCAGCATAAAAAAATTATACAGTCATGTAATTATATATTATCATATTATTAAAAATATTTGACTCTTATAATAATTAACTCAACAGTTATATACTCCATCCGTTTCAATTTATCTATCAATTTGGACAATTTAGTATATAAATACATTGATTTAAGAATATACTAAGTTATCCAAATTGACAAATAAATTGAAATAAAAAGAGTATATAATAATTTTTTACTAGTTGACAATGTAAAATATTTTACATTAATAATATATTAAAATTAATTAATCATTTTCTTTAAATTTTTTTCCTTATGTATATAAATTTTACTGAATAAATTTATTTAACAGATAATCAACTACCTCCTACATAGGTGTGGAAATAGGCTAAACTATCCGTGGATGGCTTTGGACCTAACCTATATAGTAAACAAATTTGGCTAATGTCTTTTGAAAAGTTTTTTTAATTAAAAAGATCAAACTATAACCTATGAAAAAAGCCTATTCGACTTAATAGGCTGACCTATTTATATTATATTATATTATTATTAATAATATTAGTAGTTCAAAAAACCTAATTATAAAAAAAGTCTTTTGATCTACATATTTAGGAAAACTACTTTTTGGCTTATTTGCAAAGTCTTTTTGCTATTTAAATTTTCTTTGACATATTTAGAAGTATTTTAGTTTATTTAAAAGTTTTAGTATCAAATAAGTGTTTAAATAAGTTTTTAAACTAGGCCAAACTTTTAAAAATATCATATTAGACCTTATAAAGGAAATATATGTTATATAATAGATTGAAGCTCAGGCCACATACGTGAAATACAAACCAAATCATTTTAAGTTATAGCCTACTTTAATCAAGCCTACTTTCACGCCTGTGTCCGCTAGATATGACAAAACGGGTTTAACCTGCTGGGTTGGCCTATCAAGTCAATTAAAAATGGTGGGTTGAATTGATATATTGAACTCGCTAAAAAATTTGAGCCCGCGTAACCCGCCCTGCTTAACCTGGGGGCTTAGGTGGGCCAGGGCGAGTTGTACCCGCCGGCTGGCATGTGTTTTTTTTTTTTTTTTTAAGGCTTATTTAAGTGAATGGTTACAAAAGAGGGAAGAGATCAAATGCAAGGCTTGAAAAAAATGAGATCAAACGTAACAAAGAGAAGAGAACCTCGAAGCTTTGCCACCAACATCACGTTATTGTCGTGTTAAACATAGACGTGACATGTGTTCAGGTTTAAAGCTTTGTATACGCTTTGTCTTGCTGCTCATATACTAACTTTTTATTAGTTAACGAACTTAATACGTGGGCAATAAGAGTAGGCTACCAACCGAATACATTAGAGAGGAATTGCAGGATGTGCAATTCATGGAACTAGACATGATGTCTATAACCAAAATATAAAGTGATGAAAATATATCATTCTAATTAATTAATTTTGTGTTTGGATTAAGTTTATATATAAATTATGTAGTTTAAGTAAAATTTTTATTAAATATATTTTTTAATTTTTAATTTTTTAAAATAATTTAACTCATTAAAAATATTAAAATAAATTTATTCATATTTTTTTTAACTTTTTTGGTGGGCTAATCCGTTAATCTGCTATTAAATTGGGTGGGTTAAGATATTGAGCTTGTTCTCTTAAAGCAGTCCGCCCCGCTTTTGGCAGGCCGGGGCGGGTTGGGACGGGCCGGCTTGCTTTGCCAATGCTAGTATCTGCACCTTAGTAATTAATTAACTATAAATAATAGAGTGATTAGATCAATTTAAATGTGCCGAGTCTCTGGCTATTAAAAAATTTTATATTCCGACAAATATAATCAAACTAAAAAGCATTTCGCTTAACTGCTACTCCACCTCGAGCTCATTACATGCAGATCACATGTTAATTGTTGACTTTGCGGTGCCAAGCACATTTGCACTAAATAAACCGAGCAATTCCTTTATTATGAAAAATTTTGATAGTAAATTAAATGTTACTCCAGATTAGGATTATGACCGTGTTTGACAATTAATCATTAAATTAATGCATACATTCAATCTCAGATATGATTTCCATACATTGCGAGGTCATGGTTGTTAATACAATTTTCATTATAGATGATTCTCTATTGATGTGGGGTGGATTGTTTTTCTCTGGTAGACAATGTACCCGACCTCCATCTTGGCATAAGTGTGCAAATTCCATTCAATGCAATCTTTGCTGATGTGTTTTTTTTTTTTTTTTAGTCATAGTACAAAGATTGTAATCCAATTTTGGGTAACAAATTTCAGCTTGTGTTTGACAATTTTGCAAGCACATTTAGAGTACATCAGGTGCAAAACTTCTGTATAAAGTATAAACTTCCTAATGCTAGTCATTTGAAGCAACAAGGGAAGAGGGAAATAAACACTAGAGCAGAGAAGAACCAATTTAGATTGGTTTGTTAAAATTTTCTCATTGTAATATTTTTTGAATATTGAGTGTATATACAAGTGAGAAAATACTATGAGAGTATTTGTGGGTGCATTTGAGTTTTGAGTTTTGAGTAGAGTGAGACCATCTTTTTTATTTCTATCACATTTCCTTATTGAAATATTTGGTTATCACCTTTGCTTGTGAATATAGGTTATAAGTCAAACCACAAAAACAACAAAAAAGAAAGATTCAAATAATGTAGGAAGTGTTGTTGAAAGTTCTAAAAATGTTCTGTCAATATTAACTGCTTTAGTTGGTGATGCTTGGATTTTTAATTCAAGCTACTCTGCCACATGTGTGTGAATCGTGATTGTTTTACCTCTTACTAGTCAATTAATGGTGTTATCTTTATGAGAAATAATATGTCCTATAAGGCTATTGGGATCGGAATAGACAAAATCAAGATGCATAATAAAGTTGTGAAAATATTGACCAATGTTAGACACGTATTGGATTAAAGAAGAACCTTATATTATTAGGAGTTTTTGATTCTCAAGGATATACATATTATGTTGAAGGTGGAATTTTAAAAGTCTCCAAAGGTGCTCTTGTTGTGATTAAAGGTAAGTTGGTCAATGGCCTTTCTTTACTTCAAGGAAGTACAATTATTGGTGCCACCGCATTACCATGTTCATCAAATTCTAATTCAGACACTATTCTCTTATGACATATTCGCCTTAAGCATACGAGTGAAACATGAATGTCTATTATGATCAAGCATAGCTTGCTAAGTGATGACAAAATTGAGAAGCTTGACTTTTGGAACGTGACTATGAGAAACAAAATAAAATCAATTTTAGCACTGCCATCCATAGGACAAAGGGTAAAGTGGATTATATCCATTCTGACTTGTAAGGTCCTGCTCTTATTCTATGAAATGGTGGTGCCAGAGACTTATTAACATTCATTGATGACTTTTCAAGGAAATTGTGGGTTTATTTTCTAGAGCAAAAGAATGATGTATTCGCTAATTTCAAGAAATGGAAAGCACTTTTAAGAACCAGCTCGACAAGAAAATCAAGCACCTTTAAACAAATAATGATTTGGAGTTTTGTGTATGTCAGTTTTGTTGGATGGGATACCACGAGAAGGGGAGGTTGAATCGTGCTTTCAAAAGACTTTTGTATCTAAAAACTTTTAGCAAAATGATCTATCTCAAGTTCAAAACTTAGATTGCGGAAGCAATTGTGTTAGTTTATAAAATAGTTTAGTTCTATATAAAACAAAAATAAACTTTATTTCAGATAAAGTTTAAATAGAGTTGAACCTATGTGATAAATTCAAATAACAATATCAGAGATAGAGATAATTACACAAGAGATTTTTATGCTGGGTTGGCCAACCACTTGCCTACTTCTAGTCCCTAACTCTTTGTTGAGATTTTATATTTCGAGTATTCTTTGTCCAAGCTTCTCCAAGCTACTTACAAGCAAGTAGTCTTTTTCTAAGCTTTTTCTAAGTCTCTCCAAGCTTTACAAATGAGTAGTATTTTTCTAGCCTCTCCAAGCTTTACGAATGAATAGTATTTTTCTAGCTTCTCCAAGCTTCTCACTAACCATTATTGGATTCTGATACAATGGATGTGAATAATATGTTTTGTTTAAACACTCACACTAACTTTCTGAATAGAGAATAGACTATGAAGTATTTTGTGTGAGATTTCTCTAAATTCTCAAAGAGAGAATATTATCTATTACAGACTAAAAGAGAAGATTTTCTTATAGACTAAAGTTACGATAAGTAACTTTCTGGTGCTTGAGATAGTGGAGAAGGATGAAAAAAGGAAGTTCTTTTTACATAGGAATATTCAAATAGTTCTTTCCTCGATTTCCAGTCTTATATAGACTTTGAAATATGATCGTTGAAGCTTGCAGGCCTTGATCCTTGTGATTCTTTTGGTCTGCTGGTCTACAACTAGATAGATAAGAAATAGCCTTCCTTTTTCTCATTCTTCAAAACTTACAGAGAAGTAGAAAAGTAGCTGTTTGTTGGTTTGTCAACTATTCAGACTTGTCAGCGCCTCTTCTGCATCTTGTCAAATCACTTTTTGACTTTTTGAATTTGTCTATTGAAGCATACAGAGGAAGCTTTGAAGGCGTAACACTTCATAAAAAGCAAGTCTTTGGAGATTTCCCCTTCTGGACAAAGTCATCTTTCTGAATTAATAGTGTTCGCTCTTGAGGCACCATTTTCCCTTCTAATGATGCAGTTTTATCCTTCTAAACCTTCTTTCTTGTTTCTTTCGTGATAACTCAAGAAGCATACAAAGCATATATTCTATATCAAGTATATTCAAATTAAAGTACCAATGGATAACACGGCTTTGTTGATTCTCAAGTATATAATGCACATGATTACAAAAAAAAAAAAACACTTCTAGAAACAATTTGTTCATATATATAGCAAGATTAGCTTAAACTTTGATTTAGTATTGATCAAAATCTTAATGCTCATTTTGGTTTACAACCACAGAATGGTTTTTGAAGGGCATTGGAGCTAACAATCTCCCTCTTTTTGATGATGACAAATCAATATTTAAGAAAAGTTCTTGTTAAAAAAAAGCATGAATTGTTGTTTAGAGAAAATAACTTTCTAAAGAGTAGTAACACTCATAATATTAAAAAGATTGAATCCTTTTTCAAAAGTAGATGGTTTTGATTATTATTCTAAGTAAAAGTGCATGGATTCTTATGTCATATAAAATTATTACTGAAACATAATGACGTTACTAATCATATCAGAGCAACGGTTCAGATAGTTCAAATTTGATTCAAATAATTTGAAAGATTGTGTAGCAAGGAATTATATCCATACATATTCCATATTCTTATAGTAGAGTAATCTCAAAGTAACTAAGCAATTATCATCTCAATCAGTTTAGATATCAGAGCAAGTATCAGAGCATTTAATAACTCACACATAATATAGTTGCAGTAAAAATTGATCAAGCGATATGAAAGCATAAGTGATAGAGAAATAAATATAGCTGAACATAAACTGTAACTGAACTATAAACTTAGGATAAAGTGTTTAAACATGAATAAAATAAAGAGATGTTTCTGGAATGAAAACAATAAATAAACGTTTCTAGAATGCAAAAAAGCAAAAAAAAGAGTCCTAAGAGCTAATGTATGCAAACTAATGTATGCATGCTCCCCCTTAGCATATGCTTCCCCTTAGCTTAAACTTAGAATTTTCTGAAATAACTTTTCCCCTTTTGACATTATAAAAAAAATGAGAATGTAGGATTATGGAAGAGCCATCACTAATTGCCTTTGTCTTTCTGAAGAGTCTTCAAATCTATGACATGAGTTGTTCAATCTTATCCATTCTTCTATCGAGCTTTCCTTGATGAGCTTGAAGTTCAGCTTGAATGGTCATGATAGTATGTTAATTGGCCAAGAGTAGATCCATCTGAACTTCAGTAGCATTTAGAAGAACTTTAGTAGATGAAGCATCTCCAATAGGCATCTTTTCAGTGTGCTAGCTATGACTAGTTGACGATTGTTGAGGCTCAAAAACAACAGGCGTAGCTGTTCCATCATATATAGGTGTAGAGGTTGGCATCAGCAACATCTTTGTGGTGATAGGAGTAGTAGGAAATTCTTGAGAGGTAGCAGTAGTTGTAGGTTGGGGCATTGGAGTGCTCTGAAGTACAATCTCAAATTTAGCAATAGTAGGTGCAGTTTCTGGTTCTGCTACCAAAACAAGTGTCCTTTTTGGTGCAAGCCTAGCTGGTTGAACCATTGATTCTTCTGGATTCAAGGAAATCAAGGGTAAGCTTGAAGGTTGGAAGGCAGGCTGTATTGATCTTCTTGCAAATTCCTCTGAAGGTAAAACAACCCTTCTCATTTAGAGGGTAGGTTAACATCTTCAATGATAATGAAATCTTGTTCTATCTCCAAAGAAGCAAATGAGCTTCTTGTACCTTTAGTAGAGCCACGATGCAACACCCTCCCGAGTACGGTACTATGCTTAAGTCATAATACCTCACCTAGGAGTTGTTACTGTCACTTAATCGGACCTTATCTGGCAGCAACCTTCGGTCACCTTCAATCTTACTAGTCAACTTCACCTCGGGGAACCTTCTTCGAAACTGCTGAACTATCTGGAGATAACACGGAAATAAACATAGGAGTGAGAATTATAAATTCTCAGTAGGATTTATTAAACTAACATAAGTTGTGTCATCGTTGTCATCTCCAGTTTGCTTCGGTTTATTATGAAAAGGGTGAACATGCTATACAAACTGCTAAATTTTATAGTTCAAAAATATAATGTCCAAAGCAAAGTTCATTTTACTCACACACTTGGCAATTTGGGAGAGCCCATATGAAACAAATTTCATGAATTATATTAGGAATATTAGCTGAAACATAATAAAATACAATAGCATCAATATACTGGGGATATAGCATCTGCACATAACTTTATTTATACTTAAATTCATGCATATACATAAAGTTTACTTTTCTTTCTTTTCCTTCCTTTTCATCATAAAATCTTTACATGCCACATTCCAAAGTATGATCGCCATGTCATACCCTATCAGAGCGTGATCGCCATGTCACGTTCCTTAGGAATATGGGACCTTTATTCGGTACTTTTATTAGCTGGGTCATGCCATGCCTCATGTAAGTCCTAGCCCCTATACTCACACTAGCTGGGTCGATGCCATGCCTCATGTGAGCGGGGTGCTTGCATATACTTTAATCTTTAGTCTTGAGTCCTTAGTCTTTAGCCTTTACTGCCCTTGGGTAGCTTGGCCTTGGAGTGAGCTCGTCAGCTCGACTCGTGACCGTCGTCACATTGACTCACCCACAAGGGGATTCACGTGCCTCTAGCCGTGGAGGGATCTCATTTTGGTCACGTGCCTCTAATTGAGGGATCTTTTCTGACCACGTGCCTCCAAGGTAGAGGTTAGCTGCCTTTACAAGGAGGGATTCAAAGTGCAACTGCCTCCAAGTGAAGGGACCCACATTCAATATATTCATATCATACTTAAATCATCCTTGCATATATGAATCTTGTGAGCATAACACATAAATGTTTATCACATTCATATAATTCACATATTTCTGCCGGAATTTCGGCAGCATAACGGATCAAGTCCGCTTCTCCGTGAATAGTGCCAGTACATCTGAATACCAATTGCACAGAAAAATCATGAAATTTTATTCACAATTCAATCATCAGATTCATGGGCACAATTATTACCTTTAAAACATAGTTACTGCCTCAACACTCACATTGATCCCGATTTTTGTAACTTAGGCCATAAATTCATTTTAACTTATTTGGACCCCAATTTTGGATATGTTAAAGTGTTATGTGTCTATTTTCTAACCTTTTTGGTCCCATCTCATTTTGATAACCATAGCTCAACTCGGTCTGCCCAGGGGCCGACTAGAATTATACACCTAAAAGTAAAAATCCACTAAAAATTGAAAATTGACTCAAATCATATGAAATTAGTCTCATACTGAAGCTAAACAATATTTCATTTACAAGAAGTTTAATTCCATTTGACTTAGTAGGGCTCGAGTTATAAGACCCAAAATCTGACATTCCTGAACTGCCCTGGTCTGGCCCGATTTGGACATTGGGCAACTTTCTTGGATCATTGGGAGCAAACGAGATCGTATCTAATTCTGAAATTTTTATGGGACATTCTACTATGTATAAGCTTTCTAACAAAGTTCATTTCATTCATTTTCAAGTAGTGTAGGGCGAGTTTTACCCTGAACAATCCAGTCTGCCCAGAATCAAAATCAAAAACCTAGGTCGAGATTCAAAAATTCATAACTCTCTCAATACTAATCCAAAAGCCTTATAAGATATATGTATAGAAAGCTCTAGATGTCTAGTTTCATATAAAAATGGTTTCATTGAATTTAATTAGCGGTAGGCGAAGTTGTACGCTCCGCCGTACGGATTATCGAAGGTTTTTGGTTCTCCAACCCTTCAATTCTTCCTATTTTTCATTCTTTCTTGCTTCCAATTCGAATTTAACCTCACAAACAGCTAATAAACCAACCATACATCATCATAATCATTCAATTAATACATCAAAAATTGAGAAACTAAACCACCACCAGTCACCCAAATCAGAAAATCAAGAGAAGAATTGAAATCCTACCTTTATTTTGAAGCAACAACTAGCTAGTCTTGAGTTCTAGTGAATGATATGGATGCAAGAAGCTTGAGGGAGGCTAAAAGTGGAAGAAGGAGATGAAGAGGATGAAGAAAAGAGGAGAGGAAGGCTGCTGGAAGAGGGAGCTCGAAAATTGGGTGAAGAAAGAAGGAAAAAATCTGATTCAAATACAAAGAGGTAGTTGGAAGTGTGAGTTGTGATTGGCAAGGATTTTTGTGGTTATATTTCAGCCATCACTCCCCTTCCTTGTGGCCTTATTTGCGCCACTTATAGGGGTTAGGTGGCTGAGTTCTCAGCCACTTAAAGTAAGGTTTGTGAGTTGAAATTCGATTGGTTCGGTTCCGACAGTTTAAAATATCGAAATTCTATCAATTTCCTTTAAATCGGTAAAATGGTTTTGAGGTTTACTATGTTTCTATTTTAATTGTTTCCAATTCAAATCTCTCTAATTAACATCTCATTAACTCCTAATTAACCTTCAATTAATTTCTAATTAATCTTAAAGATTTAATAAAATCGAATAAATCGATTAACAGTGTAAATTAAACGTTTTGCAAATTGGGGGCCTTTCTGTTTTCTGTTTTTCATGGCTAATGGCATTTTTGTAATTATGGATAAGTCTAGGGGCATCCCATGTCATTTCACATATGGACACCTCCGTGGCTCAATCAGCCGAGGTTTAGGTTTCTACGTTTTCGCTACGTGATTCTGCTTCGTTTAAAACCTTATTTTACTAATCCTATTGATATAGGGACCTAATTATCATTTTCTAAAAAGTTCAGGGGCAAGATTGTAAATAATAAAAGTTTATTTTTATTATTTCTTATTACATTTTATGGGAATGTTGCACACGAACTCTAATAGCTTTATCCTGTTGCCTCTGCAGCCATGCCTCTATTGTCAGCCTGTCTTAAGTTACTTCATGCACAACTCTTCTTGCAGGAACTGGAGGAGATTCACTAGAAGGTTGTACAGGGGCTTTTTTTAAAAGGCTTCTTCCTTTTCCTTTTGATTTCAGGGTCCTCATCTTTATCTAAAGCTTCAGCTTTAGGTTGCTTTAGTTGCTCATAAGGAGGTTGTTCCCTCATTATAATTGCTCTTTCTCTTATTCTGGAGGATCTTGGTGTAGATTTTGTAGGTGTAGCAGCATTGATAGGCTCTGCAGCAATAGCTGAAGTGTCATCTTTTGCACTGGAGGAGGAGGATTCTTAGCAAGTTTTAGTAATCTCCTCTTACTAACTCTCCTCTCCTTAGAGATAGGTGAATGACTTCTCTCATGCCTTCTTTTTGTTCAAACTTCTTTAGAAGGTTTAGATTTTTCCTATTGAAGAGGAGCTTGTCTTTTCTTTGGCTCCTTATTCTCTTCTTTCTTCTTTTTCTTCTTCTTTTCCTCTTCCTTCTTCCTTTTCTTTTTCTCTCCTTCTGTGTCAAGGTCTTGAAATTTTAAACCCATGGCAGAGAATGTTTTCTTGGTGGTTGTAGGGTGTTTCTCATCCTTTCTGTGACCATCTACAAGAAGTTGTGCTCTTGCAAAAATGCATGTAAAGAGCATCCCATATGACAAAGCAGCATGACTCGTTCTTGAGTCATCAATGGCAATGAGAATATAGTTCGGAATCAATATTATCAGGTTTGTCCTTCTTCTAGTCATGAGATAGAACATGACCATATGGTCAACTTCGGTCATGACATCAGTGTTACCCATTCTGGGAAGTACCGTGTATTGGACAATAGAATAAATAACCCTAACATTTGAGAGAAGAGAGGCAGTTCGAATATTTCTTACTTGCATATCTTTTCTGCCAGTAAGAACTTTAGAGATTCCCTCAAAGACTTCAAGTTGTTCCTATCATTTTGTACCATCTCGACATAGAACACCTTCATTTTGAGTGTTGGTGATATGAGCGAGATCAGAATGAAGCACTTGAATCTCGAAGCTTCTGATGTTGCTCTTGACAGATGTGTTGTCTTTATCAACTGAGACAAGAGTACTGTAGAATGCAGCAACCACTCCAATGTACATATCTTCTAAAATTCTCAAAAAATCATTCCAACCTTGGAACTCAAAAACTTCTGTAATCTGAGAAAGGGATAAGAAGTTTTCCATTTCAAAACTTCTTCTAAATGCAATAGGCTTGATGAAGAAATGCTTATGAAATCTTGTTTGCATTTCATTATCATCAAACATGTATGGGACACTGTAATCTCCTTTTTTCATTATGAAGATTTGAAATGGTAGAAGGTTGAAGGTGAAAGAAGGAAAGTGTTTGGGCTAGGTCTATAGAGTGAAGAGCGAGGGTAGAAAAGTTTGTAAATGACGAAGATGAATAGTGAGAACTTTTCTCAGTGACTTAGGAAGTGAAAGGTTGATGTAATGGATGAGGATTATTTTTGGGGGAACTAATAATTAAAGTACGAGAAAGGTTTCAAATGAAATGCTATTGTTTCAGGTTAAGTGAGTCTTTTGGTTTTCCCACTTCTAGAAATTGTGGCAAATGTGTAATCACGGAGGTAACCAAAATGACGCACATCATAAGACATTTTTATTTCTCCAGAAATCAAACATTGATTAGAACCTTTGATCATCTTGCTAGAGTGACATGTCAATTTGCACCCATTGAGGAGATCTATTTCTTGAGTAAATCATTCTGAAACTATTTTTCTCAATCTCATATTCACCTTATTTTGTAGTAATCTTTCTGAAGTACTTCTGATCTCAACTTGAACTTGACTTCAATCTTTCTCAACTAAGTAGATCACCAGTTTTGAATTTACTTTCTGAACCATGAGAGAGAAAATATTTTGAGCTAGTTCTTTGAATTCTTTCACGAATGTGATCTTTCTGAGCCACATATTTGAGTTGAATAGCTTTCTCCAGAAAGCAAATCTAGTTGGATGCAACAATTTCAGCATTTACTTTTTGCTCAAGAGAGAAAGAGGTACCAGATCCAATGAATGTGAATGATTAAAAGCTAATCATGTTCAGAAGGTTCCTTATATGACAAAAACGATCTTCAGTTAAAGGTTTATGAAGATGTCAGCAATCAGTGTTAATAAATCTTAGCTCAATATCTCCTTTCTGAACATGATCTCTTATGAAATGATGCTTGATGTTAATGTGCTTAGAGCTAGAATGCTGAATAGGATTCTTTGTGAGATTAATTGCACTAGTATTATCACACAAGATAGGGATTTTAGTATACCTCAGATTGAAATCTTCTAGTTGTTGCTTAATCCACAGAATTTGAGTATTGCAACTTGTAGTAGACACATATTCAGCTCTAAAATTGAAAAAGCAATGGTGTTCTATTTCTTGCTTGACCAAGTTATCAATGACATTCCAAGAAAGCAACAATAGCCACTAGTACTTTTCCTTTCAACTCTATCTCCAGTGAAATCAGCATCACAATAGCTTGTAAAAGTGCAAACAGTACCTTTCTCATCCTAGAGACCAAGATTACTACTATCAACTAAATATCTCATATTTCTCTTAACAGCATTTAAGTGTGATTATTTGGGATTAGATTGAAATCTAGCACAAATTCCCACACTTAATTGCAAGTTAGATCTACTAGCAGTAAGATATAGTAAAGATCCAATCATACTTCTGTAAAGAGTTTTAGAGACTTTTTCACCATATTCATCAGCTTCTAGAACTTGAAAAGGATGGATGGAAGTACTGCTGCTCTTAACATTGTCCATGTCAAACTTTCTGAGCAAGTGTTTGGCATATTTTTCTTGATGAATCAGAATTCCATCCTTCTATTACTTAATTTGAAATCTAAGAAAGAATTTAAGTTCTCCTATCATACTCATCTCAAATTCTCCCTGTATAATCTTAGAGAAATTCTTGCACCAATTTTGATTAGTTGCACCAAAAATGATATCATCAACATAAATTTAAATAATTGGAAAATCTTTTTTTCATGAAGAAAAAATAAAGTAGTATTAACTTTTCCTTTTACAAATTCATTTTTGATTAGAAAAGAGCTGAGTTTATTATACCAAGCTCCAGGAGCTTACTTTAAACAACATAAGGCTTTTGAAAACTTAAAGACATAGTGAGGAAATTTTTTTTCAAAACTAGGAGGTTAATTTACATAAACTTTCTCAGATATGAAACCATATAAAAAAGCATATTTTACATCCATTTGACATAACATAAAACCTTTATATAGGCATAAGCAATTAGCATTCTGATTGCTTCTAATCTTGCTGCAGGGGCAAAGGTTTCATCACAGTCAATGCCTTCTTATTGATTATAACCTTGTGCCACCAATATTACTTTATTTCTGATAACTTTTCCATTTTCATCAATCTTGTTTTTGAACATCCATTTAGTCCCAATAGTAGATTGTCCTTTTGGTAGAGGGACAAGGGTCCAAACTTTACTCTTCTCAAGTTAAGATAGCTCCTCTTTCATTGCTTCAATCCAGTTTTGATCCATTAGGACTTCATCAATACTTTCTGGTTGAATTTTAGAGATAAGAACAAGATTGGATTCTCTTTTGAGTGAAGATCTTATTTTGATTCCTTGAGAGGATTCACCAATAATTTCGTTTTGAGAGATAGCTCTCAAGTCTCTTATACCAGTTTATCTTCGCTTCAGAAATATACCTTCTGGTTCTCCAGAAATATTATCAGAAACATGTAGATAAGAAGGAAGATCAGAAATATCATCCTCGTTTTTACTAGTGACAATCTGAATGTTTTGCTAATTTTGGGAAGTGTTATTTAATGACATATTTTCTATTTCTTCTTTTAGATTTGCAACTTTCTGATTAAGGTCATTCTTCTTTTCCATGAAGCTTATATGGATGGTTCTTTCCATAGCTTAAGTCTTCTTGTTGAACACCCTGTAAGCTTTTGAAACAGAAGAATATCCTAGGAAAATTCCAGGATCAGATTTTGGATCAAACTTTGAAAGTTTGTCTTTGGTGTTAAGTATAAAGCATTCAGATCCAAAGACATGAAAATAAGAAATGTGGATTTTCTTCCTTTCCATAATTCATATGGAGTTTTCTTGAGAGTAGGCCTTAAGAAAATGTAATTTTGAATATAGCCGGCAGTGTTAACTACTTCTACCTAAAAATCTTTTGATAAACCACTCTCAAGAAGTATAGTTCTGGCCATTTCTTGCCACAAAGTGTTCTTCCTTTCCATTACTCTATTTTGCTGAGGAGCTCTAGGAGAAGAGAAGTTATGAGAAATGTCATTTTCATTACAAAACTTTTCAAAAGAATGATTTTCAAATTTTCCACCATGATATGATCTGATGGAAGTGATGCAAAAACATTTTTCATTTTGAATTCTTTTTTGAGAAAGATTTGAAGGCCTCACAAGCTTCATCCCTATGGATTAGGAATGTAACCCATGTGAATATAGAAAAATCATCCACAATGACTAAACCATATTTCTTACCACCAAGACTAGCAGTTCTAGTTGGTCTAAAAAGATCCAGGTGTAAAAACTCAAATGATCTGGTCATAGAAACTACATTTTTACTATGAAAAGAGCTTTTGGTCTGTTTGTCTCTAGGACAAAATTTACAAGAAGAGTCATTTTCAAAATTGATTTTATGCAAACCTTTTACTATCTCCTTCTGAGAAATTTCAGAAATCAGTTTCATATGAGCATGACTAATCTTTCTGTGCCATAGCCACTTTTTGTCCACAAAGGAAGCTAAACATTTTACACTTTGATCAAGAAGATCATCTAAATATAATACATAAGTATTATTATGCCTTCTAGCAGTAAGAATGATTTCATCAGTAGTGAAATCTTTAATTATACACTATGAAGGTTTAAACACAACTTTGTAGCCTTAGTCATAGAATTAACTAATTCTTAGAAGGTTGTGAGTTAATCCTTCTACTAACATAACATTAGATATTAGGTTGGAATTGTTCTTACCAACATCACCTATATCAATGACTTTGGATTTGATTCCGTCGACAAACCTAACTATTTCACCATCCCTGGGTCTGAGGTTTCTGAACCAAGATTTATTTCCAGTCATGTGTCTAGAGCATCCACTGTCCAGATACCATTTCTTTTCCCTTTGATGTACTGATTTAAGACACACCTGCATCAAAGAAAATTTTAACTTTTGGTACCTATATCTTCTTGCGTCCTTTTGTGTTAGTAGAGTTTTTGGGCTTTTTCAATTTCTGTTTGGCTTTCCTCTTGGAAAAGTATCTTTCAGAAGAGTATCCCTTTTTAAAAACAACATATGCATGCAGGAATATGATATGAGGAATCTTTGGATAATTGGTCGTCATCTTTCTTCTTAAAGCCTAGACCAGTCTTGTCAAGATAAGGCTTTTGGCCACCAAGCATCAAATCCAAAATTTTGGAGCCATTAACTATTTTCTCAAGATTTGATTTGAGAAGTTTTACAATTTTCTAAATCTTTGAAACATCAGAAGATGACTTAGATCGAGTTTCAAAAACTTTGGTTTTTAGGGCTATTACATCCTTCTAAAAAAGGATATTATCAGTTTGCAATCCTTCTTTTTCGTACCCAACTTTTGTTTTTTCAATCTTGAATTTTTCAAATTCCAAGGATAATTTTTGAAAATTGTTGTTCAGCGAGGCATAATGAGAAGTAAGAGACTTGGAATCATCCAAGAGTTCATCATAGACTTTTTGAAGATTCTCAAAAGTGAGTTCAGGTTCAAAATCATGTTTCTTTATCTGAAACAATGGTAGCCATAAAATAGAGATTTGCTACAATTTCTTCTTCATTTTGTGATTTTGCATTTTCTTGCTCTTTGTCCAGATTCTCCCATGTAGCCATCATAGCTTTCTTCTTTGTAGTCTTTCTTTTTGAGGCTTTCTTTAGTCTGGGACATTCAGATCTGACATGTTCAGGTTCCTTGCACTCAAAGCAGATGATCTCATCTTGCTTGACCTTCCCCTTTTTGTCTTTCTTAGGAAAAGTTCTTCTTCCTCCTTTTAATCCATCCTCTAGAAATCTTCCTTGCCAAGTGAGTAATTTCATCACTATCATCATCATCATCATCACAGGAATCCTCCTCCTTTTCTTCTTCTTCTTCTTCAAATTCTTCTAAGGCTTTCAAGGCTTTGAGAGATTGAGTCCTTTTTTGAGTGGACTTCAAGGCAATGGATTTTCCTTTCTTAACAGCTTCATCATCGACTTCATTTATCTCAATCTCATGAGTCTTTAATGACTCAAAAAGCTAAGCACATTCAACTAATTTATGATATGCATGAATCCAGTTATCATTTCATCAATATTCTCATGCTCTAGCATTTTTAACATTTCATATTTTCTTTGACCTAGCATTTTGAACATTTCATCAATATTCTTTGACCTAGTCCGTTCTTTCATGCAGCACTTGAAGTCTATCTTAGATTTCCTTAGCTGAGTCATAGGATATGATCTTGTCATATTCACTTTTGCTCAAGGCACATGTAAGAAGATACTTTGCCTTGGCATTCATTTGGGCCATGGTTTGTGTTGATCAGTCTATTCATTTCTAGGGATTATTTTGACTACAATAAGCGAACGTTGTTCTGGATCAACAACTACTTAAGGTGCTGGTTGCTTAACTATGGGTATATAGTCACCATTTTCTATAATCTCCCACATATCCCGACTTGTGGACTTTATAAAGAGTCTCATTCTATCCTTCCAATAAGGATAATCTTCACCATTGAAGTAAAGAGGATTATTTATAAAGTGACCTTCTGCAATATGATTTATCTGTTAAGCCATCTGATAAGATCTTTGACCTCTGCAACCATTAGGAAGCTCAACCCCAGAGTTAGGCTTTGATGCCGATTGTTCGATGGGATAGCATGAAAAGGAGAGTTGAAATGTGCTTTCAAGAGACTTTTATATCTGAAAACTTTTAGCAAAATGATCTATCTCAAGTTTAAAATTTGGATTGCGGAAGTGATTGTGTTAGTTTATAAAATAGTTTAGTTCTATATAAAACTGACATAAACTTTATTTCAGATAAAGTTTAAACAAAGTTGAACGTATGTGATAAATTCAAAAACAAGATCATAGATAGAGATAATCACGCAAGAGATTTTTATACTGATTCGACCAAACCACTTACCTACTTCCAGTCCCCAACTCTTTGTTGAGATTTTATACTTCAAGTATTCTTTGTCCAAGCTTCTCCAAGCTTCTTACAAGTGAGCAGTCTTTTTCCAAGCCTCTTCAAACTTTACAAGTAGTATTTTCCTAGTCTCTTAAAACTTTACAAATGAGTAGTATTTTCCTAGCCTCTCCAAGCTTTTCACTGACCACTATTGGGTCCTGATACAATTGATGTGAATAATATGTTTTATTTGAACACTCACACTAACGTTCTCAACAAAGAATGGACTATGAAGTACTTTGGGTAAGACTTTCCTAAATTCTCAAATAGATAATATTATCTATTGCAGACTAGAAGAAAAGATTTTCTTATAAACTAAAGTTACGATGAGTAACTTTTTGGTGCTTTAGACAGTTGAGAAGGATGAAAGAAGGAAGTTCTTTTTCTATAGGAAATATTCAAATAGTCTAGCTATTCTTTCTTCGATTTTCAACCTTATATAGACTTCAAAATATGACCGTTGAAACTTGTAGGCCTTGATCCTTGTGATTCTTTTGGTCTGCTAGTCTACGATTGGATAGAGAAGAAATAACCTTCCTTTTTCTCGTTTTTCAAAACTCACATAGAAGCAGAAAAGTAGTCGTTTGTTTGTTTGCCAACTATTTAGACTTGTCAGTGCCTCTTCTGCATCTAGTCAAATCACCTTTTTGACTTTTTGAATTTGTCTATTGAAGCGTGTAGAGAAAGCTTTGAAGGTGTAACACCTCATGAGAAGCATGTCTATGAACATTTTCCCTTCTAGACAAAGTCATCTTTCTGAATGAATAGTATTCGCTCTTGAGGTGTCATTTTCCCTTTTGATTTTGGAATTTCATCCATCTGAACCTTCTTTCTTGTTTCTTTCATGACAACTCAAGAAGTATAAAAGCATATACTCTATATCAAGTATCTTCAAATTAAAGTACCAATGGATAACACGGCTTTGTTGATTCTCAAACATATAATACACGTGATTATGAAAGAAACACTTCTAGAAGCAATTCGTTCATATATATAGCAAGATTAGCTTAAACTCTGATTTGGTATTCATCAAAACCATAATGCTCATTCTAGTTTACAACCACAGAATAGTTTCTGAAGGGCATTGGAATTAACAATTTCAATGAGTTCTATGGAAACAAAGCTATAGTAAGACATAAAACTATGTAAAAGAGACCACAACAAAATGAAGTGATAGAACATATGAATTTGGAGAGAGCTCGTTACATTGCATGCTCTCTGACATTGATTTGTCAAAGGATCTTTCAACTAAAGCTATTAATATGGCTTGCTATTTGGCAAATCGATCTCCATCAACTTCGATCGAATTGATTTAAAGATTCATATTGAAATATGGTTTGTTGTTCAAATTGATTATTTGAATATGATGATTTTTAGGTGCCGTGCATATGTTTATATTGATGATGGCAAGCTTGATCAAAGGCCGCTAAAATACATATTACTAGGATATGCAACTAGGGTGAAAGCTTATAGACTGTGGTTTATTGAACCTAGTTCATCCAAATTTGTAATTAATAGAGAAGTCAAGTTAAATGAATCATCTATACTTCATCCAAAAAAAGAGGTTGTTAATGTAGAAAAAGACTATGGTGTTGGTAAGTAAGTGAAGTTTAAAGTTGAACTATCAAAGCTAGTATAAGAAAGTGAATCTAATTATCCCACTCAACAATAGGAACAAGAGATTGTTGATGAAGTGGAGGTGCTACAACAGTTATAGCAATACAACCTCATCAAAAGATAGAGAAAGAAGGCAAATAAAACCATCACAGAGATATGGTCATTCAAACATACTCTCGCCTGCATTATCAGTAGCATAGAATATCGAAACATAAGAACCATCCTATAGCATACCATGCGGCTATATCAAATGTTGAGTCTACATAATGGATTGTTGCTATGAGTGAAGAGATGGAGTCTCTTCATAAGAACCGGATTCAAGGGTTGGCGAAACCACCAAAAGGACATAAGATTATCAGCTACAAATGTATCTTCACAAAAAAGGGAGGATCGTCTAGAGTTGAATTGACTTAATATAAGGCATATTTAGTTGCAAAAAGTTGTAGCCTAGAAAGAATGAATAGACTTCAATGAAGTATTTTCTTATCTTCTGAAACACAGCTGATCCATTCATGTGTTGCTTACTATGGTTGCACTCTTTGCATTATAGCTTAAGTAGCTTGACGTCAAGAATTTTTTTTTTCCATAGTGAACTTGAAAAATAGATCCATATGTATCCTCCAGAAGGTTTCATTGTTCAAGGCAAGGAAGATCATATTTGTCTCTTAAAGAATGCATTATGTGTCTTCAAGTAATCTCCTCACCGGTGGTATAAAAAGTTTGACACTTTCATGATAAATCATAGTTATTCTAGGAGTGAATATGACGGTTGTTTATACTATAGGAAGTTCTCAAGTGATCGCTCTTCTATTTATTGTTTTATGTTGATGACATGCTCATTATTGCTAAGAGTATGGATAAAATTGAGAAATTAAAGGAGCTAATGAATGGTGAATTTGTAATGAAAGACTTGGGTGTAGTTAAGAAAATTTAAGCATGCAAACTTGTTGGATAGACATGTCAAAAAATTATATCTGTCACAAAAAAATTGGAAAATACTTAAGTGCTTTGAAATGCAAAATATAAAACCTCTCAATAATCCGATGGAAAGTCCCTTCAAACTATTAATTGCCCAGTGGCCATAATTAGTTGAAGAGAAGGAAGATATGTCACATGTTCCTTATGTTACTGCAGTTGGGAAGCATAATGTATGTTGTAGGCTGCACTCAACTTGATATTTTACATGCCATTAGTATTGTTAGCTAATATATGGGGCGTCTTGATGAGATGCCTTGGCAGGTAATGAAATGGATACTTCGATATCTTTAATGTAATATAGATGTTGGCTTAGTACATGATAGGAATTCTAATACTAGCAAAAGTGTTACTAGCTATGTTAACTTTGATTATATTGGAGATATTGATTAAAGGAGATTTTTGACAACATATGTCTTACACTACCGAGTATTGTAATTGGTTCGAAAGTGACTTTATAGTCTACTATTGCATTATCAACTACAAAAGCCGAGTATATGGCGGTAAAAAAAGTGATGAAGAAGGTCATTTGGCTCAAGAGTTCAATAGGCAATTTGGGTTTAGAACAAGATGTTACAAACACAGTAATTTACAATGATAGCGAAAGTGTCATGCATTTGACCAAATTAAAAATCAAATGTATTGCACCAAAAAAAAAAAAATCAAATGTATCGTGAGAGTACCAAACATATCAATGCTAGATATCATTTTATTTAGGAAATTTTTCTCATGGTGCCATAATCATTAAAAAAAAGGTTGGTACCTCTAATAATCAGTAGATATATAAACAAAGCCAATTACAATATTTAGGTTCAAGCATTGCTTGAACTTAAGCACATTTTTATAGTGCATTGAGTTTAGTTAGTGAGTTTGATGGTCCTTGGACAATTGTATACTTTGAAGATAGTTAAAGGAATAGTTTTTAAAAAAATTAAAGATAGGTCAACTCTGTTAACCATATGAAAAAAAATCCTTAATGAATTTATTAGGTTTCTTTAAACTTTCTTAAAGTAGCTAGTTAAAAGTTCCTAATTTTAGTGTTGGTTGCAAAAAGAGAGCATTTCGCATCCCCAATTCCTTGGAATGGCATCGCCAATGCTGGTTCCCCTCCTTCCTTTATCGCCCCCTCCACCACACCGACTTTGAGTAGGAACATCTTTAAACGCAAAGAACAGATTTAGGCAATATCTCCAAACAGGTCCTCGATGCTACTATTGTGATGCTCTAAGTCGCAACAAGGCATGCCACTTGAGCCTAATGTTCACGCTTACCACTATTGTAGGTTTGATCATTGTGGACCCTCGTGTTGCTATCATCGATCCTCGAACCTTTGTCATGGAGAGACTAGCTTGGATCGCTATCGGCCATAGTCCTTCCTTAGAGGAATCTGTAATGAGCTTTGTCTAGGGGTTATGATGATGGGTTCATTTTTTTAGTATCTTTGTCTAGTTTCAATGCTGAAGTGGATAGATGATGGCAAAATTAGAAGGCCTATGAAGACAAGGAACAGGCAAAAAGAAAGGAAGGATCAAGGTTTCTGGCACTTTTTTTTTAACTCAAAAAAGAGTTTTTGAATGGAAAATATATAAACAACTATCAAATCATTCATTGTCTCATGTGATCATTTTGAATAAAACCTACTATCAAGATCTAAATCATAATTCTATGATATATCAAATCAAGTGTATACATATATATGAAATAATTAAATTAAAAAAATAAGTTAAAGATACTCTATCTACTCAGACTTAGTCCAAGAAGTGAAAATCCAATTCTACGGAGTTTCGGAGTGAAGATATCAGACCTTGAAGAAATCTAATATCATAAACATGACATCAATGGAATTTATAAGTTACTAATGTCAAGAATTAACACAACCTAGCCTAAACACCCCTAAAATTTCTAATCCTGGGGTTTTTGAATTTCTCTAACAACCCATAAAAGCTCAAAATCACATTAGTAGTTTGTTCTAATTAGTAAATCAAGTTTAGAATTTACCCACAGGCCCAAGAGAAGAAGGAGAAAGATGATTTTTGGTAGCTCACCACCACCATCGTGATCATTTTCCTCAAATTAAGATTTAAGAATTCTCAAATTCAGAAAAATCAATTTTGCACAAACAAATACATCTTTGTTGAGAAGGAGAAAAAAGAGAAAAGAAGAGGATAATGGGTCACTTTGTAAATAGGGCAATAGGTGCAAGTGAGTGGATAGCGTGAAAGCAGGGAAAGGTGCTATGCAAGGTGGGGGGCTATGGTGTGGTGGCTTAGGGAGAACAGGTAAAGGTGTAGGGAAGGTGAAGGTCGTGGAGTTGTGTAAGGGGCGGTGAAGCCATCGAGGGGAGGAGGCGAAGCCACACGGGGGAGGGGGCGATGGAGTCATCTAGGAGAGGAAACATGACCGTTACGAGACAGGGTGGTGGAGCTGAGAAGTAGAAAAAAATTGTGTAAGGACTACAATGTAATTTCACTTCATATAATATATTATTTAAATATTTATTATTGATTAACCACATTTACTTTGCTGATTGATCACATTTGCAAATGTAGGTAAATAAGAAACGTAGGCTGGTTCATGACACTTAGGTGTCCACAGGCTAAAACCTACCCAAACATTGTTTGACATAAGTTGTTTCCTTTAGTCGACTAGTCTCTTTGTCCACCAATGATCTTCATCTACTTTGTTGACTAAGGGCTCGTTTGATACACATGATAGGATAAGCTCTGATAGGATAAAGTTTGATAAAATTTTAATACTATATAGTACTTAATATATCACTATTTAAGATGTATTATCTAAGAAAATATTATTCTTTCACTATTAAAAATAATTCTAATCAAAAGTAAATATTTAAACAAAAATATAATAAAAATAGTATATTAATTATAAATCAACAAATAAAATAATTTTATTTTTAAATATAATTATTTTACATATTTCTTATTTTTATTATATACAAATATAGTTTATGTTAAACAATATTTTATTTATTTATATAATTGTTAATAAATATTGTTGTTTTAAAAAATATTTATGTTATTTATTATTTACATATTTTTAATAACTATTTTTATTATTTTAAAAAATATAAAAAATGAGAGGAAGAGAGCAGGGGAAAAAAGAGTCTTTATACATCAAAATTCAATTAGTCTAATCTCATATTCCAAGATTTGATTGAGTTATGTATCACATGTGATAAATTTTATTATATATAATTAAATTTATATCAAATATTATTTTTTAATATATTTACTTATTATTAAATATTTTTATTAAAAATATTATTTATATTTATACAATCTATATTATTTTTTAATAATTTTTAATTAAAAAATAAATAAAAAATAAAGATTGAAATAGTCTTTATACATTACAAGCTAATCATGCCTAGCTAATATGCCTCTCTAAACTTAATTAAGTTATAGATTATTTTGATGTATAAGGGAGTTATAATCGATAAGTTTATATGATATATTGATTATATCAAATAACGAATAAAGTCATAATATATAATATTAACTTATCCTATCATGTTTGATACATCATGCCAAATACACCATAGGTTTCTTAGATCATTCCTTGTCATTTGCTGTATTGGGTAATTGTCCACTTCATATTCATCATATTGTGAAGTCTATCTTTTTAATAAACCTTAATTTAACCATGTTGATTGATTTATAACAACTTATTGACATTTCCTTATGCAATTTCTAATCACCACCTATCTTTGTCGGTGCTTTGATTGGTTGACTCTTTTTACCATTTGCAACCTCTCTTTCAACCAACTCATCAACTCTTTTGTCCAACCTCAATTTAGCATAAAAACTTAGGAATTTTTTCCCAGCAGGAATATTTTATTTCTTTTTTCAACTCTTGATATTACAAAGGTTGTTTTAAAACTTTTTAACCATATATTGCCAGGTGATTGTAAGCAATAATTTATTTATGCATAGATAGATTATCATAAACACATTAATTTCAAGAGCTAAAATTTCATGTTTTTCACATAGTTTAGATAAGAGTGCATACTATTCTCTATTGAACTTGAACAAAGAAAATAGTCCTTAGACAAACAGAATATAAGGAATAATGATTTCTCTCTTTTAATCTCTTTTTTAATAGCACAATAGTGATGGAGATAATGTGTTTCTATTGATGGTGGAGAGAGGACTACATTTCTGATTTATATAGATAACGAAATAGTGTTTTTATTAGGCACTTCCAATAGTCATACATTTAGATTCCAATAGCCATATCTTTACATATTAAATAATCATGCCTCTTCATTTGAATAGGTATGACTATTCATAATGATGACTCTTTAATATAACTATTTATAAGAATGCCTCTTCAATAAGCCAATGAATAGATTTAACATTGATATAATAATTATTAAACTATTATATGGGACACAATTCTTACATTCTCCCACTTGTCCCAAACAACAAAACTTTATAGTTTAATAAGAAACATAATGTGCAAATTAACATAATATTAAACCTTCGTTACATTGGCTAGAATATAATATCATGACTAAGTAGAAAATTGATGCAGGTCATGATGGTTGTATGTCACTATTTTCTCAACATAGTCCTTTACATGTACTACAACACTAACCTTCTTGCTTAACATGACACATAATGAAGAGTATGGTCCACCTTTAATGTCTTTATTGAAAGATCATTATTCCAATTGTCATTACTCTAATCCAATAATGTATAGTAATTAGAAACAGGAAATGAATATCAGAAACAAACTTTATTATTGAGCTCAAAGTGTCGAACAAGTCAAAACAATGATAATACAATATAATCAATTATGTCGAATAACGCCCAATATCTGCAACCATAAGGTTTGTGCTAATATGTTCGATTAACACTCTTTGTTTCTAAACTTCTTATTTAATGGCAAAGTATTTGATCTTCGTATGCTTAGTAACCTTAGAATACTTGTCATTTTTTGATAAGAAGACTGTTGTGGAATTGTCACAATAAATTTTCAGTGGCCTGACTATATTGTCGACAACTTGAAATCCTAAAATAAAGTTTCCTAGCCATAATCTGTGAATAGTGGCATCAAAGCATGCCATGAACTCAACCTTCATGGCGGATGCAACAATGATAGACTGCTTCGCACTTTTGCATGAAATTGGCCTTCCAGCTAAAAGGAACAAATAACTAAATATGGATTTTCTTAAGTCAACACATCTGGCAAAATTTGAATTTAAATACCCAATTGTCTCTAGATTATCATGCTTTCTATAAGTGAGCATGTAGCCTTTCATTTCTTGTAAATATATGAGAATCTTCTTTGCAACCTTCCAGTGATCTAATCCAAGATTACTTTGATACCTACCCAGTATACTGACAGCAAAACTGATGTCTGATGTAGTACAAGTTTGAGCATACATTAACCTCCCAACAATAGACGCATAAGGAATATTTTTCATTTGTTCTCATTCCAATTGATTCTTTGGACATTGCATAAGACTAAATTTGTCCCCCTTCTGAATTAGAGCTATTCCTGTTGAACATTTGTCCATCTTAAATCTTTCTAGAACTTTATTAATATAGGCTTTTTGAGACAATCCTAACAATTCTTGTGACCTATCATGAAATATTTCTATTCTAATCACATAAGTTGGCTCTCCTAGATCTTTCATTTCAAAGTTTCTAGAGAGAAATTTCTTGGTTTCATATAATAAACCAAGATCATTAGTAACAAGCAAAAATCATCAATATATAAGATTAGAAAAATAAACTTGCTCCCATTGATCTTCATATATATACACCGATCAACGACATCTTCCTTAAAACCAAAAGAGGTTATGGTATCATTGAACTTAAGAAAACATTGATGGGAAGCTTGTTTAAGTCTATATATTGACCTTTTAAGTTTGCACATCATGTGTTCCTTACATTTAACTGAAAAGCCTTTAGGCTGATCCATACAAACTTCTTCTTCTAAATTCCCATTAAAAAAAGGTAGTTTTAACATCCATTTGATGTAACTCTAAATCATAATGAGCCACCAAAGCCATAATGATTCTAAGTGAGTCTTTTTTTAAACACCGGTGAAAATGTCTTTTTTATAATCAATACCATCCTTCTACGTGAAACCTTTTGCAACAAGTCTAGCTTTATATCTTTCGATATTACCATTTGAGTCTTGTTTTGTTTTAAAGACCTATTTATAGCAAACCTTTTTGCAACCTTTAGATTTGACAAGATCCCAAACTTGTTATCATCCATAGATTTCAGCTCATCTTTCATTGTATTGATCTACTTATCTGAATCATCACATTCAATGGCTTGAGAAAATGAAACTAGATCATTTATTTCCAAATCAACTTCTAACTCTTGTAAATAAACCATATAATCATTAAGGATGACTGATTTTCTTTCCCTTTGAGATCTTCTTAATTGTGGTTCATCTAGTATAAGGTCATTATTGACATCTTCGTGATAGAATGTTTGATCATTAATATGTTATTCTTGGCCATTGTTATGTTGTGCAATTATTGCAGGAACAACAATTTTAGAAGTCATAGGCAAGGAATTGAGTATAAATTGTACCAAAAAGTACTTATCCACGAACATCCCCAATGACTTTAATTTTGCTGCTAAGTTTGTCATCTCAAGAACATGCTCATGCATGGTACGTGAACCATCAAATTTCATGGTGGTTAGTTGACTCATTAATGCACTAGCAAGTGACTTGTCAGCAATTTGTGAATGTTCTTTCACAAATTTCATAAATTCCTTAACACTCTCCATTTTTGAAAGGGTAGACTTAATATTCTCTGCAACTATCATTCGCATGACATCAGGCTTAATCTATTCAACCTTTCCTATTTCTTATATAATAACTTTTGTTCAACACTACTTTCACCTGTAATAGCAAGTTTCACTTCTTGAAGGGCTAAATCAAGATCCAAAACACTAAGTAAAATTGGATATGTTCCCACCAATCAGAGAAATTCATTCCATTGAACAAAGGAACAAATGAAGCATGCGAATGAATTGAGGAAATAGATACTACAAATAAGAAACACTCATAACTTAGTGCTTTGAGACATGAAGTTTGTCATATAAGATCAGATTCAAATAATGCAGACAATGTAACATCCTCCTTCTTCATAAAATATTTTGTGCATCTAATTAATCTAGATTGTTGAAATATTTTAGTCAATTTGTTTAAGTAAATTTTTTTGATAATAATTTACTGATCAACTAGTTAAATCATAGACATTTACTTTCTAATATAAGACTATAAATTCAAAATATATTACTATATAATAATAAACATTACAATAATACTAATACAAAAAAAAAAAAGTAAAATACCTCAACGGCTTAAAGACTTGGCCATCTACATCTTTCAAACATAGTAATAAATAAAATGTAGAAAAAAAAATTCACATCAATAGATGTGAAAGACTTGTGAAATAAAGAAGAAGCAAAAGTAACATGGTAATAAAATTAAGAAGGAAGAAGACTTACAAAAGTCTTTGCTAAAGACTTCAGGGAAGAAAAAAAAATGTCAAAAGGCGTAAGAATTTGGGGTTGGGGTGTAGATAGTAGGTATAGAAAAAATTACAGTAATAAATGTATAAGAAGAAAAATTATACATAAATATAATAAAATAAAAATCAAAGACATCATCAGTGACATTTTTTTTACCACACAAACGTTTTACATAAAGAGAAGAGAGCAGGTCCCAATGAGGATCAAAGAAAAGTTGACATTCTATTGAAAGCTAAAGAGAGTGTGTGAGAACTAAGAAAGCAAAAGAATAAAAGAGAAAAAAAGAAAGGGAGACAAGGAAAAAGAAGCAAGGATAGTAAACGAAAAAGGGAAAAAAGCTCGGTGAACACACACAATTTTGGTTGTCTACAATAATTAGAGGTAGATAATAAAATTATTTGTGAAGTAAAACCATGATATTTATTTATTGCAAGTTATGTTATTTTACATTATTACTCAGTATTATCTACTATCACAGTTTATTTTATGTTCCAAGTTATTTTATTTATTAAAATTGCTCAACATTATTCTTATTGCAATTTATTTTATTTATCATTCTAAGTTATTTTACTTCCTGTTCGATTATATTATCGCTTTTTATTATTATCATTACCATATATTCTATTTATTGTTCCAAGTTATTTCCACTAATGTTAATTTATATTATTATTAATTATCATTCCTATTTATTTTATTCATCTTGTAAAGTTAATTTATTTAATGTTCCTTTATATTATTATTATTACTATTATTATATATTGATACATTATTTTGAGTTGCCAATATTTATGATAATTTCTCTAGGGGACCAATATTAATAGTAAGAAATTATATGTAACCATACATAAAATTTATTATACACAAACTTGAGCTATTAAATTAAGAATACCATTGTTTGGAATTTTATACCTTGATTTATGGACAATATTATGACTTTTCACTTATGGACATTTTTGTGACTTCACGGTGACCCTTGGAAAGATATGACCTATATGCGCTAAATGCGTCATGATGATACGGACAGACCTATGCTTTGAGAAATTAAATAAATTGATCTTAGAGCATTCTTCATTTATTTTCAGTTTATGAATTAATTTATAACTGCTACACTTTATTCCGATTATTGCTTAATTTTATGTTTTATTTTTTAATTTATTATGAGATAAATTTATTTATATTATTCAAATTATTGTTTATTCTATGCCACTTGAGTCTTTTATTTAAAGTTATATTTATGGCTTAAGTTTATGCATTAGTATATTTATTGTAAACCTATGCATAATGGCAAGTATGTAATTTGAAAAGAAGACATTTAAGATTTGCCGCTAACTGTTAAGAAGGCAGAGGGATAAGAAACAAGATCTTTTATGTTACATGCCTTGGTTAATGGAGCGTAACAGTCTCGCTTTGTCGTCACGATGTTAAGAGTAACACTTGAGAATGGGAATTTCCTAAGAGAATGCCTTCAAATATATGTGAAATAAGCAGATAAATGAAAGTGAAAATTAAAATAGAGAGATGATAATTACATTAGTTCTTACTGTATTATGTATTGCATAGCATATACTTCTTTTAGCATTTACTACTCATGATGTTATGAAGCATGAATTGCTTATAAGTAGTGTGAAGAGATTATAATACAGTAGCCGTATAGATTTCCGTGCTAAGGCACAGCTGAAACCATCATAATTCAAATACTTTAGAACTTTTCATTTTCTACTGGGAATTCTAAATTCTCACTATATATATTTCTGGTGGTTTCAGATTAGCCAAGTAACTCCCTATAGGAAGGTGGACTCTCTTCTAGCTGCCAGAACAAAAAGAGTTATAATTAAATAAATTGTAGTTTTATTATCTGGCCTAAAAATATTTAGCTTATGGTGAGTAGAACTTTATCCTTACTCCTGAACTCTGTGTTGTAGTTGTGTATATTAATGTCCAACTTTAAACTTTTTATGTAAAGTTATGCCATTAGCTTTACTGTGAACGGGTGTTACAACAATCATTAAATACATATCAAAATTCACCTTTGGGTGATCCTAAGACAATGCAAACATAATGAAGCTAATATAATATTTAATCTAGTTATTAAGATATGCTAATTGGAATTATTTGCTATCTTTGGATATGCAGAATAAAACTACTAGACATATCAATCATTACTAGAAATTCATAAAAAATCGACGGATTTTCGGTCAATAAAATAAAATAAACGATTGACATGTGAATATACCAACGGAAAAATTATCCGTCGATAAAAACATTGATAAACTTTCACACCATTTTGCACTAAGCAATTATCGACAGAAAATCCATTGTTAACTAATAATCATTATTTTTAATTTAATTAAAAATATGGTTATATGTTACTGACATATTTTTCGTTGGTAATTTTGAAACAAATTAACATTTTTTTCTTTGTTATCATCAAAAATTTGAATTTTTATATTACCGATAGATTATCCATCGGTATTTGAAAATTAGGATTAGCCGCCATTGTCGGTTGATGTTCCATTTTATCGATGGATTATCCATTGGTAATATTCGATTAATAAAATGATTCATTTCATTACAATATTATGACGGAAATTCCATTAGTAATATGGAATTAATGAAATGAATCATTTCATTAATATTTTACCAATGGAAAATCTATTAGTAAAAAAAGATACAAATTATTAAAATGTGAGCCTATTTCTTCTTCTTCTTTATTTCACTATGTCGTTCTCTCTCACTCTTTTTGTCGTTTCACCACTATAGGAGCCTCCATTTCGTGATCGGAGACGACCATTGTGTTTCTGGTATGTTCTTTAACATTTTAATCAATTTAATTTTTTAGTTTAGCCTCTTTTTTTTTTTAGTTTCATTTCTTTATTAAAAGTTTTATGTTTCTTAGTTAGTTAACTGACTTATTTTGTTATTTTGAATTGTTAAAAATCTCTTTTGGAGCACTTGGAGGATTTCTATTCTGGTGCTTTAGCCTTTGATATTTTAGGTATGCATAATGTTCTTTGTTTTTTAACTTTATGTTTTTTCGAGGTATTAGAAATTGAAATTTTATAGGATAGAATTGTAGAATTGGATTGCATGACTAAATGAAGGCTTAGAGTTCCTTCCCATTATTTGAATTGTGTGCTGTGATATTATGCACTTTAGAACAGTTATTACGATTAACTTTAAAATGCTATGGTTATGCAATTTGTTTTTGTTGTGCTGTGGTGTTGAAATACTGAATTAATTTTTATGTTAAAATGTTGAATGAATTTTTATGGAGGCTCTTAATTGAAGGAGAAACTTTGCGCAAATTTTTTTGGTCATTTAAAATATTATTAGAATTAAATAATTATTGCTATGCTAAATATGTTATGCCTTTATTTAGTTAAAATATGTCTTATATTTTCAATTTTGTATGTTATACAAATTGGTTATGGTAAGACGGACACCTAGTTTTGAACAAGGTAGGGGTAGCAAGAAAGTATGGTCTACCCTTTCGTACCCATGCCCCATCCACCAACTTCACTGCGCCTGCGTCCACCACTCCCGCGAATGATGCCTCCTCCATCCTTTTTGGTCCACATACATAGGAGTTTGTTATGATACCTAATCCTGGGTATCACAACTCAGAGTCTTAGCCTTCATTCCCCCAGCAGCCTTCTCCACTTCCACCCTTACCTCTAGGAGGTGAGGCCCGCACGTCACTTATACCTACTTCTGTGCCTTTCCCTACCCCTAGTTAGCTAGGTTCGTGGGGTGTCCAAACCTCCTCATCCACTCCCTTATAGGGCTCCACAAACCAGCAAATGGAGCTTAGAAATGATGGTAAATCGTGGTAATTAATTTAAAATTTAAATTTATCATAAATTTTTAATTGTATAGAAAATTTAACTAATAGAATCTGACATAATCTATTATTTTATGATATAGCTAGATTCCACCACGGGCGGGGTTGTGGGGATTAGCAAGGCATTCAAGGAGATTTTCCATGCCCGGCATACTAGTTTTTTTGTAGGCCTTTGATGCCACACATAAGTTGAGGTGGAAAAAGTGGAAGGTAAAATAATTATTATTTTTTTACTTTTTTATTATTAGTTTTGATTTTTACTTCACCTACTAACTATTGTATTACATGTATGCAATGTGTGTTTATTGTTGATCCACATGAGGAGGTTGCCATCTACAGGGCGGATTAGGGCTAGGAAGCGCCTCTAATATATGTTTCATGACATTTGCGAGAATGGTGCAAGCACTCATTGACTCACGGATGAGATCGTCCAGGCCTTGAAGGCCCATTGGGACTCACCTGCATTTAAGGCGAAGTAGGTGAAGGCCCAGACAAGCAGAGGATTAGTCCATGGTGGCTCTCTGCACACTGGAGGTTCCACCACTATTGAGGGCATGCAGCTAAGAATGGTAAATATCATCATTTTCTCATTTAATTTGTCTATTTTGGTATTAAATATTATATATATAATCACTTGAAAATTCTTTGAAATGTAGGAGAAGGTGATAAGCAGGCCACCTACTCTGGGGGAGCTATTTCGGGAGACTCACACCCAGAAGCAGGACAAGTTCCAGTGAGTTGATATGCGGTCGGAGACCACATATATAAGTACTTATAATTTTATCTTTCAATATTTTTAATTTATTATGGTTATCATTATTTAAAACCAATTTGTTTTATTTTTTTTTTAATTTTAGCGTGAGTTCATCCAACGGCTAATTAAAGCCCGATCGTAGCAGTCACAGCAGGGGGACAAGAGCACTCTTGCCGGCCCACCTATTGGCAACAATGAAGTATAGGCCCAGACGATCGGTGGCCACTACAAAAGGCAAATTTATGGGATGGGAACCTCTTACTGTAGGTCATATTCTCCAAGCTTTGTATTTAGAGGGCTTGTTGGAATCGATCTAGAGTCCATTTGTGACAAGTCCATGAAATGAATGAGTTAGTGCAGAGGTAGCTTGAGGAGGCTGATAGGAGGTACATGAAGTTGCATGGCGCCACGAGAGAGATAAGTAGCAGTAAACGCAGTAGATACGGTCCATGGAGCAGAGGATGAGACTCTATACAATCTCTACAAGCAGATGCGGAGCAAGAGTTCTTCATCCGCAACACCACCTCTGCTCTCGCCTCCACCACCTCAACCTTCTCCACATGGCCACCCATCTAGAGTTGGAGACGATAACGACGACGACCATGACGACGATGGCATCTCGAATACTGATAATGATAAACATTCATAGATTTTTTTTTAGAATTATATTGTAAATATATTTGAATGACATTGTATATATTTTTATTTAATTAATTATTTTTTAATTTCTTTTGCAATGAAAACAAAAAAAACTTTATTTAAATAACAAAAACATTAATTTATTTACAATAATATTTATTAATAATTAAAAAAATAAATAATCATTGAAAAAATAATTAATAGTTTTCACCAACAGATTTTATGTCGGTAAATTTATAATATAAAATATTAGTTTTAAATTTATTGACGAATTATCCGTTGATATTTATTACCAATTCATCAATATAATACTGTCAATGATGCTTTTTTATGCTATTATTATCAAAGTATTTTTGTTTTTACCGACGGATATATTCTATCGAAAAAATTATAAATTTACCAATGGATAAATTTTCGTCATTAATATTAATATTTTTTTATTATTGATGTATATTTCACTGACGAATTTTTTACATTGGTTAATCCGTCAGAAAAATTAATACTGATGGATTTTTTTTAGTTTTCCATGAGTGATGATCACATTTCTAGTAGTGAATGACTAGCAATTATATTTACTAATTATAAAACAAATAATCAACCTTTGGGTGATCATAGAATTATCTCATAATCATAAGCTTCAATTTACCCGCATAACATAATGTCATATAAACATCAAAATCTATGGGTAATTGAAATTACTATTGCAATTTAAAATTTATTTTCCTTAAGATTTGGCCACTTTGGTGACTAACAAATCATTCATCATATAAATTTTCAAATTCTAAATAATTATTTAAAATAAAAACTACAGACATAAATAAATCATCATGAATTTGAAATTATTAAATAACTTAAAAATTTGATTACTTTGGTAATTAACAAATCTCACATACAATAATTCCAAAATTCAAATAGAATATATATGGGGATTTATCTGGTATCCTTATAAAATTCAAGAGTATCAATACCTATTAGTTATTTGTTGCTAAGAATTTGGCACATATTTCATTAACTTAAATTATTAAATTTTTAAAACTATTTTTTAACAATATTTAATATCTATGATTAAATCACAATAGTTAAATATAAAAGAATACCGACATCCTTGTAAAAACAAGGGTACCGAAGAAAATCCCAATATATATTCATTTAAGAAAATCCCAACCTGTTCATAATGTCTTAATTTCTCAACTGATGTTCAAAAAAAAAAGGAAAAAAAACCAATAGAGACTTGTCCTCAAATTTAGTGGACTTTCATAGAGTTTTATATTGCGCCTTACGCAAAAGCAATTTCAAAACTTTGATATGCCACGCACATTTCAAAATGAAATATGACTTTCGTGAAATGGTTTACGCCATTTACTAGGAGGTTAGTTTTGCGAATCAACCACATAAGACAAAACCAACCATCATTTCATATTTAGTCATGGCTTTTATTTGAAACACATATTTGTAAAGGCAAACGCGTCTACTAATATTAACTTCAAACAGTTTTTTATGTTCAAATATAAATATTTTTTTGATTTATTTATTCATGTTGGATAGGCATGAAAATGCTGGATAGCATTAAAACGTTAATATCGTTTTTCGGGGAAAAAGTAGTTATAAAACCATTTTAGTTTATTAACGTTTCAAGAATAAACACATTATTAACCGTTTCAATATAGACATTAATTACTGCTATCTATTTTGCATCTATCCGCGGAGGCTTTATCAAGTCATTTAGATTTTGCATCCTGATCTAATCCATGGAACTAACTCTCCATTTATAAAATGATAAAAGCCTTTTATCGTTTGAAATTAAATTGCATAACTGTATCAATTTATTCAATGTCACTTAGCATCATGGAAAACATGCATGCATCAATGGCGTTGCCATATTTGGACGATAAACATGAGGAGTTAAAATCACATTGAATTCAATATAACCATATTTCATCAATTTATGCAGCAATAAAGACGAGATAGAAGAAATTAAGCATTCATCAATATTCAATAAAAAGAAAAATATGAGTTCTTAAATCTAATACTCTGATACCACATATAAGCAATAATTTGTTTATGTATGATAGATTATCATAAACATATTAATTTCATGATCTAAAACTTTGTGTCTTTCACATAGTTTAGATAAAAATGATTATCGTTCTTCATTAAACTTGAATAAAGAAAATAATCCTTAGATAAACAGAATATGGGGAATGATGATTTCTCTCTCTCAATATCTTTCTTAATAGCACAAGAGCGATGGAGATAATATGCTTCTACTGATGATGGAGAGAGAGCCATATTCTTGATTTATATAAACAATAAAAAAATGCTTCTATCAGGCACCTTCAATAGTCATACCTTTAGGTTTCAATAGCCACGTCTTCATATATTGAATAGCCATGTCTCTATATGAATAGGTATAACCATTTATAATGATGACTCTTTAATATAGCTATTTATAAGGATGCATCTTCAATAAGCCAATCAATAGATTTAATATTTATATAATAATTATTAAACTATTATATGGGATACAATTCTTATAGTAATGTCATGTTGACATGATTTTCTAGGCATAATTACATGCAAACAACATCTTTAAAAAAAAAAAAGTCATCTTTTAAAACATTTACCAATGACTGTGTAGGTTAATTAGCGGAAGTTGTTCAAACATAATTAGAGCTCTTGAGTTGGAGTTTTGGATATGCAATTATGTTAATTAAAACTCAAAAGGCAGAGTTTTGCCAATCAAGTGATTTTACTCGACTCGAATAAACTTGCTTTTGATATAAAGACACTTGTGGTTTCGACCAAGAAAAAGACATCTAGTCCTCCTCAAAAAATAAAATAAAATAAAAGAAATTCATCTATTCCTTCAAATCAGTCAAATATTTCATTTGCTCATATAAACCAATTAATGTCCCATAGGGTTAAGTATTTTTTTTTAATTTTTTAATGTGACACATAATGGTATTAATGTATTCTCTTACGGATAAAATATAAAAATGTAACATTTAATCGATGAATTAACAGATATTTAATGTTTAGTCGATGACTTATATTTATGAGAAAAGTAATAACATAAACTATTTACTGATTACTTTATGATTTTAATTTCACAAAAAGATAATTTCAATTTATAATATAAATCACAATTCAAAAGCATTGAATAAAAGGCACACAACCTGAA
The DNA here is from genome assembly GCA_031439595.1 of Pterocarpus santalinus. NCBI lineage: Eukaryota > Viridiplantae > Streptophyta > Magnoliopsida > Fabales > Fabaceae > Pterocarpus > Pterocarpus santalinus. The sequence continues at coordinate 18,927,300 of CM062532.1, read as the reverse complement.
AATATCAAACAAATTACATAAGTAATTTTTGAGCTAAAAAGAAATATATTATCTACGTATATTTGATATAGACTAACCTATTATTACACAAAACATAAATTGGTAGAAAAATAATTGATTATAGCTATTAATAATATATATTTTATGAAATTATTATTATAAAATATTCACAAATTTTGTTAAGAAATTAACCATAAATACTATTATAGAATTGTCACGCATATTAAGTGGATTAAAAAGCTGATTTACTTATCATTTGAGACTTTTTCTGAATAGATCAAAATTATTTTAATGATACACATAATACATGATAATTTTAAAATTTTTACATTAATATTTGATTAAATTAAACTCTTCTACAAATATGCGTTTGAATAAAAAAAAACCGTTTACAATCAATTTTTTTTAATAATTTTTAGAAAAAGTAAAGGGCAACAATGGGAGTGGGACGAAGGTGATAAAGCATTCTGATCAACTTTGCCACTTTTAGGCTTTGATTATGATTTATTTAAGCCGCTCGCCCCGGATTTTGATTATCTATTCTAGGTTCTGTTCGTACGATGAGCTTCTTTCCCACCTTTTCTTTGTTATATTATAACTAATTTAAGAGCATATCTCAATCTTTATACAAACAATGTTGAAGTGGATTCATCTTTTTCTTTTTCTACTTGATGTAAATTAATATTTAGAGACCTATCCAAGCTTTTCATAAAAGTTGTTCCAAGGTAATGTTATATACGATTAATGTAAGTTATACTTTGTTATCAACAATCTTCGTATGTCACATGTAAGATATGAACTATCGTTTATATCATTAGTTTGTGTTTGATTTTGGTTTGAATTTACATCTCTTAAATTGAATATCAAATTGCTATAGAATGACCAATTTTATACTACAATTTCAGAATATGCTCACACACACACACACACATATATGTTTATTAAAGCTCATAAACATATATTGTTCCATATCTTTTATGAACGTGGGGATACTTTTGATAAGTGAAATATCTTCGGACAATGCGTGTGGCTGCAAATTTGTTTAGCGTAGTAGTCTATGTTTTTAATTAAATTAATATTTTAAGGCTCTCCAAGCTACCTTTCACAAGAAAAATTGGTTTAGCATAGTCGTCTGTATCAATCGATTTGTCTCCATGCCATACATGGGACAGTAATGTATCTTGTACAGTTTCACTCCAAACAAATAATTGATGTAGTCATGTGATGGACCACTGAAGCTTGGCTTTAAGTGTTTTTGGTCAGTGCTGGATACATTATCGAACATGCTAAAGAGGAGAAATTGTATGAATGTTATGAATATTATATATAGTAAGGGATTTCTCTTGCTCCGAGATTACTTAATAATTTCTCGCAAACAGTATCTAAAAACATCATAGGGCCATTCTTTGTTAAATAATAACTCAGAGCTCTTGGCCATTGCAAGAGGATATTGGTACACTTTAAGATCTTTCCTAGCCTCCTTAGACTATCAATTAATGCAGCACCTATATATTGTTTATTAACGGGAAAAGAACCGTGAAAAGTTGCAGAATATATATAATAATAAACAATATACAAAGGCAACTAAAATGAGATATGAGCATCGCAATAATTTAATTTGATACTCTTATGACTCCCTTTGTGACTCAAATTGCATTTCTCAAAGTGGGGTGCTAATTAATTAAATTAATCACACGTGAGACAGACATGATGGGAACCTAAAACTGTTCAAATTATTGTTCTCTGCTTAGAATTATACTGTAAAGATTCTCTTAAATGATCCACGTAAAAAAAAAAAAAAAAAACCCCTTAAATGAGGAATGTATTACCTCATTTGAGGGGTATCCATGTCACAAATCTGCGGAGTATATTGGTTTTGCACTAACTTTAGAAAGTAAGTCCCCAATATCAAAGTCCTTTGAGTGGGATAGATTCTGAATTTGACACTCGCCAGAACCGCAGGCAAAGAAACGTTAAGCAGTGTTGGTGGGGTCAAGAATCACATTCTAATGTCCAAATTTGGTAGCTTAAAATATAAAAAAGATCAAGGCTAAGGAATTTTGCAGGAACTTTAGAGCATTGTTCTTTTATGATTCTCTTGTGAACAAGTACTTTTTTAGGCCAGTATGCTCGATAAAATTAGAAGTGAAAGTAGGTTAGGTTAGATTAAGTTTTAATTTAAATGGACCTGACTTGTATTATAAATATGTAATTTAAATTTGGACCTATTTTCTAATATACGCTTTTTTTAGGATTTTAATTTGACCTTTTTTAAAGTTTGATTTGATCTAAAAACTTATTTATATGCTTAATTGATCCATAAATTTTTAAATGGACCAAAAAATTTACCAAAAAAAATAAGTTTATTCTTAAATAGGTCAAAAAAATTTTTAAATAGATCAAAAATCTATTCAAAATAGATAATCTATTTTCGATTATCATTAGAATTTGTGAAATAATAATAATAATAATAATACAGTATAAATAATCCAATTTGTTGAGCCTAATAAATTTTTTTTAGAGCATGTAGCTTGACTTGTTTAGTTATAAAAAACTTTTTAAAAAGCATGAGCCTAACTTATTTATTAAAAATGTTAGATCAAATGAGTTTGAAGTGGGTTAGGTTAAAGGTTCCAGCTGACCTACTTTCACCCCTAAATACAATAATAATAATTACATAGTTTGAATAACTTTTTGTAGAGATCCCATTGGATGGAATTGGTAATGAATTATAAACCCAAAGAGAGAAAAATATTTGAAAGAACTTTAGAATTTGATGAGATCTTACCGGAATCCTTCATATCATGGTAATATTATATGTTTTTTTGGGGGGGGGGGGGGGTACAGATATTATGGTTAATCGTCAAATCAGTGAATAATTGTTGGGACCCAAAACCCCTTTCTAAATGATTCCATAAACCTAAAAGAAGAGGTATTGGAGTGAAAGTAACTTTCTGAGTTCGAAAATGGTGAAGAGGAGGTGTCGGGAAATACAGGAAAAATAAATTTTTAGTCTGTGCAATAAGTAAAGTGCTTCATATTAATATTTACCATATATATATATATATATATATATATTGATAAACTAGTTTACTTTATATATATGTTTGGTAAGATTATTTTTTTAAAAGTTCCAAATATCTTTTTATGATTGTGTGCTTTAATTATTGAAAAAGGAATTGGCTTGGTACATGTGATGATTTAATATACAATAGCATCCACAGAAATAATGAGGAAAAAAAGAATATAACGTATGAAAGAAAGAACATGACAAATACCTATGAAAGCATATAAGGTAAATAACAACGTAACATGGTATACATTTATGTTTACCTCTATTAAGACGACGTAAAACTTCACTACACTTTCGGTTTTTATATAAATCTTAAATCTTTTAGGGTAGTTGGAAAAGAATTGAGAAATCAAGTCGTTAATAATATAATTTTGAGTATAAGAAAAATAATTTTCCTTCACTGAATTGTTCTTCATTGACGTATTTAAACTTTTTTTGAGTATAAGAAAAATAATTTTTCTTAACTGAATTGTTCTTCATTGAAGCATTTAAATTATTGTTATTCTATTAATGCCAAACATAAAGTTAATGCTTCATGAAATTTCTAAAATAAGAGGTTTTTTAAATGAACAAAAAAGTATAATAAAATATAAATCGTAAGATATTCTGATAAATATGACATTTATATTAAAGTAATAAGACTATCTAATATTTAGTTTGGAAAATTTTATTGAATAAGATTCAAATTTATAATTTTTATTTCTCCGTTATTCATATTTTATAACTTGATACCAAATTTTTTTTTTGGGGTCTTAATATAAAATATGTTTTTTAAATGTGGCTTGCTGTTCGATATTGCCGATAGGATTCAATTGGACCGAAAGGAATCTAGTCCAAACCTCGGTTTAAGTGTTATCCGCAGGCCCAATGACGATAGTATCTAGCAAGGGAAACTCAACGATGCATTAATTTGGAGGGTTTTGCAGGTAATACTATCCCTCGAGGAAAAAGCCTCCTTGATGAATAGGGGTGTTCACGAGTCTAAGTTTACCCACGAACCTGACCAATTCATACACAAAAATCTGGTTTGGGTCAGGTAATTGGGTCTATTATAGTAAAATCCAATTAACCTGCCCAATATTTGGTTCAGGTATTAGGTTTAAAAATTAAATTCATTACTCGTATAATCGAACCCTCATTTCTCTTTTCTTTACTTTTTTTTTTTAAATATTGTTAACATGGACTTATAAAGTGAAGAGAGAACCCTAATTTCCTCCCCCCCAACAATATACACAGCGTCGCCCCACCTCCATCATCCTCTCCTCTTCGGCTTTTCCCTCTGACACTCTCTCTTTGTTGCCTCTCTTATTGCTACCAGCCCCCCGCACACCATCACATGCATCTCTCTTCCTCCATTCGCATCTGCACAAAGCCACGAAGCTCTATTTGACATCCTCAATTTCGCGTCGTCCACCACTGCGGCAATGAGAAAGAAGCCATTGCCACCACCGTTGCATTCCAATTCTCCACGAAGACAAATAAGCCCTCACTCAACTGTAAAGAAGCTCCACCGTTAGGAAGCCCTCGGACCCTGAGAAGCTTGCTCCTCAGTATATGTGAGATTTTAAGATTCAATAAGAAAATATAATTTTTATTTTTTAAAACAGAGGATTAAGTGTCTTTGAGTGTGTTCTATTTTGTGATTGAGTGATTTTGTATACATAAGTCATTTATAATACCAACCTGAGTGTCTGACCCGATCCAACCCGAAAGTGTTTAAGTTGGGTTGGCTTGGGTTGAATGGTAAAAATTTTGGAACCCTATTCAATCCAACTTGAGCCTGTTTAATTGATTTGGATATTTTTTTCTCTCTAAACCCGATCTATGCACACCCTTATTGATGAAGAAGCCTTCACGAGATGGGAACTTTCCTCAATAAGGAAACCAGCAAAGAGTAGTAGAAGTTCACATAGCCCCCTATTACACTAATTAGGATAAAAAAATAATTAGGAGATATTGATCTTGACATCTAATGCATGGCCACAAAGGTCATCTTTTAGGATACGTTAACCTCATACTTATAAACAACAAATAAGCTCAAAATGGTTAGTGTAATAAGTTAGTATGAAAAGATATCTTTATGTCTTTCTCAGACAAACATACCTAGATTATACAATGTTAAAATACTAATAATAATAATATATTACGAATAGAAGAATAAATAGAAATAAGAAAAGAAAAGAAGAATCTTCTTCTCCCAAGCCTAGACACCCATGAAGAGCATCTGGTTCACTATCAAAGCAACTATTGTTGCGTTTTCCATTGTCTCTCAAGTTTAGAAACAAGCCTTTGTGACAGGAACCAGGCATCAACAAATATGTATTACTTTTATAGTGCGTGGTTTCGCTCAATTAGTTTAATAACCTTCTTTCAGAATTATAGATATATTATGTTTTATCGTTTCTTTGGTCAGTAAGTATATTATGTTTTATCTAATTTTGCACTAAACTAGTTCGCAATTTTTTTGGTGGTCAAGAAACTAATTTGTATTGGTCACTTAAAAAGACTTGGTGTCGGCATGGCCCAAGTTAAGGTCAAGATCAAGGCCAAAAATTATACCCAATGGAGTGGTGGTGTTCAAAACCCAACCCAATCCGGCAACTAATTTTGGTTGAGATTTTTTTTTTATGTTTTTTGTTTTTTCTTTGGGGGGGGGGGGGGTTGTTTAGGTTCTCAGATATGAGAGTGAGTGCCTGACCAACAAAAGACATTGGAGTTAGTGCATCCAACCTATGTTATGCGATCTTTTAAAAACAATATTAAAGAGTAAAAATTTTTGGGTGAATTTATTTATCAGAACCAGGTGATATATATATTGACTCTAAATTATATTATTTTATTCTATCTAATTATTATTCTTATTTTTGAAAAATCAACAAGTTTTTCTAATTCAGGGGAACTATTAAATAATTTTTTTATTTATATTATATATATATTTTGATATATTATCAGTATAAAATTTTTTATATTATTATCTAATTATATGTTATTATTTGTATGATTATTGAAATAATAATTATAAAAATTAAATATTTTTATTAATATAATAATATATAATTAATTGATTATGTAAAAATATTTTATATTAACATTTAATAATGTATCAAAACTAAATTATATATATAATTTTATTTTTATTTTTTTATGCTATTATATTTTATTTGATTATTATATAAAATCATTTTATTGTTATATTGTTTTTATATTAAATAATTATATTATGTTATATTACATTTATTAAATAATTATATTATTAACATAATTAATAATATAGTTATATTAAATATTATTATATTTAATTACTATTATGTTATAATTTTTTATTATATTTTTTTATCTCTAATATAAATTCTATCCTATTATATTCCTAAAAAAAAATTATAACATTGGCCATCTTTTAAATTTTGTAACATTTTTGTTAGTCAGTCAAACTCTTGAGGTGGAGGATTCGTTACTCCCTTCATGTTAGTGAGTAACGTTACTCCACCACCTAATTACTCCCTTAAATTTTTACTATCCCCATCCATCTCCTTTTACCTTTCTCCTCCTCTTCTCCATGGCTATTGCTGCCACCACCATACCAACTTCGACGGATCTAAGCTCCAACACCGCTATCGCAACCAAAAACGTTCTGCTACATCCACTTTGATCCTGGCCATTGCTTCTCCTTTGCCGGTGTTCACCGCCTCTACTACCAAGTTATAGTGCTTCACCCCGTGGCTCACAAACCCATTGCTCGACGTATAGAAGTACATGGTGGAGATGACAATAAACGTCCGTAGGTCCTACAAGAATCGCAAGTTGAAGCACATCATCGATCTAGCCTTCATGAGGTTGTACCTACATCCACTACCCATCACCCGCATCCTCCGCCTTGACCGCCACTGCCAGCATCCTCGGCACTTCTATTCTATGACCTCAAATTGGAACACGTGTTACTACACATCATGTTCAAAAGCCCTCATCTTTCTTCATTTTAATTTTTAATTTTTTCTCTATATTTCTTGGTTGGAATCACTTTATAAATTTTAAATTTTAAATTTTTTATTTTTTTCTTTGTATTTGATCTTTAAACTTGAAGTGTATATGTTGTTTTTCATAAAAAGATAAAACTTTGAACCAGATTGAACTTGGGTGATATGGTTAGTGTATTTTTTTCCCTCCTTGGAAGTTTTGTTGCTGTGTTTGGGTCTTTTGCTTTTGGTGATTGAAGAGAAAACTCTGGTTCTATTTTGGATTGCTATGGAATGGGAAGCTCGAAGACCATTTTGAAGTTTTTTGAATTATTAATTGTATATGCTGTTCACGGTGGTTCGTGTTCACCTGCGAGGGAAGGTCGAGGTGGACTTCACCTACGATATGGGGTTAGAGGAGAGTCTGGTGTGGCAGCTATTGGTGAGGGTGAAGCTACATGGCAGCTAGAGAACCATGAGGTGGTGGCCAAGAGACGGGAAGAGGAGGGACAAAGAAAGGATAGACTTATAATTCAAAAAAGAGGATAGTTATTTGTATTATTTTTTATTATAGATATTTAGATATTTAAAAATAAAATTAAAAAAATTATAAAAAAATAAAAAAGTATGAAGAGAGAAAAAAAAGGATAAATATAAGACATTAAAATATGTGAATTGATAGAATATATAAAAAATATTTTTTTAAAAATTATTTAATTTTTTAAATTAAATTTATTTATTTTATCTATTTAATCTGAACTATTTATTTATTTTAATATTAAATTTATTGATATTAAAGGGTAGAGTAACGTTGCTCACAAGCATAAAAGACTATCAAATTCTTCACCAACTTTTAGATTTAGGTCAACCTAAATGAGTTCTTAAATGGTCTGTTGTTGAAATGGTTACTGAGGTGGTTTTTTTAATGGAAAATGATAAAAGAATAATTGACTTACCATTTTATCCTCACTAATGTCAATAAAATTACTACAATATCCTTGCCACATTCTTCTCCAATTCCCTTCCTCCTCCTTACTCCATTCCTCTTTCTGCGCCCCATCTCCCAAAAGTCCCAAACCGTAATGCTCAATGTTACTTCTTCCTTTCAAAAACCCATCAAGTTCTCAACTTGATTTCTCCTTCTCCACCAAGTTGCAGAAACCAGCCACCACCACAATCATGAGGCACCAAAGCTCCAACCCCCAACCACCCCCAACCACCACCACCACCACCACCACCACCACCGTTGTCGCACCCCCACCATCACGGATCTGAAGGTTGGCTTGTAGATTTGAAGGTCTAGCGTGGCAAAAGGCCCGAGGATGCTGACGGCGACTTAAGCAGGAGTTGTGGCAACAACGAGGGGAGCGTGAAGAGGGTGAAGGTTCAGCGGCCCATGGAGTAGTGACAACAACCATTGGGGGACAGTAATGGAGGTGCGAGAAATGGGTGATGGGCTGTTGGCAGCCTGACGACGGTTGTGGTTGGACACTGAATTTGTTGATGAATGTACCCAAAAATTAAAAAAAAGGAAAATTGAATCTGTTGTGGTTTTACTTCTATTTTTAATTTGTGCTTTGTTTTGTTGTTGTTGTTGTGCTGCTATTGTTTTGCCTTAGTCAAAGGAGAAGAAGAGGAGCTTGAAGGTGCCTAGCTGAAGAGGGAAGAAGGTTATGGCGCCGCCGAGGTTGGAGGAGGGGGATGATTGGACCGGCACAAGCGCGAGTGACGGTGGGGTGGGCGGCGTGGCCGTGCCTTATTGGCAGGGTGGTAGCAGTGGTTAAGAAGTTACAAAAATAATGAAGGATAGAACTGGGAAAACTAATGAGATAATAGGTGTTTTTATTTGTGAATTTTTTGGTAAAAAAATTAATTTTTATATATTTGGATAATTTTTAAAAAATAATTATAATATTAAAAAAATACATTTTTAATTTTTTAATGTATTTATTTTAATTTATAAAAAAATAATTATAAAATTTAAATTTTATATCTTAAAAATTAATTGTTTTAGAATTTATTTTTTAAATTTTATAAAAAAATTAAAAATAAATTATTTTAAAAGAATTTGATTACTTTTTAAAAATTATTTAAATATATAAAAATTAATTTTTAATAAAAAATAACTTTTTGTCACAAAAAATTACAATCAAATACATTCTATAAAAATTTAAGTTTTGTAATAATTTTTTTAAAATTCGAAATAAATGCATCTAAAAAATAAATATAAATATAAATTATTATGAGATTTTTTTATATAATAAAATGTTTTAATCTAAATCATAGGATTCAAATCTAAAGGACAAAATTCAAGGTCCACGAAAGTCACAAACTTGACTTGGACCATTGTAGAACTCACCGTCAACCTAAACCTGTCCCATCAGACATTCCCTTACATCAAAGGTTTATGACTGCACCTTATAACCCCTGTCTCTTTCACTATCTCTGGCATATCGAAGTTCCAAAATCCAAAGCACAAGCTCATAATAATCGTCAATGGCTTGCCTACTCAACATGGTTTCGATTTCACCAAGAACATCATCAACCACGAGAACCGCATCAGTTCAAGCTCGACCTCTTCTAAAACCATTGTTGTCTGTCTCATTCAGCAGTAAGATGACTCAAAAGAGCTCTTTTCTTTTTTTTTTCTTCAGTTGCTCATAAAGTGAACTGTTGAGGTTTTCAAACACCCTTTTGGGTTTACTTTATGTATTCCTATATCCAACATGTTAACTGATCCTGCTTCTTCATTGTTTCTCGCTTCTCAGCAACCAGCATAGTTAAGAGTTGCAGTTTTATACTTTTGCTGTGTGTTAGTTTAATGGGTTCTCAAATTCTTGGTGTTTATGTGGGCATTGCAGGGAGGAGACTAACCATTAGAGCAGCAGAAAATGATGGAAACGAAGGTGTTTTTTTGGTTTTATGGTTTCATATTATTGCTCATTTTCCATTGTTTAGTGTTTTTCACAAAGAGGTTCTTGTGGGGTGTTTGAGCAGTTGAATCTCATGCACCGGCTAAAACTGGTTCAAGCTTCAATCAGCTTCTTGGTATTAAAGGAGCTGCCCAAGAAACAGTGAGTCAACCATGTTACAATTTCTTTTTTTTCCATTGTCTTAGTTAGATCTGCGATTTTTTTTTTTTTTGTTAGCATTAGAACATTGTTTTCACTTTTTCAATATGGATGCTTGAAGTGCTCATAATCAGATTTTATCTGGCTGTAATAAAGTGATGGTGAAGTACAATCAGGACTTATAGGATATGTAATTTCTTCAGCCATTTAAATTTGAGAAGTAGGAGCTTAAGAACGGATGAAAAGCATACACTTGCCATGGGTTTCTTCCATAAACTTTTTGTTAAACTGCAAAAGCTAAAAAGTATAAGTAGGGCAGAAGAGAGTGAATTTAATAGAAGCAAGTGAAGCCGTTAGGTTTTGGTAATGGCATATTTTACAATAATCGGTCAACTACTTTTTATGACATAGGTACTTCTCTCCTTGGAGATCACGGTTTGCAAATTTCTGTTGCCAGAAACATTATTAGCTTTCCATAGGGCTATTCCATTTAACACCTAAAATATATAAGATTGGATTCAACAGATTGCAGGGTTGAAGAAGAGTTGTTGTATTGATATTTTAGCTTAGTATTTTGAGATACAGCAAGTAAAAAAATTCGGCTTTAAATTACTAACAATTATTGGCATTCGTGAGTACATTGCTTTGTTGCATCATAAAAATAGTGTAATGATCAGATAAGTGTTTATGAAACATACCTGTATTTGATAATTATTGTGCTTTGTGTTGTGCAGAATAAATGGAAGATTCGTCTTCAACTCACAAAACCTATCACTTGGCCTCCATTAGTTTGGGGTGTAGTTTGTGGTGCTGCCGCCTCTGGTACTTAATTTTAGCAATACATTGATATGTGACATGCATGGTCACAATACTATGATAATAGTTTAGAAATGGTCTTCTCAAAGTTCTCTATTAAATGCTTCATTCTTCGTGGAATACATTCATATATGTGATACAACTTCTCAATGTTCTGAATCAACTTTGCCCCATGTGTAGGAAATTTCCATTGGAATTTTGAGGATGTTGCTAAATCAATTGTGTGCATGATGATGTCTGGCCCATTCCTGGCTGGATATACACAGGTTAATTTTTATTTTTTTTATTTTTGTTTTTATTATTATTATTATTATTTGTATATATAAAGTCTTAACAGTTGCTATTGGATGGTAGTAACAAATTGACATGATGTCAAGTTGTTGGGCTGGCTAATTTTTCAGACCATGAATGATTGGTATGACAGAGAAATTGATGCAATAAATGAACCTTATAGACCAATTCCTTCAGGGGTAATATCTGAGAATGAGGTGCGTTGCAAAATTGAGACTGATATGTCATTTCCTGTTGCTACTTTTTTATCTTCATTTAATTTTTTAATATGTTGCTCAAATTCTGCAGGTGATAGCTCAAATATGGTTGCTGCTACTAGGAGGTCTTACCTGGGCTGGTATATTGGACATATGGGTGGGTACTGTACACAATAGTCCCATGATCCATCTCTTCTGAGTGTAAATTACCGTAAACTTGGTTGCTAAAATCTTCTCCTTTATAGGCAGGGCATGATTTCCCTATAGTTTTCAACCTTGCTTTGGTTGGATCCCTGCTGTCATATATATATTCTGCACCTCCTTTTAAGGTAGTTTTCTTTTCTTTTCAATTTATCTCGTTCACTATTTGTATATTCTATTCCATTTTTATCCTATGGTCATTTGTCTAAGCTCTACATGTTTTTCTAGTTAAAACAAAATGGATGGATTGGAAACCTAGCCCTGGGAGCAAGTTACATCAGTTTGCCATGGTGTGGTACATTTGACAACTTGTTGCTATAGATTTAATCTGATACCCTGGATTGTGAAGACTTAGTTAATTCATTGATTTGGTTTTTACCTATCTACTGAGATAAATGAGTTCCGAAGATCAATGGTGCTTAGGTTTCATGTGCAAGATGTACCTTAGAGGCCAAGAATTTTATTTTATTTTTTCTAAATTAAGAAATAACATTTCTTTTAACTGCGGTAACCCTGTGGCCATTTTATCAACTGATAGTTACATTTAAACTGATCTTGTTTGATTTTATTCGAAGTTCTATGTTTCCGGATTTTCACTTCGTTTCATAAGTTCTTGATCAATTTCTTTCTGACAGGTGGGCTGGTCAGGCTTTATTTGGGACTCTCACACCAGACATAATTGTTCTCACACTCCTATATAGCATAGCTGGAGTATGTAACACATGCTCAGTGGTATTTTGTTAGATATAATAATATGTCAAATGATACCTTAAACTGGTTGTTAATATTGTTTGCTGTTATCACACATCGTAGTTTGGGGTTGGTATTGTTAATGACTTCAAAAGTATTGAAGGGGATAGAGCTCATGGGCTTCAGGTATGCTTTATTATCCTTTGACTTTCATTAGCTATAATCTGAACTTTTCTATGTCTCAGAAATTTTAATAATTCACATTCATTGAAGTAGCTACTGACTTCTATTGGCAATCTTGTTTGATTAGTCTATTCCAGTTGCTTTTGGTGCTCAAACTGCAAAGTGGATATCTGTTGGCGCTATTGACATTACACAAATATTTGTTGTTGGTACATTTTGATCCCTCATACATATACGAATAATTAGACTATATAAATCTATATTATATAGTGACTTGGCTGTTTTACTTACTATGACGATTTGTGGATTACTATATAAACCATTTGTGAATTACTATAGTGTTTGATTTTTGCTTTCATTTGTTTTCAAGACGAAAGGTGTACTTAGTTATAACATGATGGCAATTGTTTTTGTTGTCATAGTCAAGTTTAAGCTGTCATAATTCTTTATAAATTAGGTATCAAGAAATTCAATTGCTGGTAATAATAAATTGGTCCTTATACAACGAAGTTACATATTGTTGGCATCAGCATGACTGGTGAAGTGAAAAATGGCAGGTAGAGGCAGTACTAGTAATCAACAGAGAATTAATGGAGATCAGCTATTTAGAAGAGGTTACGAGGAATTTTGTTTTGCTTCCTATTATCTATTCAATGAAAGAAGTGCCAAGGGAAATTCAGTGAATAAATGCATTTTGAAAGATACCATATTGCAAAAAGTGTCATATTAATCTTCATTTTTCCTAAACAAAAACAACAGATGGTCCTAGAATATCATAATGTAAATTTTTTTTAATCTTCGTACAGACACTCTTTGTTCATTTTGTTGCTAAGAATTTACTGAGGTAAAATGATCATGTTCAGATGATTTAGTGCGTCATATTTTTTGGTAAAGCAGTCTTTTTCATTTGTAACCGACAAAATTGGATCACACTCCAACGCAAAGAGTTTTTAATGACATTTATGGTTTTAGGATATCTGCTTGGGGCTGGTAAACCGTACCATGCATTGGCTTTGCTTGTCTTAATAGTTCCACAGGTCGTATTTCAGGTAAAGTGTACATGTTACACATTTTCCTTTTGAATTGTGTTAATTATCTTCTACATGAAAATTTTGTATGCAATCTTGTGACTTGATAGCTATTAATACATGCTAAGTTTTCTGTCTATCTAAATTTATGGTGGCATCTCAGTGGTTCTTTTCGTCTTGTGCCTTGCAGTTCCAGTACTTCCTCAAGGACCCTGTGAACTATGATGTTAAATATCAGGTATATATTCACCCTTAAAAACTTTAGCTTCTAATACATAAGCATGACAAAGGGAGTCTGAACTATGAACCATCTAAAGAAGAACATGGCATTCTTTTAGAGTAACTTATTCCAACCTCAATTTCACGTTCTCAACGTTTCCAGGCTAGTGCACAGCCATTTCTGGTGCTTGGTATGTTGGTTACTGCTCTAGCGACTAGCCACTGAAATTTAATGTGCAAAAGTTACATACAAGGGCATGAAGTTCATAGAAATAAGATGAAGAATGGAATCCACGGTGCCTTTTTTTGCGAGCTATACATTCAAGCCAGAGTTTTTGTTTGCCACGCGAGTATTAAGTTTACTCATATAATTTTTGAGTAAATTTATATTTTAATCCTGAAAGATTTTTACTTTAATATTTTAGTTCTTAAAAAATTAAATGTATTGATTTTAGCCCTCAAAAGATTTCACGTCAAACACATTAATCTCTATAACAGAAAAATCGTACGCATGTTAGTTCTTGAAGCTAGCATCGATTTTTAACATATTATTCTTTGAAAAAATATGCTTTTAACCTAATCTTTAGTCCAAAAAAGATTAGTTTTTAATATATTAATCTTTTTAGATACTAAAAGTGTATACTATTTTTATGTAAAGGGATTAATGTGTTTAACGTCAAATCTTTTAGGATTAAAGTGTATGTATTTAATTTTTTAAAGACTAAAGTAGTAAAATAAAAATCTTTTAGGGATTAAAATATAGATTTATTCTTAAATTTTCTGTTGTTTCCCTCTAATTTTTGCTTTATTCTCTTTTATCCATTTATTCAAGTTTTGATTTCTATGTTGAGAAGAGTATCTTTTTAGGAAGCTTTAAAAGGACAATGATTGTACAAAATTTTGACACGATGACACAATTTTCCTTTCACGTTTTCATATACTATAACAGGGCATATTTACCCTTGGACCCTTTCAAATGTGTCAACTGCCAAAGGCTAACGTATCTAAATTTGAGATGTAAATTCTGTGACTTTGCCCTTTGCTTCGTGTATTCCACTGCTCATATTCTACTCGTTTTCAACTTTTTGTGTTCATTACACTAGTCAGGAGAACATTTATACAATTGTATACACAATACGATACATGGCTTAATTAGCACATCAAACCCCCCAAAAGAAAAGGCTTAACTATTTGTGTCACATGATGTCGTACGTGAGAAATATTTGCATGGTCCAAGAGTGTCACGTGGTTATGCTCCCAGTTAATCATATAAGTGTATTTTATATAGGATTGAGTGTTAGTGGTAGGACCTATATAAAATATACTTATATAATTGATCCGTAAGTACAGCTATACATTACTCCTGGAGCATGCAAGTATTTCTTTATCTCGTATACAGTGTTTCAGTGTCTTGTTAGTTCCTGTTCATCCTCGTATTCTAAGGCAAATTCTTAAACGGGCAAGTTAGTGAGATACATGGTTCTAAATAAAATTATAATAAAATGAATAATTAAATTATTATTTTATCTTTGCTAATAACCTTGAAATTATTATTTTGCCTTTATTCTTTGGTGGATTTTGTGGTGCAGATGAATGTCAGTGCAGATGGTGCAGATTATGTTTTCTCTATATATTTTTAATGACAAAATGTTTAACGCGCCCGGTCATAGCTCATTTGGCACGCGCGCTAGTTTGCGAGCTATAGCATGCGAGTTTGAGTCCCATGTCTGCCCTTCCTTTCATTTTTTTATTTGAAAAGGGCGCTTCTTGTGGTGCGCCATTTTTCCTTTTCAAGGGTGCTTTTTGTGGTGCACCAAACCAGTTATCGTGCACCCATGCACCGCTCCATTTCTTCTCATGTTCTCTGCCTCTTCCCATCTTGTTCACCCCTTCTGCTGAATGCTTCATGTTGCCTTCATTCCCATCTTCATGTTTGATTGTAGGAAGTGTATTGGCGGCCCCTTAATTTGGAATAAGTTCTTCGATTTTTTTTTTTAAATCAAAAAAATGAAGCTAAACTAGTCATAAGTATACAAAAGCTACTACATGATCCACAATACATAGCAAAAGTAACATCTGAACCAAATCAAGCTAACAAAACAACTCGAATAGCAGGTGATCGTGGCCGGCACCAAGGTTGGGCACCACGAGAGGCGCCGGGTTCAAGCGGAGAAGAGAGTGTGTCATGCTAAGGGGAAGAGAAAGAGTGAATGGGAATTTCTATGGTGTATCATAAATTATTGGTCTATTGATACACCTTGAAATCCTGGAAGAAATGGCGTGGGACTCTAACTCGCGAGCTGAGGGACGTGGACAAGTGCGCATGCCAGACAAGCTTCCATCGCACGTGTGAGGTGTTTTGTCATTAAAAATATATAAACAAAACAAAATTTGTACCGTGTGAGGTGTTTTGTCATTAAAAATATATAAACAAAACAAAATTTGTACCATTTGCACCAAACACCATTTGCACCTGAGAATCCACCTTATTCTTTTACTCCTCCACTCAATTTTTTCTCCCTTATCTTTGTGTTCCCCCATCATTAGCTCCCCTTACTTCTGGCATCTCCTTCCCTCTTACATCCCCTCTTCTTGCAGTGTCTTCAAACCCATATCTTGACACTTACTATTGCTCTCACTCCTCTCTGGCATGCACATTTCACCCCAAACCCTAGGCCTTCATAGCCATCGATTCTTTCCCCAGACAATTGCTTTCGTGCCATCATGATTCAACATGAGGTGCTGCAGGCCATGGGGAGGTTCCTAAACACCCCGCTTGTTGCCTCCAAGTACAGTCGATTCATCGACACGAATTGCGATTGCATCAACAAATTTGATGACAAGCTTATGAATCTATCCCAATCTACCGATATCCTTGATGTTTAAGCATATGGCGGTGGATGGCTGAGACTGGGTTGAAGAGGAATAGCAATGTTTTTTTTTTTTTTTTGATAATTTAGTTTATTTATGGTGGGCGAGTTGTCAAGACAAGTTGTCGGGCCGGGACACATCATGAACGTCTCTTATTGGGTCAGGCGAGTTTTGTCACTCTAATTAATGACTAAAATAGACTAAGTTGATATTATAATAAAAATGTAAAATTACTTTTTGACTCTTTTATATTTTGTTTATCTTTCTCCTCCCTCTCCCTATATACATTATGTCGGTCCCCTACTTCCCATCAACCACCTCAATAGCCAGTTACTCCTCCGGCTAGCAACCACCTCACTACACTAGTGGGTGTGATGGGTGAATGATTTACCCATTTTTTTCAACTAATCCATCCTTAAAAAAATTGTCCGATATGTTTGTCAGGCAAAAAATCTGGAGACTAAACAAATTATGTTACATAGGTGTCATAGGAAGGAGGTAAATCCATAGGGCATGAAAAGTTTTCTCCATTTTTGTGTTGCAAATGAGCTAGGATGTTGGATGAGGAAAAGAACATGAGTGCTAGGAATATAGCATAAGAGGGAAGGAAGAAGAAAGCCATTATTGTCAAGTTTGAAAATAAAGGTAGTGAATGAATTGGAAGGAAGAGAGAAAAGGAAATTTATTAATAGAAACAATCAACATAGTTGATATGGACGTTGGTGACACTGGTGGCGATCGAGGCACTCTAGTAGTGGCATGATGTGGACTGGCAATGGTGGCTGGTTGGTCATGTAGCGGAGAGCTAGGCAATGAATGAGATAGTAGCTATGTTGCAAAAATAGTAGTGGTTAAAGTGTGTGGTTCATGCATGATAGAGCGAGCTTTTACAGGTGGGCTATAATGTTGGTGAAGTGGTGCATGGTTGTGGCCAAAATTCGGGGTGTTTATGACTTGACTCAATAACTTGTCCTGACTAGAAGCTTATTGAGCCGGGTTTGACTTTAAAACTTTGACCCAATGCATTTTTGGCTTGAGTTCGAGTCGCACTTCAGCTTGTCTAACTCGGTCCGAAGTCATATAATTCCTTAAAAGTTATATTTTTTCAAAATAAAATTAGTGATAAATTATAAAATTTTTATACTTTAATCAATATGTTTACATAACATAATGTTATTTTTGTATTGAAATAATTTGTTTAAAAATATGTGTTGCAAAATATCTATTGAATTTTGTTTCTAACTTCTAAAATTTCATGACTTTACTATGCATAATACTCAAATTTATATATTATCTAATGTCCGGTTGACCTGGTTTGATGTGGTCAATTTTCGAGTCATTATCAAGTCGAGTGTAGGTTCTAAGAAATGATTCCATCAAAAATTCGGGTCGAATTTGGGTCTAGTTCAACTAGGCCTAATTCGTTCCTTATACATCCTTGGCTAAAATGGTGGGTGAGAGAGTTGAAGGTCATGAAAAGCTGGAATCATAATGAAGAAAATGGTGGTGTGTGATGGTGAGATTGGCAGTGCAGATGGTTGTCGGTAAAGACAGTGGAGCTCAGTGCTTCTGAAGAGTCTATGATCATCAATAAAATAAGTGACAGGAATGGAGTTCCTAAAGACCACTATAGTTTTTGTGGGCAAATTAGGAAAGAAGGGAATATATTCGACAAATTGAGATGTCGAAAAAATAGGACCTATGCATCCTAAAGTCCAATCCCCCTAGAGAATGGTACTTGTACTAGGTTCGCCCATAATTTTGAGTTCTCCACATCAGGGTCGCCAGTCACTGAACGAGAAGTTTCAAAGGTGAAGGAGGAAGAGCCTGAGCTTGATTCTTGCATGATTTTGATGTTCAAAGAAGAGATTTTGCATTGATTAAAATGATTTTATGAGAAAAGATTGAGAATGCATTATCATAGCTATTGAATGTTCTTTTATGGAGAAAGATGCAAAAAGAAGGAAGCTTGAAGGTTGCGAAGAGTTGGAGAAGAGGATGAATAGTCATGTGATAGGTATATATAGTTTTGGGAAGGAAGATAAGTAATCCCCAATTATCATATCATAGTGGTTGGGATTAAGGTGGCGTTTGATACATTACCTATTAAGATTATCAGTAATATAGATCACTACTTAAAAAGATTGCCACCTTTTAAATTGTTGGTAATGTTAAATGCAGTATTTGGTATGTATAGGTAATCTAAGTGACAATTTACATTACCCTATTTAATATATCAAAAAGATTACTGCGTGATATATGCATTAAAGCAATACAATAATAATAATAATAATAATAATAAATAGTTAATAATATTATTAATTAATAAGAATAAAAAAATTCAATTATTAATATAATTAATATTTAATCATAATAATAATTATAATTATTATATATAATCAATCATGATAATAAATTATTATTATTATTTATTGATAATAATAATATTATTATTAATTAATAATAATTAATATTATTTTTAATAATTAATAATAACAACAACAACAATAATAATAATGATGGAAGGATTGCCATATTCGTGGTAATCCACATTACCACCTTTCAACGAGGCAATTAATATTACCACATTGATGGTAATCCACATTACCTTGGAAATCTGGATTGCCAGTAATGTTGTCGAATCAAATAGGGCAATATTGTGGCCCAGGTAAAATGTAAAATCTTTAGATGTGCTCCATTATTTATAGGTAGGATCTAGCTATATAGTGTAATGTATTTTGGAAGATTTATATGTAATATTGATATGATGATAATACGCATCATGGACATGCTTATAATGAATGAATTTAAGAAACTGATGTACTACAGGGTTGATAACATTTGTCGAAATGTTAAATTGGGAAACCAAAGGATCCAAATATCGATAAGATCTACAAAAAGGGACTTAGAATGAAATGAAAAATAATGGGTCAACACCACATCTGAACTCCAAACCTAACGGTAGTAAGTTTATGGGATTGTTCACTTATAAATTTCTTACCTTGTCCATTCTTTTTCGATACATGACTTCTCTTTACCCACATATTTACTCGGAATTTACGCTTGAATTTCTAATAAATTTTCTCTCAAACGAGAGTCCACATGCGTCCAAGACACCACATATACAACGAAGCTCATCTTTGAGGGGAATATCCACTGGGTCAACAATTTCAAGCAAATTTGACCGAAAATTCTACATGAGAAAATAGCCGTGACAATATTGGTTTAGAATTTGGTTTAGGGTTTAAAATTCTTCATGACACATGCAGAAAGCGGTTATTTGAAGTTGGTTTAGAATTTGTCTTTAAATAAGAGTTCAGTTCACTTAAGATGACATGTTTAAACACCCATATCCTACCTCTCACCAAGACACCATGGAGTAAAAGGGAATTTATGAGTTAATATTAACGCCTTTAGTTTTTTTTTTTCTTTGTTTAATTTCTTGGATTTCAATTCAATATGTGCTTTGTTTTCATTTCTTTATTGCTTTCATTTATGTTATTCTACATAAATTCTGTTTATTGAAATCAAATTGCTCGTTCTTTACACTTGCTCTTCTTTGATGATTAAGTCATGTGGTACGCTTCACTTTAAACACTGGTTCCATTTTGAGAGGAAGTGATTCCATTCTCCAAAGTGAGATTTGAAATCAATGATTAGCCGGTTGAATTCTGTCTTTGACAAAATCCCACCAAACTTAGAAATATGACTAATGATAACAATTGTATAATTGAGTACAGGAAATTTGATAGACTATGGTATTCTGGAATGACTTCTTAGCATCTAAATGTATTAATAAATTGAGGATTTTGGATTTCTTATGAAATTAGTCATTTCTTTAGCAGATTGTTTAAGAAAAAGCTCACCTTTATGCTTGTTCTACTTCCATTATAGTTCACTTGATCCCTTATTGAGTATGACTCGCTACACTAACTCTTCATGTTTTTCAAATCATAGTGCTTAGAAAGGTCCAGGTCCCCATGTGTGCTAAAAGTTGGTGTCTTTCGGTGAGCCCAACATATAGTATGGACATCTTTATATAGTGTCTACTTTTGTATTACATGGGACATTGATTAAATGTAAAATCTTTAGATGTGCTCCATTATTTATAGGAAGGATCTGGAGATCTAGTGTAATGTATTTTGGAAGATTTATATGTATATATTGATGTGATGATAATACGCATCATGGAGATGCTTATAATGAATGAATTTAAGAAACAATTGGACTACAGGGTTGATAATATTTGTCGAAATGTTGAATTGGGAAATGAAACCCGATTGGATTTTCTATTGGGGTAATGATTCACAGTTATGGATAAGGTATGGATGCATCAGGCTTGCTAGGTTGGGAAATATAGCCTATGCACCAGTCCTAGCCCCGGTTGGGTCGTAACATGCACTATCTATTTTGATGCTAATTATTTGGAAACCAAAGGACCTAAATATCGATTAAATCTGTAAAAATGGACTTAGAATGGAATAAAAAATAGTGGGTCAACACCACATCTAAACTCCAAACCTTAGATAGTAGTTTGTGGGATCATTCGCTTATAACTTCCTCAGTTTGTCCATTCTTTTTCGATGCATAACTTCTCTCTACCCACATATTAACTTAGAATTTAGGCTTGAATTTCTAATAAATATTCTCTCAAATGAGTTCACATACATACAAGAGACCATGTATACAACAATTGAGGGGCGTATCCAATGGGTCAACAATTTCAAGCAAATTTGACCGAAAATTCTTCATGAGAAGATAGCCGTGACAACACTGGTTTAGAATTTGGTTTAGGACTCGTTTGGCACACCTGATAATATAAGGTTTGATAAGATAAAGGTTGATAGTATAAGGTTTGATTGTATAAGGTCTGATAAAATTTAATATTATACTGTATTTGGTATGTCACTGTATAAGATATTATATATAATATAACCAGAAAAAGAGATTATAATAAATATAATTTTTGAATATTAAATTTAAAATTTAAAAATTAATATAATTAGTTAAATGTTTATTACAATTAATTTAGCTATTTTTATTATATATAAATATAATTTTATATTAAAAATTCTTTATTTATTTTTAATATTTTTTCATAATATAAAAAATATGAGAGAGAGAGAAAAAAATAATAATGGAGTTTTTATAAATCAAAATCCAAGCAAATCTAATATCATATTCTTATATTTGGTTGTATTTTTTATTATATATAATTAAATTTATATTAAATATTATTTATATATTTTATTAATACATTTTTATTCATATATTTCTATATTAGTTTGAATAGTTATTTTATAATTAATATTTTTTAAAAATATTTATTTATTATTAAAATTTTTAATTTAATAATATTATTTTATATGATTTTTATTTTTTATTATTTATTTAATAATTATTTTTATTTTAATAAAGTATATTAAAAAATAAAAAAATGATAGAACCCTTATACATCAAAAGCTAATCAGGCCTAATACAGCCTCAGACTAGATTAAATTATCCACATTTTGACGTATAAAGAAGGTTTGATAGATAAGTTTATACAATACGTTAACTGCACCAAACAATAAATAAGGTCATAACATATTATATTACCTTATCGTATCATGACTAGGTTCTTCATGACACATGTATAGAGTGATTATTAGAAGTTGGTTTAGAATTTATCTACAAATAAGAGTTTAGTTCACTTAAGATGATATGATTAAACACTCATATACTACCTGTCACCAAGACACCATGGAGCAACAGGGAATTTATGAGTTAATATTAAAGCCTTAAGTTTTTTTTTTTTTTTTGTTTTTTGGTCATTGTTTAATTTCTTGGATTTCTGTTCAACATGTGCTTTGATTTTATTTCTTTATTGCTTTCATTTATGTTATTCTACGTATATTCTGTTTATCGAAATCAAATTGCTCGTTCTTTACACTTGCTCTTCTTTGATGATGAAGTCATGTGGTACACTTCACTTAAAACACTGGTTCCTTTTTTAGAGGAAGTGATTCCGTTTCCCAAAGCGAGATTTGAAATCAATGATTAACCAGTTGAATTACGTCTTTGACAAAAATCCCACCAAAATTATCAGCTATCTAGAAATATGACTAATGATAACAATTGTATGAATGAGTACACGAAATTTGATAGACTATGGTATTCCGGAATGACTTCTTAGCATCTACATGCATTAATAAATTAAGGATTTTGGATTTCTTATGAAATTAGTCGCATATTTAGCAGATTATTTAAGAAAAAGCTCACCTTTATGCTTGTTCTACTTCCGTTATAGTTCACTTGATCCCTTACTGAGTATGACTCGCTACACTAACTTTTCATGTTTTTCAAATCATGGTGCTTAGAAAGGTCCAGGTCCCGTTGTGTGCTAAAAGTTGGTGTCTTTCGGTGAGCCCAACATATAGTATGGACATCTTCATATAGTGTGTACTTTTGTATTACATGGGACATTGATTAAATGTAAAATCTTTAAATGTGCTCCATTATTTATAGGTAGGATCTAGCTATCCAGTGTAATGTATTTTGGAAGACTTATATATATATATATATATATACACACTAGTGTACTACAGGGTTGATAATATTTGTCGAAATGTTAAATTGGGAAATGAAACCCAATTGGGTTTTCTATTGCTGTAATGATTCACAGTTATGGATAAGGTATTGATGCATCAGGCTGCTAGATTGGGAAATATAGCCTATGCACTAGTCGTAGCCTCGGTTGGGTTGTGACATGAAATATCTATTTTGATGGTAATTATTTGGAAACCAAAGGACCTATATATCGATTAGATCTATAAAAATGGACTTAGAATGAAATAAAAAATAGTGGCTTAGCACCACATCTGAACTCCAAACCTTACGGCGGTAAGTACATGGGATCGTTCACTTATAAATTCCTCAATTTGTCCATTCTTTTTAGATGCATGACTTCTCTTTAACTACATATTTACTTGAAATTTATGCTTGAATTTCTAATAATTTTTCTCTCAAACGAGAATCAACATACATACAAGACACCACATATACAACGAAGCTCATCTTTGAGGGGAGTATCCAATGGGTCAGCAATTTCTAGCAAATTTGACCGAAAATTCTTCACGAGAAGATAGCCGTGACAATAATTGTAATCTCCTCCAATTACACACTCCATAACTGAATCATTGCCATTGATACCTGTTATTGGAAACCAGTGGACAAAAATACTGAATAGATCTACAACAACGGATTTAAACAGGAACAACAGTAGTGGGTGGCGCCACATCTCAACTTATAAACTTTAAGATAGCAGTTTATGTATTCATCTGCTTAATTATAAAGTACTTACTCTCTATTCTTTTTTACGTGAGACTTCTTTTACCCACGGATCTTAAATCTCACTGAAAGTCCTATGAAACATAAGACTAAAAAATTAGGGTCAAATTTGAAGTTCCACACAATGATAAATATATTATGATGTTAAAGCATGCAATTGGTTAATTTGTCTTGAAATGATTCAAATATTTCTTTAACGACTACACTTTTGGCAAATTCTGTATGAGTAAATATGTACTTTAGTTCTTAAAAAAAGATTAATTTTAACGCTTTAATTGTTAAAGATTAAATGCATATAATTTAATTTTCAAAAGATTTTATGTCCAATATATTAATCTTTATAACAAGAAAATCATGCACGCATTAGTCCTTGAAGTATCGATTTTTAATATATTAATCCTTAAATCATCTTTTAACATATTAATTTTTAGTCCCTAAAATAATTGGCATCTAATATATTAATTTTGTAGGGACTACTATGTATATGATTTTCATGTTAAAGGATTGATGTGCTTAAAATGAAATATTTTGAGGATTAAAGTGTATACATTTAATCTTTTAAGGACTAAAATGTCAAAATAAAAATCTTTTAAAACTAAAATATTAAAATGAAAATATTTTAGGACTAAAGTGTAAATTTACTCATTGTATATAAATAGTTTTTACTGCAAAGGTAAAGCTTTTGTTTGGAATGTGTAACGTGCTCTATAGTGTATTAACTTTTTAAAAATATCATTCAAATACACCAAAGTGTAATAAAATATTCTTTAATTAAAATATATGAACAATCAAATAATATATAAAGAGGCGATTAAGTTAAGAAATATTATTAGAAATATGTAGGGAAAATTTTGATTAAAAAGGAAACACAATAAAGCATAAACAAAACACTCAAATTAGAATCCACTGTCAAATTAACTTTGCAACAACTTAATTAATTATTAAAAAACATAAACAAGTTTTGTGTCTATCTTTTGATTCTCATTTACAAATTTAATTTTTTTAATTCTTTCTTTTTAAAATGCAAAAGTCATTAACTATCGGTTTCCAGTTTTTCTTTCGTTTTGGGAATATGTTTTATTTAATTTCCTATTAAGCTGGATTATTTTTCATTTATTATTTACAAATTCAATAAGAAGGTAAGTGAGAAGTTAAAGATAATTTTTACTTATTATTATGGAAAATATAATTTACGTATTTTGTCTCTTTCTTATAACTTTTGCTAATAGTTGTATTTTTTTTGAGGAATTATTATAATTTTAAATTAAAATGCATGTCATGTCAGGAACCTATATATCAATCTTAAAAATTTTACTACGAGTGAATATGTATTTTAGTTTTTGAAATTCGTATATTAATTTAGTCCATGAAGGATTTTTAACACCAAATAGTTCGCTAAAAGATTAAATATAACATTATATTAGTTTTTGAAATTTTTTAATATTAAATAGATTCTTAAAAGTTAAAATGTAACATCATTTTAGTCTCTTTAAAAAATTATTTGAACCCTTTTTTTGGATAAACTATGAGTTTTTGAGAACTTATTTGATGTTAAATAATTTTCGAAAGGATTAAAAGACTATTTTTTGGTGCAAGACTAAAAGATTATTTGATTCCCCTTTTTGATAAAGTATGAATTTTTGGGGACCAATTTAATGTCAAATATTTTTTGAAAGGATTAAAGTAATGTTATATTTTATCTTTTAAAGATTTATTTGATGTCTTAATTTTTTTTTAAAAAAAAAACCTATTTGATGTCAAACAACTTTTAAGAGTTAATGTGATATCATATTTTAACTTTTAGATACCTATTTGATATAAAAAATCTTTCAAAAACTTCATTAATATCACACAAATCTTTTAGAAACTAAAATGCATGTTCACTCTTTGATTATCTATATTGTCTACACCAATTGCAGCAAATTTATACTTCGCAAATCATTGGTTATTTTGTGTCTCCACTATGATATTTGAAGACCATTTTGTCGGAAATTACAAAACCAAAAAACTTATTACATATACAGGAGGTTGTTGATGTATTTAATAATGTAATTTATTCATATTACTAAATAATAAAAAGTTTATTTATTATATTTTTTACTTTATTAAGTGTAAGTTATCTCCTTTAATATATATCTCCATTACTCAATGCATCGGTTATTCAAACTATTCATTAATTATTTTTTATTATAACTTAAAATTATTTTTATTTAATTTTAATAAAAAATATAATTAAATAATATTTGCTCTAAATAAAAATTATTTAAGTAAGTATCATTTTTTAGTTATAATCGAAGTCATTAGTTAAGAAGCATGGATAGAAAGTTAAAATTCCAATAACCACAATTTTTTTTTCCTCGGTTTCATGGCATAGTAATAACCACACAATTAAATATTTATGATTTTTGTATCATTTTAATTTTTTGAATGTACAGTTCAGCCAAAAAAAAAGAAATAGAAATATTATTTTTCAGATTTGATGAAGTTGATTTATAGTTATGAAAAAGCATCCAGCTTATCATGCTTAGTTATATTCACCTCAACAATATTATTAAAGGTGGGGATCCAGTTACTCAGATGTAAGTTTACAGATTTCCTCCTAATCCTTACCATTCAATTTATTAAAATTTAATGGCTCAAAATAATACAATTTAATAAAGAAAGAGAATAATGAATTATAATTTTAATGAATTGAGAGAAATAATAAATCTAATAATTAATTAAAAAAGAAAGAGAATTTTGTTTTTTGGTAAGGAAGAGAGACAATAAATCTAATTTGATTATATAATGTAAAAATTATAAAATTATGAAAAAATAGCAAAAGAGTTAGTGAAATAAAAATAAAAAATTCTATAAAATAATAAAAAAATAGATTGTTTTTCTTATAATTAAAGATTGTTTCTTTTGCAAAAAGGAGGATTCTTCCGCAATGCGAAATGCTAACATCTCATATATGCGATCACGTACGCCATCCAAGATGATGCATGGCAATTATTTTCGCCCTTGAATTATGATTGAAGAATGGATATGACATTATTGAGCAAGAAAGAAAAACATTTGCTAGGAGAAAGCAATATATATATATTTTTAATTAAAATATAGCCCACGACAAAGAAATATGCATTTTTCACATTAAATATATATTCAGTAACCAAAAAAGGTATTTTATTATTATTATTAATTTTTCAAAAATATAAAAGTTTCTTTATTATTATTATTTTTATACTTATGTTATTCACATTTTTTATTATTATTTTTTAAAAATTTTAACCTGAAGGCATTTATATTTTTATATTTTTTTAAAAATGTAAATATTTTTTATTGAAATTTTTAATTTTTATTTTACTAACTCTTCTGTTATTATTTTATAATTTTCAACTTATATAATCAAATTCTCTTTTTCTTAATTAATTATTGGATTTATTATTTTTTTTCATTAAAACTATAATTCATCATTCTCTTTTTTTCGTTAAATTGTATCATTTTGAGCCATCAAATTTTTAAATATGGCCAAATTGCACATAATAGTATTTTGTCTTCATTTTATTTCTCTATATAGTTATACCCATTCTTACTAGAAATTGAAAGTAATTTATTCCTGTTATTTATAAATTACCAACTTCATTTTTTTTTTTGGGGTAAAAAGAGTCAAATTAATTTATATAATCAAGAAAATGGAATCAAATCTTCAACAATTAAATATTATTTTCAAGATTATCCTTGTCAAGGATCTACTTTTTATTATTTTTACTTTTAATGTAATATGGATAAGATCAGATACATTATAATTTTTTTTTGGTAGGTGGATACATTATAATTAGATTAATTTAATAAATGAAAGGATCTAAGTTATTTTAGTATTACAATTAATATATGTTCATGTATTTGTTCACAATAGCTGTGGGTGAAACTACGATATGTTTGAGATGTTAAATGCATTATAAATACTCTTCTATAGCGGTGAAACTTCACATACAGTATTGCTCATGCTAGATGTTTATTCCACATTGTTTGAGGCCTTATCTGGCTCTTGCATTTTCCATCAATTTTTTTTCTCTTCCTCCCACTCCTTTCCTCTCTTATTTATGTATACAAACCTTCAATAATGATCTTTGTACATCATCTTATCAAATCAATGAAGTACCAAATGATGAGATTATGTTTGCACAGCAAGTCATCTTCTACAATTTCATATATTTAGTTTATAAATTGATCTTTTTTGGGGTTGGTCAAAATTATGATTTCATTTTGTTGATACATTGTTCTAATATGAATCAAGCAGTATATAAAAATGAATTTTTGTTTGATTGTTTTTTATTGCTCTTCATATTTTCACTTTGTGTGACTGGTTCTTGTTTAGCCTACAGCTACTTTGAAATTAGTTTATAATTTGTATATCTATTGAGTGAAATATGAATTATTTTGTGCATTAGATTGAAGTAATCCATATATTTTCATGCCCACCTAGGGATAACAATGAAAATCTATATATGGATACGTCTGCAGGATCCCTATAGATGAAGATTCGATTATAGGGACTTTTCTCCCATAGAGATAAGGATGGGGACAAATGTCTCTCTATAGCAACTTTGGAGACAAGGACAGGGATTATGCCCCCTGCCCTGCGGAGATTTCTGCCTCGATAGCAATTTGGTAATTTTACATATATTAATTATTTTTTAATAAAAAATAAAGAAAATACAACCAAGCCCTATTATGTTAAGTTAGTAACTTACCCTCCCTCTCACTTACTCTCCCTCTAGGCTAATAAACTCTTTCGTATTTTATTGTTGTTTATTTTGGTATTCTTCTTATAGTTGTGATTTGATTAAAATTTAAAAATTTGGTGATAATAATATAAGAAGAGTCTAAGACTTGGATCAATTTTATTTTATTATTTTTATTTTTTAAAATTTTCAAGCTAATTAAATTACTTAGACAAATTTTCTTATTTTTTAAATATTTTTTGGGATCTCCGCAGGTCCTCCGATAGAGTGGTGAGGATCCACAAGGAATGGGATAGGGGAAATTTTTCTCCGCCCTATAAATGGGGATGGGGAACTCTAAAGTTGTAGGGCAATAAGTGGGGGAGTATTCCCCACCCCCGACCTGCCCCATTGTGGTCTCTATGCCCATCGGTGCATTTGCTACAAGTTATGTTTTCTTGCTTAGGTCGTAGTCACTTATTTTTTTAATTACAAGTTTGATCCTTCATGCACACTTGATCTTTATCCTCACTATATTTAATATTTAATTAATATTTTATTGTCACGTCATTTGTTATTTGAGTAGGTTTCATGGATCATCACAACAAAGTGCAAGTTTATGGTGTTACTCTTGTTGGAGTACAAGAGCAGAAGTAACAAACTTTTATTTTTTGGATCTTGCTCTGAGCCTAAAGTACGTATTAGCTATTCTTATATACTCCTAAAGTGTCACGACCACTTAGTATTAATACAAAAATGGATGAACAAAATGCGGTGTGTACTTTAATATGAACTTAAATGGTTGAGTGAGCACTTGCTGTGGCTCAAATTCTTATGATAGATTTTTAGGGATTAAATGACATCTTAATGCAACCCTACATCTTGATTATGCCTTCATAAATAACTGACCTCAAATTGGTAAGTGGTGGTATAATTTTTGTTTATATTTATACATCAAACCTATACCCCACAAGAAAATTATTTTTTATAGGAAAATGGTGTTTAAGCACAACTAATGATGCTACAGTTGCAGTTCTAACTATTATTTATATGTCACATTACCAAAAAAAAAAAAAAAAAAACTATTGTTATATGTCAGAAAAGTAACTTCCTTTACATTGCAAGTAGTTCTTTTTCATCCACATTTTATTGTAATGAGTAATGCCAACCCTCAAATTGAAGTATGTTGTTACTTTGCTTACTTATTTGGATGCACTGATTAACAAAACTAATGGGCGTGCCTTAAATTATACTTTGCCTTCTCAAACAATAAATGGACAAGTCTCTTTTCAACCTTTTATACAGCTTTTGAACTCAAATGAAAGCCATATAATTTGGTAACAATCGGTTATCAGCTTTTCAAGAAAATAATAAGAACTTCTCATAATTTAAGTTCCCATACTACGACATATTGATTTCTTTTTTTTTTTTTGCAACATTCAGTTAATAACATTAATTAAAATGTTATTAATATTTGTAAAATAATATTTTTGTAAGATACTGCTGCTTTCTCTCTTTTAAAATGACAGCATCGTTTCTTTGTCCCTCTGACCCTTTTTCTCGCTATCATGCACTTGTCGAAGAGTCTCCTCCTCACATTTTCATCTTCTCATTGATCTCACCACTTGTAAGTCATGCACTTCCCATCCTTGACCCTAATTCCTCAATTGAATCCCATTTTTTTTTTATAGATCCTTATTGTATTTGCATATTACGTTTTGTAATTGATGTCATCGATTATTGCTATCACTTGCAAATTTGTTGTTTTGAAGTTAAATTGATAATCCAGCTCCATTTTTTTAGGATTTTAATTTTTTTAGCTCCCAACAATTGTGGTCAGCTTTCAATTGCCTATTATTCTTATATTATGTTATGATTAGCGTTTAGTTGATATGCGGTGTCTGAGGGTGATACTTCAATCTATTTATTTTTGAATTTGGATGTAAGTATGTGAATAAAGCTGTGTTTTATGAAGTGAAGTGATGGCCAAGGTACTCTAGTTTTATTTTATTTCTTTACATGGAGGGATCAGAGATATAGAAATTTATCCTTATCTGTCTTTAAATGCATGTGGAGGTGTGCATGAGATGTTGAATCTTATTTGATTTTAGTTTGAGTATGCTTTTATTTTTTAGGCATATTGCTTTGTGATTGGATTTCTTATTGTTGTGTTTGTTTGATGCCGATCTTCCATATGAGAATGTATTGCCTCATCAGCGACAGGAGCTTCTTTTCAATGGGAGCGAGGTGAGGAATTTGGAGAAGAGTGCACTTTGTGTGAAGGATGATGATCTGCTCCTAGGTATGCCTTTTGATTTATATTACATTGTATTTTTTGGAGTTAATGGTGGGAAAATCTAAGTCACAAATTTCATAAATAAAAACTAAAATAATTACACAATTTCAATTCCTACATTTACTATCTAAAAAGAAATTTCAATTCCTACCTTACTCAAAAGTCTAATTACTAATTTAGATTTTTTTTTCCAATCCAAATAAAAGACCACAATGAAAAATCACTCATCACATAAATACAAGGATGACAACAACCACAACCAAAATCCAAAAACAAGAACCAAAAATGGCATTATGGCAACAGAGACAACAACCACCAAAAACAAGAACCTCTGTTACAATGCAAATATATTTCAGAGTTAAAAAAAAAATTTAGGTTTAGGGTTAATAGGAGAAGAAGCTTGTTGCCGCTGGTCATAGGAGGAGAATGGAGTGCAACGTGGCCACTGCTTAGGTGCTTGCTGTTGGGGTGCTTCGCCATGATCGTGTTGCTCAGGGCTGAAGTGCGCTATTGTCCTTATGCAGCTTGTGGTCGGAGTGTATTACTGCATGTTTTGTTGTCGCTGATGGTGGCTGTCGGCGCCATCACTGGTGACAAAGTAGGAGTAGAAGAGTGCTAGCAGAGAGGGTCTCAAGTGCAGTTGTGATGGTGTGAATGGGGTTTTAGGTCTGGATAAGGAGATAATTGGGTTTGGAGATTAATTAAAAAAAAAAATCAAAATGATACAGCTTTGAATAAGCCGCATACCCAAGTTGTAATTAGTTGTACCCAAGTCGTACTCAATTTTTTATTTTCAAAAATTATTTTTTGGTAAGCACCCAATATAGGTACTTCGCCCAAAATGGTGTATCCGTGCTTTAGAGCTGTTAAGCATAGCCAGGACATAAATTACTTGGTGTTTTCACTTCTCTCTTTATGTATCACTTGGACTTTATTAGTGTTACTTATAAATACTCGTTTCTATGTCACACCATTCACAAATTTCCCTCCTTCTTTTCATATTAATGAACAAATGCTTCATAGTGCCATGATTTTATTTGGTGAAATAGAGAGAATCAAGAGTTTTCCTTCAAGACATTATTCATTTGTTGAACTTAGAAGTGTTATGAAGTTCACGTGCCAAAGAGTTTTTTCAAGGACAACTTTTTAATGATCCTCAAATAACAATGTACTTTAGTAGTGTGCTAGCAACTGGCAGAGATTACCTAGGCTTTTATCCTAGAAGCAAAGGGTGACAACCTGATGTTATACTTATGGGCATCCATTTCAACCATTACAGCTGGCTGGATTTGGTCATAATCATCATATGGCACAAAATAATTTTCCTAGACAGTTGCCACCAACTGATTTTGCTGGGTCAAATGTACCAATGCAACTATCAACTGAGATTTGGTCTACAGGTAAAGAAGGTAGTCCAATATAACGTGACAAATCACAATTTGAATCTCAGCTAGAAGAGTCATTTATATTTAAGTGCCTCATAATACTAAAAAAAGATTGCCTCCAGTTAGAAGATACCTGTAGGAAACCAAAAAAAATATACCAATGTGAACTTTTGGTCCTCGAGGTATTGAACCTTTTATCTATGTACTAGAGTTTGGTGAGATGGACACACCCCACAAACTTCACGGTCATAGCTCCAAAAGTCAAATGGGTCCAAATTGGAAATGGTGATCCCCCTTACAGTAGGAATGCTTTTTTCTCCACTGCTGGATATTGGTCATCTTACAAGATCCCCCTTTGGTGCATGGAATGTACATGGCATAAATCACTTTCAGAGAGATTCAAAAAAATAGATGGTGATTTGTTTGTTGATGATGCTCCATTTCCTTTAAGGAACAAACTGATGATCATGGATTAGGACTAGAATAAACATATGCAATTGATCCAATCATTGATGGAGGTGGTTCTATTCTAAAGAGTCAATATGGTCCAATGGATACTAAATTCACAGCTGGAGTACTTGGTTCTATTCATCCTGAGTTGGATTATTACTAACAAAATTAGTTGCCTAATTACGAGATGACTCGTTGACTCTTTCTCTAACTTTTTGGTGTGTATCATTACCCCCTTATGGACAAGGACCTTGTCCTCAAGGGCTTGAGCCACTATTTGTTCCCCAAAGTCTCATCCACATCATCAACTATGGTCGAGGTTGGGCTGGAAGTAGGCAGAGATTTGGGGTCATTGCCATAAAAAGCTTGCTAGTGGGATAGATCAATAACCAAATGAAATGAATAAAATGTGGGATTATAGTATAATGTAGCCCCTTTCGAGAACTTGTGCCACTGAGGAGAATTACTAGATGCAAGGGTCTTGTAATATTGCTCCACTGGTTGGGGTGTAGCTTGTTGCACCAGTTGTTTGTCATGCACAATTAATTAGCTGCAGCTGGCCTACCGAAGCATTGGCATCAAAAGGGATCAAGTTTCTCATGGCATGCCTTGTGGCTCTGGCTTCAGCAAATGCTCAGCATGCAAAACCATGTGGTTGCCTCCGTACACAAATTCTATAGTTAAGAGACTATAATTAGTTAACACCCTACCCATACTCCTCATCCATGAAATGCCAAATAGCATATCAGTATCAGGAATGTCTAAATGGTGTAAATTTGTAACAAAACAAACTCCTTGTAACTCTATTTACGCATTAGGACTAATAGACTTGCACCAAATAAAGTCACCATTGCCAACAAAACCTTTAAAAAGAGTAATTTGTGCCATTGGAATTCTAATTTCTATGCAACACCCATTTGAACAAATTTGAAAGTGCGACCATTATCAATCAATATATTCATAACGCTACCTTTATAATTACCTTCCAATTGCATAGCAGAGGGATTAAACTCACTAGATAAAAAACTAAAGATAGGCTCGGATAACACATTACCATAATCATTGTGATCCTTATTTGATTCAAACATTAGGAACATTTCATCCAAATTCCCCCTACCCAATAAGGCATAACATTAAGCTCGACAATTATGTGAGGGATTGTACTTGTGATCACAATAGTAACACAAACCCTGCCTTCTACAATCTGTAACATCCTAATATAACGTTATAGGAAATAATGAAAATGTCTTTAGGCAAACTTTTATTATTTATAGCCTTGCCCCTGAATTTTTTAGAAAATGATATTTAGGTCCCTAAATCAATAGAATTAGTAGAATAGGGTTTTAAACGAAGTAGAACCATATAGCGGTAACGTAGAAACTAAATTCTTAGCCAATTAGGCCACGGAGGTGTCCACATGTGAAATGACGCGGGATGCCCGTAGACTTGCCCATAATTATGAAATGCCATTAGTCATGAAAAACAAAAAATAGAAGGCCCTAAATTTTCAAAACATTTAAGTTGCCCCGTTAATCGATTTATTCGATTTTATTGATTTTGTAAAGTTAATTAAAAAGTTAATTAGAGGTTAACTAGGCATTGATTAGATTTTAATTAGAGAGATTAGAATTAGAAATAATTAGAATAGAAACGTAGAAAACCTCACAAAATTTTTCAAGATCGTTTGGCCGATTTGAAGGAAATTAGTAAAGATTCGGTATTTTAAACTGCAAGAACCGAATTAGTAGAATTTTATATAGTTAAAAACCTAACATGGGTGGCTAGAACTTAACCACCACCACCCCACTAAGCGGAGCCACCAACAGCCACAAGAATGTGGAGAAGTGGCCAAAGGAATACCATACAAATAACAACCAATCACAATCCAAGATTCCAACTACTAAAGCCTTATAAAATTTCCGTAAATCCCTTCAAATCCCCTCATTTTTGTGCTTCCCTCTTCAGCTAAATTTCCCCCCTTCATTCTTTTTCTTCCTCACTTCTTCTTCCTCAAATCTCCAAGTACTATCCACTTCCTCCACTAAGAGCTCAAATCTAGCTAGTTTCTATGCCAATTTGAGGTAGGATTCAACTTCTTTGCTTGATTTTATTGAATTAATGACTCTTAGGAATACTTTCTTCTCTCATGTAATTGATGATATATGGTGATTGTGTGATGATTTATGGCTGGTTTAGCATGTATTTTCTTGGGTTAATTAAGATTTGAATGAGAAAACATAGAGTCACAAAATAGAATCTATTAGGTTAAAGAAACCTACGGTGGTCTATACGACAGAATATACGGCTCCACCCATAGTGGTTGAAACTGAATGAAACTAATTTTATTGAAAATAGATATTTAGGGCTTTCTAACCATATAAAATATAGGTCATTGGATTAATATTGAGAAAGATACGAATTTTTGAAATTTACCCTAGAATTCTGACCTCGATTCTGAGCATACTTGAATTCGAGGAGTATAACTTGCGCTATGCTCCCTCAAATTGAGTGAAACTAATTTTATTAGAAAGATGAGGCATATATAAAAGTATCATAAAAATTTCAGCGTTATATTTGATCCCAATTGCTCCCAGTAGTTCATGAAAGTTGCCCTAAGTCCCAACTAAGCTAGAACAAGGTAATGAAGGTTACCCAAATTCGTGGGCTCATAACTCGAGTTCCACTTGCTCAAATGAGATGAAACTTATTGAAAATAATAGCTAGGCCAGTTAACTTTACAACAATGTAGATTTTGTATAGTTTCAACCAATTTTCTATTTTTAGTAAATTTTTAATTTTTGATAGGCAAATTTGCCTAGTAATAGGACATACCCAGGTAAAATATTAATAACTTGAGATACATATATCAAAACTTGATGGGACTAAAGAGCTTAGAAACTAGACATTTAATACTTCAACATATACAAAATTCAGGTGTAAATGTGTTAAAATGAATTTAAGGCTTAATTTCTAAAAACAGACAGAGTTGAAGAATATGAGCAAGATTTCCAAAATTAAAGGATTTGGCACCTTAATGCATATATGAGTTTAATTAAAGTCTAAGTGTTGTAACTCCATATTGGTGTTTGAAAGATTAATGCATTATATTTGATCTCTTACTATGACTGATTGTTTGGTTGACTAATACTATTCACTGGGAAGCGGACTTGATCTATTATGTTGTCGAATTTTCGGCAGAATTTTATGAAATTATGATAGTTTCTGTTATGAATATTCATGATATGAACATGGAATTCTATATGCAAGGATATATGAAAGTAAATGATGAAGCATATATATGAGTACATTTAGCATGTCTATGCATGATTATATATGAGAATGGAAGAATATGAATATATTAAATGTGGATTTCTTTACCTGGAGGCAATTATGAGATCCCTCTTTGTAAAGGCAGTTAAA
This sequence comes from Pterocarpus santalinus, assembly GCA_031439595.1. Taxonomy (NCBI): domain Eukaryota; kingdom Viridiplantae; phylum Streptophyta; class Magnoliopsida; order Fabales; family Fabaceae; genus Pterocarpus; species Pterocarpus santalinus. The sequence continues at coordinate 18,891,121 of CM062532.1, read as the reverse complement.
TAAGATAAGATTGGGTCCCTTCACTTGGAGGCAGTTAATTGGGTCCCTCACTATAAAGGCAGTATAAAACTATGAGATTCCTCTACCTTGGAGGCACACGGTCAGATGAGATCCTTCTACATTGAAGGTAAGTAGTCAACTAAGATCCCCCTATTCTTAAGGCACCTGATCAGGAGTGATCCTTTCAATTTAGAGGCACATGGCCAAAATGAAATCCCTCCAAGACTAGAGGCATGTGGCTCCCCTTGTAGGTTAGTTCTGTGTGACGACGGTCACGAGTTGAGCTTACTCCTAGATCAGACTACCCAAGGGCAGTAAAAACTAAAGATTAAAACATATGCAAACACCCTAGAGATGGCGATATGTAAGGTCTAGGTGTACCAAGTAACAAAAGTAAAGAAAGTTAACAGGAAAAATAATCACTTGCATCAAATGTATTGTTGCACTCATAAATGTATATTATTTAGTTGTTCTTTGATATGCTATACTTATGCTTCAATTCTTTTCCCTACTTATTAAGAGAGTAATTGTATCTATATACAGACATTAATTATTCTGCTGTATTTATGTTTAGATTCTTCCTTTGATTAACAAGTGTATGAATAAAATGAACTCTGTTTCGGATAATACATGAATTATAAAACTGAAAAGTCTATTAACACGTTCACCTTTTACATAATAAATTGAAGCAGCTAGAGATAATAATGATGACACGATATATGATAGTTGATTGAATCCTACTGAGAATTTATAATTCTCACTATATTTCCGTATTATTTCCAGATAGTTCAAGAAATATTGGGGATAGCCAGAGGTTGCTATTAGACAAGGTCTGTTAACAGTAACAACTTCTAAGTATGGTGCTATGACTTAAGCATAGTACTGTACTTGGGAGGGTGTTACATGATCTCTTAGCTATAGTGAGTTTCTTGAAAGGTGGTGTATTGGTGGAAGTGATAAAAGATTGAAGACTGCCAACTAAATTATTTATAGTAAGTGCCATAGGTTTTTGTGATATATTAGGATCATTGGGTTGGGCATTGGCATTAGGGGAAAAAAGAGGTCCAAGAGATTGGGAATAGGTGAAATTAAAGGGTTTAGATCAATTCATTGGAGAAGAATAAGAAAAAGGTTGATTCTTAACAGAATTTCTCAAGGCTAAATGGTTTTGTTCATATAAACATGCCAGATAAATAGCTTTTGGTTATTAAGGTGGTTTAGCTATGCGTAGTCGACATTTAAGGTAGTCTGCTAAGTCAACAATAAAGAAACTTACACGCCATTGCTTGGATAGACCATTTACCTTTGTTAACAGAGCTTCAAACTTGACTTGATATTCTCCTACTGAACTTTCTTGTTTCAATTCTTTCAAAGACTTTTGAGGATTTTCATAAACATCAGAACCAAAACGCTTCTATAAAGCATCCACGAACACAAGGTAATCATTCGTGTAACAATTTCGTATCATCCACTTGTACCATGAGTAAGTCGGACCAATCATATGAAAGGATGCTATCTTGCAAGATCAAAATACTTTTCCAATCAAAATAACCAGTCTTTGAAATCTTCACGATTAAATTTCAAAAGATCATTCTTGAAATCATGATGAGAAGCACAACCCAAGAATCCATTTCCTAAATCTTTCCCAGCCTCACGACCATTAGATTGATTACAACTCATTTATGGATCATCTTTTATGATACCTTGATTTTCCATAAACTCCATTATCCCTGCTAATTGCTTTTTGATTTTTGCTTGAAAGGCCAAGCACCGTTCATGTTCTTCCTTGATGTCCACTTTGATTTCATTGTCTAAACGCGCAAATTTCATTCACAAAAAGAGAAAACTCAATGAAAGCACTAGTGTTAGACATTTTCGATTAAAAGCCTAGAAACTCCTATAAACTTTTTCAAGTAAAAGCCTGGAAACTGCTTTCTTGATGAATAACACCCCAAAAATTCTTTTTTCAGTAACAAAGGATGATTACATGATGATATGAACAAGTCCTTTTTATACTGATACAATTGCTGTAATCTATCTAACTATCCATCCTTCCCTCCTTTATTGGAGTAATCCTTCTACTGAGTAACTACTTTCTATTATATATTACTAACAAAATCAGTGGCCTAATTAGCCATTGACTTGCTGACTCGTTGACTCTTCCTCTAACTTCTTGGTGTGTATCACTGCATAATAATAGATAGGGGGTTCAATTTCTAAGCACCATATTCCCGAATTATGTATTTGAAAATTTATTGAAAGTAAATTGTTTGCATTGTATCTAAATCTTTGTTGCTCCATACTTAAATGTGATATTGTAACACAACCTATATGACAACATTTACGTGAAACTGGTATCAATGCAAGTAGTGGATGAACATTCCAAATTGTAAGGATGAAAAAATAGATACTAGGCTTTTGTTCTTCATAATAAATGGACTTGATGAAACATTTACAATCCTTTATTGCTTCTTTATTAAAGACAAATGATTTTGTTTGGTAACTAGCTAGTTTTAAACATAATTTATGATAGTTATTATTATAGAAAAATACATGCTAAAATCTGACATATTTATCATAGAATAGTTGTAATCATTTTTTTTTATGGGAAGAATAATTATGATTATAGGAAAGTACATGCGCAAATATGACATATTTATCACAAAGTATTGAAAAGATGGATTAGTACGCTAAAGGCATCATTGAAAAATGTTTTTCTTTGTACCTGATTAATGTTAAGGTTCTTTCTTGGCTTGATTATTGTTTTTAACCTCAATTTTGACGATTTCCAGCTAGATCAGGTCTAAGATGTCCCATAAGGTTGATGGAAAAACAAAATGTGTGTTCCCTACCTTTATTGTTTGTACAATTTAGTAAGAAAGAGATCCCTTATTTATGATAGATTCCTTTCTGTTTAGATGTGGAGCACTGGTTTCTGGAAAAACAGCTCTCTAAACTAGAAGTGGGGTTCTTGAGGCTGCTGCTAATAGTGGTGACTGTAGAAAGGATTAAATCCCAGGGTGGAAGAGTGGGGGGTACCTGCAAGGATTCCAATGATCAAGTCGGTTAGAGCAAGAGATGTAGGTTTAGGATTGAGTATATGCATACCTATGTTTAGAATGAGCTCTCTTATTTATAGAGGCTTTGAAGTAATGATTAATAACGGGTTTTTGAGATCTTTGGGTAACAGTCTCGGATTCATAATGATCTATATACGTTACAGAATCCGGTTTCATATGTTACAGAATTTGGATATAATGTCCATGTAACTGAAATGGTCCCCGTGTAGTTGCTTTCAACGGGTTCCGATTTGAACTTTTGGACCTTGTGGAGATAAGGCATTGATGGGCCATCCATGATCTTGAGCCTTTGGACCTAGTCCGGAATAGTGCCCCCAACTTGATTTCTGATATAACAATGTTGAATGTCGAGTTTCTTCTATTTTATAGTCGGTGATTCAACGTTGGGGAGTGAATGAAGTTTATGCATTTGATTCAGTTTCTTTCTAAGGACGTATCACTTGCTCTGTCATAAGGTCATGTTGTAGGTTATATATCGTCTCCTAGAGATGACGTATGGCACATTCTTGCCTCATTTTGGGCACCTTCATTATTCGAATTAGGTTGTCTTCCTTATTTTACCCTTAGCTTAATAATCTGAAAAGACACTTTTTATCCTTCGCGTTCTTTGAGTTGTGTGCTATGGGACGTGTTCGTCCCTTTAAATACTCCCTCTATTCCTTTGTCTTCACTTTTCTACTTCTTTACAAAAACATAGCATTTGTGTGAAAGAGTTCTAAAAGGATGACCACTTGGAGTGCTGTAAGGCTTGTTTAGTGCTTAAAACCCTTCACATTCTATCACTTTTAAGGTATACCCTCTTCCTTTGCTTTATTTTTACAATTTTCATAGTTGCAGTAGCATTTGTAGATTATGTTTTTGTGGCATTGTTTGTGGTAGCTTTTCCCCACCATGCCATTTTGTTTCCCACCGTTGGGAGTTACTGCCCCTGACGTTTCTTCTTCTCTGCCTAACTTTGGTGGTTTCAATAGCTTTTAGAGAGGAAAACCACCATAGAAATTTCTTTTTATCAATCATTGATTTCATGATTTTCTGAGATTATTTTCTGACTTTGTTTGATCTTAGAGGTGGTTCTGCTTTGTAGGTTTACTTCAATGGCGAGGAAATAGTTGCTTGTGTTTCCCTCATGCAATTCCTTTGATATACAGGTGGGTTGATCTCGAAGTTCTCGGGATTCGTTCAAGAGTGACCTTAGAATTTTTGAATCATTACGAAAAGAACATTTGCTCACTCTGGAAGGAGAATATGAGGAAGAGTATGATCTGGAGGCCCCTCCTACCGATGAGAGAGAGTTTTCTACCTCTACCTTGTAGGTGGTTTGAAATAGATGTGGATGTACCACGTCCTAATTTCCAAGTTTAGTGTCTGCATCCCCTTTACTCATTTTCAGTTCACCATTCTAGAGCGGCTTGTGACTGCTCCATCTCAACTTTATCACAACAGTTGGGCCATGATTTGAGGTTTCGAAATCATATACAAATATCTCGAAGTTCTTCCCTCTCCAAATGCGTTCTTTTATCTTTTCACTCTCACCCGACCTAGTGGTGGAGGCTTAACTATGAGATGGCTATCTTTCTGAGCTCAACCAAATTAGAAAGTAATCTTGCTATACGAAGAATATTTTCACCACTTCAAGTCATTTTACTTCAAGGTGTTTGGAGCCATGGCAATTCCACTCTAGGAAACCTTGGAGGGGGAGTTGAGAATCAATTGCTTTTGGACAAAGCACTTCAAAATTCCCCAAGGAAGTGAGAGTGAGCTGTCTTTTGAAAAGGTAGCTCTCGTTGACTTCTTCTTAGCAAATTTTGGATAAGAATACATTATATATTCCTCTATACCTTTATTTTGTATATATAACTAATTTCTATTTTTATTTCTCAGGTGCAAAGAAAATGGCTCTGAAGTCTGCCCTTGCCATCCTCCAAAGTTGCATCCTTAACAAAAGACCTCACAAGGGTTATGGAAACAAGAACCCTGAATCTGGGAGTTCCGGGGACTTAAAATTTTCATCAACCCCAAAGACTTCTGCTCTCGAGGTCTAGCCTTCGAAGAAATAGAAGGGGAAAAAGGTAGCAAAGGAGAAGGTTATGAAGGTCAATGCTGATGATCCCTCGACCGTGGAGAGCAGGTTGGAAGACAATGTTCTGAGTAGAAATTTCCCTTATCTAGAATTCAAGGGTAAGGCATTGGTGACCTCAACCATCCTTGACCAGATCGGAGGTGAGGTCGACGGCATCGTGGATAGGTTCCAATGGATTAGTCACATGTTTTTAAAGTCTACGGCCATACTTAGGTGCTCAAAGCCCATAGTTTCTTCTAGTGTCCAAGATTCCAAAGAGATAAAAGATCTTGAGGAGAGAATAAGTCTCTTTCAGAATGAAAAACTTGCCTTGGAAGAGGCAAAATGAAAACTGACTTTCGACCTCATCAAGTAGAAGGAGGCGGCTTGGTTGAAGGATCAACACCTTGAAGAAAAAGACTGTCAGCTACAAGAATCTGCCACCGGGTATCCGACCTTGAGAGAGCTAATGCCAAATCTTCTAAGGTGATCTCCAAGCTAAGGGTTGACATTAAGTTTATACCACAGTAGTTGGAGAAGTCAGCATTTGAAATTAAGGAAATATCTTGCCGCAATGCCGAGTTATTTGTCCGGAAGCCGACTTTGGTGAAGTTGGTCTTGACAAGCTTGTTGTTGATAGAAGCATCGAGATTGCCTGACCTAAGGAACAAGAAAACGATAAAGAACTAACTACCCTTGCAGCTAAAATCTAGTGTTTTTTCTCTTTTATATTTTGTATTTTGTGCCCTTTTATGGGCTTTAATGTAATTGACTTTCCATAGTTTTTGGGTTTATTAATGGAATTAACTTTTACTAATTGTATGCGCTTTCTATTTTCTCCTAAGTTAAATAACTTGAAGGGAACAATAGTATCATTCCAATAGTTTTAGTTAATTACAAACTTAATCAAGGTTAAAGAAGGAACTTGGCTTTTCCCAACCTGGTTTTAATTGCACTTAAGCTTACTAATTGTATGCACTTTTTATTTTCGCCTAAGTTAAATAACTTGAAGGGAACAATAATGTCATTCCAATAGTTTTAGTTAATTACAAACTTAACCGAGGTTAAAGAAGGAACTTGGCTTTTTCCAACTTGGTTTTAATTCCGCTTAAGCTTAGAACTTAAGGATTTTGCAATGGTCTGAGGTGAAAACCTAGATTTTTCCGAGATAATAACAAACCTGGTTTCAATTCCTATTCAGCTTTAGCACTTAAGGAATTTATTTTCACTTAAGTTACACTTAATGGTTTTAAATGATCCGAGGTAAAAACTTGGATAATCCAGGGTAATAATGAACTTGGATTTAAAATTTTAATGTAGTGCCTGAGGTATTAAACTTGGATGTTGTGTGTTTTTCTGACTAAAAGGTGATCAGTCCCTTAGGATTATATAATTAAAATATTGAACATGATAAGATAAGAATGAAGATGTTCTTTTATTGGTGAAAACCAAGTAGCAATGTATAGGAATACCACTTGGCCCATGGAAGCTTTGCCTCGTTAAAACCTCCTCGAAAAAAACCTAGTAGGAAAAAAACCCAAGGTAGGAAAAAGAGTATGCCGACTTCTCATGGCTTTAAAAATAAAATTTTCTCAGATTTGAGCTATTCCATGATCTCAAAACCTGGGATTTGAATAAAGTTGAGAGCTTAAATGCCCTTTTACCAAAACTTCAACAATCTTGTAAGGACTTTCCCAATTTGTTGCAAGCTTCCCTTGGCCCGGGGTTGGTGGTTTAATGTTACGCATCGTAGAACAAGATCTCCTTCCTTAATTTTGCGAGGAACAATTGTGGAATTATATATCTCAGCAACCTTTTGTTTTAATGCTTTTTCTCTAATATGTGCCATCTCCTGGGCTTCATTGGAAAGACCAATTTCTTCTTTCATTAACCCGGAACTGGTAGCTTGGAATTTAACCCTTACGCTTGGTTCCCCAACTTCAACTGGGATCATTGCATCAAACCCATAAGTAAGCTTCAAAGGGGTTTCTCTTGTGGTCGAGTATGGAGTTGTCTAATATGACCATAACACACTCCCAAGTTCATCTGCCTATGCTCCTTTCTTATCGTCGAGACTTTTCTTGAGACTATGAAGTATGACTTTATTGGTTGTTTCTACTTGCCTATTGGCTTAGGGATGTTCAATTGATGTGAAATGATGTTCAACCTTATACTTTGTGAGGAAACCTTGGAATTTACAATCTGCAAACTGTGTTCCATTGTTCGTTACTAAGGATTCTAATATCCCAAACTAGGTGAAAATATTCCTATAAACAAACTTCTGGGTTTGTGCTGCCGTGATGGAAGAAAGGCTCTGCCTCAGCCAAGGGAAAAAGACCTAAGAGATCAATTCCCCACTTGGAGAATGGCCATAGGGACATTATCATTGAAAGCTCTTCGGTTGGGCCGATATGGAAGTGGGCACACTGTTGGCACTTCAGGTATTTCTTTATAAATTCCACCACTTCTATTTTCATCGTGGGTCAATAGTATCCAGCCTGTAGGTTTTTCAATGCTAATGCCCTTCCTCCAGGATGGTGGCCACAAGATCTTTCATGAACTTTTTCAAGCATAAGAATCGCCTGATCTGAGCTGAGACATTTCAATAGAGGTTGGGAAAGACCTCTTCTGTATAGCTGACTTCCGATAACAGTGTAGTAGGAAGCTTTTTTTGCCATCCTCTTTGCATCAACAAGATCATGAAGGAGAATTCCATTCAGTAAATATTGCATAATCGGAGCCATCCAATTCGGACTATCCTCTATGGCCGATATTGGAACTGAATCCATATTTGAATCCGTTATAGAAGGATTTTTAAAATTTTCTTGGATCAAATTTATGTTGTTACCTTCCATCTTTGTGCTAGCCAATTTAGATAGAATGTTAGCTCAAATATTTTCTTCCCTCGGCACATGCCGGACTTCAAAGATGTCAATTTTTCCTATCAACTCCTTTACTTTGGTTAAATACTTCTATAGCAATGGGTCCTTTGCTTGGTATGTGCTAGTTACTTGTAATATTACAATCTAGGAGTCACTACAGATCATAAGTTTAGTAACTCCGACATCATAAGCGAGTTGGAGTCCAGCTATCAGCGCTTCATATTTCGTTTGGTTATTGGAGATCAGAAAATCAAACTTGATGGACATTTCAATCATAATGTCACCCTCTTTTTCGAGAATGACCTTCGCCCCATAACCCTTCATGCTTAAGGCTTCATCTATATATAGCATCCAACTCAGATCTTAAGTTTTTTCCTCATCCACCATTTCCACGAGGAAATCTATTAAAGCTTGAGCTTTGATTGCAGTTCTAGGCTTGTACCGAATATTGAATTCAGAAAGCTCGACTAACCATGTTACAATTCTCCCTGCAAAATCTAGTTTCTGAAGCACTTATAGAATAGGCTGGTCTATTCTAACCACAATGGTGTAAGCTTGAAAATATTATTGGAGGCGCCGAGCTGCAAAGACCAGCTTTAAAGCAACTTTCTCCAGCTTTTGATATTTTTAATTTTGACCTTTGCAACGTCTTACTGATGAAGTAAATTAGATATTGTTGCTTTACATCTTCTAGGACTAAAACCCTAGCTAAGGCCACATTGCTTACCGAGAGATAAAAGTATAGCAAGCAACCATTCTCTTGGTTTACATATGATCGAAGGGCTTGACAAACAAGACTTGAATTCTTGGAACATAACTTCCTAGTTTGATGTCCATTTAAAATTGTTGTCTTTCTTCAACAAAGCGAAGAAAGGCAATGCCTTCCGAGATGATGCGTCTAAAAACCTTGAGAGAGAGAGAGAGAGAGAGATAGAGGCTATTTTCCTTATCAACTGTTGGACATCCTTTACGGAGGTTGGACTTTTCATCTCCAAAATCGATTGGCCTTTATCAGGATTTGGTTCAACTCCCCAATGTGTGAGCATAAAACCTAAGAATTTCTCGGCCTCAATAGCAAAGACGCATTTTTTAGGGTTCAACCTCATCTTGTGCTTGCATAAACATTCAAACACCATTTCCAAATTCGAAAAGACTTCTTCTTTTTCGTTTGTCTTGACCAACATATCATCGATGTAAACTTCCATCACTATTTCGATATGTCCAGCAAAAATTTTATTCGTCAACCGCTGGCATATAGGTCCTGTATTCTTCAACTCGAAAGGCATGACTTGTTAACAATAATTAATTGCTGGGGTGATGAATGCGGTCTTCTCTTCGTCTAGTGGATGCATGAAGATTTGATTATATCCTGAATATGCATCCATAAATGAAAGAAATTGAAACCTAGATGTCATGTCAACCAATCCGTCAATACTTGGTAAAGGGTAAGAGTCCTTAGGATAGGCTTTGTTGAGGTCGGTATAGTCGACACCCATTCGCCACTTCCTATTGGACTTTTTTACCATAACGACGCTTGATAACCAAGTCGGATATATCACTTCTTTGATGAAACCTGCATCCAATAAAAGCTTGAACCTATTTTTGGACTTCTTGGGCTTTGTTTGGGCTCATCTTCCTTCTTTTTTAGGCCACAAGGCGGCATCGGGGAAAATAGCCGAATGATGACTCATGAATTCGGGATCAATCCTGAGCATGTCTGCTATTGTTCAAGCAAACAATTCTACATTCTCCCTTAAGAAGGCTACGAGCTTTTCTTTAAGAGGGAATGAGAGGTTTTTGTTTGTCTGGGTTGTTTGATCATCTTCCAACCCGATTTGCACTTCTTCAAGTTCCCTGCTAGTTTCAGGTCATTTTGCTTCATGCTGACCTTGAACATCAAGTTGTATTAACGTGACCTTTGATGAACTCGGAAGTCGAACTTCTTCTTTAGTCTCCTTTTTTTTAACTACTTCTAAGCTTGCATTATAACATTTATGAGCTGCAACTTGATCAGCCCTTACAACAACTATTTCTCCATCATCAGTGAAAAACTTCATTGTTAGACAAGTTATAGAAATAATAACTTCGATCTTATTCAAGGTTGGTTTCCCAAGAATAGCATTGTTCGCTGAAGGGCAATCAATGACCAAAATATCGACTTTAATAATTTGACTTTTAGATTGGCTACCCAGAGTTATATGCAAAGTAATAAACCCATCTAGTAAACTTTTCCTCTAGAGAAACCAATTAGCTTTTCTTTGTAACTCTGAAGATCATAATTCTTTAATCCGAGTTTGTCAAAGACATCTCGACAAATGATATTAGCAGAATTTCCCTTTTTGATAAAGACCTATTTGACCGTGGTGTTCACCATTTTAGCCGAAATGACCATAAGGTCATCATGTCCGGGGACAACTCCTTATAAATTGGAGCTAGAAAATACAATCTTGGGTATGGAAGATGGTTTATAAGCCCTTTTCATCTTTGCTGCATATTGGCTTAAAACTTCTTAGAGTTGTTCCTTATGGGTCAACTTAGTAGCATCGCCTCCTGTGAAACCTCCAGCTATGACATTGATTGTTCTTGTAATGGTCTCCTCCTCCTTTCAATCTTCGTTAACTCAATAATCTTCCGAGATTTTTCTGGGATCAAGGGTTTTTTCTTTCACAAGGGAAGCTCTTCTCTTCCTCGGACTTCATTGGGAGGCAATGTACCTCACCAACATTCCTTCCCAAATTAACTGTTTCACAGTATCCCAAAGATCGTAGCAATCTTCTATCTTGTGTCCAAAGCCATTGTGATATTCACAGAATAAGGACCTAGTTGTGTTTGCCCTTATTCGGAGCGCCTTTGTCTTTGTCAATCTCTTCGCCTACCCAACTTCCTTGTACAAATCAATTAAGGATACATTAAGGAGAGTATAATCATGATACCTTCCGACTCTCGATACCCTAGGTTCCTTCCTCTAACGTTCTTCATGTTGCGGACCCAACTTCTTCTCAGCTTGGCCTTTCGTCGAGTTTGCTATGGCCCTTTGTGTTTCCTCTAGGTGTATATACCTTTCCACTCTTAACTATATCTCGTCCATAGTTTTTGCTGGTCGCTTGGAGAGTGAATCTTTAAATGCCCCTAGTCAAAGGCCATTCAACAAGGTGAGTACCACTACTTCGGTTCCAGTTCTGTAACCCTCTTCGCTCTTAACTATATCTCATCCATAGCTTTTGCTGGTTGTTTGGAGAGTGAATTTTTAAATGCCCCTAGTCAGAGGCCATTCAACAAGGTAAGCATCACTGCCTGGGTTTCTAGTTCCTTTACCAACAAGTCTCTGCATTAAACTGCTTGAGGAAGTCTTGGAGCAGTTCCCCTTGTTTCTTAGATAGTCCCAAAATGCTAGTGATCAGTTTTGATTTGAACCTTTGGGTTATGAAGTGGGCAAGAAAACGAGATTGTAGGTCAAAAAATTTGTTGATCGACCTTGATGGTAAATAATTGAACCACTTCAAGGCTTCCTTCTTCAATGTAATCAGGAAGGCTTTCCATCTCACGAGATCCGAAGATCTTGCTAATGTCATCCTAGACTTGAAAGTATCCATATGTTCTTGAGGATCAGAACTCCCATCATAGAACTCCATGTCTGTTGGAGGCTTAAATCTTCTGGGGAGTTTAACACTCATAATGTAGTCCAAGAAGGGCATTTCATCATCCTCATCCAAATAAGTATAATGATCCGGATGATGGCTAGTGACAAAAACTCCTTGCCCGAGATGGATTGGACTCGGCATGATCAACAAGATAAGAACGCTCATTCTGAGGTTCCCTAGAACACATGTGCTCCTTCTCTAGAGGTCAACCATTACCTTGAGAGCCTTGTCCATCTACATATCATTGAGCTCAACACTGGTATGGTTCATCACGACTTCAAACTTGGTGATAACCATAGTTGACCTCATTCATTAGAACCTCCTCTCACCTCCTCCAAATTTTGTTCTAGCTCCTAGATACATTCCGCTTATTCTTGCTTCATAGAGACAATTCTTCGTATGAGATTGGATCTCAAGGAATTCGTTCCACTTTGGACACTAAGGCATTCCTTGCCTGTAGTCGTAAAGAATGTATGATAGCATTTTAACAACCTCCGGCATCAGATGCCGTTTCCGAAGTGGTCCGACTATCTACTTGCTCTTGCAGAGGTGGTCGTATTTTGTTCATAGGGCTGTGGGCTGCTGTAACTTCTTGTTGGCGGTGAGTACATATGGTTATTGATTAGGTTATAAAAGAGCAACGACTTAGAAAAGTTTCCCACAGATGGCACCAATATTCAAATGTGTAGCACTGGTTTCTGGAAAAGTAGCTCTCTTTACTAGAACTGGGGTTCCTAAGGCTGCTACTAATAGTGATGACTGTAGAAAGGGTTGAATCCCATAGCAGAGGAGTGTGGATACCTGCAAGGACACCGACGGTCAAATCAGTTAGAGTAAGAAATGTGAGTTTAGGATTGAATATGCGTACCTGTGTTTAGAATGAGCTCTCTTATTTGTAAAGGCTTTGAAGTAACGGTTAATAAAAGGTTTCCGAGATCTGGTCTTGGATTCGTAATTATTTGCGTGTGTTATGGAATCCGGTTTCATATTTTATAGAATCTAGATTTAATGTCCTTGTAACCAAAATGGTTCCTGTGTAGATGCTTGCAATGGTTTTCCAATTTGGGCTTTTACACCTGGGCCATCCATGATCTTAGGCCTTTGGACCTAGTCTAGAACACTTTCTATCTAGGCATGCTGTATGCCATTCATATGCTATATATATATATATATATATATATATATATATATACATGTTTTCAACACAACAGGAATAAAAAACAGGACAAAAATAATTATAGCTAAACTTAGAAAGGAGATGGTGGAGTGGGCTGAAGCAACACGTAGCGAATTATAGAATATGTTTAGGAAAGATTATTTTGTATATAATTACATTTTTATTGAAAGATTGTGTAAAAACCTTTAAATTATAAACTGTTTTAAATTTAGATAAGTTTTTCCAAACACGTCCTCAAATTTGTGGATATTGAAGGAAAGGTAAATTTTATTTGAAGACTAGAAAGCCTTTGGACAAAGGATGTTTTTACACTGTGCTTGGCCATAGAATTGCAATGAAGAAGTGATATTAATTGTTTCGTGGGTGTAGTGACACTGTCAGTGTAACTTCTTGTAAGAACAGTAGTAACAAAGTACGTGGACCCAAAAAAAAAAAAAAAGAAAGAAAGAGAAGAAATTTTCAAATATTATAACTTCTTATTTTAAATATGCAAATTAATTTTAAATATATCTAAAATTATGTAAAAAAATTTATTAACATTTAAATACATAACTATTCATTAACTTAGTTTGCATTAGTACGAAACTAAATTCAAGATATTAAAATTTTTAACATACTTAGTAGTATTTTCTTTATTAATATTTTCATTTTTAATGATAAAATTAAAAAAATAGATTATAGTTTTAATACATGTATCTTTAAAGAATCAAAAATAAAAATGATCATATAAAGAGTACAAATATTGATTATCTTAAAAATTTAAAAAGTATTTAAAGATATTACATTTAAGAAACTAGTATATAAGTATGATTTTATTTCTTTACTTATATTCTTAGAATATACATTAACAAAACCAACGTAATAATATTTTTTCATTTGTTGATTTTTTGAAGTGTTAAATAAATGGTTACTAACAGGTAGACTAAAGGCCTCAAGTCTCCGTCAATCTCTTGATAATTAGTAAACGCATTAGGGTAAGATTTAAATACAAAAATCATTTTTAATATATATGAATAAATTTTTAAAAATAATTAAAATATCAAAAATTTTATTTTTTGAAGAACATAATTTTTTAAAAAAATTATTTTAATATTTTTAACACGTTAGTTTGAATTGAAATCGATGGCTCTATTCCACTTCGGTGACTCTGAAAAAAAAGGGCGAAAATGATGAATCGTCTCAATTAGAATCAAAAGTTCAGGGACAGACGCGACTTTAGTCTGATTGAATGATTGACCCTAAAGTCTCGATATAGAAAAAATGATCTTACTTTTGTTGCTCCAGTAGTCTAGTGTCTAGAAGTCATGTATCAAATTCTGAGGACTCGTGTACCAAAAACTATTTCTGAGGACTCGTCATGAATTTCTCAAAAATAAATAATAAAAATAACTAATATTTATAATAACCGGACAAGCAAAGAAATCGAATATACAATCTGTCAATTGAAAATCGATTTTTGATATGATTTAATTAATTATTGCCCTCGACTCGATTACGAGTAATTATTAAGATAAGAAAAAGCGGTTTTGTCTTAACAACTGTTATTACTAATTTTCATTTAAATCTAATAAATGTTATAAACAACCTTTTACTTAGCTCCAAATTTAATTTAATATGTTTCTAATTTTTCACATTTTTAAGATTGGTATATTAAAAGTTAAATATATTTTTAATTGACTCAAAAATTAAATTAATATTTTCATCTTTTTCAATATCTCAAGAAAATATATCCACCAAAATTAACTTAATTTAGATTAAAATTGAATTTTATAAATTCTATTGATAATTTCTCAAATGTCTTATATTTTTCATCATATCACCTATAGCGGACCACATGTTGACCAAACACAGTGGGCAACCTATAGACCACTTGAGTTGTTTGCTTGCTATTTAATTGTCCTAATTTCCTCAATATTGTGTTTTGTAACTCCAAAAGAGTGACAAATAAAGAAATACTCACACCAACTAGATTTTGATTGTAGAATGTTACTCCCTCTTCTGTATTTGTGATTTCACCATTATGGTGAGCAAGTATAAAATATCTCTCAGTCATTTTTCACTTAGCAACTTCTCACTCTAACAAATAAAACTAATCTAGGCCATCTAAGTGGGGGAAGGGTTCTTATACGAAATAAGTAAAGGGAAATCTGCCCATCCTGGGCTGATTTAGGCTGGGCTGATTTCCCTAATGCACTACAATTAGGACATTTACATAATTAAAGTTGAAACAGGGTATATACAAAAATGATAATTTTTTTATTTTATTTTGATAAAAAAAACTGATACATTGATTGTGGCTTGGCTTCAGAATTCATGATGTAAGTAATGTGAATTTTGTGTCTAAGAGGTAATGACTAAGACTTTACTAGATATATGCGTAAATAATGAGTCCAAACTTTATGTGAAGCCACTAATTTTCATTTTACTTATGTTTAAAAGCAACAATATTTCATTGTTAATAACATTCAACATTCAATCAAACTTCAAAGAAAATGATATTCATTATTTCTCACTACACTTTAGAAAATTTGATATGAGGAACAATTTGAGTGATCGAACAAATATCAATATTGTCCTAATTATTATTGGTAAAATTGCAAGTCGATCCATATTACAAGTTACCATAAGATGAAAATTAATTAACTTTGTAACCTGAGAACCACAAATGATTATTAGCAAATGTAAGACTTCAAATATATTTAGAAATGAACTCATGATAAATAATAAGAAAGATCATCTCATAAAAACTCCTAGTCAGGTAATTAAAAAACAAATCGATCTCTAGTAATTCTTCTATGTTAATAAGTATTAAATATTTAGGAATGAAAAGACTTAAAAGAAGTGATAAAGAAATAAAGTGATAAGACATAGGAATCAAACATCTCAAGATTAGATTATACATGCGATATTTTATATCCATATATCATTATTGTTTTTGGTCCCTAGCTGTCATAACCCAACCCAAGCTGTGACCGGTGCACAAGGGACACATCCCTTAACAAGTCTAACATACAATTTGTTGTAGATAAATGAACAGAGTTTCCTTTGTATTTGGGCTAACTCCCAAATATAGAATCTTTCCCTATAGCAGACAACACATACATATATTCGTTGGGGATCCAGGCACTCATCGAATGCACCCCATAGCATGCAAATTGCATTCATAGTAACATAACTCTAATCATCTATTAAATTCTCAACTTAACATAAATATGACCAATTAAAAGGCCATTTTACATTCAAAAGAATTTATGTAGTCACACATGTAACCTAAGGGAAGTAAGGCCAGACCCTGCCTGTGGTACCATGGAGCATTAGACACAACTAGGAAAGAGATTCCTACAACAATTATACCAAGCCCATGGGTGAGGAGACTCTCTGAAAGAAAACCCTCACAATGGAGGAGTAGGAGGATTTAACCTCTATTTAACACCTGTATCTGAAATGTGGAAAGATAAAGAGTGAGTCAAATAAACTTAATGAGAGATAATATACTTATAACAGGAGTGAGACAAGCTTAAACATGAGTTTTCTTTTTCATAAGACATATAATTAATATGAAAATAGTATATTCTAGAAGATTTGTAACTATAAAGCTTGAAACACAAATCCCAATAACAATTTCCTCTACGTTCTTGTAATTGCATATGTTACTTTTCATAATCTCTTTCAAGCACAAGCTCATGTATGTAGAAAAGGCCATGAAAGTTTTCATAAAACATACCTAATATATGATATGCCTCTAGAATATCCACGGTTCGTTAAATCACTTTTTGAATTCAACTAGCCATAAACTTTCTTGTATATACATATCCATAGAACATATAAAAATAATTGTAGCAAATCAATATAACAAAGGTATAATAATTGTGGACCTTTTGGGGAGTTTTCTATTCTAGAATCCTTGCTAAGTGGCTTCAACAATCTGACCCTAGTGTGTCCATCACTCAGCTCCAGTTGTGTCGGCCAAACATGTCGGGCTAGCATCCTTCTTGCCACTTGGGGTTCTACCAAGGTGCACCATAGGCTAATGCACAATTCTGTTAAAGAATCCTCCCATCCAAACTATTTGTCAAAATTTCCAATGGAGTTTTTAGACCTTTATATTCTAGTAATAAATCCACCAAATCCATAAACAATACAAAACGGCAAAGTATTAAATCAACTATAGTTTTCAAATGCATCACCCCTTTTTCAAAATCCATAAAATCAAGTTCCAAACTTTCCAATTTTCAAAATACTTATACTATCAAAACATAGGTTCAAGATACAAGACTTTCAAATTGTTCAACTTAAAATATCTAGAGTTCTTCCACAAAGCATTGAATTTAATTTATCTCAGATTCCTAGTACGATAATATTATACCTCTTTCCATCAAATCACTGGAAACATCAAAAATCAACTTCCAAAAGAGCTTGTCCCACATATACACACAACATGTATACACTTAACTAACATAATTACTTTCAAGAGTTCCATAAACACGGAGTAAACAATTAAATCAATATTTCGCAATAATTTATTAAAACACAGCTTCGGCATGTATTTAAGAGATTAAAGACAAGAGGCAAGCTATAGGTATGTTATCACTTACAACCAAAACCCAAAGACGGGGATTCAACTAGGTGGTGCCTCTGAACTAACTAGAAGATCTTTAGAAGTGTCGGAAGCTATAAAAGACATCAATCTAACATGAATACACTTTTGGAAGCCAACTTCAACCCAAATAACTTCCAAATTCTAGAGTTCCCAATCTTATGAACTCAATTTCCCTCCCTAACATATCAAACTTTAAATTTATGGAAGAGATAACTAATCCCTGGTTAAAAGAAGATCGTAGGCTTAAGAATTTACCTCAAAACATTGAAAAGGAGATTGAAGCAAGAGAGGAGTGGTGGGTCTCCTCCACTCTTCGCTTTCTCTCACTTCAAGAGGAGAGAAAGAAAGAGAGAGACACAAGGAAGATGATGATGATGATGATGATGAGGATGGAGTGAAATAATGAATTTAGTGAGGAATTTAGAGGAGAAAATATGGTGGATTAATGGGTTCCATAGAGATAGAAAAACCATAGAAAGGGAGAGATTTAGGGAAGAATGAAGATGGGGGTCAAAAACCTGAATTTAATTTGTGCAATGGGTGCTTGGGCGCCCACTTCCAAGCTCCTAAGCACTCCAGAGCCTGAAATGCCAGATTTCATCCCGCAGTAGTAGCCTGAGCGACCACTTCTAGTGCTTGGCACCCAACCACCTGAAGCCCAAATCCTGCAAGCACCATTGGCGCCTAAGCGTCCAAAGCTAGCGCTTGAGCATTAGCTCCATTTCCCTTTTTTTTTATTGGAAGCAAATTTTAAACCTCACTCACACTTGTAAGTATATTTCCACAGCAAAAAATTTCAAATACTCGAAAATATTAATCTAAAAGATCATCTAAAGGTTCATAATTCAAAGAAACTTAAGACTTATGCTATATATAACCTTGGGTTGTTACACTTGCCTTCATTGTTAGTGTGTTTCATCAAGGATGACTTATACGAAGTGCATGGCTCCAAGAAGCATGACTTGTGGGGATGGAAAGGGTAATTAGACTTTTTATTTTCCTTTTCCCCCGGGGGGTGGAAGTTGTCTTCTCTTAACATAATAGTAATTATGTGAAAAATTATTACTAACTAAGAAAAATATTGTCATCAATGGAGCAACTAATTTAAGAACAAGTTCAATCATATTTCCAATAATTTTCACTTTACTTATATTTAAAATAAATAATATTTCATCGCTAATAACATTTGACATTAAATCAAACTTCAAAGAAAATGACTTTAATTATTTCTCACCATACCTTAGGAAATTTGGCATCCGGAACAGTTTAAGTGATTGAACAAATATCAATATTGTCCTGATTATCAATGGTAAAATTGCAAGTTGATCCATGCATATTACAAGTTGCCATATGATGAAAATCAACTAACTTTGTAAACTAAGACCCACCAATAATTATTAGCAAATGTAGGACTTCAAATTCATCTAGAAATAAACTCATGATGAATAATCAAAAGGATCATACCTAAAACCTCCTAGTGAGGTAATTGAAAAACAAATTCACCTCTAGTAATTCTTCTATGTTAATAAGTATTAAATATTTACCAATGTGAAAGACTTAAAAGAAGTGATGCAGAAAGAAAGTGATAGCTAGGACATAGGAATCAAGCGTCTCAAGATCAGACTTTGCATTTGATATTTAATATCCATATATCATTATTGTTTTTAGTTGCTTGCCTTCATTGTCAGTGTGTTCCATCAAGGAAGACTATACAAAGTGCATGAATCTAGGAAGCATGACTTATGAGTATAGAACGGGTAATCAAAAGCTTTTTTTTTTCCTTTTCGCCTTGGCGGTGGAAGTTGTCTTCTCTTGACAAAAGATTAGTAATTATGTGAAAAATGATTACTAACTAAGACAAATATTATCATCAATCAATTGGAGCAATTGATTTAAGAACAAAGGGGAAAAAAAAAGAGAGATAGAAAATCAAAATCTTTAAAATTTTAGCTTTATGCCAAACTTCAAATTTCCCATAAATGCCTTGAATAATGAGTCCAAATTTTTGTGAGGCCACTAATTTTCTTTTTATTTATATTTAAAATAAATAATATTTTCTCATTAATAACAATTGACGTTTGATCAAACTTCAAAGAAAATGGCATTAATTATTTCCCATTACACCTTGGAAAATTTGATATGAGGAACAGTTTGAGTGATTGAGCAAATATCCATATTGTCTTAATTATTAATGGTAAAATCCCAAGGTGATCCATATTACAAGTTGCCATAAAATGAAAATTATTTAACTTTACAAATTGAGAACCACCTATAATTGTTAGCAAATATAGGACTTCAAATTCTTCTAGAAATAAACTCATAATAAGTAATAAGAAAGATCATCTCTTAATACCTCCTACTCCTAATCAGCTAATTAAAAAACAAGTCTACTGCTAGTAATTCTTCTATTTAATAAGTATTAAATATTTATGAATGTGAAAGACTTAAAAGAAGGGATGAAGAAAAAAAGTGATAGGACCTACGAATCAGGCATCTCAAAATCAAACTTTGCATTTGATATTTAATATCCACATATCGATATTGTTTTTGATCCCTTGCCTTCATTATTTGTGTGCTCCATCAACGAAGACTTATACAAAGTGCATGACTTCAAGAAGCATGCATGACTTGTGAGAATAAAATGGTTAACTAGACATTTTTTCCCTCCCCCTCCCCCCAGGGGTGACAGTTGCCTTCTCTTGATAATAGATTAATAATTATGTGAAAAATGAACACTACCTAAGAAAAATATTATCATCAAATAATTGGAGTAATTGATTTAAGAACAAGAAAAAAAGAAAGAAAGAAAGAAAGAAGATCAAAATCTATAAAATTTTAACTTCGTGTCAAACTTCAAATTTCCGATAAAGTTCAGGCTTTGTGTGAGACCACTAATTTTCTTTTTACTTATATTCATAATGAATAATATTTCATCGTTAATAACATTTGATATAAAATCAAACTTCAAAGAAAATGACATTAATTATTTCTCATTGCAAGTTAGAAAATTTGATATGGGAAACAATACTTTGAGTTCTTGAACAATTATCACTATTATGCTAGTATTAATGGTAAAATTGCATGTAGATCCATACTACAAGTTGCCATAAGATGAAAACTAATTAACTTTATAAACTGAGAACCATTGACAATTATTAGCAACTATAGGATTTCAAATTCATCAAGAAATAAACTCATGATAAATAATCAGAAATGTCATCTCATAATACCTCTTGCTCAAGTAGTTAAAAAACAAATCTATCTCTAGTAGTTCATCTATGTTCTAAAGTATTAAGTATTTATGAATATGGAATACTTAAAATAAGTGACAAAGAAACAAAGTGGTAGGACATAGAAATCAAGCATCTCAAAATCAGACTTTGCATTCGATATTTAATATCCATATATCATTATTATTTTTGGTCCCTTGCCTTCATTGTCAGTGTCTTTCATCAAGGAAGACTTATACAAAGTGCATGACTCCATGAAGCATGACTTGTGAGTATAGAATAGATAATTGGACTTTCTTTTTCCTTTTCCCTCTGAGGGTTGGAAATTGTCTTCTCTTGATAACAAATTAGTAATTATGTGAAAAATGATTACTAACTAAGAAAAATATTATCATGAATTAATTGGATCTATTGATTTAAGAATAGGAAAAAAGAGAGAGAGACAGATGGAAGATCAAAATTTTAAAATTTTAACTTTGTGCCAGACTTCATATTTCCCATAAATGTCCTGAATAATGAGTCCAACCTTTGTGTAAGGGTACTAATTTTCATTTTACTTATATTTAAAATAAATAATATTTCATCATTAATAACATTTTTTGTTCAATCAAACTTCAAAGAAAATGACATTAATTATTTCTCACTACACCTTAGAAAATTTGAAATAGTTTGACTGATTGAACAAATATAAATATTGTCCTAATTATTAATGGTAAAATTGCAAGTTGATCCATATTACAAGTTACCATAAGATGAAAATTAATTAGCCTTATAAACTGAGAACCACCAATAATTATTAGTAAGTATAGGACTTCAAATTCATCTAGAAATAAACTCATAATAAATAGAAACATCATCTCATAATATTTCCTAGTCAGGTAATTGAAAAACAAATCTACCTCTAGTAATCTTCCATGTTAATAGCATCAAATACTTATGAATTGAAAGATTTAAAAGAATTGATGAAGAAAAAAAGTGATAGGACATGGAAATTAGACATCTCAAAATCAAACTTCACATTTGATATTTAATATCCGTATATCATTATTGTTTTTGATCCCTTGCCTTCATTGTCAATGTGTTCCAACAAGGAAGACTGATACAAAGCACATGACTTCGAGAAGCTTGACTTGTAAGGATGGAACGGATAATCAGACTTTTTTTTCCTTCCCCCTCGGCAGGCACAAGTTGCCTTCTCTAGATAATAGATTAGTAATTATATGAAAAATAATTACTTAAGAAAAATATTATCATCAATTAATTGGAGCAACTGATTTAAGAGCAGGAAAATAAATAGGATTGAGAAGATCAAAATCTTTAAAATTTTAACTGTGCCGAGCTTCAAATTTCCCATAAATGCCCTGGACTTTTCAATTTTAAATGACGAGAAAAAGTATAATTATTTGAATTATTCAATGATGAAATCTACATTTTGGTATGAGTAAAAATAAATAAAATTTTAAAAATTTTATGACAAAAACTTTAAAAACATACGTGATATATATATATATATATATATATATATATATATATATATATATATATATATATATATATATATATATATATATATATATATATAAAAAGAGAGAAGAGAAAGAGTTTATGATCTAATTTTAGTAAAGGAATATTTTAAAAGCTATATGACAACAATAAATAATTAATTTCAAATAGCTATAGAAAAGCTACAAGTTCTTTTCTTAAAAATAGATTATATGAATATTTTTAATTTTTAAGGTATTTTTGCCTTCGAGCATGGTCAACACTAAGAAGCTTTAATAACAATTAGATAACATGATAATATTTAACAATAAATCTTTTTTTGGTTTAATATCATAAAAGAGAAAGTGCATGAGTTTCATGTGAAATTAAAAAAAAAAATCAAAACAGAATAATATTATACATATTGACGGAATAAATGCTCAAATATGAGTTGTGTAATAAGATAATTTGATGTTGTTATTGTTTCATAGATAAATTTTTCGTATAATATTAAAAATTTAAATCTTTGAATTGTTATGTTCATGGTAGAACTGAAAATAATTAACTGCTAGTTAGTTCAACTTTTAAAGTAATAAATAATTGAATCAAAATGTGACTATACATAATTAAATATATATGTAAATAATAATGTTTTATTCTTATTCATATTTCGAAGAGAACATTTATACAAACCCAAAGAGAAGTGATTCTTATGCATACGCTAGAAACATAAATTAGAAACATAACTGTAGACATCCATAAATTGAATAGAGATGAAATAAAATAAAAAAATAAAAGAAGAAATAAAATAAAAAATTTAAATAGAAAACATTCAGAGTGTTTTTAAACACATTTTTTATATAGAGTAGTAATGTTTGAACCCTTCTCTCTCCAGAGATGCTCAACACCCAGACACAGAGAGCAGAAAAAAATTGTTAAAAAAAAAGGTGAAAAAGTATATGGAGAGAGAGAAAAAAATAGAAAAGGGAGTTGGGTGTATATCACATAATGATAGAAGTTATATAATACTATTTTTTATTTCTTAATTGCAAGATCTCAGCATGCATTAACAAAACTCCAACATATATTTACTCAACAAAGCCAATTTCATTGCACTTGAAGTATAAGTTTTCCTAGATCGCAACAAATTTTGCAGTTGATTATGCCACTACCTATGGAATCAACTTGTCGAATGGGATGGAGAACCAAAAAAGAGAAGCCGGCAATGTGAGGAAATTAAGGTCAACGTACCTGTCTATTATGAGAGTCTAAGAACACAAGCCAATTTTATCTCAACAACGGGAAAGTGGAAACAATGCCATACCGTGCAATGTCCGACATGACTTTGAAAGAATGGGCACGAGACTTGCATACATGTGCAACGTTGTATGTGCCGAAATTTTCTCTCGGCATATAAACATAATCGTGTATACCCGTCAAAAGGAAAAAAAAAGCCGTGTATACGCGGCTTCTATTGTGTGCAAGAAAGTTCCTATTCAGCTTCAATTTTTTTATTAATAGTAATTATTTGTACATAATTAGTTATATAAAAATTTCATATTAAAAAGATGCGTCACGATTACTACCGTAATGTCATCAGCACAGTAGAATTTTTAAAATCCTTTCAATTTTCTTTTTTTCCCCCAAATTTTTGTCCCACTCCGGAGA
The DNA here is from genome assembly GCA_031439595.1 of Pterocarpus santalinus. NCBI lineage: Eukaryota > Viridiplantae > Streptophyta > Magnoliopsida > Fabales > Fabaceae > Pterocarpus > Pterocarpus santalinus. Next base: position 18,867,302 of record CM062532.1, on the reverse strand, counting down.
CTGTATTAGATTGTCTACCCCTACATTTGGTGTTAGAGGACATGCAAGGGATTAGTGGTAGCAAGTGTCGCAGCCTGTCCCAAATTATAATTTTAAAATACTTAATTATATTAAATTTGAAGTATAGTGCAATCAAAGTCATCTCACAAGGATGTTATTGCTATTTAGTTAAGTAACAAGGGGTTTTGTGTAAACATGCAATAAATAAACTATAAAAAAAAATTAGGTGAAATAAAAAAAAATGCTAGTTCAAAGAGTTCCTTAGGCATAAGACGAATCAATCATTAACATACAATATATCAAACATATGGAGTGTAACTAATTTGAGCTACTAAAGAGACCTCTACTAATAACTCCATAATTCTACCTAGAGACCTCTAGGCATTCAACCAACATACAACATACAACTGATTAGATAATTGAGATCTCAACTCTAATTAACCTATATTGATTTCTAGCTCCAATTGTATTAGCCTAGGTTTGAATCAAACCCAATTTCTAATTCTTTAATTAATCAAGTTCATACTAATTGACCAATTAACAATCACCTAACTAATTCCTCGTTCATAAACCCATATATCAATAACATTCAATGCAAGTTTACAAATAAAAGAGGGCCAAAAATCAAGAAAACAAACATAATTGAGATTCAAACATAGAGTTTCAAGATTACAACCATAATATCCTTGGAGTCTTCTTGAACTAGCTTGAAGTCTTACTCCTCCATAGTAATGAAGGTTACTAAATAGAATCCAAAACAAGTATCTTATAAAATGAAAGGAAAAGAAAATGAAAAAAAAAAGAGAGGAGAAGAGAAGAGAGAAAAATGAAAAATATTGTCGAGAGGTCTTTCTCGTCTCTGTTTTTTCTCTTCTTATCAGACCTCAAATGTGAATATCCAACATTGTCCTTCTGGCCAAATTAATCCTCTGCCTCTTAACTTTAAGTGGACACTCAATTTGCTTAATTTGGTCTAAATGAGAGAATTATGACCCAATCTTGGTAACATATCTAAGTTGTACCTCTATTCGCATCGGTCAATAAGTCCATTAAGATGTCATTATTTTCGAGAGTGTTCTCATATGAATTGAAGCCTTATATCTTAGCTTTCAAATGGCACCAGTTTCACCTCAATCCAATGTTTACAACTCAAGTTATAGCCCAATTAGTGCACACTGCTCAGGTTCTAGCACAACAGCCCTATTTTGATTTCGTGGCCTAATTCATCCTAATCAATATTTGAATTAACTTTTGACTTCTTCATCAAAGTTGTAGATCTTTCTATCTGCTTTTTTACAATATAGAATTTGTAATTTTTAGAGGTCGACAACTTAATATATGCTCAAAATACAGAAATAATATAAATTTGTAATAATACTAAAAAATACAATTAAGTTCAATTAGAGCTCAAATTCATAAAATATGTCTAATATTAATCAATTAAACATAAAAGAGATCCAATAAACTAAATATAAGGGTTAATCCATATATCAAAATGTTACTTATCAATTAACTTTTTACAGTGAATTGCTTTCGTGCTCTTGGCATTTGTTTCTTAACTATTTCACTAATAAGAAAACGCGTGCTGACTTTGAAAATAAATTTAAACATGGTCAAGGTAACACCCTAAACTTTGAAAAAAAAAAATTGGAAAAAGTGGTGAAAAATGAGCATGTGCTGACTTCCTAAACTTTTACTTTCTATCAAATTAAAACCACGAACTTTAAAATCTTTTAAATTAGTCCTTAAATTTTAACCTATGACTAAACAGATCATTCTGCTTGCTGAGTTAATAATGATAATTGCAAATGATAAAACCTTATCTATTCATTAATATTGTTAATTGATTTATGATATTATTCATTAAATGGTATAGAATTAGTAATTTTTATTATAATATAATTTATTTGTTTAAAAATGTATACAACGACTTATATACGTTGAATTTAGTTTATTCCACTTTATAATGTTTTGTCAAATGAAATTCGTAAATATAAAGGTGTAGTATAATCAATATAGTATCTATAGCAGAAAGCAAACACACGCTATAAATTGTATTCCCTCTTCCCTTACTTTTTCATGGCTCCTAGCTAGCAACTATCTAGCCTAGGTGACAATAGGTCACCTAATAATGTCACAACCCAACCAAAGCTATGACTGGCACATAGGGAGCCTTGGTTCCCTAGTAAACCTCAACTAAAATTTTATTGAAAACTGAAGGAGTTTGCTTTTAAAAAAGAAATGGACATTTCCCGTAAATAATCCTTGAATATAGTTGTCCATAGACGATGTCCAAAATACTTAATCAAGTGTAACCATATACAATTTTCATACTTATAAGTGTTCAACACAAATAGGCCCTAACTACCATAGTTTAGGACCCTGCCTGTAGTTTAATGGAGCGCTAGACCATACCATATACTGTAATATCCCTACAACAATAAGAAAAGGCCCAATCAAGTGTTGGGCTTACTAGAAGGTAGCTGGCAGCTGAACTCTAACTTAATCCAGTAACTAAAATATGGGGAGGCAATTGGGTTAGTTAAACAACTCAGTGAGAGATAATTTACCTACAGCTAGCATGTGACAAATATATTTATTCAACTTAGCAATTATATATATAAAAATATTTCCGAAACAAAAGAATCATTGAAAATGTCTTATATATAAAATACTTGGGGAAAATAGTCTCCTTTTTAATCCAGAAAAGTACTGGAGGAAATAATTTTTATAAACATTTTTAGGATAACTAAAAGTTCTGCTTGCATTACAAGGCATCTAGTAACTATTTCGTCATGTAACACATTTAAGGTAACTTCATTTAAATTATGCAAAATCATTGGAGGTGTAGCCCTCCTATATATTTAGTATATGTGGAAATGATTTGAGTTAACTAGGAATAATCAAAATCATATTTTCTTTTGGAAATCCCATTGAAATATATTTTCATAAAATATAGGAATTAAAATTTGTACTTATAGCTGATGGAAAGTCACAATTATAGAATTCTTGCTATAATATCCTGAGCAGCAATATCGGCACAACTCTTATTGATCTGTAATTCGGTTGTATCGGCCTAACATGCAAGGTTAGTATCTTCTCTGCTAGCTGAGGTTATACAAGATGCACCAAGTCTAACGTACCCACCGTTAGCTATAGTTCTATGAAGTGCTCATATCACAAAACTCGTTTTCTTTACTGAACATCATTTTCAAATCTTTCATTAGAATATGTCTAATTCCAAAGCTAGTTTGAAACACAACATAAACAAGCTCTTTTCTTTAATGAACATAGCTCAAACTTTTCTAATATAGTATAGCTAGAAAGTTATTTCTTTCCTAGTATAAACAGCTAATAACTTTGGAAATTATAACAATTTCAAATCCAATTAGAACTATACATGGATTAGTTAGTCCCATGCTCTTTACATACATAAAAAAAAATCTCTAGCATAAATTTGTTTCTTCATTAGCTTTATAGTTATAGAAAACTAATTTCTTAAACCTTTGTTGTACCGTTCACTTTTCTGGTAAATTCATATAATATAAAAAAAAATATAGAGATAACATATATGAATTGTATATCTATATCTATTTCAAAATTTACTATAGATAGACTATCTAGTCACAGTACTCCAGCTAGTAAAGGTGAGAGCTCTTTGGTGAAACCACTAAGCCAACCAGTCACTCTAGGAACAGATTTGATACTTCAACATGACAATATCACTAAATCTCAACCATAGAGGTAAGGGATTAACTCAAAGTACCTTTAAACATGAAAGACCTTGGGATTTAGGACTTTAGGCCTCCGGATCTTAGCCAAAAAGTAAATCCTTTGGGTAAGTCAAGACATACAAAGGGTTTTAAGCCTAGGACTTACCTTTGAATATCAAAGAACAAAAAGGAACATGGTGGAGAGCTTGGGTCTCCTCCCATAACATCCCATAACTTCCCTTGCTTGCTCAAAAGAGAAAATCAATTGGTAGATTAGTCAATAATATAACTGTTATGGAATGGGTAAGGATAAACAGTGGTATAAGATGGTAAAAATATCATATATGAGAAATTTATGGGGAAAGAGGAGAGAAAGCTCGAGGGAGAAGAGAGAGGAATGAGAGAGGAGAGAGAAAGCGAGACCAGCCCCCTTTTTATTTTTTATGTCGACTTGGACACGCTAGAGCACATGGGGTGCGCTCAAGTGTGGCCAAGTTCCAAGTCTTTCCTTTCACTATTCTGGGAGCACATTGGAGCGCAAGGGTCTATGCTCGAATGTGCCTCCCCACTTAATAGTTGGGAGCTGTACTTGAGCGTGGCTTCCAGATTCTAGAATTTTGGTTTTTCTTCTTCTTCCAATCTACAATGCTTCTCATGCCACGGACTTACACGTTTATTTGCATTTATTATTTAATTTTATTCTCCATTAATTTGAAACAAAAATGTAAATAAGATGAGACCCTCCATTTAAATCCAATAAAAATATTAGAAAAATCAAAATCTAACTTTTAGATTTTAGTACAAATTCCCAAAAACTTGCATTTTTTTAAACTTTCAGGTTAAAAATGAAAGGGGTAATGACTTCTTGAAATTCATTAAAAATTATTTTTCTATTCTTGGACATCTAAAAAATAATTATTATAATTTTTTATCCTATGAAAATATCCTAATCATATAACTCTCCGAAGAAGCATAGGGTTCAAATTAAAAACTTCCATGAGGTCCGACAGAACAAGGTATCACCATTTGTGTAATTTTCGACCTTGGCATTACAGATAACTTGATAGATATGTTAACCAGTACAATGGCGCGGTGGCTATTAAAAGTTTTTTTTTTTTTTTTTTGAGGAGAAAATAACAAATACGGCATTTAATATATAGGAAAACAAATTCATAGACTAGTCTCAATCAGGTGGATGCATTAAGTAGTAAACTATCTTTATTTTCAGTTTCTTGACTTTGACGATTGGAAGATTCCTGCGAGTCAATATTGGAACCGCAAAAGCATACTTTCTTCAAATACATGATGTTGATACTCGCTTTAACTGAAAATCAGCCTCATTAATCAATTGGTATGTGAGGTTAGTTTTTTTTTTTTTTTTTAATGATTAAAAAGTGAGGCTAGTGTTATTAGTGATACCCGAGTGAGGAATTTAGTCACTCCAATTGCATTTTTTTAAATTATATTTTCAAACTAACTTATGCGACAATCCAAATTAATTTCAATTGAGTATTGACCAAAATTCCAATATAAGTCATTAAAAGAAAGAGAAAGAACTTACTTAATCTTTACGGCAGCTATTTGTGTTAAAACAACAGGACACCTCGAGAACTGGTCGTATTTGAATTTTTTATAAATTAACATCACCGATTTCATTTGTGGCCTCAATCAACAAAGTTGGCCACTCTTGATTTGTTAATTATCTCTTTTAGTTATTCAACAAATATATGACTAGGAGTTAGTGTTTTGAGTATGCTCTGACTTGACCTGGTTGCTGCACAAGGAGTTTGGTATTTTTGCTTTGGCTGAAGAAGAAGTGGAGAGATGTATGTGGCTGTATCAGATGGTTGTTTTTGCTGGTTTGAATTATGGCTGGGATTTTGGTTTGAATTTCGGGATTATCCTCTACGGAATAGTTGGTCTCAATCCTAAAGAATAGGAGATATTGGTGATTTTCTTTGAAGGTCATGAAGATATTTATTTGGTGGAGTGGCTGGGGATCTTTTGGTTTGGTTTTGCTGATTTTTGAATAAGAGTGCATTTAGATTTACTTCTTTAAGAAAAAAATTATTTTTATTTTAAAATTATTTTTATAAATTTTTAAGTGTGTTTGAATACAATCTAAAAAAAATATTTTTAGACAAAAAAAGTTAATTTATCGCTTATTTTTAAAATTAGTAATACTCAATTTTTCAAAAAAATAAAAGGAGTGATTTTTAATAAAATTATCTTTTAAAAATATTCTTTATTTTTATTAGTAATTACAATCCATATCCTCCTTTCTTTATCCCTTATGAAACTTTAATTATCTCTCCTCTTTTGAATATATTTTTTTATAATTTGACAATAAAAAATTTATTTTTATTATTTTTTATCCAAATAGATTTATAAATATATTTAATAATTAAAAAAATTTTTAAAAGTCAATTTAAATGCAAATTAACTTCTTTTTGAGTTCTATTAATTTTTTTTTCCTCTTTTAGAAGTTTATCTAAATGCACCCTAAGTATGATCTAGTTTTTCTCTCTAATTCGTATACCAAGACTTTGGCTGCCCTTTTGCAAAGGTGGGTTTCAGCCTTTTCAAATTCGTGTGTGAACACGTGCAGCTGCGTGCAAGTGCATGCGTGTGCGCGTATACGTGCGTGTATATCTGTATGCATGTGTGTGTGCGTGTGGTAACTTTTTCTAAAATATAAAGCTCTATTAAAAAAATTCTTTTTTTAGGAGTTTATCTAAATGCAGTCTATAAATGTGTGTGCGTGCGCGCACGCGTGCATGCTTCTATGCAAGCTTTTATAAAAAATAAAGCTCTATTAAAAGAATTCTTCTTTTTGAAGCTTATTCAAACATGCCTTTATGTGCGTGTGTGTAGCCTTGAGTTTTATTTTTATAATATGATAGTATATAATTAAATATTATTAATATAAAATAATTATATATTGATAATTTATCAAAATTAAATTATATTTTTTATTTCTTAATTACAAGTTTTCAACACGTTTTGATAAAAGAATTTTGCTAATCAGTACCCTAAATACTTTGATTAAGGAATTAATTAAAAAAAAAAGTTTTCAAAATTTCAATGCATTTAATATCTTACTTTCTCAATGAAAATTTTCCTTTTTTTTGCCTTAACCAGACATATTTTATAAAATTTTTAGAATTTTAATCTATCTCCCAAATACTTCCAAATACGTCATATCTAGGAACATTCCCAAAAATAGTGTTCTTGGGATTGAAAAATCAATCCGTCTACCAAAAATCCCGTTAGGGCATTGATCAGATAAGTCGATAACAAAACTCCAATTTATACTCAACAAAATCAATTGCAATATTTCACTTCAAGTATAGGTTTTCCTAGTTGAATGAACTTGTTGAATGGCGCTGAGCACCAAAAAAGAGAAGGCGGCTATGTGATGACATTAATGCCGATGTACATGTCTATTATGAGAGTCTGAGAACACAAACCAATTATCTCAACAACTCGAAACAATTCCCTACCGTTCTAGGGCCGTCATGAGTTTGAAGAAATGGCCAGGAAAATTTTATACATGTCCGATGTTGTATGTGTCGGCACATAAATATAACCATGTATACATGGCTTGTATTGTGTGCGAGAAAGTTTATATTTGGGACCAAGCTACTAGAATTTGAATATGTTGTTATATATAAATTTCGTATAAATAATTATCATTAATTAGATTTTTTTCATGAATTCCTACTCAACCGTCACTTTTCCGGTTAATAGTAATTATTTGCACATAATCAATTATATATATAAAATTTTCATCTTAAAAGGTATGTTCTTGATTACTACAGTAATGTCGTCTCCACAGTAATTAACTAATTATATAGCTGTGGTGTGTGTTGAGCCCTTTATTTTATTATTATTTTTTTTTAGTTACTCCTTGAACTTTACAACTCAATAGATCATTTGGCAACAAATAAAAAAATTGTGAACTATTGACGGTAATAGCAAATGATAATATCTTTAAAAAAAAAAATTAGAAGCCGCAAAAGAATACTTTCTTCAAATATCTGATGTAGATACTTGCTTTGACTGAATCACAACCTCATTAGTCAATAGTCATTATGTAAGGCTACTGCTATTAGTTATTACTCATGCCCAAGCTAGTCATTCCAATTGCATTTTTTTATATTTAGGGGATTTCTTCATATTTTATTTTCAAACTAACTTATTCATCAATCCAAAGAAATTTCATTAAAGTATTGACTAAAATTTCTCATATAAACCAATAACGAAAAGAGAAAGAACATACTTCCTTAATCTTTTACGCCAACTATATGTGTTAAAACATGTGTACACCTAAATATTTTGGCGTATTTTAGTTTGTTATAGAAAAAAACCACCTTTTCCTTTTGTGACCTCTTAGACAACAAAGTTGGCCACCCTTGACTTGTCTTTTTGTCTTAGTTAGTCGGTAAAGATATGAGTGTCATTTTCCGCCATGAAAATGACCCATATATCGAGTCTATAAAATATTATCTTCAAGCGATGATAGACCACCCTCACCCTTCTTAACCAGCCAGTTACAAGCCTCCCTCTGATTATCATTTCCAATGAGACCTCATCTGGCCTTATTGCTTTTCTTTGTACCCTTTTGCTTGATAAACTTGAGTATCAACATCTATTTAGTAACTAGCCAATGTCTTGATCACCAACAATCCTTGCTGCTCCAATTGAAGCACAACCTCATTTTCAACCCTGCTAAATCTTAAAAACTGGTTCATTGGAACCACATCAGTGATTGTTGTCAATGGAATGGAGTAGCATGCAAAAAGGGACTTGTGATTGGTGTTGACTTGAGTGAGGATTTTATTTCCGGGGGCCTAGACAACTCAAGTCTCTTCAACCTACAATACTTGCAGTATTTGAATTTGGCTTACAATGAATTTGGTTCTTCAATTCCTTCAGAGTTCGGCATGCTAAAGAGTTTGAGGTATTTGAACTTGTCAAATGCTGGATTTGAGGGACAGATTCCACCCGAGATCTCTCAACTCTCAAAGCTAGTTATTCTTGATTTGTCTACATCATTTACATCAGAATACACTCTAAAACTTGAGAAGCCAAATCTAGGGATGCTTATGGAGAACCTTACAGAAATCACAGAACTGTACTTGGATCGTGTAAGGGTATCTACTGTTGGCAAGGAGTGGTGTCGTGCCTTATCTTCATTGCAAAAGCTACAAGTTTTGAGCATGTCATCCTGCAACCTCTCAGGACCAATTGATTCTTCACTGTCAAAGCTACAGTCACTCTCAGTAATCAGGTTGAACATGAATAACGTGTCAAGCCCAGTGCCAGAGTCCTTTGCAATTCTCTCCAATTTGACCATCCTACAACTTAGCAATTGTGGGTTGACCGATGTTTTTCCAGAGGGTATCTTCCAAATACAAAAGCTTAAGGTCCTTGATGTGTCAGATAATGAAGATCTTCGTGGTTCCTTGCCAAACTTACCACGAGAAGGATATCTTCAGACCTTGAATCTTAGCTACACAAGTTTCTCTGGGCAGTTACCAGGTTCTTTTTCCAATTTGATGCAACTGTCTACCTTAGATATGTCTAACTGCCAATTCAATGGAACACTCCCTGCTTCCTTTTCAGCACTCGCCCAACTTGTTCACCTGGACTTGTCATTCAATAATTTCAGTGGCTCTCTTCCATATCTCAATATCTCCAGAAACCTCATTTATTTGTCACTCCTTCACAATGCTTTCATGGGACCAATTCCTTCTATTTATCTGGAAGGGCTTGAAAATCTCCTTGTCATTAACTTAGGTTATAACTCCCTAACTGGGAGAGTTCCTTCATCCCTTTTTACACTTCCATCCTTGCAAGAGCTTACACTTTATAATAATGGATTTGATGGTTTGTTACATGAATTTCCAAATGCATCTTCCTCAGCTTTACATTTGGTTGATTTGAGCAACAACAAATTGCAAGGGCCTATTCCTATGTCACTCTTTAACATTCCAAAATTGGGTTTTCTCCAACTTTCTTCAAATCAATTCAATGGCACTATACAACTAGATATGGTTATGAGGTTGCCTAATCTACTTACAATAGGCCTTTCACACAACAACTTGTCAGTTGATACAACTTTTAGTGATGATCGTAGCCACTCATCCTATCCTAGTAAGGAAAGATTGTTGTTGGCTTCCTGCCAGTTGAAGGAATTCCCTGCATTCTTGAGAGATCAATCCAGATTGATTTCTCTAGACTTGTCCAGCAATCAAATTCAAGGAATAATACCTAATTGGATTTGGAGATTTGACTCTATGGTTAATCTGAATCTTTCCAACAATTTTCTAACGTCTATGGAAGGGCCACCTGAAAATTTCACCTCCAACATAATTTTGCTTGACCTTCATTCCAACCAACTTAGCGGGTCAATTCCCACTTTCATAAAATATGCAGCCTTTCTGGATTACTCAAGCAATGAATTCAGCTTTATCCCACCTGACATTCGGAAGTATATCCATTTTGCATATTTTCTCTCCCTTTCAAACAATAGATTTCATGGAAAAATCTATGAATCTTTTTGTGATTGTCCTACTCTTGTAATGCTTGATCTTTCCCATAACAACTTCAGTGGCTTCATTCCGAGGTGTTTGACAAGGAGTAGTACTCTCAGGGTGTTAAATCTCGCTAGAAACAACCTTTCTGGTAATATTTCTGATACATTTTCAAGTACATGTAATTTGAAGTTTCTTGATCTCAAAGGAAATCAATTGGGTGGCACCATCCCAAAATCACTTGGCAACTGCCAAAGGCTAGAAGCCTTGAATCTGGGAAACAATCTATTGACTGATAGATTTCCTTGCTTCTTATGGACCATTTCCACCCTCAGAGTTTTGATTTTAAGGTCAAACAAACTCCAAGGTTCCATAGGATGCACACATAGCACAGGCAATTGGGAGATGCTTCATACTATTGATCTAGCTTCTAACAATTTCACTGGCGCACTACCAACAACACTATTGCGAAGTTGGACAGCAATGATGGGTGATAAAAATGAAGTACAAGAAAAACCAGGCAATTTGTTTTTTGATATGTATGATTTCCATGATTTTGTGCATTATAAGGATGTGTTGCCACATATTAACAAAGTTCTTGTTGCAAAAATAGCGAAAATGGAGGCAGGTGAATCTCGATCTGTACTTGAGAACATTTTCTCTTATATTGGCAATGTTGACCAATTGCGTGGAACATATCTGGATTCAGTTACAGTTGTCAACAAAGGTTTGCAAATGATGTTAGTCAAAATTCTTGCTGTGTTAACTTCAGTGGATTTGTCATCGAATCATTTTGAAGGTCCAATACCAGAAGAGCTTATGAGTTTCAAAGCATTGATTGTTCTCAACCTATCACACAATGCCTTCTCAAGCCACATCCCATCATCTTTGGGAAATTTGACTCAACTTGAATCATTAGACCTATCAAACAACACTTTGAGCGGAGAGATTCCCACAGAGATTGCAAGTCTATCTTTTCTTTCAGTGTTGAATCTCTCGTTTAACCATTTGGTGGGCGAAATTCCAACAGGTACTCAAATTCAATCTTTTGAAGCATATTCCTTTCAAGGCAATGATGGGTTATGTGGACCTCCATTAACCAGGAATTGTGGCAATAATGGAGTACAAGGACCACCACTATCACCAACTTCTGAAACACATAGTTCAATTAACTGGAGTTTCTTAAGTGCTGAGTTGGGATTCACTTTTGGTTTTGGGCTTGTCATCCTTCCCCTTATTTTTTGGAAGAGATGGAGGCTTTGGTATAGCAAGCATGTGGATGATTTGCTTTACAAAATCTTTCCTCAACTAGATTTTGTTTATGAGCAACGTGGGGAGCAAAGGTACAGAAGTCTAAGGTGGAGGCCTAATTGATTTCTCAAATGGTGTATGACTTAAAAGAGCTAATATATCATGTAACTTGCAGTGTGTCTTGGGTTTTGCATTTTGTTTTGAGAAGTTATAGGAGTACTCATTTTTTGTGGGATACTATGTTGACGTACCATTCACCCATCATTGGATGGGGTGTAGGCCTAATCTAAATGGGATCCACACCCTATCCAATGATAAATGAATGATGAATCAATACGATATCCTACAAGAAGTGAGTCTCCTCAACATTTCTCTTTTGTTTTTCTTGCTCTCTTTCGGTCTTTGTAAAATAAGACTTTGTCCAACAATGACAATTAATAAAGTACTTTTCGTACCAAAAATAAATTCGCACCTACAACAAACATTATTTATTAGATATCTTCCCATAATTCTTGCCTTATCCCCTTTCTCTCTTTCTTTTTCGTGACACTTTTTTTATTTGATTAAAATCACCATTCATATTATTTGCATGAAATTTCTTTCCTGACAGATAACACTGCTGTAATTAATACTTCCTCTTGTAACCATATGCTATGTTACAAAAACATCGTAAATGACTAACATCATTATAATGATAGTCATTATAATTAGCAGAAACTATTCTATTGGCTACTAAGAGGTTCTTAATTAAAATTATTTTATTGACTACTGAGATTGTGAATTATTGCTTGTGTGCAACCTTACTTTCGAAACTATTAACTAATTCATAAATAAAGATGAGCAAGTTCCATTTATTAAGAATGAAACTATCTTAACAAATGTACGAAGTTAGCTCACCTAGTTGGTTTTTCAATTAAGTTTGACTATTAGATTTATTGATAATGAGTTATTCATAATTATGCCTACAAATAATTGTTAAGTCTAGAGGCATTCCCAAATCTTGAACTAGGATAACCTATATTAAAATTGTTTATTGTATTGTATTATTTCATTTTTATATATTCTCTTTCTATTATTCTATGTAGGAATGATCTAATCTAGGTAGAACATGAAAATAGGAGAAAAATTAATAAATTTAAGGAAGATTAAAGATTTAGAGTTTGTGATGAGAAAAGGAGAAATTTAGGAATTTTTTACTGTTTTGACACATTTTAAAAAATTTCAAAGACTTTTTTGACATATTTTAGAATTTTCAAAGACTAATTCGAACTAATTTAAAATCGATGTCACATTAACATGCCATGTAGTATGACATGTCAAAGTTCCCCTGTGTGGCGTGCCGCATTAAAAGTCACACCACGTGATCTGCTGACGTATCATTTAACGTAACACATCAGTAAAATAATAACAGTTGACTAAAGGTTGACTAGCCAAGGACTAAACTGAATGACGGAATGTAGTTTTGGGAACTAAAAAGTTAATTTCCAAATTTCAAGGATTAAAGTAAAGCATACTTATAATTTCAAAAACTAAAATGATACTTAACTCTATTGTTGGGATTTCATTATAGAATATAAATTTAATAAATAATTGTAAAATTCATATCAAAAGTAGCATATATTGTATCACATGATTGAATAAAAAAATAAAACTCATTAAATTGATAATATATCAAAATTAATCTCATATAAAATAACTTATGGAATAATTAAAATTATTATAAAATTAGAAGAAAGTAATTATAAAAATGAGAAATATAATTTGAAAATTGTTAATTTTAAACAAAAAATTCTATAAAATCATTAATATAGCAACTCATTATTGAAAGTATAATTCTATTATAAAGATATCTACTTCCAATTTTTAAGTGATGATGGAACAACTAAAAAAAATCATTTTATTTCTATCTCGCCACATTTCGTCAACTTCATAGTAAAGAAATTTTAAATCATTTTATAAATCATATTAAAAATGTAATTCATTCAATAAGTATATGTACTTCCAATTTTTAAGGGAGAACCAAACAAGTAAAATAAATCAATTTATTTTCTCTCTCCATCTTTTTCTTTAGCATAGTAAATAAATTTTAAATAAAAATTTCCTTAACAATACTCTAAGTAACAACTCATTATTAAAAGTTTAATTCGCTCCATGAAGATATTTACTTCAAATATCAAAGTAAGAATAGAGCAACCCAACAAAATTAATTTCATTTTTGTATCTTAATTTTATTTTTGCATCTGTCCCATTTCTTCGTCCTCCTAGTAACATAATTTGAAAGAAAAAATTTTATAGAATTCTTCTATATAACAACTCATTATTAATAGTTATAATTCATTTTATAAAGATATTTGTTTCCAAATCTTAACTGAAAATTGAACAACTAAAAAAATAATAAACCATTCATTTTTTCTCTTCTTCCTTCAAACTTATAGTAAACTGATATTAAAAAGAAAATTTTAGAAAAATATTTTGTATAAGAACTCATTATTAAAGGTTTAATTCATTTTGTTCATAAAAAAAAGGTTTAATTCATTTTAAAATGATATCTATTTTCAATTCTTAAGAGTAGATCGAACAAGTCAAAGGAAAAAGATCACTTCATTTTTCTCTGTCTCCTATATCTTTAGCCTCTAGTATAATAATTTTCAAGAAAAAAATCATTTCATATTATAGTAGCTCATTATTAAAAGAGTAATTTATTTCTTCTAACAACTCATTGTTGAAAATGTAAATGGCTTTATAAGGATATCAACTTATAATTTTTAATTAGACTATTTCATATTATATATTTCATATTTTTAATATTATTTTTCTATGCATTTATTACTTGTTTAATTTTTGCAATTTAGAAATGAGATAAATTCAAAATTCACTTAAAGTAAGGTGCTCAGCACTCTAATTAAACCATTGTACACAAATTCATGTTTTGTTTTATATAGACTATACATATGTAACATTCATAAAACATTTACCATATAAGTTTAGAATCTCAAAATTAATATAAATTTTCTATATTATATTTTTATTGTATCGTATAATTTACTCAATAAATTACATAAAAAGAACAAAAATACTAACTTCAAATAATTGGGAATTGTAGTAAACATAATGACTTCTTAAAAGCAAGAAAAGTATAAAATTATATTTTAATTAAAATAAGAAAGTATTAAACTAAATTAAAAAATTTAAACATACCTTTCAAAATTCATGAGAAAAACAAAGGTCTATTTTATTAAATATGTAGTAAAATATAAGAATTTGATAGATGAATTGTGTAATGCCCTTCTAATTACGGCATCATGCTTAAGTTATAATATCCAATTTGAAGTTGTTATTGTGTTTCCTTTTCTTACACTTTAAAAATACTTTTAAAGAACATAAGGGTTATCAATAAGAATGTAGAATTTTTTTTTTAAAAAAAAAGAGCCTCTACAAGAATTATATTATGGGTAATTTCCCCTTGTCATTACCTTTATCACAAATGTTGTAAAAACTTGTCTTGCTCTCTATGCTTCTCGAAAAATTTGAAATACATAGACACTAGAAAATAAATAATAATTATGTCTACATAACTGTCAGGTACATGCGATTCTGTATATTTATCCAAGTAATTCTGGTTACGAGAATTATGTAATCTTGAAGGAGCATCAAACCCGTTAACCCATGCTACTGCTACCTATACTATTTGGAGATGACATGGAACACAGAGATAGGAGTGAGAATGATAAATTCTTAGTGGAAAATTCTAGACAACCACAATATCATTGTCATAATCTCCAGTTACTTTGGTTTATTATAAAAATCTTATTCTCAACATATAAGAGAGTAAAGATTTATTTAATGAATTTCTAAAACTCTTTATCCAAAACAGATTCATTTTATTCATACATTTGAAGTTAATGAATAGTTACTGACATTAATAATAGTATAGCAAAATAATGGAATATGCATATCTAAATACAAATGAAATGGGCTATGCAAGTGCACTTGTCTTCTTGATCTTTCTTTAAACTCTTAGCACCTGTACTTGGTGCCCCTGAGATGGGTGGATGGCATTTCACACACCAGGATAATGGCTGCTTATCAGAACTGAACTTGTTCCTATACGTGATTGTAGGGCTTACTTTCCTCGATGCTCACATGGACCTATTTTTAGCCGGTTCACTTTTCTGACACAGTTTAAGAGAAGCTAGGTATACATTGTTTGAATTAACCGAATTTACTTTCTCTAACTCAAGTAATTTAAAATCATAATCATCTAGCAAGCTTATGTATTCATAGAATTCCTTAGCTCATATCTTTATGTGCATTCTTTATTCATAATTATACATAGGGATGTTTGATGTACTATGAATATCATATTTTGTCTGAGACCCAAAAAAAAAAAACACAAAAAAAAAGAAGAGAAAAGAAAAGAGAAAATTGAAGAAAACGAAACCTAGTTAGCATCTCTTAATTTTGTACATGATCTGTTTTGGCATTTGTTTCCTACAAATCAAGATAAAATTTGCCAATCATCATCAAAGCAAATTTCCAATTAGAATCAATCAGGCTTAATTTCAATTAACCCCTTTCAACGCATATAAATAGAACAAGAAATTCAAAACAAAAAAAGTAAATTTTTTTAGCAACAACAGTAGAAAATATGAGCAAAAATTGTGATTGTATACAAGGGGGATATAAAAAATTCTGAGAAAAAAGAACACTCAGGTGATTTAGAAGGATAGCAATACGCTTAGAGAAAAAAAGGAGGGTGCGACCAAATCAATATCGTGGCTGGAGTTGAGGTCTATTTTCGGTTTCAGATTTCCCATTCATCCAGGTGCATTTGTTGGTATATCTCTTCCTCACTTTGCATTAGCTTATTTCATTCCTTTCAACATAGCACATTGTCGCTCATCTATTTTTTCTGCATCAACACATTTTCATTTAACACAAACACACATTGACACTGACACTTATCTTTGCCATCACATTGTGTCTGTTAACATAACACTGTCCTGTACTTTCTTTATCATTTTGCATCAATTTGCCTTGTTCTTTCAACACAACAAACAACAAAGAACCAAACAAAAAGGCACCACCATTATCGACCAACAACAACCACCACAGCACCATTAACAAGATCACAGCCCCTCATCACCCGATCGCACAGCCACAAACCACGTCAACCCCAATAGTAAACTATCTATCCTACTCCACCTCTATCATAACCTATCAATTGCCACATTCACAGCCATTAAACCAGAACCCACTCACCCTCACCATCAACCATTCGTGACTCGTCAACCACCTCGACCTCAACCAACGTCCACACCGTAACATCAACCCACAAAGCCACCACCACAGCCTTCCTTCAACCCACACAACCACCACACACGACCCACAATTACCACTAATTGCCACTGCGACCTGCAACCCCCTCACCATAGCCGTTCCCATCACCATCACCTGCTCTCCCTCGCGACCTCCACCATAGCCACAACCTCATCACCAGCAAACCCAGCCACCACCAGTTGCTGCCACCGCAAACGGTCACCCACTGCATAGCCGCACTAGTCCTTCACCTTACCTGCAACGCCAGCATCCTACCACCAGCACGAGCTCGATGTACCGCGGTCTCTCCGCCACGGCACAACCTGTGTCGCCACCATCGCCACAAGCCCGTCCCGTCGTCACTGCCGCGAGGCCACCCTGCTACCGTCCACTAGTATCGCACTGTGTTGCCATCGTTCATGTTCCTTAATCCCACGATGTCCAGCTCCCTTATCCTTTGATAGCGTCTTTAGGTTTTTGTGTGCGTGAGTTTTTGTTTTCTTTTCCCTTTCTAAACTTCATTTTTTTTTTCTTTTTTTCATCTTATTTATTTACTTAGTAATTTTGATACTCTCATATCTTTCCCGTTGACTCTAGGTCGTCTCTTTTTTTAGCAAGTATGTCTTAGATTTAGAATGTTTTCAGTTTTAGTAAGATTTTTCTTTTTTAAAAAAGAAGAAAGATAAAATGAGAAAATACAAAATAATAATAATAATAATAATAATAATAATAATAATAAAATGTTTGAGTTTTGAATTATTTTATGATTCTTAGCATTATTTTTTTCTGAAATAAAAAAATATTTTTTTCATAATTTTTTTTATTTATCCACGTAACATACTTACGACATTGATGTATGGTTTAACCATCCTCAAGAGTTGTAAAGATTATAAGGGTATATTGTATAGTTAACGCTATCCTGAATTGTGGGTAAGAGTAAATTTGTGTCATTTTATAAATAAAATCAATCCAATATGTAATTATTTTCTACAAGAATTACGTGATATTGACTTACTTATTGTACCAGAGGATACATAGAAATATAAGTTAAATCAAAATTAATTTTTAAAATTTTTTTTTTCTTTTGTAAATAATTACCGTACTAACTTCTTTTTTTTTTCTTTTTTCTTTATCTCTTTTATAAATAATTGTTATATTAATTTCGTTTTTATGTTCTTTTGTAAATAATTCCTGTATTAACTTTTTTTCTTCGTATTTTTTTATAAATAATTGTTATATTAATTTTTCTTTTATATTTTTTTGTAAATAATTATTATATTAGTTTTGCTTCGCTTTTCTTTTGTAAATAATTACCATATTAATTTTTTTTTTCTTCTCCTTTGTAAAAAAATTATTATACTAATCTTGCTTTATTTTTCTTTTGTAAACAATTAGCTTTTAATATATTAATCTTTTTAGATACTAAAAGTGTATACTATTTTTCTGTTAAGGGATTAACGTGCTTAACGTGAAATCTTTTGAGGATTAAAGTGTTTGCATTTAATCTTTTAAAAACTAAAGTGGTAAAATACAGATTTTTTGGGGACTAAAGTGTAGATTTATTCTTAATTTTTCTGTTGTTTCCCTCTAATTTTTGCTTTAATCCCTTTTATCCATTTATTCAAGTTTTGATTTCTATGTTGAGAAGAGTATATTTTTAGGAAGCTTTAAAAAGACAATGAATTGTACAAAATTTTGACACAATGACACAATTTTCCTTTCGCGTTTTCATAAACTATAACAGGGCATATTTATCCTTGGACCCTTTCAAATGTGCCAACTGCCAAAGGCTAACGTATCTAAATTTGAGATATAAATTCTGTGACTTTGCCCTTTGCTTCGTGTATTCCACTGCTCATATTGTACTCGTTTTCAACTTTTTGTGTTCATTACACTAGTCAGGAGAACATTTATACAATTGTATACACAATACGAAACATGGCTTAATTAGTACATCAAACCCGGAAAAAAAAAAGGCTTAACTATTTGTGTCACATGATATCTTGCATATGGTGTTTCAGTGTCGTGTTAGTTTCTGTTCATCCTCTTTGTGCCTCGTATTCTAAGGCGAATTCTTAAATGGGCCTAGTAAGTTAGTGAGTTACATGGTCCTAAATAAAATTATGATAAAAAGAACAATTAAATTATTATTTTATCTTCGCTAATAATCCTGAAATTATTATTTTGCCTTTATTGTTTGAGGATGTCGGTGCAGACGGTGCAGTTTATGTTTTATTTATATATTTTTAATGACAAAATGTTTCACGCGCCCAGTCACACCTCATTTGGCACGCGCGCTAGTTTGCGACCTATAGCTTGTGAGTTTGAGTCCCACGTTTGCCCTTCCTTTCATTTTTTTTTTCCTTTTCAAGGTTGCCTCTTGTGGTGTACCAAACCAGTTATGGCGCACCCATGCATCGCTCCATTTCTTCTCGTGTTCTCTGTCCCTTCCCATCTTGTTCACCCCTTCTGCTGCATGCTCTTCCCATCTTCATGCTGGAATGAGTTCTTCAATTTATTTTTAATAAAAAAAATGGAGCTAAATCACTCATAAGCATACAAGAGCTACTACATGATCCACAATATACAACAAAAGTAACATCTGAACTGAATCAAGCTAATAAAACAATCCGAATAGCAGGTGATAATGGGTGGCACTAAGGTCGGGCAGTGCGGGGGGCGTCGGGTTTAGGCAGAGAAGAGAGTGAATGGGAATTTATATGGTGTATCATATATTATTGGTCTATTGATACACTTTCAAATCTTGGAGGAAATGGCGAGTGTGGGACTTGAACTCGTGAGCTGAGGAACGTGGACGAGTGTGCATGCCAGACAAGCTGCCACCGTGCACGTGAGGTGTTTTGTCATTAAAAATATATAAACAAAACAAAATTTGCACCATCTGCACCAAACACCATCTACACTCGAGAATCCACCTTATTCTTTTCCTCCTCCACTCAATTTTTTCTCCCCTATCTTCGTGTCCCCCCCCCCAGTAGCTCTCTGCACTTTTTGCGTCTCCTTCCCTCTTACATCCCCTCTTCTTGCAAAGTCTTCAAACCCATATCTTGACACTTACTATTGCTCTCACTCCTCTCTAGCATGCACATTTCACCCCAAACCTTGTGCCTTCATAGCCATCGATTCTTTCCCCAGTTTCGTGCCATCATGATTCAACACAAGGTGCTGCAGGCCATGGGGAGGTTCCTAAACACCCTGCTCGTTGCCTCCAAGTACAGTCGATTCATCGACACAAATTGTGAATGCATCAACAAATTTGACGACAAGCTCATGAATCTATCCCAATCTATTGATATGCTTGATGTCTAATAAAGGCAAATAGTGGATCTAAGGTAGAAAGGCAAACAATGATGGAGCATCTGAGACAGGGTGGAAGCATATGGCGATGGATGGCTGAGATTGGGTTGAAGAGGAATAGCAATTTTTTTTTTTTGATAATTTAGTTTATTTGGGTGAGTTGTCAAGACAAGTTATCGGGTTGGGACGCATCATAAACATCTCTTATTGGGTCAGGTGAGTTTTGTCACTCTGATTAATAACTAAAATGGACTAGGATGATATTATAATAAAAAAGTAAAATTACTTTTTGACTCTTATATTTTGTTTAACTTTCTTCTCTCTCTCCCTATATACATTATGCCAGTCCCCTTCTTCCTATCAACCACCTCAACAGCCGGTTACTCCTCCGGCTAGCAACTGTTAGCTCCAATGCCCTTCAAAAACTGTTTTGTGGTTGTAAACCGAAATGAGAATATAGGTTTTGATGTATACCAAATCAAAATTTAAGCTAATCTTGTTATATATTAACGAATTGTTTCTAGAAGTGTTTCTTTGTATGTTATGTGCATTATATGATTGAGAATCTTCAAAGTTAGGACATCCATTGATACTCTAAATTGAATATACTTGATATAGAATATATGCTTTGTATACTTCTCTTAACTACTATGCAAGAAACAAGAAAGTAGGTTCAGAAGGATGAAACTGTAACATCAAAAGGGCAAATGTGGCTCAAGAGCAAACATGGTTCATTTAGAAAGATAACCTTGTCCAGAAGGGAAATCTTTAGAGACATGCTTCTCATGAAATGCTACACCTTCAAAGCTTCCTCTACACGTTTCAATAGACAAATTCAAAAAGTCAAAAAGGTGATTTGACAAGATGCAGAAGAGGCGCTGACAAGTCTAAATAGTTGGCAAACCAACAAACGATTACTTTTCTACTTCTATGTAAGTTTTGAAGAATGGGAAAAAGGAAGGCTACGTAGACTCGCAGACTAAGAGGTTCATAAGGATCAAGGCCTGCAAGCTTCAATGGTCATATCTCGAAGTCTATATAAGGCTGGAAATTGAAGAAAGAATAGTTAGATTGTTTGAATACTTTCCTTGTATAAGAGCTTTCTTTCTTCATCCTCTAACTGTCTAGAATACCAAAAAGTTATTGATTATAACTTTAGGGCATAAGAAAATCTTTTCTTCTGGTCTGTAATAGATATATTCTTTCTTTGAGAATTTAGAGAAGTCTCACACAATGTACTTTATTGTCCATCCTCTATTGAGAAAGTTAGTTTGAGTGTACAAACTAAATACTTCATTGTTATCATTTGTGTTTGGACCCAGTATTGGTCAGTGTAAAGTTTAGAGAAGCTAGGTAAATACTACTCGTTTGTGAACCTTGGAGAGGTTAGGAAAATACTACTCGATTGTAAGCTTGGAGAGGCTTGCAGAAAGAATACTCATGTGTAAGAAGCTTGGAGAAGCTTAGATAAAGAATACTCAGAGTTTATAAAATCTTGATGAAAGGTTGGGGACTGGAAGTAGGCAAGTGGTTTGGCCAAATAGTATAAAATCTTCTATGTGGTTATCTCTATCTCTAATCTTGTTATTTGACTCTATAACGTTGGTTCCAATCTATTTAAAACTTTATAAAAAACAAAAGTTTATCTCAATTTTATATAGAACTAAATATTTTTTAAACTAACTTTATTGCTTCCGTAATCCAAGTCTTGAACTTGAGATAGATATTTTTGCAAAAGTTTCCAGATACTAAACTTGCTTGAAAGCACGATTTAATCCCCTTTCTCGTGCTATTCTACCCAACAATTGGCATCAGAGCCTAACTCTGGGTTGAGCTTCCTAATGGTTGTAGAGGTCAAAGATCCTGTCAGATGGCTCAATAAATAAATCACATTGTAGAAGGTCACTCTATAAATTGTCCTCCGTAATTAAATGGTGAAGATTATCCTTACTGGAATGATAGAATGAGACTCCTCATAGACTCCACCAGTTTGGAATGTAGGAGATTATAGAAAACGGTGACTATATACCCATGGTTGAGTAACCAGCACCTCAAGTAGTTGCTGATCTAGAACTGCCTCTACCTATTGTAGTCAGAACCATCCCTAGAAATGAATGGACTAATCAACACAAAACCAAGGTCCAAATAAATGCCAAGGCAAAATATCTTCTCACATGTGCCTTGAGTAAAAGTGAATATGACAAGATCATATCCTTTAACTCAGCTAAGGAAATCTGGGATAGACTTCAAGTGCTGCATGAAGGAACGGATCAGATCAAAGAAATGAAGATCAGCATGTTGGTTCATCAATATGAAATATTCAGAATGCTAGAACCTGAGAATATTGATGAAATGACGACCGGATTCATACATATCATAAATCAGCCGAAGGCCTTATGCAAAAGGTACACCAATACAAAAATGGTGAGAAAGATTCTGAGAAGTCTTTCCAAGGCTTGGCATCCAAAAGTCACGACTATTCAAGAAGTTAAGGACTTAAATGTATTTAGCTTTGATGCTCTCATTAGGTCATTAAAAATTCATGAGATTAAGCTAAATGAAGTCGCTGATGAGGCTGTCAAGAAAGGAAAATCCATTGCTCTGAAGTCCTCTCAAAAAAGGACTCAATCTCCAAAAGCCTTGAAAGTCTTAGAAGAATATAAAGATGAAGAAGAAGAGGACTTTTCTAAGGATAACAAAAGTAATGAAATTGCTTACTTAGCAAAGAAGATCTCAAGAGCATGGATGAAAAGGACGAAGAAGAACCTTGCTCCCAAGAAAGACAAAAAAGGCAAGGTTAAGCAAGATGAAATCATTTGTTTTGAGTGCAAGGAACCCAGACATGTCAAATCTAAATGTCGAAGACTGAAGAAAGCCTCCAAAAAGAAGACCACGAAGAAAAAAGCAATGATGGCTACTTGGGAGGATCTAGAGGAAGAACAAAAAAATGAAAAATCACAGAGTAAAGAAGAATTGTAGTAAATCTCTAGTTCATAGCTGACATTGTTTCTGATGAAGAAACTGAGGTCCATAATTCTGAACCTGAGCTTACTTTTGAAAGTCTTCAAGAAGTTTATGATGAACTCCTGGATGATTCTAAGTCTTTGGCTTCTCATTAGCTTCTTTGAGAAAGGATTTTCAAAAATTATCTTTGAAATTTGAAAATCTCAAGATTGAAAAAGAGAAGGTTGGGCAAGAAAAATAAAAATTGCAAACTGACAATATCCTTATTCGAAAGGATGTAGCAGCCCTGAAAATTGAAGTTTCTGAAACTTGCCTTAAGTCATCTTCTGATGTTTTTGAGCTTTAGAAAACTATAAAACTTCTCAAATCAGATCTTGAGAAAATCGTTGATGGCTATAAAAATTTAGATTTGATGCTTGGAGGCCAAAAGCCTTATCTTGACAAAACTGGTCTAGGCTTTGAGAAGGAAGATGATGAAAAATCATCTCAAGATTCATCACATAAAATTCCTACATATACACATTGTTTCAAAAAGGGACACTCTTACAGATGCTTTTCCAGAAAGAAAGCCAAATAGAAAGTGAAAAAACCCCAAAAATCTATTAACACAAAAGGACCCAAGAAAATCTGGATACCTAAAGCTAAAATTTCTTTTGATATAGGTGTGTCTTAGATCAGCACATCAAAGGGAGAAGAAGTGGTATCTGGACAGTGGATATTGTAGACGCATAATTGGAGAAAAATCCTGGTTCAGAAACCTCAGATCCAAGGATGCTGGAATAGTTAAGTTTGCCGATAAAATCAAATCCAAAGTCATTAATATAGGTAATGTTAGTGAGAACAATTCCAACCTAATATCTAATGTTATGTTAGTAGAAGGATTAACTCACAACCTTCTGAGTATTAATCAATTCTATGACCACGGCTACAAAATTGTGTTTGAACCTTCAGAATGTATAATTAAAGATTCCACTACTAATAAAATCATCCTTACTGCAAGAAGGCACAATAATACATATGTATCATATCTAGATGACCTTCTTGATCAAAATGTAAAATGCTTAGCTTCCTTTATGGATGAAAAGTGGTCGTGGCACAGAAAGTTTGGTCAAGCT
This sequence comes from Pterocarpus santalinus, assembly GCA_031439595.1. Taxonomy (NCBI): domain Eukaryota; kingdom Viridiplantae; phylum Streptophyta; class Magnoliopsida; order Fabales; family Fabaceae; genus Pterocarpus; species Pterocarpus santalinus. The sequence goes on along the minus strand of CM062532.1, from coordinate 18,843,083 downwards.
CATATGAAACTGATTTTTGAAATTTCTTGGAAGGAGCTAGCAAAAGATTTGCTCAAAATAAATTTTGAAAATGACTCTTCTTGTGAGTTTTGTCTTAGAGGCAAACAGACCAAAAATTCTTTTCATAGTAAAAATGTAGTCTCTACTACTAGACCACTTAAGCTTTTATATCTTGATCTTTTTGGACCAACTAGAACTGCTAGTTTTGATGGTAGGAAATATGGTTTAGTCATTGTGGATGATTTTTCTATATTCACATGGGTTATATTCTTGATCCATATGGATGAAGCTTGTGAGGCCTTCAAATTGTTTTAAAAAAGAATTCAAAATGAAAAAGATTTTTGCATCACTTCCATCAGATCTGATCATGGTGGAGAATTCGAAAATCATTCTTTTGAAAAATTTTGTAATCAAAATGATATCTCTTATAACTTCTCTTCTCCTATAACTCCTCAGCACAATGGAGTAGTGGCAAGGAAGAATAGGTCGTTGCAAGAAATGGCTAGAACTATACTTCTTGAAAGCAGTTTATCAAAAGGTTTTTGGACAAAAGTAGTAAACACTACCTGTTATATTCAAAATCGCATTTTCTTAAGGCCTATTCTCAGGAAAACTCCATATGAATTATGGAAGGGAAGAAAACCCAATATTTCTTATTTTCATGTCTTTGGATCCGAATGCTTTGTACTTAATAGCAACAATAGACTTTCAAAGTTTGATCCAAAATCTAATCCTGGAATTTTCGTAGGGTATTTTGTTTCAAAAGCTTACAGGGTGTTCAACAAGAAGACTTAAACAGTGGAAGAAACCATTCATATAAGCTTCATGGAAAAGAAAAATTACTTTAATCAAAAGATTGCAGATCTGGAAGAAGAGATGGAAAATATATCATTACATGACACTTCTCAGAACCAACAAAACATTCAGTTTGTCACTAGAAATAACAAGGATAATGTTTCTAAACTTCCTGCTTATCAACACGTTTCTGATAATCTTTCTGAAGAACCAGAAGGTTTATCTCTAAAGCGAAGATACATTGGTATACGAGACTTGAGAGCTATCTCTCAAAATCAAATTATTGGTGAACCCTCTCAAGGAATCAGAACAAGATCTTCACTCAGAAACAACTCCAATCTTGCTCTTATATCTGAAATTCAACTAGAAAGTATTGATGAAGCTTTGATTGATCAAAAGTGGATTGAAGCAATGAAAAAGGAGCTATCCCAATTTGAGAAGAGGAAAGTTTGGACTCTTGTCCCATTACCTAGAGGACAAACTGCTATAGGGACAAAATGGGTGTTCGGAAACAAGTTTGATGAAAATGGATAAGTTATTAGAAACAAAGCAACACTGGTGGCACAAGGTTATAATCAGCAAGAAGGCATTGACTATGATGAAACCTTTGCCGTCGTAGCAAGAGTGGAAGCAATCAGAATGCTACTTGCTTATGTCTCATATAAAGGTTTTATGTTATTCCAGATGAATGTAAAATCTGCCTTTTTAAATGGTTTCATATCGGAAGAAGTTTATGTGAATCAACCTCCTGGTTTTGAAAATAAAAATTTTCCTCTCCATGTTTTTAAGCTATCAAAAGCCTTATATAGTTCAAAGCAGGCTCCTAGAGCTTAGTATGATAGACTTAGCTTATTTCTAATAAAAAATGGTTATGAAAAGTTGATACTACCTTATTTATTCTTCATGAAAAAAATGATTTTCTAATTTTTCAGATCTATGTTGATGATATCATTTTTGGTGCAACTAATCAAAATTTGCACAAGAATTTTTCGGAGCTTCTATAGGGAGAATTTGAAATGAGTCTGATAGGAGAACTGAAATTCTTTCTTAGACTCCAAATCAAACAACAGAAGGATGGAATTCTGATTCATCAAGAAAAATATACTAAAGACTTGCTCAGAAAGTTTAACATGGACAAGGCTAAGAGCATTAGTACCCTCATGCATCATTCTCAAGTTCTAGATGCTGATGAAGATGGTGATAAAGTCTCTGAAACTCTTTACAGAGGTATGATTAGATCTTTACTGTATCTTACTACTAGTAGACCTGATTTGCAATTAAGTGTGGGAATCTGTGCTAGATTTCAATATAATCCCAAACAATCACACTTAAATGCTGTTAAGAGAATTCTAAGATATTTAGTTGGTACTACTAATCTTGGTCTCTGGTACAAGAAAGGTACTGTTTGCACTATTACAGGCTACTGTGATGCTGATTTTGCTAGAGACAGAGTTGAAAGGAAAAGTACTATTGGCTGCTGTTGCTTTCTTGGAAAATCGTTAATAACTTGGTCGAGCAAGAAGCAAAACACTATTGCACCATCTACTACAGAAGCTGAATATGTGTTTGCTACAAATTGCAGTACTCAAATTTTGTGGATTAAACATCAACTAGAAGATTTCAATATGAGGTATACTAAAATCTCTATCCTGTGTGATAACACTAGTGTAATTAATCTCACAAAAAATCTCATTCAGCATTTTAGATCTAAGCACATTAACATCAAGCATCATTTCATAAAAGATCATGTTTAGAAAGGAGATATTGAGCCAAGATTTATTAACACTGAAAGTCAAATTGCTGACATTTTCACAAAACCCTTAACTGAAGATTGTTTCTGTCATGTAAGGAACCTTCTGAACATGATTTGCTTTTAATCATTCATATTCATTGCATTTGATACCTCCTTTTTTCTTGAACAAAAAGGTAAAATGCTAATATTGCTGCATCCTATGGGATTTGCCTTCTAGAGAAAGTTCTTCAACTCAAATATGTGGCTCAGAAAGATCACGCTTGAAAAAGAGTTCAAAGAATCAGCTTAGAATATTCTTTTTCTTGAATAGTTCAGAAAGTAAATTCTGAGTTGATGATTTACTTAGTTGAGAAAGGTTGAAGTTAAGTTCAAGTTGAGATCATATGTGCTTCAGAAAGATTACTTTGGAAGATATTGAAGATGAGTTTGAGAAAAATGTTCCAGATTGATTTATTCAAGAGATTAGATTTTCTTAATGGGCAAAATTGTCAATCTTTTTGGAAAGATGATCAGAGGATCTCATCAATGTCTGGTTTCTAGAGAAGTAAAACTGCACTGTGACATGCGTCGTTTTGGTTACCTCCACGATTACACGTTCACCACAATCTTTTGAAGCGGGAAAACCAAAAGTCTCTCTTAATCTAAAATGGTAGCATTTCATTTGAAACCTTTCATATACTTAAACTTCTATCTCTCTCAAAACTATCCTTATCTATCACATCAACCTTTCAATTCCCTTTATCTCATCAACTTTAATTATTACATACCTTCTCCTCATTCAGAAACCGTCTTCTTTTAAAACCTCTCAAAATTACTTGAAACCTTTCATATTATTTATTCTTCACTTCCTTCTTGATAGAATCCTAAACCATTCCCTATAGCCACTATCATATATACAATCATTATCCATCTCTGTCTTTCCAAAATCAACTCTTGAGGCCTTTACACCATGACAAAAAGGAGAAAGAAGAACAAAAAGAAAAGCATTGACAAGTCAAAGAAAAATCTATCTCGCTTTTCTAAAAAGGAGTTCTCAAATAAGAAGAGACTATTGGTTCCTTCTGATGTTAAGGATAGAACATCTGCAACTAATATAGATTCAATCGAATCATCATTTAGTAAATCAAAAAGAAGAGTCTCAAGACCTCTCAAACAAGGAATTACAATTAGAGAATCTCTTCTTCAGACTCATGCAAATGTACAAGCTGATGATGAAACTCATGGTAGAAATATCCATTCTGACTACAAAAGAAAAGGAAAAAAAGTAAATTTTTGCTAATGATCCTCTAAAAGAATTAGCTCATTCTACTTTAAAAAGAGCAATAAGAAAAGCTGCAGAACACAGATTCAGAGAGGAAGAATGGTTACAGCAGCAGAGAGATCAAGTTGATGGAATAGGTGCTTCATTTGAAAATTTCAAAAGGATTGCTACCTCATTGGAAATCAACTGTCAGAATACTCAAAGATATCTGTCAGAAAGATCAGGTTCAAACAAAACCTTGGTTGTTGAACTTGCATATGAAAACACAGAGTTTGTACTAGAAACTGCACCCCTTCCTACTTCAACACCCATTCCTGCTTCAGTATCTGCTCATTCTCTCTTGACATCACCATCTAGAGTAGAAGGAACTCCTGGTCTAATTCAAATTCAATTGGAACAGCTTCAAGAAAATACGTTCACTCTCATGTCAAATCAATATTCAATCTTGGTAAATCAAAGTAACATGGAGAGAAGATTGGCCAAACTAGAAACACTTATGCTGCACATTCTAAAGACTCTTAAGAAAGGAAAAGGCAATCAGTGATGGTTCTTCCATGATCCCACATTCTTTTGATGATGTCAAAGGGAAAGAAGATATTTCAGAAAAGTCCAAGCTAAGGGGGAGCATAGAGCGTAGAGCATAGAGCATAGCATACACTAAGGGGAAGCAAGCATACAAAATTTTTGCATACATTAGTTTTTAGGATTCATTTCTTTTCTGCATTTCAGAAACAATTATTTATTCATTCTAGAAACATCTATTTATTTTTTTCCTATTTAAACACCTTATCAATCATTAGCTTACAGTTCAATTATAGTTTATGCTTAACTATATTTATTTCTCGATCACTTATGCTTTCATATCTCTGGATTAATTACTACTGCAACTATATTATTTGTGAGCTATTATTTGATTTTATATGTGAAGTTATCAAATGCTTTGATTTTTGCTCTGATACCTACTCTGATATTCAACCTATTTGAGATGAAAGTTGCTTGGGTACTCTGAGATTATTCTGATAAAAGATTATGGAATATGTATGAATATAATTTCTTGCTACATAATCTTTCTGGTTATTCAAATCTGATTTGAACTATCTGAACTGTTGCTCTGGTATAATTAGAATCTTCTTTCTGCTTCAATGATAATTTTTATATGACAAAAGAATCTCATGCACTTTTACTTTGAATAAAATAAGAAGGATTCAATCTTTCTGATAGTATAAGTTTCAATCACTCTTCAGAAAGTTATTCTCTCTGAACAACATTTCGTACTCGTTTGTATTTTAACATGAGCTTTTCTTAAATATTGATTTGCCATCATCAAAAAAAGGGAGATTGTTAGCTCCAATGCCCTTCAAAAACTGTTCTGTGGTTGCAATTATATACTAAATCAGAGTTTAAGCTTATCCTATTATAGATTAACGAATTGTTTCTAGAAGCGTTTCTTTGTATGTTATGTGCATTATATGATTGAGAATCTTTAAAGTCAGGATATCCATTGATACTCTAAATTGAATATATTTGATATGAAATATATGCTTTGTATACTTCTCTTAACTACCATGCAAGAAACAAGAAAGTAGGTTCAGAAGGATGAAACTGCAACATTAGAAGGGAAAACGTGGCTCAAGAGTGAACACTGTTCATTCAGAAAGATAACCTTGTCCAGAAGGGAAATCTTCAGAGACATGCTTATCATGGAGTGCTACACCTTCAAAACTTCCTCTTGATGCTTCAATAGACAAATTCAAAAAGTCAAAAAGGTGATTTGACAAGATGCAAAGAGGTGCTGACAAGTCTGAATAGTTCGCAAACCAACAAATGGCTACTTGTCTACTTCTGTGTAAGTTTTGAAGAATAGGGAAAAGGAGACTATTTCTTCTCTATCTAGTCGTAGACCAGCAAACTAAGAGGTTCACAAGGATCAAGGCCTGCAAGCTTCAACGGTCATGTCTATATAAGGTTGGAAATCGAAGAAAGAATTGTTAGACTGTTTGAATACTTTCCTTGTATAAGAGCTTCCTTTCTTCATCCTGCTCAATTGTCTAGAACACCAGAAAGTTACTTATTATAACTTTAGGACATAAGAAAATCTTCTCTTTTATTTTGTAATAGATATATTCTCTCTTTGAGAATTTAGAGAAGTCTCACATAATGTACTCTATTGTCCATCCTCTGTTGAGGAAGTTAATGTAAGTGTACAAACTAAATACTTAATTGTTATCATTTGTATCTGGATCCAGTAGTGGTTAGTGTAAAGTTTGGAGAGGTTAGATAAATACTACTCGTTTGTGAAGCTTAGAGAGACTAGGAAAACACTACTTAATTGTAAACTTAGAGAGGCTTGTAGAAAGAATACTCACGTGTAAGAAGCTTGGATAAAGAATACTTAGAGTTTATAAAATCTCAACGAAAGATTGGGGATTGGAAGTAGGCAAGTGGTTTGGCCGAACCACTATAAAATCTTCTCTGTGATTATCTCTATCTCTAATCTTGTTATTTGACTTCATAACTTAGGTTCAAATCTGTTTAAAACTTTATTAGAAACAAAAGTTTATCTCAGTTTTATATAGAACTAAATACTTTTTAAACTAACTCTATCGCTTATGCAATCCAAGTCTTGAACTTGAGATAGATATTTTTGCAAAAGTTTTCAGATATTAAACTTACTTGAAAGCACGATTCAACCCCCCATTCTCGTGCTATCCTACCCAACACAACCACCTCATTACACTAGCGGGTGTGATGGGCGAATGATTTACCCATTTTTTTCAACCAATCCATACTTAAAAAAATTGTCCGAGACTAAGCAAATTATGTTATATAGGTGTCATACGAAGGAGGTAAATCCATAGGGCATGAAAAGTTTGCTCCATTTTTGTGTTGCAAATGAGCTAGGATGTTGGATGAGGAAAAGAACATGAGTGCTAGGAATACAGTATAAAAGGGAAGGAAGAAGAAAGCCATTATTGTCAAGTTTGGAAACAATGGTAGTGAATGAATTAGAAGGAACAGAAAAAAGGAAATTTATTAACAGAGACAATCAACATAGTTGATATGGATGTTGGTGACACTAGTGGCGAGCGAGGCACTCTGGTAATGGCATGATGTGGATCGGCAATGGCGGCTGGTTGGTCATGTAGCTAAGAGCTAGGCAATGAATGAGATAGTAGCTATGTTGCAAAAATAGTAGTGGTTAAACTGTGTGGTTCATGCATGGTAGAGCGAGCTCTTAAAGGTGGGCTGTAATGTCAGTGAAGTGGTGCATGGTTGTTGCAAAATTAGGAGTGTTTATGACTTGACTCAATAACTTGTCTCGATTGGAAGCTTATTAAGCCGGGTTCGAGCTTTAAAACTTTGACCCAATGCATTTTTGGGTTGAGTTCGAGTCGTACTTCTGGTTGTCTAACTCCGTCCGAAGTCACATAATTCCTTAAAAGTTATATTTTTTCAAAACAAAATTAGTGATAAATTATAAAATTTTTATACTTCAATCAATATGTTTACATAACATGATGTTTATTTTTGTATTGAAATAATTTGTTTAAAAATATGTGTTGCAAAATATCTATTGAATTTTGTTTCTAACTTCTAAAATTTCATGACTTTACTATGCATAATACTCAAATTTATATATTATCTAAATGTCCGGTTGACCTGGTTGATGCGGTCAATTTTCGAGTCAATATCGAGTCAGGTCCAGGTTTTAAGAAATGATTCCATCAAAAAATCGAGTTGAGTTTGTGTCTAGTTCAACTAGGCCTAATCCATTCCTTATACACCCTTGGCTAAAATGGTGGGTGAGAGAGTTGCAGGTCATGAAAAGCTGGAATTGCAGTTAAGAAAATGGTGGTGTGTGATGGTGAGATTGGCAGTGCAGATGGTTGTGTATAAGGATAGTGGAGCTCAGTGCTTCTGAAAAGTCTATGATCATCAATAAAATAAGTGACAGGAATGGAGTTTCTAAAGACCACTATAGTTTCTGTGGGCAAACTAGGAAAGAAGGGAATATATTCGACAAATTGAGATGTCGAAAAAATAGGACCTATGCATCCTAAAATCAAATCGCCCTAGAGAATGGTATTAGTACTAGGCTCGCCTATAATTCTGAGTTCTCCACGTCAGGGTCGCCGGTCACCAAATGAGAAGTTTCAAAGGTGAAGGAGGAAGAGCCTGGGCCTGATACTTGCACGATTTTGATGTTGAAAGAAGAGATCTTGCAATGATTAAAATGATTTTATGAGAAAAGATTGAGAAAAGGTGCAGATTAATGAATGCATTATCATAGCTATTGAATGTTCTTTTATGGAGAAAGAAGGAAGCTTGAAGGTTGCAAAGAGTTGGAGAAGAGGATGAATAGTGATGTGATAGGTGTATATAGTTTAGTGAGGGAAGATAGGTAATCCCCAATTGTCATATCAAAGTGGTTAGGATTAAAAGTAAAATGAATGGCTACGCAATTTTCGGAAACAACTTTCTAAATTTTTGAAAAGAGAGCTCTCAAGATTAAGAAAAATGGTATGGGACATGAATATGAGAATTCAAAATACTTGTTCCATCTTATTCGGCCAAAAAACAAATTTGGCGGAATAAGTATTTGGAGGGTATTTCTTGGGTTGTCAAATTATGAATTGACATTAGTAGTAATAGTTAGAATGATGGCTAAAGTTTATGGAATAGAGCTCTTGCTATTGCTATTAGTTGATGCCTTGGATACCCAATTCCTAAGGCATTAGCTGTATTTTGTTTTGTTTGTTGTTTCTTTCTTTCACATATACCAAAAACAAAGGTACCTTATTGAGAGGAGCTGTCTAAAATAGAAAGGGTTGAAATGATATTTAGGTTAATTATGGATCAATATGCTTTTTAATAAGGATTGATGGCATCAATTTCGACTGTATCATTGAAAAGAAAAACTTCAGGAATTAGTTCCAGTTTTAGATACAACTTAGAGTGCTATAACAACATCCTGAAGATATTGTGATGGAACATGTAATGTCAGAATATTGTGTTCAAGAAAGCAAATAATCATGATCAATGTCTCCAATCTAGGAGCAATTATAATTAAGAACTAAAGAGAGTGGCATGGGAGAACAAGTACGTGGTACGTTGAAGGTCAGTGGGAGCATCTACTACCCATGTCGAAGTGATGAGGCGATGACGCAAAGTAGAGAGCGGTCATTAGAAGTTGGTTTAGAATTTGTCTATAAAGAAGAGTTCAGTTCACTTAAGATGACATGAGTCATATGCTACTTGTCACCAAAACACCATGTGGGAATTTATGAGTTAAAATTATTGCCTTTGGTTATTATTATTATTATTATTATTATTATTATTTGTCTTTGTTTAATTTCTTGGATTTCAATTCGATATGTGCTTTGTTTTTATTTCTTTATTGCTTTCATTTATGCTATTCTACGTACATTCTGTTTATTGAAATCAAATTGCTCATTCTTTGCACTTGCTCTTCTTTGATGATTAAGTCATGTGGCTTCACTTAAAACACTGGTTCCTTTTTGAGAGGAAGTGATTCCATTCCCCAAAGTGAGATTTGAAATCAATGATTAACCAGTTTTATCCTGTCTTTGACAAGAATCCCACCAAATTAATCGACTGTCTAGAGATATGACTAATGACAACAATTGTATAATTGAGTACATGAAATTCGATAGACTATGGTATTATGAAATGACTTCTTAGCATCTAAATGTATTAATAAATTAAGGATTTTGGATTTCTTATGAAATTAGTCATATATTTAGCAGATTGTTTAAGAAAAAGCTCACCTTTATGCTTGTTCTACTTCGGTTATAGTTCACTTGATCCCTTATCGAGTATGACTCACTACACTAACTCTTCATGTTTTTCAAATCATATAGGGTCATGTTTTTTGGTGAGCCCAACATATAGTATGGACATCTTCATATAGGTTCTACTTTTGTATTACATGGGACATTGATTAAATGTAAAATCTTTGGATGTGCTCCATTATTTATACGTAGGATCTAGCTATTTAGTGTAATGTATTTTGGAAGATTTATATGTAGATATTGATATGATGATAATACGCATCACGGAGATGCTTATAATGAATGAATTTAAGGAACTAATGTACTACAGGGTTGATAATATTTGTTGAAATGTTAAATTGGGAAATGAAATCCCCCTGGATTTTCTATTGGGGTAATGATTCACAGTTGTGGATAAGGTATGGATGCATCAGGCTTGCTAGGTTGGGAAATATAGCCTATGCACCAGTCCTAGCCTCAGCTGGGTCGTAAGATGAACTATCTATTTTGATGCTAATTATTTGGAAACCAAAGGACCTAAATATCGATTAGATCTATAAAAATGGACTTAAAATGAAATAAAAAATAGTGGGTCAACACCACATCTAAACTCCAAACCTTACGATAGTAGTTTATGGGATCATTCACTTATTAATTCCTTAGTTTGTCCATTCTTTTTCGATGCGTGACTTCTCTTTACCTACACATTTACTTATAATTTGGGCTTGAATTTCTAATAAATTTTCTCTCAAATGGGAGTCCACATACATACAAGAAAACATATATACAACGAAGCTCATCTTTGAGGGAAGTATCCAATGGGTCAACAATTTCAAGCTAATTTGACCGAAAAATTCTTCATGAGAAGATAGCCGTGACAATACTGGTTTAGAATTTGGTTTAGGGTTTAAAATTCTTAATGACACATGTAGAGAGCGATTATTAGAAGTTGGTTAGAATTTATCTATAAAAAAGAGTTTAGTTCACTTAAAAGACGACATGATTAAACACTCATATACTACCTGTCACCAAGATACCATGGAGTAACAGGGAATTTATGAGTTAATATTAAAGCCTTAAGTTTTTTTTTTTTTTTTTGTCTTTATTTAATTTCTTGGATTTCAGTTCAATATGTGCTTTTTTCATTTCTTTATTGCTTTCATTTATGTTATTCTACGTACATTCTGTTTATTGAAATCAAATTGCTCGTTGTTTACACTAGCCCTTCTTTGATGATTAAGTCCCGCGGTACACTTCATTTAAAACACTGGTTCCTTTTTGAGAGGAATTGATTCCGTTTCCCAAAGTGAGATTTGAAATCAATGATCAACCAGTTGAATTACGTCTTTGACAAAAATCCCACCAAAATAATCGGCTATCTAGAAATATGACTAGTGATAACAATTGTATAATTGAGTACACGAAATTTGATAGACTATGGCATTCTGGAATGACTTCTTAGCATTTACAAGTATTAATAAATTAAGGATTTTGGATTTCTTATGAAATTAGTCGCATATTTAGCAGATTATTTAAGAAAAAGCTCACCTTTATGCTTGTTATACTTCGGTTATAGTTCACTTGATCCCTTATTGAGTATGGCTCACTACACTAACTCTTCATGTTTTTCAAATCATAGTGCTTAGAAAGGTCCAGGTCCCCTTGTGTACTAAAAGTTGGTGTCTTTCGGTGAGCCCAACATATTGTATGGACATCTCCATATAGTGTGTCTACTTTTGTATTACATGGGACATTGATTAAATGTAAAATCTTTAGATGTGCTCCATTACTTATAGGTAGCATCCAGCTATCTAGTGTAATGTATTTTGGAAGACTTATATATATATATATATATATATATATATATATATATATATATATATATATATATATATATATATATGATGATAATACGCATCATGGAGATGCTTATAATGAATGAATTTAAGAAACTAATGTACTACAGGGTTGATAATATTTGTCAAAATGTTAAATTGGGAAATGAAACCCAATTGGGTTTTCTATTGCTGCAATGATTCACAGTTATGGATAAGGTATTGATGCATCAGGCTGCTAGGTTGGGAAATATAGCCTATGCACTAGTCCTGGCCTCAGTTCTGTCGTGACATGAACTATCTGTTTTGATGGTAATTATTTGGAAACCAAATTAAAGGACCTAAATATCGATTAGATATATAAAAATGGACTTAGAATGAAATAAAAAAATAGTGTGTCAACACCACATCAGAACTCCAAACCTTACGGCAGTAAGTTTGTGGGATCATTCACTTATAAATTCACCAATTTGTCCATTCTTTTTCAATGCATGACTTCTCTTTACCCATATATTTACTTGAAATTTACGCTTGAATTTCTAATAATTTTACTCTCAAACGAGAATCAACCTACATTCAAGACACCACATATACAACGAAGCTCATCTTTGAGGGGAGTATCCAATGGGTCAGCAATTTCTAGCAAATTTGACCGAAAATTCTTCATGAGAAGATAGCCGTGACAATAATGGTAATCTCCTCCAATTACACACTCCATAACTGAATCATTGCCATTGATAACTGTTATTGGAAACCAGTGGACAAAAATACTGAATAGATCTACAACAACGGATTTAAACAGGAACAACAGTAGTGGGTGGCAGCACGTCTCAACTTATAAACTTTAAGATAGCAATTTATGTATTTATCTACTTAATTATAAAGTACTTACTCTCTCTATTCTTTTTTACGTGAGACTTCTTTTACCCACGTATCTTAAATCTCACTAAAATTCCTATGACACATAAGACTAAAAAATTAGGGTCAAATTTGAAGTTCCACACAATGATAAATATATTATGATGTTAAAGCATGCAATTGGTTAATTTGTCTAGAAATGATTCAAATATTTCTTTAACGAGTACACTTTTGGCAAATTCTATAGGAGTAAATATCCACTTTAGTTTATGAAAAATTTTAATTTTAATGCTTTAATTGTTAAAAGATTAAATGAATATAATTTAATTCTCACAAAATTTCATGTCCAATATATTAATCTTTATAACAAGAAAATCATGCACGCATTTGTCCCTGAAGTATTGATTTTTAATATATTAGTCCTTAAATCATCGTTTAACATATTAATTTTTGGTCCCTAAAATAATTGGCATCTAATATATTAGTTTTGTAGGGACTACTATGTATATGATTCTCATGTTAAAGGATTGATGTGTTTAAAATGAAATATTTTGAGGATTAAAGTACATATATTTAATATTTTAAGGACTAAAGTATCAAAACAAAAATCTTTTAAAACTAAAATATGAAAACGAAAATATTTTAGGACTAAAGCGTAAATTTAGTCATTGTATATAAATGGTTTTTACTGCAAAGGTAAAGCTTTTGTTTGGAATGTGTAATGTGCTCTATAGTATATTAAGTTTTTAAAAATATCATTCAAATACGCCAAAGTGTAATAAAATATTCTTTAATTAAAATATATGAACAATCACATAATATATAAAGAGGCGATTAAGTTAAGAAATATTATTAGAAATATGTAGGGAAAATTTTGATTAGAAAGCAAACACAATAAAGCATAAACAAAACACTCAAATTAGAATCCACTTTCAAATTAACTTTGCAACAACTTAATTAATTATTAATAAACATAAACAAGTTTGGTGTCTATCTTTTGATTCTCATTTACAAATTTAATTTTTTTAATTCTTTCTTTTTAAAATGCGAAAGTCATTAACTATCGGTTTCCAGTTTTTCTTTCGTTTTGGGAATATTTTTTATTTAATTTATTATTAAGCTGGATTATTTTTCATTTATTATGTACAAATTCAATAAGAAGATAAGTGAGAAGTTAAAGATAATTTTTACTTATTATTGTGGAAAATATAATTTACGTATTTTGTCTCTTTCTTATAACTTTTGCTAGTAGTTGTATTTTTTTGAGAAATCATTATAATTTTAAATTAGAATGCATGTCATATCACGAACGTATATATCAATCTTTAAAATTTTACTATGAGTGACTATGTATTTTAGTTTATGAAAGATTCGTATATTGATTTAGTCCATGAAAGATTTTTAACAACAAATAGTTTACTAAAAGATTAAATGTGGTATTATATTATTTTTGAAATCTTTTAATATCAAATAAATTCTTAAAAGTTAAAATGTGACATCATTTTAGTCTTTCTAAAAGACTATTTGATCCTTTTTTTTGGATAAATTATGAGTTTTTGAGAACTTATTTGATGTTAAATAATTTTCGGAAGGACTAAAAGGCTATTTTTTTGGTGCAAGACTAAAAGACTATTTGATTCTCCTTTTTGATAAAGTATGAGTTTTTAGAGACTAATTTAATGTCAAATATTTTTGAAAATGACTAAAGTGATGTTATATTTTATCTATCAAAGATTTATTTGATGTCTTAATTTTTTTTTTAAAAAGACCTATTTGATATCAAACAACTTTTAGGAACTAAGGTGATATCACATTTTAATTTTTAGGGAGCCATTTGATATAAAAATTCTTTCAAAAGCTACATTAATATCATACAAATCTTTTAGAAAGTAAAATGCATATTCACTCTTTGATTATCTCTATTGTCTAAACCGATTGCAACAAATTTATACTTCGCAAATCATTGGTTATTTTGTGTCTCCGCTATAATATTTGAAGACCATTTTGTCAGAAATTACAAAACAAAAAAACTTATTACATATACAGGAGGTTGTTGATGTATTTAATAATGTAATTTATTCATATTACTAAATAATAAAATGTTTATTTATTATATTTTTTACTTTATTAAGTATAAGTTATCTCCTTTAATATATCTCTATTACTCAATGCATCGTTTATTCAAACTCTTCATTAATTATTTTTTATTATAACTTAAAATTATTTTTATTTAATTTTAATAAAAAAAATATAATTGAATAATATTTGCTCTAAATAAAAATTATTTAAGTAAGTGTAATTTTTTAGTTATAATCGAAGTCATTAGTTAAGAAGCATGGATAGAAAGTTAAAATTCCAATAACCACAATTTTTTTTCCCTCGGTTTCATGGCATAGTAATAACCATGCAATTAAATATTTATATAAATTTTATATCATTTTAATTTTGTGAATGTACAGTTCAAGCCAAAAAAAAACGAAATAGAAATATTACTTTTCAGATTTGATGAAGTTGATTTATAATTATGAAAAAGCATCCAGCTTATCATGCTTAGTTATATTCACCTAAAAAATATAATTAAAGGTGGGGATCCATTTACTCAGATATAAATTTAAAGATTTCCTCCTAATCCTCATCGTTCAATTTATTAAAATTTAATGGCTCAAAATAATACAATTTATTAAAGAAAGAGAATAATAAATTATAGATTTAATGAACGGAAAGAAATAATAAATCTAATAATTAATTAAGAAAGAAAGAGAATTTTTTTTTTTGGTCAGGAAGAGAGACAATAAATCTAATTTGATTATATAATGTAAAAATTATAAAATAATGAAAAAATAACAAAAGAGTTAGTGAAATAAAAATAAAAAAATTCTATAAAATAATAATAAAAATAGATTTTTTTTCTTATAATTAAAGCTTGTTTCTTTTGCAAAAAGGAGGATTCTTCCGTAATGTGAAATGCTAACATCTCATATATGCGATCACGTACGCCATCAAAGATGATGCATGGCAATTTATTTCGCCCTTGAATTATGATTGAAGAATGGATATAACACTATTGAGCAAGAAAGAAAAACATTTGCTAGGAGAAAGCAATATATATTTTTTAATTAAAATATAGCCCATGACAAAGAAATATTGCATTTTTTAATATTTCCAAATTTCCACAAAAAATTTCTGTTATTTTTATTAGTATTTTTAATTTTTATTTCATTTACATTGTTATAGCTATTTGGTGTGAAATATTTTTACGAAAATATTTATTGATTATTTAAAAAGATTATAAAAATAAAATAATTTTATATAATTAGTGAAAAATTTCAAAAAAAAATTGTTTACGCTTTTCAATTCTTTATTAAACATGTAAAAAAATTTTAAAGAAATTTCTATTTTTCATTTCATTTAAAAATTCTATTAATTTTATTAATATTTTTATTTTATATGCATTTTTATAAATATTTATTATAATCTTTATGTTAAAATATTCACGTTCTTAATAATATTTACATCAATATTTTCACATTAAATATATATTCAGTAACCAAAAAAGGTATTTTATTATTATTAATTTTTCAAAAATATAAAAATTTCTTTATTATTACTATTTTTATATTTATGTTATTCACATTTTTATAATTATTGTTTAAAAATTTTAACCTAAAGGCATTTATATTTTTTTAGTTATTTTAAAAATGTAAATATTTTTTATCGGAATTTTTAATTTTTATTTTACCAACTCTTCTGTTATTGCTTTATAATTTTCAACTTATATAATCAAATTCTGTCTTTCTTAATTAATTATTGGATTTATTATTTTTCTTTTTTCATTAAAATTATAATTCATCATTCTCTTTTTTTCATTAAATTGTATCATTTTGAGCCATCGAATTTTTAAATATGGCCAAATTGCACATAATAGTATTTTGCCTTCTCTTTTTTTAAGTGCTTCATAATACTAAAAAAGATTGCCTCTAGTTGGAAGATACCTGTAGGAAACCAAAAAAAAAAGTACCAATGTGACCTTTTGGTCGTCGAGGTATTGAACCTTTTATCTATTTACTAGAGTTTGGTGAGATGGATGCACCCCACAAATTTCACGGTGGTAGCTCCAAAAGCCAAATGGGTCCAAATTGGAAATGGCGATCCTCCTTACAGCAGAAATGCTTCTTTCTCCATTGTTGAATATTAGTCATCTTACAAGATACCCCTTTGGTGCACGGGATGTACATGGCATAAATCACTTTCAGAGAGATTAAAAAAAAAAAAGATGGTGATTTGTTCATCGATGATGCTCCATTTCCTTTAAGGAATAGACTGATGATCATGGATTATGATTAGAACAAACATATGCAATTAATCCAGTCATTGATGGAGGTGGTTCTATTCTAAAGAGTCAATTTGGTCCAATGGATACTAAATTCACAGCTGGAGTACTTGGTTCTATCCATCTTGAGTTGGTCATTACTAACAAAATTAGTTGCCCAATTAGGAGATGACTCGTTGACTCTTTTTCTAACTTTTTGGTGTGTATCAGTACCCCCTTGATGGACAAGGACTTTATCCTCAAGGGCCTGAGCCACTGTTTGTTCCCCAAAGTCTTATCCACATCATCAACTATGGTCGAGGTTAGCCTGGAAGTAAGTAGAGATTTGGGTCACTGCCATAAAAAGCTTGCTAGTGGGATAGATCAATAGCCAAATGAAATGAATAAAATATGGGATTATAGTATAATGTAGCCCTTTTCGAGAACTTGTGCCACTAAGGAGAATTATAATATAATGTAGCCCCTTTTGAGTAATATAAGAATTTTGCAATTATTGTACTTAACTGATTGTTATGTGTTTGTTTTGAATAATGTTTTAACTATTGTAGTTTTTTATTTTTGTGATGTGATGTTGAATAATTTAGGCTTGTTTTTATGATGAAGTTAGTGCATTTTTTTATTTATGATGTGAAATTTTAATTTTTATTTTATAAAATTTGTAAAACTTTTATATTTTTAAATATATATATTGATGTACTTATACCCCAATTTTTACAAAATATTCATATTCCGTACCCGTATCCATACCCCATATAGGTATCACACCTATATCCGTACAACATAGCACCAAATTCATAAAATTTCAAGACAAGAACATGGCATATATATATAATTTAGAAAAAAATTCATAATTCATAATATTATAGTACAATATTTTTGGATATTTATAGATGTCAAATTTCCAATCTTTATTACTTTCTAAACCCTCCCAAAAAAATAGAGTATTCTTAATATATGTCATATATACTTTCTATACCCTTTCCAAAAAATATGAGGTACTATTTCTATTGATATCTAAAAAAAAAAAAATCCTGAATGAACTTGGATTTTTGGGTCTTTGAATTCTTTTTTGCTCCATCAAATAATTAGAAAAAAAGTACTAACTCGTATTCAGGTCATATCGGAGCCATGTCCAGTTGTGTCCGACGCATGTCCAAGCCGAAAAATAATATTTTTTAAATTGGACATATAAGATCGTGTGTCAGACACATGTTATACTGATGTCCAATGTGCGTCGGTGTACCACTTGTGTTAGACACCCGGACACACCATCAACTTGGTGTGTCCATGCTTCATAGATAGTAGGTGCCACATATTTTTGTGATATATTGAGATCATTGGGTTAAGAATTGGCATTAAGCAAAAAAAGAGATTCAACAGATTGGGAATGGGTGAAATTAGAGGGTTTAGATCAATTCATTAGAGAAGAATAGGAAAAAGGTTGATTCTTGCAGAATTTCTCAAGGCTACATGGTTTTTTTCATGCAAATGTGCCAGATAAATACCTTTTAGGTATTAAGGTGGTATAGTTATGCGCAGTCGACATTTAAGGTGGTTTAGTAAGTCAACAATAAAGAAACTTACAAGCCATTGCTCAAATAGACCATTTACCTTTGTTGACAAAGCTTCAAACTTGGCTTAATATTCCCCCACTGTACCTTCTTGATTCAATTCTTTCAAAGATTCTTAAGGATTTTCATAAACATCAGAACCAAAATGCTGCTATAAAGAATCTACTAACACAAGGTAATCATTCATGTAACCATTTCATATCATCCACTTGTACCATGAGTAAGCGGGCCAATCATATGAAAGGATGCTATCTTGCAAGATCAAAATGATATTCCAATCGAAATAACCAATCTTTGAAATCCTCACGATTGAATTTAGAAAGATCATTCTTGAAATCATGATGAGAAGCACGAGCTAAGATTCCATTCCCCGAATCTTCCCCAGCCCCACGACCATTAGATTGTTTAGAACTCATTTATGGATCATCTTTTTATGATACCTTGATCTTCCATAAACTCCATTATCCCTGCTAATTGCCTTTTGATTTCCACTTGAAAGGCCAAGCACTGTTCACATTCTTCCCTGATTTTCGCTTTAATTTTGCTCTCTAAACATGCCAACTTGATTCACGAAAAAAGCAAACTCAATGAAAGCATTGGTGTTAGACTTTTTTGAGTGAAAGCCTAGAAACTCCTTTCTTGATGAATAAATCCCTAAAAATTCTTATTCCATTAACAAAGGAAGATTACATGATGATATGAACAAGGCCTTTTATACTAGTACAATTGCTGTAATCTATGTAATTACCCCATCCTTCCTTCCCTCCTTTATTGGAGTAACCCTTCTACAGAGTAGTTACTTTCTATTATGTATTAGTTATTACTAACAAAATCAGTGGCCCAACTAGGAGCTGACTCGTTGACTCTTCCCCTAACTTCTTGGTGTGTATCACTGCATAATGTAATAGATAGGGGGTTCAGTTTCTAAGCACTAGAATCCTGAATTATGTATTTGAAAATTTATTGAAAGTAAATTGTTTGCATTGTATTTGTTAAGAAAATAAGTGTCTAAGATGGTCAAGAACTTTTATGTTATTGTGGTTTCAAGGCACGAATCACTTCACTTTCTCTAAAGAGATATTGGCCCCTACATGTAGTTGCTATTGGGTTGATGATAATACACCCCCAGGATACAATGAAACCTATGAATTTCTTAATTAGCAATCACCAAGAAATTCTCTCAGCTTTTAGAACTTTGAATAATACCAAAACTTGAGAACACAAATACACTTGGGTAGTTCTATATTTTATTTTGCTATACACGGCTATAAATAGATGCCCAAAACATTGTCTAAAGATTTATGCCTCATGGTGTTAAACCATGACTATTTGCACACAATGTTTCAATATCCGAAGTTGCATAAACCATTACGTCTCATGACATTGAACCTTTTTACTAAAAGGTTGCAACGCTTGGATCACATGACTTATCACAGAATAGTTATGATCATTTCTTTTATAGGAAGAATAGTTATGATTATAGGAAAGTACATGCACATATATAACATTTTTATCACGAAGTATTGAAAAGATGGATTAGTATGCTAAAGATATCATTGAAAAATGTTTTTGTTTGTACCTTATTAATGTCAAGGTTCCTTCTTGGCTTGATTATTTTTTTTACCTCGGTTTTGTTTGGTTTCCTGCTAAATGAGGTCTAAGATGTCCTATAAGGTCGATGGAAAAACAAAATGTGTGCTTCCTGCCTTTATTGTTTGTACAATTCAGTAAGAAAGAGATCCCTTGTTTAGGACAGATTCCTTTTTGTTCGGACGTAGAGCACTAATTTCTAGAAAAGTAGCTCTCCGACCTAGAATTGGGGTTCCTGAAGCCCTTGCTTATGGTGATGACTATAGAAAGGGTTGAATCCTATGGTGGAAGAGTAGGGAATACCTACAAAGATTCCGATAATTAAGTTAGTCAGAGCAAGAGGTGTAAGTTTAAGATTAAGTATGCATACCTGCATTCAGAATGAGCTCTCTTATTTATAGAGGCTTTAAAGTAACAGTTAATAATAGGTTTCCGAGATCCTTGGGTATCTCAAATTTGTAATGATCTGTGTACGTTACGGAATTCAATTTCATACATTACGGAATCCAGATTTATTGTCCTTGTAACCGAAATAATCCCCATGTAGTTGCTTTCAACGATTTCCAATTTGGGCTTTTGGACCTTGTGGAGATAAGCTATTGATGGGCCATCCATGATCTTGGGCCTTTGGACATAATTCGGAATAGTGCCCCTAACTCGATTTCTGATATAACAATGTCGGATGTCGAGTTTTTTCAATTTTACAGGTGTTGATTCAACGTTGGGAAGTAAATGAAGTTTATGTGTTTGATCTAGTTTCTTTCTAAGGATGCGTCACTTGCTCTGTCATAAGGTCACGTTGCAAGTCATATTTCGTCTCCCAGAGATGATGTATGGTGTGTTGGCTCCTTATTCTAGGCGCCTTCATTATTCGAATTAAGGTGTTTTCCTTATTTTGCCCCTAGCTTAATAGTGTAAAAAGACACATTTTATCCTTCACGTTCTTTGAGTTGTGCACTAAGGGATATGTTTGTCCCTTTAAATTCTCCCTCTATTCCTTAGTCTTGACCTTTCTACTTCTTTACAAAAACACAGTGTCCATGTGAAAGAGTTCTAAAGGATGACCAATTGCAGTGCTGTAAGGCTTGTTTAGTACTTAAAACCCCTCACATTCTATCACTTCTAAGGTATGCCCTTTTCCTTTGCTTTTATTTTTGCAATTTTCGTAGTTGTAGTAGTGTTTATGGATTCTATTTTTGTGGCATTGTTTGTGATGGCTTTTGCCCACCATGCCATTTTGCTTCCCACCATTGGGGTTTATTGCCCCTAACATTTCTTCTTCTCTGCCTAACTCCGGCAGTTTCAACAGCTTTTAGAGAGGAACACCACCATAGAATTTACTTTTTATCAATCATTGATTTCGTGATTTTCTAAGATTATTTTCCAACTTTGTTTGATCTTAGAGATGGTTCTACTTTGTAGGTTTACTTGAATGGCGAAGAAACAACTGCTTGTTTTCCCTCCTGCAATCCGTTCGATATATAGGTAGGTTGATCTTGAAGTTCTCAGGATTTCTTCAAGTATGACTTGGAATTTTTGAAATCGTTATGAGAAGAACATTTGCTCACTCCGAAAGGAGAATATGAGGAGGAGTATGTTCTAGAGGCCCCCACTGCCAACAAGAAAGTTTGCTACCTCAACGTCGTAGGTGGCCCAAAATGGATGTAATGTACGATATCCTGATTTCCAAGTTCAATGCTTACATCCCTTTTACTCATTTCCAGTTCACCATTCTAGAATGGATTGGGATTGCTCCATCTCAACTTAATTGCAACAGCTGGGCCATGATCCGAGGTTTCGAGATCATATGCGAATATCTCGAAGTTCCTCTCTCTTGAAATGCATTCATCTTTCTTTTCATTCTCACCTGACCTAGTGGCAGAGTCTTGACTACAGGATAGCTATCTTTCCAAGCTCAACCAAATCGAAAAGTATTCTTGCTATATGAAGAATCTTTTCACCACTTCAAGCCATTTTACTTTAAGGTGTTTGGAGCCCTAGGTATGATTCTGTTCTAGGAAACCTTGGAGGGGGGGTTGAGAGTCAATTGCTTTTGGACAAAGCACTTTGAAATTCCTCGAGTAAGTAAAAGTGAGCTATCTTCTGAAGAGGTGGCTCTAGTTGATTTTTTCTTAGCAAATTTAAGAGAAGAACGTCTCAATCTGAAGATTATTGTTGGCATAGATTTTGAGACTGCTAGAACACACTTAGGTTATTACTAGGACATTATATATTCCTCCGTACCTTTATTCTGTCTATATGTCTAATTTCCATTTTTGTTTTTCATGTGCAAAGAAAATGGCTTTGAAGTCCGCCCTCACCACCCTCCGAAGTCACATCCGTAATAAAAGACCTCACGAGGGTGATGGAAATAAGAGCGCCAAATCTGGGGTGTTCTGGGGACTTAAAATTTTCATCAGCCCCAAAGTCTTCTGCTCTTGAAGTCTAGCCTTTGAAGAAATAGAAGAGGAAAAAGATGGCTAAGAAGAAGGTTATCCAAGTTGAGGCTGATGATCCCTCGACCTTGGAAAGCATGTTGGAAGGCAATGTTTTAGCCAGAAATTTCGCCTATTTAGAATTCAAGGGTGAGGCATTGGTGACCTTGACCATCCTCGAGCAGATTGGAAGTGATGTCGACAGCATTGTGGATAGGTTCTAGTGAATGGGTCGCATGCTTTTAAAGTCTGCAACCATACTTAGATGCTCAGTGCCCATAGTTTCTTCTGGCGTCTAAGCTTCCAAAGAGATAAAGGATCTTAAGGAGAGAATAAGTCTCCTTTAGAATGAAAACTTTCCTTGGAAGAGGCAAAACAAAAACTAACCTCCGACTTCGTCGAGTCAAAGGAGACTGCTTAATTGAAGGATCAAAGCCTTGAAGAAAAAACCCGTTAGCTGGAAGAATCTGCCACCTAGGTTTTTGAGCTTGAGAGAGCCAATGCTGAACCTTTTGAGGTGATCTCCAAGCTAAGGGTCGACATTAAGTTTATAGTGCAGCAGTGGGAGAAGTCGGCCTTTGAAATTAAGTACAATATCTTGGCGTAATGCCGAGTTATTTGTTTGGAGGCTGACTTTGGCAAAGTCGGTCTTGACAATCACATTGTTGATAGACACATTGAGATTGCCTCATCTAAGGAAGAAGAAAACGTGAAGAGCCGACTACCCTTGCAGCTGAAACTTAGTGTTTTTTCTTTTTTATATTTTGTATTTTGTGCCCTTTTTATGGGCTTTAATGTAATTGACTTGCCCTGATTTTCGGGTTTATTAATAGAATTAACTTTTACTAATTGTATACACTTTCTATTTTCGCTTAAGTTAAATAACTTGAAGGGAACGATAGCATCATGCTAATAGTTTTAGTTAATTACAAACTTAACTGAGGTTAAAGAAGGAACTTGGCTTTTACCAACTTGGTTTTAATTCTACTTAAGGATTTTGGAATGGTCCAAGGTAAAAACCTAGATTTTTCCGAGGTAATAATAAACCCGGTTTCAATTCCTATTAAGCTTTAGCACTTAAGAAATTTATTTTCACTTAAGTTACGCTTAATGGTTTTAAATGATCCTAGGTAAAAACCTAGATATTCCAGGGTAATAATGAACCTGGATTTAAAATTTTAATGTAATGCCCAAGGTATTAAACCAGGACATTATGTGTTTTTTCGACTAAGGGGTAATCAATCCCTTAGGATTACACAATTAAAATATTGAACACATTAAGATGAAAATGAAGATGTTCTTTTATTGATAAAAACCAAGTAGCAGTGTATAGAAATACCACTTGGCTCATGGAAGCCTCGCCTTATTAAAACCTCTTTGAGAAAAACCTAGTGGGAAAATACCCAAGGTTGGAAAAAGAGTACGTCGACTTCTCATGGATTTATAAATAAAATTTCCTCATGTTCGAGCTATTCCATGATTTCAGAACCTGGGATTCGGATAAATTCGAGAGCCTATATGCCCATTTTCCCAAAACTTCAACAATCTTGTAAGGAGCTTCCTAATTTGCTATAAGCTTCCCTTGGCCTGGGGTTGGTGGTCCAATGTTAGCACATCGTAGAACAAGATCTCTTTCCTCAAATTTGCAAGGAACAACTATGGAATTATATCTCTTAGCAACCCTTTGTTTTAATGCTTTTTCTCTAATGTGTTCCATCTCCCATGCGTCATTGGAAAGATTGATTTCTTTTCTCATTGACTCAGACCTAGTAGCTTGTAATGTAACCCTTGCACTCAGTTCTCCGACTTCAACCAAGATCATTGCTTTAACCCCATAAGTAAGCTTGAAAAGGGTTTTTCCTATGGTCGAGTGTGGAGTTGTCCGATATGACCATAACACACAGGCCATTTGCCCATGCTTCTTTCTTATCTTTGAGTTGTTTCTTAAGACCACAAAGTATGACTTTATTAGCTACTTCTACTTGCCCGTTGGCTTAGGGATATTCAACTGGTGTGAAATGATGTTTAACCTTATAATTCATGAGAAAACCTCGGAATTTATGATCTGCAAACTGTGTTCCCTTGTTCATTACTTGGGATTCTGGTATCCTAAATCGGGTGAAAATATTCCTCCAAACATACTTTCAAGTTTGTGCTATCGTGATGGGAGAAAGTGGCTTTGCCTTTATTCACTTAGTGAAATAATCGATAGCAACAATTAAGAACTTCACTTGACCTGTAGCCAGGGGAAAAAGACCTAAGAGGTCAATTCCGCCCTCGAAAAATGGCCATGGGGACGTTATCGTTGAAAGCTCTTTGGCTGGGGCTATGTGGAAATGGGCATGTTGTTGGCACTTTGGGCATTTCTTTACAAATTCCACCACTTCTTTTATCATCGTGCTACAATGGTATCTATCTCGTAGGATTTTCAATAGTAACACCTTTCTTTTGGGATGGCAGCCACAAGATCCTTCATAAACTTCTTTAAGTACAAGAATCGTCCGATTTAGGCTGAGGCATTTCAATAGAGGTTAGGAAAGACATCTTTTGTATAGCTAACCTCTAACAATGGTGTAGCAGGAAGCTTCTTTTGCCATCCTCTTTGCAAAACAAGATCATGAGGAAGAACTCCATTCAATAAATACTGTATAATCGAAACCATCCAACTCGAACTATCCTCTATGGCCAATATTGGAGCTGAATCCATTATTGAAGGAGTTTTCAAAGTTTCCCGGATCAAGTTTTTATTATTACCTCCTGTCTTTGTGCTGGCCAATTTAGACAAAATATCAACTCGAACATTTCTTCCCTTGGCACATGCCAGACTTTGGAGATGCCAATTTTTCATATCAACTCCTTTACTTTGATTAAATACTTTTGTAGCAATAGGTCCTTGGCTTGGTATGCGCTAGTTACTTGTGATGTTACGATATGGGAATCATTGTAGATCATATGTTTAGTAACTCCGACATCAAAAGCAAGTTGGAGCCTAGCTATCAATGCTTCATATTCAGCTTGGATATTGGAGACCAGAAAATCAAACTTGATAGACATTTCAATCATAAGGCTGCCTTCTTTTTCCAAAATGACCCCGACCCCACAACCCTTCGTGCTTAAGGCTCCATCTATGTATAGCATCCAACTCGGATCCTGGGTTTCTTCCTCCTCCACCATTTCCACCAGGAAATCTACTAAAGCTTGAGCTTTGATTATAGTTCTAGCCCGTATCGAACATCAAATTTGGAAAGCTCGATTGACCATGTTACCATTCTTCTTACAAGATCTGGTTTTTGAAGCATTTTTTGAATAGGCTGGTTTATTCTGACCACAATGGTGTGAGCTTGAAAATATTGTCAGAGGTGCCAAGCTGCAAAAACTAGGTTAAAGCAATTTTCTCCAACTTTTGACATTTTTAATTCTAACCCTTGCAACGTCTTACTGATGAAGTAAATTAGATGTTGTTGCTTTGCATCTTCTCGGACTAAAACCCCAGCTAAGGTCGCATCGCCTATCGAGATATAAAAGTATAACGGGCAACCATCTTCATGGTTTACATAAGATTGGAGGGCTCGACAAACAAGACTTGAATTCTTGGAATGCAGTTTCATATTTCGGTGTCCATTCAAAATTGTTGTCTTTCTTCAGCAATGCGAAGAAAGGCAACGCCTTCCAAGATGATGCGGCTAAAAACCTTGAGAGAGAGGCTACTCTGCCTGTCAACCATTAGACATCTTTTATAAAGGTTGAACTTTTCATCTCCAAAATCGCTTGGCATTTATTGGGATTTGCTTCAATTCCCAAATGTGTGAGCATAAAACCTAAGTATTTCTCGGCCTCAACAGTAAAGACACATTTTTGAAGGTTCAACCTTATCTTGTGCTCGCGTAGACATCCAAACACCGTTTCCAAATTCGACAAGAGTTCTTCTTCTTCCCATGTCTTGACCAACGTATCATCGATGTAAACTTCCATCAGTGTTCCGATATGCCCAGGAAAAATTTTATTCATCAAAAGCTGGTATATAGCTCCCGCATTCTTCAACCCAAAAGGCATGACTTTGTAATAATAATTAGTTGCTGGATTGATGAATGCAGTCTTCTCCTCATCCAATGGATGCATAGGGATTTGATTATATCCTGAACATGCATCCATAAATGAAAGAAATTCAAACCCAGACGCCATGTCAACCAATCTGTTAATACTTGGTAAAGGGTAAGAGTCCTTAAGGTATTCTTTGTTGAGGTCGGTATAGTCGACACATATTCGCTATTTCTCAATGGACTTTTTTGCCATAACAATGTTTGATAACTAAGTCAGATATATCATTTCCTTGATGAAACCTGTTTTTGGACTTCTTAGGCTTTGTTTGGGCTCATATTTCTTCTTTTTTAGGCCATAAGGTAGACATCAGGGAAAATAGCCAAATGACAACTCATGAATTCAGGATCAATCCTAGGCATGTCTATTGCTGTCCAAGCAAACAAATCTACATTCTCCCTTAAGAAAGCTACGAGTTTTTCTTTAAGAGAGAATGAGAGGTTTTTGTTTATCCGGGTCGTTTGATCATCTTTTGGCCCGATTTGCACTTCTTCAAGTTGCCCATCGAGTTCAGACCATTTTGCTTCCTAGTGGTCCCGAACGTCAAGGCTATTAACATGACCTTTAATGAACTCGAAGGTCGAACTTCTTCTTTAGTCTCCTTCTTAACTACTTCTAAGCTCCCATTATAGAATTTACGAGCTACAACTTGATCAACCCTTACTTCATCATCAATAAAAAACTTCATTGTTAGACAAGCTATAGAAATAATAGCCCCGATCTTATTCAAGGTTGGTCTTCCAAGAATAGGGTTGTATGCTAAAGGGCAATCAATGACCAAAAACTTGACTTTAATGGTTCGACTTTTAGGTCAGTTACCCAGAATTACATGTAAAGTAATAAACCTATCTAGGTAAACTTTTCTCCAGAGAAACCAATGAGCTCTTCTTTATAACTCTAAAGATCATAATTCTTTAATATAAGTTTGTTAAAGGCATATTGGAAAATGATATCAGTAGAACTTTCTTCATCGATAAAGATCCATTTGACCTTAGTGTTCACCATTTTAGCCGAAATAACCATAAGGTCATCATGTACGGGGACAACCTCTAAATTGGAATTGGAAAATACAATCTCGAGTATGGAAGATGGTCTGTAAGCCCTCTTCATCTTTGCTGCAGATAGACTTAAAACTTCTTGGAGATGTTTCTTATGATCGACTTAGTAGCATCACCTCTCGCAAAACCTCCAGGTATGACATTGATTGTTCTTGTAATGGTCTCATCCTCCTAGTCTTCGTTAACTTGGTAATCTTTCGAGATTTTCTGGGATTGAGGGTTTCTTCTTTCATCTTCTTTCATAGGGGAAGCTTTTCTTTTCCTCGAACTTCGTTGGGAGGCAATGTACCTCGCCTACCATCCTTCTCGAATTAATTGTTTCACAGCATCCCGGAGATCGTAGTAATATTCTATCTTGTGTCCAAAGCCATTGTGATATTCATAGAGTAAAGACCTATTTTGTGTTGGCTTCATTTAGAGCACCTTTGCTTTGGGAATCTCTCCACCTGTCCGACTTTCTTGTACAAATTAACTAAGAACATAGTGAAAGGAGTATAATCATGATACCTTCCTACCTTCGGTGCCCTAGGTTCCTTCCTCTAATGCTCTTCATGCTACAGACCCAACTTCTTCTTGGCTTAGCCTTTCACCGAGCTTGACATGGCCCTTTGTGTTTCCTCGAGGTATATATAGCTCTTCGCTTTTGACTATATCTTATCCATAGTTTTTGCTGATCGCTTGGAAAGTGAATCTTTAAATGCCCCTGGTCGAAGCACCACTGCTTGGGTTTCCAGTTCCATAACCCTCTTCGCTCTTATCTATATCTTGTCCATAGTTTTTGCTGGTCGCTTGGAGAGTGAATCTTTAAATGCCCTTAGTCAGAGGCCATTCAACAGGGTGAGCACTGTTGCCTAGGTTTCCATTTCCTCAACCAACAAAGTCTCTGCATTAAATTAATCGAGGAAGTCTTGAAGTAGTTCCCCTTGTTTCTAAAATAGTCCCAAAAAGTAGTGACTAGTTTTAGTTTGAACCTTCAAGTTATAAAGTGGGCAAGAAAACGAGATTGTAGGTTGAAAAATTTGTTGATCGACCTTGCTGGTAAAGAATTGAACCACTTCAAGGTCGCCTTCTTCAATGTAATTGGAAAGGCTCTACATATCACAAGATCCAAAGCTCCTGTTAATGCCATCCGAGACTTAAAAGTGTCCATATGTTCTGGAAGATCGGAACTCCCATCATAAGACTCCATGTCTGTTGGAGGCTTAAACCCTTTGGGGAGTTTAACATTCATAATATAGTTCAAGAAGGGCATTTCATCATCCATGTCTAAATCATTATAATGATCCGCATGATGGTTAGTGACAAAAACTCCTTACTTGGGATGGATTAGACTCAGCATGATCAACGTAATAAGAAAGCTCACTCCAAGGTTCCTTGGAATACATGTGCTCCTTCTCCCAAGGTTGACCATTACCTCAGGAGCCTTATCCATCTACATATCATTGAGCTTGACACTGGTGTGGCTCATCACGATTTTGAACTTGGTGATGACCGTGCCGTCGACCTTATTTACCAAAATCTCCTTTCACCTTTTCTAGGTTTTTGTTCTTGCTTTCAGATACGTTCAGCTTGTTCCTGCATCATGGAGACAATTTCTTCGTATAGGATTGGATCTTGAGGAATTTGTTCCACTTTGGACGCTAAGACATTCCTTGGCTATAGTTCCAAAGAACGTGTGATAGTGTTTTGACAACCTCCTGTGTCAGATGCTATTTTCGAAGCAGTCCGACTATCTACTTGTTCTTGTAGAGGGGGTTGTATTTTGTTCACAGGGCCATGGGCCAGTGCAACTTCTTGTCGATGGTGAGTAGACATGGTTATTGATTAGGCTATAAAAGAGCAACGACTCAAAAAAATTTCCTATAGACGGCGCCAATATTCGGACATGGAGCTCTGGTTTATGGAAAAGTAGCTCTTCGAACTAGAATTGGGGTTCTTGAGGCCGCTGCTAACGGTGGTGACTATAGAAAGGGTTAAATCCCATGGTAGAAGAGTAGGAGGTACTTGCAAAGGCTTCGACGATCAAGTCAGTCAGAGCAAGAGATGTGAGTTTAGAATTGGGTATTTGTACCTATGTTTAGAATAAGCTCTCTTATTTATAGAGGCTTTGAAGTAACGGTTAATAACGGGTTTCCGAGATCCTTGGGTAACGGTCTTGGATTCGTAATAATCTGCATACGTTACGGAATTCGGTTTTATACATTACAGAATCTAGATTTAATGCCCTTTTATCCAAAATGGTCCATGTGTAGTTGCTTTCATTGGATTCCAATTTGGGCTTTTGGACCTTGTGGAAATAGTGCCTTGATGGGCCATCCATGATCTTGGGCCTTTGGACTTAGTCTGAAACGTTTTCTATCTATATGAAAAATGCTTCATTTTTTTGGTTTTCTCGGAGATGAGGAATATGAACATGCAATCTAAGTATACAAGATTTGTCCACAAACTAGGGCTAGTTACTTACCATAAACCCCAAACCATTTTATAACTGATGATCGATCTCCAATGTTTAAAGAGAACATTCTAGTTGTCAATGCAGGGCACACATGATTGCTAGTTACCCCCTCTCTTCTCTCTCTCTTCTTTTTTTTTTTTCCCTTTTA
Source organism: Pterocarpus santalinus (assembly GCA_031439595.1). NCBI lineage: Eukaryota > Viridiplantae > Streptophyta > Magnoliopsida > Fabales > Fabaceae > Pterocarpus > Pterocarpus santalinus. The sequence continues at coordinate 18,813,104 of CM062532.1, read as the reverse complement.
AGGTATTTTTGGCATCTAAACAACCCCCAATAATTGTGTTTTTTTAGCTTTGAACTTTGAACCATGTTCTCTTTCTAAAAATATACGACCATTACACTCAACTTTGTTGCTATAATTGTTAGTCAACTGTAATTAATAGTAATTCTCTTCTCCTTATAATAAAAATAATTGATTTGTCCCCTAACTTAATTTCTATTTTTAAATTTGACCTCTAACCAATAAACGTTTTAACTTCATTTTTTAAGTAATAACATTTTAAATTTACCCTCTAACTTTCAAAAATTAAATATGTTTGTCCTCTCTGCAACTTTTTTACAAATATTATTTGTTGCATTAGATGATATATTTAAAAATATAACTTGTTACATAAAATATTATATATTATTTTTACTAACTCAGATATTAAATAGGATTTTTTTGTCAAAATAACTAACGTTGTTTACAAAGAGGATTAATATATTTAGTTATTAAAAATTGGATGATAAATTTAAAACATTTATAACTTAAAGGTAAATTTAAAAATAGAAAATAAGTTAAGAGACGAATCAATTATTTTTACCATTATTTTATACAAATGAAGTAACCATATTTTATATTACGTTACTTAGAGCACAGATATCACTTAAGGTTATTCTAGAAGTTTTATAAACATTATGACATTGCACTTGTGCCTTTTTATTATGTGTTATGCCCAATTCAACTTAGAACTCGCGAAGAATGGAGAAAGTGGTGCTTCGGCGCCATTGTCTTCATGATGACTCTTTTGCGCCGTTCAAGTAAGAGTGGGTTGACATTTTCATGAAGCCGAATTATAATTGAAGTTACCCTAGAATTATTGTTATCTATGATCATTAGAAATAATATCATGGTTGAGGGTAAAGACGTGTGCAGAAAAGAAAGGCAATAAGAGAATAGTTACAAAACAAAGAGAGTTAAGTTGTCGTCCTATATAGACTTATCGTATAATAATATTTTCCATTCTCTAAATGATTTTTATGCTCTAATAATCATGTTTTTCAAAAAAATTGAGTGAAAAACAAGATGATTTGAGACGCTTGTACTCGAATTGCCTGAGCTCGACGGTTGATTAATTTTGTGTTTAGTGTCGGTTGTTGAATTATTTTTTTGACTTGCATAAATCAAATTGGATTGATTTTGGACGCAAATTAATTATATATCAAAATTTATTAGAGCCAATTATTTAAACCCAAAATTATTGTTGTTATTGGGCCTATTGAGTCTATTGTGCCTACGCATTATTTATTGGTGGGTATTATTCTATTTCTTGTATGTATCAGCTTTGCTATAATGGGTAGGTTTAGTCATCATTTTACTGACACAAAAGAGAGGCACTTTTCTCTTAGCCAACTATAGATAGGTGCCTGTTGCCCCCATTGATACAGAGCTAAAATTTAATTTCAATGTTGGAATAGTAGGAGCTCTCTTTCCTTCGGGCTTTCTTTGGCTAGTCTCTCTCCTGTCTTCTATCTCTATAGATCCAAAGGAACAAAGAACTACTAAGGAATTGATCGTTCCCTGTTAATCAGCTTAGGTAGCACTTGATCTCCTTTATATTCTTTGTTGGTTTACATGCTATAATCAGAATCAAAATCTAGATCCGAGAGTTTCAAATTTTCAACATAGGCATGCTGTATGCCATTCATATGCTATATATATACATGTTTTTTAACACAACAGAAATGAAAAAAGGACAAAAATAATTATAGATAAACTTAGAAAGGAGATGGTGGAGTGGGCTGAAGCAACACGTAGCGAATTATAGAACATGTTTAGGAAAGATTATTTTGTACATAATAATTGCATTTTTATTAAAAGATTGTGTAAAAAACTTTAAATTATAAACTAATTTAGATAAGTTATTCCAAACACGTCCTCAAATTTGTGGATATTGAAGGAAAGGAAAATTTTATTTGAAGACTAGAAGGCCTTTGGACAAAGGATGTTTTACACTGTGCTTGGCCATTGAGATGCAATGAAGAAGTGATATTAATTGTTTCGTGGGTGTAGTGAGACTGTCAGTGTAACTTCTTGTAAGAACAGTGGTAACAAAGTACGTGGACCCAAAAAAAAAAAAAAAGAAAAAGAAGAAAATTTCAAATATTATAACTTCTTATTTTAAATATATCTAAAATTATGTAAAAAAATTTACTAACATTTAAATACATAACTATTTATTAAGGGTGCATTTGTTTTAGCTTTTAAAAAAAATGATTTTGAAACTTAAATTATATATAGTTAAAAAAGTTGAAAATTGATTTTTTTTTTCATAAACTACTTTTTTCAGCTTCTACAAAAAAGCTGAAAAGTGATTTTTTTAATAATCTGATTATTTTCAATAAAAAGTGATTTTTTGTCAAAAATAATCCCAAACAAATATGCCCTAACTTAGTTTAAATTAGTACAAAATTAAATTGAAGATATTAAAATCTTTAAGATACTTAATAGTATTTTCTTTATTAATATTTTCATTTTTAATGATAAAATTAAAAAAAATAGATTATAGTTTTAATAATATGTATCTTTAAAGAATAAAAGATAAAAATGATTATATAAAGAGTACAAACATTGATTATCTTAAAAATTTTAAAAGTATTTAAAGATATTACATTTAAGAAATTAGTATATAAATATGATTTTATTTCTTTACTTATATTCTTAGACATTAACAAAACCAACGTAATAATATTTTTTCATTTGTTGATTTTCTGAAATGGAAAATAAATGGTTACTAACAGGTAGACTAAAGGCCTCCAGTCCTCGTCAATCTCTTGATAATTAGTAAACGCATTAGAGTAAGATTTAAATAAAAAAAATCACTTTTAATATATATGGATAAATTTTTAAAAATAATTTAAATATTAAAAATTTTTATTTTCCAAAAAAAATAATTTCTCAAAAAAAATTATTTTCAATACTTCTAATTATATAAAAAATTTTAATTTTATAATTTAAAAAAAAATTGAAACAACCCTTTTTTACACGTTAATTTGAATTGAAATCGATGGCTTTATTCCACTCGGGTGACCATGAAAAAAGAAAGGGAGAAAATGATGAATCGTCTCCATTAGATGAATCAAAAGTCCAGAGACAGACGTGACTTTTGTCTGATTGAATGATTGACCCTAAAGTCTAGATATAGAAAGAATGAAAATCAATTTTTGATATGATTTAATTAATTATTGCTCTCGACTCGATTACGAGTAATAATTAAGATAAGAAAAAGCTGTTTTATCTTAATAACTGTTATTACTAATTTTCATTTAAATCTAATAAATTTTATAAACAACTTTTTACTTAGCTCCAAATTTAATTTAATATGTTTCTAATTTTTAACATTTTTAAGATTGGTATATTAAAAATTAAATGTATTTTTAATTGACTCAAAAATTAAGTTAATATTTTCATCTTTTTCAATATCTCAAGAAAAATATATCAACTAAAATTAACTTAATTTAGATTAAAATTGAGTTTTATAAATTTTATTGGTAATTTCTCAAATGTCTTACTTTTTCATCATATCACCTATAGTGAACCACATATTGTCCAAACACAATGGGTAATCTATACATCACTTGAGTTATTTGCTTGTTTTCAGTTGTCTTAATTTTATCAATATTGTGTTCTACAACTCCAAAAGAGTGACAGATGAAAAAACACTCACACCAACTGGATTTTGATTATAGAATGTTTCTCCGTCTTCAATGTTTGTAATTTTCACCATTATGGTGAACAATTATAGAATATCTCTCAATTATTTTTCACTTAGCAACTTCTCATCCTAACAAATAAAACTGACCTAGGCCATCTGAGTGGGGGAGGGTTTTTATATGAAATAGATAAAGGGAAATCTGCCTACCCTCGGCTGATTTAGGGTGGGCCAATTTCCCTAATACAATAAAATTAGGACATTTGTATAATTAAAGTTGAAATAGGGTATATATCAAAATAATAATTTTTTTATTTTATCTTGGTTAAAAAACTAATACATTGATTGTGGCTTGACTTCAGAATTCATGATGTAAATTATGTGAATTCCGTGTCCAAGGGGTAATGACTAAGACTTTACTAGATATATGCCTAAAGAATGAGTCCAAACTTTGTGTGAAGCAACTAATTTTCTTTTTACTTATATTTAAAAGCAATAATATTTCATTGTTAATAATATTCGGCATTAATTATTTCTCACTGCACCTTAGAAAATTTGATAGGAGGAACAAATATCAATATTGTCCTAATTATTAATGGTAAAATTGCAAGTTGATCCATATTACAAGTTACCATAAGATGGAAATTAATTGACTTTGTAAACTGAGAACCATGAATGATTATTAGCAAATGTAGGACTTCAAATACATTTAGAAATGAACTCATGCATAATAATCAGAAAGATCATCACATAATATCTCCTAGTCAGGTAATTAAAAAACAAATCTACCTCTAGTGATTATATCTTCTATATTAATAAGTATTAAATACTTACAAATATGAAAGACTTAAAAGAAGTGAAGAAGAAAGAAAGTGATAGGATATAGGAATCAAATATCTCAAAATCAAATTTCGCATTGGATATTTAATATCCGCATGTCATTATTGGTTTTGGTCCCTTGCCTTCATTGTCAATGTGATTCACCAAGGAAGACTAATACAAAATGCATGATTCAAGAAGCTTGACTTGTGAGTACGGGATGGGTAATCAAACTTTTTTTTTCTTCTGTTGATAACAAGTTAGTAATTATGTGAAAAATGATTACTAATTAAGAAAAATATTATTATCAATTAATTGGAGCAATGGATTTAAAAGCAGGAAAATAAATAGGATTGAGAATATCAAAATCTTTAAAATTTTAACTTTGTGTAAGCTTCAAATTTTCCATGAATGCCCTGGACCTTTCAATTTTAAATGAGGAGGAAAATTATAATTGTTCGAATTATTCAATAATGAAATCTACATTTTGGTATGGGTAAAAATAAATAAATTTTTAAAAAGTTTATAACAAAATCTTTAAAAACATACGTGAAGTTAGTGTATATATATATATATATATATAGAGAGAGAGAGAGAGAGAGAGAGAGAGAGATTATGATGTAATTTTAGTAAAGGAATATTTTAAAAGCTACATGACTACAATAAATAATCAATTTCAAATAGCTATAGAAAAGCTACAAGTTCTTTGCTTAAAAATAGATTATATGAATATTTTTAATTTTTAAGGTATTTTATCGACGAGCATTTTCAGGACTAAGAAGCTTTAATAACAATTAGATAACATGATAAGATGTAACAATAAATTGTGCATGAGCTTCAAGTGAAATTATAAAAAAATCAAAACAGAATAATATTATACGTATTGACAGAATAAATGCTTAAATGTGAGTTGTATAATATTATACCTATTTTACACTATTGGTGTATTTAAATTAAATTCATAAGATAATTTGATGTTGTTATTGTTTCATAGATAACTTTTTCATATAATATTAAAAATTTAAATTTCCGAATTATTATGTTCATGATAGAACTGAAAATAATTAACTGCTAGTTAGTTCAACTTTTAAAGTAATAAATAATTGAATCCAAATATGATCACACACACACACACACACACATATATATATAGTAATTATTTTTATTCATATTTCGAAGAGAACATTTATACTATTCCAAAGAGAAGTGATTCTTATACATATTCTAGAAACATAAATTAGAAACATAATTTTAGACATCCATAATTTGAATAGAGAGGAAAAAAAATAAAAGAAGAAATAAAATAAAAAATTTAAATAGAAAACATTCAGAGTGTTTTTAAACACATATTTTATATAGAGTAGTAATGTTTGAATCCTTCTCTCTCCAGAGATGCTCGACACCCAGACCCAGAGAGAAGAAAAAAATTGTAAATAAAAGGTGAAAAAATATATGGAGAGAGAAAAAAAAAATAAATGGAGAAGGGCGTTGGGTGTATATCACATAATGGTAGAAGTTATATAATACTATTTTTTATTTCTTAAATGCAAGATCTCAGCATGCATTAACAAAACTCCAATTTATATTTACTCAACAAAACCAATTTCATTGCACTTGAAGTATAAGTTTTCCTAGATCGCAACAAATTTTCCAATTGATTATGCCACCGCCTATGGAATGAACTTGTCGAATTGGATGGAGAACCAAAAAAGAGAAGCCGGCAATGTGAGGAAATTAAGGTCAACGAACATGTCTATTATGAGAGTCTGAGAACACAAGCCAATTTATGTCAACAACGGGAAAGTGGAAACAATGCCATACCGTGCAATGTCCGACATGACCTTGAAGAAATAGGCACGAGACTTGCATACATGTACAACGTTGTATGTGCCGAAATTTTCTCTCGGCATATAAACATAATCGTGTATACCCGTCAAAAGAAAATAAATAAATAAATAACGGTGTATACACGGCTTCTAGTGTGTGCAAGAAAGTTCCTATTCAGCTTCAATTTTTTGATTAATAGTAATTATTTGTACGTAATCAGTTATATAAAAATTTCATATGAAAAAGGTGCGTCACGATTACTACGGTAATGTCATCAGCACAGTAGAATTTTTAAAATCCTTTCAATTTTCATTTTTCCCCCCAAATTTTTGTCCCACTTCGGAGACTGTATTAGATGGTCTATCCCTACGTTCGGTGTTAGAGGACATGCAAGGGATTAGCTTTTTACGGTAAATTGCTTTGGTGCTCTTGGCATTTGTTTCTTAACTATTTCACTAATAAGAAAGAAAAACGATATTTCTATTCGTGAAACGACACACACGAATAGTAAAATAAAAATTATTTTGATTGACAATAAATTTTCTCTCTCCTATTATCACATATCTCTCCCCTGTGAATGGTCATGCGCTATTCGTTACCATTTCACGAAAAAAATTTTGTGCCATGTAGCAGCGCTGAGTAAGCAAACGTCTGCTGACTCTAAAAATAAATTTAAACATGGTCAAAGTAACACCCTAAACTTTGAAAAAAAAAATTTGGAAAAAGTGGTCAAATTAAAATTACATTAAAAGTGGTCAAATTTACGAATAAACTTTGAAAAATGAGCATGTGCTGACTTCCTAAACTTTTACTTTCTAGCAAATTAACGGGCATGTGCTAACTTCCTAAACTTTTACGTTCTAGCAAATTAACACCACGAACTTTAAAATCTTTTAAATTAGTCCTTAAATTTTAACCTATGACTAAACAGATCATTCTGCTTGCTGAATTACTAATGATAATTGCAAATGATAAAATCTTATCTATTCATTAATATTGTTAATTAATTTATGATATTATTCATCAAATGGTATAGAATTAGTAATTTTTATTATAATATAATTTATTTGTTCAAAAACGTATGCAACTACTTATATACGTTGAATTTATTCCACTTTATAATGTTTTGTCAGATGAAATTCGTAAATATAAAGGTCTATAATCTAAATAGTATCTACAGCAGAAAACAAACATATGCAGTAATTTGTATTCCCTCTTCCCTTACTTTTCCATGGCTCCTAGCTAGCAACTATCTAGCCTAGGTGACAATAGCTCACCTAATAATGTCACAACCCAACTAGGCCATGACCAGCACGTAGGGAGCCTTGGTTTCCTATCAAACCTCAACTGAAAATTTTATTGAAAACTGATGGAGTTTGCTTTAAAAAAAAATGGACATTTCCAATAAATAATCCTTGAATACAATTGTCCATAGATATCCAAAATACTTAATCAAGTGTGCCCATATATAATTTTCATACTTATAAGTGTTCAACACAAATAAGTCGTAACTACCACAATTTGGGACTCTACTTGTAATTTAATGGAGCGCTAGACCATACCATATATTATAATCCCTATAACAATAAGAGAAGGCCCAATCAAGTGTTGGGCTTATTGGAAGGTAATTGGGAGCTGAACTCTAACTTAATCTAGTAACAAACATGAGCAGTCAATTGGGTGAGTCAAACAATTCAATGAGAGATAATTTACCTACATATAAAATACTTATTCCGTCTTGTAACACATTTAACTTAACTTCATTTAAATTCTGCAAAATCATTGGAGGTGTAGTCCTCCTATACCTTTAGTACATGTGGAAAACATTTGAGTCAACTAGAAAGAACCAAAATCATATTTTCTTTTGGAAAACCTGTTGAAACACATTTTCATAAAACATAAGAATTAAAATTTGTACTTACAGCTGGTGGGAAGTCGCAATTATATAATTCTTGCTATAATATCCTCAGCGGCAACATCGGCACAGCCCTCATTGGTATGTAATTCGATAGTGTCAGCCTATCACGCTAGGCTAGTATCTCCCCTACTAGCTGGAGTTCATATAAGGTGCACCAAGTCTAACGTATCCGTTGTTAGCTATAGTTCTATGAAATGCTCATCTCACAAAACTCGTTCCCTATACCGAACATCATTTTCAAATCTTTCATTAGAATATGTCTAATTCCAAAGCTAGTTTGAAACATAACATAAACAAGCTCTTTTCTTTAATGAACATAACTCAAACTTTTCTAACATAGTATAGCTAGAAAGCTATTTCTTTCCTGGTTTAAACAACTAATAACTTTGGAAATTATAACCATTTCAAATCCAATTAGAACTATAAATAGATTAGTCAGTCCCATACTCTTTACATAAAAAAAATCTATAGCATACATTTGTTTCTTCATTAGCTTTTTAGTTATAGAAAACTAATTTCTTAAACCTTTGTTGTACTGTCCACTTCCGTGATAAATTCATATAATATAAAAAATATATATACACGACATATATGAATTGTATATCTATATTTATTTCAAAATCTATATAAATAAACTATTTACTCACAGTACTCTAACTAGCAAAGGTGGGAGCTCCTTGGTGAAACCACCAAGCCAACCAGTCGCTCTATGAATAGATTTGATACTTCAACATGACAATATCACTAAATCTCAACTATAGAGATAAGGGATTAACTCAAACTACCTTTAAACACGAAAGACCTTGGGATTTAGCACTCTAGAGCGCCAGATTTTAGCCCAAGAACAAATCCTTCGGGAAAAATTTTCTAAATCTTGACATATAAGGGGTTTTAAGCCTAGGACTTATCTTTGAGTATCAAAGAACCGAAGGGAACATGGTGGAGAGCTTGGGTCTCCTCCCATGACATCCCATAGTTTCCCTTACTTACTCACAAGAGAAAATCAATTGGTAGATTAGTCAAGAATATAACTGTTATGGAGTGGGTAAAGATAAATAGAGGTATAAAATGGTAACAATACTATATATGAGAAATTTATGGGGAAAGAAGAGAGAGAGCCCAAAGGTGAAGAGAAAGGAGTGAGAGAGGAGAAAAAAGTGAGATTACAGCCCCCTTTTTATTTTTTATGTCGACCTGGACACGCTAGAGTGCATGGGGCTGCGCTCAAGCGTGACCGAGTTTCAAATCTTTCCTCTCACTATTCTAGGAGCACACTAGAGTGCAAAGGTCTGTGCTCGAGCATGCCTCCACACTTAATTGCAGGGAGCTGTACTCGAGCATGGCTTTCAGATTCTAAAATTTTGGTTTTTTTTAAAATTTCTCTTTTGATCTCCAATGCTCTTCAGGCCACAATCTTATACACTTATTTACATTGATTATTTAATTTTATCCTCTATTAATTTTAAAACATAAATGTAAATAAAAGAATATACCCCATTTGAATCCAATAAAAATATTAGAAAAAGCAAAATCCAACTTTCAGATTTGGTTACAAATTCCTAAAATCTTGCATTTTCTTAAACTTTCGAGCTAAAAACGAAAAGAGTAACGACTTCTTAATTAAAAATCACTCTTCGATTCTTAAACATTTAAGGAACAATTATCAGGACTTTTGATCTTATGAAAATATCCCAATCACATAGCCCTCAAAAAGAAGTATAGGGTTCAGACTTAGAACTTCCATGAGATTTGACAGAACGTGGTATCACCATTCATATAATTTTTGAATTGGACATTACAGATAAATTGATAAATTTGTTAACTAGCACCATGGTGTGGTGGCTATTAGACTCTTGAGGATTGGAACAATTTCGGATCCAACACTCCAACCCGGTTTCATCTCTCTTTCTCTTCTTCTTGATTCTGTTTTTGGAATTGAAGTTCCTCATTTCAAATTTTGATTGAGAATGCAGTTTTAATCATATTATTTGGTTGGTGCAATTGGTTAAGAGAGTTTGAATTAAATTCAAATATGATTTCTAGGATTAATTCATTGATGGTTAAATCAATTCAATCTACTTCGGTTCTAGAGGTTTCTGAAACCAAATTAGATGTGTTTTGGTTGCATGCATGGAGGTTTCTATGTGATTGTTGGATTCTAAATTGAGGTTTCATTTAGATCCAAATTTAATCTCTGGTTTGGTTTGGCTATAATGTTATATGATTAGAATCCAATGATAGAGTGTTAATTGTGTTCTTCTTAAGTCTTGAATCAGGCTTTCCTTCATCAGTTTTTGATTCCTTTAATTTATGTTTTTATGTGTTCATTCTCTTGTTGCATTTCAAGTGTTCGATTAAACAACCCCCTTGCATTTTCTAATCATTTAGTGCAATCATCTTTGCGAAACGATCCGAGTTACATCCTATACTATAGTTGTATTTGGTTTAATTTGATTGAGTTGCGATGATCGAGTCACTAAGTCATTAAAAGAAAGAGAAACAACTTACTTAATCTTTACGCCAGCTATTTGTGTTAAAACAACAAGACACCTCGAGAACTGGTCGTATTTGAATTTGTTATAAATTAACATCACCTATTTCATTTGTGGCCTCAATCAACAAAGTTGGCCGCTCTTGATTTGTTAATTATATCTTTTAGTTAGTCAACAAATATATGACTAGGAGTTAGTCTTTTGAGTATGTTCTGACTTGACCTGGTTGCTGCACAAGGAGTTTGGTATTTTTGCTTTGGCTCAAGAAGAAGTGGAGAGATGAATGTGGCTGTATCAGATGGTTGTTTTTGCTGGTTTGAATCATGGCAGCGATTTTGGTTTGAATTTCGGGATTATCCTCAGCGGAATAGTTGGTCTCAATACTAAAGAACAGGAGATATTGGTCATTTTCTTTGCAGGCCATGAAGATATTTATTCGGCGGAGTGGCTGGGAATCTTTTCGTTTGGTTTTGCTGATTTTTTAATAAGAGTGCATTTAGATTGACTTCTTTAAGAAAAAAATTATCTTTTATTTTGAAATTACTTCTATAAGTTTTTAAGTGTGTTTGAATATAATCTTAAAAGAAATATTTTTTTAAAAAAAAAGTTAATTTATCACTTATTTAAAATTACTAATACTCAATTTTTGATAAAAAAGTAGAAGAAATAATTTTTAATAAAATTATCTTTTAAAATTATTTTTTATTTTTATTAGAAATTACAGTTCATATCCTCCTTTCTTAATCTTTTATGAAACTCTAATTCTCTCTCCTCTTTTGAATATAATTTTTTTTTTATAATTTGACAAAAAAATTACTTTTGCTATTTTTTTTCCAAATAAACTTATAAATATATTTAGTAATTAAAAATATTTTTTAAAAGTCAATTTAAATGTAAAATAACTTTTTTTTTCAAAAAAAAAATTCTATTAAATTTTTTTTCCCTCTTTTAAGTGGGCTTAAGTTGAGCTGTATTTTGTATTGTGATAGTATATAACTTAATATTATTAATGTAAAATACTTATATATTGATAGTTTATTAAAATTAAATTATATTTTTTGTTTCTTAATTACAAGTTTTCAACACGTCTTGGCAAAAAAATTTTGTTAATCAGTACCCTAAATATTTTGATTCAAGAATTAAGAAAAGAAAAGTTTTCAAATTTTCAATGCATTTAATATCTTATTCTTTCAATGAAAATTTTCCTTTTTAATGCCTTAACCAAACACATTTTATAGGATTTCTAGAATTTTAATCAATCTACCAAACACTCCCAGAATGTCATGCCTAGGGACATTCCCAAGAATAGTATTCCTGAGATTGAAATCAATTCGTCTACCAAATGTTTCGTTAGGGCATTGAGTAGATAAGCCCTTAACAAAACTCCAATTTATCTACTCAACAAAACCAATTGCAATATTGCACTTCAAGTATAGGTTTTCCTAGTTGAATGAACTTGTTGAATGGCGTTGAGCACCAAAAAAGAGAAGGCGGCTATGCGATGAAATTAATGCCGATGTTCATGTCTATCATGGGAGTCTGAAGACACAAACCAATTATCTCAACAACTAGAAACAATTCCCTGCCGTGCAAGGGCCGTCATGAGTTTGAAGAAATAGCCAGGAAAATTGCATACATGTCCGATGTTGTATGTGCTGACATTTTCTGTCGGCACATAAATATAACCATGTATACACGGCCTCTAGTGTGTGCAAGAAAGTTTTATATATTTACTAGAATTTGAATATGTTGTTATGTATAAATTTCGTATAAATAATTATCATTAATTAGATTTTTCATGCGTTCCTACTCAACCGTCACTTTCCCAATTAATAGTAATTATTTGCACATAATCAATTATATACATAAAATTTTCACCTTAAAAGGTATGTTCTTGATTACTACAGTAATGTCGTCGCCACATTAATTAACTAATTATATAGGTGTGGTGTGTGTTGAGTCCTTTATTTTATTTTATTTTATTTTGTTTTAGTTACTCCTTGAAATTTACAACTCAATAGATCATTTGGCAAAAAAGAAAAAGAAAAAAGCAAAATTGTGAACTATTGACAGTAATAGCAAATGATAATATCTTTAAAAAAAAAAAATTAGAAGCCGCAAAAGAATACTTTCTTCAAATATTTGATGTAGATACTCGCTTTGACCGAATCGCAACCTCATTAGTCAATAGTCATTATGTAAGGCTAGTGTTATTAGTTATTACTCATACCCAAGCAAGGAATTAGTCATTCCAATTGCATTTTTTTTATATTTTATTTTCTTTTTTTTTTTTGGGGATTTTTTCATATCTTATTTTCAAACTAACTTATTCATCAATCCAAAGAAATTTCATTTAAGTATTGACTAAAATTTCTCATATAACCCAATAACGAAAAGACAAAGAACATACTTCCTTAATCTTTTACGCCAACTATGTGTGTTAAAACATGTAGACACCTAAAGATTTTGGCGTATTTTATTTTGTTATAGACAAAAACCACCTTTTCCTTTTGTGACCTCTTAGACAACAAAATTGGCCACCCTTGATTTATCTTCTTGTCTTAGTTAGTCAACAAATATATGAGTGTCATTTTCCGCCATGAAAATTAAACTTTACAACTCAACAGATCATTTGGCAACCAAAAAAAAAAAATTGTGAACTATTGACGGCAATAGCAAATGATATTATCTTTTTTTAAAAAAAAATTAGAAGCCGCAAAAGAATACTTTCTTCAAATATCTGATGTTGATACTCGCTTTGACTGAATCACAACCTCATTAGTCAATAGTCATTATGTAAGGCTAGTGTTATTAGTCATTACTCATACCCAAGCAAGGAATTAGTCATTCCAATTGCATTTTTTTATATTTTATTTTCTTTTTTTTTTTTTTACGGTATTTTTTCATATTTTATTTTTAAACTAACTTATTCATCAATCCGAAGAAATTTCATTTAGGTTTTCGCATATAAACCAATAATGAAAAGAGAAAGAACATACTTCCTTAATCTTTTACGCCAACTATATGTGTTAAAACATTTAGACACCTAAAGATTTTGGCGTATTTTAGTTTGTTATAGACAAAAACCACCTTTTCCTTTTGTGACCTCTCAGACAACAAGGTTGGCCACCCTTGACTTATCTTCTTGTCTTAGTTAGTCAACAAATATATGAGTGTCATTTTCCGCCATGAAAATGAGCTATATATCGAGTCTATAAAATGGATTATCTTCAAGCGATGCTAGACCACCCTCACCCTTCTTAACCAGCCAGTTACAAGCCTTCCTCTGATTATCATTTCTAATGAGACCTTATCTGGCCTTATTGCTTTTCTTTGTACCCTTTTGCTTGATAAACTTGAGTATCAACATCTATTTAGTAACTAGCCAATGTCTTGTTCACCAACAATCCTTGCTGCTCCAATTGAAGCACAACCTCATTTTCAACCCTGCTAAATCTTAAAAACTGGTTCATTGGAACCACATCAGTGATTGTTGTCAATGGAATGGAGTAGCATGCAAAAAGGGACTTGTGATTGGTGTTGACTTGAGTGAGGATTTTATTTCCGGAGGCCTAGACAATTCAAGTCTCTTCAACCTACAATACTTGCAGTATTTGAATTTGGCTTACAATGAATTTCGTTCTTCAATTCCTTCAAAGTTTGTCATGCTAAAGAGTTTGAGGTATTTGAACTTGTCAAATGCTGGATTTGAGGGACAGATTCCACCTGAGATCTCTCAACTCTCAAAGCTGGTTATTCTCGATTTGTCTACATTATTTACATCACAATATACTCTAAAACTTGAAAAGCCAAATCTAGGTATGCTTATGGAGAGCCTTACAGAAATCACAGAACTGTACCTAGATGGTGTAAGGGTATCTGCTGTTGGAAAGGAGTGGTGTCGTGCCTTATCTTCATTGCAAAAGCTACAAGTTTTGAGCATGTCATCCTGCAACCTCTAAAGACCAATTGATTCTTCACTGTCAAAGCTACAGTTGCTCACAGTAATTCGGTTGAACATGAATAATGTGTCAAGCCCAGTGCCAACGTCCTTTGCAAATCTGTCCAATTTGACCATCCTACAACTTAGCAATTGTGGGTTGATCGATGTTTTTCCTGAGGGTATCTTCAAAAAACAAAAGCTTAAGGTCCTTGATGTGTCAGATAATGAAGATCTTCGTGGTTCCTTGCCAAATTTACCACGAGAAGGATATCTTCAGACCTTGAATCTTAGCTACACAAGTTTCTCTGGGCAGTTACCAGGTTCTATTTCCAATTTGATGCAATTGTCTACATTAGATATATCTAACTGCCAATTCAATGGAACACTCCCTACTTCATTGTCAACACTCACCCAACTTATTCACCTGGACTTCTCATTCAATAATTTCAGTGGCTCTCTTCCATATCTCAATATGTCCAGAAACCTCATTCATTTGTCCTTCCTTCGCAATGCTTTCATAGGACCAATTCCTTCTATTTATCCGGAAGGGCTTGAAAATCTCCTCATCATTAACTTAGGTTATAACTCCCTAACTGGGAGAGTTCCTTCATCCCTTTTTATACTTCCATCTCTGCAGGAGCTTACACTTAATAATAATGGATTTGACGGCTTGTTGCATGAATTTCCAAATGCATCTTCCTCAATTTTACATTTGGTTGATTTGAGCAACAACAAATTGCAAGGGCCTATTCCTTTGTCACTCTTTAACATTCCAAAATTGGGTTTTCTCCAACTTTCTTCAAATCAATTCAATGGCACTATACAGCTAGATATGGTTATGAGGTTGCCTAATCTACTTACAATAGGCCTTTCACACAACAACTTGTCAGTTGATACAACTGTTAGTGATGATCCTAGCCACTCATCCTATCCTAGTAAGGAAAGATTGTTGTTGGCTTCCTGCAAGTTGAAGGAATTCCCTGCGTTCTTGAGAAATCAATCCAGATTGATTTCTCTAGACTTGTCCAGCAATCAAATTGAAGGAACAATACCTAATTGGATTTGGAGATTTGACTCTATGGTTAATCTGAATCTTTCCAACAATTTTCTAATATCTATGGAAGGGCCACTTGAAAATTTCACCTCCAACATACTTTTGCTTGACCTTCATTCCAACCAACTTAGCGGGTCAATTCCCACTTTCACAAAATATGTAGCCTTTTTGGATTACTCAAGCAATGAATTCAGCTTTATCCCACCTGACATCTGGAAGTATATCCATTTTGCATATTTTCTCTCCCTTTCAAACAATAGATTTCATGGAAAAATCTATGAATCTTTTTGTGATTGTCCGACTCTTGTAATGCTTGATCTTTCCCATAACAACTTCAGTGGCTTCATTCCGAGGTGTTTGACAAGGAGTAGTACTCTCAGGGTGTTATATCTCGCCAGAAACAACCTTTCTGGTAATATTTCTGATACATTTTCAAGTACATGTAATTTAAAGGTTCTTGATCTCAAAGGAAATCAATTGGGTGGCACCATCCCAAAATCACTTGGCAACTGCCAAAGGCTAGAAGCCTTGAATCTGGGAAACAATGTATTGACAGATAGATTTCCTTGCTTCTTATGGACCGTTTCTACCCTGAGAATTTTGATTTTAAGGTCAAACAAACTCCATGGTTCCATAGGATGCACAAATAGCACAGGCAATTGGGAGATGCTTCATATCATTGATCTAGCCTCTAACAATTTCACTGGCACACTACCAGCAACATTGTTGCAAAGTTGGACAGCAATGATGGGTGATAAAGATGAAGTACGAGAAAAACAGGGCAATTTGTTTTTCAATATGTATTATTTCCATGATTTTGTGCATTATAATGATTTGTTGTCATATATGAACAAAGTTCTTGTTGCAAAATTAGCGAAAATGGAAGCAAGTGAATCTCGATCTGTACTTGAGAACATATTCTCTTATATTGGCAATGCTGACCAATTACAGTTGTCAACAAAGGTTTGCAAATGATGTTAGTCAAAATTCTTGCTGTGTTAACTTCAGTGGATTTGTCATCGAATCATTTTGAAGGCCCAATACCGGAAGAGCTTATGAGTTTCAAAGCATTGATTGTTCTCAACCTATCACACAATGCATTCTCAAGCCACATCCCATCATCTTTGGGAAATTTGACTCAACTTGAATCATTAGATCTATCAAACAACACTTTGAGCGGAGAGATTCCCATAGAGATTGCAAGTCTATCTTTTCTCTCAGCGTTGAATCTCTCCTTTAATCATTTGGTAGGCAAAATTCCAACAGGTACTCAAATTCAATCTTTTGAAGCAGATTCCTTTCAAGGCAATGATGGGTTATGTGGACCTCCATTAACCAGGAATTGTGGCAATAATGGAGTACAAGGACAACCAACATCACCAACTTCTGAAACGCATAGTTCAATAAACTGGAGTTTCTTAAGTGTTGAGTTGGGATTCACTTTTGGCTTTGGGCTTGTCATCCTTCCCCTTATTTTTTGGAAGAGATGGAGGCTTTGGTATAGCAAGCATGTGGATGATTTGCTTTACAAAATCTTTCCTCAACTAGATTTTGTTTATGAGCAAAGTGGGGAGCAAAGGTACAGAAGTCTAAGGTGGAGGCCTAATTGATTTCTCAAATGGTGTATGACTTAAAGAGCTAATATCATGTAACTTGCAGTGTGTCTTGGGCTTTGCATTTTGATTTTCTCGCTCTCCCAGTTTTTGTAAAGAAAGACTTTGTCCAACAATGACAACTAATAAAGTGCCTTTTCCTATCAAAAATAAATTCGTACCTACCACAAACATTATTTATTAGATATCTTCCCATAATTCTTGCCTTATCCCCTTTCTCTCTTTCTTTTTAGTGACATTTTTTTTATTTGACTAAAATCACCATTCGTATTATTTGCACAAAATTTCTTCCCCGACAGATAACACTATTGTAATTAATACTTCCTCCGGTAACCATTGCTATGTTACAAAAACATCGTAAACGAGTAACATCGTTACAATGATGATCATTATAATTAGTAGAAATCATTTTATTGGCTACTCAAAGGTTCTTAATTAAAATCGTTTTTTGACTATTGAGAGGTTGTGAATTATTAACCTTACTTTCAAGACTATAACTAGTGCATAAATAAAGATAAGCGAGTTCCATTTATTAGGAATGAAACTATCTTAACAAATGTACAAAGTTAGTTTACCTAATTGGTTTTTCAATTAAGTTTAACTTTTAGATTTGTTTGATGATGAGTTATTCATAATTATGCCTACAAATACTTGTTAAGTCTAAAGGTATTCCCAGAATTGCGATAAGCTATATTAAAATTATTTATTATATTTTATTATTTCATTTTTATATATTCTCTTTCTATTATTCTATGTAGAGAGGATCTAGTCTACGTAGGACATAAAAATAGAAGAAAAATTAATAAGTTTAAGAAAGATTAAAGATTTAGAGTTTGTGAAGGAGAAAAGGAGAAAAGGAGAAATTTAGGAATTTTTTATTATTTTGACACATTTTAAAAATTTTCAGAGACTTTTTTGATATATTTTAGAAATTTCAAGGACTGATTTGAACTAATTTAAAATTGATGTTATAGCAGCATGCCATGTAGTATGACATGTCAGAGTTCTCCCCATTTGGCGTGCCACATCAGAGGTCGCGCCATGTGATATGCTGACGCGTCACTTAACATAATACATCAGCAAAATGTAACAGTTGACTAAAGGTTGACTTGTTAGAGATTAAAGTAACTGACAAAATATAACTTCAGGGGCTAAAGAGTTAATTTCCAAATTTTAAGGACTAAAATAAAACATACTTATAATTTCATAGATCAAAATAATACTCAACTCTATTGTTGAGATTTCATTATAGAATATAAATTTAATAAATAATTGTAAAATTCATATCGAAAGTAGCATATATTGTACCACATGATTGAATGAAAAAATAAAACTTATTAAATTGATAATATATCAAAATTAATCTCATATAAAATAATTTATGGAATAATTAAAATTATTATAAAATTATAAGAAAGTAATTATAAAAATGAGAAATATAATTTAAAATTGTTAATTTTAAACAAAAAATTCTATAAAATCATTAATATGGCAAGTCGCTATTGAAAGCATAATTCTGTTATAAAGATATCTACTTCCAATTTTTAAGTAATGATGGAACAACTAAAAAAAAAATCATTTTATTTCTATCTCACACACATTTGGTCAACTTCATAGTAAAGAAATATTAAATCGTTTATAAATCATTATTAAAAATGTAATTCATTCAATAAGTATATGTACTTCCAATTTTTAAGGAAGAACCAAACAAGTAAAATAAATCAATTTATTTTCTCCCTCTATCTTCTTTCTTTAGCATAGTAAATAAATTTTAAATAAAAATTTCCTTAACAATACTCTAAATAACACTCATTATTAAAAATTTAATTTGTTCCATGAAGATATTTACTTCAAATATCAAAGTAAGAGTAGAACAACCCAAAAAAATTAATTTCATTTTCGTATCTATCCTTTTTCTTCGTCCCCCTAGTAACATAATTTGAAAGCAAAAATTTTATAGAATTCTTCTATATAGCAACTCATTATTAATAGTTATAATTCATTTTATAAAGATATTTGTTTCCAATTTTTAACTGAAAATTGAATAACTAAAAAAATAATAAATCATTCATTTTTCTTCTTCTTCCTTCAACCTTATAGTAAACTGATATCAAAGAGAAAATTTTAGAGAAACATTCCGTATAACAACTCGTTATTAAAGGTTTAATTCGTTTCGTTCATGAAAAAAAGGTTTAATTCATTTTAAAATGATATCTATTTTCAATTGTTAAGAGTAGATGGAACGACTCAGAGGCAAAAGATCATTGCATTTTTCTCTGTCTCCTATATCTTTAGCCTCTAGTATAGTGATTTTCGAGAAAAAAAAATCATTTCATATATTAACTCATTATTAAAAGAGTAATTTATTTCTTATAACAACTCATTGTTGAAAATATAAATGGCTTTATAAGGATATCAACTTATAATTTTTTTAATTAGACTATTTCATATTATATTTTACATATTTTTAATATTATTTTTCTATGCATTTATTATTTGTTTAATTTTTGCAATTTAGAAATGAGATAAATTCAAAATTCATCTGAATTTGAAAATTATAATATATATTTTTTCAAAATTCACTTAATTAAAGGGAAGTGCTCAGCACTCTAAGTAAACCATTGTACACAAATTCATGTTTTGTTTTATATAGACTATACATATGTAACATTCATATAACATTTGCCATATAAGTTTAGAATCTCAAAATTAATATAAATTTTCTATATTATATTTTTATCGTATCGTATAATTTACTCAAGAAATTACATAAAAAGAACAAAAATACTAACTTCAAATAATTGGGAATTGTAGTAAACGTAATGACTTCTTAAAAGCAAGAAAAGTATAAAATTATATTGTAATTAAAATAAGAAAGTATTAAACTAAATTAAAAAATTTAAACATACCTTTCAAAATTCATGAGAAAAACAAAGGTCTATTTTATTAAATATGTAGTAAAATATATGAATTTGATAGATGAATTCTGTAGCGCCCTTCTAATTATGGCATTATGCTTAATTTATAATATCCAATTAGAAGTTGTTATTGTGTTTCCTTTTCTTACTCTTTAAAAGTATTTTTAAAGAACATAAGGCTTATCAATAGGAATGGGTTATCAATAGGAATGTAGAATTTTTTTTAAAAAAAAATAAGTCTGGACAAGAATTATA
Organism: Pterocarpus santalinus; assembly: GCA_031439595.1. NCBI lineage: Eukaryota > Viridiplantae > Streptophyta > Magnoliopsida > Fabales > Fabaceae > Pterocarpus > Pterocarpus santalinus. The sequence continues at coordinate 18,792,598 of CM062532.1, read as the reverse complement.
TTCATAATATATGTAGGTATACACCAATAATTTCCCCTTGTCATTACCTTTATCACAAATGTTGTAAAAACTTGTCTTGCTCTTTATGCTTCTCGAAAAATGTGAAATACATAGACACTAGAAAATAAATAATAATTATGTCTACATAATTGTCAGGTACATGCGATTTTGTATATGTATTTAAGTAATCTTGGTTACGAGCATTATGGAGCATCAAACCCGTTCACCCATGCCGCTACTACTTATACTATATGGAGATGACATGGAACACAGACATAGAAGTGAGAATTATAAATTCTTAGTATGAAATTCTAGATTACCATAATATCATTGCCATAATCCCCAGTTACTTTGATTTATTATAAAAATCTTGTTCTCAACATATAAGAGACTAAAGTTTAATTTATTTAATGAATTTCTAACACTCTTGGTCCCAAACAGGTTCATTTTATTCATATATTTGAAGTTAACAAACAGTCGAGGACATTAATAATAGTATAGCAAAATAATGGAACATGCATATGTATATACAAATGAAATGGGCTATACAAGTGCACTTGTCTTCTTGTTCTTTCATTAAACTCTTAGCACCTATACTTGGTACCCCTCAGATGGGTGGATGGCCTCTCCCACACCAGGCTAATAGGCTACTTATCAGAATCAAACTCGTTCCTATACGTGATTGTAAAGATTACTTTCCCCGATGCTCACACTGAACTATTTTTAGCTGGTTCACTTTTTTGACACAGTTTAAGGGAAGCCAGATATATATTCCTTGAATTAACCGAATTTACTTTCTCTGGCCCAAAGTAATTTAAAATCATAATCATCTGGCAAGCTCATGTATTCATAGAATTCCTTAGCTCATACCTTCATGTGCATTCTTTATTCATAATTATACATGGGTATGTTTGATGCACTATGAACAACATATTTTATCCAAGATCAAAAAAAAAAAAAAAAAAGACACAAAAAAAAGAAGAGAAAAGAAAAGAGAAAATTGAAAAAGGAAAGAACCGTGAAAATGAAATCTAGTTAGCATCTCTTAATTTTATGCACAATCTGTTTTGGCATTTGTTTCCTGCAAATCAAGATGAAATTTGCCAATCATCATCAAAGCAAACTTCCAATTAGAATCAATTAGGCTTAATTCTAATTAACCCCTTTCAACGCATATAAATATATCAAGCAACTCAGAAAAATGGAAATTTTTTTAGCAACAGCAGCAAAGAATAAGAGCAAAAATTGTGATTATGTGCAAGGGGGATAGAAAAAATTCTGAGAAACGAGAACACTTAGGAGATTCAGAAGGATAGCAATACGCTTAGAGAAAAAAGGATGGTGCAACCAAAACAATATCGTGGCTGGAGTTGAAGTCCATTTTCATTTTCAAATTTCCCATTCATTCGGGTGCATTTGTTGGTATATCTCTTCCTCACTTTGCATTAGCTTATTTCATTCCTTTCGACATAGCACATTGTCGCTCATCTATTTTTTTTTCACTCTGCATCAACACATTTTCATTCAACACAAACACACACTGACACTGACACTAGCACTTATCGTTGCTATCACATTGCATCTATTAACATAATGCTGTCATGTACTTTCTTTATCATTTTGCATCAATTTGCCCTGCTCTTTCAACACAACAAACAACAAAGAATCAAACAAAAAGGCACCACCATTATCGACCACCAAGAACCACCACAGCACCATTAACACGATGACAGCCCCTCATTGTAACATCCCCATATAACGTAATAGGAAGTAATAAAAATAAACTTTTATTATTCACAATCTTGCCCCTAAACTTTTTAAAAAATGACCTTTAGGTCCTTATATATTATTTATAGCCTTGCCCTTGAATATTTTAGAAAATGACATTTAGGTCCCTATATCAATAGGATTAGTAAAATAAGATTTTAAACGAAGCAGAATCGCATACCGAAAACATAGAAACCTAAACCTCGGCCGATTGAGCCACGTAGGTATCCATATGTGAAATGACATGGGATGCCCCTAGACTTGCCCATAATTACGAAGGTGCCATTGGTCATTAAAAACAGAAAATAGAAAGGCCATCAACTTGCAAAACGATTAATTTACACCTTTAATTAATTTATTTGATTTTAGTGGATAAGTATAGCTAATTAGAAAGTAATTAGAGATTAATTAGGAGCTAATTAAGTGTTAATTAGAGATATTAGGATTCAAAATAATTAGAATAGAATCATATAAAACTTCACAAATTTTTTTAAAACCAATTTACCGATTTAAAGGAAATCGGTAAGATTACGATATTTTAAACTGCCGGAACCAAACCAATAGAATTACACCTTGAAAACCCTAACATTAGAGGCCAAAAACTCAGCCACCTTACCCTTGTAAGTGCTGCTTTCAGCCGTAAGAAATGGGGAGGTGTGGCTGAATTATTAGCCATTCAAGCAACATCCAATAGAAATTGAGGATTTTAACTATCAAGGCTTATTAAAACTTTAATATTTCCTCTCATCTCCTTCATTTGGTCGCCCCTTTTCTGCTGCCTTCTCCTCATCTTCTCTTCTTCTATTTCATCTTATTTCCTCCCACCTTCAAGCCTTAATCATCCTCTTCATCAAGAGAAACCCAAATCTAACTGGATTTGCATTAAACTAAAGGTAGGATTCAACTTCTTTGCATGATTTTGTTGAACTAATAACTGTTAGGATTGATTTCTTCTCTTATGTAACTGATGATATATGGTGGTGGTGTGATGTTTTATGGCTGACTTATCATGTTTTTATTTGGGTTGATTGAGATTTGAATGAGAAAACACCAAGAGGCATAAAAACAGAATTTGTTAAGTTGAAGAAATCTACGGCGGTCCGTACGGCGGAGTGTACGGCTCTGCCTACCACCATTTAAATCTGATGAAACTATTTTTATATGAAACTAGACATCTAGGGCTTTCCATACATATATCATATAAAGCTTTTGGATTAGTATTGAAGGAGTTATGAAGTTTTGAATTTTGACCTAGAGTTTTGACTCTGGTTCTGGGCAGACTAAGTTGTTCAGGGTAGAACTCGCCCTATTTGAAAATGAGTGGAACCAACTTTTTTAGAAAGCTTAACCCTATTTGAAAATGAGTGGAACCAACTTTTTTAGAAAGCTTACACATAGAAGAATGTCCCATAAAAATTTCAGCATTAGAATAGGTCCCAGTTGCTCCCAGTGATCTACGGAAGTTGCTCTATGTCCAAACTAGGCCAGAACAGGGCAGTTCAGGAAGGTCAGAATTCGGGGCTTATAACTCGAGCCCTACTAAGTCAAATGGAATGGAAATTTTTGCAAATGAAATTTTACCCTGTCAGCTTTAATATGAGTCCAATTTCGTGTAATTTGAGCCAGTTTTCGATTTTTAGTGGATTTTTACTTTTAGTTGCCTGATTCTAGCTAGCCATTGGGCAGGCCGGGATAAAACCTAAATATCTAAAGCCATAGATATCAAAATTAGATGGGACTAAAGAGGTTAGAAACTAGACACATAACTCTCTAACATATCCAAAATTGAGGTCTAAATGAGTTAAATAAAAATTATGGCTTGAATTATAAAAACCAGGATGGTTGAATATGCTGAGGCAGAAACTCTGCCTTAATGAGTTTAATGTTATTATGAGTTCAATATTGAAATATGTATGCAATGTTGTGACCTTTGTGACAAATGAATATTCTGGTATATTGGCACTATTCATGGGAAAGCGAACTCGATCCGTTATCTTTAAATTAAGTAAATATGTGAATTATATGAAGGTGATAAACATTTATGGGTTATGCTCATAAGATTCATATATACAAGGATGATTTAAGTATGATATGAATATATTGAATGTGGATCCCTTCACTTGGAGGCAGTTGCACTTTGAATCCCTCCTTGTGAAGGCAGCTACCCTCTACCTTGGAGGCACGTGGTTAGAAGAGATCCCTCAACTTGAGGCACGTGACCAAAATGAGATCCCTTCACAGCTAGAGGCACGTGAATCCCCTTGTGGGTGAGTCGGTGTGACGACGGTCACGAGTAGAGCTGACAAGCTCACTCCAAGGCCAGGCTACCCAAGGGCAGTAAAGGCTAAAGACTAAAGACTCAAAACTAAAGTTTAAAGCATATGCAAGCACCCCGCTCACATGAGGCATGGTATCGACCCAGCTAGCCTGAGTATAGGGGTGGGACTTACATGAGGCATGACATGACCCAGCTAATGTAAGTATCGAATGAAAGTCCCATATTCCTAAGGAATGTGACATGGCGATCACGCTCTGATGGGGTATGACATGGCGATCATACTTTGGAATGTGGCATGTAAAGATTTTATGATGAAAAGGAAGGAAAAGAAAGAAAAGTAAACTTTACTATATGCATGAATTTAAGTACAAGTAAAGTTATGTGCAGATGTTATGTCCCCAGTATATTGATGCTATTGTATTTTATTATGTTTCAGCTACTATTCCTAATATAATTCATGAAATTTGTTTCGTATAGGTTCCCCCCAAATTACCAAGTGTGTGAGTAAAATAAACTTTGCTTCGGACATTATATTTTCAAACTTTAAAATTGAACAGTTGGTATAGCATGTTCACCCTTTTCATAATAAACTGAAGCAAACTGGAGATGACAACGATGACACGGCTTATGTTAGTTTAATAAATCCTACTGAGAATTTATAATTCTCACTCCTATGTTTATTTTCGTGTTATCTCCAGATAGTTCAGCAGTTTCGAAGAAGGTCCTCCGAGGCAGAGTTGACTAGTAAGATTGAAGGCAGCCAAAGGTTGCTGCCAGACAAGGTCCGATTAAGTGACGGTAACAACTCCTAGGTGAGGTACTATGACTTAAGCATAGTACCGTACTTGGGACGGTGTTGCACTCATCACTCACTAGCACAGCCACAAACCACCTCAACCCCAATAGTAAACTATCTATCCTACTCCACCTCTATCACAACCTATCAATTGCCACATTCACAACCATTAAACCAGAACCTAGTCACCCTCACCATCAACCATTGCAACTCGTCAACCACCTCGACCTCAACCATCGTCTACACCGTAACATCAACCCACAAAGCTGCCACCACAGCCTTCCTTTAATCCACACCACCACCATCAACACCCAATAAACCACCACACATGACCCACAATCACTACTAACTGCCACTGCGACTTGCAACCCCCTCACCATAGCCGTTACTTACCATCACCGTCACCTGCTCTCCCTTGTGACCTCTACCATAGCCACAACCTCATCACTAGCAAACCCAGCCACCAGCAGTCGCTGCCACTGCAAACGGTCACCCATTGCATAGCCACACTAGTCCTTCACCTTGCTGGCAACGCCAACATCCTCCCACTGTAACAACCTCCCAAGTATGGTACTATGCTTAAGTCATAATACCTCAGCTAGGAGTTATTACTGTCACTTAATCGAACCTTGTCTAGCAGCAACCTTTGGCCACCTCCAACCTTCCTAGCCAACTTCGCCTCAGAGGCCTTCTTCTAAACTATTAAACTATCTGGAAATAACATGGAAATAAACATAGGAGTGAGAATTATAAATTTTCAGTAGGATTCATTAGCCAACATACATAATGTCATTGTTGTCATCTCCAGTTGCTTTGGTTTATTATGAAGAAGGTGAACATGTTACGCAACTATTTAATTTTATAGTTCGAAAGCAGACTGTCCGAAGCAAAGTTTATTTTATTCGTACACTTATAATTTGGGAGAGCCAATGCCAAATAAAGTCATAAATCGTACTATGGATAATAACTACAACGTATCAAAATATAATAACACCAATATACTGGAAACATAACATCTACACATGCCTTCACTGATACTTGAACTTATGCAGATACACATAATTTTCTTTTCTTCCTTCTTCATTGGTTACACATATCCCAGAGTATGATCGCCATATCATACTCTATCGGGATGTGATCACCATGTCACATTTCTTAGGAATATGGACTCATCACGGCATAAATAGATAGAACAGGCTCAGCATCAATAAAACACGGGATATAATTATGCGAATACTCATACTTGAATTCATACAAATGCAATGGTGTTCTTCTTTAACTTTCTTTACTTTCTTTTATCCGCTAAACATAAGTGGTAATGAGCTAATACTGTGGATGTCGCCATTATAAATTTATGATATTTACACTAGCTTGGTCATGTCATGCCTCATGTAAGCCCTATCCCCTATACTCACATTAGCTGGGTCATGCCATGCCTCATGTAAGCCCTATCCCCTATACTCACACTAGTTGGGTTGATGCCATATCTCATGTGAGTGAGATGCTTGCATATGCTTTAATCTTTAGTCTTTACTGCCCTTGGGTAGTCTGATCTAGGAGTGAGCTTAACTCGTGACCGTCATCACACAGTATTGACCCGCAAGGGGACCCACGTGCCTCTAGGTCGGAGGGACTCAGTTGGCCATTTGCCTCCAACATAGAAGGACCCAAAAGTTTTAGCTGCCCTCACAGGAAGGGACCCAATGTGCAACTACCTCCAAATAAAGGGATCTACATCTTTGTCTTTTAACTGCCTTCACAAGGAGGGATCTCAAATAATTGCCTCCAAGTGAAGGGACCCAATCTTATCTTATTTAACTGCCTTCACAAGGAGGGATCTCATAACTACCTCCAAATAAAGGGATCCACATTTAATATATTCATATTCTTTTATTCTCATACATAGTCATGCATAGATATGCTGAATGCACTCATACATATGCTTCATTGCTTACTTTCATATATCTTTGCATATATGATTTCCACATACATATTCATAACTTCCTTACAATTCTACCAAAAATTTGGCAGCATAACGGATCAGATCTGTTTTTCCATGAATAGTGTCAGTCTCAATAGACAGTTAATCACAATAAGAGATCAAATATAATGTATTAATCTTTCAAGTACCAACATGGAATTGCAACACTTAAACTTTAATTGAACTCATATATGCATTAAGGTGCCAAGTCCTTTAATTTTGGAAATCCTGCTCATATTCGTCCACTTTGCTCGTTTTTAGAAATTAAGCCTTAAATTCATTTTAACTCATTTAGACCTAAATTTTGGATATGTTGAAATATTATGTATCTATTTTCTAACTCTTTGGTCCCACCTAATTTTGATAAATATAGCTCAAATTATTTAGGTTTTATCTTAGCCTACCCTATAGCTGGCCAGAATTACACACTTAGAAGAAAAAATCCATTAAAAATCGAAAACTAGTTCAAATCTATGAAATTGGTTTCATATTAAAGCTAACAAGACAATCTTTCATTTAAAAGAAGTTCCATTCCATTTGCCTTAGTAGGGCTCGAGTTATAAGCCCTAAAATTTGACCTTCCTGAACTACCCTGTTTTGGCCCGGTTTGGACATAGCAACTTTCTTGAATTACTGGGAACAAACAGAACCTTATCTAACTCTGAAATTTTTATGAGATATTATCCTATGTGTAAAATTTCTAACAAAGTTAGATTTATTCAATTTCAAGTAGTATAGGGTGAGTTTTGCCCTGAACAACCTAATCTGCCCAGATTCAAACTCAAAAACCTAGGTCAAAATTCAAAAATTCATATCTCTCTTAATACTAATCCAATGGCCTTATATGATATATGTATGGAAAGCTATAGATGTCTAATTTCATATAAAAATGGTTTCATTGAATTTAAATGGTGGTAGGTAGAGCCGTACACTCTGCCGTATGGACTACCAAGGGATTTTGGCCTCTCAGCCTTTCCCTGCATCCTACTCTCACTCCTTTCTACTTCTAAATCGATTTTATCATCAAAAACAGATAACAAACCAACCAAAGATTATCATATTCATTCAATTATCACATCAAGAAGTGAGGAGATAAAGCCCCAAAGAAGTCATCCGTACCCAAAGAACAAGAGCAAGTTGAATCTCTACCTTTATTTTGATATAACAACTAGCTAGTCTTGAATTCTAGTGAAGGATATGGATGCAAGAAGCTTGAGGGAGGCTGAAAGTGGAAGAAGGAGATGAAGAAGATGAAGAAAAGAGGAGAGGAAGGCTGCTGGAAGAGAGAGCTCGAAATTGGGTGTGTGTTAGAAAGGAAAATAGCATGAAAAATCAAGGGGTAGTTGGGAAACTTAACCCTCATTAGTTCAAATTCCCTTAGCTGAAAATTTAACCAAGTCTCCTTCTTTTATGTGGCCTTTGGGACGCCACTTTAGGGAGTTTGTGGGCTGAAGTTATGGCTTCTCTAATTAGAATTGTGTTGATATAGTTCTATTAATTCGGTTCTAGCAATTTGAAATACTGAAATTCTACCGATTTCTTTTGAACCGGCAATTTTTTTCTAGCAATTTTGTTGAGATCCCTATATGTCTATTCTAATTTCCTCAAGTTAAACCTCTCTAATAAATGTCTAATTAATTTTTAATAGCCTTTAATTGACCTCTAATTAAATATTTAATCGATTTCTAATTGATCTCACTTATTCATTAAAACCGAACAAATCGATTAAAATGATAGAATTTTTCGAGCGTTACATCCACCAGCACGACCTCGATGTACCATGGTTTCTCTGCACGGCACAACTTGCGTCACCGCTATCACCACAAGCCCATCCTGTCATCACTGCTGCGAGGCCATCTTGCTATCATCCACTGGTATCGCACTGTGTTGCCATCGTTCATGTTCCTTAGTCCCATGATGTCCAGCTCCCCTATCCTTTGATAGCGTCTTTAGGTTTTTGTGTGCATGTGTTTTTGTTTTCTTTTCCCTTTCCAAACCTCATTTTTTTTCTTTTTTTCATCTTACTTATTTACTTACTTAATTTTGATACTCTCATATCTTTCTCGTTGATTTTAGATTTAGAATGTTTTCAGTTTTAGTAAGATTTTTAAAAAAATAAAATGAGAAAATACAAAATAACAATGATAACAAAACGTTTGAGTTTTGAATTATTTTATGATTCTTAGCATTATTTTTTTTGCTAAAATAGAAAAATTAAAAAATCGTTTTTGCTTCAAAAAATTTTTTATTTATCCACGCAACAAATTTATGACATTGATATATGGTTTAACCATGCTCAAGAGTTGTAAAGATTGTAAAGGTTTATTGTATAGTTGACGCTATCCTAAATTCTGTGCAAAAGTAGATTTGTGTCTTTTTTTTTTCCTAATATTCATTTTATAAATAAAATCAACTAAATGCACAATTATTTTCTATAAAAACCACATGGCTTTGAGTTCTTTATTGCACCAAAGGATACATAGGAGCGCAAGTCAAGCCAAAATTAATTTGTCAAATTTCACTTTTTTTTTTTGTAAATAATTACTATATTAACTTTTTTTTCTTCGTCTCTTTTATAAATAATTGTTATATCAGTTTTGCTTTGCTTTTTTTTTTTTTGTAAATAATTACCGTATTAACTTCTTTTTCTTCTCCTTTGTAAATAATTATTATACTAATCTTGCTTTATTTTTCTTTTGTAAACCATCATTATATTTTAAAAGGGAAAAAATATTATTAAGGTTATTAATTAATTGGCATAACAAGCTCTAGGGTAAACGATATAAAATGGATGTATTAGGGATGCAGTGGGATTAAGTTTCCACCCTTCCCTATTCATAAATAGACTCCCGAATCCAATCTCTTTAAAAAATTAGTTTTGCGAATTTAAAAAGTTTTTCCAATTTTTTTCTTAATAAAAATTGGTGGTGATTTCACTGAATTATTTTTTTAATGTTTTTCGTTATCTCTCATCGCGATGCCCTCCTGGCACGTTGTGACATGCACTTATGCTTGTAATACATAACTTTCCTTCAAAATATTTTAGCTGAAAATTCAGTATTATAACGGCTGAAATTTGAGGGTTCCCAAAATTTATAATAACAATTAAATCAACCAGTCAATGGAGAAAATAATTCCAGCACATATAATAATTTCAATCACATTCATAGTTGTATGAGGTGAAATTGCCCCAACTCAAGAATTCCAAATAAATGACTATATCATGGCATATATCTCAGTATAGCACTAAAACTAATACATATTTCTCAACCTTTCAATTAGTCTTGGTCTCATATAGTTTGGAGATTTCTAAGATGAATTATATACAATTTAACCATAAGTTAGACTAAGATTCCTTAATTTTGTCTAAAATTGTAAATTATGTCAAAATTCCATTTTAAAACCTTTTTATCTCAAATTCTACAAGAATGTTTCTCTATAAGTCTATTTCAAATATCTTTGGTTCCACTAAATTTTGATAAGTGTAGTTTAAGTTATTTAAGTTCGATCTACTGTCGCCTTGTTTGGTCATAGTTTCGAGTATCTAAAAGTGAAAAATTACTAAGTATCCATTCTTTATCATTTTGCCCTAAACTTTTCCATGCTTATACAAACGTGAACCCTCTTTCAAACAAACCAAGTTCCACTAAATTTGGCTAAGTATAGCTTAAGTTATAAGCTCTACATTGGACTACCCTGTTTTGACACTTACAGTACATGGGGTAATTTCATGAAGTTAATGGGAGCAATTTACTGGGAATTTGGATTTAAAAATTTATAGTTTATTCCTAATATATTAGTTTTTTAACAAAATCGGTTACACTCAATTTGAAAGCCTATGAGGCAGGTTATACCTGTTTAGAACACATGCTACTCAAATCCATTCTATTCTACCTACAGCCTACTTAAAAAAAATTCATAACTTATTCATCTTAAGCCCAATGAATCTCAAATTTTGTGAGTATAGTCTCCTATGAATTAGGTTTTGTAACATCCTCTATCATATAAGTCATGCTCGAGTCATGGAGTTACATTAAAAGGTTGTCATGATGTTAAGAAAACTTCAAAATATGGAAAATACAATACATGACCCTTTAACTGCTCACTTCATGACTGACTAATAGTCTTTGATACATAGATAATAAAATAATTACACTTTAAAAGAAATTGTGATTAAGATAACTAGCTTCGATAGTCTTTTGATTTGGCTAGCGCCCAACTCTTGCTCAATGAGTGGCCTTGCATGCCGTCTCGTGCTTGACTTTCACTTTGGTACTGGAATATTTACAGAAAAGAAAAACATACAAGTAGGCAGTGAGAACCTAGGGTTCTCAGTAGGTAAACTTAAACCAATCGTATAGTGTCATCATAAACATTCCAGCCGCTTCGATTTGTTATGAAAATATAAGTTCGTATAAACAAATAGTGGTTTAATTTTACTTTGAAAATACCTTTCTCGAAGCGGGTTATATTTTAACAATCACTTGCCATATTATGTGACAGACATCGAAATATGATTAGTATGGCATGCTTCAGCCAGAATCATAATAATAGTATGACTTAATGAGATAACTGAAGATGCACTTATAGATGCTTATACTTGACTGTATGCAAGTGCACTTGTCTTAATTCATGTCTTTCTTTAACTTGCAACTTGATCTTACTTTTTTGTGCTTGGTCTCCCGGAGGTGAATGGCCTTTCTCACCCCTAGGCAATAGCCTGCTTTTCAGGTTCGAGCTCGTACCTATACATGAGTGACGGGTTTACTTTCCCCGACCCTCACACTGGTCTATTCCCACTAATCTGGTCGGGGGCTGGCCCAAGTCTTAGACAGTACTGCTCTGGCCCACGCTAGCTGGGTCTATATCATGCCTAGCGTGGTAGCTTAGTACGTCCCTCTTGAAAGTTCTTATCATCTTTCCTTTCCATATCTTATCATGCGTGCAGATGCTTTGTACATACATGAATATGCCTCATATCTTATTTTGCATATCATATTCTAATTATGCTTGCATGCATGGCATACATGAACATAACATGTGAATGTAATATATTCAAAGTATAATCTCTCATAACTCATATCATACTTAGATTCATACTTGCATATCTAAACCTTATGAGCATAACATTCATAGACTTCTGCTGTAAATTTGGCAGCATAACGGATCGTATTTGTTTCCCCATGAATAGTGCCAGCTCTCACAGGCAAATCAGTCATAGCAGTATAATCAATCTAAAATATCTATCAGGGTAAAACTTAAAACCATCAACTTGGTCATTTCTGCCAATTCTATTTGGTTCTGCCCGAATTTTGTATAATCCACCTTTATTTCTATTCAACTCATTTAAATCTGAATTTTGGATATGTCATAGTTCTATATGTCTACTTTCTAACCTCTTTGGTCCCATATCATTTTGATTTATATAACTCAAGATATTCAACCTTTGCCTTAGCTTGTTCAGTCACTAGCCCGAATTACCCTCCTGGAAGTATAAATTCATTAAAAATCGAAACTAAGCTCAAATCATGCGAAGTTGGTCTCATATTGAAGCTAACAGGACGAACTTTCATTTGCCACAAGTTTCATTCCATTTGCTTAAGGATATCTCGAGTTATAAGTCCTGAAAATCGACCTTCCTGAACTACCTTGTTTTGGCTCAGTTTGGACATAGAGCAACTTCCTCGAACCACTGGGATCAACTGGGGACATAACAAACTCGGAATTTCATACTGGGATGTTCCCCTATGTGTAGGCTTTCTAACAAAACTAGTTTCACTCAATTTGGAGTTGTATAGGGTGAGTTATACTCGCCTCATGTCACCCTGTTCGGATGAAAATCCTGAACCCTAGGTTAAACTTCAAAAATTCGTATCTCTCTCAATACTAATCCAATAACCTTATATGATATATCTATGGAAAGCCCTGAATGTCTACTTTCATCTAAAAATGGTTTCATCGGATTTAACTGGTTTTAGGCAGAGCCATACACTCCGTCGTACGGACTGCCGTGGAATTCTTTATCCAGACGGCATCCTAATCCATCCATTTCTTAGTTTTCTTCTTCTAATTCTAATTCTAACTCAAAATATTCTATTAATTCAATCATAATTCATCATAATCCATCATAATACATCCAATAATTCATCAAATACATAAAGAAGGAATACAATCTCATGCAACCATAGTGTAAGGAATTCAAGAATAGAGCAGAATCCTACCTATTTGGAGTATGATCTTGCTGAACGGATGTTTTGGATTAATGGAACCTTGACCAAGCTTGGAGATTTGATGGAGTGGGTCGAGCGTGGAAGGGAGCTGAAGTGAGGAAGGGAAAGCAACGTAAGGAATGAGCTGAAGATGCAGGAGGAGGATATATATATGTATATATATATATATAGACAAAGCTTCAAAGTGGTAGTTAGAATGAATGGCTTTGATTGGATGAAATTTTGTGGGCAAGGTTCAGCCATGTCTCCCTCTTTTGTGTCAAAATTGCTCTCCACGTCGCCTCAAAACTGGAATACGCTTTTGTTCTACCTTAAATCGGAACTCGCCCCCATACTACTTGAAATCGTAACTCGGGACCTTTTATACTGCTTGAAGCTGAAGCCTGATGTTCGGAACTCGTACCATGTTGTTTGTGACTTGAGAAAATCTCGAATCAAGGTCGGAGGACGTAAGTAATGCAGCTGAACATCATATAATCTCGGAACTCCCTATTTGAACCCGGGAACACCAACAGAAATGGAAAGTTTCTGTGAATGAACTCGGACATCGGAACTCGTGTATGACTGGAAGTTAACTCAAAGATTCGAACTCATGTCCATTGAGTTCAACTCTAAGGCCAGAACTCGTTATATTAAAATTGGAGGTCGGCACTTGCACCATTGTGTTAAAGTATCAACTTGGGTCAAGTCAGAAGTCGGAATGAGGATGCTGGGTATGCTTAAGGTCAGAACTCGGGAATCCAGAATCACAATATCAAACCCAAATACTTAAACCCGGAAGTCGGCATGATGAGATCGGAAACATGGTATATTGTCTTTCAGACACGAAGTCGGATATTGGGGGAATCACGTTCATGTTGTTCGGACTTGAAGTTTAAGTCGAAAGTCGAGAAATGAGGAAATTTTGCTAGCTGAAATCGGAGGTCGGAAATTATACCCAATATACTTTAATTCGGAGTTGGATATTGGAACTCGGAAGCCACTCCATTTAACTCGAAACTAGAACATGAAGTCGAAAATCAGGAATAATCAAAATTGAAGAGGAAATCGGAAATCGGGCAGGACATGAAGTAAGATGAACTTGAAACTCGGTAATTATCCCATTTCATGTGAAATTTGAAGATGAAGTCGCAAATCATGAAAACTAGTGAAATCGGAACTCGGAAATCGAGGTGGAGGTACGTATGGGATAGTTTAGCACAAGGTAAATTGGGGATGTTACAGGTTTCATCTAAAATTGGTTACTTCAATGAAGGTTCCTAGCTAAAGATACAATTCACATATTCAATATTATCTAGGACTTTCTCGTTTAGCCTATTTCCAATTATGAGTATGTTTGAGTTCCTAACTTGTTTCTCTCACTAACTCAAATTTCACTAGTTCTAATTCATTGATATAAGCCTAAAGAACATGATCTTCAGCCCAAGATACATGAGAATTGATAAAATGACAAACCCTAACTAATGTGATGACATAACCACAAATAAGGAGTTCTAGGAACCTACCTTACTTCCAAGCTTAAAAACACTTCAAACCTTGCTTCCTTCAAATCCAACACTCTCCATCACAAGACAACATTTAATGGCTAAAGCTTTATGTTGTCCAAGGGAGAGATTTTTGGCTCCTATATAGTTTAGAAGATAGTAAACAAGCTCAAAGGCTAGGTGGTAGTTGAGAAACAAGAGGAAATCAAGTATATAAAAGCTTGTATGAACAACAATAGAGGAAGGTTTTAGAGAGACAGAATTCGACCATGAGAGATGAAGAGAGAGAAAAGAATTATGACAATTAAGGTTTCTTAGGGTTTCTTGAAGATATCCCATAGATTTTTATAAAAGAAAAAAGTGACCAATTTTAATTGTGTGGTCCATATTGCTTCTTAAGACTTTGACCGTGTAGCTTACTCCAGACCACATATAATAGGTGTAATCTCTAGATAATTAAACTCTATTGTATTTTAAATTTCTATCGAATTAGTTTCTTGTGTTCCTAGAAACTATTCTTAATACTTGGATGGTGTGTCTTCTTCTAAGCTACTCAATCTACCTAACTTAAGGTATGTCACATGATTAACCACTTTCTTGCATGCCTCTTTAATCCATGTAGGATTGTTTCCTTTGATTTACTATGCTCAAAGGAAATAAATGTCATTGCTACAACTGATCAATTGGATTTTTATATACTTATTTTTCCTCATTCCTAGCTCATTAATCCTCTTTTATGCCTAATTGGATTGGATTGATTTGAACCATTTTGTATTAATTGGATTTAGTTGGGCTTGAGTTAAATTTTCCAGCATTAGGTTAATTCTGACAATTGTTTTAGTTTTTGGGCCATATCTTGAGTTGTGGACATTTTATTGTGATTTTTGGTTTGTAGGAAAGCTGAGAAATAGGCCTACAATTCTTATGCACAGGTCAGAGACAAGTTTTGATGTTAAAGAGCTGGAATTAGGCCTAGAAATGGAGTGAAAGGCTGCAATGTAGTTTCTAAACAGGGTAGACTCTTGAGGTCATATCTCAATCCACAGAAGCCCGATTGAGCCCATTCTGGTGGCGTTTTGAAGCTAGCATCCACGCCTTCAACTCACTTTCAAAGTGAAATCCAAACAGATGCATCTTCATACCTAAAACTGCAGCATAACATTACTGATTATTCATAGAACTTGATTACATGTTTTTAGTGTAACTTCCTTTCTATAATTTGGAATTAAATAAATTAGGTGTCCAGATTTATCTTAGAGACATGGGATTAATGTAATAAGCTGTTATGGATTTAATTTAGATGTTTTGATTCTAAATTGGCCAAGTTTAGACAAACGCCAGACTTTTGTAACCAGTTAGACAGATTTCGGAATAACAAGCTTGGTTTTTCTCTCTTCCTTTTCTTCTCTCATGCCCCCTACCTTCACAATTCATTTTTCCTCCATTCATAGAGGCTTAAGCTTCGATCTGATTCAAGGATTAAAGAAACAACAACACTCTTGAGAATTGGTTTGATTAAACTCAGCATATAATCAATTTCATCTACTCCTTCTTCTCTTATTTTTAATCTCATTTTGAATTGAAGTTCTTCATTCTGAATTGATGATTGAAATTTGATTGGTTGCATATTATTCAGTTGATGTATGTAATCAGATTGTTGAAGGAGTAAGAATTAGAATTTCAGGTTTGAGTTCTACGGTTAACTGCATTGGCACTCAAAATTAACATAATTCAATTAGGTTCTAGAGGTTTCTAAATTTTAATTGAACCTGTTTTAATCGAATACATGAAGGTTTTTATGTGAATGTTGAGTTTTACTTGAGGTTTCATTCAAATTCAATGTTAATCACTGATTCTGGTTGCTGAGTTATTTTTAGAATTCGATGATTGAGTGTTTGTGGTTGTTTCCTTTGATTCTTGGATTAAATGTTTCAATTTATGTTCATTTCTATTTCAGTTTCTATTCATTTCATATTGTCTTTCTTTGAGTTATAAACCAAACCCCCCCCCCGGGGAATTCCTGATCATATAACATTGTCATCACTGGGAGACAACTCAAATTGCATCCTTTACCACAAACCTGTGTAATTCAGTTTTTAACAATTTGACCGAGATCGACACTCGAGTCAACAACTCATCTCAAGCAATATGGGACTCTTGAGGATTAACTTAAGGTGTTCGATGATTAATTAGCATACCTAAAGTTACCGGAGATATTATTTACGTATGTGAGTAATTTCATCCTTTTATTTAAAATCATATGCACAAAACATCATTCATAAAGTTATTACATGTACATTGTATAACTCATAGGGTCTTGGGGCCCACATATTCTTGGGACTGGGACTCTTCCTCTAATGCCCTTCCTAATAATTATAGACCGTTATTTATCATTTTGCCATTACTTAACTATAGTTTAACTATCTACCATCATACCCTTGTCTTAGAACCTGCTTCCCTCTATACTGGGCCATTCTTTAAGTTAAGGATGTTACAATTAGTCTTAGTCTGATATAATTTGGTGACCTTTAAGTTGAGGCAAAACTGCCCAAATCTCAAGAATTCCAAATAAATGGCTATATCATGGCATATATCTCAATATAGCAATAAAATCAATATATATTTCGTAGGCTTTCAATTAGTCTTGGTCCCATGTAGTTTAGAGATCTCTAAGTTGAGTTCTATACAATTTAACCACAAGTTAGATTGAGGTTCTTCAATTCTATCCAAATTTATAAATTATGCCAAAATTCTATTTTAAAGCTTTTTTTATCTCAAATTCTATAGGAATGTTGTTCTATTAGTCTATTTTCAAACCTCTTTAGTGCCAGTAAATTTTGATAAGTATAACTTAAATTATTTAAATTTGATCAACTGCTCTCCTATTTGGTCACAATTTCGGGCACCTAGAAGTGAAAAATCATCAAAAATCCATTCTTTATCACTTTGCCTTGAAATTTTACAATCTTATACTCACGTCAACCCTTTTTCAAAAAAACTAAGTCCCACTCAATTTTTCTAATCAAAGCTTAAGTTATAAGCTTTATATTCGAGCTACTAAATTTTGACACTTATAAAGTATAGGGTAATTTTGTGGAATTACTAGAAGCAATTTATGGGAAATCTAGATTTCAAAATTTGCAAGTTTATTCTTTATGTGTTAACTTTTTAACAAAATTAGTTGCATTCAATTTGAAGGTCTATGTAGCAAGTTATGCTCATTAGAACACATGTTGATTAGATCCATTATGCTCAGCCTATAACCTACTTCAAAAAAATTCATAACTTAGTCATTTTAAGTTCAATGGACCTTAAATTTTGCAAGTACAGTCATCTATGAGTCAGGTTTCATTTAAAATTGGTTACAATTGAAGGTTCCTGGCTCAAGATATAATTCATAGATTCAATATTGTCTAGGACTGTCTTGTTTAGTCTGCTTCCAATAATGAGTATGTTAGAGTTGCTAGCTTGTTTCTCTCTATAACTCAAGTTTCATTAGTTTAATTCATTGATATAAGTCTAAAGAACACCATATTCAGCTCATGATATATGAGAATCGATAAAATGATAAACCCTAGCTAATGTGATGACATAACCACATATAAGGAGTTCTAGGAATTTACCTCACTTCCAAGCTTAAAAACACTTCAAATCTTGCTTCCTTCAAATCCAAATCTCTCTTGGAATCACAAGACAACACTTAACCTTTTCCTTTCTCCTTCTTGGTTGAAGCTTCACGTTGTCCAAGGGAGAGATTTTTTCCTCCTCTATAGTTTAGAAAATGGTAAATAAGCTCAAAGGCTAGGTGGTAGTTGAAATACAAGAAGAAAACAAGTATATGAGAGCTTATATGAACAACAATGGAGAAGGGTTTTAGAGAGAGAATTTGGCCATGAGAGATGAAGAGAGAGAAAAGGATGATGACAGTTAAGGTTTCTTAAGGTTTTTTAAAGATATCTCACCAGATTTTTATAAAAGCAAAAAATGACCAACTTTAATTATGTGGTCCATATTGCTTCTTGAGACTTTGGCCATGTGGCCCACTTTGAAACCGTATATAATAGGTGTGATCTCGTGATAATTAAACTCTCTTGTATTTTAAATTGCAACCAAATCAATATCTTGTGTTCCAAGAAACTATTCTTAATACTTGGATAATGTGGCTTCTTTTAAACCACTCAATCTACCTAACTTAAGCTATGTCACATAATTGACCACTTTCATGTCATGCCTAGTGGATCTATGTAGGATTGTTTCCATTGATTTATCTTGCTCAAAGGAAATAAATGTCATTCTTAAAACTTACCTCAAACAATATGGGACCCTTGAAGATTAATTCAAGGTGTCCAATCATTAATTCGGCCACCTAAAGTTACCCACGATATTTTTTTTGTATATAAGTAATCTCACACTTTTATTTAAAACTATATGCATAAAACGTCATTCATAAAGTTATTATACATACATTGTTTAACTCATAGTGTCCTAGGGCCCACTTATTCTTGGAATTAGGATTTTTTCTCTAATGTCCCTCCTAACAACCATAAGTCATTATTTATAGTTTTATCATTCCTCAACTATAGTTTAACTATCTGCCATTCTATTTCTACCTCTAGACCAACTCCCTTCTATACCGTGCTATTCTCAGAGTTGGGGATGTTACAATTAGTCTTGGTCCTATATAGTTTGAAGACCTTTGAGTTGAGGCAAAACTCTAAACACATTCATAGTTGTATGAGGCAAAACTGCCCCAATCTCAAGAATTCCAAATAAATGGCTATATCATGGCAAATATCTCAATATAGCACAAAAACCAACATATATTTCTCAACCTTTCAAGTAGTCTTGGTCCCATATAGTTTGGAAGTCTCTTGAGCTATGTTTAATTTAATCATATGTTAGATTGAGATTCCTCAATTCTATCCAAACTTGTAAATTATATCAAAATTTCATTTTAAGCCCTGTTTATCTCAAATTCAATAGGAATGTTGCTCTATTAGTCTATTTTAAAAACTTTAGCCCTATTAAATTTTGATAAGTAAAACTTAAGTTATTTAAATTTGATCTACTGCTGCCTTATTTGGTCATAATTTTGAGCACTCAAAAGTAAAAAATCACAAAAAAAAAAAATCCATTCTTTATCATTTTAACCTGAACTTTTACACGCTTATACTCACGTAAACCTTCTTTCAAAAAGTCAAGTCCCACTAAATTTGGCTAAGCAAAGCTTAAGTTATAAACTCTATATTAGGGCTACCCTATTTTGACACTTACTATACATAGGGTAAGTTTGTGAAATTACTAGAAGCAGTTCACTAAGAATCTAGATTTGAAAATTTAGGTTTATTCTCCTTTGTGCTAGCTTTCTAATAAAATTAGTTGCACTCAATTTGAAGGTCTATACGGCAAGTTATGCCCATTAGAACATGTGCTACTCTAATCCATTACACTCCGCCCAAAAATTCATAACTTATTCATCTTAATACTATCCTATTCAATTGAAGATTCCTAGCTCAAGATATATTTCATGGATTCAATATTGTCTAGGATTGTCCCGTTTAGTCTGTTTCCAATTATGAGTATGTTTGAGTTCCTAGCTTATTTTTGTCACTAACTCAAGTTTCACTAGTTCTAATTCATTGATATACGCCTAAGGAATGCCGTCTTAAGCCCAATATATATAAGAATCAATAAAATGACAAACCCTAACTAATGTGATGACATAACCACATATACGAAGTTCTAGGACCCTACCTCACTTCCAAGCTTAAAAATACTTCAAACCTTACTTCCTTCAAATCTAAAACTCTCTTGGAATCATAAGACAACACTTAACCTCTTCCTTTCTCCCTTTTAGCTGAAGCTTTATGTTGTCTAAGGCAGAGATTTTTGGCTCCTATATAGTTTAGAAGATGGTAAACAAGCTCAAAGGCTAGCTGGTAGTTGAAAAATAAGAGGAAATCTAGTATGTGAAAGCTTGCATAAACAACAATGCAGGAAGATTTTAGCGAGAGAGAGAATTTGGTCATGAGAGATAGAGAGAGAGAAGGGGAGAGAGAGAGAGAAGGATGATGGTAATTAGGGTTTCTTGAAGATATCTCACTAGATTTTTTTTTTAAAGCAAAAAGTGACAAACTTTAATTATGTGGTCCATATCACTTCTTGAGACTTTGATCGTGTGGCCTACTCTAGACTACATATAATATAATACCCTAGCAATTCCAATTTATGCCTAAGTCACCTTTGGATTCTATTAGTTGTTACCTTTTAACTTTGTGGAAAACTTAATCTTTTCTTTAAATAACTTTATTTGAAAATAACAGGTAAATTTTTTTTGAAAACTCTTTTTGAAAATGTGAGCCTTGGTCGTGGAGTGGTATGCATATACAATGTGTTAAGCATGAGATAAGCATTGAGGCGATTAACTTAAATAATAGCACATCATAGTAAAAATATAAATAGATGATAATCATAAACTTTAACAAATCTAATCCAAGTGAACAACATAATAAATAGAGGAAAACAAGGAAGTAAGCATTAACATAGTTATCCACAAATGATTAGAACCATAACTACTATAAATCCAAAGAAGTCTATCCTCCCACTAAACATGTCTAGCATGAACTCAATGACCACCTCCCCGAACACCATGCCTACGGGGAATGATTAGGCTCTGACATAGGCTCAAACTTTGGCGTGAGCTCATATTCTAGCAAAGCAAGTGGAGGCTGTAAGAATTTTGGAAGGTCAATAGGTGTAGGCGCAGGTGGAAACTCTATTGCATCATCGAAATTCCCCCAAGTGTAATAACATGTAAGCCTTAATAGTGGTTGTAACCGCCATGGCATCACACGCCCCATCATAATGCCACTCAACTATCGAGGCATCAAAAAATGCTCCATTAAGGATGCCATCTATGTCTAGAGACGGCACGGAAGGTAGAGGTAAGAAATAAACATTTTTTAGTAGGATTCAAACTTGACAGCTAACGTGTCTTCGTCAATGTCCCAACTATTTCGGGTTTATTATAAAAAGATGTACATACATTTAGTTCATTTGGTTAAGTTCAAAAATGTGATTAGCCAAAGTGGATTCCTTTTAAGCTTACTTTCTTCACTTGAATCTAATGTAATGTAATAATGATAGCATAATAATCATATGATAATGGTGCCTAAGTAGATGACAATAACATGAGAACATGTGCAAATGCTTAATGTAGCTTTTTAGTAGCTTGATCTTAGGCTTTGTGCCTCTTGACTTTCTCAACTTAATTTCTTTAAAGTCTTTTACTTGGCCCCCCTCTTAGGCTTGTGCCTCTTTTACATGGATGGTAATGAGCTCATATCGTAACCGTTGCCACCTAGGGATTCCCTTATGAGATAGAGGGAAAATGGGCGTCACCTTCCCTTGGGGAAGAATCGTGCTAAGCTTGGAGATCACCTTTCTATGTCAGTATACGTTTGGAGAGCAAAGGATCATATCGATTATCTGGTCTCTAGAGGTCACCTTCCTTGTGGAAAGATCATACCCTCCGTTCTTTTCTTTCTTGGGTAATGCATAACATGTGACTCAATTACTTCTTCTTACTTAACATGTAAATGCACCATGAAAAATAAAAGTATAAATTATTCTAAATTCTAAATTTTGACAAAACCCTAGCAGCATATCAACTACAGCAGAGCTTCCTCAAAATTTAGCCAAACAGGCATAATCATCAATATCATAGCTCATTTCAAATATACAAACTTCATAAATTCATAAATAGCATTTAAACAACTATAACTCAAATTGGCATGTAACTCAAAAGGTCACTTGACATCAAGTTACTCGTAAGTTCAATGTGGTTACTTCATAGATTCATTCATGTATTGGTAATTAGTTGCAAACTAACTATGCAACAAAATCTTAAGAGCAAAGCTTAGATGATTAAGTGCAGGTTTTTAATTTACAACTTATCTTTAAACTTAGCTTGTCTTGTTGGCTAGTTTGTCTTGTTGGCTTTTAACTTAATTTTTTTTAAGCAGTCTATTTTCTTATCTTAATTAGTACATTATGGAACTTTAATTTTGTTTTACGTGCAATATAAAGTTTTATTTTTTCTTCCTGGTACATTACTTAGGTTGTGACCTAAATTTTAAGTTTCATTAATCTCTTGGGTTAATCACATGAGTTAAATCATGAAAACAGGTTGTATAAGTTTATTGGTCTACCAACCTTCACAGTTAAACCACGAAAAAGGGATGCAAGTTTATTAGTTTACTAACTTCCAAGGTTAAATCATGGAAAAAGGATGTATGTTTGTTAGATTTCTGACTTCGGTTGCATGTTTATTAATCTTCCGACTTTCCAGCTTAAATCATGAAAAAGGTTTGTGTGTTTATTATTTTTCCAAATCATGGAAAAGGGTTGCATGTTTATTATTCTTCCGACTTTTGATATTAACTCATGAAAAGGTTATATTTTTATTATTCTTCCAACTTCCGATACTAAATCATTTTCCCTTCACTACTGAGCTCACCTGGCTGAAACCATGTTCTTCCCACCATGACCAAATTTTAGCTTTTCTTTTTATTACAAGGCTATTAATTCACTATTTTAGAACCTTTTAATCGATTAAACCTCTTAGAAACATCACATAATAGTTTTGAAGAGATTAAATCTTTTAAAAAACATGAATGAAATAAATTTAACTAATTAAAATATGTTTAAAGGCACAAACATAAAGCTTCAAAACCATAAATAAGCTTTTGACAAAGGTAGGTGCTCTTAATCATGGAAAGACTAGAGTCTTTACACATTTGTTGTGAGGTAGTGTGAATCCTAACTCAAGGAGAGTGATCCGACTAAAACTTGAAGCTTAAAGGTTGAAGAATCCTTCTCCAAACAAGGCTTGAGACTGTGGGTAAACAAGAGAGAAAGAAAGGAGTTTTTGCTTCAAAGTGTTTTCATTAGATAAGTCAAAATGAGAAAATACAAAATATGAGAGTGAGAATTAAGGAATGCCGCTGATTAGCTTAATGTTTTGGGGGGTTTTGATTTGTTTTTGCTAAACTTAAGCCATTAGCCTTCAATTACACAGTGATTATTCCATTTTAGTTTTCAATTTGCCTTAATTAACTCAATTTGTCTCAATTAACTTAATTACCAAGATTGCAACTTATGTCCAATTATGAGCAGAGTGGTTGTTACAATCTAGGTTTAAATGGGGAGTTACAATTTGCAATTCAATTGTGATTGAGTGATATTGAGTATGATTAAGTGTGGTGAATGTTTTTCCCATGATTAGAATGATGATCATTTAAAGTTTTACATGTTATTCTTCAATGCTTAGCAGTGGGTATCCTATGGTCCCACCATTATAATTTTAATTTTATTTTACCATTTAAATTTAGCAAGCTTGTTTAGTGATTAAAATTACATTTTTTCCCCTCTCTTGACCATATTGACTTTTAGTTGACTTTTTCTAATTACCAAACTTTTGTTCATTGAATTAGTAAATTAATCATTATTCTAATCACTTATTAATAATGAGATAATTAGATTAGAGAAACTAGAGATGTTATAATTCTCCCCTCATAACAAAACATTTTGCTCTCAAAATTTATTACCTCAAAACAACTTTGAAAAATCTCTTCATGTCTTCTTTGAGTTCAGCATAGTCCTTCGCAAAGTGTCTGGGCTTTTTGCACTGGTAACTGATGTTCTATCCCTCTAGGCAAGTTTTGCTATGGAGCTTTGGAGGGTTGGTGGTGGGCCGTTGGGGCTTACAACAGACTCTTGGGGTTGCTCCCCACTAGAACCTCCATCATGGAAGGGCTTATTTTGTGGTGATTGTTGGGGTTGCATCCCTTGTGATGCTTGCTTTCTCTTGTTTGCCTATGACCTTTCTGATGCTAATATCTTGGAATAACCCTCCACTACATGACACTTGTTTTCCAGAGCTGCATTGTTCCTAATCTCTAACGGAGCCACAAATGCCAAGATCTTTGCCCTTATGCCACCTTCGTACTCTATGCACTTCCAACATTCATTCAGATTCCCTTGGTATATAGTAGAGAATTTACATAACTTCTCGAACTTGGTTATGTATTCACCAATGCTTTTCCCTCCTTTCCTTATCTACATAAACTCTAGTTTCTTAACATTTCTAATGGAAGCAAGAAAATACTTCTCGTATAAAGTTGTCTTGAAAGCTTCTCAGTCGATGCGTGTACCATTACTCTCCATCAAATTCTTGGTGCCGTTTCGCCAAAACTCCACATCTGCCTGTAGCATGAAAGTAGCAAACGAAGCCCTCTGTTCCTCTATGCACATGAGATTAAAGAACATTTTCTCCATCTTCTTGATCCACTAATCAGCAGTATCAAGGTCATAGGTGCCTCAAAAACTAGGTGAATTCGCCTTGTGGAACTCCACAAACGTACTTGTCTCCGTGCCCACTACAATGCTCGCTGCCATTTCTGTTACTATTACCGTTTGCCATAGCTTTGAAAGATTCCATCATATCCTCATTTGCTGCATTGGTTCCTACACACTGAACAATAATCATTGAGTTGATTAGGCTCAACATAATGCTAAGTGTGGCAGTAACCAATGATCATGCATTTCTAATTCCTACATGTTATGATCTAAATAAGTTTCATGGCATGACATAACTTTCAAAAATGGAATTATGTTTAGAAGCATAGTTAATCCTATCCTTAAGCTTTATTAAGATGAATTGCTCTAATACCAAAATATAACACCCTAGTAGTTCCAATTTACGCATAAGTTACATTTCAATTATTAGTTGTTACCTTTTAGCTTTGTAGAAAACTTAACTTTTTCCTTAAATTACTTTATTTGAAAATAACAGATAAATGTTTTTTTTGAAAATGTGAGCCTTGGTCATGGAGTAATATGTATATATGATGTGTTAAGCGTGAGATAAGTGTCGATGCGATAAACTTAAATAATAGCACATCATATTAGAAATATAAATAGATGATAATAATAAACCTTAATAAATCTAATCTAATTGAACAACAAAATAGAAAAAGGAAAACAAGGAAGTAAACATTAATATAGTCATATGCATCCACAAATGATTAGCACCATAACTACTATGAATCCAAAGAAGTCTATCCTCCCACTAAACTCGTCTAGCATGAACTCAATAACCATGTCCCCGATGACCATGCCCATGGGGAATGATCGAGCTCCGACATAGGCTCAAACTTGGCATGAGCTTATGTTCTAGCAAAGTAGGTAGAGGTTGTAGGAACTGTAGAAGATCAGCAGGTGTAGGCACAGGAGGAAACTCAACTATATTATCGAGACGGCCTAAGTGTAACATCGTGTAAGCCTTAGTGGCAATCGTAACCACTATGGCATCATGCGCCCCGTCATAATGCCACTTAACTATCAAGGGCATCACAAAATGCTGCATTGGGGATGCCATCTATGTTTAGAGATGACATGGAATATAGGGGTAAGAAATAAACATTTCTCAACAGGATTCAAACTTAGCAACTAACGTGTATTCGTTGTCGTCCCAACCACTTTGGGTTTATTATAAAAAGGTGTACATACATTCGGTTCATTTGGTTAAGTTCAAAAATGTGATTAACCAAAGTGGATTCCTTTTAAGCATACTTTTTTACTTGAATCTAACATAATATAGCAATGACAAAACAATTGTCATATGATAATGGTGTATAAGTAGGTGAAAATGCTAACATGAGAACATATGTAAACGCTTAATGCAACCTTTTAGTAGCTTGATCTTAGGCCTTGTGCCTCTTGACTTTCTCAACTTAACTTCTTTAAAGTCTTTTGCTTGGTCAACCTTCTTAGGCCTTGTGCCTCTTTTACTTGGATGGTAATGAGGTTATACCATGGCCATTGCCACCTTGGGGTTCTCTTATAGGAAAAAAGGGAAAATAGGTCTCACCTTCCCTTGTAGAAGGATCGTGCTAAGCTTAGGGATCACCTTCTCTTGCCAACATACGTCTGAGGAGCAAAGGATCATATCTATTATCTAGTCTTTGGGGGTCACCTCCCCTATAGAAGGATCATACCCTCAGTTTTTTTCTTTCTTGGTTAATGAATTACATGTGACTCAATTACTTGTTCTTACTTAACATGTAAATGCGCCATGAAAAGTGAAAGTATAAATTATTCTAAATTCTAAATTTTGACATAAACCCGACAGCATATCAGTTTCACTAGAGCTTCCTCAAAAAATTTAGCCAAATAGATATGATCATCAAATTGGCATGTAACTCAAAAGGTCACATGACATCAAGTTACTTACAAGTTCAACGTCGCTACTTCATAGGTTCATTCATGTATTGGTAATTAGTTGCCAACTATAGACCAAAGCCTTATGAGCAAAGCTTAAGTGATTATGTGCAAGTTTTTAATTTAAAACTTATCTTTAAACTTAGTTTGTCTTGTAGGCTTTTAACCGAATTTTGTTTTAAGCAGTCTATATGTTTTTCTTATTTAGTATACTAAATGGAACTTTAATTTAGTTTTATGTGCAATTTAAAGTTTTATTTTTCTTCCTGGTACGTTACTTAGGCCGTGACCCAAATTTTAAGTTTCATTAATCTCTTGGGTTAAATCCTGAAAACGGGTGTATAAGTTTAAAGGTTAAACCATGAAAAAGGGTTGCAAGTTTATTAATTTACTAACTTCCGAGGTTAAATCATGAAAAAAGGATGCATGTTTATCAGACTTCTGACTTTCGAAATCAAATTTTGAAAAAGGGTTGCAAGTTCATTATTCTTTTGACTCCTGATATTAAATCATGAAAAAGGGCTGTATGTTTATTACTCTTTTGATTTTCGATACTAAATCATTTTCCCTCGCTACTAAGCACACACGTCCAAAACCATGTTCTTCCCACCGTGACTAGATTTTAGCTTTCTTTTTATTACAAGGCTATTAGTTCACTATTTTAGAAGCTTTTAATCGATTAAACCTCTTAGAAACATCACAGAAGAATTTTGAACCGATTAAATATTCTGAAAAATACAAATGGAATCAATTTAACCAATTAAAATATGTTTAAAAGGACGAACATGAAGTTTCAAAACTATATATAAGCTTTTGACAAAGGTATGTGCTCTTAGCCATGGAAAGACCAGAGTCCCTACATATGTGTCATGAAAAATCAAAAACAAAATAAGGAGGGAGTGCAAATACTACCTTAGGGAAAGTGATTCAACTAAAACTTGAAGCTTGAAGGTTTAAGAATCCTTCTCCAAACAAGGCTTGAGGCTGTGGGTAAACAACAAAGAAAGGGAGGAGTCTTTGCTTTCGAGTGTTTTGGTGAGGTGAGTTAAAATGAGAAAATGCAAAATGGGAGAGAGTAAAGAGGCAGGCCACGGATTAGCTTAGGGTTTTGGGGTGTTTTGATTTGTTTGTGCTAAACTTAAGCTATTAGCCTTCAATTATATGGTGATTATTCCATTTTAGTTTTCAATTTACCTCAATTAACTTAATTACTAAGATTGTAACTTATGTCCAATTATGAACAAAGTGGCAGTTACAATCTGGGTTCAAATGGGGAGTTACAATTTGCAATTTAATTATGATCGAATGACATTGAGTGTGATTACATGTGGTGAATGTTTTTTCCATAGTGAGAATGTTGATCATTTAAATTTTTGCATGTTACTCTTCAAGGATTAGCCATGGATATCCTATTTTTCAACCATCATATTTTTAATTTTTTTTAACATTTAAATTTAGCAAGCTTGTTTAGTGACTAAAATTATCTCTTTGCCCCTCTATTAACTATGTTGACTTTTAGTTGACTTTTCCTAATTACCAAGCTTTTACTCATTTAATTAGTTAATTAGTCCTTAATTAATTTACTAATTAATCTAATCACTCATTAATAATGAGATAATTAGCTTAGAGAAATTAGGGATCCTACATATAATAGGTGTGATCTCCTGATAATTAAAATCTTTTATATTTTAAATTCCTATCAGATCAATTTCTTATATTTTAGAAAATTGTTCTTAATATTTGGGTGATATGGCTGCTTTTAAGCCACTCAATCTAGCTAACTTAGAGTATGTCACATAATTAACCACTTTCCTACATGTTTTTTAATCCATGTAGGATTGCTCCCTTTAATTTACCATGCTCAAAGGAAATAAATTTCATTCCTAGAACTCATTTCAAACAATATGGGACCCTTGAAGGTTAATTTAAGAAGTCCGATGATTAATTCGGGTACCTAAAATTACCCAAGATATTATTTATATGTGTGAGTAGTTTTACACCTTTATTTAAAACTATATGCATAAAACATCATTCATAAAGGTATTACATGTATATTGTTTAACTCTTAGTACCCTGGGGCCTACATATTCCCAGAATCAGGATTTTTCGTCCAATGCCCCTCCTGATAACCGTAAGCTATTATTTACAATTTTGCCATTTTTTAACTATAGTTTAACTATCTACCATTCTACCCCTACCTCAGGTCTAGCTCCCCTCTATACTGAGTTATTCGCTGAGTTAGGGATATTACAATTATTCTTGGTCCCATATAGTTTGAAGACCTTTGAGTTGAGGCAAAACCCTAAACACATTCATCGTTGTATGAGGCAAAATTGCCCCAATCTCAAGAATTCCAAATAAATGGCTATATCATGGCATATATCTCAATATAACACTAAAACCAACATATATTTCTCAACCTTTCAATTAGTCTTGGCCCCATATAGTTTGGAGACCTCTAAGTTGAGCCACATACAATTCAACCACAAGTTAGATCGAGATTTCTCACTTCTGTCCAAAGTTGTAAATTATGCCAAAATTCCATTTTAAACCCTTTTTTATCTCCAGGAATGTTGCTCTATTAGTCTATTTTCAAATCTTTTTAGTCTCACTAAATTTTGATAAGTGCAACTTAAATTATTTAAGTTTGATTGGCTGCTGCCCTATTTAGTCATAATTTCAGGCACCAAAAAGTGAAAAATCATTAAAAATTCGTTGTTTATCATTTTGCCTTAAAACTTTACACACTTAAAACCCTTTTTCAAACAAAGTCCAACTAAATTTGGCTAAACAGAGCTTAAGTCATAAGTTTTATATTGGGGGGCTGCCCTATTTTAACACTTACAATGTATGAGGTAATTTTGTGGAATTACTAGGATCAATTCACAAGGAATTTGGCTCTACAAATTTAGAATTTTATTCTCCTAACATAATTGGTAGCACTCAATTTGAAGTTCTACGGGGTAGGTTATGCCTGTTAGAACACATGCTACTGAAATCCATTCCAAATCGCCTACAACCTACTTCAAAAAAATTCATAACTTATTCATCTTAAATCCAATGGACCTCAAATATTTTGGGTATACTCTTTAGGAGTTAGGTTTCATCTAATATTGGTTCCATTTTAATTGAAAGTTTCTAGCTCAAGATATAATTCACAAATTCAATATTGTCCAAGACTAACTTATTTAGCTTGTTTCCAATTATGAGTATGTTTGAGTTTCTAGCTTGTTTCTCTTGCAAACTCAAATTTCACTAGTTCTAATTTATTGATATAAGCCTAAAGAACACCATCTTTAGCCCAAGATATATGAGAATTAATAACATGACAAGCCCTAGCTAATGTGATGACATAATTACATATAAGGAGTTATAGGAATTTACCTAATTTCCAAGCTTAAAAAAACTTCAAGCATTGCTTCCTTTAACTCCAAAACATTCTTCGAATCACAAGACAATACTCAACCTCTTCCTTTCTATAACATCCTCCTAAGTTCAATATTATGCTTAAATCATAATATCACACTTAAGAGTTGCTACTAATAACTTAAACTGACCTTGATTCATTACTCGCTTTATTTTCCAAGAAAATAACACAACACTCTTTACATTTCATAAATATTTGTAATATAGCCTTTCAAATTACATGAGCTGCTCCACTAGGAGTTTCAACTAGTGAAATAGTCATCTAGTATACATACATATCAATCACCTTTAGCAACTAGTCTAGTCTCGGTCAAATTCTCCTTGGTTGGTCCTCATCAAAATCTCCTGAGCTGTCTAGAGACAATACGAGAACATGTAGAGGAGTGAGAATTTTACAATCTTAGTAAGCTTCCAAAGTTACTAGGCAATCTATTTCATCGTCACTATCCCAACTACTTTCGTTTATTAAAGAAAATATGATCTTATACATAGGGATTAGAAGTTCATCTATTAAGTTTAGAAAACGTATCTTTCTGAAGTAGGTTAATTTTAATCCATACACTTAGTTCTAGCATGGCAATAATCTTATAGCTAATAGATATGCATTGTTCTAATAGATTTACATATCAAACAAAGACAAATACCCCACATGCTCATGAATGCATGATTTGATGCACTTTCTTATTTACTTCTACTTAGCATATGACTTTAATCTTTACTATCTTTAGATAGCTTGGTCTAGGAAATGAGCTTATCTCATGACTGTCGTCACACAGTACTTATTGATAAGGGGACTCATATGCCTCTAAATTGGAAGGACTTATTTTGGCCAACTACCTTCACATGGAGAGACCTTATAATTGTCTCTAAGTAAAGGAACTTCATCTTATTTGTTCACATACTATTTGAATTCACATGCTCATATGCATTTCTTCACTAAGAGAACATAATCATACCAAACCAAACTAACTCAGGTGGAAATATAATTTGCATAATACTTAGATTTTATCCCGAATTCAGAAAATTCTCTAAAATTTGATTTTAAGTCATTTTGGGTTTGAACCCGAAACCTAGAAATAGGGTCTAAGTCAATTAAGATTCCGAGCTTAGAACTCAGAACTCAGAAGCATGGGAAGTCAAATTAAGGCCGAGTGAGGAACTCAAAACTTGGAAACTGGGGACAACGGGATAGTGACCTATCGAACTCGGAACTTGGGGGCCAGGGAGTAGTGTCTGGTTTAACTCGAAGGCCAAAAACTAGAGGTAAGAAGGCAGCGCCCCGATTAACTTGTAACTCAGAAAACTTAGATAGGTCAACTTAGGTCCAAGCTAAGGACTCAAAACTCAGAGACTATGGTCACAGGAGTCATGATCCATAACTTAGAGCTTGGGACAAAGGAAAAGTGATCTTTCCTATTTTAAATGGCATCTTGAACTTGGAACTCAAGAATTAGGGGTGAAACTCAAAAACTATTCTAGGTTTAGGCAGATTCAGATACTAGAGATAGGAAAAATCACTAAAATTCCATTTATT
This sequence comes from Pterocarpus santalinus, assembly GCA_031439595.1. Classification (NCBI taxonomy): domain Eukaryota; kingdom Viridiplantae; phylum Streptophyta; class Magnoliopsida; order Fabales; family Fabaceae; genus Pterocarpus; species Pterocarpus santalinus. The sequence continues at coordinate 18,760,820 of CM062532.1, read as the reverse complement.
ATCACTTTGCCTTAAAATGGTATACTTGTACTCATTTAAATCCTTTCTCAAACAAACAAAGTTCCACTTAACTTAGTTAAACAAAGCTTAAGTTATAAACTCTACATTAATGTTGTCCTATTTTAGTACTCATGGAAGTACTTGGAGCAATTAACTAAGGATTAAAATCTAAAATTTTATAGGCATAGTCCTTTATGTGTTAGCTTTCTAAAAAAACTAGTTTTACTCTAATTGAAGTTGTAGAAGACAAGATATGCCCATTATACCATGTGCTGGTCGAAATAGGGAATATAAACTAATAGCTTATTTTGAAAAATCATAACTCTCTCATCTTAAGTTCAATGAATCTCAAATTTTGAGGGTAAACTCATCTGAGTGTATTTTCATCCAAAATTGGTCTAATCTCAACTAGTGTTTCCTAGCTTGAGAAATGGCCCACGTATTTAGCACTATTCATGAAACCCTCAATAGCAGATTTCCTATTTTGGGATGATTATAGTTCTTTGGTGTATCTTTCCATACTAATCAAGTTTCACCACTCTCAAATCATTAGAACAAGTTCTATCTTCATCATATCCATCTTTAAATGACTAGAACAAAATGAATCAATAAACACTAACTCCATAAAAGTCTAAATTTCACATCAGATCTAGAAGCCTACCTTAAATTCAAAGCTTGAAACTCTCTAGCTTTGATTTTTTGGTGCTCTTATTTCTTCAAATCCCAAGAAATTACCAATCTCCTTCTTGCTTCTCTCTTGACCGATTTTATATGGCTCAAACGAAGGAGTTTTTGGCTTATATAAGAGTTGTTTGGTACGAAAATAAGTAAAAAGGTTGGAAAGGTTGAGTGAGAACAATCAAAATACAAGAGTTTGAGTAGGTTAAAGATGAAGATGGTTGTAGAGAAGAGAGAAGATTGGCTAAATGCAAGAGGAAAAAGAGAGAAAATGATGAGCTCTTGTGCTCATCCTTAATATTTTACGAAAGGTCGATTTGAAAGAAAAATTAAATTTCCTTAACTTCAACTCGTGTAGTCATCCTCTTCCCACCAAAATGATTTGTATGGCAAATTTCTAGCCACACATTCTAGAGTTTTTGTAGAAATATTTATGCTCTCTTGTATTCTAGATTCCTACCACATTAGTTTCATGTGCTATAAGACACATGTAGTATGAGAATTTATCTAGCCAATAAATATCATTATTTTACTACAGAGAAAATTTGAAATTACATCACCGTAAAATTAACATTTTCTTATTACTTTCTTGTTTTCTATAATGTATCTAAAAATTAATTACCTAATAGTGTTGATTATACACACTGTCACTTGGGATGTTACACTTTCTCCCCCTTGGCTGAAATTTTATGTTGCCCATTGGAGAGATTTTTAGCTTCTATATAGTTTAAAAGATGGTAAACAAGCTCAAAGGCTACGTGGTAGTTGAAAAACAGGAGAAAATCAAGTATGTGAGAGCTTGTATGAACAAGAATGGAGGAGGGTTTAAGAGAGAGAGAACTCGGCCATGAGAGATAAAGAGAGAAAAGGATGATGGCAATTAGGGTTTTTTAGGGTTTTTGTAGATATCTAACTAGATTTTTATAAAAGCAAAAAGTGACCAACTTTAATTATGTGGTCCATATTGCTTCTTGAGGGTTTGGCCACATGGCTTACTCCAGACCACATATAATAGATGTAATCTCTTGATAATTAAACTTTCTTGTATTTTAAATTCCTACTAAATCAATTTCTTGTGTTCTAGGAAACTGTTCTTAATACTTAGGTGGTGTGGCTTCTTATAAACCCCTCAATCTATCTAACTTAGGGTGTATAACATAATTAACCACTTTCATAACATGCCTATTTAATCCATGTAGGATTGTCTCCTTTGATTTTTCATGTTCAACACAATATGGGACCCTTGAGGATTAATTCAAGGTTTCCATCATTATTTCAAATACCTAAAGTTACCCGAGATATTATTTACATATATAAATAATTTCATATTTTTATTTAAAACTATTCTGAACTAGGAATATGAGGCCTAACTCAAGCCCACATACATCGATCCGAGGCCTAACTCAGATCCCAAAAGGATAGGACCCTCTACATTGCGCAAGAATAGGTCATTTGAATGGAGTCCACAATAATACCGGAACAATGCCCACGTAACATGCAGCCGCCCATCTTGGACCCATTAGCTAGTCCTAGGTTGTTTGATGTCCCGAGACACTTCCTAAAATTGTGGAACCTCCCAATTCATCCTCAATGGCCGACCATCAATATCAAGTACACTTCAGACACTATACCCAGTACCTCTTGCATTCACTAACTTAATCGTTGAAGTCCTCACAGGTACCACCCTCACTGTCGTGGAAACCTAACCTCAACCTATTAAAGATCAAATAGGAGTAGCTTTGGTGCCCAAATTTCAATTCAGATCTCATTCCAAGTAAACCACCTCTGAATAAAAACCATGTTCATAAAACATTATTCATGAAGTTATTATATGTACATTGTTTAACTCTTAGTGTCCTGAGGTCCACATATTCCCAGAATTAGAATTTTTCCTCTAATACCCCTTCTAACAATCGTAAGGTATTATTTACCGTTTTTCCATTCCTCAACTATAGTTTAACTATCTACCATTATGGTCGTACCTCGCGACTGACTCTTTTCTCTACCAACCTATTATCAGAGCTAAGGATATTACAAATTTAGATTTGTGTATAGTGTTTATAGTGCTAATTTATTATTTTGTACTTCTTATAAGCAACGATTATCTTAATTAAACTTTTTTTTGAATTAATTAAATAATTAATACTTTTAATTTAAGTTTTATCTAATAAAATTTTACTTTCACATATGGTGTACAAAATAATTATATAAAATTTCAAATATGATGCAACTTGATTTATTGAATAAGATTTAAAATTTCATTTTTTTTAATGATAAACATATCTTATAATTATATAAATTAGAAAAAGAAAAGACAAAAAAGGTATTCAAAAGGAAAAAGAAAAAGGTATGCTGCTTTGATATTTAATCAAATGTAATCATTGGGTCGAGGTTTTTGTCCAATGATCATATGTTTAACTCAACCGATTTAAGAAAGTTAAAAAAAAAATGTTAAATAAGATTGAAAGAAAAACTGTAGGATAAAAATTTTCTCCAAAGCTAACACGTGTATAGCCAAGGGTTTCTTTTAAAGAATAGTTGTAGAAGTAATAGATATTTTAGACTTAAACTTTGTTTTTTTGGTCAAAAACTAATTAAATCAATCCAATCCAAATTGGAAAAAATTAGTTTGTACTAAATTGAATTTTGTCACAACCCAACTTAGGTCGTAACCCATGTATAGGCAAATCTGTCCCCTCACAAGCTTGGCATACAAATTTATTGAAAAATGGGCAGAGTCTAATTTATTTTTGGGTCATTTCCCAAAAGTGAAATCCCCTACCTGCACCAAAGAACAGCACATACACAAAGCTTTGAGAATTTAGGCATTCTCAGAATGCAGCAGACAACATGCAAGCAAGTTAAAGAAAAACATAATCAACACATTCATCCAAGCTTCATAACCACATAACTTATCATTCGCAACCAACCACAAAAGACAGAACACATGTATATGCATATATAAGTAAATTTACATATACCAAATACATAAGTCGTACTTTAATACATCATTCTACAGCACAAACAAAGTGACTAAGGGTCAGAGCTTGCCTGTACATATGGAGCATTAAAGGCACATCAAAGGATTTCAGAACATAAGGTTCCATTATAAAACAATTGCCCTTAAACGAGAATGGCTTACCAAATTAGTGAACAACTACTGTAGACTTATATTCGAAATGAGATGAGTTTTGCAACTCAATGACAGACAAAGTATCTATAGCCCACATAAGAACATAATAATCATATTCAAAAGTGTGCAATTATATAGAGCACACAAATAGTAAATCCATAAGTTCAATAAAATAGTTTGTTCAAAACATTAATTTCATAAGTACATAGTTATTGAAAGTAAGTGGTAAGTTGTCAAATCTAGGATAAACAGATTGGATCACACTTAGGTGGTCATTCTTTTGTGTGACCCAGAAACAAACATGAACTATTTCTTGAGCAGTAATGAAAACAGGCATGTACCACTTCTTAAGTGGCCATGAAAACATATTGAAATTGGGCATCACTTTATAAGAGACCATCTGCAAAAAGGTGATTATGTTTTAGAATTTGTAAAAACAAATAAGCAATTATCAAACATATTTACTAAATGTTTGCCTAAAGAGAATTTCTTTAAGATTAGAATAGAGCTATATTTGAATTATCTTACTTTTTAATTTGTTGCATATTCACAATTTATGTATTTCTTGAATAAATTACTAACTTGAGTGTTAGATATTCCCCTAAATTTGTTTTGTAGGTACTCCGTCACTTGCTAAGTTTCCCAAGTATCAAAGATACAAGAATAAGAGTCAAAATGCACAAGTTCAGTAAGTTTTAATGGGTGTAATCAATTACAAGGGTAGTGTAATCGATTACAATAGCCTTTGTCCAATGGCACATTTAAAGGTGTTAGAAAATCACTTGCTGTAATTGATTACAACATCATGTAATTGATTACTATCTCTGGAGTGATGATGCTATTGACTATATTGACACCGCTTCCGATGACTTCTAGATGGGACTTAGCATGTGACCAACTTCTTATGTTCTTCTTATTATACATACTTCTGCTTTTAACTAAACCATAGTTTCTTTTCTTTTCTTTTACTTATCTTTATGCTTTTGTTGAATTAGTTATCTTATTTTGGTGCTTGGACCTTGGCTCTGAATGTTTATATTGACTAATGTTTGGATGGATGTTTGGACTAATGTTTATATATTCTGAACTGGTTGTCTACTCTAGCTCTATCTTCTGTTATTTTGATTATATTTTGGCTATTCTTGTGTTAGTATGCTCAACTTTTTTCTTTTTGATAATGCCAAAAGGGGGAGAGATCATGGTGAGGATAAAGGCATATATTAAGGAGGAGTATGTGCAGCATGTATTAAGCAGGAGCATGTGCATTTTAAATTTGACTATAACTCTTTTGATTGAACCATGCAAGTTCTTAGGGGGTGTACATAAAATTATTATGTCTTATGTTTTATCAATTCAAATCCTCACCTAAGATGTTTGTTATCATCAACATGGGGGAGAATGTGAATGTTTTTGTTGTAGGCTTTGGTGATATCAAAATGGCGTGTCAGAATGGTGACAAATGGTTACAATAAAAAAGGCATAAGGTTACTTGAAGAAGAACGAGTCCAAAGCTCAATTGATGTAGATTCTTAGGACTTTGGTTCTTAATGTTAGAATTTTTCTTTTCATAACTTTCGTGGCCACTATTCTTGATAGTTTCAAATTATTTTCTAAAATAGTCAAATGATCTTCGTTTAAAATTTGAGAACAAGTCTTGGTTTTACAAGAATTTGATAACATGTTTTTATTAAAAAGTAAATGTTAGAAGTTTGCAATATGTTTTTAAGATAAGTAATCGATTACAATTCTTGATGCAATCGATTACAATGCTCTTTGGTTTTGAAGTAATTGATTACCTCGTATTAAGCATTAATTATGAGTGCTGGAATTTTATGTAATCGATTACCTAGTGATGTAGTTGATTACGATGTTCTTATTTTTACCCAAAAATGTGCTTTTTGCTCATAGTAATCAATTACAATAGGCTGTAATAGATTACAACAATGCAAAAAGCCTCTAACGACTAGTTTTGAAAGGTCATGCCTCTTGGGAGAAATACCCAAATGGCTAATACGAATCTAAAGCCCATAAATACCCATTCAATGACAAATTTTTTGACAAGAAACACCAAATATGAATTACTCTTAATCATTCCTTTCATCTCTTGATTTTCTATCAAAGTCTTGTGGCCAAGCAAGGTTATTGCTCGAAAAACTTTATAGTGCTTCAACTTGTATCATTTTCTCTAAGAAAGAGCGATTTTCTTCTATCATTACTTCTATCAATTGTAAGAGGGTGAGGCATCACTTTAGTTTTGAATGACTCATATACTAGGGTAAGGGATCTTAAAAGTGAGAGTGCTCAAATGTTGTAAAGGTTTCCAAACACCTTGAAGAGTTGGAGATAGTGAAAAATCCTAAGTTAGTTGCTCAGTTGCTTCTTCAATAGTTTAGGGTAGTTTATCCACAATTATGGGGCAGAAAGGTAAAAGATCGATGGGAGTGTGGTTCGGGTTTGTCTAGATGTAGGCAACAAGGAGTGACCAAACCAGGATAAATTTGTGTTTATATTTTCTCTACCCTCATCTCTTTTCTTTATTGCAAGTTAAATTCATTATACTCATTGTTAAAGTGACTTAGAACTTGCATTAATTCCCTAATATTCTCATATATTTAGGTAATCACTTAATCAATTATTTTGAGAAGGATTTAAAAAGAAATTTTTGTGGAAAGATTTTGAAAAAGTTTAGAACTCAATTCATCCCCCCTCTTGATTTCTTGAGGCCACTTGGTAATATTTATGCAAAGCCAAAACATGATTTCTCATCTTTCTCAAAATAGTGTCACAAATATAATAACTAAGAAAAATTAGAAGACAATAGAGACATTATTTTATACTCACAGACTTAGCCTAAGAAGCGGAATCTCGACTCCACAAAGGCCCAGAGCCAAGAGAGATATCCTTATATGATTCTAGTATCACAAATATGACAATAATAACATTTACGAGCTAGTGATGACATAAATTAACACAGTCTCAACAAATACACAAAATTTCCAAATTTCCAAGACCCTCAAATTTGGCCATCGGTAAAACCACCCATGGATTTGTGATCAAAACAAAAAATAGGACTAAATATGGGGCCAAAAAGTTACTTTGAAGCCCCAAGAAAGCAAGAAAATTGAAAATGTGGAGGTTACTCTTCTCCACCAAGCTCAAGCTCCTTTAATGGAGTCCTTTAGAAAGAGAAAGAGTTGATGGTGAAGAAGAAGAGTGGGTGTGGTTGTTGTAGAAAACTATGTTGAACACTAGTATTTTAGCTTTAAGTAATAAGAATAAAAAAAAATGACAACAGCAACAATAAGAAGTAGTAGTAGAACAAGGTTACCACGAATCGTGCAAAGCACTGTCCTTAAGGGTTTAATTCCGCCCTACCCAAAGCTATGCTCGGTGGAATGGCGTTGACGGTTAACCCTCCAGGATTAGACGTGGGTCTCCACAGGAACTCGTCCACACGATGATCCCGGTACGTTGAGCAGCAGACCTTGCAAGAAGCAGAAAACGCAGCAGAAGCAGTGGGGGTAGCTTTTATTGCGTAGAAGAGAAAATAGAGAGATGGTTGTGTGTCTGTGTTGAGCCATGTAGCAGGCTTTTTATAGGTAAAAAGAAATAGCTGTTGTAAAAGAGCCGTTGCAAACCAGCCATTGAATAACGGTCAGAAAAAGAGCTGTTGCAACTAGCCGTTGAATAACGTTTAGAAAAAGAGCCGTTGGATCATTAAAGAGCTGCAACGGTAAAAAGGAATTTTGGCTAAAAATAAAATAAATTCGTATGGATAGTAAAAGCTTGACAGGTCCACACGCGCGCGGACGACGAGACGGGGCGGGGCGGGGCACGCGTGTGTATTTAACTAAGGCCCAAGTCCACAATGCTACCTCAATACCATAAGGTATTTACCAGTTAAATATCATCATATATAAATGTTTATTAAAACATTTTCATGAGCAATGTGGGACTTCTTCCGTAGCTAAATACACATAGACAAACTAAATTTGAAACACACTAAGACCCATATATATACAACAATCCCCCACATGTTTCAAACTTAGAGGAATAAACAGGAATGTTATGCTTCAGTGTAGTATCCAAAGGATTTGAACTTCACCTTAGGTATAAGTGGGTGACAACCCTAAAGAAATTTGGTAGAGAAATCTCTTTGAACCAAACTTCTAAGATAACGGTTGGAGCACGTCCACCAACCACACAATGTAACACCCTACTAATTTTATGTTATGCTTAAGTCATAGCATGAAACTAGTCGGGTTGTGTTACCGTGTTGATACTTTACTTACCTTTCTTGTCTTTAAGTTCTCCTTAACTCGTCTCTATTGACGAGGCAGCGTCTTGTTATATTACAAACAAAATAAACGAAATATCAACAAAATGAACCGAATAGACTATCATCAAATAAGTATGGTACAATAAGGTCACTGCATGCGTGTAAACATATATATATATATATATCAGAAGACGCTGTTTTAGTTTATGTACAAAGGTTCAAAGTAAAACACATACATGGGCTAGTGTATCAAAAGACCATACGCCTCATCTATCGCCTACCCTATGGTCCTCATGGGACATTTCATAATCCATCGCTAATTCTACAGTCAAACCCATGACCCAAAGCTACATGCTTTGTCCAAAAGAGGTCATGTTTGTACAACATCCTCGCCGCTAAACTACTCAGTCAGGTAGCCGTTAGCCATGCCAGGCTCGGCCGAGTATAGTCCGCGCTAGGTCCCGAGGAGGAAGAGGGCGACGAGCCTGTGGCCTCGAGAGGGGTCACTCGGAACTCGAGAGGACGTCGGGGGCTGCCTGTGGTGGTGACTCGGGAGCGTGTGGTCAGCGGTGCTGCGGTGCAGGAGGAGCAGCATGCGGGTGCGCCATATGTACAGGGATGGCAATATAACGGGTAGCAGGGTCGAATAGGGGATGGTGCAAAGGAACATCAAAGTTCCTGTCGCTAAATAAGTACAAACGAAAGTCACACGAACCGGCTATGTACAGAGAGTCCAACTCCAGGTCATGGTGGAACCGAAGTGTGGATCTCAATAAAAAGGGTGGCTGGAGTCCATCGCTCAATCTGAGAATGATGCGAATACACAAGACGGGGTGAGAATTTCAGAAAATTCTCGGTAGGGTTCTGCTACACTGGACCGACATCACATACATTCTCAGTTACCTCGGGTTTTATTTAATTATTAAAATACGTGTTCAAACTAAAGTCCATTTTCATGAGTTTAAAAACATGTCTGGTCCGAGGTAAGGTTCAATTTTACTTTAATTGGCATAAGAAACGAAATAAGTACTAATACTAGTGCACGTATGATAAATGGATTAAATCAATGAATAGCAGTAAGCAGTTGTAACACACAATTGTAAACATCCTGATGCAACTATTCCATGGATTTATGCATTCATGTAATCATGTAAACTCATTCTTGAACTTTCTTTCATAAACTCTTTCATTACTTTCTATCATTTTTCCATCTCTCTTGGTCCCCTGGGAGTTCTTGGCCATTTTAGACTCTTGGGTAATAGTTCGCTTATCGAGGATCGAGCTCGTTTCCTATACAGAAATGCCCGGTTTACTTTCCCCGACCTTTCCACCGATCTATTCCCATTAACTTTCTATCCGGGGCTGGCCCAAGTAGTATGGAACTTGCATAATGACATGCTTCTTTTCACGACTTTCATGACTTTCTTAAGAATGTATATACATTCATATGAAATTCATAACTTGTTCATGGGTTCTACCAAACTTCGCAGCATAACGGAACGTGTCCGCTTCCCCATGAATAGTGCCAGCCAATCAATACATCAATATATCACAAGAAGCACAAATTCACATGTATACTCCAACATGAAACTCCAATTCATATCAAATTCATTAAGACAGAAATTCTGCCTCAGCATATACAACCAACCCGGTTCTTGTAATTCATGCCACAATTTCATTTTAGCTCATTTGGACCTCAAATTTGAGTATGTTACAGGGTTGTGTGTCTATTTTCTAACCTCTTTGGTCCCATCTAATTTCGGTATCTATAACTCAAGATATCTAAACTTTATCTCGGCCTGCCCATTAGCTGGCCAGAATCAGGCAACAAAAAGTAGAAATTTACCAAAAATCGAAAACTCACTCAAATCAGACGAAATTGGTCTCGTATTAAAGGTAACAGGACAAACTTTCATATACAAAAAGTCCCATTTCATTTGCCTTAGTAGGGCTCGAGTTACAAGCCCCGAAACTTAGCCTTCCTGAACTGTCCTGTGTTGGCCTGGTTTGGACATAGGGTAACTTCTTCAAATCACTGGGAATAACTGAGTGGATAACAAACTCGGGATTTCTCTGGATGTTGTTCTCCTATGTGTAAGCTTTCCAACAAAGTTGGTTTCACTCAGTTTCATGTAGTATAGGTCGAGTTCTACCCTAAATAACCCAATCTGCCCAGAGCCAGAGTTAAAACCCTAGGTCGAGATTCAGAAATTCATATCTTCCTCAATTCTGATCCAAAACCCTTATATGATATGTCTATGGAAAGCCCTAGATGTCTAGTTTCATTTAAAAATAGGTTCATCGAATTTGACTGATCGTAGGCGGCGCCGTACGCTCCGCCATATGGTCTGCCGTGGACTCTCCACCAAGACAGCACCTCCAGCCATTTAATCCTCTTAGTTTTCTTCTTCTAATTCTACTTCTAACTCAAAATCTTCTATTAATCCAAGCATAATTATTCAATTCACACATCAATTAAGGTGAAACTAATTCAGTCCAGCCAGCCAAGTGCATGGATTTGATGCAAGAAATTTAAAACCCCTACCTTTGATTTAAGTGTTTTGGTGCTGAGCTCTTGAAATTTGGATAAACAAGGCTGGAACTTTGCTTAAGTCTTGGATGTGTGAGCAAGAGAAAAGAGAGCTGATGGAGAAGAGGAAAAGCAACGTGAATAATGGTCTGATTCAAAGGAGGATAGTGTGTTATATAGGCATGAGTGGGAGTTAACTTGGAAGATTGTGATTGGTTGCCCTCTTTGTGTGGTAGAATCACTCTCCACGCCGCTCAAGTGGTAGGAGTTTCTAGCATATTCGAAACAAAATCGAACTCGTACTCTACATAAAGTCGTACCTCGTGAACTTCCTGTATGAAGTCGGAACTCAGAAAACATCCAGTCTAATTGAAACGTAAAGTAGAGCCTGGTGAGAAGCCAAGCACTTAAGGCCTGAGTCGTAAATCATGAACTTTCTATCCCGGAACTTCGAAAAGATATAGAAGTGAGAGCTTCTAATATTGAACTCAAGATCGGATCTCGCATCTGCTAGAATCATAATGTCGAATTCGGAATACTTTCAGTTCATTCGAGCCTTAGAGACGAAGTCGAAATCGAACATTTTACTCTTTGATCGATAAGATCGGAAGTCGTAAAGAATGTCAAGTCGACAACGAACTCGTAAGTTGGAAGCATCACTCACTCTCATTTCATCTCGCGAAATTGGAAGTCGGAATTCATACCGAGAAGGTCAAAATTTATCCACGCTTACAAGGTCGGAAATCGTCAGCTCCATCCATTAAATCGGAGAGCGTAAGCTGCATGCCTTAGGTCGGAAATCGGAAGAAGTCCCTTGCAAGCCTTGAAACGAAGTCGGAAGTCGAAGCTAGTGTTGAGGTCGGAGGCCAAGTGTAAGGAAACTCGGAAATCGGAAATGTCATCAATAATGGGGATCGGAAGTCGGAATTCGCGGATGTTACACACAACATCCCATAAGATATGCTGCTCTTAGCCGTTTTGCGCATTAAGGCCGTGCGCTATCCTGGAATCATGAGAGCTCTAGAGTTTTATGCCCAAACTCATGGGAGACGGCCTCATCTCCACTCTCACTTAGGTGGCATCCATCAGGAGTATGCTACAGCGGATACTCCACCCCCACATTGAGAGCTATGGATCCATTAAGAGCATTGCTCATCCTCAAACACCACTGTAGCGGTACTGTCATACATCATAGGGAGGGACTCTTCACCAAGCATCTCATATGAATGGCAAAAATCAATAAGAAGCGACAATACCCTTCGTGAGGCTTGTATGACTTCGTTTACCACATTGAACCACCTTCATGGGATCTCCATTCACAGTGGTTGGGTTTCCATCATATCGCTTCAAGTAATGGGCATCAGTCCCATCCCCCTCGATATTTCACTTACCAGCGTCCTAGTAAATGGCTTCGTCAAAGGGTCAGCCAAGTTCTTTTCCGACCTTACAAAATCCATGGATATCACATTGTTCTCAATCAGCTGCCTTACAATATTATGTCTCAATCTGATATGCCGACTTTTTCCATTATATGTTTTGTTCTTTGCTCGAGCAATGGCAGCTTGACAATCACAATGAATAGAAACAGATGTCTGTGTTCTATCCCATAATGGTATGTCCACCAATAGGTTTCTCAACCATTCAGCTTCTGTTCCTGTCTTTTCTAAAGCTATAAATTCTGACTCCATGGTGGACCTAGCAATACAAGTCTGTTTGGTAGACTTCCAAGAAATAGCCCCACCTGCCAGCATAAAAACATAACCACTTGTAGACTTTAATTCATCAGAGTCAGAAATCCAGTTTGCATCACTATATCCCTCTAATACTGAGGGATAACCAGAATATACTAAACCGAAATCTTTAGTACCTTTTAAATATCTTAAAAGCCTAATTAAGGCATTCCAATGGATATCACTAGGATTATGAGTATATCTACTTAGTCTATTCACAGCATATGCAATATCTGGTCTAGTGCAGTTCATTAAATACATCAAACTACCAATTATGCGTGCATATTCAATTTGTGATACACTATCACCTCTGTTTTTAACTAGATGCAAACTAGAATCATAAGGAGTAGATATAGGTTTATAGTCAAAATATCCAAATTTCTTAAGCATGCTTTCAATATAGTGAGACTGAAATAAAATGAATCTATCATTTTCCTTAATCAATTTTATTCCAAGTATAACATTAGCAACACCCATATCTTTCATATCAAATTGAGAAGACAAAAATCTCTTAGTTTTAGTTATAGTATCTAAACATGTACCAAAGATCAGTAAATCATCAACATATAGGCAGATGATAACACCAACACCGTCATTAAACTTGCTATATATGCATTTATCGGATTCATTTGTCACATACCCATTGGAAATCATAACATGATCAAATTTTTCATGCCATTGTTTTGGAGCTTGCTTTAAACCATAAAGAGATTTAACAAGTTTGCATACCTTGTTCTCCTTGCCCTTAACCACACATCCCATAGGTTATTCCATGTAGATCTCTTCTTCAAGGTCACCATTGAGAAATGCAGTTTTTACAACCATTTGATGCACAACAAGTTTATAGATAGATGCAATGGCAAACAAAACTCTAATAGATGCAATTCTAGTAACAGGAGAATAAGTATCAAAGTAATCAAGATTCTTTTGTTGCTTGTATCCCTTAGCTACCAACCTGGCCTTATATTTATCTACACTACCATCCGGTTTTAATTTCTTCTTAAATACCCATTTGCATCCAATAGGTTTTGTCTTAGGTGGTAAATCTACTAATTCCCAAGTATGATTGGCCATAATAGATTCAATCTCAGCATGTATAGCATCTTTCCAAAAAGGAGCATCAATAGATGTAATAGCATCATTATAAGTTAAAGGATCATCAGAAACAAGATAAGTATAAAAGTCATCACCAAAATCCTTTTCTTTCCTAGTTCTTTTGCTCCTTCTCAATTCATTATCATTTTGATCAACTACATCTTCAGATATATTCTCATGTGAGTTACTGATATGCTTCTCTTTAGTTTTCATAGGAAACACATGCTCAAAAAATGATGCATTACAAGATTCAATTATGGAATTATGTTCTAACACATCACTTTTGACAACAAGAAATCTATATGAACTACTATTTTGAGCATATCCAATAAACACACAATCACATGTTCTGGAACCAAGTTTCCTTTTCTTAGGGTCTGGCAACATTACCTTAGCTAAACACCCCCACACTTTCAGGTGTCTTAAATTAGGTTGTTTATCAAACCAGAGCTCATAAGGTGTTTTACTAAGTTTCTTATGTGGTACCCTATTTTGTATATAGCAAGCTGAAAGGATAGCTTCCCCCCACATATAGTTAGGTAAACCTGAACTAACAAGTAAGGCATTCATCATTTCTTTAAGAGTTCTATTTTTCCTTTCGGCTATACCATTAGATTCAGGTGAATAAGGTGGAGTTATTTCATGTATTATACCATGTTGTTCACAAAACTCATTAAAGGAGTTTGACTCATATTCACCTCCTCTATCTGTTCTTAATCTTTTAATTTTCTTACCAAGTTGGTTTTCTACTTCATTTTTATATTTAATAAATATTTCACAAGCCTCATCCTTAGTTCTCAACAAATATAATTTAGTATATCTAGAATAATCATCAACAAAGATTATGTAAAATCTTTTACCACCTCTTGTCATTGTGTGCTTTAAATCTCCTAAATCACTATGTACTAGTTCTAATAATTCACTTTGTCTTATTACTTGTTTGGATGGCTTCTTAGTTATTTTAGTTTCTACACAAATTTCACATTTATCCAAGCTAGTATTATCCACTCTATTAATTAGTCCCATTTCTTTTAATTTTAAGATATAAGGAACATTTACATGTCCTAATCTACTATGCCAAACATCAAGAGAATCAACCAAGTAAGCAAAAGAAGAACTTCCTTCATTAGTAACAACATTCAAAACATACAGACCATCATTAAGATAACCTTTACCAACATATATGTCATTCTTTAGATAAGGTAACTATGTTACTATCAAAGGTTACCTTGACATTGGCATTGTTAAGGAGATGGACCGACACTAGACAATGTTTAATGGCAGGTACAAAGAGTACTTCATGCAACAAGGTTTTCCCAGATGTCAATTTTAATGGCACCTTTCCTTTACCTAAAACTGAGATTTTGCTTGAATCTCCTAGGTAAACATAATCCTTCCCATCCTCTATGGGAGAAAACTCAGAGAACATCTCCTTGTTAGCACAGATGTGCTTTGTGGCGCCAGAGTCCACAATCCATCCCTTGGCTTCCTTCACTAAAAAGCATTCAGACACCACTGCCACTATAACATCATCTTGATGTTCCACTACGTTTGCTCTTGTCTTTGATGATGATCCTCCTCCTTTATTTCCGCCTCCTTGATTGTTCCTTCTCAATCTACAAGCGGATGCAAAATGACCTGTTTTGCCACAAATAAAACAAGCACCTTTCTTCTTTTGTTGTTGGTTAGAATCATACTTGAAATGGGGTTTATGAACTCTAATGTTATGATTTTTAGAGCCATAAGATGAATTTCTAGAATGCATATCCTTAGTAATGTTAGCTCTAGCATGCATTTTCTTAGCTTTTTGTTCACTAGCCATTAGCCTATTTTTCTCCTCAATCTTAATATGCACAATGGTTTCTTGCAATGTCATAGCTTTTCTCTTTTGCATGAAATTCATTTTATAATCTTTCCAAGATTCAGGTAGTTTATCAATAAGAGTTTGAGATACAAACCTTTCAGGCAAAATATCTCCTTCCTTAGCTAATTCATCTACAAGCTTAGTAAATTCATTAATTTGAGAAGCAACAGATTTATTTTCATCCATTTGAAATGCATTATAATTATGAACTAAGAACTTTTTACTACCTTCTTCTTCATAAATATATTTTTGAACCAATGCATCCCAAATATCTTTTGCATGAACATAATGACAGTAAATATCATACAAATCATTTGATAAAGCTCTTAAAATATTATGTTTGCACAATTTATCAACCAATTCCCAATCCTTCAAGGCTTGTTGATAATTTTCAGAATCATGTTCCGGTTTAGGATCTTGCAAAACAAAACTGATTTGAGAAAAATCTAAAACTTCTAAAATTCTATGTTGCCATCGTTTAAAATTATTTCCATCAAATGATTCAATCCTTGAAGCATCAGGAATGACCTTAGCAGCAGCTAAAATACTAGAATCCATTTTAAACCCTTAAGAATGTTGTAGAAAACTATGTTGAACACTAGTATTTTAGCTTTAAGTAATAAGAATAAAAAAAATGACAACAGCAACAATAAGAAGTAGTAGTAGAACAAGGTTACCACGAATCGTGCAAAGCACTGTCCTTAAGGGTTTAATTCCGCCCTACCCAAAGCTATGCTCGGTGGAATGGCGTTGACGGTTAACCCTCCAGGATTAGACGTGGGTCTCCACAGGAACTCGTCCACACGATGATCCTAGTACGTTGAGCAGCAGACCTTGCAAGAAGCAGAAAATGCAGCAGAAGCAGTGGGGGTAGCTTCTATTGCGTAGAAGAGAAAATAGAGAGATGGTTGTGTGTCTGTGTTGAGCCATGTAGCAGGCTTTTTATAGGTAAAAAGAAATAGCTGTTGTAAAAGAGCCGTTGCAAACTAGCCGTTGAATAACGGTCAGAAAAAGAGCTGTTGCAACTAGCCGTTGAATAACGTTTAGAAAAAGAGCCGTTGGAGCATTAAAGAGCTGCAACGGTAAAAAGGAATTTTGGCTAAAAATAAAATAAATTCGTATGGATAGTAAAAGCTTGGCAGGCCGACACGCGCGCGGACGAGACGCGACGGGGCGGGGCGGGGCGCGCGTGTGTGTATTTAACTAAGGCCCAAGTCCACAATGCTACCTCAATACCATAAGGTATTTACCAGTTAAATATCATCATATATAAATGTTTATTAAAACATTTTCATGAGCAATGTGGGACTTCTTCCGTAGCTAAATACACATAGACAAACTAAGTTTGAAACACACTAAGACCCATATATATACAATAGTGGTGTTGTGGGGAGAGAAAGAACCAAAAATATGAGTGGGCAAGGAGGAAGAAGATGATGGAGGGGAAGGAAGTGGGAAGAGAAGAAGAAGAATGGAATGTTAGAGAGGGAGAAGAGGAAAGAAAGTTAGAAAAAGAAAGAAGAGTGGGTCTCACAAATTCAAAATCTAAAATAAATCAATCCACTTCAAAGCAATATAAATTATATTATTTGAATCAGTTGGATTTTTTTAACTTAAAATCGATTCAAATTCCAAATTCTTAATCGAACCATGAGTCCTTCTAAAATTATGGAAACCCAACTTGATACAACTTCTCGGAGGATTAACAAAATTATGCAACACAATTATGATCCAGCAAAATGCACAATCTCCAATTCGCAATTTGGTTATTTTCATGAGACGAATCCTAATAATCATTACTTCCCTAGTATGATTTAAATGTTCTGAAACATAACATATATCTCAATATTAAAAAATTGTGCTTCAAAACTTTCTTTATGAATTTGGATAATAAACGAATTGGGACATAGCTCTCTACATTCGTGAAAATAGCATGTAAGGAATAGAGATAGAGATAAAGTTAGAAGTAGTAGTTAGTTTCAATTAGTTGGAAGTTAGTTTCTCATAATTGTCACAATAGCTATATTCATGTCTATATAAATAGAGTGATCAACTGAAACAATACAACAAGATTCATTTCAATCAATTACACAAATTCTCTTCACTCTTCTTTCTCAATTTCTCCTTTTTCTCTAGCCTAGTTCTGATACCTTTATGGTGTCAAAGCCTGTGCTTCCATGGCTACACTCACATCACAGTCTTCAGCTTCTTCCGAATCTCAGCACATGCTTCACACATTTTCCAACACCATGGCCTTCAAGCTTGATGAAGACAATTTTCTTCCATGGAAGGATCAAGCTAAAGCCACCATTGAAGGTTATCGATTAATGAAGTATGTGAAAGGTCAAGGAATTCCAAAGGAGTTTGCCATTGAGGAAGATCAAGCCTCTGGAATTGCAAGTGAAGAATATCAGAACTAGAATCAGCAAGATTCGCTTCTCAGATCCTGGCTTCTAGCTTCGATGAGCAAATCCTTCACTACTCAAATGGTAGGGTGCAAATTTTCATATCAGATCTGGAAAAGATTGGAGGAGTATTTTGCTTCACAAACCAAAGCAAAGGTAAGGCAACTCAAATCTCAGCTTCTCAGCATTAAGAAAATAGGTTCTTTGAATGCTTATTTGTTAGAAATTAAGAAAATAATGGATAATCTTGCCTTAATCGATGCACTAGTCAATGAGGAACATCATGTAGATGCAATCTTAGATGGCCTACCTAAAGATTACTCTGCATTGGTCACTGTTATAGCTTCCAAAATTGAGCCTTGTTCTGTAAGTCAAGTAAAGGCATTTCTCATGGCTCATGAAGAAAGATTGGAGAAATATCGAAAATCTGATGATTTCCAAGCAAATGTTGCTTAATTCTCAAATCAATTTCAATTAAGAAGAGGTGACAATACAAGAAATCAGAATTTCAACACTAGAGGAGGACGATCTAGCAGAGGAGGTGGCAGATCTAATCCAAATGGTGGCAGATTTAACTTTCATGGAGGCAGATTTAACTCCAATACAGAAAGACCTATATGTCAAATGTGTGGCAAAATTGATTATGTGGTGATGGATTGTTGGCATCGATATGATCAGAATTTTGTGCCTTAACCTAGAGCTCCTAGACTTGCTCAGATGAGGCCTTCAGCAAACTTTTCTATGGCAAATATAGCAGCTACCTCTACCACCTTGGTTGATCTAAGCTGGTACCTGGATTTAGGTGCCTCTCACCACATGACACCAGACTCAACCAACCTTCAAGACAGCAGTGACTACACTAACTCCGAGTTGGTTCTTGTGGGCAATAGCTCATGTTTGTGCATAAATTAGATTGGTAGCTCTATATTTCAATCTAGTTCCAACTCTCAGTCATTTAAATTAAATAACCTACTGCATGTGCCACAAATGACCAAAAATCTCTTGAGTGTTTTTAAATTTGCTAAAGACAATTCTGTCTTCTTTGAATTCCATCCTGATTGTTGCTTTGTAAAATGTTAGGCTTCCAAGGAGACACTTCTCCAAGGCAGAATTAAAAATGGCTTATACATCTTTGACACACTTAAACCCTCCCTTCACCCTCTTCGCAATTTGCTTCTGTCAATAATAATGCAGGTTTCCAACTCTAGCATTCTAGGCTAAGACATCCTACTCCTAGTATTGTTTTTGTTTCTAATGTTCTAAAGTCTTGTAACCTTTCCTTTCCTGTAACTAGTTCAATCTGTTCTGCTTGTTGTATGGGCAAAGCACACCAATTGCCATTTTCTTTGTCAAAATTTGAATACACTTCTCTTTTATAGCTAGTTTATAGTGATATCTGGGGACCTACCCCTATTGCCTCTATATCTAGTTCTAGATATTACTTGCATTTCATTGATGCTTATTTTAGGTATACTTGGATTTATCTGTTACATAGTAAACTGCAAGTTACTTCTATTTTTCCTCAATTCAAACAAATGGTTGAGTTA
Source organism: Pterocarpus santalinus (assembly GCA_031439595.1). Classification (NCBI taxonomy): domain Eukaryota; kingdom Viridiplantae; phylum Streptophyta; class Magnoliopsida; order Fabales; family Fabaceae; genus Pterocarpus; species Pterocarpus santalinus. The sequence goes on along the minus strand of CM062532.1, from coordinate 18,741,559 downwards.
CAATTAGGAATTAAATTGAAAGTTTTCCAATCTGATAATGCAAAAGAATATACTGCACTAACCAAGTTTTTGCATGCTGAGGGTATCATTCATAGGCTCTCTTTCTATACACCCACCAACAAAATGGCAGGGCAGAACGAAAACATAGGCACATTGTAGAGATGGGCCTGACCTTGTTAGCAACAGCTTCGATGCCACTAGCTTACTGGGGTGATGTATTCCTTATAGCTACTCAGCTCATTTACTCCTTGCCTACTCCTACATTGCAGAATTCATCTCCCATTGAGGTACTGTTCAAGAAGAAACCTACCTATGAGTCATTCAAGGTCTTTGGTTGCTTATGTTACCCCCTCACAAGACCATATCACCACCATAAGCTTGCCTTTCGTTCTGAACCTTGTCTGTTTTTGGGCTATGCCACTAACCACAAGGGTTACAATTGCTTAACCTCCTCTGACAAAATTCTCATCACTAGACATGTGGTCTTTGATGAGTCTCAATTTCCCTTCAAAACCAATCCTTCCTTTATCATTACTTCACCTCTTTTTCCCCTTGCTCTATCACTTGTTCCTCAAATTCCTCCAATCTCCTCAGCTTTATCTCCAACCCTAACCGACTTTCCCAAATCCACTGCAACCTTACTAGTAGAACCTGCAGATTCACTAACACTAGCAGAACCTACCCCCTCACCAGTTCCTCTCTAATCTGTGTTACCTACTCCTACACCTCTATCTATGCCTTCCTCTACCCAATTCGTCAAACCTCCTGCTCCCACAAAATGAAAATCTCCCTGCATTCCCAAACCTCTTATCACCAATGATCATTCTATGGTTACTCGAGCCAAGAATGGCATTAGAAAACCCAAAGCTTATCAAGCATCCTTAGAACCAACCTCAGTAAAGCTTGCCCTATCCATGCCTCACTGGAAGTAGGCTATGGATGATGAATATAGTGCATTAATGAGAAACAACACATGGACTCTCGTGCCTCTACATACTGGGAGGACTCCAATTGGCAGTAAATGGGTGTTTAGAGTGAAGTACCTCCCCAATGGCTCAATTGACAAATACAAGGTAAGGTTAGTGGCCAAGGGGTTTAATCAAAAAGCAGGGTTAGATTATGATGAGACATTCAGCCCAGTAGTCAAGCCAATATCCATTCGGATTATTCTTTCAATTGCTCTCTCTCTCGTGCTTGGCAAATTCGCTAGCTTGATATTAATAATGCCTTCCTCAATGGGCATATTGAGGAGGATGTCTACATGACCCAACTCCAAGGATATGTTGTCGGTGATGGTTCCTTAGTATGTAAACTAGCCAAGGCCTTGTATGACTTAAAGCAAGCTCCCCGGGCTTGGTTCCAAAAACTATCAACTGCCTTTGTCTCCCTTGGTTTCAATGCCACCAAATATGATTCCTTTCTATTTATACAATTCACTCCCACCTCTACCTTGTTCATCCTCATCTATGTTGATGACATCATTATAACTGGTAGCTCCTCTTCTGAAATCACCAACCTCATTACTCAGCTGCATACAGCTTTTGCTTTAAAGGACAAAGGCAACTTACACTACTTCCTGGCATTGAGGTCACTCCTACATCTGATGGTGGCCTATTACTCTCATAGTCCAAATATGTTAAGAATCTTCTCAAGAAAGCTAATATGCTTGACTGCGAATCATATGCAACTCCCATGACTTCCAATCTTCATCTCTCCACTACTAGCAGTGCTGCCTTTGACGACCCCAGTCTCTATAGTCTATGGCTGGAAGTCTTCAGTACATCACTATTACTCGCCCAGAATTATCTTTCTTCATTAACAAAGTATGTCAGTTCATGTAGAACCCACTTGAGCTTCATTGGAAAGCTGTCAAACTCATCCTTCGATATTTAAATGGCACCTCATCCTTTGGCTTGCATTTTCACCCCACATCCACACTGTTTCTCACTGGTTTCAGTGACTCAGATTGGGGGTCTGATATGGATGATCGAAAATCAACCTCAAGCTATTATGTTTATCTTGGTGACAACCTCATATCTTGGTCCTCCAAAAAGCAACATGCTGTGTCATAATCTAGTACTGAGGCTGACTTTCGTGGCCTTGTCTTTGCTGTTACTGAATTAATTTGGATTCACTCACTGTTATGTGAGCTTCATGTGACTCTACCTACTCCCCCTAAGCTTCTCTATGATAACATCAGTGCCGTGCTCTTAGCCGCGAACCCCATTTTGGATACTCGTACAAAGCACTTCGAGCTAGATCTCCACTTTATTCGAGACTCCATCCTGAAGCACAAAATTACACTCAGTCACATTCCTGGTCCAAATCAAAGTGCTGATGTGCACACAAAGGCTGTTTCCAGCTCCTCCTTTAGTAAATTTTGAGCCAAACTCTACATGGAGGATTCTCATCTGCTGAGTTTGAGGGGGAACGTAAGGAATAGAGACATAGATGAAGTTAGAAGTGGTAGTTAGTTTTAACTAGTTGGAAGTTAGTTTCAGTCAGTTAGAAGTTAGTTTATCATAACTGTCACAACAACTGTATGCACGTCTATATAAATAGAGTGATCAACTGAAACAATACAACAAGATTCATTTCAATCAGTTACACAAATTCTCTTCACTCTTCTCTCTCAATTTCTCTCTTTTCTCTAGCCTAGTTCTGATATCTTTATAGCAAAATAAGGTAATTTTAACTTTCTTTTTATTTTTATTTCTAATTAATATATTTTCATTAATCATTAAAAATGTTATCTTATGTAGGTATAAACGAGGGTTTCTTCAAAATGAAAAATGCTAGCCGTCACAATTTTAAACAACCTATTTTCCTCCAAAATGCTTTGCTAACATGGCTTCTAACCATTGGTTTCTGCCACTCTTGCATGTCATAGTTCAAGGGTCAAATTGAAAAGTATTATGCTTTATGTTTATTAAAACTTTTTTTATTAAAAAAGTAATAAAAGATAGTAATTAAAGCTTGAATGTTGATACGCACACAAGTATAATGCTCATGTTGATTTTTTTTTTTTTTGGTAAAGCCCATCAGTTCACTGGAACCTATTACCAGGAGCCCGACTAATCCAGTTCGGCCAGTAGCCCAAATGGGACTTTAGGTCTCATAGCAAGGATTTTTTTTTTTGTTTTCAATACTCAAACCTGAGACGCTTGATTAAGGGGTCAAAGCACTTTATCACTTCGACCAACTCTACAGTAGTATTATGTTCCATTCATAAATGATGGTAATTAAAGGATCGGTAGTTCTAAAGTATTATGCTCCATGTTTGTTGATAGACTTTCCCTTTTCATTTAATTTAAATTAAATTTCTTAAATTATTTCAAATTCCATGTATCACTTTTCTTTTAACTTCAATTTAAATATTTGTTTCGGTTTCCATGTATATAAATGAGATACACTTCCAGTTTCCATGCAAACATTGTGGATTTTGCTAGTTTTCAACTCAAATGCTTATGGAATAGGTGTGGTGATCAGAAGTGATGAAAGCAGATTTGTAGATGCCAAATGTCAAAAATTTGATGGCATCATGAATCCTTATGCAGGAGTACTGAAGGCCTTATGTTTGCTATCCATATGGGATTCGATAAAGTTGTGTTAGAAGGAGATGCTTTAAATGTAATTAGTAGTATTACTGATAACGTTGAGAATAGATCCTATAATGGGAATATTTTGAGGAAGATTAATTTGCATAGTTCCTTTTTTAGGAGTTTTGTTTGCAAAGCTATTCCTAGCATTGTAATAAAGAAGCTGATGCATTAGCTAATCATGCAAACAGTATTCTTTGGCTAGATCGCCCGCGTGGATATTTAGCCCAGATGTTGGTGTTGGATTCATTTGGTTTAATGAAATTTTCTTTATGTTCAAAAAAATCAACGTAAAATATATATAGTATCTTGGGTGTGGAGAAATTTAAAAGGATACTCAATGTAAACTATATATAGTATAATCTTCTAGGCTTTTGTTAATAATAATTATTTTTTATAAAAATAAAGATTCTTTCGTTTAACAAATCAGGATTATATATCAAATAATATTTCTTCAACTAAAAGACACATAACAAATTTAATATAATGTGTCATATCAAAACAATTAAATTAAGATAATCAGATTTGAAAATTTACGTTGAGTGTATTTTTTTAATGAAAAAAATAAACTGACTGAAAAGCCCACTATCACACGTTGAGTGTGGAAGTTGAGTTTATTTTTTCAAATTAAAGGCAATAAATGGCAATTATTGTTACCAATCAAAGGCATACTATTATTACCATTAACGAATTTTATAATATACAGTAATAAATTACCATTAATGAATTTTATGTTGTAACATAGTGGCTATGTTCCATTCAAATTCAGGTCGCTATGTTCCACTCTTTTCCAGATATACAATTGTAATATTTGTAATCGCCTTGTTCCATTTTTTTTTTTATGTATACATTGATGGCTTCTCAATTAAGCACTTCCTAGCAATATATTGATTGCTTCCCAATTGATAACTCCAGGTAAATTTAATAGTTTTTTTCATTGTTTCTTTTCAATTGAAACCGCAGCCTGCAGCATTGCATCTCAAGGTAAGTGCTTTTCTACGGTGTCACTCAACTCATGGGGGAACACGTGTAGTTTCATGATTTAACTTAAAGGGCATTCTTTGCTTGGTATTAGTACACTTATTGTTCTATTTCAGTTCTTTTCTTGGAAGGGACATAATGGAACACTTGCAAAAAAGGGACCAAAAGGTGGCAAGCTATAGAAGAAGAGTGATTTTGGCTACAAAGCCACAAAAGATTGGACAATCTCACTATATCAGCAATACAAATTCAGGTCAGTATTGCTTAACAAAATGATATGTAGTTATGCACAAACACGAAGTTTTGGTTTTTGGTGGACTTATATTTCAGGCATTACTTTTATTGTAGTACCAACAACATTCTGGAACAACTCAATCTACATCAAGAAGTAGAAATTCTCTAGAGCTCAATTCCCAAGGACCAAAAAGTTTGAATCTGCCATCAGATTCTATACAAAGAAATATCGATGGTTCGACTTCATCTGCTAATTATAGTCAACCTTTGTCAGGTATTTCAAATGTTTCGTATTCTTTAATAAATTTTTGCCATTTATTCATATCACAGCCTACTCATTTCCTTTGGAAATTGCTTGATTTTTGGGAGAATCACGACCTACTTTGCCTACATTTTTTTCTTTTTTGTTTTTTTTTTTGTTTTGGGGGGGGGGGGGGTGAATGCCTACACTTTAATCCACCATCCTCCATTCACACTGTTGCTAACCTCCGAACTAAACCAAAAAAAAAAAAAGGAAAAGAAAAGAAAATAATCACGCCCACTACTAAATTCAAAATTGTGAAACCAAACCATCGTTAGTTTAAATGCCTCACTTTAATTCTTTTTTCTCATAAAAGCATATTAATCCATTGAGCACAGGTATGATAGGAAAAGAATAATATAAGAGAAAGGAAGAAAACGTTTAAGCAGAATACACATCTTTATCAGAGCAACGCTTGAAGAGAGAAAGAAACAGAGAGAAAGAAGGGAATTGAAATTGTGATTTGTGTATTATGAATCGCGCGGTTACAATGTACATGATGAGTGACTTATATATTGATAGCTACAAGGCCTGATGCCATCAGCTTCTGGACAACAGAATCAACTAACTACAGAGTCTGTTATAACTAACTCTATGACAGCTGGAATAACTAACTCTCAACTGACTCTCGTGAGCCTTACTCCTTACAGTTTAGTAATGCGAAGTGACCATTTTCGAAGAGTAGTGCGAAGTGATCATTTTCGACACAAAACGTTTAAGCAAAATACAAATCTTTATTAAGCACCGATGAAAGCTGAACTGAAATTTGAAAGCTAGATTTGTTTGGAGTTTGGGATAGTGGGAAGTTGAGGTTGAAATGAAAGAGATGAAGGTTGTATAATCACATACACACATGGTTTTAAACGGCACACCGCATCATGTGATGTTACCACAATCACATCGTACCGCAATATATATATATATATAAAAAAATATCTTTATTCTAATATTAGTTATTATGATCGCAAAGTAACCGCATTAGAGGCGCAATGGAAACTCAATTTCAAATTGAAAACACAAAAAAATTCGCACCATAATAGTTACAATATTTGTGGTAACTGCCAGAACTGAAAGAGAACATTCATTACAAAAGCTAAAACATAAAATCATGCCCATTGTTAGTGATCTAAGATCTAAAAATGAAACACTTGCCATTACTAACAAGAAGCAGCATCAAAACATAAAGACAAACCCTACATCTAAAGTATCTAAACCTGAACCACTTGATTACCATTACCTAAAGCAGCATACACCAGGATAAACATGCCCCTTCTTAGTCTAAGAAGAATCCTACCCCTTAGAAGTAGCTAAACCTGAAACACTTAGCATTACTAATAGCAAAAAGGAGCATCAAACACACATATTTCAAACTACAAGTACACAACTTCCTCATAGGCGTTTTAGACTTAGTGATTCCTAAACTTGGACTCATCTATGTCAATGCCTTCCTCAGCAGCACGCTCTCCACCAGACTTGTCCATAGTGCTCAGCCCTCCCTTGCGTCCCATCTCTTGGTACCCTTCTTTCCCCATCTGCTCCTTCCTTGTCTGCCCTCCTTTCATCCCCATCTCATGATACCCCTCTGACCCCAGCTGCTCCTTCCTTGTCTGCCCTCCACGGCTCCTCCCTACACATCCATCAACATCATAAATTAGAACTCATGAAAAAGTAACACAAAACCTCGCCAAATGACTTTAATTTGCATAATATTTAAGCATTTTGTTAAAAATAGATATAAATAAAAAAATTTTGAAAAAAAAAAAAGGATTAGTGCTTTTTAAAATGTATATAACATCATATCATAATTAGTGTCTATAGGTATATTAACCTCTAAAAATTCATTGTTCCCATAGAATGTTAAGGAGAAAGCATATAAAAATCCATTCTCCAACATAAACATACAAAATTCATTCTTCAACGTTAAATGTTGACATAAACATATAAAAATACATTCTTCAACAAACAATGTTAAGCATATAATTAAGGTTGGTTGTGTGTGTATTTATGAGATAGAGAAAAAAGGGGTTGCATGCCTTCAGCAAGGTGTTCTTGAGCTTCAAGACTCTTCCCACCAGTGCCACCAGGAACCACAGTTTCACCTTGCCTTGCCTTCTCATCAAGTTCCTCACGGCTTTCTTGTCGAGATGCCATGTTACTCACGCTGAGATTTCTTCTTCTTCTTCTTCCTCCTCTTGCAATAAGAACTCTTTTGCTTTGAAAGCAAACCGAAGGACGATGATAACCAGCAGTGTTAAGAGTGGTAACGAACGAACGAACTTGACTATTGCTCACAGCACCATATGAAAAAGATGAAAGCCACATGGTTTTTATAGAGTGCAAAACATACACGTGAAGTTGTAAACTAATGCGAAGTAATAAATAAATACATTAACGGGGTAAAAGCCAACAGCTTTAAGGACACGTATGTGCGGCCATGCACGGACACGTGGAAACAGACGCGGCCAAAGTTGAATGAGGACACGCGGGAAGGTAACACTGTGAAAATGGCATATCGTGACACGTACAAGTTTTAGCACGGTGAACTCTAGCAAGTAGAGCAACTAGCAACTCGGTTGCGGTGGGCTTCTTGTGGTTAAAGAAAATCACAAACGAAAAGAAGTTAAAGAAAAAAAAACGAGAATTATTTGCGCTGTATGAATTTTTTAGGTGATTCGAAAAGCTCAGACGTTTGCATTCACCATGTAAATGAATATAGATGTTCAAGTGAACAATCTAGGAATATTCAACTTGAAATAATAATTTAATATAATACGAAAAAAAAATACAATTAGGTTTATTAATTTATATACGAGTGATGAGTTTGAATTGAAAAAAGTTTAGTTTGAAAATAATTTTAAGACTAGTTTTACTATGTACTTTTTCGACATAAAATTAGTTAAAAATATGACCAGGGACGGATCCATAAATTCCCAGTCGGCAAGGAATAATCAAAATCGGAAATATTGGAATTTAACTACTACTACCAGTCCTTATAATAAGAATGTTAATTGGTATAAGAATTTAATTGAAATATACTCACAATATAAAATACTGTCATCTAGTAAAAATTATGAGAAATATTATATCATTATAGATAATTATTTAAATATGGACTATATTAACAATTTAATTATATGATTTTTATTAAATGATATTATAAAATTATTTTATACTATAATTAAATCCTTAACATGATTCTTATTCAAAAAAAAGCATAACATTTTATTGCTTTTAGAAGGCTGGCATTAAGCTAGGCGGGGAAAAGAAGACCATGATTTTCCTTTCCCGTGAAAGGACATCCTGGCGATTAGATGGTCAAATTTATCATTTTCTGAGACCCTAGGAATAGAAAAGATAATCTACAAATGAACTAAAGAAAGACGCGATGCTTTGATAAAGAACACCACTAACTTTTTGACCATAGGATTTTCTCAGCTAGCAAGTACCAATATAGCTACAATCACCTGAAGCCACTGTCTTGCCTCTCCGCAAAAATTATCTTCATCCAACTAAGAAAATCTGAATTATGAAAACCAAGACAGGGGATTAAATCAAGCCCTTAGACAAAATGCCTTAGTTTGAAACTTTCTTCTCCAAATCCAGTAAGGAAACTACCAAGACCAAATGAAAATAAGTGTAATTATACAGACTAAAGGCATAAAAATCAAGTATATGACATATGAATAGAGTTCACCGGCAAGAATAAAATAGTAGAAACGTTAAAAAAAGAAAGCACAATAGAGAAGTTTCAAACCTATATGAACAAAGAGCAAAGTGAAAGCAAAACTCAGGTTGAAAACAAACAATAGAAAGTGAAAATAGGCAAGAGACAACTAAAGCACTCAACACTCAAGTTAGCTCTTAGAAATAAAGAGGAAAGGGAAGAAAAGCTTGCACAATATGTTTAATGCTTCTTTGGTCTAAGAACGAGCTTAATTCTTACTACAAGAAACACACGTGCAAAACCTACAATACAACCGACGAAAAAGAAAATTTACCGATGGGTTTAGGATGACGATAAAATACAATACATGTCAATAAAAAAATGACCAACGGAATAAAATTCCATCGGTAAATATTTGGAAAATTCATCTCCATTTTGTCAATATGATAATATATTTTGACAAATTATTTAATTTAATGACGGCTATTCCATCAATAAGTTTATTTTTTAAATAAAAATAAATTATATTTTATCTATTTATCGACGGATAATTTGTCAATAATTAATGAAAATATATATTTTTTAATTTATTTTCATATTTAGCTTTTACGAATTATTTTTATTTAATTTTTAATTAATTTTATTATTTAGGTTTTATTTTTTCATTCAAAATTATGAAATAAAAGACTAGATATAATTGCAATACTGCTACTGCTATCAGCAGTAACAGCAACAATAATAATAATAATAATAATTAACAGAAAAAATATCAAAATATTCAAATATACAATTCAATAAAAAAAGAAAAATATATAAAATAACATTCATGATAGTCAATGTCCGCGTGATCAAGATCAAGATTGGCATCATTGCCATCATCGAGGTCAAGGTCGGAGCTATCAGAGGACTCCTTTGGCACGACAGGAAGTGGAACTTGAGCTGAGCTGCCTACTTGCATGTGCTACATGAAGGTCTGCATGCTTTCCCAAATCTTCTTCTTCCTCTTCTTTGCCTTCTTCTTCATTTTCTTTAGCTCTTTCTTGTGATGTGCCTGCACCTCTTGGAGCCATTGTAAATAGGTCTAGAGTTCAGCATTTAAGACATGTACACGGTCTCGAACCTTGTGATTCTCTACAACAAATGATTTGGACACAGATGCAGAGGATATACTACCACTTGAATGATAAGTCTCCATCCCGTATATGCAATCTTGTAAGGGCCATCCATAACCTATGACCAGATGTCATCCTCCCTAATAGTGTTACCTTCCTGCTGCCAGTGCTGACTCGGTGCCTCCTCAAGTTGCTGGGTAAATTCATTTTGCATTGAAACGGTAACAAATAGTTTTTATCAAACCATAATATAATCTCTTCAAATTAGTCACATGGTTTCTTGCAAGAACACCAAGGAATAAAGCACAATTTCTTAGTCTAAACCTTACATGGCATGGCATAAGTAACATTTGGTTTACTGAAGTAGTGCAAGAGATAGAAACTTTGAAGTTAGGAGAATGGTGGCTTTACAACACTACTTACAATCTTGAGCCTGGAGCATTTTCCATATCATCAAGGTTCTTATCACTTGGCCTAGTGATGGCAAGTGACAACAACAAAAGTTCATTCCATAATCATGGTTAGTGAATATTGAAGTTATGATAACACTAAATTTCCTTCAATACCCATTTAACAGCAGTTTTCCATAATTCCCCTGACAAACAGTCATGAACACGTCACCCATTTTTAAGATAATACACTATAATTTATAAAGACTAGTGCTAGGTAGCCTAAAATGGACTATTTGATTTCTACTGCCTAACACATGCTTTCTTTTTATCCGAGAGAAAAAGAGAGAATGTAAAAACTCACAACCAACCATGGCATGCCAAGTTAGTCGGACAAGTATAAAATCTGGCAATTTATCAGGCTATAGAGCTCTTTCCATTTACATGTAAAATCAACTTTTCATATAGTGTCTAAATGCAATTTGAACATTTAGTTATGTGTAATCACTACCTATCAAGACATGAACATGCATATGTAATTTTTTTAAATAACAATTCAAAGAAAGCTCCTGGAAAACTTAGAATTAAAGAGGAGCAGGGGTGTTCACAAGTCCAGGTAGACCCATGAATCCGACCAACTTGACCCCACCTAATCACAAAAATTTGGATTGGGTTAGTAATCGAATCTATTCAAATAAAATTTAATCAATTTGTTCATCATTCGGGTATAAAAAATAAATACATTGCTCGACTCGTAAACCCGAACCCCCTCTTATTCTCTTTTTTCTTTTGGTCAAATATCATTAATCATTGATCAATTACAAACTCACACCCTTACAAACCCATACCTAGTATCACATCAAATGACCCAAAAGCCAAAACACTAGAAGAAACCTTATAAGCTTCACCTTAAGTGCTACTACCCATCTCCTTCAACATTATCCTATCACTGCTGCTCCCTTTCATTTGTTGCCATTGTGGCATCACTGTGTGGGCAACCCACATTCACTGCTTTGCTTTCGTTTGCTTCTGCTTTTGTTGTCACAATTTCCACCACCAATCACTAGATTCGTTTGCTGTGAGAAGCCTCACTGCTGCCACCACAGGAGCTAACCATTGTGAGTAGTACACCACTATTGTGCCGAGAGAGATTGCCACAAGGGAGAGGCCACCTCGAAGAGAGCATAAAAGCTTGCATCTAGATTGATGGTGAATTTTTGCTTTTGCAGAAAGGATGAGATTTGGATGGGTGAGATTAAAGAGAAAGAAATAATCTTGGCAAGAAAATATGGGTTTTGGGTGAGAATGAAACCATGGGATTAAGGAGGGAAGAAATGTGTTAATGGATAAAAGGAGGATAAGAGAGGGAGAGAGAGAGAGACATGAGTGTTGGCCTCTGCAAAAAGTGTGGAGGTGATTTTTTTTTCCTTTTAAATTTAATAACTCGAATACCCAACTAATCCAACCCGATTTATATGAAGTTGGGTTGATTCGGGTTGATAAATAAAATTTCAGAAACACAACCTAACCCAATCTTATTTGATTGGATTGGGTTTAATTTATCCCTAAATCCAACCTCTGTACACCCTTGGAGATGAGCTAAGAACAACAAAAAACAAGAGGAAAATATACACTAGTAGAAAGAAACACAGTCAAACATCTACCACCCACACAAAACAAAAAAACTCAACATAACCAACACTAAAGGTTCTTGATCACTCCAACACATGCACTAGAAACATAGCAATCCTCCAACCAAATGCAAATTAATTGTGCTAGACACAGATAGCATCCCCGGCTAAAGGTTCGCAAGCTACATCATTACACCCATTTTTCTCTCACATATTCCAAAGACCAAAAGCCTAGAAGAATTCACAACACCTTCACATAACTGACTCCAGCCAAATTTTTACAAATAATTCAGCATAACTGACAGCACAGTAAGATGAAAACCTAACAAATCAACCCAAACATAGTGTCATAAGAACTAGCAAAGTACACATAAAGTGTGCACGTAGGATCAAAGGATCACAACAACTTAATCAACACACATATAATGCCACATAGTAGAAGGAACAATAATAAGTATATGTTTTCAATTGAAAAGAAAAACACACACACACACACACAATAAGACACCATCACTCTGACACAAGATATATTTAATTTCTAATAAACTAACCTAAAGAGTTTAACCAACTAGTAAGAGCGCATTTGGTATAGAGTAGTCTATCTAGATTATTCGTAATGTAACTTTAAATTGTTTGGATCCATGATATTGTCTTGTTTGATTGAGCCTTATTACTTGCAATTCAAATTTCCAATACGATGTACATTGCCTTCATATTGACTCTATGGACTACCTCCATTGGAGTGTTTATGTGGATTACTATCCATGGCGATCCTCATCACTATTAAATAATAATTAATAATATTATAATTATCAATAATATTTATAATAAGTAATACTAGTAATAATAATAATATTATTATTATTATTATTAGCAAAAGACATATATTAATTAATAATCTTTTTTATATACCAAGCAAGATAATGTGAAATGCCAATTAGATTATTAGTTATAATAAACTATAATTTTTAGTATTTATTTAATAATAATTATTTTAATTATTTTTAATTTTTATTATGTATAAATATAATTTACATTTAAAATTTTTACTATTTTATTTATGTATTTTTAATAATTATTTTTATTAGTTTCATTAATATAAAAAATGAGAGGGAGAGAAAAGAAAAAAGAGTCTTTGTACATCAAAGTCTAATCTAGTCTGGCATCACATTCTAATAATTATTTGTATTATATAAAATTGAATTAATATTAAATATTTTTTATTATTATATATATTTTAATGATGAATTATTATTAACATATTTTTATATTAGTTACTTTTACATTAGATATCACTTTTTATATTATTTATTTATTATGAAATATTTTTATTAAAAATATTATTTTATTTATATAATTTATATTATTTATTTAATAATTTTTTTGTTTTAATAAAACATAAAAATAAAGAGTGAAATAGTCCTTAACATCAAAGTTCAATCAAGCCTAATCCAGCTTCTATAAGCTTGATTAAGTTATTGATCATTTTAATGTATAATATCATCATAATGGATAAGCTTATGTGATATGTTGACTACACCAAATAATAAATAAGGTTATAATATATAGTACTAAGCCAACCACACCCTACATAAGACAGCTTAAGTAGGCAACAAAAGCCACTAGTAGTAATAAATTGTGTGAATTAAATGCTTTGGTATTTCAATCGTTAGAAGAACTTAAAAGTAGTCATCACCTTGTGTGGCTCTAAGGCTTGGTTTGATTTAATATTATGGCTTTTTCAGATTTGTTGAGTTATTTGGATCCTCTAAAAATTACTCTTAAAAGTAATAGTAATAATGTTTGGCAATACAATATAACAGTTACTCTCAATAAAGAAAAGTCATAAGAGTATTTGGTAAATATAATGTAAAATAACTCTTAAAATCTAAAGTTACTATAATGGATATAAATATTAAATAGATATAAATATTAAATAGAGTAATTTCTATTTTCACTATTATTAAAGAAAGTAACGTTGTATAAGATTTTAAAGTTTCAAAGAGTATAAATCAATTCTGAAAAGTAATCCATGAGATACTCTCTAGAATACTCCTAACTTTTAAAAGTCAGAAATAAAAATACATTAACCTTTTTGTTTACCAAACGGAAAACACCAATGGTGGACTAACGTATTATAAGACAAAATCTTTAGGGGACTCATGTATATGCAATTAATTTTTCAAGGATTAAGGTATTAAAATAAAAATATTTTAAGAACCAAAATATAGTTTTACTCTAACTTTTATTAGACATCCACAAAATGTAGAAAGAGTTGATTGTAGGCTCTAAATTTATAGATAGAGGAACTAAGTGATTTGTTATGATAAATAAAGATAAACCATATGAAATAAATGATAAAATAGAAGGATTAATTATCATTATTATTACATATTATTACTTAATTAATGAATTATTATAAATTTAAGTTATAGGATATTTTTCAATACTTATAGCCGAAACATTACTAGTTTATGAATTATTATATTTTTTTACCAATAAAATGTCAAGTAAAGCATAACCATATGATAATTGCAAATAGTAGTCACTTCACATACATATAAATAGACCATTTAATATTAATCATAAATATGTAATCTGATTCATGTCTCCTGGGGTACTTTTCAGTCATCCTTAGCATCTCTCTACATACTCCCTTTCACCCTAATCTTCTTTTTATCTTTAGCTTTTGTTCTTATTATTTCTCTTAATCTTTAGCATTTTGATCTATTACACCCATCCCTAACATTTCAATAGTGCATTTGGGTTTTTTGTTTTTTTTTCTTTTAAAGGTTAGGCAAACAATGTGTTTTGAGGGTGGCACGTGAGATGAGGTAAGGGGAATCCTAGTTATTTTTAACCTTCATATTAAACTCTTTATAGTGGACAACAAAAGAAGCCTTTTATTAGGTAATTAACTTGACAGCTTTACTTACTACAAAGGTGAAATAATATATTTTGCATTTAATTTATATATATTGTCAATATAAAAATTTTTTATACAAATATCTAATTATTTATTATCACATTAGCAAAAAATTTTAACCCACCTATCCATTATATTAAAAGTTTTATAAATAAAAAAAATATAATTAAATGATAATATAAAATAATTTTTATACTATCAATACATCAAAATTAATCTCTTTTTTATTATTTTTATTTTTATCAATATATATATATATATATATATATATATATGTATGTATATATTAAATTTTCTTTAAACGAGAAAAGGGCCAAACAACCTAAATTCTAGTAGTAATGGCTCATATTTTAAGTTGGTTAATTTTTTTAGGACAAAAAAAAGTGATGTAGGGCCATACGGTTAGCCCAATTTCGATCTAAGCCGAGGTAACTGGTTTTTCTCCAATTTTTTTAACCAAATTTGCACACTTTTTGGGTTGTTCAACCAAGCCTGTCAGGCTTAACCTAGTTTCATAGCTCTATTTATGCATGTCACTTGCCCAGTCCAAACCCTAAAGCCCAAAATTGTATAAAATCGCTTGTTCGTGCTCAATTGTAGCCAAGAAACACACGTCGTTCTGCTCATTGCGCGCCGGCTTCAGCCGCAATATCGCAGTCTCCTCCATGGAGCCTTCACCGCGCCTCCGTCGTCGCGCCACCACACCTCTCTGCGTCCATCACCCCTCTCCTAATCGCCGTCGCACCTCACTGGCGCCACGTCGCTATCGTCGCACCAACGCCACATACTTCTCGGGCTCGCTTCGCTGCTCCATCTCCAATAATCTTCAAGTTCAGGTGAGTCCTACTTTTTCCCCGTGTTCATTGATTCGCATTTCACAAGTTCTCGTATAAATCATCTTTCTTCTCCATACTTTTTTTACCCCCTTTTCCCCTCAGCAAATAGAGTGGAATGATGACGTTACAGACGACATTCTGTCTCGGCTTTCTATGAAGTCCTTGAGTCGTTTCAAGTGCGTTTGCATGGATTGGCAACACACCATCTCCAGCCGTTGTGTAGCATTTCTACAGAATCAGAATCAGAATCAGCTATATATGTCTGCGACCCTGTAAATGAGCAGTTTATTAAGTTGGCTTACTGATACATCCCAAGGAATTAGGAAGAAAGAGCCGAGGATCAAGGGAGCACCAGCATGGACAACAGATTATGTTGTCTAATTAAATTAGTAGTTCGTTTGCTTATGTTATCTTCAAGTTAGTTTTACTTAAGGTTTATCGAGTAGTTGTTTTGATTCTGCAATTTAAATTAGTAGCAGCATAGAATTATCTAATGCATGAAAGTAGGATGTTAGTTACGTAGGTTTCATGCACGTACAAGTAGGACCATTGCCTGTTTTTGAACTACTGGGCAAGGAATTTGAATTTTGTCGAGCTTGACTCGAATAAAGCTCAACACTTACCTTGGCACCTCTGTCTCTGAAAGAAGCATAGCACTTGCTTTTGATTTTGACGGAAGTTGCATTGAGTTCTTTGTCAAATTCTAATTGGTAAGAGTTGTCCAAAAGTTTGATCGGGGTACGTATCACTTAGCATTTGAATTGTATTCATCGGAAACAGGAGCATGGAGGCTGTCAAATGCAACATGTCAAAGTAACCCCATTTTGTACAAGAATAGAGGCACATACATAAGAGGTGTCTTATATTGGCTCACATATGATCAAACAATACTGGTTTTTGATGTTGAGAAGCAGCTGGCTCGGTTGATCTCATGGCCACACGGATGCCAGTCTAATATGCCGTATCACATTATTGGAGAATCCGAAGGCAGCCTGCACTATGTCCAAATAACATTAAGATTTGGCCTTCACGTGCGGTGCCTTGAGAATTATTCTGATGGAAAATGGACCCTCAAGTATAGCAAGTCTTTTGACAAGTTTAAAGGAGAATATCAAACCCGCTTCCCCTATTCCGATCGTCGGATGTATGAACGAATGATTCCTCTAGGCTTCAAAGATTCGGTCTTGGTACTGAAGGTGGTTAAAGATGTAATTGTGTATGACATTAAAAATAACAAGATGGCTCGTGCTTGCTCCTTTCAAGATCTTAAGCTACAATACCCCTTTCCTCCTCCTTCGACCAGTACTTTCCAATTCCATGAGCTTGGTTCCATTAAATGATGCATAGCAGGTGCCTTTTCTCCCTACACCCTAGTCTTGCAGTACAGTCTCCTTTTGTTGACTAGGCTCTCATCCTAATTGATTCTGTCTTTAATTTCCAGGATTATGATAATGGTTGTAAATGGGTGTCATCAGCTTGTCCAATCTCCTCTATCCCCTCTTTTAATTTACAGGATTGTGATAATGGTGCTGCCCTCTTTTAGTTTTGTATAAGTTTATTGTTACACCTTATTATGAAATGTTGCGTTAATTTGTCTGGACCACCTTTGTTTGCATGATTCAAATGTTTGGTTTCTGTTGGGTAAGATGAATGTGGTTTGAAGTACATGACTTCAACATATATGAATAAATTTCCAAACTGTTGGTGTATCAACTAGTGTAGCTTAGGAGAACTAGTGTATCTTAGGACCCTCGCTTACATTGTAAGGGAAGTGTTAGAGAGTCTTATCTTAGTTTTGTGTAACTGAAAGAGCCGTTAAGTTTGTTAGACAGACGTTGAGTTTGTTAGAGAGATTTCGAGCACGTGGGCTTAGCTTATTCTAGTGGTTTGGGTTTAGCTTGTAGCAGAAGCTAGTCAGAAGCACAGTCTATAAATAGTGTGTTTCACTTGTAATAATTCAACACAATTCAATAGAAAATTCATTTGTTACATTTGCTTTTTCTCTAAACGTTACCAACTCTCTCTACACTCACTTCACTCTCTCTTTCACTTCCTCATCTACGTTCAGTTTCTTTCATGGTATCCAGAGCCTAAGATCTATGGAGCCAAACATTCATGAAGATGTTCGAGGAAACTCCTCACCAAACTTTGCAAGCTTCACGCATTCCATCTCCGTGAAGCTGAACGAGAAAAATTTTCTTCTCTGGAAGCAACAAATCCTTCCATGCATTCGAAGTCGCAAACTTCTCCGGTTTCTTCAAGGTCCAGCCATGGCACCACCATAGTTTCTCACTCCTGAAGATGAACAACTTGGCGTTGTGAATCAGGAATTTCTCAATTGGGAGCAGCAGGATCAGCTCCTACTTTCTTGGCTTCTTTCGTCCCTCTCTAACAATATGTTTACACGAGTTGTTGGTTGCCACACCTCGTGGCAACTGTGGGACCACATTCATGTCTTCTTTTAGTCTCACACGCGTGCGAAGATTCGCCAATTTTGTTCTGAGCTTCGAAACACCAAGAAACATGATAAAACTGTTAGTGAATATCTTCTCCGCATCAAAGCGCTCATTGACTCACTTCTCTCTGTTGGTGATCCTGTCTCTGTTCAGGAACACATAGATCTCATCCTTGATGGTCTTCCAAAGGAATATGATAGCTTTATTACTTCCATTACAAGCAGGCTTGAGCCTTACACTGTGGCTGAGCTCGAGTCGTTACTCCTTGCTCATGAGTTGCACCTTGAGAAGCGTGCAAAATCTATTTTTGATGCATTTTCTGCAAATGTAGCTCATCTTCCTAATATTACAAAGCCAGATCTAGTGCAACAAGGATCGAAAGGTTATGATTTAGGTTCGATTACTTCACATTCAATGTTGCCTATGCCTCAATTCTCTACTCCCGGGCCTCCTTTTCCCTATGGACGTGGTGGTCGTGGAGGCCGCTCTCGAGGTCGTGGAGGTCATTTTGGTGGAGGTTGAGGTGCTCTTATTTGTCAAGTTTGCTTTAAACCTGGCCATTCAGCTTCAGTTTGCCACTTCAAGTTTGATCAACACTATCAGCCTCAACCTTATGTGCCTGCTCCACCATATGCTCCTCAACATCATACTCAATATACTCAGTATCCACTGTATTTAGCACCTTATGCATCACAGCACTCTAGTGCACCTTTTGTTTCACAACACTCTAGTTATTTTACACTTACTATGCCTTCACAATTTTCAACTACTAGTGCCTTTTCCTCTCACGCCTTTGCGCAGCCACAGCAGCCAAATCCCTTTGCTACAGGTCCATCTAATTTCAAGCCTCCACATCAACAAATGCAAGCTATGCTTGCTACTCCAGAGGTACTTAACCATGAGGCTTAGTTTCCAGACTCAAGAGCAACGACTCATGTCACACCAGACTTGAACAATCTCACTCAGAAGATAGAATACACTGGTCTAGCACAGCTTCAGATGGGAAATGGCCAAGGTCTGTCCATCAGACATATTGGTTCATCTGTTGTGCATTCTCCATTTAATTCTTCCACTAATTTATCACTTACACATCTTTCGCATGTGCCACACATTACTAGGAATTTATTAAGTGTTAGTAGATTTGTTCGTGATAATAACGTGTATTTTGAATTCCATGCTACTCATTGCTTTGTCAAATCTTAGGCCACCAATGAAGTCCTCCTTGCGGGACGCATTGGAAGTGATGGCCTCTACTACTTTACTTGTTTTTCTCTGGTCTCCACTAATGGCTCAATTTCCAGTCAAAGATTAGTTGCCTCTAATAGTAGTTCACAAGTCCCTAGTCAAGTCGTTGAGTCTAGAAAATCTTCACCTCAAGTGTCCATCTCTAGACTAAATGATTCTGCTAGTTCATCTACTAGTATTGTAGAAAAGTCAATTGTATCCAGTTCTAGTTCTACCTTGTGTCCAAACATCAAGTGCCAGTCTAGCACTTATTGTAATAGTGAATTTCCAGTTACTGGTTATACATGTAATTCAGTCACTAGTGATTGTAATGCTGATGAAATTGCTAATAAATCTGGCTCTACTTGTAATAATTCTGATGCTGACTTGGTTTCATCTGCTAACCTCACTAACTCACAGTTACAAAATTTTAATTTTAGCTTATGGCATAATCGCCTAGAACATCGCCAGTCTTCCTCTGTTATTAGTGTTTTAAAGTTGTGTCACTTACCTACTCCTACCAAGACCACATATGACCTGCACAAAGCTTGCTGCTATGGCAAGGCACATAAACTTCCTTCTCATCCTTCCACAACTACATATAATAGTCCATTTGAACTTGTATTTTCTGATCTTTGGGGTCCCTCTCCAATAAAATCTTCCTCTGGCTACTCTTACTATATTTCATTCATTGATGCCTATAGCAGATACACCTGGTTGTTTTTGCTTAAAGAAAAGTCTAGTGCATTAGATGCCTTTAATCAGTTTCTTGCATTGGCTGCCACCCAATTCAACTCAACTATGAAATCTGTTCAGACTGATTGAGGAGGGGAATTTAGACCCTTTTCTAGATTACTAGCCTCCAAAGGAATACACCATCGCATCATATGTCCTCACACTCATCATCAAAATGGTGTAGTTGAGAGAAAACATTGTCACATAACTGAAATAGGACTCACACTCATGGCTCAAGCTAGTTTACCACTCAAGTTTTGGGATCATGCTTTCTCCATAGTAGTTTATCTCATTAATCGCCTACCATCTATGTCTATATCCAATCAAGTTCCATTTACTCGTTTGTTTAATAACAGCCTAGATTATGGTTTTTTGCGTAGATTTGGTTGTGCTTGTTATCCCTTGTTGCGTCCTTATAATCGTCACAAATTGCAATTCCGTTCTCTTGAGTGTATCTTTCTTGGTTATGCACCTAACCACAATGGTTACAAGTGCTTGGCTCCAAATGGAAGATTTTATTTGTCTCGTGATGTTCTATTTAATGAGTTCAATTTTCCTACTGCACTCATCACAGGAAAGTCACCTTGACAGAATTCTCAAATTGACTCTTTAGTTTCTGCAACACCTCCACTTGTTCAGACTCACCTTGAGCACTTCAATCCTGTGCCTTTATCATCTTCTAGTTCTATGTCATCCATTGCAAGCACTTCACAAAAATCTGTTACCTCATCTGATGCTTGTTCAATTGATGTAGCTCCTATACACAATAGCCTGAATTCTAATAACAACTCTAACAGCTCTAGGCCTTCATTACCACAGTACCAGAACCACCAACCAGTTCAATCTATCACTAAGCAGCTGTCAAAATCTTCTTTAGCTACAGTTCAACAAAATCATCCAATGCAAACTCACTCTAAGTCTGGAATTTTTAAACCAAAAATCTTTTTTGCTGCAACTGAACCTTCTTCTGCTGATGATGCTTTGTCTAATCCTGAGTGGAAATCAGCTATGCAACTAGAGTATGATGCCTTAATAGAAAATAAAACTTGGTCTCTTGTTCCTTTACTTCCTCATAGACAAGCTATAGGTTGCAAATGGGTATTCTGTGTCAAGGAAAATCCTAATGGTTCAATTCAAAAATACAAAGCTCGTTTGGTTACAAAAGGATTTCATCAACAACCCGGGTTCGATTACACCGAAACCTTTTCACCCGTAGTGAAGCCAGCCACTATTAGACTTATTCTAACCCTTGTACTCACATCTCATTGGCCAATTCAACAAATTGATGTCAATAATGCCTTTTTAAACGGTGACTTACACGAAGAGGTCTACATGACACAACCTCCTGGTTTTGAGTCCCATGATAAGTCTCTAGTTTGTAAGTTACAAAAGGCACTTTATGGGCTCAAACAGGCCCCTCGAGCTTGGTTTGAAAAACTTGCACACACACTACATCAACTACAATTTGTTTCCAATAAGTGTGACCCTTCCTTATTCATTAGAAACATCAATGGCTGCTGTATGTATGTCTTGATCTATGTTGATGATATTATAATTACGGGGTCCTCTTTTCTAAAAATCAAGCAACTTATCTCTGATTTAAGCAAGGCCTTTGCACTCAAAGAATTAGGCGATCTTAACTATTTTTTGGGCATAGAAATGCACACCCTACCTGATGGCTTCTTACATATGTCTCAATCAAAGTATATACGAGATCTTCTAGTCAAAGCAAATATGTGGGATGCAAAAAGCCTACCAACTCCTGTGGTGTCTAACTTAAAGCTCAGCAGACATGGTAATTCATACCTGAGTGATCCTACCCTTTATAGGTCCATTGTTGGGGCACTACAATATGTCACCATCACCAGGCTAGAACTTGCCTTTAGTGTGAATAAAGTGTGTCAGTTCATGCAAACTCCTCTTGAGGAGCATTGGAAGGCAATGAAGAGAATACTAAGTATCTAAAGGGAACTGTGACCTTTGGTTTGTGACTTCGCCCAGCTTCCACTCTTAAACTTTATGCCTTTTGTGATGCTGATTGGGCATGTGATCCTAATGATAGGAGATCAACTTCAGGTTCTTGTGTGTTTCTCGGACCCAACCTCATCTCTTGGTGGTCTTGTAAGCAACCAGTTGTGGCAAGGTCAAGCATAGAGGCAGAGTATAAAAGTGTTGCTGCCACAGCTGCTGAACTACTTTGGACAAAGACAATTCTTCAAGAACTACATGTTCCCATTAGCAACGCTCCTCCAGTCATCTTATGTGACAACCAAAGTACAGTTTCATTGTCACATAACCCAATCTTGCATGCTAGAACAAAGCACATGGAGCTCGACATTTTCTTTGTAAGAGAAAAGGTGGTTCAGAAGGAACTCTTAGTTCAACATATACCAGCTCTTGATCAAGTTGCTCATGCTCTCACCAAACCTCTCTCTCAAGCCAGGTTCTGCACGTTATGTGGCCAACTGCAAGTAGTTGAGAGGCTTGATGTGCCTTCAGTTTGAAAGGGAAGTGTTGGTGTATCAACTAGTGTAGCTTAGGAGAACTAGTGTACCTTAGGACCCTCCCTTACATTGTAAGGGAAGTGTTAGAGAGTCTCAGCTTAGTTTTGTGTAACTGAAAGAGTCGTTAAGTTTGTTAGACAGATGTTGAGTTTTTTAGAGAGATTTTGAGCACGTGGGTTTAGCTTATTCCAGTGGTTTGGGTTTAGCTTGTAGCAGAAGCTAGTTAGAAGCACAATCTATAAATAGCGTGTTTCACTTGTAATAATTCAACACAATTCAATAGAAAATTCATTTGTTACATTTGCTTTTTCTCTGAACCTTACCAACTCTCTCTGCACTCTCTTCGCTCTCTCTTTCACTTCCTCATCTACGTTCAGTTTCTTTCAAAAACCCACAATAGAAGGTACCCATAGGCAACCCTGAAGAGTAAAAGCAAACAATCAAGTACAAGTTTTAGAGGTTGGATAAGAGCAAATTTAGATCAACGTTCCGAGCAAATTTTGAAAGGGGACCAAGAGGTCGGATAAGAAGAGAATTCTATGCGAGATCATATTAGAGGTTGATGTTTTGGCACGGTAACACTGAAAATGGCATATAATGACACGTACAAGTTTTAGCACGGTGAACTCTACAAACTAAAAGAAGTGAAAGAAGAAAAACGCAAGAGCAATACATGACTTTGTTTACTATGTTTTGCTTGTAAGCTAAATTGTGAATAATTTGTAATTCGAAAAGCTCAGACATTTTTATTGACTGTGTATATGAATCATTAACAAAGATGCTTAATTAAGTGAACATTTTAGGGATATTTAATTTGAAAAGTTAATTTAATATAATATAAATACAATTAGTTATATTGGTTTATATATTAGTGAATCAGTTTAAAACTAAATAATGTTTAGTCTAAAGTTAGTTTTATAGATAATTTTACTTTCGATATAAAATTAAGCGAAAAGTACAACAACCGTTTGAAGTTTCAAAAAAAGATACTAACCTTCAAATTTATGAAAATTGATACTCCATTATATATATATATATATATATATATATATATATATATATATATATATATATATATATATATATATATATATATAAATTAAAAGTAATGTTATTATATGCTAAATAAATATTATATCAAAAAATGCTAAATAAATATATTTTAATAATAATTTAATAAAATATTAATTCCTTAAAACTCTTAAATAATTATCATTAAAAATTCTAATATATGTATTTTCCAAAAAATACATCTTTACACGTGGGTTACATCTCTTAAAAATAAATTAATTATTATTAGTGCATCTAAGATATTAGTTATGTTTAAATACATTACAATGTGGGACATGTTAAACTAATTAGTAATTAATATTGTTAAAAAATATATATAAAAGATATTGCCAAAAAATAATCCTAAAGAAGATCTTATTATTATGAAAATATTAAAAAATTAGTATCATAATATACCTTAATCAATAATAAATCTTTATAATAATATAATATAAGAAATGATAAGAATTTAATTTTAATAATATATATATTAATAATAATTTAATAAAATACTTTACAATAAAACTCATAAACAATTATCATTAATTTTTTTAAATATATATGTATTTTTTAAAAATACATCTCTCTATATGAGTTACATCCCTTAAAAAATAAACTAATTATTTGTTAGTACATTTACTATATGAATTGTGTTTCAATTATAAGCTGTCATAATATACGTAAATAATTTTAAAACATATGAAATATAAGACTTATTAAACTAATAAATACCTGATATTGTTGAAAAATTATTTTTAAGAAGATCTTATTGCTAGGACAATACTAATGATTTAGTCTTATAGTAATAGGATATTTTAGTAACATTAAATCTTTATAATATTAATGTAAGATAATAATAAGGATTTAATTTTGATATTGTCTACATTCAAACAAAATTATGATAATGTCAACGTAAATAAATTTTTATACTTAATCATGTATATCATAGCATATATATAGTATTTGAATTTGTAATTATTAATATATTATTTAGATAGAAGACAAATAGAATAAAGAAATATTATTTAGTAAATAAAAATAGCAGTGAATGAATATTAATTAGGTAAAAAAATTAAAGTGTATTTAATGTGAATAAAATTAAGTTAAAAAAATTTGTCTAGACTTATAAATTGATTCAGAAAATAAGGAAGTGACTTTTTTTGTTCATAACAAAATATGAAGTTTACTAATCTCCATATAAAAATATGGAGGTTAGTATTTCCCATATCTAAATACTCTCTTTTTTTTCTTATTTTGTTTATATTATTTACATATATTACTGAAATTTATTAAAATATAATTAATATATTAGATATACTAACAATAATATAATTAATTTATTTTTTAAGGGTTATAACCCACATGGATAGATGGATTTTCAAAAAATACACATAAATTTTTAATGATAATTATTTACAAGTTTTATGAAAAAGTTAATATTTTATTGAATTATTATTAAAATATACTTATTTAGCATATAATAATATTATTTTTATTTTAACTATTAATACATTTTTTAAATAATGGAGTGGAATGTCCATTTTTATTAAGTTAGGAATTTAGCATCCTTTTTAGATATCTCAAAGGGTTGTTATTTTTCTCTAAAATTAATTAAAATAAGAAAATTAAAGCATGAGATAAATTCAGATTTTAGATTGATAATAATAATTTATATTTTACTTTATATATAAATGAGATTTTCATTAATAACTATTTTTTAGTGCCAACTTTTATTTTTCATTTTCATTTTTATATATTAAAATAATGGTTAAAATTGCGTGTCTTTTTTTAAGACGTGCGATTTGAATTATATATGTACTAAAATATGGCAATTAGGATCATTTTTCTTGAATATGAGATTACAGAAATCGAAAACATTGATTTGTGGTTTAGGGAATTTGAATTTTTTAATAAAAGGAAAATTGAATTTTCAATTTCTGTTTTTACTAGAAATCAGAATTTCTAATTTCACTACAGTTCAAAACGTCATTTCTGATTTGTGATCAAGTTAGTTTATTGAGTAAAGTGATCTTACATCAGAATTTCTGATTTTAATAGATCCAATATTAGAGTAAATTCATCCCAAATCTCATATTAGTGCAATCTTACTCTCAAATCCCATATACAAAATAAAATGCACACATCTTAGTCTATTATATATTGCATTTGTTTTTCAAGTTACTAAACTATGGATGCATTTATTTTAGGTTTTAAAAAAAATATTTTAAAACTTAAATTTTTATATATAACTAAAAAAGTTGAAAATTAAATATTTTTTAGAAGTTACTTTTTTCAGCTTCTATAGAAAAGTTAAAAGCAAATTTTTTTTAAGATTCTAATTATTTTTAAATAAATTATCCAAATATATGAAAACTAATTTTTTAATTAAAAAGGTGATTTTTTGCATAAAAAATCCCAAACAAACAAGTTATTATAACTTCCAAGAAGTTATTATATAAAGTTAAACACTATTTTTAATTCTTAAAATAAAAAATTACAAAAACAATCATATAATAAAAATTAATTAAGTAAACAATTATTTATATACATTTGAATTAATTTAAATAATTTTAAGTTTACTAAGTAAAATTAATTTTTAGATTTAAAATAAAGAAATGTGGATTGATCAAATAAAAATAACAAGAATTCACCAAAAAATGACTAAAGTTGTAGCCACTGACCCCCCCCCCCTCTCTCTCTCTCTCTCCCCCTCCCTATTCAACTTCGAGGAACAACAAGAGCCAAACACAGTAACACATCTCTTCCAACTGAAAAACCCACCCATCATCTCTTCTATCCTTCGGCGAGGGCCGCCACTCACTCTTCTGTTCTCCGACATCTTAGGTTCGCTGCGACCTGCGATGTCTCATCAACGCCACTCCATTGTTGTCCAATGCCAAGCTCCCTTCCTTCAATGTATGGAGATAACAATGCTGGGGCTCTTTTATTTAATTTAATTTAATTTTCAACTGCCGCCATTTCTCTGCGTGTGTCACCCCTCTCCTAATCGCTGTCGCACCTCATTGGCGTATTGTCGCACCAGCACCACGTACTTTTCAGGCTCACTTCGCTGCTCCATCTTCAATAATCTTCAAGTTCAATTGAGTCCTACATTTTCCCTTTGTTCATTGATTCGCATTTCACAAGTTCTCATATAAATTATGTTTCTTCTGCATACTTTTTCCCTCCTTAGAAAATGGAATGGAATGATGTCATTACACATGACATTCTGTCTTGACTTTCTATGAAGTCCTTGACCTGTTTCAAGTGCATTTGAAAAGTTCTCAACACACCATTTCCAGCCCTTTCTTCTTCAAAACTCAACTGCAGAGAAGAGGGCTCAAGTTATCTGGTTTCATCGTTCAAAATGAGAAGTTCTCAATATAACACCCCACCAAGTATGGTATCAAGTTTAAGTTATAATATTATTCTTGAGAGTGGTTACTTTTACATACCAGACATTGTCTCACAATGCCCTTCAGTCATCTTTAATCTTTCTTGAACTATCTGAAGATAACATAGAGATATAACAGGGGTAAGAATTATCAATTCTAAGTAGAATTCACTAAACTACCACATATTGTGTCATCGTTATTATCTCCAACTATTTCAATTTAATAAGAAAAAGGCGGGCATGTTATATAAACACCTCAATTTTTATAGTTTGAAAACATATTGCCCGAAGCAGAGTTCATTTTATTTACGCATTAATAGAAAAAGAATCAAAGCATGAGTATACCAGATTGGGAGGAAGCTCATAATAATAATAACAGCAAGGGTATAACTTGCAGTTTCTTAATAGTAACAAGGACATAAAGTATGCATATGCAATCACTTAACATAAAAGGATATATATGTACTTATGCTTTCGTTACTTTCTATTTATATATATAGTATGATTGCCATGTTACACTCCTTGAGATGTATTTCTCATGCCACATTCCAAAGTATGATCTCTATATAATATCCTATTGGGGTGTGATCGCCACGTCACACTTTTTATGATGTGTTTACTATGCGCTGTTATATTCTCTTTTATTTGGTCCCCTTGCATTCATTCTGGGGCTGGCCTAAGTTATAGAAATCCATATAGTCTTTATAGATCATAAGATTACAAGCAAATTCAACTTGAATGACATGAGAAGTATATACAAAATACATATATAAGTTATGCCAAAACTCCAACAGCATAACGAATCAAGTCCATTTTCTCGTAAATAGTACTAGCTCAGCCAAAAAGTCAGTCACAACAATAGAGCAATACCACACATTAATGCCTCAACATTGTCATAAGTTTACAATATTTATCACTAATTGTAACTTACTCATGCATTACGGTAGCCAATTACTTAATTGGAAATTCTGCTCATACATTTCAAATTTGCCTTTATTTGTGTCTTATGTCATAATTTCTACTTAAGTGATTAAATTCTAAATTTTTACTATGTTGAAGTGTTGTTTGTCTAGTTTTTGACCTCTTTGATCTGATTCAATTTTGATAAGTATAACTTAAGATATTGAGAGTTTACCTAGGTCTGCCCTGTGTTAAATAGAACATGGTCTAAAATATAAAAATTCACTAAAAATAGAAATTTATTGGATTTGAGTGAATCTTATATCATTGTAAAGCTAACATAACTATATTTCATTTCCAATAAGTTTCATTTTATTTAAGTGAGCCGATCTCAAGTTATAAGCTTGCAAATTTAGTGGATTTGGTCTGCTTTGCCTCTGTCCAGTCAGGACATGGGATGATTTTGCTGAATTAATGGAAGCAACAGGGATCGAATTTGATTCTAAAACTTTTATGGCATATTGCCGTATGTGTAAGCTTTCTAAAAAAATTGGTTACACTTGAATTGAAAGTGTATAGGGTGAGTTATGTTCTGCACAACCCACTCGGGTCAGGCTTAAGGGCAGAAATCTAGGATAAACTTCAAAAATTATATCTCTACTTAATACTAATCTAATGACCTTATAATTTATATGGTTAAAAAGCTCCATATGTATAGTTTCATGTAAAATTAGTTTCATCAAATTTTGATAGCTATGTGCAAAGCTGTATACTTCACAAGTGCAGATGTTGTAGGATTTCTCACTTGATTCAAATTCTATTTTGCTATTCCTCTAGTTTTCCCTTCAAATTCCCAACCAAACCTAATTTGTGCACATTAATTTAGCCACAAAAGCTCATATAAACCAATATAATAACAAGCAAATGAAAGGCTCAAAAATTCCCACCAGCCATTGATTAAAATTTTAAGGAGAAACCATGAATCCTACCTCTAATTTGATGCAAAACTAGCTCGATTTGGGTTCCTCTTGACGAAGAAAGGGACCAAGGCTTGAAGGTGGGATGAAAGGAGATGAAATGGAAGAAGAGAAGATGGAGAAGTGCTGCTGAATGTGTGGTTGACCAAATGAAGGGACTTAGGAGGAAAAATGAAACTTTTATAAAGGTAGGTAGTTAGAAACTTGACATGTGATCGGTTGTTGCTTATGTGGTGGTTAATTGAAAAAACCCCCCTGGTGGTTATGGTGCCACCATTTAGGGGGAAAGGTGGCTGAATAATTGGCCACCAATTCTAAGGTTTTTAATGTATATTGGCCACCAAAGTGAATTATTGTCATAGCATTTATTTTTTTATTTTATTTTCCTTTTCTATTATAGGAATTTGATTCTCTCCATACACTCTTTATTTCTCAATTCTCAATTCTTGGTTTTGAATTGTGCTTTCTATCACCTGTTCCTCCATTCAATTCTCACATTTATCATTCAAATTCTAACCGATTTTGTTCTTCCATTGAAGCTTGCATGGGCTCTTTGTTCCTCCTTGAAGCGAGCTTGGAGCTCTTCATTCGTCCATAACCGTGAGTTTCTTTCTTCATTTGATGCTTTTATTTTTTTCTACTTGATATCTTTTTTTCAATTTTTCTATCTTGTGTGAATTTTCTTTTAGTGGTAGCTTCACCTTTTCTTAATCAATCAATGAATCTAACTTCTTAGTTTTCTCTCTAGATTGCTCATTCATTTAGATATGAAATCCCTGTGACGACATCGCTTGATATCAAGATTAACAAACTCAAGAGTTTAGGTAAATTGGTAAAATCTCATTAAACTCAAATCATAGACTCGTAAGAGTTTACACACTAAAAAAATTTAATTTAAAAAATATATTTCAGTAAATAAATATAATTTGATAACATATTTATGATTACTATTGAAAAATCTATATAAATATGTATGCAAAATTAACTATAATAAATAATTGTAATATGGTCATACTCTACTTAAAATTTTAATGGTAAAAAATGTAATAATTCATAAAGTATTAAGATTTTAATTACAAGTATTGAAAAATATTCTATCACTTAAATTTATAATGATTCATTATATAATTTATTAAGCAATAATGTATAATAGTAATGATCATTAATTCTAATATTTTGTCGTTTTCAAATTTCAACTAAAAAATGTCATTTTCTTGTATATTTTATCTTTTTTTTCATAATAAATTGCTTAATTTCTCCATATATACATCCAAAGCGTACAATCAACCTTTTTTCTTTTTTATGGATTTATATGATAATAAAAATTATTAAACCAATCTCTCCATTGAGTGACATAAACTTATATAACCCATCAAATATGTAGCTATTTTATTTTCAATCAACATACTCTATTACAATTTATAAAATTTATTTGAATTTACATTCATCTTAACATTTTAAAAGGAAAATATTGATTAAAAATTATAAGTATACATTTCTTAGTAGTTTATCCTTAAACACAGATGAATGAAAAATAAAAATATGAGTTTCAATAGCCAAATTCCTATAAAAAAAATAATTAAAAGAAATATATTAAAAGAAATATTATCATTTTTATTTCAATTAAAATATGAAACCTATTAAAAAAATACTAAAATCATATAATATATCTAATTTTTTTATTATTATTTTTTTTGTCTTTTTCATGTTCTCATTTTCAATAAATATGTTATGTTATGTACTAAATTTTGAAAGAAAATAAATATAAAAGAGTTTTTAAATTTTTTTTAATTATCAATCATAAAATGTGAGAAGGAAATAATTTTTACGTGACATTTTGAATGAAGTAATTGTTTAATAGTATATTTATGACATTATTCTTAAATTGAATGGATTATAAGTAAATTTTGAATGTGAGTGAGCAAAAAAATTTAGAACTTTTAATGATACAATGTGAATGGGAAACAAACTTTACATAAAAATTTTGGAGGAAGTAATATTTTAATATTATATATGTAATTGTTGTTTGAGAATTTCAGTTAAAATTTGTTAAGATCAATTGGTTGTAAACTAATTCCAAAGTAAACAAATTTAAACTTGTAAACTCACATATAAAATTGAAAGTTTACTGATTTTGCTAGAGTTTATATAAACTCATACAAGTTTATCAAAAAGAAAGTTTATATATAAATTAACTCTCTTTTTTTAATGATAAAATAGTAAACTTGTAAGAATTTAAGAATTAAATTGAGATTTTAACAATCATAGTCCATGTCAATCTCAACATTGCTCCTTCGATTCGATCTCGGTATGCATTTTGCTTTGTAATTGAAATTTGGAAATGCAAATTATGCTTAATTAGGAACCTTTGATTTCGATATGCACTTTTTTTTTCCGTTTTGTGATAGTGTCCACTCAACGTGAGAATCGAGTTTTTTCTTTTTCTTTTTTTTTTTTTACCACTTGCTATGTGTGAGCAACTCTCTGCCCCTTTTTCCGTGTAGATACTTTATTAATTAAATTAAGTTAACATGGTTTCCTTTTTGTTTCTTTTACATTTTTTGGTTTTAAAATTTAGTTTCGTAAAACTATTTAACCCACCATCCTAATCCATTAATGGTTAAGTCGACGTCATTTTTGGACCAAACACTCAAGTTAACGCAGTCCGACTCACTTCTACCCAAGTTGCCCACTTTAACAACTTTATATAATACAATTTTTAAAAGTTTAATTTATATAATTTTACACTATTATCTAATAATATACTTATATTTATAAAATTTTTAAAATAGTGGATAGTTATGAAAAATATTTTTACTAATGTGATAATATATAAGATGGTATTTGGTTTGCCATTTTCTATTTCCATTTTTAGTAAAAACAGAAAATAAGAGTGAAAATATATTTGCTGGAATTGTTTTGAAAATGTTTTAAAAAAATATTTAGTAAAATGATTGAAAATTTGAAAATGCCATATCCATATTTTCATCTTTTTATATTTGATTGCTGAAAATATTTCCTATAGGAATGCGGTGATATTATGGTAAATAAGTGAAACTCCCCTCTTTTCATCCTCCATAAGCAGTGTTTGATTCTCTGTGACGATGTTATTTTTTTATTTAAACGCACTCTTGCATAGATCTGTTATATATTATTAATGACAAACCATGATACCTGCGAGTTGGCAGTGTAGTTGATCACATGCTGAACTCGAAAGACTAGCCATGTGATAATATATAATTGAATGTCTGTACAAAATATTTTTACATTGATAGTGTATATAATAAAATAATACTAACTATATTATTTAAATATTTATCTATATACAAATCAAAATATAATAATTGATAATGATAATATAATAACTTAAAGTAAGTAATTTATTTTATTCTTAATATTAATATTTTGTAGAATTATTAATTATTTTAATAAATACTTTTAATAAATGAATAAAATATACAAATCAAATATATATAATTTTTATTATTTAATAATAAAAATAATTTTATTATCTCAAATTTGATTTTAGAAATTATATTTTATAAAACAAACAAACCAAACATATTTTCATTATTTTTACTTTTTGGAAACAGAATATACTTTTATAAATCAAATGCATTTCTTAAATTCAGAAAATCTGAAAATAAAAATTCTTTTTAGAAAGTAAAAATAAAAAATAAAAATATGAAATATTTTCACAAACCAAATACACCCTAATTGAATATTTGTGTAAAATTATTTTATATAGACAAAGCATACAAATTAAATCCAAATTTTAATACCGGTCAATAACTTATTTTTAATCTTGTCTATCTCAAGTTCTATATGCTTAGTTTTTTATTTTGGTGGTTAAAAAGGAAATCAATAGAAGGTTTGAAAAGGTCAAAGGTGTGTGGGAGGCATCGAAAGTAATAATGTCCCTTTTTTTTTTTTTATAATATCGGAAATAACACTTTAATGGGATCAGCCATACATATAAAATGAAACCAAGAGAAGAGAAAGTAACAAAGCCCTTGGTTCAACATTTCATAGCAAGACAACTAATCGAAAGCCAAAACTAGGCTGCGAGAGAAGCTTTAAGATTAGATCAGACATGCTTAGATTGTTGAAATTGATCACCGGTAATGAAGCAAACCCTGGTCTGTTAAAACGGTCTTGCAGCCTCTTCCATCATCTTCTTTTCTCTAGTTAACTTCTGGATCTCCCTAAGCGCCTGAAATTAATGAAATGTTGAGAATCATAACACAGCAACCAAAAGAAAGAAAGAAAGAAAGAGAGTGAAAATAGCAGCATTAAGTCAATTTGCTAAGATTTAATACTAATTGTTGGATAAGCTTAAGTGCAGAAGACCACTCACTTATCCAAATGTTAACAACAATGGCAACTTGTCATGGTTACAAAGTAATGCCCATCTGGTAATTTCCTAATAAGAAAGTGTATAACATGCTTCAAATTAAAGATATATGCTTGAATAAAAAATTTTAACCTCTGATGTCATGTCTTCAGTTGTAATGTCATCGAAGTTATCACATCCCAACCTAGAAGCAACTTCTGTAAAAAAGAAGATATCAAGATTTGAGACAAAATTGGTAAACCATATATCAATTCTTCACCCCCACTTTCGTCTGCTGGGAGAACAACAAAATCAAAACAGTATCTACAGCAAAGGTTATTTACTTTGAAGTGAAATAATTGCATCAGCGGTAGCATATCCATCTCTGTATTTGTTGTATAGAGCAGCTAGTTGATTCATTACCTGTATCATTTATTGAAGACGTTAAGATATACAGAAAGTTGTAGCTCGTAGACTTTGTAACAGTAAGGAATCAACCTCCGGGTGAGATCCTGACGTAGATATCTCAAATGAAGGAAATTGACTCGGGTGTTCAATTACATCCCTAGCTAGAGTGTCTAGAGGCACATCTATCCACAAGGTAATCCCATGTCTCAGAAGTGCCCTATGTCAATTTCACAGATAGAATAAAGAATATTAGTTGAACACGGTGTTTGGCATATTAGTTAATAAAGGTAAGAAAAGTGAACTCAAAACTACTGCAAAAATAGTAGCCAGCAATTAGAAATCCGCACAGATTAGATGAACTTTGAACTGCACCATTCCCAGCACAAATTACTAGTCGGCCCATGGATGACAATTGCTTCAACACTTCAGTCTGGACCATTTGACATGTAAATCATAAATACTTTGTATTGCAATACATCAACTAAGTAGTGGACTTAAGCATCTTTATCCTGAAATTTCAGTTGCAGAACTAAAATGCATGTAAACCCAGGTGACTTCAAGAAGAAGCTTTGTTAGGGTCACACTTTTCTGATGCACAGACCAGGTACCAATAGGAACTTGGTAGCAATTAGCAGGCATCCAATGAAACACATGGAACCATGAAATAAGTCTAAGACAATCACCTCAGACTCACAGAAGCCCTTTTCATCCCTCTCTCTAAAGGATTTTGCTGCAGATGCACCACCCACAGCTTCTTCAACCAAATTATCACTGAATAGAGTACATAAGTATTAAGTTTAGCTAATATTTGGAAACTACCTTTGTTTCTTCAAATCTTTTATCAGAAAATAGAGAGATACCTGTCAAAATAATAGTATCGTAATATATCAGCTAGCATCTTTCCCAAACTGGTTTTGGTGCAGCTTTTCATGCCTTTATCAAATAATTGACACAGGAAGTTAAACGGGTCATAAAAAGCCACGAACTTTCAAAGCAATTAATTGCAATATAAGCCATTCTTACCAACCAGAAAGATAGAAGTCCCTTTTAGCTCAGGGGATACATCTCTTGCTTTCTTCTGAATCAAAACTTAGTTAAAATGACTACTTTCATGCACCAAAAAAAATGAAGAAAGAGTACTTCCAAGTTTAAGCCACTAGAAAATTACCTACATTGATTACTAGTATTTCATAACTTCAATTTCATGTATATCAATAGGAAGCATGGACATTTCAAAATGATTGTCATATCCATGTTAGATACATATTCATGTTGGAAACTTCATGAATAATTTCGGAAACTCCAAACCACATTTTACAATTTTTCACATGCTATATTGATGGAAGGTTTCACAGCTTTTCTACATGGGGAAAGTCAAGATGTTCTGGCCATAGGACTTGGAGCAGATCAACGGGTCCTGGGTGGACATTACTACATTGCATGCATAAATTCATCCTTCTTTTTCAAATATTGGTACCCCAGAGGAAGTCCTTTTTCTCAGCAGTTTTGTTTTGCTTTCCAAACCATCACCTTAAAGACAAGGTGAATCTTTTGGGGTGGGGGCGGGGACTATTTGACAGAAAGTGGACCAATCACAATTGAGCGTTGGTTGTATTTCTTGAGTATGAGAAAGAGAAGGTGTGGTGTCCGAGAGTTGTAATAGGAAGTGCATCAGAATGTGAGAGTGAGTAGGATAGAAGGGGGCAAAATGGGAGGAGTAGTTAGTTGGCCAAATAGTGGAATAGGCTTTGGAGGTGCTGAGCTCCTCTAATTGCTCAGGGACCCTTTTATTATTATTATTATTATTATTATTATTATTTATCATACAAGCTAATCCCCGCTGGATTTTGTCCTGTTTTCCAGTGATATACTCAATTTAGTCCTTCTTCACACTGTTCTATCATCAGTTTCCTATCACAAGTATAAGGGAAAGGGTGTCAAGGAGTGAGGGGCAAGCCAATTTTGGAATGAAGGAGAGTTTGGGGGAGCCACAGGACGCTTGAATGTCCTAAAGAGAGGTTACAGTAGTCACACTGTTTAGGCTGAAGAGTGAGATTACCGAAGTGACACTGTTTTTGCTACTGATGCAATTCTGTTATTTCTTTCCCATCAGTTTGTATTATCAATAAAATTACATCTTTTTTATGTCAATTCAGGTCCAGTTCCTATTAGAATTCGAAAAGAAGGAATATGATATTACCTTCACTGCAAGAGATGAATCCACGGCAGCAACCTTAGTCCCTGAAGCCAAGGAGGCAAGAAAAAATAAAAAATAACAGGCTAATCACATTAACTGCCAAGAGTCAAGATCTACGTTACCACTTAAAACTCATTTATTCAGTGGAATTAGAATGTATTCTAACCCTCTTGTTCGTTTTATCCCTAATGAACTCTAGTAAGCTTGCAAATTCAGAATTCTTGTAAAAATGCCAGAGATAGAAAAAGTTTGTGAAGTAAATGCCCGAGATAGAGACAGATAAAATATTGAGGTGGGTTGACCCGTTTTCTCCATGGCTCGAGAGTGACGCCGTGGAGGCGCTACCATCTCTGTTTTGCTTTGGAAATAAAAGTGAATCGCCAAGTTTTATATGCCAAACCGAAACTTCACAAATCGAAGAGAATCTAATCACAGCAATTGAATTTCTTGGCATTCTAAATGCTTCAAATCTTTGAAATACTTTATCCAAACAGCATTAAGCTTGTCTATTCAGCATCCTAACGAAGCATGTTTATCTGATGCCAAAAATCAATTACAGGTAGGAAACCGTGTCCAGGGGACAAAGATAAGAGGATAACCGATACATATCACATATAAAGTTTTCAAATTCACCCCCCCCCCAAAAAAAAAAAATAGAAAAAGCAAATTTCAGTTCAGAAACCACGGCATATCGAAACTGGAAAGGCTTACCGGGAGTAGTGCCATCGGGTATTGCGCAATTGGTGGAAGGTGGCCTGCGCATGGGATAAGAACGAGAGGGACGGGAAGCTCGAAGGCAGTTTGTGTGATTGTAACGGGTTGGGAAGCTGAGGTTAGAAGTCAGAAGCTGAAATCGGAGGGAGGAAGTGCGAGTGAGAAGTGGCCGACAAGTGGGTGTGCTGTTCATGTGGCGGAGCCTCGTGCTAGCCTTCTCCATTGAAAACCACAATCGTTGCCTTCTATTCAAATGCAAGCTTACACTCAACACCATTTACATAACTGGTTTCAGAGTAATTCCGAGGTGGCTTGTATCATCCGACAAATAAATTAGTGCCAAATTTTTTAAGATGTCAAATAAATTACTTTCTAATAAAAATAAATTGTAAATTGATCTATAATTTTTTAAAATTTTAGATAATTTAATTTTTATCTAATTTTTTTATTAAATATTATGATATAATTTATTAAGTAATTGATGTGATACTATTATCTCTTCTGTATTATTTTATTCACTCATATTTATTAAAATGACATTATTTTGGTAAAATTTCTCTTGTTTATATTTTAGAGCATAAAATGCAGCATATTAACTTAGGATTATGCCAAAAACAAAGTCGTTTTAATAAATAAGATTGACTAAAATAATATGATGGAAGATAACTATGCTGTGTTAATTATTTTACAATTCATGGCATAATATTTAATAAAGAGATCGAAGTTTGAAAAGATTATGGATCAACTTATCAATTTATTTTTATTAAGGATTAATTTATTATGCAAGAATCAATAGGGTCCACTTTGAGGGGTTAACCCTAGTTTTATTACCTGTAATTTTCACGGGTAAAATAATTAGATTTCAAACATTGATATTTTTGTAAAAAGTTTAAAGAACATAATTTGCCTTTTATACAAATATAGTTAAATAAAAAATAGGATTAATTTCTATATATAGTTACGGTTTCAGTGCATAGAAATTAATTTCATGAAAAATAAAAAACTTGAATATGGTAAAAAAAAATGATGTTATATAAATCCCTTAAGTTATCAATATATTTTGTCCAAAGAAACAATGAATAAAAATGTCTATTACTTAATTAAATTGCGACACATATTGTCTAAAAAAAAAAAACTGCGACACATATTTATAGTTGAATAAATATAAATTGGTTATATAAACGCTCCTTTCGTTTCAATATATTTATCAAGTTGAATAATATATTAATTTAAGAATATATCAAATTATTTAAATTAATAAATATATTAAAAGTATTTAATAGAAGTAAATATTTAAATCATTCAATTAAGAAAATCATAACAAAAATAACCATTTAACATAGATTTATGTTTAATTTGAAGAGATTTTAGTCAAATTTATATAAATAATGAACATGTTATTATTTTAGTAATTAAAATTGATTTAAGTGGATTCGGTGATTATTTATTGATTTTGTGGGTTTTATGGATGATTTATCTCAATTATTGCAAGAAAAAAAATTGTGACATTAATTGAAGTGTCTTTAGACTAAATTTTAGTTATTTTTGGGAAAGTGTTGATTAAAAAAAAAATCCTATCTATTTTTACATAGATCGGATTGAGATAGTCTAAGATATTCTTGAAAGCTTAATAAGAGATCTCTAAATTTGTTTTTGACCACAAATTTCAATACTCTAATATTCCAAGTGAAAAAGGAATTACAAGATTGAGAGTTATATTTGTCCGCATCTTGTTCAACTTCTACTTAGTATTTCACCAATATGCCTGTAACATCACCGACAAAGTTTCTCCTTGCTATGTTCAGTCTTGGCCTTCTGTGTTTTGAGTTTACCCTTCCTATATGTAAGCGTCTTGAATGATTTTCTGAACCTTGCTATTGTTTGTTCCATCAGGTAAAAAGCCTATTCTTCAACAACTTTACTTCCGGTCTAACGTTTTGAATTATAGATCTACACTCCGGCTTCAAGCAGTTCAAGCATTGTTGATGGCATGCGGAGGAACGGTACAGGAAGGGAGGAAG
Organism: Pterocarpus santalinus; assembly: GCA_031439595.1. Classification (NCBI taxonomy): domain Eukaryota; kingdom Viridiplantae; phylum Streptophyta; class Magnoliopsida; order Fabales; family Fabaceae; genus Pterocarpus; species Pterocarpus santalinus. Next base: position 18,702,973 of record CM062532.1, on the reverse strand, counting down.
AAAGAAAGGGGGATTGTTGTGGTTAACGTTTTTACTTCAATTCTAGGTATCTGTTCCGTAGAAGAGTACTGTTGTGATTCTCTTGAGGTTCTCTCTTAGAATTTTTTTTTTTTCAGAACAATTTTCTTTTTCCTATAATTGATAGCTAATGGACTCACTAGAGATGAGATGTGAGGAGGCACAACCAAAATATAGGTCATAGATGCAAAAACAAATAAACAAAGAAAACAGAAACTGATAAACACCGTAGAACCTCCAAGAAACCGGCTCCACAGCTATAAGGATCCTGCTATATAAAGGCACATCACCAACACTGCTAGTATCACCATATGTTTGCTCACAAATCGAAGAAGGTATCCGCCAAGAATCAGATTGTCACTATATCTGCAGCAACAAAGCCATATAAGTCCACACCATTGTCTTACGCCCCGTCTCTCACCAGAAAAAGCATTGTGCTCTTGACCATCCCTTTCCGGATAAAGGGTGCTAATTCCGGAAGATGTAGCCTTGAACCGCCCGTTGCTATACTGAGGAACAAGAGTGAGATCAAACCACCAAGGTCATAGTATAAAAACTGGATATTCCGAGTAACCTGTCAATGAAAACGTCTTGCAGTGATTGTATACTTGATACACTTCACTTTGATTATTAACATTTCACCGGCCGAGAACCCTTATATCCGCTCCAACAAGACTTGCGCATTGGATTCTTTCGACTGATTCCACTGCAGTAGCCATTTATCACGAGATCTTGGGTCATAGCAGGACAAGACATTTTTCAGCCTATTATTCCTAAAACTCAGAAACTGATTCCTTTCAAAGCGCATTTCCCAGTTAAGCCGATTATCATGATGTATCAAAGAGTCCAAAAACTTAAACTGTGATGAAATCTTTAAATCCGATTCTAATATTCCTTTTTCCACCACTGAGGTCTGCAAAACCAATTTCAAATGTAAGATCTCAGATTCATCTTGAGGTTTTGCTTTAATGAACTGAATGAGACTGAACTTGGTGACAAAATCATTCCCTACAAGAAAACCTCCAACAGCATACAATTGATTCACAGGTAGGAGCTCAACAGACAGCCACCAGTTCTGTTTCCTCATCATGTCAGGCAACACCTTGCTGAGAGAATTCCTATTTTTACCAGTGCTTCTTCCCCTGTTCATCCTTGTCTCAAACATACAATCAGGGCGTTGGAGACTGTACTGATAATGTACCTTACACAAGTTCAGCCTCCTAAGTTTCACCATTTGAAGAAACTCATCCAAATTTACAGATTTTCTATCAAAGATGATCCCATTCCTATACCCGCATAAACACCACACCACCATAAAGAATAAACAACACCATAACTTTTTCTTCACACCCTGTAAGCCCGCAGAAAACCACTGCTCATGTAAGTCTTTAATGCTATTAGGCACCACCCAATCCATACCCCTCCATCTCAGACACATACACCAAACTTGCCATATAAAAGGACACTCAACAAAAAGATGATCAATTGATTCAACCGCGTTATTGCATAGAGCACACCTTGTATTGTCTTCTTCAATAATATTGAGCTTTCGCAGTCTATCTTCAGTCTTCAGCCTTCCAATTAATGCGAACCATACAACCAACTCCGCTCTCGGGTGCGCCAATCCTTTCCAGATACCGTTGAAAATGCTGTGAGTTTCCATCTGAGTAGCATGTTAACTCCTCAGCGTTTTAACAACAGATTTGACTGAGTAGATACCAGTTGCATCGTGCTTCCAGACTATTTGATCCTCAGCTTCCTAGTTAAGTATCACCTGTGAAAGAAGAACCTGCAAATCAGATTAATAAAAAAAAAAAAAAAAAAAAAAAAACCTATTTTTCCCACTCAAAGAAATGTCGTCTACATTGGAAGCTCCACACTCACTCAAGCCCATCCCAAACCTACACTCTAATATAACGAGGTCTTTTTGAGAGGATATCGCATATAGTCGAGGGAACTTCTCCGTAAGACAACACTCGCCAATCCACAGGTCCTCCCAAAAGAGAGTCTTGATGCCATTACCTACCAGCATCCACAAGCCTGCTTTGACAAACTCACCAATCTCTTTATTTCAGCCACCAATATTACAAATATCGCCTCATAGGCTGCTATTCTTGATTTGATCAAGCCTAAAAACAGACTTGTCAGGGTCCACATTATTGCGTGACCGCACAACTCTTTTCCATAGGGGATTGTCTTCATTAGCAAACCTCCACCACCATTTATATAACATTGCCGCATTCTTTTCCAAGATACCACCTAACCCCAAACCTCCAAGCTGCTTAGGCAGTTCTTACTACTTAACAACTATGCTTTTGCAAACTCTACTCGTTTTTGTAACGGTAAGTGCAAGACATTTATGTATTTGTAAATAATCTAGGCGTGCCTTATTCAGTATCATGTGGGTCTAGGAATATGATTGCAGTTGCACATCATATTGCTTAAAAATAGTTATACTATCATTCTATGGTTCAACGGATTTCTTCTTTTTCTTTTTTCCTTTTTTCCCTTCTCTTTTTTCCCTGTGTCTGGGTTTGTGTTTGTCTTACAGAAGTAGCCACATTCTGTCATTATTTATCCAACCAGGAGACAAGCTACAATATACACGTATGGAAGCTCATTTTAGCAACGCCATGCCTTAAGTAAATTAATAGGCAGATATTAAAACAAATGAAATGAATGTCACATTCCAACGCATGGTTTATCACATGTCTCAGCGTACAGTGATAAAATTGAATTGAAGACCTTTCTTTTAAAGATACATTTGAGGTCGAGCAATAATGCTAATTCTCACTGACAACATTCATGTGTTTTAATGGAAAATAGGAATTTGTTTTTGATACACGTTGGAAATTCTTAATTGAAGGTTCATATTTGTGCACATTCGTATACGTTCTATTAGATGCAATGGTATCTCTTCTGTGCAATTAAGCCGTTTTTTTTTTTTTCTTTACTGAAGAGAAAGGTTTTATCACCTTTGTTTATGTTCTTCTCTCCTTGCCTTCTTGCATATAGGCTTGGAACTTATTGTATGGCTTATATCATATTCTAATTCGTAATATATTAACCAAAACAAATTTTGATTCATTATTATTCATTTACTCAATCATATATTTTCACTGTGTAAGAGGTTACTCCAAAAAATTATGAGTTTGCCGTACAAATTTTTAAATTTTTTTTATGCAATTGTCAAATTATTATTATCTGAATTTGAAAAAAATTTAAGATTATACTATCCTTTTTCATTCACACAATTTTAATTGTTTGTACCGTGAAAAATATTAAAAAAAAAACGCAGCATGAACATAGTTAATTATCACAAATTGGGTAGAAATAAACAAGGTTTAGCATTTGCCTACAATTTTTGGCCGTGCCGTGAGTTAGAATAATTTACTAGACTATAGTTATATCAAATTGTAACCGTGCTCATGAAATTATTTATTAATATACCTTCACACATTCTGACTCTTTCAACTGAGCTATCGTATCCTCAGCTTGGTTTTTATCTTTTGTCTCTCCGTGTCTTTCCCCTCTCATCTTTCTACACCACATTTAGAGAGACTCTAATAATTTTGGAAGGGATGTTGAAATTTAGGAAGAATTAGGTCAAGTGATGCCCCTCATTTGTTAATTACTACCTTCGATTCATAATAGTTGTCAATTTGAGAATTTGAGTAATTTTTTTGGTTCACAATAGTATATTTTACATATCAATGCAATATTTATTGTTAGTTTTTCAATTTTATCATTTATCTTCATTGGTTGAAAGAGGTGACTACTTTTGCATTATATAATGAAATTATATTTTCTATCACATAATAAAATTTAATAAAGATATGTTAGTAAATCTATATGATAATCATGCGTTAATTTTAGATTTCATAATCTATGTGAAAATGGCCAAATTGACAATTATTGTGAACCAAAAGTAGTAATTGATTAATTACATGTTGCCAAGTCACTGTAATATAATTAATGTTATGATTAGTTAGTTATCAGTAACTAGGACTGCATCTTCTACAATCTTAACTGTAACAGAAAATTATGATCCAAAATGAAAAATATAATTGAACAAATTTTAATGATGAAATTAAAAACTATACTCTCTACAGATTTTTTATTTTTTATTTTTAGGTACAGAGGGTCTCAACCCATTAACTTAGCTCTCGTTGTACACCTTCTTTTGACGGGGATATAAATATGTATATAATTTTGGGGAAGCAAATAGAAAGTTAGAAAATAAACCCAAAAAAAAAAAGTTACAAAATTTAGAGACTAATTATATAGTTAATTTATAGGCACGGAAGATGTATACTTGCTTAAAAAATATATAATTAGAAGTTACTCATTTTCTCTTCATTTTTTATGCTGCTGCTGCAGATTCCCAGATTTCCTACTGTGGCTATTCCTAGACTTCGTACAATAAAGAGTTTTGTCGAAAGATAACATTTTAAACTGTATAACCACAACTTTTCAATTAATCATCTTATCAAAATTTTTCGTTATTAAATATGGAACTGTACGGTGACAATTCCATCAAACACCCAGTTAAAAGTAATGTTACATTCATTCTTAAGAATTTAAAATTAACCTTGTTACTCTAGTATTATACGACAGTGGTGCGGTGGTAATTCTCTCTTCTTCAACGAAGAAAAGCATTTCCTCCGAAACACAGCCCGAGCTTTCAAAGTTGAAAGTAAGAGGCTAATTGTCAAGTTATAAAGCAGACCAATATCTTCGAGAAGTCAACAAACAGAAATCAATAAACGACGGGGGTGTGTGTCTCTATCTTTTTTCTGTGCAACTTTAGGACATAAAATTAAAATACGTATAAAACGCGCGTTTAATACTTCGGTCTTTTCTCGTTGCATATCATTCTTGAAAAATTTTATTACAGACACAAATCAAACTCACAGCTTACATTATATAAGCCACGTCACTTGAACCGCTCTGAACAAGAAAGCACTCGTTCTCATCTAATAAGAAGGCAAGCAAATTGAGAGAGAGATTAAGGCAGAAGCAAAACCAGAACCAGACATGCCTCTCATCAATTCCACTCATTTCACTTCAATGAGGTCAGTATAATTATTACCACTATACATATGTATGTATATATATCCATAAATATTTTCATGGTCTTCATCATGAGCCTTGTTTGGAGCTGCTTCTAGTGACAATTTCATCATCTTATTCTTTATACATGCTTCTCTCACACACTGTGCTCTGTTTCACACTTTTTGCTGTCACAGACACTGTTGGTATCTGAGATTTTTGTCAGATTCAGCATTCAGCTGCTGCATGCATAGCTAGAAAAACTACTTAACTACATAATACTATTATGTCTAACCGTTTTTTCCTTTTTCTTTACTTAATGAGTGTGCTTAGGGACCAAGTGCAAACTCTATTCAAGGAATTGGCAGAGATTCTTGACAAATCCCCAACACTGTTCATTGCCTTGATTGCAGCAACAAACTCTTTCAAAGGAAAGTCATTGTTCATGGAACAGCAGAAGCTGATGGTGGCACTGTTATTGATCTTTCTCTTTTACTCATTCTTGGTGGTCACTGGGACAATAGTTCGGCACTATAACAGAAGCCTTCTTCCAATCATAACCTGTGCCATGCTTGTGCTGGGATGTGCTGTTTCAGTTATGGCTTTGAGCATCATCTCGCCCACCATTGCTTGGATCACTTTGGCCTTGCGGGTTGGGATGTTTTCATTGGCATATGGGCATGCTGTTGCTCAAAGGATCAAGAATTGGATTGTGCTTGTGGGTCGCATCACAAGGAGCTCAGGGTTGTTACCTCTGTATAGAGAAAGCTGAGACTGCTATGTTCTGTTCACACAGTGGGTCATAGTTACTCAATTCTGCTGTTTGTTGTGTCTGTTCTGCTTTTATTTTCGTTGATTTGAGAGTTTGGATTGTGGACAAATCTGTGATTGGATCGATGAAAACAGCCCATTCCTTTTTAGCTTACTATAGTGAAAAGTGACAGATAATATTTTTGTATCATTTTTTTTTTCCATTTCATTGTGAGTGAAAGTTAATTTTGATCTACTGTTAAGGTGTAAGATCACTGCTAAAAGATCAATCTAACCATCCTCATACTTAATTAAGAAGAATAGAAATTTTCATAGAAAAGACAAAAATTAGAATTTGAGTCACAAAAGTTTAAACTTAAAATTTTCTTTCTAATATTTTCTTTTCTCTTTTTTAATTACATTAGTTGATAGATGGTTTATGCAAATTTCAACTAATTTTAATTACATTCGTTGATAGATGGGTTTTTGAATTCGGGATACATATGACCTGTTTAAACTTATTATTGTAAGCCTATTCATGTATCACCTTCCCATCAAAAACTAAACTGACTCATTGGAATTAATAATTAGCACTACATGTCATATTTTTAGTTTTAATTTTGAATTCTCTGCTTTTAGTTTACCATACTCGCAGGCAGATGCGAAGCCACCAATTTACCGTATACGAGGGAGGCCAAAATCAAATCATGTAGCCATTTTTATATAGTAGAGGCTTCTTATGTAAATAATAATAATAATAATAATAGAGGCTTCTTGTAGAAAACAAATATGGGCCCACAATTGATCTAATTGGACACCTTCGAAATTTGTTGCATAATTTGAACTCTATCTGCCTCACTATCTCAGTTCCTAGGTGAATAATACGTTTATTTATTTATTTTTGTTAATAATACGTTTGGTACTTTGGTTTAAAACGGGAAGCGGCGACCCTTTTTTTATTAACAAAAAAGTATTCTTTTGCTTCAAGAGGGAATGTGTCCAGGTGACTTCTAATTTGTTCCATACTATTTTCTAAACTATTATATGGTCCACCTTTGTAAATCATTAAATTTAGTTTAATAACAATCGACGGTTGAGATAAAATGCATATGTACATAGATTCTAGTTAACATAGAGAATGTCGAGTGCTACCACATCACAATCTCTTCGACAACCTCCTCCTCAAACCTTTCCTCTCTTCGCCTCAACAACTCCTTCACAACACGTCTCTGTCACTAGCGGCAGTGCTGCTAGCTCTATTCCTTAGCTTCACTCTTACCCTCCTCATCTTCCATTATCACAGCGCTTGAGACCCACTATCATAGCTCTGTTGCCACCTATCCGATGAAGACAATGACAAATCCAAACTAGTCACACAATTAGAGGGTTGTAGTTTTGCAGATTCAACAAGGACCAACATTTCAATAAGAGGGAAGAACCAAACAAGTTTGATGATAGTGCCCAGATATTGATTTGTGTGCCAATGGAGGACGCTACCACTATCACCACTGGCAAAGGCTGCTGCACAACTACAACTCCGCCACGGCGACTCTCCACCCTTACCATTCTTAGTCACATGAGTGATGAACTCTAGAGAAAGAAGAGAGAGAACTTGAGGAATATGAGAGCAGTTGAGGGAAAGTGTAGAAGTGAAAAATGTTATTCATGGTGTCAATCAATGTACAAGTGTGGTGCTACTCTACAAGACTTGCTTGATCAATAAGTAATCTAATAACTAACATCAACTAGCTAACTAGCTATCAATAAGTTCATTGTTATCACGTGGGTATCCCCCGAAGTTGAGGAGTGGATGCTCATCATTCCCAGCTTAGAGCAATTGGAAACAAACTTAGCAAGTGAAAGAGCTTTGGTGAAGATGTCAGTAGTTTGGGAAAAACTGGGAACGAGGAGAAGATGAACAACCCTAACTAGAACCTTTTCTGGAACAACATGGCAATCAATTTTGATGTGTTTATTTCTTTCATAGAAAACTGGGTTGGCAAAATGTGGAGAGCAGATTAATTGTCACAGTAAATGGGAGTGGTAGTAGAAGGAGCAAGAGAAAAGTCTTTGAGGAGATAATCAACCACTAGACCTCGCATGTGATTGCTACTAAGGCCCTATATTTAGCCTCTGAGGAAGCCTTGGCCACTATGGATTGCTTCTTGCATTTCCAAGAGATGAGGGCATCTCTGAGGAAAGTGCAATAGTCGGTGATGGATTTTCAAGAGTCAACATAGCCTGCTCAATCAGAGTCAGAAAAGGCTAAGTTTGGGATTGTTGATGGTAGGGAAGAAGAGACCCTGAGTAGAAATAGTTTTGATGTAGCGGAGAACCCTGAGGGCTACTTCATAATGAGGTTCATTAACCTGGAGATCAATTAGCTTAGTTATTGCACAAGGAAGGTGATGTCGGGTCTAGAATGGTCAAGTACAGCAAACTCCTCATTAGCCGCCTATAAGAAGTAGGGTCATTGTAAGGTTCATACTAATACTGAGACAACCGACAAGAAGGATCCATACGAACAGTGGAGGGCTTGCAAGCTAAGAGGCCGAAATCAGTGAGTAATTCAAGAGCATATTCCTTCTAAGATAGATGGATACTAGTGAAGGAATGGGCAATTTCCAAGCCTACAAAAACTTTAAGTGTGCCTAGATCCTTGATAGTGAAAGTGGAATCCAAGAACCTCTTAAAATTGTTAATCTCATCCAAATCAGTGCCCGATAAGATGATATCATCCACATAAATGAGAATGGTAATGGAAGAAGAGCCAACTTTCTTTGTGAAAAGTGAATGATCAAAACTAGATTGTGAGCATCCGCATTGAATGAAGGAGGAAGAGTTTTGAATACCATTGGTGGCTAGCTTGTTTCAGGCTATAAAGGGATTTGGTAAACCTACATACCAACCTTAGAAGAGCTTGCAAACCTTGGGGAACTTCCATGTACACTTTCTTATTGGGGTCTTCGTGTAAGAAAGCTGTGTTGACATCTAATTTGTTTAAATGCCAATTAGAAACAGTTGCAACGGCCAAGAGAGTTTGAGCTGTAGGATCTTAGCAATCGGAGAAAATGTATCCAAGTAAATACACCTTCTTGTTGAGTGTAGCCTTTGGCCACCAAATGAGCCTTATACCTCTCTATGGTGCCATTAGGCTTGTGTTTGATCCGATAAACCTATTTACTCCTAATAGGAGTCTTGCCTTTAGGGAGTGAAGTGAGAATCCAAGTGTGATTATCTGTGAGAGCTTGTAATTCAAAATGCATAGCCTATACCCAATAGTCTTGGGAAGATGCTTGTTTGTATGTCTTAGGTTTTGTTTGGGAGAAAATGGCTAAAGAAAAATGTCTATGAGAAGAACTGAGCTTATCATATGACAAATGATTAGAAATTGGATAGAGAATACCTAAGTTAGATATGACAACAGACGTGTTGGACTGATTACAATGGTAATCTTGCAAGTAGGCTGGCTTAGTACAAATCCTGAATGATTTTCTAATGGGAGGTGAATCAAGTGAATGAGATAAGTGAGGTAAGTCAGGTGAGTGATGTATACTAGAATCATGTGAAGTAGATGAACCAGGAGCGGATGCTGATGCGGGAAGATATTCAAATGTAGTAGTAGATGGCAAATTAGAGTAATCGGTATGAGGAAGGAATCAAGGAACTGGAGTGGAAGGTGTGTCATGCAAATCTGAATGGGTTGTAGCAATAGGGAAATGTGATTCATAATTCTCCAGTTATTAAGTCATATAACAGGAATCCTTTAGTTCCTGAACTAAAGCTTAGGAATGTGGGCTCTCTAGATCTGTGATCGAATTTCAACCTATGGGCTTGGAGAGTTGTTGTATAACAAAGGCACCCAAAGACTTTTAAGTTTGATAAATCAAGAAGTTTCTTGTGAAGCATTTCAAAGGGGCTTTTGTTATACAACATTCTTGAAGGAATTCTGTCTATCAAGTAAATAGCATGTCTAATTGCAAAGGACCAAAATAATTTTGGCAATTCAGCTTTGAACAACCCTAACTACATTTAAAATGTGTTGATGTTTTCTTTCCACCAAGCCATTCTGTTGTGGAGTTCCACACAGTTGGTTTGATGAATAACACATTTTGAAGCATAAAAATCAGGTAATCAAAATTCCAAGCCAATTTCAAATCTAATGCATTTTATTTTGAGATTAAATTGAGTTTCAACAAAATTAAAGAATGATGGGATGCATTTCTGAACATCAGATTTATTCTTAAGGAAATATATCCATGTTTACTAAAGTCATTCACAACAATTAGAAAGTATTTTATGATCTTGTAAAGAAATTACATTGAAAGGCCCCCAAATATCTACATGTATCAATTCAAAGGGGCTATGAGTTTGACTACTGCTAACAGGAGACGATAACTTCTTTTGTTTGGCAAAATGGCAAGCATCACATGCATTAGTCTTATTAAAAGGAGTTGAAGAATGCTATTTGTGCATGACAGCTTGAATATCAGAGGGAACATGTCCTTATCTATAATGCTAAACATCAAAACTAATTTGTGTGTGATTCACCAGTTCATTATTGTAGGGAGTACTCGGCCAGGGAACTACAGGATTCACCAAATAGTATAGTCCATTTTCCACTTTAGCTTGTCCAATCCTCCTCAATGAATTCTCCTCCTTGATTAAGCATTTGTCATATTGAAAATTCAATTTGTAGTTCAGTGTATGGACTAGTTTGTTAATTGAGATCAAATTAAATGTGAAAGCAGGTATGTAAAGCACATCAGTCAAGAAAAATAATGGGGAAAAGTGAATAGAACCAGAAAAAAAAAAATGAGTGACAATAGTTCCATTAGGCATATTGACAAAGATAGATTTAATTACTTAACCATGGAAAAGGCTTCTATGTGATAGCAAATATAATCAATGGCACCTGTATCAAGTATCCACTAATCACTATTGACTTCACATGTAATATAATACTTGAGGATAAAGGGTTATATTGGTTTGTGGTAGAGACTTGGTTGGATGTATGAGTTTTGGACTATTGTAATAAGGCTAGCAATTCTTTGGATTGCTCCACAGTGGTCACAGGCTCTGGATTCTTCTGCACTTTCTGAGGGGACTCTTCTTGGATGCAGTTGGAGCTTGACTTGGATTGCAAACAGTTGGATGCTCTGTTGCTCTAGGATTCTTGAATTTGAATCCTATTAGGAACCTATGTTTCTTCTAACATATATTAATTATGTGCCCTTTTTTTCCACAATGAGTACACATTTTACCATAATTCAGGTTTTGAGTTCTTGTGGATCCATACTTTTGTCCTTGAACTATGTTACTTGCAACTTGCCTTTCATCTTGATCCTTGATTGAACATTACGACCATCTTGATACTATTTACACCAGAAAGCTGTCTTTCTTGCTGAACAACTAGAGAAAATACCTTATTCAAGCTAGGAAAAGGCTTCATCATACAAACATGAGATTTCATATTCAAAAAGTGATCAACTAATCCTTACAAGAAACAGAGAATCTTGCTCAATTCTCTTTGTTTCTTGATAGTGATATGTGTTTTGCAAGTGCAAGAAAAACCACAAGAACATGGTGGCAATGGATTATGCTTGTCAAATTCATCCTAGAGGACCTTGAATTCATTGAAATAAGACCATACCATGCAATTTCCTTACTTGATAGAGTGAATTTCCTCTTGCAATTAAGCAATTCTGAGATCATCAGAGAATCTAATCTTCAACTCGTTCCATATATCCTCCACTCTATCGGACATAATCACACGTTTTGCTATATCAGGAGAAACAACTCTTGAGATCCATGAAAGAAGCATCATATTGCATCTTTCTCATGCTTCAAAGGTTGGATCGCTCTCATTTGGATCTGCAATCATTCCATCTAGAAACTTCATCTTCTTCCTTGAAATCAACACATTCCTCATTGATCTGCTCCATGAATGATAGTTATTTTCTGAGAACAAAGGGAAATAAGAACTAGCGTCAGATTCTCATTTGAGAGAAGGTGATAGGGGTTTGATTGATCATTATTGAGATATGTGATGGTTGAGCCTCGAGGATCCCCTATTGAAGATTATTGATCAAAGTCAGCCATGGACACGTAGCAAAACCTTCTAAGAAGGCTCTAGTACCATCATGGAGTGATGAACTCTAGAGAAAAGAGAGAAAGAACTTGAGGAAGATGAGAGCAAATTAGAGAAAGTGTGAAAGTGAAAAATGTTATTCATAGTATCAATCAATGTACGAGTGTATCTTTATATACAAGTGTGGTGCTACTTTATGAGACTTGCTTGACTGGCAAGTAATTTGATAACTAACATCAACTAACTAACATCAATTAACTAGTTAACTGCCAATAATTTATATTATTGTCACATGGTTAATACTTAGGGAAAGTCCCTTTAAAGAGCAAAAAGAAACACCTTTACACAGATTTGGAGTTTTAAGAAATATATTAGAACCTAGCTTGCTAAAATAATTGATGATTTTTTTTCTTAGATTCAATTTATTTTTCTTTTCTCTTTCAATTTTTTGAAACTAGATTTGGAAGTTCTTTACTTTTAGTGTTTTTTATTTTGTACATTTTAGTTGGATTTTATTGTTCCAAGTTGTTGAATCAAGCTTGCAAATGGAGGTTTAGTCTCTTTGTTGTTGGTGAAGCTCTAAAGGTCTGGGTAATGAAGATATAGGGTACATTTACAAACGTTGACATACTCAAGGATAAGTAGAATCCATATAGCATGGGCTTGGATAGCCATAGAATTGTAATTTCACTAAATCCAACAATTTATAAATGTGGACCATATAATGACCTGAAAAATGGTGTGGACCAAATTAAATGCCACCATGCATCTATGCCACTTTGACCAAGATATGTCCTTACATCGTACCTCCTTTCCTTACCAAGAAACATTCTCATTGCTCTTACCATAGCTGCTTATCCTCCATCAACCTTTTCCATCCACCACCTCATCGCAACCATCACCGGTTGCCAATCACATCTCACCACTAGCCGCTCGATTTCCTGTTTTGCGAGTTGCTAGTTTACGTCACAACCTACATCCCACATTATTGCTCTGCTCCCTCTATTACTCTGTGCACCTACTTTCATTGCTTTGTCAAGGTATAGTCATGCCACAATTTCACACTTTCCCTTGTTTATTACTTTGATTTCATTTAGCTTTTTATCTATTATGTCTTTTGATCTTAAAGCTTCATTATGTTTAACGTATTATGGTATAAGTTTTGATTTATGTTGTACAAAGCCAGTTTTGGAGCTGCTACTCGACTGCACATTGATATGTATCATTGTTATTGTTATTATCTAATGGTGCCACCTCCCTCTAATGAAAACCTTGCATGATCAGTTTCCACCAATTCCTCTCCCTGACAAAGTGATTATGGAGACTGTGACATGGCATCCTATGAAATCTCTTGTGCATTTCAGGTGCATTTCCAAGTGTCGCAAATGCCTCGTCTCCAACCCGAGTCTCATGAAATTGCACTTTCAAAGATCGTCTAAGAATAACAACATCCTCTTGATGAAACATGTCTATCATAGTAGCAGCTGTGTTGTGTCCTGCTTTATACACTCTTTAATGGAAAATCCATCATCCACTGCCATTATAGTTGGTTGCTACTATTTAAGGACTAAGTATTGGCTATGTGGCTCCATTAATGGACTAGTTTGTTTGTGTGGTTACTTAATTAGACCAAATGATTGTGAATGTTGGGGTCCATTTCTGAAACCTAAGTACTAGCTCAAGAGGAAAATCACCATGTTTACTTGTCAATTCCAAACGATTTTGTTAAGTTTGGCATTGATTATGTTGATTAAACTACATTTGCATGGTGATGGCTATCCTTTTTTATGGTGAAACAAAGGAAATTGAGTCCAGAGTAGTGATGGCAAATGGGTTGGCATGCCTCGACCTACCCCGACCCATTGCTGATCAAACTCAAAACAAGGGGCTTGACCCACCTTAATAAAACCGGTTTGAGTGTTTAACCCATCCCATTTTCAAGTAGGTTAGTGGATCAACCCGTCCAAAAATTTAAAAAATAAAAATATAATAGTGTTAAAGCCAAAATGGATCATAAGGGTATTACAAAATCAATTATTCAAATAAACAAACATAAATCATTCTATTAGAACATCAACAAACAACTACTAAAGAGCTGAAGAGAAGAGGGAAGCTAATGTTGGGGGCATTGTTGTGCTGCATTGATATTAAGCTGCAGGAAGAGCGGAAAACACCGTGAGATCTAGCATTACCACTGAAATCAAAGAGGCTCAAGATGTTAAAGCTTTGGAGCGAAAATGTTGAGAAGATTTGGGGATCCCATGGTCTCAAACGGTGTCAAAATAAGGGAAAAAAAAAAACAACTAAGAAAAATAAAAAAGGAATACTTAGGGTGGTGTAGTTAGGTGGCATTGTTGGTACATATGGGTGGATGTCTAGACTCTAGATGAAGAAGAATGGGGAAATGAAAAAGAAGCCCTTGATATTGAAATGTGATTTTTTTTTTTTATTTCTGTTAGTCATAATTTAGATGTGAATTGGATAGTGAGACAAGACTACGAGTTACATAAAATAATTCTTACCCAGTACCCATGGCCCATCTAGAAGCATAGCCCACACAACATACACCAGTCATATGATTTTTTTTGGAAAAAAAAAAAAACCAACCTACAGGCCAAAGCCGCCCTAGCCTTCCTCAACTGACAAGTTAAGTTGGGCGGGTTAGGTAGGTTGAAATTTTATGGCAAGTTTTGAACTGTAACCTAACCTACTAAAAATGACAAGTCAGGCAGGTTAATCTAGTAAGTTGGACCCATTTTGCCATCTATAGTGAAGGAGTTTGGAGTTCACAAGTCTTTGACTCAATTAATGAATGTTAGTTATGAGCATATTCAAATTGCCAACTACCCATTGTTGTAGTTGTTACTGTCGTACATATCTGATAAGGGTGATGATGTGTTTATGATAATGATTAGAAGTAATTGTGTATAACCGGATATATAATGGAGCACAATGCCATAAAAACCCTTAGCAAAATATTTGGTTGGATGCTAGTGATTATGTTCAAAGCTTGGTTTTGCCATGCTGCAATCAAACACTTTCACAATGGTTGGTTTATCATGAGTTGTGCTATATCATGTATGTTATTTTAGACCCTTACCATGTCATGCAGTTAGATAAATACATGGCAAATACTGCGAATATTTTTTGTGGTTCCTTAATTTGACTAGTTTGTTGGATGATTTTATATGCTATAGCTAATTGTTGGATCGAAATCTTTGGATTGGATGAAGTTATTTTAATTTTATATTTATTAAAACTAGAAGATGATTTTCTAGAGCAAAAAAAAAAAATAGAAAATTTATTCTCTCCAAAATATTTTGTAGTTAGGTTATGGAATTCCAAAATTGGGACTGCCCTTTTTTTGTCATCTTGTTTATTATGCATTTTGATTACATTCAACCTATTGAATACCATAGAAAACCTTATTTTTTTTGTATGTATAGACTATAAAGGAACCTTTCCTCTTGAAGGTTTAATCTCATTACAAAAATTCTGACTTCTTTTATTGTCTTGGCTAATTTACTACTCCATAACAAAAGCTTCTAACTTACGATTAGCTATTGACGAGAACAAGATAAGCAACAAATTAGAGCATTGCACAACTATTTTCAGTTTGAAGCAAATATCAACATATCAGTTATAACTTTTGCTAATCTCATTTATTTTTCACCTTTGGTTTTTTCCTTACTCAACTAACCAAACCAATCTTAGTCTTAATGCTAGGTATATTGAGTGATCTTGGTACTATGCTTGGAACTCAGTTATTTATACATAATTATATATTATAAGCTTAAAAATATTTTTGCAGATTTTGAGCAAGAATATTTCTAGCATTTTTTTTTTGTTGGTATTATGGAGGGCCATAAGCCCCAAACAAGAAAACGCCAAACAGTCATATTGACAATACAGGATGTAGATGCCCTAGATACATCAAAGAGTAACAAACTATTAAAGTGAGGGGGAGGAGAGATCCAAGAGCTATTGATACAATCGGTGCCTAGGGCCCAATTTGCAAGGCCATCGGCAATTTTGTTGGCTTCCTTATAAGCATGGTTAAGCTTGATAGTCCACGGCTAATGGATGAGCTTAGAGATCTTCCTTGCGATTCTATGGAAAAGGGGATGATTAGAGGGAGGATTGGCAATAATAGCAAGAGCTGATTGGGAGTCATTTTCAACAATCAGATTTGTGATATCCTGCCCCCATGCCATAGTGAGTCCCTTTAGGATAGCAAGCAATTCAGCAACAAGGGCATAACAGTGGCCTAGACAAGAAGCATGTCCAAGAATGCAATTTCTGGCATCATCACGAATAACATCACCAAAACTAGCATTACTAGGATTACCCTTCAAAGCACCATCCGTGTTTAGCTTGAACCAGTTAAGGGGATGAAAGGTCCAACAGATATGACTAACCCAAGACTAGGGGTCAACCACGGACTTGGCGTGAGAGGCTCTAGCCTTGGCAATGTGTGATAGTAGCAAATTAATTTGCATGCTAGTATTCTTAGGAGTGACTTTAGATCCCTTATGAATGAAGGAGTTGTGCTAATTCCAAATGGTCTAGGTAGTAACCATGAAAGTGTCTATCCAAGAGTAAGGCCTATTGATTCCCTAGTTATCACAAGGGTTAAGTGATATCCAGGAAGTAATGTCCTCCTTAAAAAAGCAGCCAATTTTACTAGGATTGAAGAGCTTAATCCAAACTCACAAGGCTTTAAGATAGTCACGAATTGCATGGAAAGGGGTTTCAAGATCACTATTGCATCAAGAGTAGATTGAGTTACACCCTGCCCTAGGCAAAGACCTTTGAAGCCATAAGGAGATGGTTGTAGCTAGCAAGCCAAACAAAGAATTTGATTCTTTATAGGCTTCTCTAGAGCCATATGGTAGTCCAAACAGAATTTGTGGGCCTTGGATTGTCAGCAAGCATATTGTAAGTGCTATTGATAGTGAAGGCCCTATCCTGACTAGGCTTCCAATACATAACATCAGGTTCATTATCTGGCCAGACGGCAAGGAGGTGCCAATGAGATCCAAAATGTCCTTAGATAAAAAGTGAGAGAGGTGTTCCATGGCCCAATTACCTTTATTATCCATAAAGGAGCAAACTTTGAGATCCATATCTTCAGTAGATAGCTCAAAGAGGGAGCAGTCAGCAAGCTTGATAAAAGGATCAAGCCAAGTGTCAGCCTAGAAGCGAGCTGTCTCACTGTTACCAATAATGAAACCAATATTATCAAGAAGGGTGGGCCATAAGGCGCTAATATTTTTCCAAAAAAGCGACTTTGAGGCCTTGCAATTAGCACCTTGGAGCAAGTTTTGCCCACGGCCATATTTACCAATTAGAACTTAGATACAAAGGGAATTGGGCCCTTGGATGATGGACCAGCCTAATTTAAGGTAAAAATCATTATTCATCAGTTAAGTTTGCGAAAACCTAAACTACCATTAGTTTCGCTTTGTGATAGTTTCCCAATTAACTAAGTGAGCTTTCTTCAAAGAAGTAGAGAATCCCCAAATGAAACTGTGATGAGCCTTTTCAATATCCTAGCAAATGCTTGTAGGGATGCTGGAATTTTGCATAGGGAAGATCACTATCAAACCAAGGACCGAATGGGCAAGAGTAGTCCTCCTAGTATAGGAGAAGCATAGGGATTCCCACCCTTGTAATCTGCCTTCTATCTTTTTAGAAATGTTCGTGAAATAAGCTTTAGTGGTATGTCCATTAGGTAAGTATACACTCAAATGTCCACCAATTTCAGGCATGATAGAGAATCCCAAGGCCGATGCGAGGTGATGCTTGAGGGAAGAAGACACATTCTTGGAGAAGTAAATGCTAGTTTTGTCCTTGTTGATCATATGCCCAAAAGCTAAACAAAACTCATCAAGAATTTGGAGAACAGAGTTCATGTGGACATGGAAGGCTTCAAAGAAAACAAGGAGGTTGTCAGTGAAAAGAAAGTGGGCGACCTGAGGTCCTTGCTTGCCAGCTCTCATAGGACTCCAGGATTTCTGATTGACAGCATGGAAGATCATGTGGGATAGTTTATCTATGCATATAACAAACAGATAGAGGGACAAAGGATCTCATTGACGAATTCCTTTGGAGGGGGCAAATTCTTCTAATTTATCTCTATTCCAAATGATGTGATAGGAAAGAGAGGTAATGCAATGCATAATGAGGTGCACCATATGATAGGGAATGGCAAAATCAAGAAGGCATTGGTGAATGAAATCCCAGCTAATCCTGTCATAGGCTTTAGTTAAGTCAATTTTGATGGATATGTAACATTTTTTGCTCTAATTTTCTTCATGAAGTGAATCATTTCTCTAGCCACAATGATATGATTATGGATGTTTCTTCCAAGCTCAAAGCTCGCTTGAAAGGAGGAGATATGATCCTTGAGAAATGGTTTCAATCTATCAACAATGATCTTGGACAAGTATGTATAAATAGTGTTGCAAAGGGCAATGGGGTGGAGTTGATTGATAAACTCAAGTTTTGGGATCTTGGGTATGAGGACAAGGAGGGTTTGGTTAAGGTTCCTAACCTTG
This sequence comes from Pterocarpus santalinus, assembly GCA_031439595.1. Lineage (NCBI taxonomy): Eukaryota > Viridiplantae > Streptophyta > Magnoliopsida > Fabales > Fabaceae > Pterocarpus > Pterocarpus santalinus. Next base: position 18,684,502 of record CM062532.1, on the reverse strand, counting down.
TCATGATTAGCCCAAATATTACGAATGCAAGCAAAAATAGAATTGCCAACAATCTCCCAATTTTACTGAAAAACAAAGCGGGATAGCCATCCTCCCCGAGAGCTTTTAGACCATCAATATTGAACATGGCTTTCCTTATTTCCTCGTCGCATAAAGGAAGTAATATAGATTCAAGCAACTTGCTATCAATGGGGGGTTTGGTCACCACAATTGAGAATTTGGGACATTGGGGTACTTTTTAAGAAAAGAGCTTGTGAAAGAACTAAATGGACACATTTTGGAGGAGATGCTGCTCTTTCACCAATTGCCACATGAATCTCTTAGAGCTAGGATTTGTTTCTCTGCCTTCTAATAATGGTCTTTGTGTGATAGTATCTAGTGTTCCTATCACCATCCATAAGCCATTGAGCTCTGAATTTTTGGAGCCATAACTATTCCTCATGGCCCACAACTTGAGAGAGTTAATCCTTTTCAAGTCGGTCAAGACTATGGTTTCACTCGCAATTGTGGGCCTTCTGGATGCCATCCAACGAGGCAATGAGATTTCTTTTGCATTTGAAAATATTTCCGAACACCTCTCTCTTCCAAGTGGCAATTTGATCCATGAAGTGTGCCAGAAAAGTTAGCAAAGGAGCAACCTGGCTAACATAGAAAGTTATTTATGTCTAATTTGATAGGTTATTGGCTTTGGTTTTAAAAGTTAAAATAAATATATGCAGTTAGTATTTGACAGTTTTCCATTCTTGGTATTAGGCCAATTTATGATCTTATGTTCACACATGTTTAAGTACTTCCGCATAGATTTGGAAAGCCATAATAGGGGAGTGTTTACCATTTGGATATTTGATATTGATGTGGAATCTCATCCATTTTAGCTCCCTAGGTAGCTTTTATTCTTGATATTAGAGTTGATGTTAATTTCTTGCTTTGTTTTATAGAGGATTGGCTACAGATCTGAGCATAATGCATGCATTGATTTCTGCTTTTCTACTTTGATCCTTGGCTTCATGCTATGTTTTCTACTATACTTGGTTGACACTTTATTCTCACTCCATGAATTCTTCTGCTTTCTCCTATATTGGAATCTTTTTATTTTTATCAAAATATATTTATTTCCTATGGAATGTTTTATGTTGGCCAAAGCCTAAAAATAAAACTTTAGGCAAGCATATTAGTTGTGTAGATACTAAAGCTTTTCATTATAGCATCTCATGGCTAAAAGTTTCTCCTTTCTGTGTTCAGTCTCGGTCTTCTAAGTTTTTACCTTTCCTATATGTAAGCTTTTTGAATGATTTTCTTAATCCTACTAACTGTTTTATCAGGGGAAAAAATTTTCATCTACAATTTTCCTCTTAGGTCTAATAGGATTCTTTATGAAATATAGATCTGTGACTCTAGTTTCAAGTACTTCAAGCATTTTTGATGGTAGAAAGAAAGAAAAGAACAAGGGGGCTTATTGTGGTTGAAGTTTCTACTTCAATTCTAGGTATCCGTTTTGTGGAAGACTTTTGTGACTCTCTCAAACATTCTCTCTTTGGTTCTCTGGAGAACAATAGTGCTAAGTGACTACTTAACAACTATGCTTTTGCAAACTCTACTCTTTTTGTAATGATAAGTGGAAGATTTTTACCTCTTTGATAATAATTTAGGTATAGCTTTTGCTATTTCATTTGTGTCTAGGAATATTGTTGCATTTGTACATGATATTGCTTAAAAGTTTGAATAGACATTTTTTTTATTCTCTTTTTTAGTGTTTGGGTTTGTTTGTCATTAAGAAGTAGCCGAAGCTCATTTCGGTAACTCAATACCATGAGTAAATTAACAGGCAAAAATTAAAATAAAAAAAAGAAATGAATGTCACATTCCAATTCGTGGTTTGTCACATCTCTGAGCTTACAGTGATAAAATTGAAATCAAGGCTTTCTTTTAAAGATATATTTGAGTTCTAGTAGTAATGCTAATTCTCATTGGCAAGATTCATGTTTTTTAATGGAAATTAGGAATTTGTTTTTTTAAACACGTTGGAAATTTTGAGCCGAAGGTTCATTTTTGTGCCCATTTATATACTTTCATCAAATGCAATCGCATCTCCTGTACTTTGGAATTAAGTTGGTAGACCATTTTTCGGTACTAAAATAGGCAGCAAATTTCTTTTTCTTTTTTGAAGAGAAAGGTTTTATCATTGCCTTTGTTTATGTTCCTCACTTCCCACCTTCTTACATATAGGCCTCGAACTTATTTCGTTCCTTTTATCATATTCTAATTCATAATATTAACCAAAACAGATTTTGATTCATAATTATTCATTTATTTTCTCTCTACCATATATTTTCACTGTATAAGAAGTTACTCCAAAAAATTATGAGTATATTGTACCATTTTTTCAATTTAATTTTTTTAATGTAATTGTCAATATATTATTTGAATTTGAAAATATTTAAGATTAATCTATCCTTTTTTCTCACACATTTTTAATTGCTTGTACTGTGAAAAATGTAGCAGAAAACTTCAAAAAAAACTGCCGCATAAAAATAGTTAATCATCACAAATTGGGTAGAAATAAACAAGGTTTAGCATTTGCCTAAAATTTTTAGGGTTTTAATTTAGATATATTGTCAATATAAAATAATTTTATATAGACATTCAATTATATATTGTTATATCAACAAAAGTATTTGACTCATCGTCTACTATTTTAATGGTTTTACAATCAGAAATATATAATTGAATGATAATATAAAACTCTTTTATGCCATTAATATATTAAAATAAAGGCAAAACCCCCAAACTCATCCATCTTAAATTTTGCATCAACAAATTAATCCCTCTAGAACAAAAAAGCTTCCCGTAGTCCCTGACAATTAAAAACGTCGGACAAGTTAGTCCGTTTGTCAAATCTCTCCATTACAAAAGCTGACGTGGCCTTTAAAATGCTAACTTGGTCCATTAAAGTGCTAACGTGGTCCATTTTATGCCACGTCAGCAAAAAAAGGACAAATTAGTCCCTTGAGAATTTTGAAGAGTTCAATTTAGTCTCTATCATCATCTTCCTCCTTCTCAAAACCCAAAACCCAAATTTCATCTTCTGCTTATTGGTTTCACCTTGCTTTTTATTCTTCACTTCTTGCTTTTTCTCCTTTTTCTTCTTTATCATCATTTACTCTAGCAACTTATCTATTATCTCATATTCTTCTCTCTTTTACATTCACATTGCTTTTATTCTTCACCCTATTTGCTCAAACACCATTTCCTCCCTACTAAAATGTAACTCAGCAAATTGCCGTCACAGACTAATACTATGAGTGTCACAAAAAAATTTACAACAAATTCATAAGGCAACACCATAAATTTGATAAAACAACTTGGAACTTGATATTGTAAAAAACCTATGCATGATTTATATATGCAAAAAGAGGAAAGGAGATTCCAAAATGGAAGGTTTTCCTATTCTTGTGAAAAATAACTGGAAAAGATAAATGTTAGTGCTAAAAAATGAAACCTTAGGTAGAGATGAGATCCAAATTAAAATAATGTGGAGCACAACCTTATAAAAAGTAAAGAGCTAATGATGGCTTGAAAGCTAACTTGGCATTTTCTATGTCCAAGAGAGCATGAAAGAAAAATATGAATAACTCAAACATAGTAAAAAAGGGGGTAAGAGCTTAGATTTAGGACAAGGCAATGTTTAATTTAAATGAACTAAATCTCATGACCCCAAGTAGATGTTTTCTTCCTTTTTATTTTTTCTTTTCTTTTCTCATCAGTCAACCAACTTAACTAAAAATGGACAAGGCTAAAGGGAAGAAAGAATGAGTAAAAGAACATTGAGAAATGGCAACACACTCATTACAACACAATTGTTAAGTTAATGGTGGGTTAGGAAAGGATATGAAATTGAAGAGTCTGAGTCTCTTAAAGGTGTGAGTGAAAATGGGATGGTTTGACTTCGAGGGTGCTTCTAAGCTTGCTAGGTTTATATTCGGAGTAGAAAAGGAATGATAATTTGTAAAAGTGGGTGAGAATGAAAGTAGATAGAAAAAAGATGTTTGAGCAAATGGAGTGAAGAACATAAGCAATTTGAATATAAAAGGGAGAAGAATATGAAGTAATGAGTGAATTATCAGAATAAATGATGAAGTGAAGCATAGAAAGCAAGGCAAATCAAAAAGAGAAAGAGAAAGATGAAATTTGGGTTTTAGGTTTTGAAAAGTAGGAAAATGATAATAGGGATCAAATTGAACTCTTCATAATTCCTAAGAGACTAACTTGTCATATTATTTGCTGACAGGTTTGAGAAGGAAGAAGATGATAATAGGGACCAAATTGCACTTTTCAAAATTCTCGAGGGACTAATTTATCCTTTTTTTTGCCGACATGGCATAAAATGGACCACATCAGCACTCTAATAGACCAAGTCAGCATTTTAACGGTCATATCAACGTTTATAACAGAGAGATTTGACGAAGGGACTAATTTATCCGACATTTTTAATTGTCAGGAACTATGGGAAGCTTATTCGTTCTAGAGGGACCAATTTATCCGATGTGAAATTTAAGAGGGTCGAGTTTGAGGGTTTTGTCTAAAATAAATCTCAATTTTTGGCAGTGCAATGAGTTAGAATAATTAATTAGACTATAATTATATCAAATTGTGTACGTGCTTTTGAAATTATTAATATGCCATCACTACATTCTGATCCCTTCAACTTTATCATATCGTTAGCTTGGTTTTTGTCTTTTGGGTCTCAGTGTCTTTCCCCTCCCATCATTCTACCCACATTTAGAGTGACTCTAATTTGGAAGATATGATGAAATTTAGGAAGAATTAGGTCAAGTAATATCCCTCATTTTAATTAGTTAATTACATGTTGCCAAGTCATGCAATATAATTAATGCTATGATTACGTATCGGTAACTAGGAATGGAATTTTACAATTTTTAAAAACTGCAAGAACTTAACTGTAATATAAAATTATGACGCAAAATGAAAAATATAATTCCACAAATTTTAATGGTGAAATAAAGAACTGTATGCTGTCTACAAATTTTTAAAAAGTACGGAGGATCTTAAACCCATTAACTTACCTCTCATTGTAAACCTTCTTTAGTCAATTTATAGGCACGAAAAATGCATATATGCTTAAAAATATAATAATTCTATTATCAGAAGTTATACATTTTTTATGATGCTGCTGGAGATTCCTAGATTTCCTACTGTGGCTATTCCTAGATTTCCTGCAAATGACATTTTTGTTACCACAATGAAGGGTCTTGTCAAAAGATGACTTCTAAAACTGTCTAACCACACCTTTTCAATTAATTATCGAAGTTTTTCGTTATTAAATATAGAATTGTATATTACGATGACAATTCCATCAAACACCCAGTTAAAAATCTTATCAGTAGTTATATTGTTACATACATTCTTACGAATTCAAAAAATAACCTAGTTACTCTCGTATTTTACGAAGTCACCACTAAAAAAAAAAAATGAGCTTAATTTTTATACATTGATAATATAAAATAATCTTTTCAAGTATTTGGTAAATTATGACAAGTAAACTATCCACTACAATAATTAATTTTCTTTTTCATAATAATCAACTATTGCGATTTGAAAAATTCTTGAATATCTATTACTTGATACACTATCAGTATATATAAATTAATTAAAAAACATATGATATGAAAATGGTGGTAATTCTCTCTTCTTCTTTGAAGTAGAAAAGCATTTCCTGCGAATCACAGCCAAAACTTTCACCCTTTCACCCTTTCACCGTTTACTTGGATAGCATGAAAATAGAAGGAAATAAGTAGGAGAGAAAGAAAATGACAATTTTTTTTTGCTTGAATAGAAAAAAAAATAAAGAAGAAAGGAAAAAAAAAGAGAAAGAAGATTTATGGTTTAAATTATCCACTTTATCCTTTTAATTTTTTTTTAATTATATAAAATAAACTAATAAAATTATCTTTTATATATAATTATATTTTCTTTTCTCCCAACTTTTTTTTTAATCAATCAACAAAAAAAATATATTTTTTATTTTCTCTTCTCTTTATTTTCTTTCATCTTATCTTTTCTTTTCATCCAAACACAAAGGTCAAAGTTGAAAATAAGAAAGGTGAACTGCCAATTCCTTGGAAAGAAGTCGTGTCAGCAGCGACAAGCGGAAATCACCTATCCTTCATGCGTGCATCTTTGGTTGGGACAAAAAATTAAATACGTAAAAAACGCGTTTAATACTTCGGCCGTTTCTTATTCTATATCTTTCGTGAAAAATTGCGTGCATCTATGTAAGAATATATAGTATTTCTTCTCATTTCAAGGCCTATAAAAAGCCAGTAAGCCACACATCACATGAACCACTCTGAACAAGAAAGCTCTCGCTCTTCTCATCTAGTAAGAAGGCAAGCAAATTAAGAAAGATTAAGGAAGAAACAAAGCCAGAGCCAGACATGCCTCTCATCAGTTCCACTCATTTCACTTCAACAAGGTCAGTATAATTATTACCACTATACACATATGTTTGTATATATATCCACAAATATGTTCATGCTCTTCATCATGAACCTTGTTTGGAGCTGCTTCTAGTGACCATTTCATCATGTTCTTCTTTTACATGCTTCACTCACACACCGTGCTCTGTTTTACTCTTTTTGCTGTCACAGACATTGCTGGTGAGTGAGATTTTTGTCAAATTCAGCACTCAGCTGCATGCATAGCTAGGAAAACTACTTAATTACATAATTATATTTTGTCTAACCGTTTTTCTTTTTCTTTACTTAATGAGTGTGCTTAGGGAGCAAGTGCAAACTCTATTCAAGGAATTGCCGGAGATTTTTAACAAATCCTCAACACTGTTCATTGCCTTCATTGCAGCAACAAACTCTGACAAAGGAAAGTCATTGTTCATGGAACAGCAGAAGCTGATGGTGTCACTGGTTTTGATCATTCTCTTTTACTCATTCTTGGTGATCACTGGGACAATAGTTCAGCACTATAGCAGAAGTCTTCTTCCAATCATAACCTGTTCCATGCTTGTGCTGCGATGTGCTGTTTCAGTTATGGCTTTGAGCATCATCTCACCCACCATTGCTTGGATCACTTTGGCCTTGTGGGTTGGGATGTTTTCATTTGCATATGGCCATGCTGTTGCCCAAAGGATCAAGAATTGGATTGTGGGTCGCATCACAAGGAGCTCGGGGTTGTTGCCTCTGTATAGAGAAAGCTGAGACTGCTATGTTCTGTTCACACTGTGTCAGAGTTTCTCAATTCGCTGTTCGTTGTGTCTGTTCTGCTTTTATTTATGTTGATCTCAGAGTTTGGATTGTGGACAAATCAGTGGTTGAGTTCCTTTTTAGCCTACTATAGTGAAAAAAGACTAATAATATTCTTATATCATTTTTGTTATTTCATTGTACTCTCAAGTTGATAGTTTAATGATGAAAGTTAATTTTGATCTACTGTTAAGCTGTAAAATTACTGCTAAAAGATCCATCTAACCATCCTCATAATTAATTAAGAGGATAGAAATTTTTTAGAAAAGAGAAAAAAAAATTGATACATACAAGTTTAAACTTAAAATTTGTCTTTTTAATCTTTTATTTTCTTTTCTTTTTTTATTATATCAGGTGGTGGATGGACTAATTTATGCAAATTTCAACTAATCTATATTTTTTGAATTCGGGATATATATATTACCTCTTAAAACTTACTATAACTGCAAGCTTATTCATGTATCACCTTGCCATCAAAAACTAAACAAACTCATTGGTAATATTTAGCACCATTCGCTCATATTTTTAGTTTTAATTAACTGCTTTTAGTTTACCATACTCACAGCCAGACGCGAAGCCAAAAATTACTATGAGGGAGGCCAAAATAAAATCATGTAGCCATATATACACAGAGTATTGATAATTATACTCATAAATTGAAACTTATCGTCCATATACTCTCAAAAAAATTCTGAGGTCTATTTTCGGACAATATATCATATATTTTTTTTCCCATAACCCTCTTTTCTTAAATTATAAAAAAGTTCAATCATCATTTCTGTTATAGAGGCTTCTTACAGTTGACAAATATGGGCCCACAATTGATCAAATGGAACACCTTTGAAATTTCTCTTATTGCTTAACTCGGCATCTGTTCCCAGGCGAATAATACGTTTATTATCCTTTTTTTTTTTTTGGCAAAAATACGTTTCGGCTTAAAACTGGGAGTGGTGGCCCCTCCCTTAATTAACAAAAAAGTATTCCTTTGCTTCAAAAGGGTATGCGCCTATACTACTTTGACCAAGAGACAGCCTCATGTTGCCTAATCTGCTCTGCTTCTCCCTCTCTGTTTTTTATCTACACTCTGTTTCACTTGTACAATAGCTTCCGCATCTCCACCTTTGTCATGTACTCTCAATTTTTTTTATCTCTCTTTTATTTTTATTTTTATTTTTATTTTTTACATTTGTTTATTATCTTTTGTAGTGTTATTGGTTACGTACTTGAAAAGAATTTATTCATAATTATTTTATTAGTTTCTATTTGAATAATGTTAATGTCAGATGATACTGTAATTCCCGATTTTAGTCTGCTTTGCCAATAGAATATGAATAGGCCAGAGTGTTTAGCTAATAGATGGAATAGACCAAAATGCTTAGTGTGATTGGGCGATGATCTTGATTATTTCTTGGTTTTTTGTTCTTGAAACTGTTAAGAGATGATATTATTTTGAGTAAATCTATACTTTAGTCCCTAAAAGACTTTCATTTTAATATTTTAATTTTTAGAAAATTAAATGTATATATTTTAATCCTTAAAAAATTTTTATTTTAACATTTTAGACCTTAGAAGAATAAATGTATATACACTTTAATTCTTAAAAATTAAATATATACATTTTAATCCCTAAAAAATTTTTGTTTTAACACTTTAGTTCTTAGAAGATTAAATCTTTTGAGAACTAAAACATATATATATATATATATTAGTTTTCTATGGACAAAAGTATTAAAACTAAAATCTTTTAAGGACTAAAGTATATGCATTTAATCTTTTAAAAATTAAAATATTAAAATGAAAAGTTTTAATGGACTATAGTATATGCGTTTAATTTTTTAAAAACTAAAATATTAAAACAAAAATCTTTCAAGGATTAAAGTATAATTTTACTCTATTATTTTTTTTTTTTAAGTTTGTTTGTTATCTTGTGTGATGTTTCTCGAAATATAAATTTTAAATTTCTTTTTTCTTCATGTGCATAAATGAAGAAGAAAGTTAAAAGGTGGATTCTCTTGTACCCATCTAAAAGCGTACATTTGGTACCCTTCTTGGGCTTTAGCCAATAGAGCGTAGACACGTGTACGGGAAACTTGTGCATCTACACCTTAATAGTGCACTCCAATAACTCCCTTACTTTCATCTCTCACCTCAAAAAGCTCCTTGGTTTGCTACGATTGCATCCCACCAAACTCATTCAACTCCTCATTTTGCCATCTTCTATAATTTCTGCACTTGCTTACTCATCAAAAAAAAGATCTCGTCTTTTTACTCAAGTGGGTTTTGGTTATGTCCATCCTCAAGTTGAAAATTGTGGCCATCTTTGATGAATGATCAAAGAAAACCAGAACTCTTCTTGGCTTTTAAAAACAGGGGTAGCTGAAACAAATGGCTAAGTTGTTCGATGCATGCACAAACACATGGGAAAAAAATTACTTTTTGCTTTTAATGACCAGTTTTGAGATAACATCCAAATTGATAATACTCTATGAAAAACAAAATCCACCACCAGAAAAAAAAAAAAAACAACAATAAGTTAAACAACCATAAATAAAATAGAATGGAAGCTAAGCAGAACCATCTAAAGATTAGAAGAGACGGGCACCGGCTGAGAGGTTGGGGCACACGCGACCGTGGATAAAGAGGGAGGGATCGGTTGCAGCGGCCACAAAGCAAGTACGAGTGCATCGACTCCTGCGGTTGAAGGCGCGATGGCGATGGGGAGAGCTCGATGGTGGCAAATCTGCAGTTCTTGTGTGGTAGTGGTTGTGGGTCGCATGGTTGAGGGTGGCTCGGTAGAGCCTATGGCGATGGAGAAAGAGGGAGGGATCAGTTGCGGCGGCCACAAAGCAAGTGCAGTTGCATTGACTTCACTGGCTAAAGGTGCGACGGCGATGGGGAGAACCCGATGGCAGCAGATCTGCAGTTCTTGTGTGGCAGTGGCTGTGGGTCGCATGGTTGAGGGTGGCTCGGTGGAGCCTATGCGATTTTTCTATCGTGCACCTACATTTAACCACGTGTCTACGCTCCATTGGTTAAAGCCCAAGAAGGGCACCAAATGTACGCTTTTAGATGGGTACCAGAGAATCCACCAAGTTAAAAATAGATGGAATCATGACGTTATTGTCAGTATTATGTCCAGGGTTCTTGTGAAACCCTTGACTAGTTTGAAATGCCTTTGCAAAGAGTGGCAACGTATTAATTGGAGCCCTTCCTTCTTCAGGGCTCATATGCAAAACACAGGGCTCAAATTAACGTGTCTCATGTATTAAAGGAGAGTGAAAAACTCATCAAACCTATTAATAACATTCCGGTTTACACAAGTGTAGCCAAAGTATAACACATGCTCTTCAGTTTCCTTTTATGGAGATGTTGTCTTCTTGGCATCATCCGCCATCATGCAGAGGGCTAGTGTGTTTGCCATAGCTATATCTCTTTCGGAGAACCAGCTATAGATGTTTGCAATCCTTCCAACAAGCGGTTTATTAAGTTGCCTTCTACTTTTACCCATTGCACATATTAGAGCATAGGACTGTTAATTGTGCCCAAAGTTGCATATAAAAGTAAACTATATTTACTTTAAGATTTAATTATTTTTTTAGTTCCTATAAATGTAGATTTTTTTTTTCATTTTGATCCTTCTAAAATTTTTATCTTCATTTTGATTCCTCCTTTTTCACTTCTTTTTATTTTTAATCCCCTTCATTCTAAATTTTAATCCTTATAAATACTTTAAAATATGCGTTTATCCTTACAAATATTAGAACTTTTATTTTTTGTCATTATATATATATTTTTAATTTTCTTTTAATCCATATAAATATTATTATAAATCCACAAACGAATTTATTTTTACCTTTTATGGCAATGTTGTCGCTTTGAAGTCATCTAAGCAAACTTGTATAGCTAGATTTACTATAGAGGTCAAGCTTGTTGCTCTCAATCTGGTAGGATCTATGGTTGATTGGCTAAGAAACTTCTTAGCATATATTCCTTGGTGGAAAAAACCTATGTCTTTCATATCTAAACATTATGATTACCAAGCAACAATAGCGAGAGTAAATAATAAAGTTTACAATGAAAAACATAGACATATACATACATTTCATAATAGTGTGAAGTTGTTGCTAAAAGGGGCTTATTTCCTTAAATTATGTGTGGTCAAAGGTGAATTAAGTAGATCCTTTGATAATCCGACTAAGCCAGAAGCTAATGAACAACACAATGAGGGGATGGGGTTGATGCATAATACAAATATAGAGAATGATGGGAACCCAACCTAAATTTGAGAATTAAGGTTAGGTTTATTTGGATAAAAACAAGTCAATTGTCAATTATTTGAGACATTATTCAATATTTATTAAAGTTCATCCCTATGGTATAGCATAATGTATGACTACAACATTAAAGGGCGAGTTTATACTCAATGAATCTATAGCTCATAAATGGATGGTGTGCTTGACTATAGTGCACACTTCTTATTAGATATACCTATATAAGGTAGGTTGCCTCTATGAGAGCTTGGGCAACCTCTCTAAAGCAACTCATGAAAACTATGTAACAAGACAAGACCGAAATGCACCACATTACGTTGAATAGCTTTAGATAAGAAAGCAATGTGAGCAATAAGATTACCGAGTCATAAGTGGCATAAGGTTCATAGAGTTTCTATTCTCACCTACATTTAGGGATGGCAATTTTACATGCACCCATGGGTATCCACGGGTAATACTCGTGATAGTGTGAGTATGAGGACACATTCCCCCCTACCCCCTATGCGCATGCGCATACCTACAATATAAATGTAAAAAATACTCATATATATATATAGGAAGCGTATCACATGAAAGGAGTGGTTTATTATGAAAGTGAGAAGAGCAAATACAGGCCATATAACTATATATGAATGGTTAAGATTTAAAGTTATTTAAGAGTCACATGATCACTTACAAAAGTCACATGACTTTATGCTTTAATCTTGACTATTCACGTAAGATCCAATGGTCAAGATTTGCTCCTCTCACTCTCACAATTAACCACTTTTCTCATGTGATACGTCTTCTATATATATATATATATATATATATATATATATATATATATATATATATATATATATATATATATATACTTTTTTAATACTTTAATTAGTTATTCAAAATTAGATAACTATTGGTTTGAAGTTATTATATTTGGATTATGACACTCAACAAATTAATTTAATTCAAAAGATTTTCTGTAATATCCATTGTAAACTCTTGTTATTTGCAGCCTTGCCTTAGAACTTTTAGTAATTACACATTGACCCCCAAAGATTTTTTTTTCATAATTATCCCTAAACTTTTTAGAAAATGATATTTAGGTCCTTACATCAATAAGATTAGTAGAATAAGGTTTTAAACGAAGCATAATCCCGTACCGAAAACGTAGGAACCTAATTCTTCACCAATTAAGTCATGGAAGTGTCCATATGCGAAATGATGTGAGATGCCTCTAGACTTACCCAAAATTATGAAAATACCACTAGCTACAGAGAAACAGATAGAAAATACCAAAGGGCTTATGGAAAGCCAAAAATGTAACATCATGAGGAAACAGAGCACTTGATTAGCTCCATTAACTGATTTACTTTGTAGCCTTCAAGAAATAAGAGTAATTAGGCAAGAAATATAAATGATAGGGTTAGGAGAAGCTAAATTTGCTGTGCAGAAAATTGGAGAAGACCATTGACAACGCTTTAAAAATTTAAAAGAAATCGGTTTAGTTTCGATATTGTGTAACCCAAGAATCGAATCGGTGGAGATGTATATTGTTAAGAACCCTACATCCTATGGCTAGAAATCCACCAACCACTCCACTTAAATCCTAGCCATCCATTCCACCAACCACTCCGCTTGAATCCTAGCTATCCAAGCCAACCACCTTGGTAAATCTCTACCTTCCATTTCACCAACTACCCAATTAATCTCCTCCTTCTCCCTCAAATTTAGCCATCATGTGCTGACCTCCTCCTTTCTTTTTGTTCTCCATTCATTCTCTTCTTCTTGCTTCTTCTCTAGATTCAAGCTCCTACACCCCAAGACTTCCTTCTTTCTAGCACAAGCTTCAATTTTGAGGTAGGATTTAGCTTCTTTGCTTGAGTTTATTAAATTGATGGTTATTGAGAAGTTTTTTCTTATTCATGTAACTGATGATACATGATGGTTATGTGATGATTTATGGCTGGTCTAGCATGTGTTTACTTAGTTTAGATTTAAAATTGAATGAGAATCCCAAGAAGCAATGAAATAGAATCTAGATTTCCTTGAAAACTTCACGACATTCGTACTAACAGAGTGTACGGTTTTGCTTGTAGCCACTAAAACTTGATGAAACTATTTTTGTGTCAAACTAAACAGCTAGAGCTTCACATCCATATAAACTATAAGACCATTGGATTAGTATTGAGAGAGATATGAATTTTTTAAGTTTGCCCTAGGTTTCTATCTTTGAATCTGACCAAAGTGAAGTGAATAGGGAATATCCCGCCCTATACTCCTTCAAATTGAGTGCAATCAATTTTGTTAGAAAGAGGGTAACATACCATAAAAATGTCAGAACCAAATTCAATCCATGTTGTTCCCAATAATTCAGGAAAGTTGCCCCAAGTCCTAATTAGGCTGGAATAGAGCAGTTTAAGTTAGTCAATTTCAAGAACTCATAACTTGAGTTATGCTTATTAAAACGGAATGAAACTTGTTAGTTAGCTTTAAAAACATATATGTTTCGTATAGTTTCAATTAGTTTTCCATTTTTAGTGAATTTTTACTTTTGAGAGCTTAAATCTGCTTAGCACAGGATAGGCCTAGGTAAATCTTCAATAACTTGAGTTATATGTATCCAAACTTAATGAGACCAAAGAGGTTAGAAACTAGGCACATAACACTTTAACATATCCAAAATTCAGATCTAGATGAGTTAAAATGAATTTATGGCTTAATTTAAAAGAACTGGGCATAATTGAAAGAAAGTGGCAGAAATCAAAATGCAAGATCAAGATTCAAAATTGTGTTTGATTATTGAAGGATTGTTCTAAATCTTGTTTGATTATTGAAGGATAGATACCTTATATTGATTTTCTATATAAATGACTATCTGGCTGATTGATACAATTCATGAGAAAGCGGACTCGATCCATTATACTGCTGAATTTTTAGCAGAAATTTATGAAATTATGATAGTTTTTGTTATGAAAATTAATGATATGAATATGAAATTCTATATGCAAGAATATTTGAAGGCAAGTGCACTAAAATGTATATGACCATTGTATGATGATATGATCATGATTCTCTTTATGAAAGTTTGCATATTTGCAGGCAAATGAAGAAAATATATCATTATATAAGATTGGGTCCTTTCATCTGGAGGTAGTTATTTGGGTCCCTCATTGTGAAGGCAGTTAAAAGAAAAGATGTGGGTCCTTTTACTTGGAGGCAAATTCACATTGGGTCCCTCCCTACGAAGGCAACAAAACTTTTGGATCCCTCTATGTTAGAGGCAGTTGGCCAACTGAGTCCCTCCAGCCTAGAGGCACATAGGTCCCCTTGCGGGTTAATACTGTGTGACGACGATCATGAATTAAGCTCACTTCTAGATCAGGTTACCCAAGGGTAGTAAAGATTAAAGAAAGCCAAAAGAAAGATGAGAAAATGAAGCACTTGAGGATGGCGATACGTAACACTCAAGTGCAGACCGGTAAATGCACTATAGGGATGGTGATACGTAATGCCTAGGTTTGCCAAGGAAAGAAAAGGAAATTAAAGAAAGTTAAGGAAAATACAAGTGCATTTGCATAAATTTAAGTATACATAAATGCATATGTATGTTTTATATTTCTAATATATTGATGCTATTGTATTTTAATAAGTTGCAGCTCTTGTTTATATTATGAATTGTGAATTTATTTTGTATAGACTATTTTGACTCAAGTGTATGAATAAAATGAACCTTACTTTGGATACTACATTTTCAAACTATAAAATTGGACAATTTATCTAGCATTGTCATATTTTCATAATAAACCAAAGTTGCTGGAGATAATAACGATAATAATATGTGTGACAATTTAGAGAATCCTAATGAGAATTTTAAATTCTCACTCCTATGTGTATTTCCATATTATCCTTAGATATCTCAGAAGAGTTAGAACATAATCACACTGGGCAAAGTTAGGAAGATCAAAGACAACCGCAGAGTGCTGTCATCCAATGTCCGTTGAAGTAACAATAATAACTCCTGGGTGTGGTGCTATGACTTAAGCATAGTACTGTGCTTAGGAAGATGTTACATTTTCCACACACAATATAGAAAAGTAAAGAGTGTTTTGACTTATATTCACATATTTGTAGGATATCAATGTAATTGAGAATAGAAAAATAGTTGTAGTTTTCATGAACCATAGCATTTCAATATTCCACGATTTTATGAAATTAGAATTTGTCTTCACTAATTTTATTTTCCATATTTTTAATAATTTGTAATGATATATTGGATACTCGTGGACAGATATCCATTTATGCACGGAGGAATTTAAAGACGACAAGTACCCACACAGGTATAGGGCAAGGATGGGGTTGGGTTTACTTCTCCATTGACATCCCTACATACATTACTATTGTCAGTCATATTTCATATTTCATCTGCTCTATGTACTAGTTCATAGTCCAAAAGATACTAGTACTTATGTATCAAAATTTTAAGCTCTTGGATACTAGTTTAAAACTTAAAAAGTGTTTTTCCCTAAAAACAAAAAAACTAAAAATCAAACATCTCATTAGTGATTTGGGATGGAGTGTTATTTCTTAATACTTCAAGGGGGTTAAGTGTATTTTGTTCTAAATATTTTAGAGGTATGATGGTCTTTGCACTATCATTAAATATTTCCACACAACTGATACCGGCTACATCCTGGATTATAAGTGATCTAGGAATAAGCCTGTACCATTGCAAACAAACCCTCATCTGTGTCTAGGAATATTATTGCAGTTGTACATGATCGTGCTTAAAAGTTTGAATAGGTATTTTTTTAATTCTCTTTTTTGGTGTTTCAGTTTGTTTGTCGTACAGAAGTAGTCGAAGCTCATTTTGGCAACACAATGCCATGAGTAAATTAATAGGCAAATATTAAAATAAAAAAAGAAATGAATGTCACATTTCAATCCATGGTTTGTCACGCGTCTGAGCTTAAGTGATAAAATAATAATAATAATAATAATAATAATAATAGAAAAAAGAAATGAAATGAATGCCACATTCCAATTCATGGTTTGGCACATGTCTGAGCTTACATTGATAAATTGAATTGAAGACCTTTCTTTTAAAGATACATTTGAGTTCTAGCAATAATGCTAATTCTCACTGACAGGATTCATGCTTTTTAATGGAAATTAGGAATTTGTTGTTTGATATATGTTCAAAATTCGGAATTGAAGGTTCATTTTTGTGCCTATTTATATACTTTCGATCAAAGGCAATGGTATCTCCTCTACTCTGCAATTAAGCGAATATACCATTTTTCAGTACTAAAATAGACAGTAATATTTTTTTTTTCTGAAAAGGAAGGTTTTATCGCCTTTTTTATGTTCCTCATTCCCCACCTTCTTACATATAGGCCTTGAACTTATTGTATTGCTTTTATCATGTTCTAATTCATAATATTAACCAAAACAAATTTTGATTCATAATTATTCATTTATTTTCTCTCTATATCATAAATTTTCACTGTATAAGAAGTTACTCCAAAAAATTATGAGTATATCGCACCATCTTTTCAATTTAAATTTTTTAATGTAATTGTCAGTACATTATTTGAATTTGAAAAAATTTAAGATTAATCTATCTTTTTTTGTCACACGTTTTTAATTTTTGTATGGCGAAAAATCTAGCAGAAAACTTCAAAAAAACCGCAGCATGAAAATAGTTAATCATCACAAATTGGGTTGAAATAAACAAGTTTTAACATTTGCCTAAAATTTTTGGGGATTTGATTTTGAAATACTGTGCATAAACAAATTTTATACATACATCCAATTATATTTGACTCAATCATTTATTACTTGAAAAGTCTTATAAATAAAAATATGTAATTGAATTATAATATAAAATTCTTTTACACCATTAATGTATTAACATTAATCTCAATTTTCGGCAATGCTGAGTTAGAATGATTGATTGACTATAATTATGTCAAATTGTGTACGTGCTTTTGAACTTATTAACATGCCTTCACTACATTCTGATCCTTTCAACTTTATCATATCCTCAGCTTGGTTTTTATCTTTTAGTTCTCAGTCTTTCCCCTCTCATTATTCTACCCAAATTTAGAGTGACTCTAATTTAGGAAGGGACGATGAAATTTAGGAAGAATTAGGTCAAGTGATACCCCTCATTTTAGTTAATTAATTACTTGTTGCCAAGTCATGTAATACGATTAATGCTATGATTACCTATCGGTAACTAGGAATGGAATTCTACAATTTTTAAAAACTGTAAGAACTTTACTGTAAGATAAAATTATGACACAAAATGAAAAATATAATTCCACAAATTTTAATGGTGAAATAAGGAACTATATGCCCTCTACAGATTTTTAAAAAGTACGGAGGACCTTAAACCCATTAACTTAGTTCACATTGTAAACCTTCTTCTGAATGGCGGGGGGATAAATATATGTACATAATTTTGAGGATGAAGATAGAAAGTTACAAAATATAGAGACTAATGCTTATGGTTAATGTATAGGCACGAAAAATGTATATATGCTTAAAAATGTAATAATTCTATTATGAGAAGTAATACATTTTTTATGAAGCTGCTGGAGATTCCTAGATTTCCTACTGTGGCTATTCCTAGATTTCCTACAAATAACATTTTTGTTCCTACAATAAAGAGTTTTGTCAAAAGATTACTTTTAAAACTGTCTAACGACGCCTTTTCAATTAATTACTAAAGTTTTTCGTTATTAAATAAAGAACTGTACGATGACAATTCAATCAAACACCCAGTTAAAAATCTTATCAGCAGTTATATTGTTACATTCATTCTTATGAATTCAAAAAATAACCTAGTTACTCTAATATAATACGAAAGTCACCACAAAAAAATAAAATAAAATAAAAAAATAAAGGAAGTAGAGTCTAATATCTATATATCGATAATATAAAATAATTTTATACTATAAATCAATAAAAATTTAAGTATTTATCAAATTATAATAAATAATTATTTATTATAATAATTAATTACTATAATTTGGCAAATCCTTCAACATTTACTAATTGATAATATAAAATTATTTTATACTATGCATAGAAATTAATCTAAAAAATATATGATACAAAGTGGTGGTAATTCTCTCTTCTTCAAAGAAGAAAAGCATTTCCTCCTAATCACAGCCAGAATTTTCAAAGTTGAAAATAAGAAAAGAAGCTAATAGCCAATTCCTTGAAAAGAAGTCGTGCCAGT
This sequence comes from Pterocarpus santalinus, assembly GCA_031439595.1. Lineage (NCBI taxonomy): Eukaryota > Viridiplantae > Streptophyta > Magnoliopsida > Fabales > Fabaceae > Pterocarpus > Pterocarpus santalinus. Next base: position 18,665,723 of record CM062532.1, on the reverse strand, counting down.
GGCGACAAACAGAAATCCTCTAATGCGTGCATCTTTGGGTGGGACGAAAAATTAAATACGTATGAAACGCGTTTAATACGTCGGCCTTTTCTTATTCCAAATCTTTCGTGAAAAATTGCGTGTATCTATGTAAGAATATATAGTATTTCTTCTCATCTCAAAGCCTATATAAGCCAGTAAACCACACATCACATGAACCACTCTGAACAAGAAAGCGCTCGCTCTTCTCATCTAGTAACAAGGCAAGCAAATTGAGAAAGATTAAGGAAGAAGCAAAGCCAGGATCAGACATGCCTCGCCTCAATTCCACTCATTTCACTTCAACGAGGTCCGTATAATTATTACCATTATACATATGTGCATGTATGCTCTTCATCATGAACCTTGTTTGGAGCTACTTCTAGTGACCATTTCATCATGTTCTTCTTTTACATGCTTCACTCACACACCGTGCTCTGTTTCACTGTTTATGCTGTCATAGACATTGTTGGTATGTTTGATTTTTGTCGGATTCAGCATTCAGCTGCATGCGCAGCTAGGAAAACTACTTAATTACATTGTTCTATTACGTCTAACCGTTTTTCTCTTCCTTTACTTAATGAGTGTGCTTAGGGAGCAAGTGCAAACTCTATTCAAGGAATTGCCGGAGGTTTTTAACAAATCCTCAACACTGTTCATTGCCTTCATTGCAGCAACAAACTCTGTCAAAGGAAAGTCATTGTTCATGGAACAGCAGAAGCTGATGGTGTCACTGGTTTTGATCTTTCTCTTTTACTCATTCTTGGTGATCACTGGGACAATAGTTCAGCACTATAGCAGAAGCCTTCTTCCAATCATAACCTGTGCCATGCGTGTGATGGGATGTGCTATTTCAGTTATGGCTTTGAGCATCATCTCACCCACCATTGCTTGGATCACTTTGGCCTTGTGGGTTGGGATGTTTTCATTTGCATATGGCCATGCTGTTGCCCAAAGGATCAAGAATTGGATTGTGGGTCGCATCACAAGGAGCTGAGGGTTGTCGCCTCTGTATAGAGAAAGCTGAAACTGCCATGTTCTGTTCACAGTGTCAGAGTTTCCAAACGGTGCCGTTCGTTGTGTCTGTTTTGCTTTTATTTATGTTAATTTGAGAATTTGGTTTGTGGACAAATTTGTGGTTGGGTGGATAAAAATAGCCCATTCCTTTTTGGCGTAATAGAGTAAAAAATGACAAATAATATTCTTGTATCATTTTTCTTTCCCATTTCATTGTACTCTCAAGTTGATAGTTTAATGATGAAAGTTAGTTTTAATCTATTGTTAAGCTGTAAGATTACTGCTAAAAAATTAATCTAGAGAAATATTTTTTTTGTACATAATTTTCTTTTACATACTTTGACATCCTCTTTTTATCTCTTTTTTTTTCCTTTACTTTTTCACTTTTTTATTTTCTTTCATAATTTTTTTCTATCTTTGTGAGAGGGTGTTGGGGTGTCCATAATTTGGAGTGGTACAAATAACAATTTTCACTAATCTAACCATCTTCATAATTAATTAAGAAGGATAGAAATTTTTTTTAGTAAAGAGGAAAAAAAAAAAAGAATTTGATGCACACAAGTGTACACTTAAATTTGCCTTTTTAATCTTTTATTTTCTCTTTTTTTTTTTTAACATCAGGGGGTGGATGGACTAGTTTATGAAATTTGCATCTAATCTATATTTTTCGAATTCGGGATATATATTACTTGTTAAAACTTAATATAACTTTAAGCCTATTCATGCATCACCTGGCCGTCAAAAACTAAACTAACTCATCGGTAATAATTAGCACCATATGTTATATTTTTTGTTTTAATTTTGAATTAACTGCCTTTTAGTTTACCATACTAACAGGCAGACGCGCAGCCAAAAATTACTATGAGGGAAGCTAAATTAAAGTCATGTAGCTAGATATAGAGGCTTCTTGCAGTAAATAAATATGGGCCAAATTTCTCTCATTGCTCAACTTGACGTCAGTTTGCCTCGCGGTCTCGGTTCCCAAGCGAATAATACGTTTAATATCTTCTTTTTTTTTTTAATAATACGTTTGGTTTAAAACCAGAAGTGGTGGCCCCTCTTTTTTATTAACGAGGAAGGCTCTTTTTTTTTTTTTTTTTTTTGCTTCAAGAGGGCATGCGTCTATACTACTTTGACCAAGAGACATCCTCACGTTGTATAGCTTCTTTTGAAGTTCTTATAGGCATGTCATATAGGCAGGTCATATATATATATATATAGTGTTTAGAATAACTAAATTTTGGAATGGATTTGATTTGAATTAAATTGATTTAATTTATAAATTAAATTTTATATTTGAAATAATTACGTAAAAATAAAATTTGAATTGATTTAGAAATCAATTATCATATTTATACTATATTAGATTATATTTGAAATGAGTGAAAATAAAAGTAATTTGATTTGTACTTAAACTTTAAAATTAAATTAATTTTTATCAAATCATTTTAATTTTGATAAAATTTTGAATATAAAAAGTTTAAATCCCCATAAAAATTAGAAATCAATTTATTTCTTATTTTTAAAATATCCAAATATAGTATTTGATTTCCAAATCAAAAAGTTTTATTTTTTTTGTATTCTAAACACGCTGTATATTATTCTTTTTCTATTCTCTAGACTCAACTTTGCCTATTTGGCTCTACTTCTTCTTCTCCTCACTTCCTTCCCCCCCCCCCCTCTCTCTCTTTCTCTCTCTCTCTCTTTGATTTTGATCCCTCCTTTTTCACTTCTTTTATTTTTATTCCCTGTCATTTTAAATTTGTGTCCTTATAAGTATTTTAGAATATATGTTTGTCCTTACAAATACTAGAAATTTTATTTTTTGTCATTATAAATATATTTCAAATTTTAATTCTTATAAATATCATTACTTAACATAAAGTCTAAACAATAGAGACCAAAAATTTAATAATTAAAAAAAGGAACTAAAACCAAAACAAAAATTTTAGCGTGACTATAACTAAAATAACTCATATTAGTAAGGACTAAAAATATATTTGGAAAATTAAAATATATTAGTAAGGACTAAAACTAAAATAACCCATATTTAAATTTTATTTTAATTTGGTTTATGTTTAAAAAAATTAACTAAATACTTTTGGAAGATTAAAAAATTAAACATGTATTGATTATTTATTTAATACATAAAAGTTTTGATAAGTAATATTTGATTTACATAATCCGTCCACCGCATCTGCAATGTACAGAAAGAATTCAACATAGCTTTTTCTTCTCTCTTTACTATTGCGACTCCACTCTACCTATTTCATTTTGCATCTTCTTTCTCTTTCCTATCTCAAGAAAGTCTCCTACACAACTTTCTAAGAATAAGTATTATAAATTAAAACAAACACTTCTTTTAATACGCATCCAAATATGAGAAATACTTGTATGATCCGGGAGTACCGCAAGGTTGTGCTCCCGAACTTATTACATGGAACCCACCACTAACACATAATCCCATGAATATGCACTTACATGATTGACTGGGAGCACAGCCACGTGATGCTCCCAGACCATGTAAGAATTTCTCTCCAAATATAGGATCATTTGTTCCAAGAGTAATTAGCAATCACACCCTCTAAGTTTTCAACATATAACACTAAATCCCAAACTTGTATAAATATTGTAGTCCACCCTAATCAAGTAGTTTTTAACATGGTGACACATGTTTGGATCTATGATAGACCCATTTATCATTAACTTTAGATTTCATTTAAAAACATCAATAGTTAATATTGGATTTCAAGTTTTTGCATTTTAATTATTTTTATTCCACAATTTCATTATCCCTATTTTTATACCACTACACAGACCACCAGTCCACCACCAATCTCATTTGCAGCAACACAACCTTGTTGTCTCATAACTCAACTACCACGATGACATTGCCCCTCACCCTCCTACGTCACTTCCTTCTCCATGCTGCCCCTGCAATGCTGTCAAATATTCTTTCTCCCATCACCGCAATCCCACCTTCTCGGCCACCTTTCACTAGGAGCTAAGTAAGCATCTCAAAGAACAATAATAATGGTTCAAAATTTCAAATCAATTGAAGAAGCCACCATTGACGAGGATAAAGCCACAATTTAGGTACCCCTCTCCATTAGAATATGAGAATTACTTATTTACTCATTTACTTTTCTCAACTTAAAATTTCTTTCTTATTTTTTATTGAGGAGAACTACAATTTGGTCCTTGAATTTTTTGTGGTGTAACAATTCAGTCCTTGAAAAAAATTTACGTATAAGTTAGTCTTTGGTTTTATCAATGTTATAACAAATTAGTACTTTTGTTAATTTTGTCTATTGAAAAATAACAAAGATGATGCTATAGACTGTTAATTGGTGATGTTGGCTATTATATGATGATTTGGGTGTGTTTAATTGCTCACAAACACCTAAATACATAGTTATAACAAGCATACATCTCTGGATAATGTTCAAATTGATGCATATTTTATGGTTTAGATTGATAGAAAACTATATATTTAGATGTAATGTGGGGAGCTAAACACACTTAGCATGTGTTTGGAAACCTGTTTGGGCTCCCTAGAATTGATTCTAGACCTTAGAATTGATTTTAGAGGGTTTTTTATGATGTTTGATTATTCACTCCCAAAATCAATTCTGGTCTCTAGAATTGATTATGGGAGAAGTGAAAATTTTTTACTTTCTATCATAATCACTTTTAGAGGAACTACCAAATATAAATTACTTTCTCTCAAAATCAATTCTAACCAAATCAATTTGAATAAAATCAATTCTATAAAAGCATAACCAAACACACTATTAGATCATCATATAATAGGACACATCACTAATTAACAGTCTATGTCATCATCTCTATTATCTTTTAACGGATAAAATTAATAGGGATACTAACTTGTTATAATATTGGAAAAATTAGGGACTAACTTGTATACAATATTTTTTAAGGGACTAATAAATTGTTACACTACAAAAAATTTAGGGGCTAAGTTGTAGCTTTTCTCTTTTTTATTTCTACGGTTAGATTTTCTGAGGAAAAGTGATTTTTGTATGCTCTACAAAAGAGTGTAAAATTTTGTGAGGGTATTATTCCTATGGGAGTTTTATTTGAAATAATAATTAGCTAAAGGTTGCTTAATGCTTAGTGTTATGACATATCATTCCATGTAAGACCCCGAGTTTCCACTTTGCAACCCCCTAGTAAGCCACATATCCATCTATCAAGCATGTAATTTGATAATTGAAAAAAATGGACTAAATATGGTTGAGAAAATGCAAAAGAAGCTAGTAGCAGTGCAGAAAGAAGGAAAATGAAATTGGGGAGTGAGGAAAATTAAGGGTGTGTTTGATTTATGAAAATATTTTCTATTTTCATTTCTTAAAAACCATTTTCATTTTTATTTTTTCAAATTTTGAAAATATGTTTGATTTGCTATTTTCATTTCCAAGTTTTTTGTATTTCACCCTAGACTTCAATAGTGATGCACCCTCTCAACCCAGTTTTCTCCCCATAAAGTGACCCACCCATCTAAATGCTCGATATTCATTCTCTATAGAAAAGAGGCTAAAAAAGAAAATGAAAATAAAAAAGAAAAAATGCCCTCAATGCCTAATTGAATGATGTTTTGATAATTGAAAGCGGGGGTTGTGTGATGCAAAGTTAGAATGCAGTAGTAGTCATGGTTAAAGAGGGAAAGGAGAGCACAATGGTGGTGGCATGATAAGTTCATGGCAGCGTGACAACGAGCTTGCAGAGCGGCGTCATGCAGCAGTGGCAATGGTTTAGTTTGTAATAGAGGAAGGTGATTGTGGTAGGGGCTGGTTTGAGGTCAGGGTGGTGCTTTAATAGTGGTTTACAACAGAACTTTTGAGGTTTTAGTGGTAGTGATGGTGGTTGATGATGGTCAAAGTTGATGACAGTATGTGATAGTTTTGGCTTCTAGTGGTGTGCGGTGGTTGGTTGTGGTCCATGGCTTGCAGTGGTGGTGCTGGTTCAGTGTCATGGTGAAGGACGATGGTAGTGAAATCTGGTGGTGATGGGAAAGAATGAAAGAAAGTGGTAAAAAGTTAAAAAATGGCACCACACTAAAACTAAAAATGTTGAAAACAAAAAAAAGTTGTTTTCAAAATATTCAAAAATTTTGAAAATATTTCTTAGAATTCAAAATGAAAATGATAAACCAAACTTATTTTCTATGGCATTTCCTATTTTTTATGAAAATGAAAATAAAAAAGAGCAAAACCAAACAGACTCTAAGTTGCAAAAACTTGGAATAAGTTACAAAAACTTGGAATATAATCTTAGCTCTTAATGAAAGGTGGTCGGGAAGGTGGGGATGTGGTGGGAGAAGGAATATTTGGTGGTGGCTGTCGGAAGGAAGACATGGCAAAGGAACTAGTGCAGGAGGGTGAGGGGGCAACATCATCGCAATGGCTAAGTTGAAAGGCAGTAGGGTCATGTTGCTGCAAACAAGCTTGGTGGTGAACTAGTGGTGTGTATGGCGATGTAGAAACAAGGAGAATGAAATTGTGAAATGAGAATAATTATTATGCAAAAATTTAAAATACAATCTCAACCGTTTATTTTTTTTCAATGAAATCTAAAAGTTAATATTGAATAGGTCCATCATGGACTCAAACATTATATCCCTATGTTAAAAGTTACTTGCTTAGGATGAAGTGCAATATTTACACAAGCTTGAGGTGAAATGCTATATCATGAAACCTTAAAGGGTGTGATTGTCAATTACCCTTGTTTAAAAGTTACTTTTCATACAAATGCTTTTGTAAGAAGGTCTTTCAGCATAAGAGCTTAATTAAACTATTTATCCAATCAGGGCCTTAGAAGCACACTAGTAGGCAACTTAGAAGAAGAATAGCACAAAGGCGTTTGAGCATATGAAGAAGGGAAGAGATATCTAAAAAAGTTGTAGACATTAGAGGGGAAAAAACTTGAGAAGTAAAGTGAGGTTGAGTAACAAAGAAAAAAAAAGTTCTATCAAATATTATTTAAATAAGCAATATAAAAGGAATTCAAATGCCACAAAAATATTTCTCCAATATGAAGGCAATGTGTGGCAACCCACGTAATTGCCTCACAGAACATGCAACATAGATGCAAAGAATATCCTTCTGGAGATTTTAAATGGAAAAGCTTGGATTTTGCCTGTAGTAGAAGTATCCCGATGAGAAGAAGTTCATATACATGACTTGACAATTAGGCTCACATGTTTATTTGTTGATTTTCTTTTTATGATGTAGAATGAAATTAGGTTTTAAATAATTATTATTATTTCTAAGTCACTAAAGGATTAATTTAATAAAGCTTTAAAGATTATTTTAATGACATTATTCAATTTCAAGAATCATTTTAATGTTTTTATACATAGATGAGTAATATGATACTAAATAAATATCAAATGAATATATGTTTCTACTATTTTCACTTATTCTGCATGCAAGCAGCAGTCCTTCCTCTTACGGTTCGTAAGGAGGTGGACAAGTGATAGAGTAAATTATCATATCAAAGATGAGCTTTATGTTGGTGTTCTTAAAAGTAGATATAATTGTGGCACTGATTTGACTCCTAAAGAGGGGTGAAGCTAGGTCATTTTTATAGGGGACCAATACTTAATAATTATAGTAAAATTTGTATATAGAATAAAATTTATATATCTTTCAATTTTTATTTTTTCTTAAACATTATATATATATATATGTATGTATGTATAAAAGAGGAGATTAGGTTACAAATTAACTTGCAATGCAATTCAAATGGCAACAAAGAGAGGGAGAAAGCATGTGAGGGAAGAAATAGAATGTGCGAGGGCTTTGCTTTGGACTCAGTTAAATTTTGGCCCAAACAAAACTTTTGGAGGGGGGCAACTTCTTTTTTTAAAAAAAAATTATCAAAGAAATTGATTTTTTTTTCCTAGGGGGAGGCCTATCATCCCCTTAACCATAACAAGAACCTACTCCTATTCCTAAAGAACATTGTAAGATAATGAGCCCAACTTTACCCTAAATCAACGGGGAAGGATTCCCAAGAGCTTATAAAGGCTATCTTGAAGATATCTTTAAGTAATGGGGAACTTCACAATGTGACCTCAATGCTCTAACCCTTTGCAAACTAGCTTCATCTGCCATGGATTTCTCTTATAAGCTCTACAAGGATGATGGCATGCCTTTCTCTAATTCAACGGCTTATAAAAGGTTGGTAGGTCAGCTTCTTTATTTGACGACTACAAGACCTGACATAAGTTAATTTTGTTGTGAATCATCTTAGCCAATTTTTTAGTAATCCTATGGGGTCACACTATAAGGCAGCTACTTTTATCCAAAGGTATTTGAAAGCTTGTCCAAGGAAAGGCCTCTTATTTTCCTCTACTTCCCTATTGCAACTAAAAGGCTTCAGTGACTCAAATTGGGCTTCATGCCCCTATGCTTGTCGCTCCACCACAAGATATTGCATATACCTTGGCAACTCTCTCATTTATTGCAAATCCAAGAAGTAGCAGACAGTCTTTCAGTCCTTAATGGAAGCTAAATATAGAGCTCTTACTGTTGCTACTTGTGAGCTTCAATTGCTTACTTATCTCTTCCAAGACCCCAAGGTTCCTTGTGTCACCTACTTTGTTGTATTGTGACAACAAGTCTGCCTTGCACTTGGCAGCCAACCCTATTTTCCATGAAAGAAGTAAGCACATTGAAATAAATTGTCATGTAGTTAGGCATAAGCTAATGTCTAAACTCCTTCATCTCCTTCCTATTCTATCTGAGTCTCAAGTAGCAGAGTTATGCACCAAGGCATTATCTCCAAAGGTGTTTCAACATTTGATGCCCAAGCTGGGAATGTTGGACTTCCATTCCTCTGCTTGAGTAGGGCTCTTGGAGTATAACTAATCATGTAATATAGAATAAGCCATGTGCCATATTTATTAGTTAGTTTTTGTTAGTTACAAGTAATTGAAGCTAGTTATCAGTTAGCTTTCACTAGGAGCTTCACTTAAATAGTCACATAGGCAATTAGCCTGTTGTAGACATACTAGTTGCCATCATGTACATAGCATAGAGTGCTTCTTCTTCCTTATCCATGGATTCTAGTAAGAGTATAAGTTTTGAAAACCATCTAACTTATGGTGACGAAATATTCTTAAACTCGGTGCTTTGGTTGTCCCTGTGATGACACCAATAAGCAATTTTTTTATTGCTTTTTTCTATTTTTCCTTTAATTTTGTTCTTATCTTCTATTATTTTTTATTTTCATATATATATTATTTGTGTTGGTCCTTTTTAATTTTTTTCAACAATCTTAGGAGTATTTTTGATAAATATTGTAGTTATTATTAGTTTGATTTTCGATATAGATTTAAATTTTTTTGAAGCTATAGAGCTAAAATCACCAGGAATTGTTTGTAATGTAGGAAGAAGATTTTAATAGGAATTGGAGTCAAACCTGTCAATCACAAAAAGAACCGAAGGTATTAATTTATGTTATTGTATTATTTTAAAACCATTTAGAAATAACTACAGGAAACAACAACGAGGATCTTGAGTCGTGAAACGGGTGTGGGTGCCTGACCAAGCATGGCTAACCCAGGATATTGGCAACAACAATATAATGACAAGACATTACAATTAGATTAAAGACAAATAAATAAAATAACAAGTAAGTTATATGCTTGTGAAAAACTTAAACAACATGCTACTGTATACAGATATAGTAAAAGAAACAACAAGCCTATTACATTTAGAATTAGTTGGTTAAGATAGATGATACAATAGTACGGGTTGTTTTTGACTTAATTTTGTGGAAAAGTAAACATCTAAGCTAATAGACTCTAGAGCTACCAAACATATCAGTATAAATAAGAAATATTTACCTCCTATAATAATGATATGGGGAAGGAGAGGAATTTGTATGTGTATGTAGACACAAACAAGAGGTGCAATTCTTGGTAAATAAATAGCAAAATTAAAATTTACTTATGGGAAAATTCTCTTATTAAACGATATCCTTTATGTGCCTAAACTTTGTTATAATTTGATTTCTATAGTTATATTTAGTAAAGTAAATGTTAAAGTTATTTTTGAGAATGATTAAGTTGTACTCACTAAATGTAAGATTTTTTTGGAAAAAGAATATTATGATAGTGGTTTATTCCTGTTGAATGTTTCTTATGATATGAATGAAAATGTATCTTCTAATGCTTATTCAATGGAGCAGCTAAAAGGGTAAAAAAAAGAAAAGAAAAGAGTAAGACACTTTATAAAGGAATGATGAACACCATATTAATAGGTGTAGGGGCTCCGCTAAACTTGTGGGGAAATTAAAGTTTTTTTTTTCTACATATCATATTCAAAATAGAATAACATTTTCATAAAAAAATAGAATAACATTTAAGAAAATCGGATAAATACTTCTAGAATTTTGGGAGAAATGACTTAAAATACTTTGAAGTGTGGGGCTGTTTAGGGAAAGTATTATTACTTGAATCAAAAAAGAGGAAAATTTATCTAAAACTTGTGATGGCATATTTATTGGGTATTTGCAAGATGTACAATTTATCTAAAACTTGTGAAAAGTGATGCATTAGATGTAACCACAATTACTGAAATCAAAAAATGTTGAGTTCTTTCAAATGTGCTTCCCCTAAAATCTTCTATAAGAATTTCTTTTTTCCTAAACCTGATGGTTAACCTACTAATTCTAAGATTATTGAAGTTGAACTTAGATGTAAAAGAGATAGAAAAGAAACTAATTATATTTTGGTGATTTTTTTTTTTTACTTATTTTAATGGATGGGGATCCTGTAACATATATATGAGGCAATATATTCTCCAAATGGTCTTCTTTGAAAATAAGCTATTAATAATGAAATGAAATCAATTATGGATACTCATAATTAAATGGGAGATAATTAACCTCATGGAGCAAAATCAATAAGATGTAAAGAATTAAGAACAAATGGTCACTTGAAAATAAAAAGCTAAGTTGGTAGCTAAGAAATAAACGCAGAAGAAGGATTTAGATTATTCTGATACATATTCACTTATGATTAGAACTTCAACTATTAGAGTTTTGATAACTTCTATAATTTATTAATACACCAAATAGAAATTAAAATCATTTTCCTTAATGGAGACTTAGAGGAAGAAATCTATATATATATATATATATATATATATATATATATATATATATATATATATATATATATACACTGAAAGTTTTGTAGTGGTTGGTAGTAAGAATAATGTGTGTAGATTAATTAAATCTTTATATGGCCTTAAATAAGCACCAAAGCAATGATATGAAAAATTTGGTAAAGTCATGTTGCTATATACGGCTATAATGTGAATGATTTTGATATAGGGGTATTTATAGCAAATTTGACGATAATTTAAATGTTATTATTAATTTGTTAATAGATGGGTGATAAGCTTATACTAGAAACCAACATTGATGACTAAAGACTAAACAATTTTTATCATCAAAGTTTGACGTGAAAGATTTGGGAGAAGCTAATTTAACTTTGACAATTAAATTAACAAAATCAACTGTTAGTTTTAGAAAATATGAAAAACATTTTATTGAGAAATTGGTAATGTTGTATCCCAAACTCAATACCCAAATAATTGGTAGAGCTTATGTGCTTAGTGAATTAATCAAGACCTGATATAGTTCATGTTGTGAATAAATTGAGTAGATACACACATAATCCTAATAAGGATCATTGGATTGCTATGTGTAGAGTAAAGGTACTATAGATCTCAATCTATGTTATGGAGGATATTCAAATGTACTTAAAAGATACTATGATTCTAACTGAGGCTCAAATTCAAATGAGACTAAATCCACAAATGGATTTATTTTTATCCTCGATGGCAATGTTGTTGCTTTGAAGTCATCTAAGCAAACTTGTGCAGCCAAATCTACTATAGAAGTCAAGCTTGTTGCTTTCGATTTGGTAAAATCTATGGTTGATGGCTAAGAAATTTCTTAACATATAGTCCTTTGTGGTAAAAAAAAAAAAAAAACCTATGTCTTTCATGTCTAAACATTATGATTGTCAAGCAAGAAAATAATAAAGTTTACAATGAAAAACATAGACATATAGATATATGTCATAATATTGTGAAGTTGTTATTAAATGAAGGGGTTATTCCCTAAAATTATGTGAAGTCAATGGTGAATTTAGTGGATCCTTTGATAATCCAACTAACCAAGAATTTAGTGAACAACATAGTAAGAGAGATAAGGTTGATGCCTAATACAAATATTGAGAATAATAGTAACCCAATCTAAATTTGAGAATTTTTCCAAGGTTAAGTTCATATGCATGTTAATTATTTAAGGCATTATTCAATATTTTATTGAAGTCCATTCCTATAATATAGGATAGTGTATGATTACAATGTTAAACGGTGAGTTTATACTCTATGTAAAATCACTTATTTCTTTTTTCTGAGTAATCAAATTGAAGTATCTAATGGTTTCATATATTTGTTTTAATTAGTACACAGATTTTTTACAATTTTAAATATTAATAACGCTATCATAAATTGATCACTCAATTTTCTTTTTTGTTTTATTTGAACATATATATCAATTGTTTGTGAAGTTAAATAGAGATACAGTTGAGAGAGAGAGAGAGAGAGAGAGAGGTTCTGACAGAGAGAGGTTCTGACAGAAGAATATGGGAGAGAAATTGACACCGTGTATGCGTGAAACGTGTGAGTGATAAAAAGACAAAGACGATAGAAGAAAGAAGACAGAGAGAGTGATGTCAGAAGAAATATTAAATAATAAAATGACTGGTATTACTTCTAATATCCGGTAGTCTTAAACGGTGTGTGGTACGCCAACGTGCACCATAGACACCGCCGAATGAAATGCGTGTGACATTCCAAGGCATGATTTGTCACATGTATCAGCTTACAGTGATGAAATTGAATTGAAAACATTTTTTCGCCTTTTGAGATGCATTTCAGTTCTAGCAATTGTGCTAATTGACAAGATTAGATTACCTATGCTTTGTATTGGAAATTAGGAATTTGCTTTTTGATAGACGTTGAAAGTAGTTAATTGAAGGTTCATTTTTGTGCTCATTTCTATACTGTCTAATATCTATCAGATGCAGCGGTATCTCTTTTGCTATGCATTTTTGCAGGGATATTCTTTCAGTTCAAAAATGGACAGTATTACATATATAGGCCTTGAACTTATGTGGCTTTTATCATATTCTAATTCACAATATTAACCAAAAAAAATTTTGATTCATAATTATCTATTTATTTTCTTTCTCGTATCATATATTTTCAGTATGTTAGATATTACACCAAAAAATTATGTATATATATTACCATTTTTGCAGTTTAATTTGTTTTTAAAGTAATTGTCAGTATATTACTATTTGAATTCGAAAAATATTAAGATTAATCCATCTTTTTTTTTCCCTCATACATTTTTAATTGTTTGTATGGTGAAAAATATAGCAATAAACTTCAAAAAAAACGGCTGCATGAAAATAAGTAATCATCACAAAATGGATAGAAGTAAACAAGGTTTAGCACTTGCCTAAAATTTTTGGTGTCATGAGTTAGAATAATTTGTTGGACTATAACCATTGCTAAAATGGAAACCTATGGATTGGATTAGAGGTGTAAACGGGTTGGTTTGGATCGGGTTTGAGTGAAAAATAAATTTGAATTGATCAAATTTAATTTAATTGAATTGATTTGGTTTGAATTTTAAAATTTTTTTCAACAAATTCAATAAAAACCAATCCAATTAAGATCGGGTTGGTTTGGTTAGGGTCATTGGATTGAAATAAAAAAATAAAAAATTATATTTTTTAAAAAAATTATTTTTATAAGAATTAACAATAATGTAAAACTTGATTATGATATACCTAATAATGGTATAAATAGACAAATTTCTTAAATAAGTATTAATAAAAAGATAAAAAATGACTATATCACTAGAAACTTAAGTGCAAAACTTTGAAATATTAGAAAGATAAATGATAGAGAGACTCACTTTTTGTGGGACACCGAGTCGACTCACCACTTATCCATTATTGGATGGGGTGTAGACCTAATCTAAGTGGGGTCCACACCCCATCCAATGGTGGATGAGTGATGAGTCGGTATGGTATCCCATAAAAAGTGAATCCCCTCAACATTTCTTTATTAGAAATTTAAAAAAAAATTTGATCGAGTGATTGGGTTGGGTGTTTAAGTAATCGAGTTAAAAAATCATAAATCTGAAACCAAACCAATAATAATTGGTTTGATTTGGTTCCACCTTAAAAATGAACCAATTATCCAAATCGATCTATTGATTTAGTTCAGATCTTCAGGTTCATTAGGTCAATCCGATTTGCTTACACCCCTAGACTGGATGAAATTGTTTTGGATTCATATTTACTGAAAGATAGATGATGGTTTTTAAATTTCGTAAATCGATGAAATTGATTACTGGCATTTTCTCTTAAAAAGGAAGAAATTGGTCATTTTACTTAGTCATTGTACACCAACTAGCGGTTGTTCATTTTATTCCATAACCTCCTTACAGATTTGTGATTATTCTTTTTTTTTTTTGGTATATTAATGGTAAAGAAATTTGAATCTAGGATCTTATACAAATTATCCAAACCTCTCACCACTAAACCAATTTTAATGGCTTACAGATTTGGGATTATATACCTATGGTTACACTATTTTAAATTTATTTTTATTTATTTTTTAAAAATATTCGTCATTTTTTGGTAACTAGAGGTTTTAAATTTTTTTAATACAATAATTATTTAAATAATATAGTATTGATTATTTTAAAAAGAAAAAGTAAAAAAATAAAAGAACTTGATGCTTTAAATTAGTTAGATTAAACTACTAATTTGATTCTTCAAAGATGTACGTGATATTAATTTAGTCATCCAAAAACTTAGGTTATCAAATAAGTCCTTCAAAAATAAGTGATATCAAGTTAGATGGAGATTTGCTAGTGGCGGCAATGGCTTCTAGACTCAAAGCCAATCCCTGGAAGAAGGTTTCATTTCCAAAGAAGAAGGATAGGAAGTCTTTCAAGAGAAGGGCACCCAAGACCAAGTTTAGCAATGGTGGAGATGGCCATCGGTTGATGGATTCTCCGGCTGATGACAAATTAATGGACAACAGCAGTGAGTTTAATGAGAAGGATCTTCTTAATGAAGCCAAGAAGACTTAGCCTCGTGGTAAACAACTTGGGTTATTTGCTGAGGATGAGGATGCAGTAATTGCTGCTCTTGCGGGTGGCTTTGATGTTGATAAAACCCAGCCCATGCAACATTAAAGGAAGAAGCACAAAGGGAAATAGAGGAAAGAGTAGAAGAATCCCTTCTATGGTCTTCCCTTAGTTTTTTGTGTGTGTAGATGTTTAAGATCGATTCTATATCAAGCTTGTGAGGCTTTTTCTGAATGAGTGTGGGTGGGCATGTGTTCAGTTGGTTTTCTTTGAGATCTTGGGGTTTGTTTTTTCGCTAGCTTGGTTAGAGTTGTTTGAGTCTTGGTGTTTTGTCTATAAGCCTGTTTTAGGCACTTGAGCAAATTAACAGGCAGATATTAAAACAAAAGAAATGGATGTCATATTCCAATGCATGGTTTGTCCCTTGTCTCAGCTTACAGTGATAAAATTGAATTGAAGACCTTTCTTTTAAAGATACATTTGAGGTTTAGCAATAGTGGTAATTCTCACTAACAAGATTCATGTATTTTAATGGAAATTTGGAATTTGTTTTTTGATACGCGTTGGAATTCTGAATTTAAGGTTCATATTTGTGCACATTCACTACTAAAATAGAAAGTAATTTTTTTTTTCGTTACTGAAGAGAAAGGTTTTATCGCCTTTGTTTATGTTCCTCACTTCTCACCTTCTTACATATAGGCTTTGAACTTATTGTACGGCTTTTATCATATTATTAACCAAAACAAATTTTCATTCATAATTATTCATTTATTTTCTCTCTATCATATATTTTAATTGTGTAAGAAGTTACTCCAAAAATTATGAGTATGCCGTATCAATTTTTCAATTTAGGTTTTTTTTTTTTGATGTAATTGTCAAGTTATTATTTTCTAAATTTGAAAAAATTTAAGATTAATCAATCTTTTTTCCTCACAACTTTTTTAATTGTTTGTAAGGTGGAAAAAGAAAAAAAACAAACAAACAAACCACAACATGAAAATACAGGTGGAAGTAGGTTAGGCTTGACTTCAATTTTAATAAGTTTGACTTGTATTTCAAATATACGACTCAAGTCTGAGCCTATTACTTGATATAGGCCTTTTTAAGTCCTAATTTGACTCATTTAAAAGTTTGATATGGCTTGAAAGCCTATTTAGGGATCTACTTGATAATAAAACTTTAAAATAGGCCAAAAGTATTCTCTTAAATAGATCAAAAATATATTGTTAATCAGACCAAAAAGTTTCCTAAATATATCGAAAAGTCTATTTCTAAATAGGCTAAAAAGCTTCTAATATTATTAGGTTTTTAGAATAATAATATAATATAATTTATATAATTTACATAACAATAATAATAATATAATATAAATAGGGTAACTTGATAGGCTCAATAGGTTTTTTGCGTAGTTTGTAACTTGGTCTTTTTTGTTAAAAAAACTTTTTAAAAAGTCTTAGGTCAACTTATTTATTAAATAGACTAGGTTAGCATAGATTTAATATAGGTTATGTCGAAAGCCCTCTACAAATTACTTGACCTATTTTCACCCTTACATAAAGATAGTTTTTCTATCTCAATGGAATTATCGATATCTAAGTCCTCTTACCAAAAACTTAATTAATCTAGCTTGACTTGACTGAAGTCCCTGAAGAGAGTAGAGGTCTTCCAACAAAGAGTTTCTTCACTCCCAAACTTACATAAAAAAAAAAGAAGTTAATCTTCGCAAATTGGGTACAAATAAACAAGGTTTAGCATTTGCCCACAATTTTTGGGGGTGCCGCGCGCGAGTTAGAATAATTTATTAGACTATAGTTGTATCAAATTGTAATCGTGCTTATGAAATTATTTATTAATATGCCTTCTCACATTCTGACCCTTTCAACTGAGGTATGATATCCTCAGTTTGGTTTTTATCTTTCGGCTCTCTATGTCTTTCCCCTCCCATCATTCTACGCCCCATTTAGAGTGACTCTAATTTTGGAAGGGATGATGAAATTTAGGAAGAAGTAGGCCAAGTGATGCTCCTCATTTTTTAATCAATTAATTAATGGTGATTACTTCAGTGCATCCAACTAGTGGATAGTACCAAAGCATACCGCAACATATCACTTTCTTACTGTGTACTATTATTACGTCAGCATCCAGATAATATCCAATCAGAATTTAGTCAAAATATTTACAATATTGGATCCACTAATTTTTTATTTATAATATTACTCAAAAATTATTTGACAAATATAAAGAGTTAATCAAATTATCAATTTATCGCAAATTTTCAAATTACATAACTTACGATTCGTTTAAAAATATACTACCTTAATAAAATTTCCAATTTAACCCTTGAATTTGTGATAAACAATTATGAATATAATCAGGATAAATTGAAATTCCTAAAGCAAAATTCTTGTGCCTTTGGTGACTGATCTGAGCCTGCCTCCTATTCCGTTGAAGAACTCTTCATGTGTGCATCCCTCGTTCCTTCATGCTCATGTGTGCAAAATTCATGCTTATGCATTTCCAGGTTATATTTGTAATTGTTTATCACAAAACCAAGGGATTAAATTAGAAATTTTATCAAGTTAGTATATTTTTAAAACAATCTTAAGTTATGTAATTTGAAAATTTGGGATAAATTGATAATTTGATTAACTATTTATATTTACTAAATAATCTTTGAGTGATATTATAAATAAAAGAAGTTAGTAGATCCAATAGTAAAAATTTTGACTAGTTGCTAATGTAATAATAATATCCAATAAAGTGTCACGTCATGGTATATTTTCGAACTATCCAGTTATTGGATGCACCGAAATAATGACCTTAATTAATTACATATTGCCAAGTCATTGTGGTTTATTTAATGTTATGATTAATTAGCTATCACTAACTAGGACTGGATCATCTACAGCCTTAACTGTAAGAGAAAATTATGATACAAAAGTAAAAACATAACTCAACAAATTTTAATGGTGGAATTAAGAACTATACTCTCGACAGATTTTTTAAAAGTACAGAACATCTTGACCCATTAACTTAGCTCTCATTGTAAACCCTCTTTTGACGGGGATATAAATATGTATATAATTTTGAGGAAGCAAATAGAAAGTTACAAACTAAACCACACATAAAAACAGAAGAAAGTTACAAAATATAGAGACTAATGCTTATAGTTAATTTATAGGCACGAAAGATGTATACATGCTTAAAAAATTATAACTAGAAGTTATTCATTTTCTCTTCATCTTTTATGTTGCTGCTGCAGATTCATAGATTTCCTACTGTGGCTATTCCTAGATTTCGTACAATAAAGTGTTCTGTCGAAAGATAATTTTTCAAAACTGTATAAACACACCTTTTGGATTAATTATCTTATCAAAAATTTTCGTTATTAAATATAGAACTGTACGGTGACAATTCCATCAAACACCCAGTTAAAAATCTTATCAGCAATGTTACATTCATTCTTAAGAATTCAAAATTAACCTCGTTACTCTAGTATTATACGATAGTGGTGGTAATTCTCACTTCTTCAAAGAAGAAAAGCATTTCCTCCGAAACACAGCTAGAGTTTTCGAAGTTAGAAAAAGTTTAAAATGTTCGCTCAATAAAAATAAATATTTAATATTTATCTAATTTTTAATTATTGATCAAGTTAAAAAATAAATTTAATGATTGATATTATATAAAAATTAATTATAGTGCTCTATACAATATTTAGAGTATCATTGCTCCTTTAATATCAATTGCTAGATTTAATTTTTAATTTGATCAATAATTAAAGATAAGATAAATATTGAATATTTATTTTTTATTTATTGTGTGAATATTTAAAACTTCTCAAAAAATAAGAGGTTAATCGTCAAATTATAAAGCAGACCAATTTCTTCGAAAGAAGTCGTGTGTAGCGAGAAACAGAAGTCAATAAACAACGGGGCTGTGTGTCTCTCCATCTTTTTTATCTGTGCAACTTTTAGGACATAAAATTAAAATACGTATAAAACGCGCGTTTAATACTTCGGTCTTTTCTTATTGCATATCTTTCTTGAAAAATTCTAGTACAGACACAAGTCTAACGCATAGCTTATATTAATATAAGAAAGCACTTGTTCTCTTCTAATAAGAAGGCGAGCAAATTGAGAGAGATTAAGGAAGAAGCAAAGCCAGAACCAGGCATGCCTCTCATCAATTCCACTCATTTCACTTCAATGAGGTCAGTATAATTATTACCACTTACATATATGTATGTATATATATCCATAGATATGTTCATGCTCGTCACTATGAACCTTGTTTGAAGCTGCTTCTTGTGACCAGTTCATCATGTTCTTCTTTTACATGCTTCACTCACACACTGCTCTGTTTCACTCTTTTTGCTGTCATAGACATTGTTGGTATCTGAGATTTTGGTCAGATTCAGAATTCGGCTGCATGCATTGCTAGGAAAACTACTTAACTACATAATTCTATTATCTCTAACCGTCTTTCTTTTACCTAATGAGTGCGCTTAGGGACCAAGTGCAAGCTCTATTCAAGGATTTGGCAGAGATTCTTGACAAATCCCCATAACTGTTCATTGCCGTGATCGCAGCAACAAACTTTGACAAAAGAAAGTCATTGTTCATGGAACAGCAGAAGCTGATGGTGTCACTGTTATTGATCATTCTCTTTTACTCATTCCTGGTGGTCACTGGGACAATAGTTCAGCACTATAACAGAAGCCTTCTTCCAATCATAACCCGTGCCATGCTTGTGCTGGGATGTGCTGTTTCAGTTATGGCGTTGAGCATCATCTCAAACACCATTGCTTGGGTCACTTTGGCCCTGTGGGTTGGGATGTTTGCATTTGCATATGCATATGGCTATGCTGTTCCTCAAAGGATCAAGAATTGGATTGTGGGTCGCATCACAGGGAGCTCAGAGTTGTTGCCTCGCTAGAGAAAGCTGAGACCACTATGAATTATGTTCTGTTCACACTGTGTCAAGAGTTTCTAAATTCTGCTGTTCGTTGTGTCTGTTTTGCTTTTATTTATGTTGATTTGAGAATTTGGATTGTGGACAAATGTGTGGTCGGCTTGATGAAAACATCCCATTCCTTTTTAGCTTAATTGAGTGAAAAATAACAAATAATATTCTTGCATCATTTTTTTTTTCCCATTTCATTGTATTCTGAAGTTGATAGTTTAATGATGAAAGTTAATTTGATCTACTATTAAGCCATAAAATTACTGTTAAAAAATCAATCTAACCATCTTCATAATTAATTAATTAATTAATAAGGATAGAAATTTTTTTAGAAAAGAGGGAAAAAAAAAATAGAATTTGATGCACACAAGTTTAAACTTAATATTTGTCTTTTTACTCTTTTATTTTTTCTTTTTTTATTATATCAGGTGGTGGATGGACTGATTTTTGCAAATTTCAGCTAATCGATATTTTTTGAATTCGGAATACATATTATTCGTGTATCACCTTGCCATCAAAAACTAAACTAGCACAATGGTAATAACCAGCACTATATGTCATATTTTCGCTTTTAATTTTGAATTAACCGCTTTTAGTTTACCATACTAACCGGCAGACGCGCGGCCAAAAATTACTACGAGGGAGGCCAAGTTAAAGTCGTGCTGCTAGATATACGATAGCGCAAATAGATATGGGCCCACAATTGATCTAATGAGACACGTTTGGAATTTCCCTTATTGCTTAACTTGACATCTGTCTGCCTCACAGTTTCGGTTCTCAGGCGAATAATACGTTTATTGTCATTTTTTTTTAATAAGTTTGCTTTAAAACTGTAAGTGGGCCCCTCTTATTTTATTAATGAAAGAAAAATATTTTGGGAACAGAGATGCAATACAGGATATATATAAAAAGAATAAGTAAAATAATAAAAAAATTGAATAATTGATCTCATATAAATATTATTACTATTATTTAATTTTTTTATCCAAAAATTTGTCAACGTATTATTGATAAGCATTGGTAAGTTTTTTTTAATGTAAAATTTACTAACATTCATAAAAAATATATCAGTATTTATATAAAACTTATCAATGTATTATTAAAAAATATTGATAAATTATTTTTAGCAAAATTTATCAGTATTTATGTAAAATTTATCAATGTTTATGTAAAACTTACCAATATATTATTAAAAAATACTAATAAATCCTTTTTTAAAATTTACCAATATTTATGTAAAACTTATCAGTGTATTATATAAAACTTATCGGTGTATGCACTATTTATGCTGATAAATTTTTTTTTCTTACGAAGCATGCGGGAAGATTTCTTTTTTTTCTTTACAAAACTTACCAACGTATACATTGTTTATATTGGTAAGTTTTGAAAAATATAAAACTTACCAATATATATATTGCTTATGCTGGTATCTTTCTAAAAAAAAATTAAACAAAAATAATAATCATTATCAAGTATTTTAATCATTTTTTCACTTTTATATATATATATATCGCATACACACCTACTATTCGTGGTTCTCGTCAATTCTCTTAACGAAAATGTATTCTTTTGCTTCGGAAGCATACGCGTCGATGCTACTTTGACCAAGAAAGATCCTCACATTGTACCGCTTCTCCTGAAGTTCTTGTAGGCGTATGTTAAGGCTCGTTTTATGCTGGACCCTAGGGTCAAAGGTTTTCTGGTGAACCCTGTGACTTTGCCCAAGATAACAAGTTTCTGACCTGTGACTCTCATCACACTCTTCTCACTGAAGCCGTCTTCTATCCATTCTGTTATATCATTGCAAATAAAAATAGAAAGAAATTTTGAAAAGAATGTGATTCTATTTCTACGATGTATGAACACAAAGCCTCAGTTGCAGACACATCTGACCTTTTTCAATAGGCACTGCACAAAAGCTTCAAACCAGTGGTTGAATTGGTTTCAGTACTATCCATACATCATGAAAAAATTTTAGCCATTTATCATGTTTGTTTCGATGAATCCGTGTGTAGTATTTTCTGTCCATTCATATTTTCTCCACTTGATAAAGGTAAAACTATGTAAAAATGAAACTATTGTCATATCATAAATGACCTTTGTGTTTGTGTTCTTAAAAGTAGATATAATTGTGTCACCGATTTGATGGATGTGGCTAAAATGGTTCAAGAATCATCTTGATCCTTAAATCCTATCAATTAAATTTTGTATAAAATATTTTTTATATAATAAAATAATTATTGATAAATTTTTTCTATGGACAAGATTCAAAAACCAATATGGTCCATAATTCAACAAAAATCATTTCAAAACTTACCTTCTTAAAGTATATTTTAAGATTGTGAACCTAATTTTTCCCTAACTCAAGGAGGGAGGGATTCCCAATAACTTATAAAGGCTATATTAGGTATCTCTTTAAGCAATATAGAACTTAAACAATTTAACCTCAATACTCTAACCATTATTAAAACTTAGAGTTCTATTTGAGATGGTAAAACGGGTCGAACTCGCCGAGTCGACCCGCATAACTCGCATTTTTTGGCTAGGTAGGTTGATATTTTCAACCCGCATAACCCACGAGTTAAAGCAGAATGGGCCGGGGCAGATTTGACCCATAGGTCATCCTCTTTTTTTTTTTTCTTCTTTCCCTTTTTTGGGCTACAAAATAAACTTAATATTTGGGCCCTCACATGCCATTGCCCCCAACCCTCTAGGACTGTGTCACATATCTCCCCCCCCCCCCCACACGAATAAAAACAATTATGTGAGTGAGACAAATAACATGAGTTACATGAGACAAATAAAGAACTATTGTATTTATCATGACGTATTCTATAAGTTTAGTATGATAAAATTTATGGGTGGAGCATGAATGACTATGATTGGTAAGAAAATATTGAACTTTTGTTTATGCTTATTACTTACTGCAAATGCATTATGGCTAGCTTTTAAGAACAAATTAAATCAGATTATGAATCATATTATTTGTGTTTGATCAACTATTCATCCTTATAATCCTATAGTTGCCATAGGTTTTGGAACTACGAGGAAAGAAGCTAAAGGTTTAGATAATTAATATTGTTGAAAAAGAGGTGTGGATTCCTCTTTCACGACTCAAAAATTGATTGATGACTGTTTCTATGTTGGTAAATAACCTTACAGATAAAGTGATTTTCAAACGGCAAGAGTCTATTAGTTTTAATTATCCTAAAAAAAAAAGATGGATGCAGCAGTATTAAAAATTTGTTTATCTCTTTTTGAAAAAAAATTGAGATGAATTAATTTACATAAAAAAAGGTTTTTTTCTTTATTTTTTATTTTTTGGTGGGTTGACCCACACAAAAACAAGGCAAGTTGGCATATTCAACCCATATTATTATGGTGGGTTGGCCTGCTTGACCCCGCTTAAGGCTTGACCTGTGGTGGTGCGAGGCGAGGTAGGGTGGCCTGTTTGCCATCGCTAAGTTCTATGAAAGGGAATGTAAGGCGATGAATTGGTGATAGTCGTTCTATTTTGTTTTGGACTGATAACTAGGTTTTTTAAGTAGGTCTTCTTAATGGCTATATTATTGTGCCTTTTTTTGAGGAAGCTTTGAACTCCAATGTGTGTCAGTATGTTACTCATGTTCAAAACTAATCCAAACCGAATTAAAGTCGAATGTCGATTCAAAAAATAAAAAAATTGATCAAAATCGAAATAAATTGATTTGAATTGATTCTTATTATATGAAAACCGAGCAATTTGGTTTGGTTTCCAATTTCAATTTTTAAAATCAATTTAAACTAAACTGAATCAATGATATATTCACATATATAGTTATGTATGTATGTGTTTGTGTGTGTGTGTGTGTTTAGTATTATTTTAATACTAAAACTAGTTTACTATTTTTGTCACACTGTAACTCAATACTTTAGATTTGTAATTATCTATTAATTATTTTAATTTGTTGTTGTTTTGAGTCTGTATATGACTTTTGTTCAAATCTTTTATTATTTACATAAATGGTTAATATTAGACATTAGTATAACTTTTGATAATTAATTTAGATGTATGTTTTTATAAAAATATTAATGATTAATTTAATTTAATTAACTTAAAAGCTGTTTTGTATTCTATAGAAATTTTAATAAAAAATTGAATCAATCGAATTAATTCAAACCGATTTAAATCAATTTGGTTGGTTCAGTTTTTTAAATATAGTCAAATTGAATCAAATCAAACTAATATAAACTTTATTATTTGGATTGGTTAAGGTTTTATCTCAAAACCGAATCAAACCAAACTTCCAACATTTAGGATTGGGAACTTCTGCACTTTATTTCCACCCCTCTCCCCTGACATTTGCACTTACTTAGGTACGCTTCATCCCGCTTCTACTACAACAGATTTAGACACGATGGCTTGGTTTTCCAGCCAAGAAAGGACATTTAATGATGCTTATCTACCTCTCTATCCTTAGTTAGCATAGCCAACTTTCATATTCCCTCTTGAGACTCATTGGCAGGTGACAAGGGTGGAAACAATTAAGACCTTCCTTTAGCTAACGGCAAAAAACTCCGTACTCACTAATCAGCAAAGTTGTTCTCAACTCCTTGCCAATGATGCCTTTCGTACTAGGTGCAACACAATGGTTCATGAATTTTGTTGCATGCTATTAGGGATCACTTTGCGATTGGAGACTTCTTTTTTATTTTTTGGTCAAAACCACAAATATCCTCTTACTGGAGGCAATCATGTTCGAGCATTTGAGATCCATAGAGGGCATGACTTTCCTAACATCAGTTACTCTATACCTACAACTTGAACCCGTGATTACTAGTTAAAAAGAAGGAGAATCTGCCACTTCAACTGACTATATTGGAGACTTCTAGTACAATTGGTGAAACCATTTAAATTGCATTTTTTGTACACAACAAACCTTTTATAAATGCCTTCTTCACAAACTTCATGGAGCTCATACTTAGAGTAGGTAAAAGAATGTGAATATTTTTGGCTTTGCAATTCATTTTCTATGCAAAAGCACTAAATGAAGAGGTTTCCAAATATGTGATTTTTTCCTTAACCAAGCTCTTCAATCGGTACTGAGAATCTTCCATAGTCACATCATACCAGTAAGTAAAACACCTCATTGAATCCGTAGCAGACAAAGCAAGGCATCTTCATTTCATTTCCTATACTACAACTCTAAATAGCTTTGTCATAACTAACATTGATGGATCTATGCTTCTTTTGAATATTGCAACTTGTGGTGGTTTGTTTCGCAACACTATGAGTCACTTCCTAGAAGTATTCACCTCCAACTTAGGCTACTGTCCCATTACAATGGCTAAAGTTTAGGGGTGTTTTATTCCTTGAAGCCACCTTGGAACCTTGAGTTTCATAGAGTTTACATAGAGTTGGAGTCCACCAAAGGTTTGGAGCTCATTTGACCGAGACAAAACTCACCCTTATACCAATATTGTTAGCAAAGCTAGTGATCAACATGGACTAGACAATGTTATATTTTTATTGATTTTATATCTTATTATATATTTCAAAATTAATATTTTTAATTTGACTTAATCTTTTCATTTTATTGGTGTTTATTAGTTAGTTCCTTATTTGATTTATTCCTTATTTATTGCTACTGGAGTCTTTACCCAATCAATAGCTCTGCATGGGGATACTCTCTTTGTTGCTTAAGTTGTTGAGCTTTATCCCTTAAAATCAGCACATGTTCTATTTGACCAAGTATTCTAACAGTTTATTAATGATAATATTCTTTTCACATAAATGCTAGCTATTGCTAAAAGAAGATAGGAAACAATTTTTTAACAAAATCCATGCTAGTTCAAGTATAAAGTTAGCAAAAGTTGGTTGTTTTATCCAGAAGAGTATTGCTTTCAAAGACCATTTGCACTGAGTACCGATAAGCAATTTTTTTATTACTTTATTTATTTTTGCCTTTAATTTTGTTCTTATATTTTATTAATTTTTATTTTCATCTACGAATTATTTGTGTTGATCCTCATTAATTTTTTTCAACAATCTTAATAGTATTTTTCATAAATATTTTAGCTATTGTTAGTTTGATTTATATATAGATTTAAAATTTTTTGAAGCTCTAGAGCTAAAATCACCAAGATTTGTTTGTAATGGAAGAAGAAGATTTTTGTGGAATTGGAGTCAAGCCTATCAAATACAAAAAGAACCAAAGGCATTAATTTATGTAATTGTGTTATTTCTAAAATCATAATAAACAATTACAGTAAACAACAATAAAGATCTTGAGTTGTGAAATGTGTGTAGGTGCCTGACAAAGCATGGCTAACACGGCATATTGGTAACAATAATATGATGACAAAACATTACAATTCGATTAAAGACAAATAAATGAAATAATAAGCAAGTTATATGCTTGTTAAAAACTTGAATAACATGCTTTGCCTTCCTCATGTCCCAATCATGCCAATGGCCTATTGCCTCACCCAACGGCTATCGAGTGTATTATCGATCCCCACCTCTGCTCAATCTTGCCCTGGTGCCATGGTTACGCCATCTGGCATTGACCAAAATGGACTTTGAAATGATAGAGCACAACACCTTGTGCTGAGAACTCGGAAGTGGCACCATCAAAGAAAAGGCTGCGTTGGCATAGAAGGCTCCACAGTACATCTCAACATTGAGGCAAAGCTTCATTTCTGTGGAGAATGGTATTGAGAGAGCGAGTAATGCAGTGTGCCTTGGAAGAGGGGTGAAATACAAATCTAAATGCAAACCAATGAGAATGAAAGGCACTAAAGCAAAAAATTAAACGACTAGGGTTCTTTGGGGCTTTTGTTTTACAATACTAACGTTATTTTTGCTTTGATAATTTTTGCATGGAAAAAAGAAGAGGGGATTGAGAACCCACAATGGTGAAATAATTTATTGGCAATTGTGTGAAGGACGATAGTTTAAATGCTACAATATTAAAAAGGAATCGCAATGATTATCACGGTATTACATCCTTTATCAAACCAATACATTAATTATCATAAAACAATGGTTCTTTTGGGCTGCCCTATTAAAACTGCAGTAGTTTTCTCTGTTTTTTGTAGTGACTTGATTAATAGGTAGAGTTTTCACTATCATAATTGATAATGCTATTTCAAATGGCCTTATCATCTCTTACTTAAAAAGTAGAATGGAGAATTGGAGTTCACATCCTCTAAAAGACAAACATATACATGTTAAATGTTATATGCATATTTTGAATCTTTTGGTCAAGGATGGATTGAAGGATAGTCATACTTAAATTTGCAAAATTAGGAATGTTGTTGGATATATTCATGCTTTTCGTACTTGCATGGATAGGTTCAAAACTTGTATCAAGCAGGCTAGGATACAAGATCGTAGTGTGCAATTGAATGTTCCTACTAGTGAAATTTCATCTATATTATGCTTGATAATGCATTTAAGTTTCAGAAGAGAGGTTGGATGAGAGAGATGCTGAATTTGTGAGAATGCAAGATAGCATCCCAAGGAATGGAGATTGGGATAATACAAAAGTGCTTTTGTCCAATTTCTAAAAACATTTTTGATGTCACTAAAAATGTTTCTAGTTCAACATTTGTGATTTTCTCTCAATGTTTTCATGAGTATTGTTTGATAACCAATACCTTTAAGACTTGGAGGTTGTTAATCTAGATCTATTGCTTAGAAGCATGGTTAAAAAAATGAGAGCTAAGCATGATAAATATTAGGGGAACATTAGAAACATGAACATGATGATTTTTGTTGTTGTAGTACTTAATCCTTATACAAATTTTGATTTACTAAGTGGAACTTTGAAAAACTTTATGAAAGGGATAATGCTGAATTATTGCGTGGAAAAGTAAAGAAGACTTTCAATGCTATGTTTGACAACTTTAGACTTTTCCTTAATGATGATCAAGAACAAAATTCTACAAAATCCTCCGCTAAAGTGGAAATGTTAGATTTTGGAGCATCTAATAACACTTCATTTGCTATGGGATTGAAAAAGGACATGAATATTAGTAAGAATATGAATAAAAATGAAGTGAATTTGTATCTCATGGAAGGTTTGGAGAAGACAAGTAGTATTTTTCTTTTTTGGAACTGAATAACTAGTAATCTTGACATCTTGAATTGAAGGTAAACTCCATCACATATCCAATTCTTGGCCAAAATTGCTTGGTATGTATTCACTATATATGGGCCTAAAGTTGCACCTCATTACAATGGGTTTTGAAAAGTGTGTGGAAGAATTTGAAAAGTTTGCGATAGGTAATGTTATTTATTACATTTTATTATCATATATGGTAATGTTGTTTATTATACTTTATTCTCGTACATCTACTTTTATATAATTTTGTCATTTGGATTAATTATTTCATTACCAACCTTTTTAGAACTTGGCCTAATCCCCTAATCAAATGAAGAAGATTAACATGATGAGTCTCATTACTTTTCAAGTGTTTGTTTCTCTAGTTTTAGTTCTTTGTTGGTATCTATTATCTATTAAGTTTGTGCTTTGATTTCTTCTCTTCCTTTTGAAATTATGCATATTATATTACTATTAATGTCATTTTGTAAAATGTTAAGCAGTTGTTGTTGCAAGATGTAATTACTGACTTGTTAGTAAGATGGTTGCTTTATTGGTGTTATGGTAATGGTTATTGAAAATTTGGAATTGTACAAGTATGGCTGCCAGAATATTGTTTGTGGTTAAATATTTACTAAAATGGAATTATCTTTTATTTATTCAAAATGTTGTTGTTATTGTATCAAAGAATGTTGTTGTTTTGTTTCTCTCAACCTAAACTTTTATCAGAAAAAAGTTGTTTTGCTTAGTAGAGTGATTCTACTTAGTTTTTTATGATTTGATATGATTTTATAGAATAGTAAACGTTATAAAATGAGATGTGATTGCCAGCAAATATTTGCTTGAAATCTTTTTAATATTATTTTCTTATTTTTATTCAAAAATTGATTCCAATCCAAGCCTACTTGCAAAACAAAAACAATCTAATTCAAGCCGAATTGCAGTAAAATATAGTTTATAGATTAGATAACTTTATAACTCAAAATTAAAATTAATACAAATTGGATTGCAAATACTCCTATGTTATGCCTCTCTTGAATGCAATTTCTGAAGAAGTTAAGTTACGGTTGAATTTAAATTTTGGCATATTAAAAAATTGGCTAGTTCTGTGATGTACCACTTTAAATGCAGTGTGTGATCCATTATTTTTTCAAAAAAAAAAAAAAAAGAGTGCACCATGGAAGACAACTTTCAAGTGTAGGTGAAAATGGTAATAGCCGGTAACTTTAAAAGTACATCTTTCTCTTCGTTCAGCTCCACCGACAGTACCTACTTACTCCTCTGCCATGTTAGAGTCACTGCTAGTCACTTTTTATTTGTGTAGTGCTTTCAGCCAAGTATGGTGCAGATGTCTCTAATGTAACATCCTCAAACAACGTTATAGGAAATAATGAAAATATCTTTGGGCAAAATTTTATTATTTACAGCCTTGCCCCTGAATATTTTTAAAAATGATATTTAGGTCCCTATATCAATTGAATTAGCAGAATAAGATTTTAAATGAAGTAGAACCACGTAGCGGAAGCGTAGAAACCCAATTCTTAGCCAATTGGGCCATGGAGGTGCCCACATGTGAAATGATGCGGGATGCCCTTAGATGAGTCCATAATTACAAAAACGCCATTAGTCCCAAAAACCAAACAAAAAATATTAAATGATTTACGAAAAAGCGAAAAGATAACAATCCCAAAGAAATAGTGCAATTGAGTTGCACTGTTAATCAATTTATTAGAAAAATAAGAGTAATTAGGGATGAATTATAAACACTAGAGTTAAAGAAAATTTAGATTGTTATGTAAAAGACTATGAGAAATTATTTAGTATAACGTCCGGAATTACAATACGTTTAAATTATGATGTTAATCTATTTATCTGACTTTATTGACTGTGTAGAATTAATTAGAAGTTAATTAGAAGTTAATTAAGTGTTAATTAAAGAGATTAGACTTGAGAAAATTAGAATAAACATATAGAAAACCTTACAAAATTATTTGGCGCTATTTTTGCCAAATTGAGGAAATCAGTAAAGATTCGGTGTGTTAAATCATCAGAACCAAATCAATAGAATTTCACACCAATCATCCTAGTTTAAGTGGTTGTTATTCAACCACTCCTAACCCCATGGAGGGTGCCACTTGCTACCCAAGTTGGTGGGGAAGCTTGGCTCAATAACCACCAACCAATCCTTGACCAATCACAAGCCTTCCCTTATGTTTTAAGACACTAAAACCACCTTAACTCCACTCAAAATTTTGCCCCTTTCTGTAGAGTAATCTCCTCCAATTTTCTTCTATTTCACCTCCTCCTTCTTCTATCTTCAGCCTTCATCATCTTCTTTCAACAACAACTTGAGTTTTGCTAACTTACACCTCAAATCTAAGGTAGGATTCAACTTTTATTCTTGATTTCTATAGATTGTGGCTATTTGGAATTCTAATTTGCTTTATTTGTTTGATGATGTATTGGATGTATTTGATGGTTTATGGTTGGATTAATATGAAATTTTGAGTTGAAATTAAAGTTAGAAGGAGAAAACTAGAAGAAGTAGGGAATTAGGATGCTGTTTAGGTGAAAAACCTACAGCGGTCCGTACGGCAGAGTGTACGGATCCATCTACAATAGTTTAAATTTGATGAATCTATTTTTATATGAAACTAGGCATTCAGTGCTTTCCATACATATATTATATAAGGCCATGGGATTAGTATTGAGAGAGATATGAATTTTGGAAGTTTGACCTAGGTTTTTGAGTTTGATTCTAGGCAGACTAAGTTGTTGAGGGCAAAACTTGCTCTATACAACTTGGAATTGAATGAAACGAACTTTGTTAAAAAGTTTACACACAGAAAAATATCGCATAAAAATTTCACAGTTAAATAAGATCC
The DNA here is from genome assembly GCA_031439595.1 of Pterocarpus santalinus. Classification (NCBI taxonomy): domain Eukaryota; kingdom Viridiplantae; phylum Streptophyta; class Magnoliopsida; order Fabales; family Fabaceae; genus Pterocarpus; species Pterocarpus santalinus. Next base: position 18,634,534 of record CM062532.1, on the reverse strand, counting down.
CGTTTTCCCTCAATGGTTCGAGGAAATTGTCCTATGTCCAAACTAAGCCAAAACAGGGCAATTCAGAAAAGTTAAATTTCAAGGCTTAAAACTCAAGATCTACTAAAGTAAACGAAATGAAACTTTTGCAAATGAAAGTTTGTCCTGTTAGCTTTAATATAATACCAACTTCGTATGATTTGAACTAGTTTTTGATTTTTAGTGGATTTTTATTTTTACGTGTGTAATTCTGGCCAATTATAGGACAAGCCGAGATAAAACTTAAATAACTTAAGCTACATTTATCAAAATTAGATGGAACTAAAGAGATTAGAAAATAGACACATAACACTCTAACATATTCAAAAATTAGGTCTAGATGAATTAAATAGAACTTGTGGCCTGATTTACAAAAATCGGGTTGAATGAAAATATTGAGACAGCAACCATATTTTAAATGCAACAATTATGCCCATGAATTTCATGTTTGAATTGTGAATGAAGTATTATGATATCTCTGAAAAATTGTTTTCCTGAGTACTGGCACTATTTATGAAGAGGTGGACTTGATCCGTTATGCTGCCGAATTTTTGGCAGAATTTTATAAAATTATGATAGTTTCTGTTATGAATATTCATGATATGAACATGAAATTCTATATGCAAGGATATATGAAAGTAAATGATGAAGTATATATAAGAGTGCATTCAGTATATCTATGCATGATTATGTATGAGAATGAAGAGATATGAATATATCAAATGTGGATCCCTTCACCTGGAGGCAGTTATGAGATCTCTTTTTGTGAAGGCAGTTAAATAAGATAAGATGAAGACAGTTAATTGGGTCCCTTTGAAGGTAATATAAAACTATGAGATCTCTCTACCTTGGAGGCACGTGGTCAGATGAGATCCCTCTACATTAAAGGCAAGTGGTTAGCTGAGATTTCTCTATTCTTGAGACACGTGACTAGGAGAAATCCATTCAATTTAGAAACACGTGGCCAAAATGAGATCTCTCCAAGACTAGAGGCACGTGGATCCCTTTGTAGGTTAGTTTTGTGTGACGACGATCATGAGATGAGCTCACTCCTAGATCAAACTATTTAAGGGCAGTAAAGATTAAAGATTAAAACATATGCAAGCATGCTAGGGACAGCGATACGTAACGCCTAGGTGTGCCAAGGAAAAGAAGTTAAAGAAAGTTAAAGAAACGCAAGTGCATTTTGCATAAACTCGAGTGAACGTATTTACATATGCATGATCTGTTCTATTTCTTCATTATATTAGAATTATTATATTTGAATATACTGTAACTATTATTTAAGTTATGAATTGTAAATTTATATTACAATAACTCTTATATCTTAAGTGTATGAATAAAACAAACTCTGCTTTGGACAATATATTTTCAAACTATAAAACTGAACAATTTATTTGGCATGATGACCTTCTTCATAATAAACCGAAGTAGCTGGAGATAATAACAATAACACTACATGTGATAGTTTAGAGAATCCTACTGAGAATTTAAAATTCTCACTCCTATGTTTATTTCTATGTTATCTTCATATAGTTCAGCAGTTCTAAAGAAGGCCTTTCGAGGCAAAGTTGACTAATAGATTGAAGATGACCGGAGGTTGCTGCTAAACAAGGTCTGATTAAGTGACAGTAACAACTTCTAAGTGAGGTATTGTGATTTAAGCATGGTACTATATTTGGGAGGATGTTACATCTGAACTCTTTATTTTCTATTGGATTTGGATCACCCCTTCATTTATAGCATCCCCATTTTAGGCCAAAAGAAAAAAAAGGTCCCAAATTACCAATCACCAAGAATGAATGAACTCTATACTCGTCATCAAATCAAGGTCTTTTCAATCTCATTGTTAATCTAACAACATCATCTTCCTCATGTTCACAGTGACAACAAATAACAACAAGAACACACCACACATCACATATCATCAATTCATCATCATGTCTCTACTACCAACTAAATCCAAAATCAATAACGAGAAAAGATGTATCAAAACATTTTAATATATCATCAATTCATCATCGTGTCCTATTCTTTACCCAATTCACATAACTCCAAAACCCAGAAAAACTAAATCATGAGTATTCAAATTACAAAAAGGGAAAAGTTTTGATTTTGAATTATGGGTACTCAATCTTCAACCATGTTAGGGCTATTCGCTATGAAAACCCAATCGAAAATGCAGTTGTTGTTGTGGAGATGTAGAAGTATAATCAAAAAACATAGAAGAGGAAAAGGAACAAGAACGGGAAAGTGTTTGTGCTTAATATAAAGAGGAAAAAGAAAAGGGTTTCGATAAGCACCGACAACCCCATTTTAATCCACACCATCCAATATTATTAAAGATCAATAAACGGTGTTGATAGTTCATCTTCCATGGTACGCACTCTCTTTTTTTAAATGGTGCACCACACACCATACATAAAATTGTGCACCACATATCGAGCCTAAAAAATTAATTATTTTAATGCATGTGAGAATGGAACCTTTTTCTTTCTTTATTATTTTTTTTAAGTTATTAAAGAATGGAATCTTTAAGACTAGACAAAGATTAGTTCCAAACTTTCAGTACCAATGTGGGACTAGTTAAGGTAGTAAGGTGTATTGGCTCATTAACTAGAAGTATTGAATTCGACTCATAGGAATAGAAAAAATTCTTATTGGATACCCCTATCCTTTTTGGGGACTACCGCATCGGGTCAGACAAAATTAGTCGAGTTTTTGATAATAGAATTCGGATATCGGTAGTTACATCACGATATAAAAAAAAAAAGATTAGTTTCAGTAAACACAAATACTATTAAGAGTGTGTTAGTGATAAGTGTTTTAGATAACAATAATATTCATCAAATATACCCTTACATTAATTCGGATAAGTGAATAGTTAAGTATATATAAGTTATCAGTTAAATATGTTTACTAATGAATTAAATAAAGTAATATGTATAAAATGTGAGAATTATTATACAGATATCTCGCAAGAAAGTCATGTTATAATTAAAAAAATCAGCTGATAATCTTATATTATTGATAACTTTAGTTATATACCTAATCACATATATCTTTGTATTTTCTAATATAAAATTAATTTTATTCAAAGGCTTAAATATATTTTTATTTTCTATAAATATAGATCAATTTGATTTTGGTTTTGGTTTTGGTTTTGGTCCTTCTTTTTATCTTTTCTTATTTTTTCTTTTTGGTCCTTGTCATTCTAAACTTTGGTCATTATAAATATTTTAGAGTATACGTTTAGTCTTTACAAATATTGAAATTTTATTTTTGGTTCTTATAAATATTTTTTGAATCTTCTTTTGATTTTTATAAATATCATAACTTAACATTGGATTTAAACAACAAGAACCAAAAAACTAATAATAGAAAAAAGAGACACCAAAATGAAATTAAAAATTTTAAAGAAACCAAAATTAAAATGATCTATATTTATAAGAACTAAAATCATGTTTAAAGCTTATTTAATTATGATTATCTCTATGTGTTAATAACGAAAGAAATAATATTTGTATCACTTTTTGAGACATTTTTAAGTAGATATCATAAGGTGCCTTTTAAATATTTGTTAAGAGTGGATCCCAACTTTTTTCTTAAATAATATATAAGAGACATTTCTAGGTATTCTAAGATATCTTAAAAAGTGGTATAAATAATACTATTAATAATAACTATTTTAATAAAAATATAATTTGTATATGTTATTAGTATAAAAAAGTTGTATATAAATATTCAATTATGTATTACCATATCAGTAAAAATAGTTAGCTTTAACACTTACTATTTAAATAGTTATACAAATCAAAAAATTTGATTGAATAATAATGTAAAGTTTTTCTATAATGTCTGTGCATCAAAATTAAACTCTTTAGTAATATATGACTTTAATTTATATGTATTGTGTAAAATAGTTTTACATTGTCAATCAATAGAAAAGTAAAAATGTACAAAATAATACTAGATAACTACGTACTATAATGAAAAATCTACCATGATTAATACTTTTTTATATTTTTATTGGTTGATAGCTTATTAATACATATAAATTAATCTCATAGTATATTGCATTTAATTTATATGTATTATCAATATAAAAAAATTATATACAAATATCTAATTATATATTGCTATATTAATAAAAATATTTAATTTAATTATTTATTATCTTAAAAATTTTATAAATACAAATATTTTATTAGATGGCTCTATTACACTGCCGGGATAAAATAATTAAACTATAATATATTTCATTTAGGTACATATTACTAACACATTTTAAGACACTTTGAGAAGTCCGAATTATTTTCGCTGGGACCAGCACATGCTCGTCATGTATTATGGTATAATAATAATAATAATGCCGAAAGAGAAATGTACTGCAAAATAAACGAATTAAATAAATAAAATTAATGGAGAAAGTAATGGACACATGGAGAGATAAACCCTACACCAAAGTTTATACTATTTTCAAACGAATTAAATAAATAAAATTAATCGAGAAATTATTAGACACTCGGAGAGATAATCCCTACAACAAAGTTTATACTACTATTTTTTCTGTAATGGAAATGAAAAATCCTATATAAGCCAAAGCCTGCCTCTGTGGCTGTAACCCTAGTCGCACCGAGCCACCCTTCTTTACTCTCTTTCACTTCTAAAACCCTACCTCTCTTCTGCACTGCCATCAAACACCTTCACTGTAAGTGATCCTGCTAAACCCTTCAATTTCAGAACTTGTCATCTGGGTCTTCCTTATTTCTTTGCTACTTTTTGTTTCTCGTCACTACCCAATTGGATAAAGATTTGATTTTCTTGTTTTCCCATTTCATTTAAAATTTTTTTTTTCAGTAGTCACAGGAGTTCAACAAGTGTGAGCCACCATGTCGGATGATGAAAGGGAGGAGAAAGAGTTGGATCTCTCTTCTCCTGAAGTTGTCACCAAATACAAGACCGCAGCTGAGATCGTTAACAGTGTGTTCCTCACTCTCTTGAGTGTCTCTTTATTCATAAATTCTATATTGGATAGTTAAATTTTGTTGAATTTAGATAAAGTTCACTTTTTTCATTATTGTGCCTTTTTTTTTTCTTTGGTTAGATTTATGTGAGGTTTCATTTTCTTGTCTGTGTGTTTTTCTGTGATTTCCGTGTTGATAAATAATGGGTTTGTTTTTTCGTTTTTTTTTTTTTTTTTTTTGGTTTTGGGACAGAGGCTATGAAGTTAGTTATCTCAGAATGTAAACCGAAGGTTAAGATTGTGGACATTTGCGAGAAAGGAGATTCATATATTAGAGAGTAAGATCGTATTATTTTGTTTTAAAATGAATGGAAAGAGCATTTTCTGTGGCATTTCTTTTATGCATGCACAATTTCTTTGTTAGTTTTTTTTTTTCTTTTAGTTCTTAGCCTATATGGTTCTTAGTGAATTTTTTTTTTTTTTGGTGTGAAGGCAAACTGGTAATGTGTACAAGAATTTGAAGAGGAAGATTGAGAGAGGTGTTGCTTTTCCAACCTGCATATCTGTAAACAACACAGTCTGTCATTTCTCTCCTCTAGCCAGTGATGAGACAGTGTTGGAAGAAGGTGATATATTGAAAATGTAAGATTTTCGGAGCGTAATTTTGTGATGAATGATGGGAGAATGGACACGGTGGTTTTGGCTATTAATGGAAAGTTGACGTTAATGGTTTCTTTTTTGTTTGGTTGCAGTGATATGGCTTGTCATATAGATGGTTTCATAGCTGCTGTGGCACACACGCATGTTCTTCAGGAAGGTCCAGTTACAGGACGGGCAGCTGATGTAATTGCAGCTGCAAACACTGCTGCTGAAGTTGCCTTGAGGCTTATAAGGCCGGGAAAGAAGGTAACCATATGTACTCTGCTTATGTGTAATGAGTAGATTTTGATTTTATTATACTATATCTTTCTTAGTTGTACCTTGGGGTAAAGGTCAAAGCCATTCTTTTGCTATTATATAGGACCTTATATAGGCAATTCAGCTTTACTAAAATTAGAGAGAAATTAGATTATTTCTGATGTACTGTCTGAAGGTGTTTATTGATCTCTAAATGATGAAAAATGTCATGAGCTATGGATGAACTCCGATGAAGCTTTGTTGTCATAGTTACACTGATAGAGGTCATGTATACTTTTCCTTGTGTTTATCCCGGCCGAAATTTGTAGTTTTTCACCTTATTCATATACTTTTGAGTTTAATTGCTTGCTAGTTACAAGCCTTTTTGGACATATTACTTTCCCTGCATGATAAATGTTGTCATGCACTGTCATTGAACTCGAGTTGTTCTCTGTTCTGATTGAATTTGTGAAATACAGTTTCTCATTTCTGATTAAGAATAATGTTTTGGTTTTATAATATATTGTAAGTATGATGAAATGGTCTCCATATGATGAAGACATCATAGGCTATGGATAAACTCCAATGAAGTCTGTTTCTGTCATAGTTACACTGATGGAGAATCATTCATCCTCTGTTCCATGGTTGGCTACCTTTTCATAATACATATGAGTAGCCCATTTGGACATAGACGTAATCAAGGTGGTCCCCACTTAATGTGCGACATCTGGCACCAAGGGGTTGCATATTTAGCTCTTCTACGGGACCCTGCCATACTGCCAGGGATCCCTTCTTTTTGTAGTGCTGGCAACTTTGCCGAGGTGATCAGTACCATATTGGTTTCCTCCTTTCCCTGTTGCCTAAACTATAATTGGCTGAAAATAGTTTAATGGTTGTGCTGATTTTTATAGTCAGTATGCTTGTCTACTGTAGCCAACACAGTACAATATTTAAAGCATTGCTTATTTATTTATATGTAGAAGTGGGGAATTGATTATCTTTTTTTGTTGAATCAGAGACAGCAGCATTTGTTAAACCCTTTATTAGGGGTGGACACCGGGTTGGGTCAACCCACCAACCCACAAAATACAGGTTGGGTCAAGTCGACCGGTTGGGTCGGGTTAAGAAATATATAACCCATGAGATATGGGTTGGGCTGTGGGTTTGAAAGTTTTTGACCTGCACAACCCAACTGAACCCATCTAGGGGAAGTTGATGGAGCATATGATAGATTATTGCATTGAGTATCTAGGGGATCCTTTGGATGATGTTGAATATCTTGAAAAAATTGAAAATGAAGTTAATAATTATGTTATTCCATATGCTATATGTGATGACTAATTTCAATAAGCTCTTGTTTAGGGCTTATATATATTTTGTTGAAGATTACTAGGACTTAAATATGCTTTTTTGAAAGCTTCTAGGACTTATGAATATTTTCTTAAATTTATTTATATTGAGATTGCCATGCGTATTAAAAGATCCGATATTTATGTTACATTTTATGTTATATATGTTTAGATTTGTTATGTTTGATTATATATTTTGACATATTTTATATATATATATATATTACAGACCCACGAACACGAGTGGGTTGGGCCGACTCGGGTTGAATGGAAAAATTTGATCAATCCAACCCAACCTGACCTGCTGTTTGGATGAGTGGGTTGAGTTGAAAAAGCCCTCCAAATCCACCAAACCCAACCCAAGTTCACCCCTACCCTTTATAATGGCAACTTTGCCAAGTTTATTAATGTATGTTATCGCTATTTGGTTTCCTCCTTTCCATGTTCCCTAAATTGAAATAGGATGGAAATTGTTTCATGATTGTGTTGATTTATATGTCATTGCTACTGGTAATAATTTTTTTGCTCAATTTTCCTTTTCCTGACAGAACAAGGATGTAACTGATGCAATTCAAAAGGTTGCTGCCACCTATGATTGTAAAATTGTTGAGGGTGTACTTAGTCACCAAATGAAGCAATTTGTAATTGATGGGAACAAGGTTGTGCTTAGTGTAACAAATCCAGATACAAGGGTTGATGATGCAGAGTTTGAGGAAAATGAAGTTTATGCAATTGATATAGTAACAAGCACTGGAGAAGGCAAGGTAGATTAATTTTATTGATTTATTTACTATTTACCTGTATGATGCATCATCTTATGAATTATTAAAGCAACTTTTTGATAACTTGCAGCCCAAGCTGTTGGATGAGAAGCAGACAACTATTTATAAGAGGGCTGTTGACAAGAGTTATCACTTGAAGATGAAAGCATCTAGGTTCATTTTCAGTGAAATAAGCCAAAAATTTCCAATCATGCCATTCTCTGCTAGGTAACTTTCCTGCCTCGCATGTTTTTAATACTGTGTTCGAATGGGTGGCTCTAATTTGGATTGTTTTCACTCCACTTGAATGTTAATTCTTTTATCTTAGGGCTTTGGAAGAGAAAAGAGCTCGCCTGGGTTTAGTGGAATGTGTGAATCATGAGCTCTTGCAGCCATATCCTGTTCTTCATGAAAAGCCGGGTGAAAATTTTCTTGAGCAATAGCATGATTAGATCTCCATTGGTGTTGGATTTATGTGAGCCATGCTCATGTCATGCACAATTAGTTGTTTTCAGGTGATTATGTTGCACACATCAAATTCACAGTCTTGCTAATGCCAAATGGATCGGATCGAATCACATCTTATCCACTCCAGGAATTGCAGCCGACGAAAACAATAGATGATCCAGAGATTAAGGCATGGCTAGCCTTGGGTACAAAGACAAAGAAGAAAGGCGGTGGAAAGAAAAAGAAAGGTAGGTTGGAAGATCATGTTGTTATTGTATCATGTTTGTAGAGAATTGCGTAATTTGCATCAATTTCCAATGTTCCGGAGTGGTACTTTGTTGCAAATGAGCTCAACAACTGCTTGGTTGTTTGCACAGGTAAGAAGGGGGACAAGGCAGATGAGTCAGCTGAAGCTGAGCCTATGGACTCAGCAAATGGGGCCACTTCTCAAGATTGAGTCACCCCCTCCCCAACCCCCAAAAAAAAAAGAAAGTGTTCATTTCATTGTCGACACCCCTTTCAATTTTGGTACATTGTTCACTGTTCTGACGTCGATTCTAATAGGAATTTTAATGTGCACGTTATTGTTCTTCCCAATGCCTATATTATTGCTACTTTTTTCAAAGCAAATGTCAATCTCTGAAAACATAAAAGAATTTTGTTAACTTATAAAATGGGGTAAATATAGTGGAGTCTTATTTGAGATGTGCCAAATAATATTCGATTTATATACATATATAATATAGAAATTAGTGTAGAAATAGGTGCAAGAATGATGGGATAATGAGTTGAATTGAAAATGGGGCTGGTTTCGTTCTTTTGCAGCTGATGAAGTAAACTAACACGGATGAATAAAGGAAAGAGTAACCTGTGATATGCGGTCAAAAGTTGGTAAAGTTGGGTAGCAGCTGATTATATATATATATATATATATATATATTCACCTGAATGGCCTTGAGTGTGAGTATCTTTTTATTCAAAAAAGGTTATTCCTAGTTAAATTATTTCATCTTGGTTAGCAGTTGACCCAGGATTTCGTTGGTAAGCTTGGTGCTGATCATGAAGATTCTTTTGGTTGGTTCTTCCACCTAGTCTCGAGCTATGTCTGCTTGCTGAAACCGTAGCTGGTCTTTATGTTAGGAGTTAGTTTCCCTCTTTTATCGCTTATTTGATGTGAGAAAACTAGGAGCTTTGCACCTTTTCCGTTATCATTTTCATGAAAAACAGAGAACACTAAAGAAAACATGTTTGATTAATTATTTTCGTTTTCACTTTTAGAAAATGAACTCTATTTAGAAAAAAAACTTAGAAAACAAAAAAGTTGTTTTCATCATTTTTTAGCTTGGTGTGGTGGTATTTTTGTAGTTTTAATGTTACTATGTTCTTATTTCACATGACACATCTTCCCCGTCCTTGCAACAAAGATCAAACCCAGTGTCACAACATCCCCCTCTTCACTCTCAATGACTCTTTTCCAGCTGAGGACAGCGGGTGGTGCGGACACAGCGGTGGCGGTCCTCAAATACGGCGAGCATGGAGGAATGCCGACATATGGAGGCAACTTGGTCTTGCACATGAGCGCTATAGATAAGCTGTTGAAAACAGTGACGTATTCGTGGAGGATGCAAGCTTATTCAATGAAATTGGAGGTGTACCAGTGGTATTGGGTAGGGAAAATAGAAGGCTTGGATTAGGAATCAACCCAAAAAATGAAGGTGGCATAGCTTTGTGAGAGCATATTGAAGAAGACAGAAGATGAAAGCAACAAGACAAACATATTTTCAAAAATTGGTAAAAAAACTAGAAATGGAAATAGAAAATTAAAATAGGAAGTGTTTTCTTTAACCAAACACACCGTAATTTTTCGTCTTCCCTTTCTTAACATAAAAACTGAATGAAGTGCAACTCTATTTCTGATAAAGGCAAATATTAAAATAAGATTGGTCAATCTATAAAATATTAGGCAAATTGAAGAAGACACGTGAAAATTGACAGTTCAACGTATCACAAGCTCAGCGTTCATACGCTTATGCTGATATTAGCACCACAAATACGAGACATGCTCCAAAGTTCAGACAACTTCGCATTTGAATAATTATAATGCAAAAATTACGAAATTAGATTCCTCTATCCGAATTCTATTGCTCCTTTTCCAAATAATAACGCCTAATTATAACTATGATTAGAGAAGAGTGATACTATCATAACAGCTCGTCTATCCGCTATCTGGGTGTTTTTCTACCTCTATATCAGGTTAGCGCTTGAATGTGTAATAGAACAATCACATGTTGTTCAGAAGTAGCTAGTACTTTAGTGCTACAATAATATTGAACTTAAGGTTGATACATCAGGACTCCTAAATAGTTTCCGCACCAATATCTATTTTTATTTGTCAAATTGTCACTAAATACTTTCAGATATTAATTTTAATAGATTATTAATATAAAATATTTTATATTATCAATCAATTATAGCTCTTTATATGTTTGACTTTCGAAGATGTAAAAGTCAATTTTTCAACTATGAGATGGTATATAATTGGATAATCGCATAAAATTTTTTACGTTGATTATGTATTAAAGTTAAATCCATATTTTTAATACACATAATCAAGCATTGTAATAAATTGTTACTTAAATACAAATTAACCTTGTTGACCCAATATATATATTAACCATTACAAATTTATAACGATAACAATAATTTAGTTTTGTCCTACTGAGTCTTGCTCATATTTTTTTTTTTTATTCTCAAATAATGTCCGGAGCATTCTTCCACTTTGGCCATACAACTTGAATGATATAATTTACACCTCCCTCTATTTCCCTAATATTTTGGATAATAAATGCAAGATACTTAAATATTGTGACTTGTGGTGTGGTAGCGTTTCTAATTTTCAGCTCTAAGTTAAATTTAGTGAGTCTTTTGCTAAACTTGCATTTTATATATTATCTTCCTTCTACTTATACAAAAATCATGTGCCTCCAAAACTTATTTTGACAACACTAACTTCCCATTTGGTTCTTCTCTCGACTTCTACTAGAACTATATCATTTGCTAAAAAATATACACTGTGACAACGAATATTAAATATATTTAATAAGTACAACCACAACTAAGGTAAAAAAATAGTCAAAGTTAACCCTCAGTATAATCCTAAAATTATATGAAAATCTTATATTATTCCACCTTTTGTTGTTATGTTAATTGTGATCTCATCATACATATCTTTGATTGCTCAAATATAAGCAATCCAAACTCTTTTTTTCTTTAAGACTTTCCATAAAATCTCCTTTGGCACCCTATTGCACAGGACCATATGTAAATTTCTTTGACCTCTCTAATATTCACCCCCATCAATCTTTTACAAATTTATAATTAAAATACTTAATTTTGATTAAAACAAACTACTTGAATCCTTTCAAATCTTGTGCCACTTGCTTCATATATTTTAGGATAAAAAACAGTGACATCCCTTGAGGTTTTGGTATATGACACTTAACTTCAAACTTGTTGAAAGTGAGCGCTCTGCTCCATTCACCAACGGCTGTAACTAAACGGCTGTTAACCCTGGTTATCGCTTTTCTTCATTTTCTTTTTTTTTTTTTTAATTTTTTTCCGATAGATATCCAAAGCCCAAAACTCTTGGTTAGGAGAGGAACATGAGTACAAAACAGAAGCAGTAGCAGAACAAGGCATTACAGAACAAAACAAAGCTAAGTAAGCTGAGTAGCTAATCATATTGAAGCTACATGCATAAGGATAAAAGGCACGCTACTTTCAACACCTAGTACTTTACAGCATATGCTTGCAGCTACTCCATGTTCAATCCACATTATTATTTATGTAAACACATACTCAATGCATAAATCAGAATGGTTACAACTGATAAAACACCACCTCAATTCTCCCAGTTGCAGATATCAGCATCAAAACTTAGTAGAATCATAGAACTACTCCTTTGCGAACCTCTTAATGGACCATCATACTTCATCTGGAGAGACTTTCACCTTGTCAAAAATAATCCCTTTTTTTTAAATATATAATTGGAAGGAAGGATGTAAATTACCATTTTGAAAAAAAAAAACCTTTCTCAAAGCTTATCCTTTCCAAAACCCCAACCCCCATGAAACCTACACAAAGCAGGAGCCACAACATCACCAAACGCGCCACATAGCACAGGAATCTCCATAGTGCTAGCCCTCTTCACAGGAAGATCTCCCATGAGCAAACACCATATGGCTTCACCTTTGCTCGAATGAGGCCTCACTTGTTGCAACGAAAACACCATACCCACCAAAGAGTACTCCTCCAACTGCCTCAAATCAGAGAACGCAGGCTCAGACTCATCCAAATTCCCACGACCGTTACCACCACCAACACCACCACCATGACGATTAAAAAATGCCAAGGAATTATACAAGATGTTTGTCAGCGCATCCGTGCCACCATAGCAATGCCCATTCCACAAAATAGCCTTCACGGCAACCTCCTCATCGTAGACCAAAGGGATGACCGGACGAGCATTGAAACCGCTTCCTTATATATGAATTCCAAGTTTTTCAACAGGACATGGGGCCTCCAGTTCGCTCTGATGTATTTTTACCTCACAGTGCAAGCCATTTGTTTTTCTATGGTGTTGATTTTATTTTTTTTTTTGATTTTGGCTTTTAGCTTGGGCGGATGAGTGAGTTTTGGGTCGGGGAAGATGAAGTGGGGCGTGTGTGCGTGTGTGCGTGTGTTGACCTCCATGAATCTCTCTTAAGCGCGAGGAGCCAACACAATGGTTAAAATTGCTGAGTAAATGCAACTGTAAAATTCAAACCAGGTCTGCAACGATGGTTTTAGGGAACAGGATGGACTGTTAATTTTCAACAAGATTGGGGTTAAATAACATACACTAAGACCTCAAGTGATGACACTGTTATTTAACCTATATTTTATAATGTTATGATAGAGTTTAATTTATGTACACCGATAATATAAAATTTTTTCACACTATTATTTAATTAAAACATTCTATTTATATAACCATTTAAATAGTAAATAATTATATCAAAAAATTTTACTAATATTACAATTTATAATTAAATATCTGTGTTAAAAATTTTTACACTTCAAATTAAATCCTTCGATAAAAATATAATATATTTAATTTATATACACTATAAATATAAAAATTTTATATAAATATCTAATTATATATATTATCACAATAAAAATATGATTCAATCACTATTTTAAAAATCTTACAAACAAATATTTGATTAAATATCAGTATAAAAACACTTTTACACTATTACATAAGAATTAAACAATAAAATTACATCTCTATTTCTCTTATGATTTAGTTATTTTATTGATTATGATTACATAATATCCTTTCCATATACATACCTCATTTTTAAAAATGTGTAATAATACCTCCGAGTACCGGCACTCGTATCCATGTAACAGATGACTTTTGAAATAACAAAAAAACTTTCGGCTTTGTACCTTGCAGTGGTCTACATGACCTCGAAGTTCTTTTCAGTGGATAGTGCAAACAAAGGTTGAGAAATTGAGCGCATTATGAGACAATGGTAATAATATTACCCCGGCGTATAATATGCAATCCAAAAGAACTACTCCAAATTAATTTGACTGGTGATATTTCCACTACACAGCCGAATGTCCAAAAACAACATCTACACAAGAAGACTTCGTATTTCCTGTAATTCTCAGCAAAGTAAAAGAACACCGTAGACTCAATGCTGCCCCTTTCTATATATAATGAAGGAGCAGCATCCTATTTACAGAGTTTCACGCTGCCAAAGGGCATACACAATGAATATGATTATAGTGGGGGAAAGATACCAATGACCTGGAAACAATTTTAAATATGTAAAAAACCAATAGTCCAAGTAATTAGCTTCAATATTACCCTGAAAAAATGAGATCAGTAAAATGTTAGTTGCCAACTAATTTATGACTTAATAACTACAATCATCCATAAAAACAATTTCACAAACAAGATAGTCACAGTCATTTCAATCAGCATACTTTTCATTTTCATCAAAGTCATTGAAATGTCTTGGCCTGATAAAATTACAGCGGGAAAAAGGAAGAGATAGAGAGAAGTGCAAACCAGCAACATAACATGTTAATTAAGACACTCCTGTCAAAACAGTTTCATTAGTATCATGAGAGCATACCCATATGATTCTTATTGTCTTATGATTTATTATCCATGTCCATTGTTCTAAGTTACAGGATATAGTCTCTACAATTTGAAAGTTATTCAGTATATGACAGTCATCAACCGAGTATTATAATTGGATCAATGAAAATAGAGAACAGCTTCTATTATTGATTCCAGAAAACTCAACATATCAGGAAATCTTGAGAAAAAAAAGAAAGGGGGGGGGGAGTGGAGATATATGCAAAAAAATAAAAAAATAAAAAAAATTAAAAAATTAAAAATTAGGAATAGCGGGAAAGGGGGATAAAAAGCGAAGTAGATCAACAAAGCAAAAAAAGGAAACATACCCAATAGGAAGTCTCAATCTATGAACAGAAGAACTGAACATGCGCATACCACCACCTGATCAACAACAACCAAGCCATGTCCCAATCACAAAACTAAGATGTCACCCAACTATGGCATTTTCAATGCCTGCTTCAATTGTGCAAACGCAGATGGATGCATACTGCTCATTGCAGCATTAAACGATTCACCATGAATAGCAGCACATGTTTGTAGATTTTCTCTCACAGAGTCCTCAAGTGATAGGTGATTGATTCGATCTGAAAATTTGATCTGGGGAGAAAATATACAAATGCATAAGATCATTAATTACTCATACAATGGCATATCATTCCAAAATGGAAATTTCATATAGTTTTCATAAATCTCTTGCCTGTCTTTTCCTAAATTCTTTACTTGGAATAGTGCCCTCCTCAGGAGACGTATTGGAGCTCAGGTCACCACTGTTATTGACAACAGACATAAAGAATCATGATCGTAACACATGACCAAATGCCATATAAAACAAGGGACAACCCCTTATAGTTTCTAAATTCTTGAGCTGCCTTCATAACTGGGCTGGCTGGTAATAGGAAGAGTAATATATCCTCATACAACAGACTAAAAGGAACACATAAAAAGAGGAAAACAAGACCCATCAAAAAAGAAAAAAAGGGAACTCAAGATTCAGCCTAAGTCGCAACTATTCTGGATGAAATGCAAAAAGTAGATTACATTATAAGTATAAAAAGCTTCTTAGCAAAAGAAACAGAAAAAACAAAAGGCAAAAAACTAACCTGGACTCTTCCTCAGTCAAGTCACCATTTCCTCCCAGAATTACGCTAGTGCAAACACTGCACAAAACAAATGAAGGGGTCATTTGCTCCTCATTTGCAAATAATTTATGATTTTCACAGGTATTAGTACCTCAAAATTTGATCAAGTTTGTCAATGACTTGAGGCAGCCTTAATGTCAGAATTATTGAGAGGGCCAAGCCAATTGTCTTCTTCTGGATGGAAGAAACATTATCCACCTGGAAAGAGTGTATACATATAAATTCACAATAAAGAAAGGATACAACATATTAAATAGGCCCAAATGAAACTCATGCATTTACGACCAAATACTGGCTGAAAAATAATCACTATTCAGATATTGATTTGAACAAATGATACAAAATCCTACAACATATTTCAACAAGAACACCATACAAATACTTCCAGTGATGGGCAAATATTTTGCTAGTTCTTCCCACCCCCTTCTCATGGTAGTGAATAAGAAGAAGAAAATTAGGAAATGTATAAACTGCAGCAGAGCAGTGAACCCAAAATAGGCCATGATACAATCAATAGAATTCAAATGTGACACTCGCTTTCCAGAATTATATATACATTAAAGACCAATACGTCAAAAGCCAAACAAATATAAATCTTATTACAGTTTCAAACTTGCAGCATATTAAATAATCCAATAATTTAAAACCAAACAGCTATAGCACAACCGCACCAAAAATCGCTAGCATAACCACACAAACCTTGTCGACCCAAATGTCAACCAAACAAAGAAGTATATTTTCTTGAACAGGGATAGATGCTGTCTGAAGGAGTAGAGAAATTGATGGATCTGATGCCAATTGGGCAAGCGAATTTGTATTCATTACCAAAAGTCTTGCCAGGATGGCAGCAGAATATGCTTTGACAGATGTTTTAGAAGGATAACGGTCATCTCCTCCACTCAAACATATTACAATTAGTTTCTGGAGGAAAAGAAACAATACAAGAGCTTAAAAAAAATGCCTCTAAATTATTAACTATGAAAAATTAGTTGAAAACACAGTTTGTTTTACTATGTATCTCACAAGCATAAAGCTAAACTTACTTGTAAAGTACTGCTAATAAGTGGTGGCACTTCCATGGGAAAACACTGTAAAGAGGCAAAATCAAAATAAATTGTTTTGAAGGATTTTTAAATCATATACAACAAGAAACTAAATTCTCATCCAACTTATATCAAAACCAAAAATTACAGAATAACACAGGAGTTGTTTATGAATATCTAAATATGGATGTACGAATCAGTCAAAACAAAGCACCTATCTAAAGAGTTCCCTAATTCAAAGACTTTAGTAGCTAAACTTATAAGTTAAAAGCATCTATAACATAGTAGTTCAATTAGTGTCATTGCATACTGAAGATGGATGACTAAAACCCCTTCCAAAACAATCTTCAACCCTTTAACCAGTCCATTATCAACAGCTCTAGACACAAACCTGCTAAGAATGTCAACCACAATGGTCATAATGGTCCTAAATGATCAAAATGGTCTAAAAACAAAAAGTGCTTAGTACGTTTACCATACGATGCTAACTAAACTAGGACCAATGGAAGGACCTAATCCAAATAAAAGCTTGTGGGCGAAAAAAGCACAAACTGAGGAATTATATACCAAAAATTCCAATGGTTCATACCATTCGCCATTAAGTTTGAAATGATAGTTGTCAAGATGGGAATAACATACCTGTATTAAGATATCAATGACAGGAAGAACTGAAAGTAGACCTTTGTCATTGACATTTCCAACAACTATATCAAGAATTTTAGCAATATTTGCAGCATGCATGCTCAGAAAGTCATTTCCACCCAAAATTATGTAATCTTCAATTATGTTCACCGCAACCTGTAATTCAGATAGAGAATGAATATAAAAATATAATAAAGACACTTAAATCAGGTCAACATCAACTGGCTATTACAGTAGGGACTAACTAAACCATCAAGAATATGTAGCAATGATCATGAGCCCAACAATAGTTATCAAGCCAATAAATACAGCACAAAAAATCAGAGAGATGCCATGGGCTGAAATTTTGAAAGGTTTCCATCAAATCAAGAACTGAACGACTCATTTTGCATTGTGCAGCACTAACTTTATAACAGCCGAGTTTTCTGTAAACTAGATGAACGAAAACTACATTGATTTAACTTCTCACATATATTATATTACACTAATTCCCTTTTATACAGTACAAAACCAAGCATAGTTCACCTGTCCAGGTCTTTAACCTTAGAAACTCAGTTTCCACAGCCAGAGACTCAACTATACAATCCAATCTATTTTATATACATAAGCACTAGTGATCTTAAAAAGGTACAGAAGAAGAGGTGGCAGGCAGGGAACTAGAAATATAGGGAATATATTGTCATCAATTCAAATATTGTGTATGCCATGTAGACACATGTAATATACGTCAGTATAGTTGTTGCAATCCAACAATCTTGCAAACTTTAACTTCTAAATGACCATTTTGCCCTATTGTTAACTTCTAAATGACCGCTTCATCCTATTGTTAACTTCTAAATTGCCACTTCATCCTATTGTTAACTTCTAAATGACCACTTCATCCTATTGTCACTATCACTAATGCAGATTCTATCATTCTATTAAATACAAGCATTATGAGTTATTCAAAATATTATTAGAGTATGGAGCCAGGTCTAACCTGCAAATGGTCAAAACTTATTTCCATTATCTCCACAAGGCGTGAAAAGTATGGTAACAATTGAGGCACCATTGACGGGGCATGGGAAAGTGTGGCCTCCCACAACTGAAAGGTTATGCAGTTGTATTTTTCATGACATATTCTCTCACAAAAATTGTACCCATCTAATTAATAAAAACAGGACAGCAGGATTACCAGCATGCTATCTTCTAGAAGATTGAGTTCATCTGGACTATTAATATCGATTCCATTCTCCAGAATTGGCAGTAGTATGTTGTAGCAAATGGGCGACTGGTAACCAAGTGCAACCACAAAGTTCCTCAAAGCAACAAGAAGCTGAATCTGCAGCAGACTTTCACAAGAGGATTCCTCCCAGACCTTGCCATAACAGAAGCAATAGAGAAGTAAGATAAATTCACATTTGGTAAGCTATAAGTTTAACTATAGCTACTCAGCTATCATTAGCACTTACTGGGTAAAAACCAAACAAGAATGTGATGAACATTGAACATGCTATTAGATTTATGCTTACTCTGTCATTCAAAATCAATTATTCTACCTCCATGGCAAGTGATTCAGATTAGCCAGAATCAGTTGAATCATAAAGTCACATAAAATCAATAAAACTTCATACTGCTTGGAAAACTTTGCCGGTTTAAAGTTAATGTAGCTCTGTACATATCACATCAACCCTAAATTCCTTCTGATAACTTATCCACATTATATGCAGCAAGGCATTGAAGAATTATCTTTAGCATAAAAATAATAAGACACTTAGAGATAGTTATGAGTTGTATATTTTAAGTCCTCATGGCATACCTATTTTCTAATTCAAAAACTGATTCACAATTTACTGAAATACAAATAACCAAATATTAAATGCACAACACTTAGGTTGTGTTTGATTGGAGGGTAAAAATGGAGGTGAAATTTTCATGAATGAGCTCCATGTGTAAAATTAAACATGGAGCTCATCTATGAAATTTTCATCCCCATTTTTATCCCCTAACCAAACACACCCTTAGAAGTAGAAAAAACAAATGAATACAAGATACTCTCACATTACCTTCTGAAAAAATTGCACCAACTTTTCCGCAAATGGAATGACTTCACTAACATGACCGATAAGGATAGAGATCAAATTCAAAACCTGAACCTGAAGAAACATTTAAAGAACAATATGAATTCACTAATAAGACCAAATGTTTAAAGAAAATTCAGATTCAATTATAATTTACACAAGTAATATATTTTTGCTCTTGCCAGCATTCGAATTCAAAACCCAGTTGGATGCAGATGCTCCTTTGTAACTATACCACAATCAAATGTAATGCATGCCCAGTTCTTTCACCAGCTGTAGTTATTAATGGCATTGAAGTCAAAGGCACACTTAAGGCAATTGGACATCAGCCGCCTTAGCCCCTAGAGAAGGCACATGCCTTTAGTGAGGCAGGTTTGATAAACTCCTCCGGTAACAACTTCACACATTATGCATTAGTTTTGCTCTTCCTCAATGGTCAGTACTCAGCACCTATTTCATAATTAAAGCATGCATCTCTCTTCCTTGACAATGGCCTCCAACTTATGCCCCAAATGGGTAATGGTGAAGGGAGACCCCTCCACTTTAGAAGCTTTGGATTAGGACTTCCTATAAGAGGCAATAGATGGAAACACATACCACCTCATCATCAACAGTGAATCAACTCAACACTCCCCAATTTGGAGGGGAACAAAAGTTGAAGATTGAAGGGGAATGGTTTCCCTCCACAATAACCAACGAGAATTATTCCATTTCATTCCCCATGTTACAACTTTGTCTAAGAGTCTAAAAGAATTTATTTTTCTATTGAATTTCCTAGCAGTAGATTTTACCTTTGAGTCAAATTCCTGAACTTCTTCAAACAACCTAAAACATGAATCCCAACAGATGGGAAGAAGATCAACAAACTCCCTCTCTGAAAAGTTTGCATCTTCAATATGAAAGCACAAGGCTCGACAAGCTGCAAGCTAAAAAGACATTTATGCACATGGTTAGATACAAACAATGATAGCGAGGAACTGATACGGTGAGCTAGCAGAAAAATCATAAGTAATGCCAATAGGAATAGAGGGCTGTAACATACCCTGACAGATAAATCTTTTCCCTGTAACAATTTGATTAAAGCACAGTATACAGGTCTTTTTGTATCATCTTTAACCTATGAAGGATAGAAAAGCAACAATATAGTAAGTATAAAATGACTTGCTCTTTATTTTAAGGTTTTAGACAGATTAAGAGAATAATAAAGTAAAGTTACTGCCATAAACCTTTACTGCATCTACATCGATACTATTAAACCAATAAATGTTTAGAATTTCATATAATAATCAGGATGTGAAAGGAAGCGTTGCATCAAATCTTCAGTAAAATTGAACAACAGAAATTTGGAAGCTCATTCACAAAGCAGCTCAATAAATTATATACCTCAGAAACCCACTGCCCCAGAATTACAGCAACTTTGCGCTGAATGATACGCAAATTTGGATGTTCATTTGAGAGCTCGAGAGATAAAGCACCATTAAACCTGCAAACAAATATTTAAGAAATGATAGTTAGAGCACTCTAAACTTCAACGAAAGCCTAGCTAAAAGAAGGGTCTAATATCAAAAATAAACTATGAAATTGAACTGTGTCATTAGGGAGACATAAATTTAAACCATCATATAAATTAACAAAATCCACCTAATTAAGCTCCTACGTTAAGGATCACTTTTTTTTTTCTGGGATAGTAAAATAAATTTCATTAGAAGAGGAGAGAAGGATCACTTTATTATCCACAATTTTCAAATTACCAGAAACAGCTATTATACCCATCCAGAAATTCCATATATTTTTTGATAAAAGAAAAGATTCATTAACATGATGAGGAAAAGAAATACAAAGATCCTCCTAAACAAAAGAACAGAACAGAGAACAGCCAAGAAAAAGAAAGGGGGGGGGGAGAGAGAGAGAGAGAAGAAAATCAAGTGGATAATAATAAATACAAATGAAGTGCAAGATCATAAGAAACTTTCTAGTGTGAATGAATGGCAGGTTGATAGAAACAGTGATGTGCCCCGAATAGTCAGAATACCATAGATATACCATGGTTAGTAACTCCGGACTCACCACTCTTTAAAGCTCAGATAATTTGAGAGTTCATAATAAACATATGCAGCAGCACCATAAGCAGCATCTTTAAGAAGCAATGCAGGAGTAATTTCTGTCACTGAAGTTGGGCAACTATTCATAGTCTCTTGAAGAAGAGAGACCACAACAGGGCCTAGCAGCTAATTTTAAGTCACAACCACACCCATATTAATCTGTAGTCAATGATTGCAATATCTCAACAAGAGAAAATACAAGAAACCCATGATGTTGAATGTCACCTACTTGGCTATGATTTTCAAACAATACGATGTACAAAGCTTCAGCACATGGCCTTAGTTTTTCTGTCCACTGAACCATATCCTGCTCATGATGAAAAGACTCAGGGTTACGGTACCACTCCTCCAAATCACTTGCTGTCAGAACAAAATACCTGTTGTATGATAAAGGCACTATTTAAGCAGGCACTAGAGATCACAATCATAAGGAGAAATATCTCTGAAGCAAAGTAAAGTTATATAAATGAATCTCACTAGCTCATCAGTGTCCAGAATTAAAAAATAAAAGGAAAGTTTAATTTGATCACTCATAATTAACAATTCAAGATATCCACACATTCGATTATTTGCAAACAAACAGCCATGAATATATACTTAACATCCCTGAACTAGCTTGCTATTATAGATTTTCCACAAATTGAAAGCAAGGACTTTCGTCTGGCAATGCAGATTGGTAGTTTGGTACCTTTATTTTTTCATCATCACAATTACCATTGATGAAGCAGTTACCATTGATGAAGCAGGGCAGATAAACACTTTCACGAGACTTACATTTTCAGAGTGCACTTAATATACTGATTCTTATCTTATCCTATAACAATTTAGGCCCTTATATACCTCAGAAACAGATGATTTCCCAAATACATTCAGCTCCATCCAAAGGAAGCCATACAGATATTTTATTGTTTTTTTGGGGAGCTCCGCCCGCGCCCGCCCTGGGGGGGGGGGGTGTAAAAGAGTAATCACTCAATCTAAACAAGGGATCTCTTTTATTGATTTGTTAAAACAAGAAAGGCAGGGAATGCCTCTTTTCTCTGTCAACTCTATTTGCATAGACTTACATGGGTATCTGGTGAACCTATGCGACACCTATCGACCTCATTCAGCTGGAAACCAGACAAAACACAGGTAAAATAATCAAGCCTATAAGGATCTAAGAAGTCGATACCTTCTTATCAACACATTACACAAGAGAACTATCCGTTCATTGGGCAAAAGGGAAGTTAAAACACCGCCAACTGCACTGGAAATATTTTTCTTCATCTGCTCCAGTGTAACTCCATTTTCATCCATCACCCGACCAGTAAGACTTGGCTTGTATTCCTTACATTCCAGAATATTCTTAATCATCACCATACATTGAATGAGAAACTGTTCAAATGACAATACGTATTGCTCAGGATCTGTTATCTTATTCAAACAGAAGTCCACGACTGATGAAAGCACAAATTTATCGCCAAATGAATAAGGATGTCTGCCCTGAAAGGCAACTAAAATTTTCATCAATTTGGTACAAGCCCTCTTTACAAAGTCCCAAAATTTAGGATATTGCTTTTCAAAAGATGAATCTGCAAACAAAAGATATGTCTGGTAAGACTCAAGGGAAGACATAAGTAACATTTTATGCACAATAAAAAGTACAGAAACTCGATAAATGGTCTTCTACTCTTTTTCCACTAAATATGAGAACTAGACATTGTATAGGGGTGGAGGATAGGAAATATTAACATTTAGCTTGACATATCCCCACGTAGCATAGACCTGCTGTCCTAGGCACCGAAAGCAAAAGATCAATTAAGAAGCTCACAAACAACATGATATATGTTGGATATACTTAGTTTACAAAGCCATTGCCCTAGGCTAAAGAGAATGCAGTCATTTAATATTGCTGACTATGCATTACAAATATTAGCATTTTAAGTATACCTTCACTCCTAATCTTCTCTTTTCTAGTAAATCCACTCATCCAGCTCGGTATTCTTATTTTGCAACGTATTTATCTATTTTTTTATTGCTACTATGCATATCCAATCCTTAGTTACAGTATTGACTCAAAGTTGACCTTAGGTACAAATGTTCCATTACACCATGACTTTGCACATCGGATTATCCGTAGATTCCACACCAGGTTTGGATCATCAAAATCCCAGTTAAATAACTACAAAGCAAAGACTAAATTAGGCATCATCACTCTGCAAAACTGTAACTTAATATGCTAACAACTGTATTGCATGCAGCACACAATGATGGAATGATTCGTTTAAGAAGTGAACGATTCTAAATGTTTTCATTTTTAACAAATTTTGATTATATGGTTATTCATTGTAACTTAAACACAAGGATGTACACATATGCACAAGAAATAGAAGTCTCACAGTATGGAAGGAACGATTGAAGGGCACTTAAGAGTACAGGTGAGACTTCCTTGACTGGCCGGACCTCCTACAAAATAGTAATATCAGGCCTAGTACCTTTACTTCTGAATTGATTAATTTGAAAAATAGAAAAGAAAAAAGAGTACTAAACTCTTCAAGACATAGATATTACCAAAGAGGATAATTACCTGAAAACACCTTGAATCGCTTTGAAATCCTGAAATAAGTAATTGCCGTATTATCTTCGAACATAACAACCATCTCTCACATGTAAGATAAAGTTCATGATGCTGATCTTCGGCATTTGAATTATAACATTGAGAAAGAGCTGAGAAACCATGCAATATTGATTGCACATCACTTTGCCAAAGGTGCCAGCTATAATCAAAGAAATGGGATGATATCTGCCAAAGAAATCAGTTGAATGTTCTACTATTTAGAGTAAGCACAGGTTTCTAAAGATTCATCTTATTCTAAAAATACCATGTCAATCAAATGCAGAATTTTGAGGCAGAAAAGTTAAGATGCAAACAATCGGGGAAAAGAAACAGATGGGACTACAATATAAACACCATAGAGCCTAGTTGTTAAACCATATGTAATTTATAAGGCTGGAACATTAGAGTTAAAAAAGATTAGAAATGTAGCTACAAATCATGTGAGAGGGTGAGCCTTGGCGCAACAGTAAAGTTGCTGCCTTGTGACCTTGGAGGTCACGAGCTAAAATTCTAGAAACAGCCTCTCCTAAGGCTGCTTATATATACCCTCCCCAAACCTCACCAGGTGAGAGCCTCGTGCATTGGGTTGCCCTTTTAATGAATATAAAAAGATAAATACAGAGGAATAAAAGGAAGCTACAACTTAAACCACATACAACACACCAGTCTTCCAAGCTAGATATCTGATGTATTTCTGATTTAGAAGCATTTATTCTTTGCTGAGTACCTCTAAATTTCATCCACACCCGCAAACACACTCATTTATACAACATGAAGTGCATAGATTAGATATAATGCAATATGGTCCAAGCCACATTTTGTGCCCTTTTTACTGCTTCAGCATTCTCTTTTTTCTGTTTTTCAATGAAGAGTCCTAACTAATCCTCTACATTACTTAAGATAGAAATTATTAAATAAAAAAGGTAAAAGACTTCAATATCTTGGGAACTCAAAAAATCATTTGCTTTCTTCTTTGTATAATTAGGTGGATATAGAATAATTATTGTAAAAATGCTCATTCAAACACACTAAAATAAAATAAAATAAGAAAAGCACATCCAAACAAGCATATAATCCAGTGGTTGAATCATTTCCAAGACATTAAGCTTCATACATCATGATCTGTTTCACAGATTTCTAGGAACAATAGGAACCATACCTCTGCAAAGTTGCGTTGGTCTGCAGTGAGGCGTTTTGTGGACAACTCCTTTAAGGTCCTAAACAGAATCATGAAAATTCGGTGGGAGGCAAGAACATCTGATGATTGAAGCTGTTGTGATAATACCACAAAGATGTCTGGCCTGCGAAGTCAATAAAGTTAGCATATCAATACACAAGGTTTTCTTTGCAAAAAATTGCTAAAATCAGAATGAACTGAACACATAGCAGCAAAAAAACAATAGAGCTCATAACATCTTGCATTGCATGTTGATAATGCTGCTCTCAGAAAAAACTAAAAAACTGAAGCATGTTTCTGTACAAATATTAAGAATGCATAAAACAGACAATTAGAAAACCAATGAGACAAAACATATGGCCATAAACAAAGAAAAAAGAAGGACAAAGAGAGACGCAAAGAGAGGGGGAGGGAATGATATTGCAATTACAGTATTGTTGAATACCAAAGAAATAAATTCCGAAATGTACCATTCTTTGGGATAATCAATGCGAGCAATTTTGGAGATGAGCACCGCCAACATTAGAGCTATCTGCATTTTAAAGAAAAGAAAACAGAAGTAAACCTCTGCAGCTTAGCACAATTCACAATCATAGCCAGCAAAATGAAAAATAAAAGTAAAAATAAAAATAAATAGATACATAACAATCACCTGATCATTCTCTTCTCTCAAGGACAACAACAACTTCTGCCTCAGATGCATTTTCTCCTCATTGCTAATCCCACTGAACAACAACAACAACAACAACAACAATAATAAAAGTAAAAGAAATAGAAAATAAAGTCACATTCCAATCCACGCAATATCAAAAATAGAGTTTGCAGCCTCAGCATTTTGAATAGCATGCAATTAAAACATACATTTTCCTAAACACAAAGTAACCTAATACAAACACTAGCTAAAAATCAACAATAACTGAAAAGGAAATAAAAAAATGACTTACGAGGAATCGCGGCGGTGGCGCCAGTAGCGATTTACGCTGTTTTTGAAGTATACGGTGGCCATCAAACGCACGTCCACCTGCGACGCCAAATCCTTTGCCGTAATCACTTCCTGCAGCTCCATAATTCCATTCACAAGAAGAGATAAATGCTCAGAATCCAAACAAAGTGCACAAAACAATGCGAAGTTCATTGGAACCCTAAGAAGGAGATATGTATTACGAGGAGGCAGGAGCAGAAGCCTGGCCTAGACTCCGATCGTGCGAGGGCTTCCTCAGCGGGGCCGCGAAGGCGTTGATCGGCGCTCATGGAATTTGCGAGCAGCGAGTACATCGCCGCCACGTCGGAGCCTGAAACCGCCATCGCCAAAAGAAAACTCTCTGTCTATTCTTTCTGTCTGTCTCTCTCTCTCACCTTGTTTTGAGATTTGTGAGAGAATGGAATGGTGCTTCGATGAGTGAGAGTGGGATTTTATAGATAGTGTGGGATTGGAAGCTTCGAGTTTGTTTCTCGAGTGAGAGTGTGTCTGTGTCCCTGTTGAAGGGAGCTAGGGAAGCATTTTAGCAGCGAACAAAAATGGGAGCTGAGGGCTGCAAACAATAGCGTCGTCGTTTTGGGCACGTAAGATTCGGCCATTATATACTGCGCTTCACGGCACCACCACTCATTGCTGCAACAGTAACCCTTCGGTACCAACCCATGTTTGTTTCACTGGCTGCAAGTGCGTAATAAGGCTAAGATTTTGCATTTTACTCATTGGAAAAAATAAAGAGTATAATTTATATGTACTATCATATATTTAATTATATATTATTATATTTATAAAAATATTTGATTTAATTATTTATTATTATTAAAATCTTATAAATAAAAATATTTAATTAGATAATATTATAAAAAAAATTTATACTATCAATATATTCAATTAATCTCAAAAATAAATTTGAAAGTGAATAGATCCTTTCAGTTATATTTTTTCTTTGACAAAGTCATGTGTCATTTTTCACTATTTATTCTTTTCTATCAAGTGTTATATATGGGCCCTTCTTTCTTAATTAACGGTAAAAGATGACACATAACTTAACCATGTGAAAATACAATTGAGAGGATCCATTCCTAATTTGAAATGATTTTTGTTTATTAAATCTATATGAGGTTTAAGTTTCTATAAATAATTAATCACAAAAATGTTACTATAGATAAAACAGTATTTAGCAACTTAAAAAACTAAGTTAATATAATATAAAATAGAACTAGCTATGTTAACTTGTAAAAAAATTGAACTAGTTTATATCAAACCTTGTTTGATTCCACAATTTAAAAAAAATTAGTTTTAACATATGTGTGGCAGCAGTGGCAATGGATGGTGGCATGGACAATAGCATACGGTGATAAGGGATAGTGGCAAGTGATAGTGGCCAATTTCATCACAGATAATAGTGGCCGACAGTAGGGGACAGTGGCAAATGGTAGTGGCTGACGGTGATAGTGGAAGGTGGCGAATAGTGGTGGCCGAATGGAGGCGAATGGTGGCAATTGGCAATGAATAGTGGTTTATGATAGTAGCAAACAATTGACAAGGTCAATGGAGAAAGGAATAATTGATGCAAAGTGAGAAGAAAGTAATGGAAAGAAACAAAAAAGAAGAAGGAAATTTTAGAATAAAATAAACCAATTTAAAATTAATTTTTTTAAGAACTGATTTTAAGCTCAAATTAGTTCACATAAAAACTAATTTTCAAATATTTAAGTAATTATCAAATAACATTTATTAAAAATCAGACCCTATTGTACCTAGTTATTCAAATTTTATAGTTTGTCAAACACCTCCTAATATTTGTTTAGTTTATAGTAAAAGAAAGGTAAAATTGAGAGTAAACATTTAGGATGTGTTTGGTTTATGAAAATATTTCCTGTTTTCATTTTCTTAAAAGGATTTTCATTTTCAGATTTCCTGAATTTAGAAAATGCATTTAGTTTGTCTGTTTTCAATATATATTTTCAAAATCAAATTTAAGATAATAAAATTATATTTATTATTAAATAATAATTGATGTTTTTTTTTTGCATATTTAAATGAACTTTATTATTTATAAATTTGAGATAAATTTAAAATTATTAATGAAAATAAAATAACTCTATAAAATTTTAAGATTAGGAATAAAATACATTACTCACTTTTAAGTAATTTTATTATCAATATCAATTATTACATAATTAAATACTACAAAGGAAACTTTAACTGCAAAAACATGCAATAACAAAATATATTTGGAATATATTTGATTTGTGAGTAAATTATAGTCATATTAAAAAGAGACATAATTAAATAAAATAATTAATACTATCTATAATTACAGCCTTTGTTATATTTCAACTTATCAACCAGCTAAGACATATCAAAAATAAAAAAGAGAAAGAGAACTACATCGTCCTAGAACAAAATACAAAATATGATAGTCATCAATCATCGACAATAATTATCCCATACTTGATTAGCAATTGTCTCTTTAACTTATGTCATTTGAGTTGCTTTAGTAGCATAAATATCAACACCATTTTGATCTACACTTAAACTTTATCCATCCACAATCATGTATTCTCCTGAATAATCACCAAATAGTCTATCTGTGCCATGTTGCATTTTAATAAAATTATGTATGATACCATAGGCAGTGGGAATTTGCCTTTTTCTTATAACAAGGCAATTTGGCATCATTTTTAGAATTAGGAACCTTACCTTCAGAATACCAAAACACCTCTCAATAACATTCCTCAATGAAGAGTGTCTATAACTGAACAATTCATGTTTATCTCGTACTCGTCCTCTATCGCGAAAGTCACACAAATGATATCTTGTACTAGGAAATAGAGCAAGATAGCCAAACATGTTAGGAAATCCAGAATCAACAAGATAAAATTGTTCTGCCATATAAACCAAGAACATGTTAGATAACATATAATTAATAATGAGAAAAGGGGAAAAAATACTAATGTAATATTACCTCCAGTAGGCTTTGAAAAATTATTTTCAGGTTTTAATGCATCTAAAAATACTCTGGAATCATTTGCTGTCCCTTCCCATCCAAAATAAACAAAGGTGAATAACATGTCAAAATCACAAATTGCCAACACATTTTGTGTTATCAAAACCTTTCTTCCACAAAAAGCAGTTTGTTTGGAAGCAAAAGCCCAGGCAGATACATGCGTGCCATGAATAGCACCAATGCAATTCTTCATGACAAAATGAAAAATAAATCAATCCATATAATTAACTCTATATGAACTACCATGCTTGCGATCTTTCTATTTACAGGATTATAATCCATCAGGCACAAAGCTATATTTGGTGCACAATATAACAAATATCTATATTATACAAACTATAAAGGAAAAATGATGTTCCAATTTGACTATATATAGTACAAAAAGGATGAATTATTCTGCACCATTAAAAGAAGAAAGTATATGAACACCTACCATGTGATTTTAGCAAGTCAATTTTTTGAAAAAATGGTACATGAGACGTGTATTATTTGAAGATTTTGCCATGGCATTACAAGGACATATCTCCAAAGATGGCAAGTGTCATGAAGAACACATTCTCATACCATTTCCAAAGAAGCAATGATATTTACAAACACTTGTATTGAAGTTTTTATTAACAGTTTCATGTTTCCAACAAAAAAAAATATTAAAGCTTACAAGGTAACAATATAAAACGATTCCCAAATCAGATGGCATCCTAGCCTTTTGACTCTTTACTCTAACATTTGAGTGTCAATTATATATTCAATATACAAATAGCTATAACCTGCATAATTACCTTAAAATTGTAACAAATATGGATGGATGCTATATATATTTAATAAATATTAGAACATAATTGCATAATTACCTTGAAATACGGGAAGTATTTGTAGTTATTCAAAATATATGGATGAGTAGTCTCTTGATTCTGGGTTTGGATAATATGTGTGCTCAACTTACATACTGCTCTTAAAACTATTTAAACTATTTGCTTATAGTATATATAGAATGTTGAAAGCGTTTAGTAACAACCTGGTGGTGCATATTATGACAGATAATGATCATAAACATAGCAACTCCTTCCTCTACACTAACCCTTTTGCTGTCACTTAAATTTGCAATTTCCCTCAAAGTATTGCAGAAATTTATAAACACTTGTTTCTCCATTTGAAAATTTTCATCACATCTAGCTTCATGGCCTGCCAAAAATTCAAGGGTATACATCCTTCCGGTCAAGATAGAAGTTCTGCAAGGTCTTGTGTCAACATAGCTCCTTTCATATTCAATCATTAATCGAACTATAATAATGTATCCCATCTCATCATCTAATTCATTTGGATCATCACTACTCTTGCTATGTGAATTATCAATTGATCCAGAAATAGACATATTTTCTTGCTCAAATGAATAAATAATTCAATCAACTAACACTAATAACAACATTAATGAAATAGACATGCAAATAACAATAATAATTAAAATTAACATAGCACAAGTTCTTCAAATACTCAAGTCATAAACTAATACAAATACTAGAATGTAACATAACATAACATAACATAAAGTCTTTAAACATAACATAAAGTTTGGAAAATACTAGAACATAAGATAAGGTCTAGCAATCATTTAAAAAAAAAAAAACAACAAGCCTTTAAAACATAATATCAATAAACTGATACAAATTATCTAAAACAAACTACTCAAGATCAGCAAACCATTCCATCCTGCTATCGGCTTCCATCTTCATAAATATACATCTCCATTTTACTTGTACAAACTTCCCCACAACTCTGTTCTACATTGTTCTTGAAATATCTTACATAAAATGTAACACACCCATGCATGCCTTTATAGAATAAGGATCTGATGATGGACTAGTAGCTTGACTGCCATGTGATTTATATTTCTCAATCCTTGCCTTTGATGCTTCTATTCGAACACTCACTGACTCAGCCCATTTCTCCAATGCAGATTCAAATTTATCTAATCTTGCATTCTCGACCTCCTTACGTTGGCGCTTACTTGAAGACCTAACGGTTTTCTTTCTTTTGCTTGTTTCTTCTGAGTCATCACCATCAACATCAATAATATATGCATCGACATGCACACTTTTTGAAAGAAAATCTTGCACTAACTTTCTCTCTTCATCTGATGTCGGTGGCTCTTTAGTAGAGGTATGGTTTAGTTTTCCTATTGCTGTACTACTATTAAAAATTTCACCAAGGATTTCATAATTGTACTCAAATCCATGCTTCTTAAATTGGTTGTAGAACCTTCCTTTCTGCAAAATACAAATAAATATTTTCAATCCTATGCCAATACATAAACCAATATAATATAACAATAACACAAAACTAAAGCAAACATACCGTATATATGTCTTCCCATACTTTTTTCAGAGCATTCACTTTATTAGATTCTGAGTCCCATGTAACTCTAGTTCTAGCTAATAAAGCTGAAAATTCGCGATATTGCATGCGTAGGCAATTAAACTTGCTCGTCAACTTTTCCACTCCATAATTTTCTTTAGTGGTTGAAGTCAATTCATTGTTGATATCTTCCCATATTGGCTTCTTAAATGTTGATATTTGTAATAGCTTCTTCTTGACATGACCATAAACAATCTCAATGAATATTTTTGTGTTTTGAGCTAACCATTCCTTATTATCCCCCTTGGCACTTTTTTCGCTCATTTTGTGCTAATAACTTCGTATTTTATTAAGTATAGAAATACACAAGAAGGCATTATTATCAAAATAACTCATAGAAAGCTATCAACATAACTCATGAAAGGCCATAAATATATGCAAAAATAATTAAAAAAAAGGCAATAGATGTATGTAATTCCAACAGAACAAAGAGAAAACAAGAACCTATCACCAAAAGCACTTTAGAGCATAAACGAAAACAAGAGAAACCATATCAACATATGCTGAACAGACTAGTAATCAACATATAGTTTTCACAATTTAAATGGGATTTTTCAGCATCATAATAGTAATATCCCAGCATCTAAATGACTAAAATTGAGTGATGAAAGCAGCCATTATGCACCTAAACTAGCATTACATTCCAACCATATAAACCAAGCAAGTTCATGTAACTCTCAAACTAACACTCAAGCAATCATCATCCAAACTTTATTAACTCTGCAACCAAATCTCCAGCATCATATAAGTTTTATTCATGAGTCTAAATAACTAATTTAAAACATCTAGAGCTGCCACCCCTCATAGGATATTATGCTTCTAATGGACTTCATATTAATCTTTAAAGTAGATCAAAACACAACATCCTAGGTGTCTTAGAGGCATGATAGACCTTCTTAATTATGTAGAAAACCAAAGCATGTATTGAATTGGAAGTAGTTACTATCCTATAAGTGCAAATTTCGATTCAAGCTATATAAATTATAGATGCTAACTCATGACAATCCTTAAAGAAGGAACCAAACCAATGCCCAACAACTTGTGACTCCCAACATATACATTAAACAACCTCAAAAACATTAATTCCTAGCTGCCAAAACATTAAAAGGAAGCATGCTCTAATCTACTTCAAATGTAGATTTTTTTTTCTTTTGTTACCCTTGCAAGAAATTAATCAAACTAACACTTTCACCTCTTCACTATATTAAGGTTGAGCACCTCCTTACAACAACAAATATATTAATAACAATAGACACATATAGCTCCTAATAATACAAATAACTTTTTGCGTAACTCGGCCTTCAAAATAGTCATGAAAGTGGAAGATTTGCATCTAAGGCTAACTACACTACAACAAAGCAGAAGTAGAAGATACAAACAAAAGTAGACACAAAAGATCATACAATAAAGCAAAAGCAAAAGATACAAACAGAAGTAGAAGATCATAAAATAGAGAAGTAGTAGATCCAACGAAGGGAGCCGGAAATGCATACCAAACAGAACTCCAAATAGGGGTGACTCAAGGGAGGGGCTGTGGTGGTGCTCGCAGTCTCAATGATAGTTGTGAGCGAGGAAAGCAGATGCTGAGATACGGGGAGGGAAGGGAGGGGCTGTGGTGGTGCTGTTGGTCTGAATGCCAACGAACAACCCCTGTGAGCAGTAGTGAGCACTTCCAAGCTGAACGCAGGGAGTAGTCCTTGGGTAGTGAAGTGACTGTGGCTTTTGTTGGAGGGAAGAGGAGCTAGGGTATTTTTAATTTGGGAGGAAGGCAAAAAAAATAAATAAATCAACTCTCTTCTCCCTGGCAGATTCGAACTCGGTGCAAAAGAAAAGGATGTCTAAGCATTGGGGAGGAAAAAAATGATCAAGTCTTTCGTAGGATTTGAACAGAGGCAAGTGAGAAGCAAAAGGGAAAAATGTTGATAATATTACTAGCATGCCACCGCGTGTCTTTTGAAAATATCTCCAGCAATCAAACACAAAAAGCTAAAAATGTGGATCTGGCATTTCCAAATTTCCAATGATTTTAGGAAATATTTTCTAAAAATATTTTGAAAACAACCCAAACAAACATATTTCTACTCTCATTTTCCATTTTTACTAAAAATGGAAATAGCAAATGCCAAACCAAACACCCCCTTATTTTGTTCCTTGAAATATGGATGTTAATTTGGTTTATGGAAGTTATGTGATATGAATAAGTTCCTAAGGGATGATTGACAAATTTGGAAAAATCAAATATCTAAATTGTAACACCCTCCTAAGCACAGTACTATGCTTAAGTCACAGTACCATACCCTGGAGTCATTATTACTGAGCGGGACTCGTCTGGACAAAGAACTTCAGCCGTCCTTGGAAACTTCTAAAATCATCTGGAGACAACATGGAAATAGGAGTGAGAATTATAAAATTCTCAGTAGGATTCTCTAATCTTCATACAAAGTGTCATCATGGTCGTCTCCAGTTTGCTTCGGTTTATTTTGAAAATAGATGAACATGCAGCACAAATTGTTTAATTTTACATTTCGAAAAATATCTTATCCGAAGCAAAGATCATTTTTACTCATATACTGGTCCTTTGGGGAAATGTGCACAAGATTAATTCATGAATAATACCAGGGATAATAACTTCAACATATAAAACGCACACAACATTAATCTGCGGAACATAATATCATCTAACCTAACTTAACCGAATTCAATTCATACATAAAATTTTACTCTTCTTTCATTCTGGCACACCATGCGTACGTATCGCCCCTAGGTGCTTGGACTGCATCACACTTGAGCGTATCGGCTGCCCTCAGCGCCATCATACCATGCCTCATATAGTTCTATCCCTGTACTCACACACTACCGGTCGATGCCATGCCTCATATGTAGTGGGGTGCTTGCATACGTTAATCTTTAGTCTTTAGTCTTTTACTTGGCACACCAGGCGCGTTATGTATTGCCGCCCAGGGTGCATTTATCGCCTTGGGTAGCTGGCCTTGGAGTGAGCTCGCCGAAGATCACCCGGTGACCGTCATCACCGACTCACCCACAAGGGGATTCACGTGCCTCTAGTCTTGGAGGGATCGATTCGTCAATGCCTACAGCTGAAGGGATCATTCGGTCACGTGCACTCTGGCTGAAGGGATCGATTCTGGTCACGTGCCTCAAAATTTGAGGATCTCATCGACCACGTGCCTTCAACATAGAGGATCTCATCCGACCACGTGCCTTCAACATAGAGGATCTCTATCCGACCACGTGCCTCCAAGAGGTAGAGGATCTCATTGTCTTAATTTGCCTTAGCAGGAGGGATTCAAGTCTGGCGCCTCCAAATGAAGGGATTCATTCAATATTTTCACATTCTTTCATTCTCAAACATATTCAAGCATAGTTATACATATGCTACATCACTTACTCTCATATACCTTATAACCTAATTATGTCATTGTTAAATATAGGGTTTCTATATACCCTTTATATTTCAACCCATCCTTACATTTAAACATTCATGACTTCTTAGACTTTTGTCAGAATCCGACATAACGGATCAAGTCCGTTTCCCCATGAATAGTGCCAACCTTTCACGGACAAATTAGTCAAAGCAACATAATCAACTTAACATACATATAACAATGTCAAGCTGGCAATCCTCAATTCAAACCTCATATGTTCCACTAACACTTGTAAGATTATCATTTTGGCCATTACGCTAATTCTGGGTTCTGGCCCGAATCTTGTATAATCCACCTTTATTTCTATTCAACTCGTTTAGATCTGAAATTTGGATATGTCATAGCTCTATATGTCTACTTTCTAACCTCTTTGGTCCCATGCCAATCTGATTTATATAAATCAAGATATTCATCTTTTACTTCAGCTTGTTCAGTCACTAGCCCGAATTACACTCCTGGGAATATAAATTCACTAAAAATCGAAACTAAGCTCAAATCTTACGAAATTGGTCTCATATCAAAGCTAACAGGACAACCTTTCATTTGCCACAAGTTTCACTCCATTTGCTTAAGTACATCACGAGATATAAGTCCTGAAAGTCGACCTTCCTGAACTACCCTGTGTTGGTCTGAATTAGTCATAGGACAACTTCCTCGAATCACTGGGAACAATTGGGACCATAACAAACTCGGGATCTTATATTGGGGTGTTCCTCTATGTGTAAGCTTTCTAACAAAATTGGTTTCACTCGATTTGGAGTTGTATAGGGTGAGTTATACCCTCCTCATGTCACCCTGCTCGGATGAAGATCCTGAACCCTAGGTCAAACTTCAAAAATTCGTATCTCCCTCAATACTAATCCAAAAACCTTATATGATATATCTATGGAAAGCCCTGAATGTCTACTTTCATCTAAAAATAGTTTCATCGGATTTGACCGATTGAGGGCGGCGCCGTACACTCCGTCGTACGGACTGCCGTGGAACTCTTCACC
Organism: Pterocarpus santalinus; assembly: GCA_031439595.1. Lineage (NCBI taxonomy): Eukaryota > Viridiplantae > Streptophyta > Magnoliopsida > Fabales > Fabaceae > Pterocarpus > Pterocarpus santalinus. The sequence continues at coordinate 18,598,293 of CM062532.1, read as the reverse complement.
AAGACAGCATCCTACTTCTCCATTCCTTCAAATCTTATACTTCTAATCATAATCATAACTCAAGATCTCCTATTAATCCAATCATAATCCAACATATACATCCAATATATCATCAAATAATTGAAGAAAAGTGGAATCTCATATAAGTCATAGTTAGAAAATCAAGAATAGCAGGTGAACCCTACCTCTTTGGAGCAAGCTTTGGCTAATCTTGAAACTTGGAGTTTGGATGAACAAGATGTGGAACTTAACTTAGTCTTGGATGTGTGAGCAAGAAAAGAGAGCTGATGGAGAAGAGGAAAAGCAACGTGAATAATGGTCTGATTCAAAGGAGGATGGTGTGTTATATAGGCATGAGTGGGAGTTAACTTGGAAGGTTGTGATTGGCCTATAAACATAAGGTCAAGTTTCAGCTCCACGTTGCCCTTTGTGTGGTAGTTTCTAGCATATTCGGAAGCGAAATCGAACTCGAGGCTCTATAAAGTCGTAACTCGTGAATCTCATGTATATAGTGAACTCATCCTTATTATACTTTAGGTCGGAACTACGTGTCATTTTATTCGAGCTTGGAAAGCATGATATCGGAACTCAGACCATCTTGTTTGTGACTTAGGAAATCGGTTTATGTTGAGACTTGGAATCAAGGTGGAGGTCGAAGAAATACAGGTGACAATCACCGATCTGAACCCCTAGTTCAAAGTCGGGACTTCTTGAAATGTCGGAACTCGTGTGATTCGAATCACATTTCCAAACCAAGTACTTAAACTCGGAAGTCGTGACTTATATACAATGTGCTTGGTGACATCGGTTATATATGTTCCTTGAGACATGAAGTCGGATCTCATGGAATCACGGATGAGGGGTCCAAGTCGGAAGTCTGAATCCATGCATCTCCATTCGAATGACTCGAACTCTTAAACCAATTTAGAGATCTGATCACCGTTCCTCCGCTTGAAACAAAGTGGATCTTGATTCTTGTCCATTCGGAGACTAAGGTCGGAAATCGGAAAATCCGACCAGCCACAAGACCTTAAGTTGAAGTCGGAAGTCGGAATGAATCAGTCTTGACGGCGAAGCCGAAATCGGAAATCTGGATGTTACATAAATACAATGAAGTCTAGTTTTTATTAAATGTTATTTAGTGACTACTCAAATATTTTAAAACTAGTTTTTTTAATCTAAATCAATTTGAACCTAAAAGCAATTTAAAAAAAAAAATCAATTTTAAATTGATTTTATTTTGTTCTAAATTTTGTTTCTTCTATCTTATCTGTTTCCACTACTTTCTTCTCACTCCGTATCAATCTTTTCTTTCTCGATTGACCTTGTCAACTAATCCTTTTAGTGTTTATTTCCATAAATCCTAATTTTATTGCACCTTATCATGGGGTGCATTACCATTTAAGCAAATTTCAAGATGATAATCTACCAACTAATCACTCATCTTTGTGCAATATGATATAGTGCACATTTGGAGTACTTAATGTTAGATTTCCTATATTAACAACTGCATCTTCTTATCCTATTGAAACACAAATCAAGATTGTGGTAGCATGTTTTATCTTGTTAGATGAGAAAATGGGTCAGATTGGCATTTTAACAACATACATAAGGAAAAAAAGGTGTAGAAGAAGAAGAAAAAAAAGAACATATTTAAGTTGTTGAACCAAACACTGTTTAATAAAAAATTATTTCATTTTTATATAAATTAACATAACTAGTTCTATTTTATACTATGTTAACTTAATTTTCAAGTTGCCAAACACCCCCAAGTTGTATAACATTAGATAAGTCCTAAAGATAAAATGTAACTTTAATTTAGTTCTTTCATTAGTTCGAGAAGGTCAAGCAATCGACAAATTTTCTTATTTCCTTATTTATATAACATCAAATAATGGAATGATTAAACTCCCTAAAGTGATGCCATATTTTAATTTTAATGGAAGGAAATGGAATGAATGAAGGTTCTATTATGTGGATATGAAAAAGGTGGATGAAATGCAACGGAATGGATTTCATCCAATCCCTTCACATCTTACTTTTCTTCCCCCAAATTTGGGGGGAATGTGATAAAATCCTCATTTATTAGTTATAATCCTTTTCATTCCATCCTTTTGCACTATAATTTACAAACAATGGGGTGGTAACTTTACCATCCTTAAATATCTAAATAATAGAGTGAAATCTTTATTTCATTTCACTCAATTCTACTCAATTCCATTACATTCCATTGATCATTAGTTATCAAAATCTAGACTTACGGACCTATTGCACAACTTTCAAAAATCAAGTTGATAGCATATACATTTTTCAAGAATCAAAGGCAAGTTCTTATATGGGAAGTGTGAGTTTGTCACCACTATGGTGACAAAATTTGTAGTGTTGGTATTCCATCCAATGGTTGAAATTACTTCTATTTATTACACCAACTAAGTTAAAAATTTAAAAACATGGAATTGCATTTTGACCCCTAATTTAATTATAACATGGATTAATATGTTATTAAAGTCAACTAATTAACTGCAATTAAATTACTAAGATTGGTTTTAAATTGAGGCAACTATTTTCATCTCCCCCTTATTCATCAAAGTGAAGCAGTAAGTTGTTTGCTTGCCATTATCAACTCTATTATTGTAGTAGACCTTGAGCTCCAAGGTTAGACCATCTAAAAGGTGAGAACTTCTAGACTGTAATGATCAAAATTGGCAAAAATGATGACATCTATTAGTAGTTGTGGAAACTAAGATCATATATGTGGTTGTTATTTAATCTAGAAATCATTGTTTATATGTAGTTTGTTGTTAACTGTTTAGGCCAAGGGTGGTGGGTAGTGTGTTAATGGTCCTTTTTTTTTTGTTTGGGAGGTTGAGGGGTCTAGAAAGGTGGTGGGTGACATTGAATATTGAGTGTTTTCTTTGTATTAGAGAGTTCGTTGAAATGAGCATTTGCTTGAGTAAATAATATGTCACTGCTAAGGATATGTAAACAATCGCCTTTCAGTTAGTGGGATGTCTTTTGGGCCAACAGTAATTTATTTAGACTAAATTTTTTTTTTATTTGGAGTTAAATTTAATGAAATGCTAGCAAATTTTAGAAATGGGTCCATGTAACAGGTGTTCCAATTTTTTATTTTTTATTTTTTGATTGTCTATAGTGCTATTTTAACAAAGCAGTATATTGGGCATGGGAGTTAAGTTTCTGCCATGATACAAACAAACCCAATGGAGTGAAAAAATTTAAAAGGAAATTGAAAATTATTGGGATTTTTTTCTATATTTATAAAAAAGATAAAACCTCATTTATAACCATTACATTTTATAGTGATTTTAACTTAGTTCTAAAAGTTTTTTTTGTTTTATTTACATTCTTAATATTTTCAAAATATTTCAATTCTACTATTTCGACAATTAAATTATAAACAGAAAAAATTGATAAGAAGGTCAAGTTATAATGTTAGTGATGATGTATTCATTATTAATCTGAATGGGCCCATATTTTTGTAGGCATGAAAGTTTTTCTTTTTAATTTAAACCTCCTTAATATTTAATTAATCTTTTTCCTATTAAAACCCATATCCTAAGCTTTTTCTTAGATAATTGAAGGCAAACAATCTCTATCGGTGGTATTTAGATATCACTAACATTGAACTTTGATATTAATATCATTTTTTTTATAATTTGGATATTATCTATCAAAAGGGCAAAATTGAAACATTTTGAATACATTAAGGATGTAAATGGAACCAAAAGAAATTTTGGGACTAAGTTAAAATTGTTGTAAAATTTGTGGGACTTAAATGAGACTATACCCTTATAAAAAAATATGCATTAAAACAACAAAAATTAATGATTATTTAAATGAAGAGACATTGACGTACATAAGACATGGAAAAATTAGTTTATTTTATAAATAGGATAAATATGTGTAAAATATTAGTTTAGTTTGTAATAGCCGAAATTATATCTTTTACTGGCTAAATTTTAAGGTCAGATCAAGTAATTATTCCAACTTCTTTAATACCTCAACACTTATAATGACACATCTTTAAGCACAGAGAAAGTTATAGATTTTTTGGGATATAAGTTATAACAAGATAGTGGCCGAGGGAAGGTGGGGAGTAAGGGATGCAATAGTACCTTATAGCAATGCATGCTACCACGCCCCGAAGCTTGAGCAAGCATTGATGCCCAATTTAGATGGTCGAATCAAACATTGCTACATGTACAATTATTAACAGAAAAAAATGAATTCCTTTGCATCTATTCTGCTTTTATTAGTATACTGCCATGCATAGTTAATTGTAGTGAATTTTTTATCTTCACTTTTTTTTTAAAATAGAGTTTACATTATCTGAGACATAATGAAAATGTTAGCAATTTATTTACAAATTTTTAAAGTTCAACTTAAAAAATAAAAGTTAATATTTGAATTAAGTGAATTTCAACGATAAATCTATACAAATATTTTCTATCCAAAGGAACAAGTAGTAACATCTAATTGTGATCATTCATATGCAAGTATGACAAAGGTATCGTGAAAAATATTATATAGACATAACAATCATTTAATATATTACATAGAATATTTTGTATAATTATCTTTTGTGTAGTTAAATATTTGATTTTTCCACTTAAAATCTTTTTTAGTGCATTTTTATGCTAACATTATGAAGTTTGCATATAATATAATTAAACAGATTTGTTAGATAAGGATGAAAAATTTTAAGTATTTATTTTAAAATTATTCAATATCAACTAAAATAATTAATTAATTTAAATTAAGTGAATTTGGACAATAAATCCATATTTTATTTTGACTTTTAAATTTATATTCCTTTAAAAAATTTTCACTATAGTGCTGATGAATCTCAAAAGAGTAAATAAATAAATTAGATCTAAATTTATTGTGTCAGAGTTGTGAGTTTATAATTTTAAATGAATTTTTTTGTTAGACATATAGCAATACTTTATTTTACATAAGTTGGACATTAATGTTCACTAAAGATCACGACCACTTTATGCCCACTCAATGTTGACAACTTTGGCATAACTTGAAAATCTTATATATATATATATATATATATATATATATATATATATATATATATATATATATATATATATTGAGAGTGAGAGGAGTAAATTTTAACTATTAAATCTTACATGAATAGTCAAGATGAAAACATAAAGTTATGTAATTTTTTAAGTGATTATGTGACTTTTAAATAATTTTTAATCTTGACCATCTATGTATGGTCTAGATTAAAAGTTATATGACCTAGATTTACTTTTTTCATTCTCATAATAAATCATTCTTCTCACTTAATACGTCCCTTACACACACATACATAAATATAGTGAATTATCGTTCACCAAAACTAATAAAGTGCTTGACGAAAGATATCTCTTTAGCATATTATATCTGAAATACAAAATATCACAAAGGAAGTAGTTGAAGTTGAGACAATCTTAATATGATGAAGGAAGTAGCTGAAAAATGGATTTGTAAAAATGGTTTACAGCAGTTACTAAATTTGTCAAATTATTTTAATAATGAGACTATACATGAATGAATTTATAAAAGAGTTTTATAATAGTGTATCAAAATTTTATTGTTATACTATTATATAAATATTATTGAAATAACTTAAAATACCCTAAGCTTTGGAAATTTTAAAATATTAGTTTAAAAAGTTATTTTATTGTATAATATCATGTCCCATTGGTGGTACTCTAGACACCAAATAATTTTTTCATTAATATTAGTCCATGGACAACGTAAAGATGCGCCCACATCAATTGTGTTGTATTGTGAAGGCTAACTTATTTTGCTTATTTTGTATGAATTTTTGAAGTAAATAAGTTAAAATGAATTTGTAATGAAAACGAATAAATTAATGGATCCACAAAACTCTTGTCTAGTAAGTGGATCCAAATTGTTATAGTCTATAACCCATAGTATTTGATTAGCAAAATAAAATGGTCCGTTTATAAGGCAAAAGATAGACGCATCACCCCCACATCCTTCCATCTTATTCTAGCAATCTTGTGAAATACTTTCTCTTGCACATCATCTTTTAAGGTTGTAATTCTATCTAGTAAGAGATTTTTATTTGTCTTTTGCTTTGTTGGGTTATATCTTCAAAATGTTCCAATATTTTATTGTTGGTCATTTATTTGGTAAGTATAAAATATATGGTGAATTGAATTTATGGTGAGTAAAATCTTTATTGTGGTAGAAAAATATGTCTCTATCTATGGAGAATTTTAACCATGGATTTTGTTACAAAGAAATAAGGGGGAATAATCTTTTGTGGAGTAAAAAAGAGCTTTCCTTTTCTTCAACTATCTACTATTGTTAGTAAAAGTAGGTAAAAATGTTTATTAATTATTGTAGTACCTTTTATTGCAATACCTAAGGAATGGCACATCGTCGTCGGTAGTATGCCTTTCACACCTTCCACTTCATGCTGATTATAACTAACAACAATCAAGGAGAGATTACATGCATGATCAGTCTCACTAGACACACTTAACACATTCATGAATAAACTTGTGGCTATGTTAATTAATGCTATGTGTAAATATGTTAATTTTAGCAATTACCTGCAGCCGTGAGACTAGTATATGGACATCAGTTGCCAACTTCGGTGGTATTGAAGACCGATAATGGCACTAAATAGAATGCGAAGTGTGAGGAAAGAGACAATGAATGTTGGTTCATTGAAAGGTGGAATGCCTTTGTGCAACATTATTCTATTAGAATTAATTATGGCCTAATGGTTAAAATTGAGGCCACCAATGTGTTTGATGTTGTGATAATATGTGAAGATGCCATGAAAATAGACTACTAAATATTTGACCGACCTCCTGAGGTATGAACATGTATTTTGAGATAGGTTTTCATTTTTGTTGAAGCTTTGTGCATAATGTATATGAATGTGAATACTAACAATTAGTGCATTATATTTACATTTGTGCATAAGCGTATTATTCTCTAGTTATTTATGAATTTTTATTTGCTTTGTTGGGGTGACTTGTGCTAAAGTAGATCTCGAAGGCTATATAAGGAGTTGAGCATGGTTTCTATGTTTACATAATACATTTTGTTTTAGCATTATTTGGAGTTTACCTTTTGTAGTTGTTAGAACTTCGAAATTGCGAACAAATTTATGAGCATGCCTAGTTGATTTTTGTCATATCATTAATCATCTATACAAAATTACTTAGTAATTTGTTGATGATGTTTATGTATGTTACTTTGAAAAACTCAAAAAATTGTGTGCATATTAAACTATTTGTATGCCAATATATGGCTCGATGGGATATGATATTATTTCTAATTAAAAAATCATGATCTATATATTATGCGAGTATACGCATAAATAATTATGAAGTTTAAATAAGGAATGACACAAATTGCAAAAATAATAATAGAAAGCAATTGAGTTCAATTAAGGAACATTATAATATGCGAGTTCTTACACATATTTAAATGAACAAGATGAGAAGCATGTTGATGTAAAATTATAAATAGTTAGTAGCAAGATAAAATGCAACCTTGCAAAGTGTCATATGATTCTCAATTAATTGCTTGTTTTTTTGGTGTTTTCACACTTTTGATATGAAAAATAATTGTTTATTTAATTAAATGCTTAAATATACTTTTGGTTCTTGTAAAATTACTAAAGTTTGGTTTTGGTCCCTAATTTATTTTTTTGGGTATTAGTCCAAACATTTATGAAAGTGATCAATTTTAGTCCCTACCATTAGATATCCTCTATTAAGTATTGATGTCACTGACGGAATGCCACATAGCCTTTTCTATGTGGAACCTTAGATCCTACATGGCAAACAGAATGCCCAAAACCCATTAATGAGGTCGTGTGCATCTCTCTTAACCCTTAATCCCCTTACTCCACCATTCATCTATGTATTATTTTCCCCCAATCCCTCGATCGTTGTAACCTTCGAGTGTATAGATTAATCGCCCTTCCCACCCCACACTTCCTTTGCTGAATCCTCACCCATCAAAGGAGTGTAGAGCTTAATCCCTACCCGTGACCATTACTTCAAAAAAATAACGCCAAAACTCCATATTTCATGAACTTTGCGAGGAGCCTCCACCTTGTGTCCATGGTACTGACATCAACAATATATCTATTTTAGGCTCAAGCCTTTGAAAGAAACTCTGTGGGTGTGTAGAAGACCTGGTTATTTATGAATCTACTAGTGAGAAGAATCCTGGTAGATTGTTTCAGAGATGCCCAAATTGGAATATAAGTTATCATTGCTAACCTCATATCATTATTTGAATTCATAAAATTGAAATATGGTTTTTTTTTTTTTGGTGTTTGTAGTTGGACACATCATGCAACTACTTTCAATGGATTGATAACAAAAAGGTTCAATATGAGAAGACTATCCCTTCAAATGGCACTTCGCAGGTGGATTAAAAAAATGAGAAGAAGAGTTGCCAAACTTGAGAGGAAAATAGCTAAGTAAAAGAACTAAGGGAAATATTATCTTGTGTTTAGTGTTTATGAACTTGACACTAACTTTTGTTATATGTATCTATTGTATTGTGAAGCTTGGCTAGGGGTTTAGAGTTGAATAATACCATAGTGTATGGTTCCATGGTTATTTTGAACATTAGTGAAATAGTAATGTAGTTTATTTATATCTTATTGGATTTGTGCTAAGTTTATTGTATACTCTAAACCTCAATATTGATGAATGGAAAATGGACCTTCATGTTTTGTTTAGGTCCTTTTTCATATTGATTGCTAACAAAGCTAAATTGACTTGTTTAGATCCTATTTTTGCTTTCATGTCATGAGATATACTCAACAAAAGTGATCAAATAGAAGCACTTATGTATATTTCAAACTAATGGCTAAGTAATAGTCTGAGAAATTGAAAGCCAAAGGAATCAAGTAACCATTGAGTAGCTTGCAAACTAATCAAACTAATGGCAAAAATTTGCAACTTGAAGTCAACATATGATAACTTCCACCAGTGTACAATTAAGATAAACAAATAGGGTAATGGGACAAAAAACACGATGATACTCAAAAGTAATTGGAATTACATCCAATAATTGTGTATTGTCTAATAAGGTTTCAATACATTATCAAAATACAAAATGCTTTACTATCTGTACATTATTATAATGTTTCCATCATGACCAATCCTTTTCCTAACACAACAAAAAACATGGTATTTTGCTTCCAATTTTAGCCAGAATTTTTCTAACCATTGTAACAAAAAATTAACTATGGTTACACAATTTTTTAACCACATTTAAACCTTGGCTAAATTCACAGTTCGAACAGGATACTCCAAAGTATTTTTGCTGCGTTACAACCATGGCTAAACTTCTTTTTTAGTATTTTCATATTATTTTTTATTTGTTTCAAAAAAATCTTGAAGAATCGATTGAGTGCACTATCATAAACTTTCATAACTCTTAAAAGTAAATCAAAATACAAAGTATTAACCTGATATTAGTTTAAAAATACTCTAAATTAGGGATGGAAACAGGCGGAGTGCCCTGTCAGGGGCCCCTAGCCTGGCTTGTTTGAGAAAAAAGACCAATCCTAGGCTTATTTAAAAGTCTTTTTTCCTTAATTATTAGACTCTGATATGTGTATGTTATGTATATTTGCAAAATATCAAATATAGGTCTCAAACTTAAGACCATTTAATAGATTAGTTAGCCATTCACCACTAAACGATCATAACTTCTTGTTATTATTGCACATAATTTATAATGTTATCTCTTTACATTTTCCCATTTTAATATTAATTAGAAAACCTAATTAATTAGTCTCTGATCTCTTTTCCCTCTCCCTCACCCTTATTTTTTTCAACCTAGCTACAATAGATTGATATCCCTTCCCACCTCTCATTTGTCTTCCATTTCTCTTGCAACAAGACTATCATCTGCCACCACTCCTTCCGCCCATGGTTAGACCACCATCCGTTAGCTTGACACACTCTCTCTTTGTTGTCATGGAAAATGGGCTCATAGTAGACTGCCCATTCACCACTGCAGTCAGACAACCATCCGTCTCCTTCTTTCTTGCTAGTTTTGGTTCGATGTAGTCACCATGTTCCCAATTTGCAAATCAGGCGGCTCCCAATCCATCTATTTCTAGTTAAAAAATAAAATGCTAACACATAGTAATTTTTTTTTATTTTGTTTGAGTATATAAACTAGATTATTGCATTTTACTTTATTGTCTAATAATTGCTTGTTTCTTTGCACACAAAACAAACACATATTCAAAGCTTTGAACAATTTTGTATTTTTCTGTATTCAACCCCCCTAAGATGGTACGGACCACTTGTATTTTTTTCATATATTTTGTGCTTGTACTTTTTTTTCACGTATCTTTCATTGAAATTTTTTAAGCTTTTTTTGCCAATTGAAAAACTCTCATTTTCTATACTGTACTGGGTTTATATGTTAGATGTTGGATAAAGAGGCTTTTTAAACTGGCTTTAGGCAAGGCCAGGCTTAGGCTTAAAATAAAAAGCCTATAAGAGACTACAAGCCAAGTTTAGGCTGAGAAATTGTAATATAGATCTGGCTTGTGAAAGTTATAGCCTAGCCTAGGCTGGCTTGTTTCCATCTCTACTATCAGCAAACATGGCTGTAAGGATGACATATCTTGAATTAATATAAGTAACTTACTACCAAATTTATCTAATAAAAATTTGTGAAGAGTTGTTAATTAATCCTGAATTTGTATAAAGTTGTTCCTTGGTCTCTTCATAGCCACTCGATCAGCTCCTCTTCTAAAGTTTCTATCTGCTTTTCCAAGCCTTCAACATGCTATAGTGATGCATTATTATTAAAGGCACCAAAATTAACATAACAATTGAATATCTTGGCTTTCCAAAAGCACTGGAAGGAATAACGGTACTTGAACCAAATAAAATAATTTTTTTTAAAAAAAAACCATAGCCTAAATACTCAAATCAAATAAAATATTTTTTTTAGAAAGTAACCTTTCTATGTCACAGGAAGTTAGTCAACATTAAGTTTGTGCATACAACTGAATAATATGAACAATACATATAAGTTCAATACCAATCCAGGAAGTTAACATAATTAAAAAGCATTATGCAATCAAGATAATGAGAAAGATAGTTGATCCATGAAATAAAGGTATAATTGAATCAATAAACATCCACTTTGCATATCTATTCCACTAGGCCACTGCTAATAATATAGAGAGAGTTTAGTCATTTTCTCTACATCACAAAGAACAATTTTTAGTTGAAAAACAAATTCAATACACAAATCAAATACTAGTATTTCAAATTTAATCTCCAAACTCCTAGTTTAATTTCAAAAACTGTCACTTCAATAAGACAAGAGAGGAAGAATAGCTTAATAATATTAAACATCAATATCGCAAAAGGACTAGTATCATTGAAAAACATCATATCAAGACAAAAAAAATCCAAAGATACTTTTTTTTGGATAAATAACACACACACCACTTGAACTATACAAATATTACACTCCACCCCATTCTTCTTCTAAAACCACACTCCACCCCATTTAATTGAAGACATTAATGGTGCCTTCATGGGAGACTAACGTCTCTGTTACTCACCTAAATGAGACTAACTCTAGTTTACACTCAATGAGATTTTAAAATAATAATAATAATTGTTACTATTAGAGCATTGGATTGTTGGAGAATAGGGGATAATACTTCAACTCCAACACCCTCTGCTCCTCATATGCAAAACTAAAAAACAGAGGGTGCACAAACCACCCAAGCACTTCTAGCTCCATCATCTTTATCTCTCGTCCAACGTCTTCATCTCTACCTCAGTCCATTGTGTTCATTTTCTTCAAATATAGCCATGACCAGGAAGTGCAAGGGAAATGAAAGTGGTTGGTCGTTTCTTTGGCTTATAGGAGGTTGAGGACAAAAATAATACAAGGGAAGGAAGTGTATGAGATAAGAGTTTGAGCGATGAAGTTATACAAGTACTTGCAAGAAATGAACCGATAAAGAAATGTGGGAGATAATAAAATTGACCATCCATATCAAACTTTGCCCAAATAAAATCATTGGGGACATTGCCCCACAAAGCATTTAAGGAGACTTGAGATTGTAACTTTGTTTTGCCATCAATTACAAGCATCACCTTAGTGAACCATGGTTTTCTGCAGTCTTTTGATATATATTAAATAATCATTGGCAAACAACAAACAAATTCACAAAGCAATTGTTGCTAGCAAAACATCTTTCAGTATTCCAATGGAAATAATAGTAAACAAGGGCGAGAAATACACACAAAATATCATTAAGGATTCATACAGAATAGAATACAGTCAACAAAAACAAGCGAATTGATATATTAGAGTTTGCTAACTATAGTTGCTTTACTGGTTTTTTCTAGCGTAAAAATTGCGCATGGACCAAAGCAATTTCAAAACTTCTCTGAAATTTATTTTCGTAAGTGCGAGGGGAAACCAAGCGCATGACCTAAGAGCTCAACCGGAGTACCTGATCTGGGTAAGACCAAGCAATTTAGACAATTCATGGAGATCCATTATCCGGCCAGGCCACCACTACCCATTTTGCTATCGGACCCAAAACAACCCACCTACCGATGTATCGATTCCGTTTGTGTTGGACTCTTCTGGGCTTCCCATTCCCACCTCAAAAAAATAAGTAATCTCAGAGAACCAATCTCAACCTACCATTGTTAAACTTCCCCATCCTTAACAAAGCTTCGATTTTTACTAAAATCAATTGCACCTTTCAAGCTTATAAAGCTCATAAAACAAAAATTAGAATAAAAATTAGGGAGTTTGCTCTTCTAGTTATGTCGCCCAATCCTTCCCTCTCTCTATTTCCTTTGTATGCCTTTAGTGAGAAAGAAGCAGATAGAGATTTCCGCAAAAAGGTAGGCCTTAATTGAGCTAGGTGAGAAGGGTTAAGAAATGTGAGAGTGTGGTGTACACTAGAGTTAGTCTCATTTGAGTCAGCAATAAAGACGTTAACATCTCATGGGGGCACCGTTAGTCTCTTTAGTTAAATGGGGCAAAGTGTAGTTTTAAAGGAGGAATGGGATGAAGTGTAATATTTGTATATCTTAAGGGGTATATGTGTTATTTATCCCTTTTTTTCTATCCCAAATATAAATAAACAAATAATAAAAGAATATGATATTATATTGTATTATGAGGCATAAATAAATATTGTCATAAATAGTATTGATTATACCCAAGCAGGCACAAGCGAATGAGATCAGGATAGATATAACACGTGATTAGAATTTAGCTATTATCAGTACCGCTAGAGGGAAGAGCAAATTGATCAAATAATTTATCACCTCAAAGTCAAAATTAGCTTCTTCTTCTCCTTTTGATGTTTTAACTAAAGAAAATATAGTCAAGCAAATCTAAATTTCTTTCTCTTTTAAAAAACTAGTATTGACAAAAAAAATGATAAAAATTATTACCAATAAAAATCGAGAAGAAATTGGAAAAAGAGTAATGTCAATGTAGTTGGCCACAACACAAATTATATTTAATAGTGAAAGGAACAAGCAAAGAGCGCATCGCGAGTGGCTGCATTTGAGTTTACACCACTAAGAAGCATAGGAACTATTGGGAGGACGGTTGCGAAGAGTAACAATCGCGATCTACAGTGGCACTGGAGGGGGTGTGAGTAGAGGGAGAGGGAGAACCGCTTATCAAAATCAATGAGAAAGAGAGAGGTAAACTTCTGATTTGGTTTGGAATTTTTTTTTAAAAAAAGAAGGAAGTAAAAAAAAGAGGGAGTTGAAAATTAAGTGGCACCAGAATTTTGCAACGGGCTCTAATTTGATGGCAATTTTAGACCACTTAATTAAATTTGTGATAGTTACATGGACAGTGAGTAAATGACAATGGATACATGCCATTTTTTTTGCAGTGTAACAAAACATAAACAACCAAAAAAATGTAGCAACATTTTACACCAAAAGCATCTTTATACAAACTTAAACCAAAAAGTAGAACTATATCTCCAGCCCTTCAATTAATTTGAACAACACTAGATTGAGGGGCAATGGCAGGACTTACATCATGTTGTGTGACAGCAACACCTCCAACCTCTCGATTAACTTCACATCCATTTGTTGGTTAAGTGGTAGAGGATGCAACCTATGTATGCCGAGTTAATACTTCTTGAGTTCCTTGAGTTGCAGACGAGACAACCTCTTGTACAGTAAACCTTCTCCTAAGTCGACCCATTTTCTTTGCCTGCATAACAAAAAAAAATATAGTTAATACTATCTGCTATTACTGTATAACAAAAATGCAAATGCAAATGCAGAGACCAAAGTCTCACCCCTTGAGTCTGAGTTTGTGTTGTGGTAGTTCTTCCAACTCCACTATCTTAGATGTAATTTAATTTCCTTCACCGTTTGCATCTCTTTCATTTCCCTCTGCAATAGAATTTGCATTTCCTTCATTATCCAAATTCTTTTTGCATTGTACCTTCCTCTTGTCTACAGAAAAACAAACCAAAACAGATGATCACATAGCATATCTAAACATATATAATTCATATAGTATATATAAATAGATGATTACCTCTTCTTGGTTAGGACCCACAATAGAGTTGTTGCATTTCCTTCTATTGTGGCAATATTGATGGCACCTCCCACATCTATATGGTGTGTTTCGTCTCCTTAACTTTGTTGGATTAGGATTTTCATGTAGCTCCCTCCTCCTCAACTTTTTGGGTTTTTTTGGTCCTCTCTTGTACAATGGTAACAATGTATCTTCATACTCAGTTTTGTGGCCATTTATCTGCTCTAGCTATCGATAAGGCTTATGGTTGTCCATATGCCTGTCTAATGTAGTACCTATGTACATATCCTAAGCAATACTTTTCAACATATCTTCCAAAGTTTTGGTCGAAACTTTCCACCATAATTTGACAGTATTATCATATCGTAAATCCCCAACCAAACTCAAAGGCCCAAAATAAGACCACTTATCAATGTTTACATTGTAAATAGCATGTATTTCCCCTTCATATGTCACTTTGGGCACATCCACAAACTTAACCCATATGGTGAACTACAACAGTAAAACTCACCCTATAAAATCAAACAAGACACTCATAGTAAGTACAATGAAGATAGAAAAAGGGCAAAAATCAAACACATGCTACTATAATGGTTGACAAATATAACAAATATAGTAATAGAACAATAATGCCACATTTTCATGGAATCCATCGACAGCATGTTCACAGTCCCCAAAAACTGAATAATATATTCTTCCAGCCCTTTTCGCATTAAGATTTGAAGATGTACCTTTCTCTGTAGTTCCACATGGTCCACCATGCACAACGTACAGTCCTTTAGCCACATAGCTTCACACACTGTCACGACCTAACTAGGGCCATGACCGACGCTTGGGGAATACAATTCCCTAGCAAGCCTACCTAAGAATTTCTTACAAAATGGACAACATATCCCCTAAAAATTGAGCATTTTCCAAAGTACAAAAGGTTCTTGCTACAAGCTAAAAAGATACAGACTAGCCACAGAACCAGAATATCAACAATATCAAAATACAGACTTAGGAACAACGAGCATTCTCAGAATGCCCTCAAATTTAGAACATGCAAAAACATACATAAGGATAGATACACTTTTCAAACAAAACCTATATATATATATATATATATATATATATATATATATATATATATACTAAGCCAAACCACACTCAGGGTTCTTAAGACATAACTAAAGATATTTACATAATTATTCAACTATACAAATATCAAAAAGCATTGACAACTTGGAGGCTCACACGGATTAACGGATCAGATCGAGCTCGCGGAGCTTCTATACCATTAGCTACTCATACGAACCATTCGTAGCTTGTACCTAGCTCTAAAATAGAGGAAGAATGAGAAGCAAGTCAAACCGACTCAGTGAGAGATAATATACTTATAACAGGGAGTGGGATTAGTGCACGCACGAAATTTTCATAAAATAAACATATTCAATGGAATAATATTCTCATCTTAAATTATACATATACATATGTATATGTATATATATGTACATATATATACATATGTACATATATGTATACATATGTATATATATATATATATATATATATATATATATATATATATATATATATATATATATATATATATATATATATATATATATGTGTGTGTGTGTGTGTGTGTGTGTGTGTGTGTATGAAACAAAATACAATGAAGTAGAAAATAAAACAAAATTTGCGATAAAAAGTCATTGTTAACAACTTAGAACTTCCAAAAATTTGTAAGTTGAGTACATTCAAATATGGAGCTAGAACTAGTCTAAAAATAAAATAAAATAAAATAAATTATGAAATTTAGAGGGGGAGGTCTCAATTGTAGAGTTAGAACAGAATAGAACAAACACGTCTCACCAACGGGCATCCTCGAAGGATCGACAAATAGAGCCAGATGTGTGGCCATTACACCGGGCTAGCAACACCCCTGCCAGCTAGGTTGGCCAAACCAAGGTGCACCTAGGGTTAACGTCTACTGCCGTTAGCATACAGTTCTGTTAAAGATCACTCCTATAAAGAAAACCATTTATCCAAAACTCAAGTAGAGTTCTTAAATATTTTGTTTTAGAAACTAAATTTATCAAATTACCAAAGCCCAATAATGTTGGAATCCTATATAGCTCTCAAGCATATCAAGTTGTAGAATCTAACATACAAGTTCCAAACCTTGTCAATCATACTAATAATGTTAAACTTAAAACAATTCATGGAAATCAATTACCAAAACTTACCATAGCAAAATCAGTAATTTCTATTGTCCTAATTCAAAATTCCAACTTGAAACATTAATTGCTAACAATACATAAAATGCTTAATTTAAATAGAAGCATCGGAGAGTAATTTCCTCAAAATACGTGTCCTACTTGTAGATATACAAAACTAGATAACATAATAACAATATAAGTAGCTTTAAAGATGCGATTAGAAAACGAGTAGCTACCAAAACATATATTTAGAAAAATAAGAATAGAAAATACATTATAAATATACGATCACTCACAAAAAGAAATCAAGAAGGAATGGTTGGAATTTATAGTGTCTTGAGACTTCGATTGCCTCCCAAGGAAATCCGGCACCAAAACGTCACCAATCGTCTAAATAGGAAAAGCATTATTAAAATGCAACCATGGCAGCTTGATTAAGGAATCGAAATATCAAATAGGAATCGGTCAATTAAGTCAAATTTCAAGTATAAAGTACAATGATTGTACTTCCATAGAGAAGTGTGAATATAACAATATCCAGACATATATCCTTAGTTTTCCTTTCCCCAGAACCAACTAGAAATGCCAATATTTGTTACACCAAACAATTTCAAACAAATATATTTGGGAGAGGTCATAAAATAAAATAAAATAGAAAATCCAAAATGAAATATTTTTCTTTGGATGTTCACAATTAACCGGTGCTTCAACATTCTGCCAATTAACTTCATAAAATATGCGAGCCAATTTTTCTTTTTGAAAATTCAAATGCATAAAAATGGAGTTAAGTAGAAACTATAAGACATTGGCCAAGAAAATGAGAATTTATATTGCCAAAAAGAGGTGTATAATTAGCTTTAAATGAAAAAGCACATAGTCATATCATTTGTTTACATATATTAACATGAGTTAAACACATGATAAATGGCAAAGTCTACTTCTTTTAATCGCCTCTATAGTTTTTGCTTTCATTCAGCCAAAACCATTGAAAGATAATATTTAACTAAAATTGTTTATTGACACCACCACATCTTATGCTAAGGGTCACAAATCCTTTCAATAATAGCAACTCAATTTAGTCAAGAAAAGACAAATTCTACAAATCAATCTCATATAATAAAAAATATGAAATAAATCATAAACAAATTTAAAATAAAAGACCAAATCATACATAATTACATTACATATAGCATCACTTACCCAAGCCAAAAACACACATACTTGCTCCAAATTCATTTGAACATCTTACAACTAACAATATAACAATTCCATATAATTTATTGTCTTCAAAGCACAAATCCTCAGGATGTAATAACCTAGTGTTATGATTCTCACCCAAATTCAGATAAGGAACTCACACAAGAATACTAATGCCAAGATGCTTACCCAAGATTGTGAGTTTAGGGAACTAAATCAAGAGTCCCACTATAGCGGAGGAGACAAACAGTGACAAATAGAGAGAGAGACCACAAAGAGGGGAGAGAGAGAGAGAGAGACACCAGTGGAGAGAAACAAACAGACCGCGAAGGAGAAAGGAAGAGAGCGGCGGTGGATAAGGGGGCCAAGAAGATGAGATCGCAAGTGTGTGTGTGTGTGTGTGTGTGAGAGAGAGAGAGAGAGAGAAAAAGACAGTGAAAGATCGACAAGGGGAGAGAACAAGAAACAGGGAAAAAGGAAAAGAAGGATACTCACAGTGGGGGTGGAGGAAAGAAAGAAAAGAAATGGAAGGGCATGGTGTGGACCACCATTAGTGAGGTGCACCATGCTCCTTTGTCGTGTCTCTTTTTTTTTTTTTTTTTCAACAACAAAACACCTTCATCTAATTGAGTTGAACACCTCTACTGCTTTATAATTTAAAGCGAATAGAGAAATGCCTAAAGACTTGAGCTGTATAATTTTTTAAAATTTTTTATTGATCAGGTTTTATTTTTAACCATTTTATTTTAAACCTGAATATTACACACACAAATATCCACCACGAGTTCCACCAATTATAAGTTACTCATGCTAGTTTGGTTTTGACACAATTTATAAACCCTCTTTACTAAAAAACAAGCAAATAGCAACGAATATTTTTCGGTGCTAAATCACAAAAATCTATCGCTAACTAATTGAGCAATGGAATTTGTAATGGCCCATAGAACATTGCAAAATCCTTCATGGCTGATTAATCAGTGGCGGAAATTATTTTCTGTGACTAACCAACAATGAAAATTTTCATGACTAAGAAAAATAAATTTCGTCGCCAACAACATTGGCAATATCCGTGTCCAAAATGAATCAGCAACTGAAAAATTTCATTGCTAAGCTTAAATCACATTTGTAATATATTAATCCATAGTGATGGTTTGCAATTTTGAACAATCTCGTTATATAATGTAAATAAACATTATGTAAGTCCCAAAAACATAGGTAACAAGACATAATACATTGAGAAAAATTTAGACTACAAGTGGCATCATGAAAGGGGAAAAAATCAACATATTATTGCTAGGTAAAGTGATATTGCATTATAAAATTAAAGCAAAAATATAAGTTAGTAACAAGCACTTTGTACATAGAGAATAACTAGCCTTTTTAACATTTAATGGGGAACTCAACAAGCTACACAGTCTTTTTCTCCACAATATCAACAAGCCATTGTTGAAAGAAATATATCACTTACATATATTTTCCAAAATAGTATATTCTTTTTTAATGATTCTAAAAATAAAACTCAATTCATCCAGAACCCCAACTTAAAAGAAAGAGAAATGGAATAGTAGCATCAAACAATATCAGGTTAGTTAAAATTTCTATATAAAAGCTATCAATAGCTACTTTTTCAATGATTGTTTAAGCTCTTTAATTTCTATTGAGTCATCTTTCCTCTTGAAAAATCGAAAACCTCTTCATTTAACAACTTAACAAATATTTTTTAAGTTAGTCAATGTTATAAGGAACAAAATCTAAGGGAAAAATAGGTTAAACTTACTTTCAATATAGCTGTACAATTCTCTCGAATTGTTTCACTAGTTTTAACTATTGAGACAAGGTCAAGAATAAAGCTTCACCATCTTGCTGGCCATTAAGTTTGTGTTTCATTGCTGGCCATCTTGCTGTCTCATGAGAAACACAGACATACACTCAAGTCAACTAGTACTAATGCCTGTTATTGGTTAAAAACTATTCCAATTATGTTAGTAACTTATTCTTAGGGATGAGAATAGAACACATTATATTATAAGAAATCCAACAAAGATAAGGGAAAAAAAGTACATTTTTGAGAAAAATATTGTGGAATGGAATGGATTCTTAGAGCAAGGTAAAAGGGCAGCATAAAATACTTGACCAAACATGAAGGTCACAAACATTAGAGTCACTGTGAATCTTTCAAGGCTATAAACATATCATGTATTTAAGCAAGCAAATACATATGACTTCATATATCAGAAAATTATGCACTCATAACATATATAAATCATGACAAGTTATTTCAAAACAAATATATTTTGACAGGTAAATAAAGCTCAATTAGGTCAACATATCCACTGCAAATCAAATAACACAAATTGGATAAACTTCTTAAACGAACAATATGGACCCTGGTTGAATATGGTTGTTGATGCCACTACTCCAACACCCTCCTAAGCCTTGCAAGTATAGCACTATATCAAAATAAGAAAACACGTTCAATAGGCACCATATCAACTAGATAATAGTAAGTCTTTTCATTTTTTTTCATTGGAAAGATAAGCAAAGTGATTAATAAAAAACTCTCTAGATGATATAATAAAAAATCAATGTACTTAACATTGACCATTAGAGATATACTACATACACGCAAGTAACCATTAGTAAATAAATAAGTGCAAACACCATCAAATAAATAAGTAAATTTATTTATTTATTTAAACTTAAATTGTAAATTTCCTTTTATTAATCCTTTTATTCCTCATACTAGAATATATGAAATTGCAATGAGTAACAAATTAAGAGGCTTATGAGGCTACGTTGCACACCATTAGGCTTCACCAATATGCAAGTTTGGTCAACTTGTTCCTATACATAAGAACAACAACAACCAATTACCAAACATGTTTAGCCATCTCTCATGTTGAGAATTTCGTGATAGAAGATAGAGTAGTTGAATGAGCAATGTCCTTCAAGACACAAAACCACAACACAAGATTCAATCCCCAAAATATAGAAGTCTTAAATCCAACTATTCACTGCTCCCTAATTCAAACCAATTTGACAACAAAAATTGAAAGAAAAAGAAAAGAAAAGGGAACTAAACCTGGGCAACCTTGGAAGACCCTTCCTTCCACCGCTCTTAGCACCATTGAGACACTAACACTGCTGGTCTCATTCTTGCAACCCCAACAGATGCACAACCTAGCTTGCCTGAGCTGTGATTGCCCATCACTGCCGCATCGTTCCACCATCTCGCCACTCTTCACATTGCAACGTCGCCATTCTTCACATTGCCATATCGTTATAGCAGGGTTGATTCACTTTGTTAAGTACATGTGGAGGCTTGGACAATTAGGGTTTTGGGTGAAGAAAGGGTTTTGAGAGAATATTTTGGCGGGAATTTTTTGGGGGTAGCACTAATTATTTTTTAGGGAACTTTTTTAATTGGCACGAAGTCTAAATTTTTTTTAATATTTGTTGATAATATTTTGATGTATTTAAATAAAGAAAATAATTAAATGATGATTCATGTAATATAATTGATATTATGAATATTTATAAAAATTAATTTTTTTATTTTTAGTGCACTAGCTAGTATTTAGATATTTATTTTCTTTATTTAATGTAATTTTTATATTTTAATTTTTTTTGAAAATATTAATATTAATATTAAGTATAATTTATATTAAGTATCTTTATTTATATTTTTTATAAATATTTTATTATTCTAATAAAATATATTAACCATGAGAAAGTGATAAAAAGATAAAAGACAAAAAAAAAAAGAAAGATTCCTTATATGTTAAAATCTAATCAGACTTAATCTCACATTTTTAATAATTATGTTATCTATCATTTTGATGTATGATGGACTTTTAATGGATTACCTAATACAATACAATAGTTGTACCAAGCAACTATTTATATACTTTTAATAAGTATTTATATTTTAATAAAATATAAAAATTGATAAATTCATAATACTTTCTTTTTTATTTATTTATATACTTTAAATAATTATTTTTTAATATTTTCATAAATTTAAAAGTATGATAAAGAAAAAAGATTCCTTATACATCAATTTTGAATTAGGCCTAATTTAACATCCCAAAAAGGGGAACTTTAATGGATAAGCTAATACAAATACATTAGTTGCATCAAACCACTGATAAAGTATGCCACCAAGGGTGGCTTAGTAGTGAGAGACTAGGGTAATTTGTGTGAGGTTTTAGATTTAAATTTTATTGTTACTAATATATCCAAAATGAAAAAAATCACTGATAAAGTTATAATATATTATCTTGTTAAAAAAAAAGTTATAATATATTATATTAGCTAAATGAATTGGAGTTTATACAATGTATTCAATGAGCCTAGATGTTTAGACGTTGCTTGTTTATTGAACAAGATTGACCTACATAAATCACTTAGTTTATTTTCATTATTATAATATAAAAATAGTTTTACATAGAAATGAGCTCAACGATGGAATTTTGCCATTACTACAATGTTTCATATTAACATTTTTTGAAAATAAAACGATTCATAGCGACGGAATATGAATATCATGCTTTAAAACATTTTTTTAAATCAATATATATAGTCATGGATTTTGTCACAGATTCATCACCGACGGAAAATTTCCGTCGCTAATTTCATAAAAAAATGCGTCTATTGATAGTACATAAAATCCATGGCAACTTCTATTGCTAATAGCGATGGAAATTATTCCATCACAAAATTTCGTCACTATTCATGTGTTTTTTTATTAGTGCCTAGGTTTGTTCTTCACTTTGATTTTGTGAGAATAGGAGAGAATATGGTTAAATTCATGAATCCAATAAAGGAAAATGGTTTTGGGTCAATAATTTGGGTCTTTTTTAGTGTGAAATAGTTTATTAGGTCGAGCACAGAATGGATTATTAGGTTTAACTGCGCGGGGGGGGGGGGGTTAAGGGTTATGTGAGATGCACATAACCTTAAAGTAGTTAGTGATTCTGGGTGCCACGTAGGATCTAGAGTTTCACATTGGAAATACCATAAGGCATTCTATCAGCCACATCCCCACTTAATAAATTGTGTCTAATGGCAGGACCAAAATTGATGACTTTCATAAAAGTTTGGACTAAAAAAAAATTAAGGACCAAAACCAATCTTTAATAATTTTATAGGAACCAAAATTATATTTAAGCCTTGATTAAGAATAAAAGTTCAAGACATCTTGCAGGGAAAGCTAGTAGCATGGAGATATGATGGACGTGCCTCTAATACACCAATGATGTAAAAAGGACTTTAAATGTATAATTTGACAGTAAGATGGTGACAATTCACTAACTTAATAGTAAAATCATAGACCATCACACTGGCACTGAAGGGAATACGAGCAAGCTGGCATCAACTGCTGTTGATTTCTTCTTTTGTGTTGAAAAATGTATGCACATTTTTTTGCATGGCTTTTTGTATCCATAATTGCCAATTTGTTCGTTCAGACATGAGGTTTTCCATCGAATCTTGATAAAAATAAATAAATAAAACAAAATCATAGGTACACATTATCTAAATACGTATATATCTACAATTTATTTTAATCAAAATCATATTTTAAGTTTAAATAAAAGAAAAAAATGTGATCAATATTTCATTCCTGAAATTTAATTTAATTCCTGTCATTAATATTGAAGTTAAAATAATTTTAATTTAATTTAAAGTGTATAGTAATAATGACCAACATTTTAAAACTTTAATTTATATTTATACTTGCAATTTGAAATACATTGAACTGGGCAAAAATTGGAAAATATTGTCACCATTCAACGCTGTGTGCGTTTAGTTCTGCATTTCTAAAATTGATTTATGATGAAATTGATTTTGTCAAAACTGATTTTAGTTAAAAGCAATTTTGAAGTGAAGTGATTTATTTTATATTAGTGAATTGGTAGTTTACATTGATAATGAATTTTATTGATCCAAAATTTTGAAAATTTCTTAAAGCAATAGTATTGTCTAAATTTAACTTATTTTCATATATTTGATATTATGATTTGATATGATGATTTCATATTTGTGTAAATTTATGTTTTCTTTCATAACTTAGGTGATGTTATTCATATAGATTAAATGTAAGATGATTTGTTTGTTTAGAAATTTGATTTTTGAATTATATGTGAAAATGTATTTTGAACATTAACTTCATTATATTTTTGGGTTTGTTAATATATGTGAGCATAAGTCACTATAGTGACTTATTCATGAAGTTAATCGAGCTATATTATGTGTTGTATATTATGCTCACAGGTTATTGTACAATCATATACATAAACTCTTAAAAGAATACACTTATGCCGAATTTTAAAAGTTTTGAAATTTAGGAAATAAATTTGATATGTAATTGACATTTTATTATATTATTTTTTCTAATATATTTTGTTCTTCATTATCTAAAGAAATGTGGGAGCATAAAATCTTTTTTATAATTATACGTATGCTTATGACTTCATTAATCTCATGTTGGTTTGTGCCTTGTATATATCTTTTACAGTAAATTTTTTTTTTGGAGAGATTATTCTGGACATTAGATTGTATACTATTAATTAATATAAATCTGAGCTTGCATTGCATTTTTTGAAATTGTTTATGTCTTATGAAAAGATGGTATAAATGAGTTGCTTACAGAAATAATTTGTCATGTGCTTTAACAAAGTTTTGTAGCTTGGAACCAAATTATTTATTGTTTAGGACTAGAAGTCCATATTTGCATTTGACTTTGTTGTTATCTTATTGATGTGATTGACAAGAATTGACATGATTATTGAATTATTGTATATGATCCTTAGAGGATGATAGATCCAATCTATTTATCAATGATAGTTAAATTAATGTTTTAGTTTATTGATAATGAAGTTATGTTAGCTTGGACATATAAATTAACTCTCCATTATCTACTAAAGATTAAATTTTAGTAGTGAAGGAAATGGTTGAAAAAAGAGAAATTCTTGTAGAGCATATTCTTATTGAAGAAATGTTTGTTGATCTCCTAACTAAGGGACTTAGACCCATTATTTGTTTTTATGAGGCATGTTGATAATATGATTCTTGTAAGAAACCAATTCATCAATATACAAGGGGGGCTTAAAAATGTTTTGTTCGCCCAAGATAAATCTACGTCTCTATGTAGGTTGAGGAAGTGGAAAGGAGTAGTTGTGAACTGCCAAAATCGCATAATCTTTATAGAATATGTTTAATTCGAATACAGGAGGGGCACTTTTGCTTTCTTCATTACATCCACAAAATATGAAGATGATACTTAATGGGGTGATGCTGCACTCGTGGTGTGATTCTGCTATGTTTAAATGGGTGTCCATCATGAGTTTGTTCTCAGCTTTATTGGGTTTCTTTAGACATTATTACTTTGATGCCCTTATTTCTATCTTTCATGACTAGCTTTGATCCTCTTTTTTTGGTTTTTTTTTTTTTCCTTTCTTGTTGGGTACTAGTATGTTTGAACCTTTTGCTCTCCTTCTCATTGAAGGGTTTGAGCTTTCCTCTTTGATTTATTCAAAAAAAAAAAAAAAAACAGGATTCTTGTAAGGCTCTTTGGTGTAATTGGTTATTGGGCGTTGTTACATATGGGATGTTCATCACATTGAATTTATGTAATGTTTTATCACATTGTACTTATGTGATGATGGTTAAATAAAATTGTGCACATATTTATTTATATACATTGTTATTATTGTTATAACTGCTTTAATATGTTAAGTAGCTACGGGCTGGGATGGAGGAAATTCTGCCAGTTGAAGGTGCAAACTAAGATGAAGGTATTTCTATGGAAGATGGGTCAAAGGCAATGCCCACCAAGGATGGTCTGAAGTCAAGAATTATTAAGGAAGAGGGCAGGTGTTATCTATATGATACCCAAGAGGAATCTGTATAACACCTTTTTTTTTTTCTCTCTTATTGTTCCTGTACCAATAATGAGTGTTTGTTGTAGGGATTACATATCTGCCTCATTCAGAAGAAAGGATGAATGGGTGACTACTTCCTAAGGGCTTTGAACTTTATATATTTAGAGATAGCAAAGAAGAGCGCTATGATTTAGTTTGGTTTTTAGATAACGCGAAACCTAGCATGGACAGGGAAAGCAATGCCTCTTTTATCGAGAGTTGCAATGTTATTAGCATTCCAACAAGTGAAGCATTTAAGGCTATCATTGAGACTAGTAGTTATCAGAGAACGAAACGGGAAAAGCCTCCTACAGGTATAATGAATATTAATATGGATGCTCCTATCTATATTAAATGAGGTATTATAGGCTTAAGAGTAGTAATCTGTGATGAAAATAGGGATTTCATGGTCGGGAAAGCTAACGTTGTTTTCGATTGTATGAACCCACACATAGGAGAGTTGATGGCAGCTAAGGAGGGGCTTTTATTTGCTTGGGATAGTGGATTTTTTAAGAGTCACATTAGAAGGTGATGTTGAAGTTGTGTTTGAGAGCATTACTAGAAATATTGAAGACTTTTCCTGTAATGGTGTTTTGTTGAAAGACATTTTAATATATGCATCATAATTTGATAATTTTGAGTGTAACGCAACTCTTAGGGTCTATACTTAGTTGGTGGACTTTCTTGCTTTTAATGCCAAGTTTCATTGGCATTTGGATTGAGGATCCACCTCTATTTCGTTGTTGATTGTCTTCAGGCTAAGATGAATATATGATGCAATTTATTTTCCATAAAAAATATGTAGTTTTAATATTCTAAATTTTTTCACCTAACTAATTTTTTTCATTAGGCTGAGTTTCCTATAGGGGTAATAAGGGAGAAAATTTTAAAGGGTCAAATTTTATGGGTAATAATATATGTTTGGTTTGTATATCAAAGAAGGAGAGAATTTTGCCTAGAGTAAAAATTTTTCCCATTTGCGGGTTAAATCTTTCCAGATGCACTGAACATGCTCCCTTTGGTCTACGTTGAACTTGGGTTATGGCATGGAAACTCCTCTGTTGCTGCCATTGATTGAAAAAGAGGCAGCTTATCGGGGGTGAAGTTTCAAGTTTGGTCTAGCTTCACAACGTTCCTTTAAACGTTTTAGTTTGTGTACCAAATATAATTAAATTTTTAACGAGATAAATTTTTATATCCATGAGTTTTATTCTTGAAATTATTATTTCAGCAATAATTTCATCCATAAAATTTAGAGATGTACCAAACATAGCCTTAAAGTTAAGTTTTAATTATACATAGAGATTAATTTGGATGCAACGGCATAAAAGAGTTTTATACTATTATCTAATTAGATACTTTTATTTATAAGACTTTTAAAATTAATAAATGATTGAATCAAATATTTTTATTAATATAATAATATATAATTGAAAGTATGTGATAGTACATGTAAATTAAATTAAATTTTTATATATGT
The DNA here is from genome assembly GCA_031439595.1 of Pterocarpus santalinus. Classification (NCBI taxonomy): domain Eukaryota; kingdom Viridiplantae; phylum Streptophyta; class Magnoliopsida; order Fabales; family Fabaceae; genus Pterocarpus; species Pterocarpus santalinus. The sequence goes on along the minus strand of CM062532.1, from coordinate 18,570,877 downwards.
AAACATGCTCTTTGATTTATTTTTTTATATCATTACATCTATTGAAAAATTCTAACAAGAATAATACAAAACTACTCACAATATAATTTGAATGCATTGTCAGCGTAAAATTTTTTTGTACAAATAATTAATTATAAATTATCACATCAATAAAAATCATTGACATAGTCACATACTATTTGAATAGTCATATAAATAAAATATTTTAATTGGATGACTGTCAATATACTTAAATTAAACTTAATTTTTAATTAAATAACCACGGACAATCTACACATCCAACACCAGTGAAAGTTAAAACTCATTTATAATTTTTTTAATTTAATTTTGATCCACCAATATTATAAAATTTTTTTATATTGTTATTTAATTAAAATTTTCTATTTTTATGATTATTCAAGTAATTAATATGAGATTTTATTATATTTATTGGTATAATGATATATAATTAAATAATAATATAAAAATTTTAAGTTTAATTAGTATGTACTGATAGTTTAAAATAGTTTTATACTCTCAACCAATAGAAATAAATAGAACTGAAAAATCATGATAGGTTCCTTATTATAATAAGTAGTTATTTATATAAATTGACACTTTTCATTATTTCTATTGGCTCATAATATAAAATTATTTTATATTATCAATATATTTAAATTAAATTAAAAAAAATTTTATGTTGCCAATATATTAAAATTAAATTTTATTTTATTTTTTCACAAAAACATGTATTTTCATGGCGGGACAGACCACGTTTTCATTTTCATTACAAAAGCAAATAAGAGTTCTGAAATCTCATTGGTTGATATGCGTGTTGACCCACAAAAGCGCCACGTGTACCTAACGGCCTTAACCTGGAAGCATCTGGACTTTCTACCGCGAACTTATTTAACCGTCACACTTTTCTTCCTTCCTCCGTTACCGTCACTGTGTCTTTGGTCATCATCTGCCTCCGAAAGCGCAAACGCTTCGATTCCGAATAATTCCAAAAAGGAGTCTCCGGCGAAGATTCGGATCCGGGTATGAAGGCCCGTTCAATTAAATGGGTCATCTTCCTCGTGGCCACTCTTTGCTTTTTCCTTGCATGCTTCGAAATAGAAGCCAAAACCATCGACCCTTACAAGGTTAGCCTCCTCACTCGGTTTGTTCTTTTCCTCAATTTAGTGTTCCAGCAAAGATTAGGGGTTTTGTGAATGTGAGAATTTAGAGATTTAGAGGTTTAGAGGTCAAATTCGCATTCTTGGGAATTCGGTGTTGTGGTGAGTTTTGCATAATTGATTTAATCATTTTTTCTGCAGTCACTGTTTGATGCAGCGTTGGGCTTTAGTTTTTTGTTGCTATATACAATAACAATATTAAATATGGGTTCACTTTAAAAATTAATGAATTTGGGGGTTGTAACTTGCAAAATTGGTTTTTTCTTTGCCATATTGTGATTTTCGGGACTGTTTTGAACCGCATTGCCAGATTTTGGAGTACCTCTCTCTCTCTCTCTCTCTCTCTTTGTTTTCTTGGTTTTATTGTGGAAAACGATGTCAAACTAGCTCTGAGAATGTCTCTGTGTATTCAAATTAAAGATTCATTTTCAAGTTCTAGTCTTTATGGACCAAAAACCTGAATTTTTATGCATATATATGGTTTGAGAGCATAATAAACTCGAAATTTCTTGTCTTTTACTTTGTATATTTAAATTGCTAGTTATTAGTTTTCAGCTGTCTTTGAGAAAGAACAAGATGATTCCAATAAAAAATAGAAGGGAATTTTTTTATGTGTATGTTTATGTTGGTTATGAGCATAAACTGATTTTTACGTTTTCATCAGGTTCTTGGGGTTGACAAGAATGCAAGTCAGAGGGAAATTCAGAAGGCTTTTCACAAGTATGTCATGTGTGATTGGATAAATTCATTCACCTCTTATGGTGATTGATTTTCTTTATTAATTATTCAGAGCATAAACTTGGTTCATATATTGCTTTTCAGGCTCTCTCTCCAGTATCACCCCGACAAGAACAAAGCCAAGGGTGCCCAAGAGAAGTTTGCTCAGATCAATAATGGTATAGAAAGTTACTTTCTCCCTCCATCCCTCCTTCTCTCTCTTTCTCTCACATGCGCACACACACACACACACACACACACACACACAGACTAACAACCTCATACCTGTTGGAATGAAGTTTAGATACTATAGTTAATTATATAGTGGTATATGCCGTTTTGCATGCTCACTTTGTATTTAATTTGTTTGTTCAAGATGTTCATATGCGTTTCTTTTTTCCTTTAACAGCATATGAGATTTTATCTGATGAAGAGAAGAGGAAGAATTATGACATGTATGGAGATGAGAAAGGAAATCCTGGATTTGAAGCTGGCCATCCTGGAGGTCAGGGTGGATATACTTATTTCACTGGCGGGGGACCTGGACAAAGCCAGTTTAACTTCAAACCAGGGGACTGGCAGGGTATGGGTGGGCAAGGAGCATCCAAGTCATTCTCCTTTTCCTTTGGTGGGTCTGGTGGTCCAGGTTCTTTTGGATTAGATTTGAATGATCTTTTTGGAAGTTTTTTCGGCAGAGGAGGAGGTGGTAGTGGTGGTGGGAGTCAGTTTGGGGATTTTGGTGGTTTTGGTAGTTCAACTGATTCTCAATCTGGGTTCAAGAGATCTCCTAAAAGCTTTAAAGCCATAAATTCACATGTATACAAGAAAGAAATAGTTGATCAAGGGATGACTTGGCTTTTGTTATCTTATACACCTTCATTGAAGGGGATACAATACTTTGAATCCCCTGTAGAGGAGGTTTCCAGTTCATTGCAAGGAGCACTCAAGGTTCTTATTTATTTTTTAACCTTTTTTTGTTAATTGTTTAGAGTTGGCATGGCTTATTTCTCTGTTTTATGGCACAGGTTGGAAGCATTAATTGTGAAAAGGAAATCTCATTCTGTAAGGAGCTTGGTGTGTATCCACGCAGAGCTCCAAGGCTTTTTGTTTATTCTTACAAGGAGAATGAAAAGGGTTCTTTGGTGGAGTATGGTGGTGACCTGGCTGTTAAGGATTTGAAGGCTTTCTGTCAAGAACACTTGCCTAGGTTTTCAAAACGGACTGACTTGAACTATCTTGATCAATTTAGCACTACTGGAAAGTTGCCAAGGGTGATGCTTCTCTCCACCAAGAAGGACACTCCTGTAATCTGGCGTGTTCTCAGCGGCTTGTATCACAAACGCATTGCTTTCAGTGATGCAGAGGTATATAAGTGCCAGTTGTGAACATAACTTTTTTCTCCTGTGTTAATTACTTTCTTTTGTTAATTACTTTCTTTAGGTTTAGGTCTATAGGGAGAGTCTTGCCCTTTGTTGGAAGGTTAAGTACTTGCTTGATATTCTTTAGGTTGTTTCTTCGTGGAAACAAAATTTGGTGTTTATATTCAGCTTTAAACAAAGATTTATTGTGTACTTGAATCATTTGTAGGTACGCGATGTTTCTGATCCAAGAGTGAAAAGGCTAGGAGTTGATGCGCTTCCAGCTGTTGTAGGTTGGCTACCTAATGGAGAGAAGCGTGTTTTGAAATCAGGGATTTCTGTAAAAGGTGTGAAATCTGCAGTTCTTGATCTTAGTAATGTACTTGAAAGTTTTGAAAAGGTAACCAAAAAGGAAGCATCAGGCCAAGCCAAGAAGGCACAAACTGATTCAGATGATGGACACATACAGTTGCTTTCTCGGTCTAACTTTGAGGCTCTTTGTGGTAAAGTTCCAGTCTGCATCATTGGTGCCTTCAGATCTTCTACAGCCAGAGAAAAGCTAGAATCAATTCTCTCCTTGGTAAGTGTATCTTTCATTTACTTGCTGGTTTAATTGGTATAATTTCTATCTTGTGCAAAACTCACATAAGGAGCACATTTTGTAAATTTCAGGTCTCCCAAAAATCTCTTTCAAGGCGACCAAATCGAGGAGCCAGCTCTAGGGACTCCATTTCCTACGCTCTATTAGATGCTGCAAAGCAAGAATCATTTCTAAATGCATTTAACAAGACTAGTTATAAATCATCAGATAAGTTGTTGATTGCCTACAAGCCTCGGAGAAGGAAGTACACTGTATTTATGGGTGATATGACAATGGAGGAGGTGGAGAATTTTATCAGCTCCGTTCTCAGTGGAGATATGCCCTTCAGGGCAACACGTGAGAAACCTGTACTCAAGTAGAGCATTATGCAAAAAAGCTGGGTTTTGCACATTTTGGCTATACACGTGTACATATTCAGAGATAGAATCTCTAGTTTTGATACTAGCGAGAATATGGGCGATCTAATACAAGTGCAATTCGGATATTGATCCATGCTAGATCTTCAAGGATGCTCCATCTTGCTCTCACTGTCATTGGCAATTTTGCATCGAGAAAAAAAACGATATTAGCATAACCATAGCTTTGCGGTTTTAGTATGTGTCTGCTATAATGAATTTGGTCTCGGATAATGTTGTACTAGTTTGTAATTTTTCTTTGTACTGAAATGATCTGGCCATGGATGGTGGAATTCTCTAGAATTCTCCTTGAGGCAACTGTAAAGCAAACACCAAAATTTATTAAGAATAGAATGACTGTATGTGATTTGATGGCATTGACTGCATCTTAATATTTGTGATGAATATTAATGTGTTTGGATGAAGAATTATACGGGGTATTATGGGCCTCTTTCCAGACAGAGATGAGCTATGCATCCATCTCTACATATGTAGGTTAAGCGCGGTGACTGTCAATTCCCTTTCGCACAATAGCCGCTCTTTGCTAATGTTAATTCAGTGGATAGAAATGAATCTATCTTTGGCTCTTTGCCGATTTTTATTAAATTGAAAGTGAAAATCATGTCGTATCAGTAACTTACGAGAAGTTTATGCTGGTATTTTATTTTATTTTTGACGTGGAAGATGTGAATTTTATTGCTTGAACAGCTGAATTCAATCTATCAGAGAAGCAATGGCAGGGTGTATTCCTCGACCTAAGCCATTTCCTGGCCCTTACAAGCTAGTTTCGCTAGGCCATGTGCTACCATATTGCCTTCATGTCTAACAGGGGTGAAAGAACAGAAAATAAACGTGCCATTAAATTCCAAACACTCCTTAACTACCAGGTGGAAGTAAGTTGGAGAGTCTTCGCCCCAGGTGAATGCTTGTATCAATTCTAGGCAATTTGATTAACCTTCAATACTCTGCAAGCACAGCTCTTTTACTAAGTTCCATCCTCATTGTCACACCCTTTGCCATTTGCAATTCGGGGCTATACCATTCACTTTATGGTGCGAATGAAGTGCCCTTGAGGTGACTTGATTAGCTACCATCTTTTTGCCTTCAAAACCAATCTTGTTCCTTGCCAGCCACACCCCATGGGCAATCGTCACTAGTAGGTCGATTGCCATCTTCGGCTCATTGCAGTGCCAAAGAAGTTTCTTAGCCAGCCACTGAAATCTTGTATTGTTGACAGGGTAATACATAGACCAAGGGAAGATTGAAAACCACAACACACTCACCTCTTTACAACCAAATAAAGCAAGTGAGCATGTGAGCATACATGTGACTCCCTTTCTCTCCAAGGTCTTTCGTGGCTGGGAGGATATCCAGCAATAGGTGCCAACAGAAGTGCTTAGTTGCTTACTTCTGGAGGTACTGTTTTAGATTTACTTTTCAATATGAATTACAAGATTAAATCAGCTGATATGGTCCTACATTTTCTCCCCACAATCTATCATTATCTCAATTAAACCAACCTGATCAGTTGGTTATAAGATGGATAAGATGGAGGCAGTTAAGGTAGTGGTGATATTCTCTCCTAAAGATAAAGGTCAGTTTCTCTTATGGATAGAATTTGGGTCTATACATTAAGCGCAGAATCCTAGTCTATTCATGGTTGAACAGTACCATATTCATCTACGATAAACTACTTCAGGCTAGAAGAACCTATGTATATTTGTTATGCTGCTGTTGCTCCCGCTATTAGATGGATGTTTACTGCAATTCATGGTGCAATGGTTGGATATCACTTCTAAATGAGGTCTTCAAGAGATGGGCAATGTTCTTAATTTCATGCTTGATAATTAATTGGTGTTCTAAATTCTAGTATGGATCCAAATTAAATATTTCTACATATTCATTTTCCAAACCTTGATTCACAGCTTGTCATCCATTGCAGGAGTCCTGCAGCTTGGTTCAGGCATGTTTCGGTTATAGCTCCTCATCAAATGGTGGGCAGATTTGACCCTATATGCCCCATCTTTTGTACCTTGCCAACAGAACTTATCTTCTGAAATAGAGCTTGGGAGAGGTATTGCTAAGATTTGTTCATCTTCAAAAGGTCTCTCGGATCAAATCCTTTTTCCAACAACGGTTCTCAAGATCAATTAGTTACGGTACTCTTGCATCTTCATCTAGTATATTAGATGGCGACCATAACTTATTTCCATTTTGGATTGAAATCCAACCGCCCCTCCAAATATACATGTCCATTCTTGATCTCACCCTCCAATAGCCTCCTTTTTGTAACACCTATATTGACTCATGAACACCCAAATCCGCATGCAATGGGTCCTTTCAAGGGGGAATACCTAGCTTTGATTGTTCTCACCATAAGGGAGTCCGGGTGTTGCAATGTTCTCCACCCTTGTTTGGATATGATTGAGATATTTAAGGCTCAAAAAATCTCATCAACCCATAGCCCCTCTTGTTTTGATCACGAAGCTTGGACCGTTTCATCCAATGAATCTTTTTCTTCCCGTTTTCACTGCCCCACCAGAATTTATTAACGAGAGACTTTATATGATCACACAATCCATAAGGGAGTAAGAAGCAGCCGTTGATATATGTACGATCACAAAGCTTTTATTTTATTTGTTTAGTAGTCTAAAACTGCAACAATATAGACATTGTTTTGCATTTCATGCTTCTTTCCATGCTTTTTGTCTAGAAGTCTTTGTTAACTGATCTGAGATTATATTATATTTATGAAAATAAATTAGACTTTATTTTTTAGTATATGATTATAGATATATTTAGGGGTAAGATGAATGGATAAGTTTTTATGGATAAAAAGTAAATTATTAAATATTATTGTATATATTTTACAAAAGATGTTGATCTGATTTTACATAAATTTAAAATCAAATTTCTCAACCCCCAGAATGTAATAATGCAAAATGTGTGTGACACCGTTTTGATTATATGTTTTTATACGATATTTTTTATTTTGATAATAAAACCAACAAGTTACATATTTCTATAATTTTTTAGATATAAATATAAGATAGAGTGTAATACTAATATGGTTTACAAACCTAACCTTTACCACCAACTAGAGAGTCTGAAACATGCATATTTTTATGAAAAAAAAAGATATCAATTAACACTAATTGACTTGTTAAATTATTTGTCTTTGACTAATATGTTTAACTTTTAGTTAGTGTATTTATTGCCATTATAATATGTAGTTGAAACCCAGATTAAAAAAAAAAAAAAACAAGAATGAGGTTTAGGCTTGAAATTAGGGTGGCGCTTTAGCCCAAAAACCTTGTCTTGTCAAGCGAACTCTCGAGCCAAATGGTCTAGCAAGCTTCAAAGCAACAAATTGCTCCTTGGGGCGCATTTGCCTTATAGCAAGGAGATCTCATGAAGAGAAGAAAGAGGTAGGGGGGAAAGGGAGGGTAGGTGTAAGTTAAACTTGAAAGGGTCAGAGAGGAAAAAGGAATAAAGCACTTAGATATTAAAACTCAGTCCCTCACAGAATTCCCTTTATAAATTAACATGAGAAGAACTAAGAATGATAATGCCAAAATCTTTATCACATACCACCCTTAGATACTAAAACTTTGTCAGCCCATAACCTAAAAACCACAATTAGCTTTATTACCTTGTCATAACATATCCTGATGATCCCCTTTTGTTTATTGTTCACGTCACTATTGCTAGAGTCCTACTCTCCTTCAAAAGCATAAGAACCTTATCAAACAACTAGCTCAAACTAGAAAGTTAGCCCAAGTCAGCAACTCAACCCAATGCTTACAAGTCTAGTAGCAAGGATGAAGAAGCCAAGTTGAGGCCTAATATGTGCAATGGATCATCAAGGCACTGCTGTACATTTTGTATTCTGAGACTTATCCTTTTTCGCCATTTTGTTTCTAGAAGATGTTTGTTATCTTGAGTTACTCTTTTCTTTCTATTGCTAGAATTAGAATTTGCTTCAACGTCATTCTGTTAAAATCTTTTGTGATTTTGTGGATATTTTATTTGGATTTGCTGAGCTGTAGAATGAACAGCATAGAGCTAGGCTTGTATATGTAAACCATGTATAGAAACCTTTTGAATACTGTAAGAAATTCCCCAAATTATCTAGCCTTCCTTATTGTTTTGTTGTTCCTTTGATGGTATCAGAGCTCCAACCAGAGCTCTACTGATACCCACCATGCTTAAACACACTTCCCATTCCTCAACCCAAAATCCTTCCTCAACACGAAGGTGCTCCCAAACCCCTCCTATCACTACTTCAAATGCGTCTACTTAATCCAATCAAGACTAAACATGAAATTCGTCTAGCCCTTTTTAAATACATTCCAATGAGAGTCCTTCCACTGTGATTGTCAATCCTATTCTTACTAGAAGTAGTTATCACTCATGGTCTCGATCCTTCAAAATGGCCCTTATTTCTAAGAATAAGATGGGCTTCTTAAATGGTTCCATCATTATTCCTGAAGCCACGAATCCTTTATATTCAGCTTTGGAACGATGTAACACATTGATCATGTCCTGGCTCTTAAAGTCAATTTCCTAATCCATAGCTCAAATTGTAATTTATTTTGATCATGCCTATGAGATATTGTAAGTCCTAAAAGAATGCTTCTCTTAGAGTAATTTGTCGTGCATTGCTGAGCTCCAGGAAGAGGCTTATGCCATCAAGCAAGAATCCCAACTTATTATTGACTATTTTACTGGCCTCAAATCTTTATGGGAGGAGCTTGACAATTATCACTGCTCCATTCCTTGCACATGTTCGGCCAAAAATCGCCACCATTAGGATTTCATCATTCCTTTTTTTTCAAAAAACTTAATGAGTGATTTGCTATTGTTCACTCCCAAGTTCTTCTAATGGATCCTTTGCCTTTTGTCAATTGTATTTTTTCCATGGTCATCCAATGTGAGTGCCAACTTCTCGATCCCACAAGTATCTATGAGAAGCACAAGGTTCTTTTTAACTCCATTGACGACCAACATCCACCTGCCAAACGGGGAAGGGCACAATCCAAGGCGGTGGTAGTAAAGGATCATCATCTGAGCTTTGTACTTATTATGGCCGCTTTAGTCACACGATTGATTTCTGCTATGGGAAGCATGGCTACTTATCGGGGCATCCTCGTTACCTCGGTTGCCCTTGCTTCCACGATCATGGTGCGGGCGGCAGTTCTGTTAATAGCTCCATTGCTTAGTTAGGACATAATATTAAAGAAGAAGCCCTCATGGAGTCTTCACAATAGACTGGGTTTAATCTTTTTCCAGACCAATGCTAAAGTCTCTTGGCCCTCCTCTAACCTATTGCAAGTTCAGGCCTAGTGAATATATCCAAGTCTAGCTAAGCCAATGTCACACAAGTGGTTGAGCCATCTAACACCATTTCGAGTGGCCCAAACTTAGGTAACTATTTTGTTTTCTATTCTGTTCATGATTCATATTCACCCATAGCCCATAACACTACACACACCTCTTCTACATCACCTAGTGGCCTATGGACCCTAGACTCTAGGGCCACTGATCACATCACATCCTCCCTCAAATCATTTCAATATTTTTCTAAAATTAAAGCCATCACAATTAAACTTCCAAATGGGTCTTCGGTCATATCACAATATTCAAGTACTATATATTTTTCTTTGTCTCTTGTTCTTCACAATGTCCTTTATGTTCCAAGTTTCACTTTTAATCTAATTTCCCTTTTCAAATTAATTTTTATTCTTTTTTGTAAACTCATCTTTTAAGATCATCTTTGTGAAATATAGGATCCGAACTCATTGAAGATGATTACTTTGTCTAAGTTGGAGGATGGTCTTTATTATCCAGTAATCAATAAGAAAGAGTGGAGTTCAACCTTTACAAGTCCTTTTATAAATTCCTTTGTAGTCACACCTATCACTATAACCAATATTTGGCATTTTCGATTGAGATATTCGTCTGGAAAGCGATTAAATATATTGAATCAAGATTTCCCTTTCATCTCCAAACGCTACTGAAACTTGTGATATTTGTCATATGGCAAAACAAAGAAAATTACCATATTCTATTAGTGTCAGCAAAGCATCCAAATTTCTTGAGTTAATTCATTTAGACATTTGAGGTCCCTTTTCAAAAATTTCTATTCATGGCCATAAATATTTTCTCACTATTCTTGATGATTTTAGTTGTTACACTTCGATTATTTTATTAAAAACCAAAGGCAAGGTTCAAAGTAGCATTCAGAATTTTGTCCATCTTGTGGAAAATCAATTTGACACAAAAATTAAAATTATTCGCTCAAATACTGGTCCTAAATTCTTTATGAAAGACTTTTATGTGTCTAGAGGTATTGTACACCAAAGTTATGTGGAAACTCCCTAACAAAATGAAAGAGAAGAAAGAAAACATCAACATATTTTAAATATTGCAAGAGCACTAATGTTTCAATCCCATATATCAAGCAATTTTTGGTCTTATGCCATTAACCATGCGAGTGCTATCTCCTATAAATAAAAATAAAATACCTTTTCAGCTTTTGTATAACAAACCACCAAGTTTTGAAATGCTCAAAGTTTTTGGATGTTTATATTATGCATCATCTTTCACTGCGCATCAGCATAAATTTGATCCATGTTCTAGATGTGGTGTGTTTTTGGGTTTCCAAGCTGGGACGAAAAGATACATTATTTTGGATCTTAACAACAAAGAAATATTTGTTCCTAGAAATGTTCTTTTTGATGAAATACAATATCCTATTTTAAATAATAAACAACCTATAACACAACCTTTTTCTCACCCCATTAGCCCATACATTCACCCATATGGACCCATTTCACTGCCCCATGTCCCTGATCTAATCCATAACACCTCCTTACCCTTGGATCTACACATATACCCTTTGCCTAATACTCCACTCGAACCACTTCTAGCACCAGCTCGTCCCACCTCTCTCTCCCAACCCGCAGTGTCACATGCCCCTTCTCTGCAATCTGTAATTCCATTATCATCACCTTACCTTCATTACTCAATATGCAACAAATAGCCACCACAAAAACCTACTGATTACACTACAACACCTCCTCCAACATACCATCTCTATCCTCCTCAACATGTCTCTATCTCATTTTCTCTATTCTTAGTTATTCACGTTTGTCTCCTTCTCATCGTCATTTCACAATGTCCCTATCGACTAAATTTGAATTGCGCAACTATGCAGAGGCTAGCACTATTCCTTGTTGGCAACAAGCCATGAAGGCCAAGGTTGAGGTGTTGGAATTGAATAAAACTTGTGTTGTTGTTTATCTACCTCCCAATGTCAAACCTATTTGGTGTAGGTAGGTCTACAAGATCAAGAGACAACCAGATGGTTATGTGGAATAGTACAAAGCACATCTCATTGCCAAGGGTTATGCCCAAACTAAAGGGGTTGATTATTTTGAAACATTCTCACCTGTTGTGAAAATGACCATCATCAAAGTTGTTCTTGCCTTGGCATATATCAAGCAGTGGCATGTTTAAAAATTAGATGTTAACAATGCCTTCTTGCACAGTGATTTGAATGAGGACGTTTACATGACAATCCCTCTAGTTTGTCTACTTCTCACCCAAATCAATGTTACAAATTACTCAAATCATTATATGGGGTCAAGCAAGCCAATCATAAGTGGTATGAAAAGCTTTCTATTTTGCTTCTATCTTATGGGTATCAGTAGACTCAAGCCAACCACAGCTTATTTATCAAATCTGTTAGTGATGAATTTACTGCTTTAATTGTTTATGTTGATGACATAGTTCTTACTAACAACTCCACTGTTGAGATGGATAGAATTAAGAAAATTCTTCAATCTAAACTTTGTATTAAAGATCTTGGTGTCCTTAAGTATTTTTTAGGTTTAGAAGTAGCTTATTCTAATGAAGGAATTTCTTTATATCAAAGAAAACGCTATATTGACTTATTGCAGGATTCTGGTTTATTGGGGTCTAAAATTTCATCTACTCCTATGGACAGTGCCATTCGGCTTCATTAAGACTCTAGACCCCTTTTTCCAGATGTCTCTACTTTCCGGTGATTGGTTGGTCTATTACTATACCTCACCACCGCTCACTTGGATATTTCTTTTGTGGCCAATCCAACTAAAGCTCATTTTTGTGCAGCAACAAGAATTCTAAACTATCTCAAGGGCTGCCCTGGTCTAGGCTTATTATTTTGCAAAGATTCTCCTATTCAGCTTCTTAGTTTCGGCAACGCTGACTAGGGGATGCCTTGATTCCAAAATGTTAATTTGCTTCTTCATTGGACAATTTCTTGTTTCTTGGAAAACAAAAAAGCAAACTGCAATATCTCAATCTTCTTCTGAAGTTGAATATAGGGCGCTTACTTCAACCACATGTAAGTTACAATGGCTCACTTATATACTGAAGGAGCTTAAAGTTTCTTGTTCAAAACTTGCTATTTTATATTGCGACAATCAAAGTGCTTTACACATTGCTATGAATCCAGTGTTTCATGAACGCACCAAACACCTTGATATTGTTCGTCATTTGGTTTGAGAAAAAGCCGAGGAATGGTTAATGAGATTACTGCTAGTATCTTCTCAAAACAAACTTGCTTATGTGTTTACCAAGGCCCTCTTTACCAAGGTCCTTTGGTGAAATTATTTCCAAGTTAGGGTTGGTTGATATTTTCCAACCTCTAGCTTATAGGGGTATACCAAAGAACCGCCCTAAACTAAAAAGTTAGCCCAAGTTAGTAAATCAACCCAATGTTTACAAGTCCAGTAGCAAGGATGAAGAAGCTAGGTTGAAGCCCAATATGTGCGCTTGATCGCTAAGGCACTATTGTACATTTTGTATTTCGAGACTTATCCTTTTTCACTATTTTGTTTCTAGAAGATCTTTGTTATGCTAAGTCATTCTTTTCTTTCTGTTGCCAAAATTAGAATTTGCTTTGGTGTCATTCTATTAGAATCTTTTGTGATTTTGTGGATATTTTCCTTGGATTTACCGAGCTATAAAATGAGCAACATAAAGCTAGGCTTGTGTATATAAACCATGTACAGAAACTTTCTAAATACCATAAGAGATTCACCAAATTCTCTAGTTTTCCCATTGTTCTATTTTCCTTTGAAACCCCTCCAAGAAAAACTTCAAATAGTCTTCAATTTTACTTAAAAGTGATTTGTCAATAGTAAGATAAACTATTTTTTGTGATTTAGATAAATTTTATTTGTAATGTCAAAAATTTGAATTTTAAATTCATTTCATTGAAGAATTGGTTAATTAACCAGCAAACTTAGCTTTAAAATTACATAAGAAGTTATTAAATTAAAAATGAACTTTAGTTTCATCACTATTGGTATGTTCGAGTACTGATCCTGTATTCCTTAGGATTGTTACCCCTCTTGTCTAAACAGATGTTATGGTCACATCCACTTCCTCGTCCTCCCCTCAGGCTACTACATCCTTTCTCCACAATAAGTGTTCTAAAGCCTTTTCACTTTAAAGCTCAAGGCTGGGGGCATCTAATCCTTTCGAGTTTCCCATCTACCCAATAATGGACAACCACCTTTGTTTTGCCTTGGGTAGCTTGGGTTGACTGGATGTTCTACTTGCCATTTAAAGCCTCTTTGCTCTTTAGAGCTTGAGGCTATGGCACTTGTGATTTGTTTGAGTTTCCTATCCACCTTGATATGAATATTGCAAACCTTCCCTTTGCCTTGGGTAGTGATGCGAGTGTCGAGCTCAACCAAATTAAATTAACAAAATTACACTTGTAGAGTAAGTGTTATATGGATTATCTCTCAAAAGACCTTAAATGCTATATTTAAATTATTGATAGTTAAGATCACCCTGTATCGAGCTATATAGAGCGTAGAAGTTACCAGTTATATGTTGTTTAGTTACCAAAATGCCAATTCGGCTAATCTTGGTTCACTTCCTTTACTTGGACCTACACAAAATACAACTGAAATATAAATACCTATCATAAAACATCAAAATAACAACTAAAATCCTAAACAAACTTAACTATCCTAATTAATCAAAACTCACACAAAAGCTAATAAAATTACTAAAATGATGACTCCGAACTAAATGGAAAACAAACAAAAAGAACACAAAATAAGACTTTATCAAATAGCTCATGTTGACCAAATGCCTTGTCCACTCACTAAAGTATTTTCACTCTTTAGAGCTCAAGGCTAAGGGTTTGTGATTCATCCAAATTTCCTATCACTTAGCCTAGAGCACCCTATTCCCTAACTTACTCAACTCTTATCTACTCATTTTCTTTCTCATCATAAGCTTGGCCACACGATTAATGCACTCTACCTGGCCTAAGCCTGTCATACTACATTTGTGGGGAAAATCCTTCCTTCCCAAAGCTAGCCACAATCTCCCATTCAAATCCCCTTATCTACACCCGCATGTTGTAATGTGTACCTCACATTGATGGCATCCCCACAATAATTACCTCAAGGAATGGTGGCCACATATAGGTTCATTGTCTTTCTAGTAAGAATACCAACTTGTTTCACCAGAGAGATCCATTCTTCCTTTTCCTTGCTAGCTCTCCACCTCCATGTCTTACCAAACCATGTTGTGGCATGCCACATCTTGCAAATTGGCATTACTACCATCCCTATTCCTAATGACTTCAACTTTACTTTCTGCTCTTCCTCTTCATTGTCAAGTTGGGCTTCAACCTCGTTGGTTGTTGCAATCAAATGAATCATTATTAGAAAATTCCTTAACAAAAAAAAAAAAGTTAAGAAATAAAGTTCTATGCTTTAATGCTTTATCACTTTCTTTTTAGAACTATGTTTTTAAGCTTGGTTTGTCATCATAAAAAAAAAAGAAAGATTGTTATCTCTACAGCCTTTCAAAAGCCACCAAGTGTTGATCTGAATGCCTATTTTGCATGGTTTTGAACAAATAATCTAAAAAACTTAGTGAGTACTAATAAGTTTGTTAAGTGATGTAACTTAGACAAGATCTTTCTCACAATGATCTAGATCAATGTCAAGCTTTATGTTCAATCACTATCTTCAAGAATGATTTGGATATTACAAGAAAGGAACTCTGGTGAGAAAAGTGCTCCTACATGATGAAGACTACATGAACCAAGTATAAATCAAAAGCTTATGCATTCTGAAAAGGATGAAGAATTAATCACAAGAATATATGAGGCTTTAGAAAAGTCAAGATGTAGAAAGGGCAACCTCAGAAAGGTCACCCTAGCCCGAAAGTTCAACCATAAAAAAGGAAGCATATCACAAAAGAGTCTATTAAAGAATGATTTCAAGAAGAGTACATCACAAGATTGATTAGGACAAATTTCAAATATTGGAAAATTCATGGATTCACACTAAAATAAGTACAATGGACAACCGGCAATAATGGCTAGTTACCATTTTTGGGCTTCCTGACAGATTGACAGAAACATAAACTTGCTGAGGCTGAATAAGACAAGAATATTGACTAGTATCATGAATAACAGTCAATTCATGATCATCTATAAATTCAGCTCCAAAAAATCAAATAAAGAGGTTGTTGGAGCAATTATTGAAGCTATTGAATGCACTCATAACAATCATTTATTGCTTTGATCTCAAACAAGTTTTTGAAATAATGCTCTTTTTAATCCATCAGAAAAGTATATTCTCTCTACAAACATATTAGCAAACACCCTCCTAATGTGTTTTGTAGAGAATCTTTTCTCACTTAAGCTTCATTGTATTATACATACCTCAAGTGTGATTTAAGTGAGAGTTATATGCAAACCATTCCATTACAAATCCTTGTAACTCGACCGAGTAGTGGTAAGAAATGTTAGCTTGGAGAGGTTAGTATAAAACTACTCAGATTGTAAATCTGGAGAGGCTTGTATAAGACTACTTAGTTTATAAAAATCTTAACTTTGTGTTGGGGATTGGATATATGCACCCGGTTTGGCCAAACAATTATAAATCCTTGTATTTGATTCTCTTATTCTGATCTTTTCTTTTTGATCACGTAATCGTCTCTTCTCATCTCGATTAATTTGTGATAAAAGGGTTTTGAGTAAGAGCTTATCATAAAGCTTCTTCATAAAACAAAGTCGTTAAAGATAAAATCAATCTTTTCACTTTATTCTAACTTATATGCTTCCACATTTCAAGTGATATAGACTTAAGAAAACTTGTTTGAGGTTTAGGTTTGAAAAAGTGATTTGAAAGCACGATTCAAATCCCTTTCTCATGCCAACTACCATCCCAAATAATACGTTTCTAAATAGATTCTTATAGGAGGAAGCCGATATGGTACAACCAAGGGCTTTTCTACTGGGTCTAATCTTGTGTGAAAGTTATATAAGGCATTTATGGTCTTAAACAGACTCATAAAGCTTGGTTTGGGAGATTGGCAATGGATTTATAGAAGTTAGGGTTCGAAGGACGTGAAAAATGTGATTCCTCATTATTTGTCCGTACTCAAGAATCTATTTCCACTTATGTTCTAATTTACATTGATGATATTATCAACATTGGTGCTTCAACTAATTTTATTCAAACTCTTATTTCTGACCTAAATGTAGAATTTGCCTTGAAGGACCTTGGAAGTCTTCGTTACTTTTTGCGAATTGTGCTACATCAGTTATCTAATGGTTCACAACAAAAATACATTAAGGATTACTCATTAAGAGCGAGATGGACAAAGCTAAAGCCATTGCCACACCAATGGTTTCTAATATGAAATAGTTAAGGCATGGCAGTGATAACATGGTTGACCCCTTATTATATCACTCAATAGATGGTGCTCTTCAATATGCTACTGGCACACATCTTGAGATCTCCTTTAGTGTGAACAAAGCTTGTTAGTTCATGTCTCAACCACTTGAAAGTCATTGGAAGGCAACACATTCTAGGGTATTTGGCTAGGACTCTATAATATGGCCTACATTTAGTTCAGCCCACTTAAAACCTTAACCTAAGAGGCTTCCAAGATGCCAATTGGGCATTGGATATAGATGAGAGAAGGACAACTTTAGGTGCTTGTGTGTTCCTTGGACCTATTCTTGTGTCATGGTCGTCAATGAAGCAACCCCTAGTAGTAAGGTTCAACACCGAAGTAGAATATAGGAGCCTACCTTCGAGTGGTTGTATTTTCTTCTTGAAGAATTAAAAGTTCCAGCAACTAGACCAATGGTTTATTGTGATGATTTAAGCACGGTTATGTTTTCTCATAATCTTGTACTTCATTTAAGAGCTAAGCATATGAAGTTTAGTTTGTTCTTTGTCAAAGAAAGGGTAATGCGAATAAGTTGATTATTGCTCATATCCCCCTAGCAAATCTCTTGACAAATGTTGAATCAAATACAAGATTCTCATGGCTTAGAGATAAACTTGGGTTCAAAGACTTACAACAACTGAGAGCTATGGGAGAGGCAGTGCTAACTATGATGTCAGTGGAGATAATTAAAACTTCTCGCCCTTTGTAACTAGAGAGATTCTTCCTTTCTCCATGGAGGAAGTTTTTTTTTGCCCTCCACACACAACATCTACCATTTATTTCATTGATTTTATCACCTTCTCCATTTTTCAATATCAATGAATGGTACAAGATTCATGTGGAGGAAGAATTTTCTTCTTCCATAGTGAATCTAAGAATTTCTCTTGTAACTAAATTTCTCGCCTAAATTCTTCTCTCTGTTGTACTATATAATTGATCTGTACACTAAAGCAAGTTATAATTAGGATAAACAATTTCCTAACAAACTCTCTCTCTCTCTCTCTCTCTCTAAATTATTATTTAATAATTTAAGCTTTTGAAAATTATTTTTAACATGATATTAAAATCTATATGCGGACTTGATTTAGTAGTATTCAACCTTTACTGTCATTATTCTTTTAATTAAACAATTATATCCCAACCCATGCTAAGGTATGTGCATTGTTTATATTTTTAAATGTAAAGAAATTCTTGTCTGAAAAGGCATATGAAATATAAAAGTTATTTATAAAAATTTTATTTAACAGCTAAACTCTTAGAAAAATTAATTCTTTCGCACTATGTGTGCATGCATGCATGACCAGCATTGAAGCACGAGCAGAAGATTTCAAACATCTCAGTTAATAAAAAATCGGGTGACCCTTAAGGTGGGTTAAAAATACCAGGTGACGTTTGATTGTGGTCAATTACCAGCGACTTTCCCGGTTTATTGCATGCCTCACCAAACCAATGGATTCCGTTTCTTAACAGAAAAATCAAAAGAAAAGAAGAAGAACATAAACAGTGGATTCTGTTTATTTAATTAGAAAAGGCTGGCTTAAATTGCAAATAAAGAATTTCAGCAATGTATGTGAAAAATATACAGAGGTATATCAAAAAAGAATTTTAGCAAGTCAACCAACTTGTATTTTTTTTTTTTCCATTGTTTCCTAAAATGAGGAGGCAGCGGCAATGGCACTATAAACCAAAAACAAGTATTTTTTTTTTTGTTAAAGTAAAAATGATATTTAATGTTATAAAATATTGAGAATAAATAAAAATTTTAAAATATATAAATTATTTTTTGATTTTTTACATATATTCTTTACTGAAAATAATTTTATTTAATTAACACCTCTCTCAACTAGAATTTACATTGTGAGAGATTGGCGTCGTTTACTAGGCCCAATTTCTATAGGTAATTATGTAAATTACTTAAACATTAAAAAATAAAGCTCAGTTAATAAAGTAACTCTTATTAGAAATTAGTAGGAGAATTGATAAAAGTTTTAAATTCAGAATATTACACCGTTTATTATATATTAAGTTTAAACATTTAAGTTGACCTCAATCCGCTATAATATATTTTTTATTATTAATATATATATTGTAGAATATAATTTTTTTGTTGATTAATTGACAACGGGGCGAAGCCCAAAGAATTATACAAATTCTGTCCCGGGTCTACAAAATCCAGATAAAAACCTATATATATATATAATAAAGTAATAAACCATATATAAATACAACTAGCAATTTAGCAAAGAGGACCAACTTCCGCCTGCATGAAAGCAAGTGATGACATTGACCATATTAGTAACGGTTTTCATTTTGAACTTTTATTTGTCACTATTGTTTAGGACAAAACGACAAAACCAGTGGACACATTTCCTTTACCGCTTTACTTTTGTCTTTGTTCGCCTGTGGTTTTGAGCTAAGCTACAGAAACTCTTAAATATACGAATTTTCATAATTTTATGACCATCCGTGTTTAAAGATTATTAAATTTTAACTAATCTAATTTAAATTTAATTGATTTATTATAAAATGAAATTCTCGTAATTCTTTTTTTTACTCCATTTTCGACAATAAAATCTAATGATTCATTTAAAAAATAAAAATCAAATTACTTGAATTAATTAAATATTAATAAATAAATTTTTTAATATAAATAGTCAAAATAACAGTTTCTATCAAAAAAAGAAAAACAGTTAAAATATATTAGGTTACGTATGATATGTTAAAAATATTTACTTCCCGTGAAAAAGAAAATTACTTTTTAAAATTTATGTTTACACCTATACAAGTGTTAGATTCGATATTATAAGACACCGATGTACACGTGTCATTTGTTTTAGCTACTAAAGTCTTTCGCAAAGTCATTCATTGACTAAAACATAAATATTTTCTAAAATATATTATTTTTATATTAAAATCCACATAAAATTTGTACTTACAAAGAAACTATTATGATATAAGGTATAGGGATCAAAAACTTAATTTAACAAAAGTTTTATTATCTAAGCTATATATAACGATGTGAAACTTTAGCAAGTTTTCATAAAACCTTTCAAATGTATCAAGATTTTTAAACATTGTAATTATTATGATAATACACATTAAGTAGTAAACAATAAATTTTCTTTCTTAACTGAAATGCTAAATGCTTCACATCAAAAAAAAAAAAAAAAGAGAAATGCTAAATGCTATGAATGGTGACATGTGGATTTTCTGCGGAACGCTGGAGATGGCTACAGTTCTCACAAATGAATTTTTTGAGTATTAAAAACTCACAATTGATACATTTCTTTGGTCAAAAGTATTTAATGGGAAAATATGTAAAAATATTTGGGAAACTTAGTTCATTAGTTGGGATTTAAAAGTTATCTATTTTCACATTTTTTACTTTCTGTCATGATATCACTATAAATCTGAGTATATATTTTTTTTCAGGATTTTGAAAGTGTAAAGATATATTAAAAAAGCGGTAAAAAGAGAGTCGATCCAAATTCCTACTAATACACTAAAATTCTAAGAAAATATATAATACTCAGATCTCCAATAATATCATGGCTTTCATGGTGAAAAAAATAAATAATGAAGAGATAAAGCTTTTCATTTTCACTAATAAACTGAGTTCTCAAAATTTTTCTTATATAGCTCCCCAATAAAAATGCATGCGTTCTACCCAAAAAAAAAAAATGCATCAATTGTGAGTAAAAAGTACAGAATACAAACCATGGAACCTTTAGTAACAGCAATTTGTTTATATTACCTTCTCGTTCCACTTTTCACTCTACTTGTTTTTCAATGATTTTATTTGTTCACGTGGATTCCCGAATTTTTCTTATAAAATAGTGTTCCTCTTAAGAAATTTTTATATATTATTAGGGTAAGAGAAACATTTTATTTTTTATTATTCATCACTTGATATATCAATTATTAAAACAAAAAATAAGAAAAATGAAAGACAATAATGATCACCTAAATTAATATATTAAATCATAAATGTTATAGGGCAAAATTTTCTACTTCTCTAGAAGCATTTAAGGGTCTCTCGTTCCTTGTACTCTCTTCCTCATTCTAGAAACGCCTTCCCAAACTTGTGTCAATTCCACGTGATCAGAATCATACTCCCGTGACATGCGGCAAACTCTGTTGAAGAATTGACACTTTTTTTCTGCAACCAAGAGAAAATGAAAATTGATTCATGTAAATGTAGTTATTTTAGTATCCATTTCTTCCCCTGAATATGGTACTTAAAGATAAATTGTTAAGTATTTCATTCACTACTAGTTATATTTGATAATTTTTACTATTTAATAAGAAATTTCAATTTGGTAAATACTTAAATACTCACTCTCATATCATACACAACTATGGCCAACCAAATATTTACACTTCGCTTAAAATAACATTCGGCACTTTTCAGTTCGAATGTTCAATTCTAAACTACGATTATGTGACAATTCCCAGATCAATATCTAGCCCAAAAAACGAAAACTTATGAGAATCTTTTTATAATTTATGTCCCGTTTGATAGAAGTGATATTTGTTTTCTAAAGAAGAACTGTTTGCCTTGTTACACTATCACATGAAAAATCACTTTCAGTTCAGTTATGACAAAAGTGGTGAAGCACAAGGGAGAAGTGAGCTTCGAATGTGATCTTACTAATGACTCTTGCGGAGTTTCAAGGTCATGCAAGCTACGAAAAATTGTTAAGCAGGCTGGAAAAGTTTAACCAGTATCAATGATCACTAGGACATTTTAGCGACGCACAATAAAAGAGTATTATTCAGTTTCAGGTGTAAGTGTTCACAACTAGTAAAACTATGAGGCCGAAGGCATGTAGAACACTACATGTTATGGCTCAAGATCAATCTATACACTCACAAAGCCAAAGCAGGCTAGTTAATTTCAGAAGCAGGCATCATATATATTTTTTAAATAATTTTTTTCGTTAAATATATCCGTAATAAATTGATAAAGTTTTTTTTATTAATTTAAAGGGCGTTATAATTTCTTCGCTGTATATACTAGCTACTTTAAAGAAGCATCACACAGGCATTTCCTTTTTTATTAGAAAATGGAAGCCTTTGATGAGCAAGTGTTCATAGTTAATTGGTGATTGTCAATTCCCTTTCACGCGATTGCTACTCTTTGCAAATATTTCAATCAACTGAATATATCTTGAATTAAGGTTTGCTGATAGATCTTGATTGAACTAATAGTGAAAATCATGCCACATCATGAGAGATTCGAGTTCTTTTAATCTGATTTATAGTTTTAAACTATTATAATGGTATGGAAATTGTCGGCCATGTTCCCTTCCATGCATTTGTCATTTCGTCTAGGAGTTGTTGATAATTCACATGGGAATCTATCATGTTCATGATAATAAGTAATAAATTGGCCTTTACTTTTTTGGCCATAGGATTATTTTTGTCAATAGGATATGCATATATTAGGGGTAAAATGGAAGATTTTAACTACCAAAAAAAGGAAGATTTTAACAGATCAAAAGTGTATTACATGAATTCATTCATACAAACTATTGGAATCATTTTGTTTAAATTTAAAATCAAGTTCCTCAACCCAAAAGAATGTAATAATTCAAAATGTGTTATAACTTTGAGAGTAATTTTAATATACTATTGATAAATTCTTTTATGAGATAATATAAAATTTTTTATACTATTAAATCTTTATATTTTAACCTTTAAGGTAAATATTATAAAAAAATAAATAATTTATATATAAATCATGGCATGATTAGATAATAATATAAAATAATTTTATATTAATAATGTATTAAAATTACATCTTATAACTATGTGTATGAAAATATATATAATTGATTTGTTAATTTTACTTATTGCTTTAAATTCTGAAATTTGACATTAAATCTCATCTATAAACCTTTCCAAAACAATAGTTATCAGAAAGGAGGTTAAAAAAAAAAATAGCTCTCATTGTAACTTACGCTACACCAATGAATATATATATATATTCACAAAAATATTAGATAGCCAGAACGTTTCCAGAAATTATATACCAAAATAATGTGACATTATTAATAATTATTGAATAATGTTATTTAAACTTGTATTTGATATGTATTTTTAATGCGTTATCAATTTTTTTTTAATTATTAACTTTTTGAATTAAAATTACCAATTTTTTCGATTAAGTTACCAACTAATTATGGCGTATAAATATTAATATTTTTTCTCAGTTACCAACTTATTTAATTGGATTATCAATTAGGTGCATGTTAAATGTCTTATACTATTATACTATAACTAGTTGATAACTTAATCAAATAAGTTGATAATTTTAATTTAAAAAGTTGATAACTGAAAAAAAAAATATTAATATATCGAATACGTATATTTAAATTCAAATATCACAGCTCATAATCTTTTGATGAGTAGGTCCTACTACTACATTTTTTTATAATTAACTTACTGTGCTAGATATGCACGTATGCCAAAACGATAATTATCTAATCTGCCATGAGTAGGAATATTCCTAGTTAGCAAACAGCTCGTGAAAGGAAAAAAGCAGGATAAATTTGTCTTGATGTATACAGTTTTTTCCATCTGTTTCCCAGAAGTGTCTCGCGAAGTTCCTCCAATTTAATTCAGTCAAACTTGCCCTCTAATGGAAGAAACTTCGTAATTAGGCGGCGGCAAACTCATTCATACAGGAAGATTCTCTATTTTCCTAATTCTTCCTTTCTTGAGAAAAATTTCACAATCAGTACTGAATCACTATATTTAACAGATAATTTCTTCTTTTTTTCTTTTTTTGATAACATAATTTCATTTTTCCTAAAACTATATAAAATCAATAATATTATATTTTTGTAGATAGTTAAATCATCAATATTTAATAGAAGAATGGTGGCTATTGTCATTATAGAGTGACACGAGCATATCCAAATTGGCCATATTATCCAATATCAATGGCGCTTCAAAATTAACGATGAACATGCTTTTGGCTATGAATGGAGAGGAAGTTTAAGTTATGGCGATTGCTACCATGTAACTCCCAGTCAAAGATATATTATGCATCTTGTAATTTAAGAATATAAATTTGATAATGTATCGATACATTAATTATCTATGACATATTATAGTAATTATTTATATTTAGTCAGACCTCAAAAAATAGTCAATTACATTTTTAAAATTGACCAAAAATTTATTTGTGTAGTTCTAAAATTAAACAAAATTTTTTGGAAATATTCTCAATAATTCAAGAATATCACAAAATATTTTTGATTTATCTATATGATCCTAAAATTGAACAAAATTATTTTAAAATTAAATAAATTTTTTTGGGCTATTCTCAATATTTTTAAAATCATGTAAATAAAATTTAGTCACTTTCAAAATATATTTAACCATATTTTTTAAGTCTGGGTTAAAATTAAGAAATTATTATAGTACACCATAGATTTTTTTTTTAATGTAAACTATAGTATACCATGGATGATTGATATATCAATATGCCATAAGATCTACGTTTTCAGATTTCATGGTGCATAATGCACCTTGACTTCAAAAGTGCATATTAGATATGCCCTTGAGATATGTGTTCACTTCTATGAAAAGTAATGATACAAGTAACCAAGGCTTTCTGATATGCTCTTCAAGATTCAGGGGGTATCATGCACCTTATAATCTAATGGTGAAGATTATAAGGTGCATTAATACACTAATCACATATAGTGTATTGTAGTAATTTTTAATTTTGATCAAATTTTAAAAATGTTTTGATTAAATGAATTTTAAAAGTAATCAAAATTTATGTATGCAAACCTAAAATTATACAAAATTTTTCAAAAGTATTCTTAACAATTCTAAAGTATCATAAAATATTTTTCTAATTATATGTGTGATCCTAAATTATACAGAATTATTCTAAAGTTAAATAAATTTTTTTAGATATTTTCTATTATTTTAGGATCACATAGATAAGTTTTGGTGAATTTTAAAATGCATCTAATCATATTTTCTGAAATTTGACTACAATTAAAAAACTATTATAATATGCTACAGGTGATTGATATATCAGTGCACTTCACAATTTTCAACATTAAATTACAAAGTGCACTATACCCCTTGAAATTAGAAGAATATCACATAACGCTCCTCAAGTAACCTCACACCTAAGAGGCTGTAACTGATAAATTTGCATACATTCTTATTCTTTATTTTTCTAAACATGAAGTTCTATTACATTGCATAATTTATTTTTGAGTTTCAATTATGATGTTATAAGTATTACAAATAAGAATTACTCCTAATTCCCCTATGAAGAAATGGTTGGCATGTGATAAGACATTTTGAGGGAAAGGGGCATATATATCCATTGCCAAACAAAAAGATGGAGGGTTCCATGGAGAAGATGGAGGGATTCACCTTCTAATTGGAGGATCTCACAGAGAAGAGAGAATGTACATCTAAGAGAGGATCGAAGAATTTTTCTTAGTGATGGAAGAAAGGACTCTAAGGGCAACAAGTCGAAGGATGCTGTGACTTTCTTTGTTGATAGACTCTTGCGGGATATGTCTTAGGATTGGTTACTGCAGATTTTTTATGGTGAAGGGGAAGTCTTAGATGTATTTGTTTCGCACAAGAGGCAGAGAACTAGTGACAACAATTTTGGTTTCGTCTGATTCCAAGAATGGAAGAAGCATAAAGTACAATAAGGAACTTGGATGGTATCAAGATAAGAGGTAAGGTAATGAATGTTTCATTATCTAAATATGATAAGCATGGTTTCTTATGGCCTAGTCAAGAAAGCATGAAGAGAATAGAGCTTCTGAAAATGTGGGTAAAGAGAAGGGATCTGTGAACGTTCTTAAGGATGGCAAAGGCTTTCAAGAAGTGTTATAAGGAAAGTCTCTAAAGAGGCCGATTGGAGATGATAAGAAACAAGCGAAGAGTAAGAAGGCCTATAGCTTCGGTGATGGCCTTTTTCATAGTGAGCCTAACAAGTTTTGTCTCAATAGGATGGTATGGAGATTGATTGAAGAGGCTTTTTGCCCAACCAATTTGGAGGAGGTGAAGTAGAAACTTGAGCTTGCGGTTGCAAATTCGTTGAGTTTGAGTAGTAAGGGCGAGCAAGCCTCACTCGGTTCGCTTGCATGCAGGGAGAGAGTTGAAATGTTATGGAGGAGTAGGATGAGGGAGGAGATGGGGGTATTTTTAGAAGATCAGCTTTTGCAATCAACGATGCATAATGTATTAGAAGGTTCTTGCCAGCCTATTGGAGGTTATGACCTGTCAATTGATATGGTTTCAACCTTTTTGAGTATTCCATTAGTTAATCCAGAGCAAAGGTGTACTGAGGATGGTTTAAATTCATTTGGTCTTGATTTACAAGCCTATACCTCTATTTCTAACAAGGTGATCTCAAAGGGTGTGGAGTGTGGGGAGCCCGTAAGCAGTGGGCTCAAGTACCCCTTGGGTTTAAAAATTTTCTGGATATGGTGATGAGAACATGAAAGGAAGCAAGTCCAAGGAAGGTAGCAAGGATAAATTACAAGGCCTTAGAGGCCTAATGACAAGGGCGAGATCTAAGAAGGCTAAAGAGGCTCTAAATAATTTTATGGCAACTTTATTTGAAGCAGGCCCAAGTCTTGAAGAACTGAAGCCTAAGATGGTGAATTGCTTAATCCAAATCAAAGGAACAGAGGCTTGAGGGCTGCGTTCAGTTTGAGCCCAATTTTTTTTTTCCATCTAATTACTTGAGTCCAAATTGGTGAAATGGAGCATGAAGGCTGCAACTATGTTTGGGCCAATCTGCATCTATTTTTATTTTCTTTATTTGAATTAAAGCTTATAATAAGGCTCATTTGGCCAGTCTTAATTTTTCTTTTTAGTACATTTTAAAATGGGCTGAATATTCTTATTTTTTTGTTATTAGTTTATTTATAGTGGTGGGCTGAATTAGTAAGTTGATTTGGGATTAATTGTAAGGGACTTGAGCTGGGTTAGGTCTAAGCACCCTTGTAAAGTGTTGCCCATTATAAAAGGCAAACCCTAACTTTTGGAAATCAGAATTCAGAACATATTTGCCTAAAGTGTGAGACTTGCTCTCTCTTGGTTCTTTGTAGAATCTCTAACAAGGGTATTCATCTTTGTGGCATTCCTAGGCTTATCAATCTCTTGATTATGGCGCCTTGTTCATCCTCTTCTGTTTATGTTTTTTTCATCCATGGTTCTAAACTAGAAACGTCCATTTAACCTTCATCCATATCTTAAGATATACAAATCAAATTTTAGTGATTCTTGTACTTAAATTGTGTTTCAGAACGTCAGCTTTCTTCTCGTTTTTGAATCGTCCAATTTCGAGACCAATAGCATGAGATACATGCTTATATTAACTTTGTGCTGAATTTGCACTTTCCAACCTTGGCAGATCCTTCTTGCGTGATTCATGGCGTTTGGAGCATATTATAAGGTTGGACCACTTTCTCAAGTTGAAGAAGTTAGTAAGAAAAATGATAGGCATGTGGGTAGAAGTGATATGGACAAGGTTGCAGGTGCTCATTAGGATTATGGAGTTCCATTATGCTCAAATTCTTTCTCAGTTGAAGTGGTTCCTCAAATTTGAGTCAGAATATATGTCTCTGAGGGAAGGCATTGAAGACATGTTGCCAAATGGTGAGGACCTTGTGGATGCAAAAATTTCCTAGGATGTTAGAAAGACTTTGGGGTTGCAGGTGAGTAATGAAAGAGCAATGTTTGCCACATTGGCCGACGTTCAGGAGATCCAAGATTTTATGTTATTAAGAAAGAGGCATCAGCCTAGGAAAAATAAGGGCTAGTCTAAGGACTAAAGGGTTATTGTTTCTATTTGTGTGGATGGGTCTTTGTGTGGATTGCTAGTTGGTTTTCTGGCCTTTTTTTTTTTGGTTCTTCGATGGGTCGTTGAGCGTGGTCCGGTGGTTCATGGCGTTTGCTTGATTGGTGTTTCTCTTAGTGGCATTGATCCGTTGTTGTTCTTTAGGTTTCGTGTTTGGTGGCTTAGTTGTTTAGGTGTTGTTTTTTTCTTTTTCTATGTTTGGTGTTATGGCTACTATTATGTTTGGATTGTGGTGCTGTTTTGATTCCTTGAGGCTTCTTTTTTCGATTTTTTGGTTCGTCTTCATTTGGGTAGTTGGTAGCTGGCGTTCGGTGTAGGTGTTTGTTGTTGTTCTCCTTTTATCATGTTTTGGGGGTTTTTTTTTTGGGGGGGGGGGGTCTTATGCTCCTCTCCTTTATGAGGAGTTTTGGATGCTTTTTGAACTATGAAAAAAAAAAAAAAAGAACTACTCATAATTTAGATTAAAATTATGCTATTTCAAATTAAAAATTAAAAAATTGAGATGATTAGATCAACTTGTAGCTAAATTAGTTGACTTCAATTTCATAAAAAAGATGCAATTATGACACTAGAGTTTCAAATATTTGACATATTATAAATCCCTCTTGCCATCATTCAGATGTTGAATCTAGTAGACTAGTATATGAGATTAACATTAAAATTATGAATAAAAAAGTACTAAATGTCATATGTTTCAGAGCATCTAAATTTATCGGATTACTTTAAAAAAATAATTTTTATAAAAAAAATTACCATATTAGCAAAAATTTTAATTTAATTATTTATTATTTAAAAAATCTTACAAATAAAAATATTTAATTAAATTACAATATAAAACAGTGTATTAAAATTAATCTAAATTTAACAGATTACTTAAAATTATATATAAGAATACAGAGAAGCTAATGGTGTGAAACTAATATTATGAATGAAAACGATCATTTTATAAGATTTTGTATTCTTGCGTTTCTTCTGCAGAAGTTTCCGAACTTTGCAAACATCAGAGTAGAAAGACGCACATTTGAATGATGCTGAGGACATATTTCTGACACCCGAAAAGAGAGAAAAAGAATATTTAATCTCTTACCAAAGTCGAAGTTCTATTTTTCCATCTCCGTGGATGAAAATTTGTACGGTGCCACTTCAGAGCGATCAAATCTCCAAACCGCAGTCAACAGGAATCTCCCTCCTCTTTGATCTTTCCAGAACACCTCAGAAAAAAAAAGAAAAGAAAAAGAAGCCAAAATAAACGGCTAATTAAACTTACCTAAATAATTTCACTAGAACTCCACCTGTCCACTAGGCCAAAATCCAAAACCATTATACCAAACGGGGGAACACAAAACCAAACCCAGCCCCTTGTATCTGGGACCTTTTTCCGTTCCCACGCACCTCCTGTGTCCCTCTCCACGTTCCCACGGCACACACAGTATATAAAACACGATCACACACTAAAACACAAACACACGCATCACAAAAGCCCACCTTGCATATATAAACCTCCCTCTTTCCCCCGCTCTCCTCATCACTCATCACTTCCACCATCAAACAAACCAAAAAACCCTTCAAAAACCTCAAACTTTTCAACCATTCTCTCTCTTTCCTTCTCCTTCCAATTCTCACTCCACCTCAAAACCCCACCTCCAACCACAACCACCACCACGATCATGGACACAATGATTGGGTCCTTAGACGCACGCAAACCCGCCAGCAACGACGTCGTTTCGTGCGTGCAGAACTCCTCCACCCCGTCAACAACGATCGCCTCCTCGGAGGCCACGCTGGGGCGCCACCTTGCCCGGCGCCTTGTCCAGATCGGCGTCACCGACGTGTTCTCCGTCCCCGGCGACTTCAACCTCACTCTGCTCGATCACCTCATCGCGGAGCCCGGGCTCAACCTCGTGGGCTGCTGCAACGAGCTCAACGCCGGGTACGCCGCAGACGGATACGCCCGGTCGCGCGGAGTGGGGGCGTGCGTGGTGACGTTCACGGTGGGCGGGCTGAGCGTGCTGAACGCCATCGCGGGGGCGTACAGCGAGAACCTGCCGCTGATATGCATCGTTGGGGGGCCGAATTCGAATGACTATGGGACAAACAGGATACTACACCACACTATTGGGTTGCCGGATTTTAGCCAGGAGTTGAGGTGCTTTCAGACCGTCACTTGCTACCAGGTAACAATTCTGCAAATGAGTAAGTTTTGTGTTTTTCTTTTTTAAAAATCTAAAAATGGATCGGCCTAATGGTGGCTGTGGTAAATTATCACTGGTAATTCTTCAGATGGGATTATAGTGATGCATGAGAAAGATACGTATGGGAGATACAATAGTAATTGTTTTTTTTTTTTTTTTTTTTTTTTAAGAAAAACTAATTCCGGAGGCATAAGTTATTATAAGCCTTTTCGAAGCTGAAGTAGACTGATCCAAACACACATGTATGCGCCTTGCTCTTTTCGTTTTTGGTGGTTTTCCAATGTTGTTTTTATTTTTTTTTTCCTTCTTCTTATTAAATTTTTTAAAAAAATATTTTGCCTTATGGGAGTGTTTAATGAAGTTTGGAAATTTGGGGTGTTTAATTATTGTTATGTTCTGGTTATTCTTCGGAGGGAACTGGACATGGATTTGTTGCTGGCAGCGTTGTGAAGGTTTTTTTGTTCTCCCTTCTTCTCTCTCTCTGTGGATGTGAACTTGATGAGTTGTGTTAATATGGCTTTTGGTCATTCGTTGGTTTGGTTATAGGCTGTGGTGAATAATTTTGGAATATTCTCATGAACTGACTGATACAGCAATGTCATCCTCACTGATTTTTTTGGGATTTGCAATTTTTTTGGCCTTATCTAAGTGTTTCATGAAATTTGGAGTTCTCGTGTGTCTGGCTCCTGAGGTGATTTTTCAGATGGAATTGGATATGGGTTTTTGGCTATTTCTTCATCTGAGGAGTTATGGATAATATGATCTGTTTTAGTGGATTTGTCTGATTGTGCTGTGAAACTTCTGATGAGTTGTGTTCTAAATGACTTTTTGGTGATTCCTTTTTTTTTTTTTAATAGGCTGTGGTGAATAACTTGGATGATGCTCATGAGCTGATTGACACAGCGATCTCAACCTCACTGAAAGAAAGCAAGCCTGTGTACATAAGCATTAGTTGTAACTTGCCCGGGATTCCTCACCCAACATTCAGCCGCGAGCCTGTTCCATTTTCCTTGTCTCCCAAGTAATTTTTCTTTGTACTTGTTAATTGGGAATTGGTTTGTGAAGAATCCAATGAGTGGAAATCCTAGTGATTAGTCTTATCTAATTTTGTCTTTTGGATGTTTTGCAGATTGAGTAATCAGTTAGGATTGGAGGCAGCAGTGGAGGCAACTGCAGAATTCCTGAACAAGGCAGTGAAACCAGTACTTGTGGGTGGTCCCAAACTGAGGGTGGCAAAGGCATGTGATGCCTTTGTTGAACTTGCTGATGCTTGTGGTTATGCACTTGCCGTGATGCCATCAGCCAAAGGGCTAGTCCCCGAGCAACATCCACATTTCATTGGAACTTATTGGGGTGCTGTAAGTACTGCATTCTGTGCCGAGATTGTGGAGTCTGCTGATGCATACTTGTTTGCTGGTCCCATTTTCAATGACTACAGCTCTGTGGGGTATTCACTTCTTCTTAAGAAAGAGAAGGCAATCATCGTGCAACCTGAACGGGTTGTGATTGCAAATGGGCCTGCATTCGGGTGTGTGCTGATGAAGGATTTCCTCAAGGCACTTGCGAAGCGTCTCAAGCACAACAACACTGCATATGAAAACTACCACAGGATATTTGTACCTGAAGGGCATCCTTTGAAGGCTGAACCCAAGGAACCTTTGAGGGTTAATGTACTGTTCCAACATATACAGAAGATGCTTTCCAGTGAAACTGCTGTCATTGCTGAAACAGGTGACTCATGGTTTAACTGCCAAAAGCTGAAACTGCCAAAGGGATGTGGGTGAGTAGCTGAGTGAATGTGATTGCAAATGTTCTGTTTGTCATCTTGTTGTGCATGTTATTGATAAAAATCTTGTTTACAGGTATGAATTCCAAATGCAATATGGCTCCATCGGATGGTCTGTTGGTGCAACACTTGGTTATGCACAGGCTGTCCCAGAGAAGCGAGTGATTGCTTGCATTGGTGATGGAAGCTTTCAGGTTTGTCTTGCATAAGTCCCTGAACCATGATTGTTAATCAAAATGAAATTTATTTTAATTTAAGCCTTTGAAAATTTCTCCTAAATTTTCACTCAGAACAACTTGTGAACAGGTTATGATGTTCTTCTTGTCTTTCTTTGAAATGTTTTGCAGGTGACTGCCCAGGATGTATCAACAATGCTGCGATGCGGGCAAAAGACCATCATCTTCCTGATCAACAACGGTGGATACACCATTGAGGTTGAAATTCATGATGGGCCATACAATGTAATTAAGAATTGGAATTACACTGGGTTGGTTGATGCAATCCACAATGGTGAAGGGAAATGCTGGACTGCCAAGGTGAGTTTCTTGACATATATAGTACATTCTTCTCAAACATCACTAATGTATAGCATGGAGAAGTGCTGATATTGTATCCGCTCATATATGCTTTATTCCAGGTCTTCTGTGAAGAGGAGCTCATAGAAGCAATTGCCACAGCAACTGGACCCAAGAAGGACTGCTTCTGCTTCATTGAAGTGATTGTTCACAAAGATGACACAAGCAAAGAGTTGCTTGAATGGGGCTCCAGGGTCTCTGCTGCCAATAGCCGCCCTCCTAATCCTCAGTAAACTTCAGACTTAAGCCATTACCACATTGCTGGAATTGCCCTTTTAACTCTACTAAGTTGACAGTCCTTTAAGATATTCCCTGTACGGAATTTTCTTTTGTTAATGGCTTGCACATCTGTGTAATTGTGTGCCCTGTTTGTGTAAATTCATTCCCTTGAGATAATAATTTTCCATCGCCTTTTTTGTTAATGCTTCACAGCTTCAATATTCTTATGTTGCGTGGTGCTGGTTTAACACATTTTGCTAAATATCAGTAGGAGGGCCAGCCACATTTGTGATCGCCAAGAATCCAACTTGTCTCACCAAGACACATCAAATTTTGTATTTACCACTTATTATTATTCAAGCATAAGTTGGACGGACAAAACAAACTATCTAGAATCTAAGTACTCTTATATTATTACATAGCTGGTTTCAGTTGAATTTTATCTGAATTTCTATACACTTATGAACATTCATATCTTGATTGCCATTTCTTTCGAGGGCCGATTGAAAGGGATAACAGGGTGAGTGCGACTCACATGCTGTGTGGATATTTTTCAGACTCTCAAACCATTGGTGTGTGGGCTTCCATTAAAAATAAGATTATTTATTTGTATTTTATTCCGTTGAAATTGGTTAGTTATATGTTATTTGGGTGATGATATGAAAGATGTTTATATTCCGAGCGAGTAGAAATTGATAGTTTTGGTTTTTTTAATTGCAAAATAACGATACTAATTTAAAAAAAAAATTCCATTATATTTGAACACTGTCTCCTTTAAACCATTTTGTAGCCTTCTAATTATATTTTATAAACTCTTTCCCAGGCTTGCAAATTTAGGATCAAAGGTCACATTAAAAAAGAAAAAAAAGAAAGAAACTTTAGGATCAAAAGCAGATAAATTATCCACAAGGTAAGTAGTGGTTGGTTATTATCATAATATCAGTCGTATGATAGCAGGTGGTGGATTTTTATACTTCATTGTTGATTATTGATTCATGGTCAGAAAATGCACTATATCGAAGACAATTTTCTTTGTCCACTTGATGACGTGACGCAATGTGTTAAGCTTTCCATTTTTTGAGGTAGCTGGATAAAAATGATAATGATTTGTGCTTGGAAAGCAGAATGAAAACTAGCTACTGCGGGCCAGTGTGGTTTAAAATTGTCGATTTCATTTTATGTCGGTTAATTATCAGTTTACAAAATAGTGAGTAGTTTTTAAGGAAATTAGTATATTCTTAGTATAGTGGACAAAATTATCACTGCAACTATTTAAGAAAACGAAATGCGATGCTTGCTTTATGTTGTCATAAAACTTTCAAAATTAATTTTTTGTAAAACATAATTGGAAAACAGTTTTACAAGATAAAGTAGTGGGAAGTTGAGTTTGACTTATTTATTTTTGAAATAAGTTTTACAAACAATAAAATTAAGGGTAATTAGCAATCATACCTTTTGAGGTTTCAAAATATACACTAAATCCAAAATTTGTGCAAATATTGTATTCCATCCCAAATTTGGGTAAATATTGCACTCCACGACAAGCAAGTAACTTTTAGTATAAGGACACAATGTTTGGGTCCATCGTAGACCCATTTAATACGAACTCTTATATTTCAATGAAAAATATCAATGGTTGAGATTGCATTTCAAGTTTTTGCATCTTAATTATTCTTATTCAACAATTTCACTCTCTCTATTTCTATACCACCAGGTTGCAGCAACACAACATCGCTACCTCACAACTCATGTACCATGATGAGGTTTTCCCCTCACCCTCCTATGTTGGTTCCTTTTCTGTGTTGCTATCACTATAGTCGCTGCCAAATATTCCTCCCACTGTGACCCCACCATCTCGACCATCTTTTCACTAAGGGTTAAGTAAGCATGCCAAAGAACAATGATGATGGTTCAAATCAACGATGCTTGAAGTGTGGCTTTATCCTTTCCAATGGAGAAAGGTGGTTGAGATTGTGGGGCTGCGATGGGAGGAAGAATATTTGGGGGTGATTGTTATAGGGATGGCACAGAGAAGGGACTAGCATAGGAGGGTGAGGGGCAACATCGTCGTAGTAGTTAAGTTGTGAACTAATGAGCACATGTTACTATGAATGAGGTTGGTGGTGGACTGGTGGTGTGTAGTGGTGCAGAAATTGGGAGAATAAAATTGTGGGATGAAAATAATTAGGATGCAAAAACTTAAAATCTGATCTCAACCATTGAAGTTTTTAATTGAAATATAAGAGTTAATATTAAACACGCCTATTATAGACCCAAATATTGTTAAAAGCCACCTATTTGGGAAAAAGTGCAATATTTGCACAAATTTGAGGGGGAGTGTAATATTTACACAAGTTTGGACTTAATGCTATATTTTGAAACTTTAAGGGATGTGATTGCTAATTATCCTAAAAACAAACATATTATACAAAACTTATGAAAAGCATTATGTAGACAAGAAAGTAAGACAAAATTGGAGAAAAGTTTGATATTTGGCGGTTCATAGATCTCTCTCTATATTTTTATAAAGAATTTTTTGTTCCAAACTAGTGGTTGATATAATAAATATATCGTACACAATAATTAAAATAAAAAAATATGATTAAAATTTTAGAAAAAGAACTTCTTAAAAAGTAGAAGTAAAAACAAAAGTAGAAAATCATTTTAGGTTTGCATATAATTATATAAGTACTTTTTATCAAAATTATAAATTATTAAATTGTTTAAATGTGATAAATATAAAAATATTTTATTTAATAAAATTATAATTAAGGATATATATATATATATATATATATATAGAGAGAGAGAGAGAGAGAGAGAATAAGAGTGGAAAGAGAGTGATAGTTTCTAAAAGTTTTAGAGATAAAATTATAATTGAGTGGAGGAAAATGGTTGCTAATTTTAAGCAGCAATAGTCTCTTTCTTCTAACACTTCAATTTTTGGGAGAAGTAGTTTCTTATTTACTTCTAAAAAAAATAGAAAATTTTATTATTTTTTGCTTCTAATTTTTTTAGAAACATAAACAAATAATATTAAAAATTCTATAAATACTTTTATTTGAAAAATAAAAAAGCCACTTCTTTTTATATCAAAAACACAAATAAACACATACTAAATATTAGCAGTAAAGGATGGGCATGATTCTCATGTAAAGTTCAATTTGCATGAATATAAAAGTCAGTTGCGGGCTACCAAAAATCCACTTGCTTAAGTAAGGTGCATTAAGCATCTTCATTTACCCATGCTTTTAAAATATGGCAAGGTGAGTTCTGTCATGCACCTCGCCAAGTGAGGTGTGCGATACACCTCGTGTGTATGGTAGCTTGCAATAGATGATAGAAGGTACGGTGAGCAGTAGCCAGTTTCTAGATAGTTTTATGTTGGTGATTTTTTTGGTCATTTCATACTCCCTTGACAACAAAAAAAAAAGTGAGTAAAAATAAAACACCGTAAAGTGTTTTCCCTTAGGTCGACATTTTCGAACAAGGGGTCTATTGAGAGAAACCTACAGCAGTTAATATGAAAAAATAGAAATAGGTGCAGATCTGGGCATGACATTGCAGGAGTTAAGCTTTGAGCGATTTTGGGGTGGGGAAGTGTAGGTGACAATCAGCCCTTATATCTTCAAAGAAGACTCTAGCGGAACATAGGTATGACGGGATGAGATCGGAGCAAGGACTTTCGTGGCGGAGTAACGCTTGATTTGGGTCAAAGCTACTGGCATGCAAAGCTGCTAGTGGGAGTAGGCATGGCAAGCATTTTCTATTTTGCAAGGTACCTATAGTTTGGCATGGGGTGGGACATTTGGGTGTATTGACATGAATATCAGGGAATTAAATGGGTTGTTTTTTAGAGTTATTCTGTCGTGGTTGTTGGCATGAATGTTGAGAATTAGTTTGTTTTATGGTGATTACAGGAGAGTGTGGAAGAGGTTAGGGGTGAGGTTGGCAGCTAGTTTTGTGTAAAGAGGATAGATACAAATTTGGTCGGTTGCTAGTTTCTACAATTCTTCTGGATAGATACAAATTTGAATAATGGTTCAAAGCTTCACAAACAATAAAATTCTAGAAACTAAAAAAAAAAAATCCTTTTTACTAAAAGAAACGACAATAGCCTTATCCTTTAATTATCACATATATTAATCTTAATCACAACATAAACATTTAATATTCAAATTATAACAAAATAATATAATCATTAAATATTTTACAAAAAGTAACAACTTACGATCCAATACCAATTTACTTGACTATATATTTATTCTTTTAAATTATGTATTACTAACTGAATATTTAATTATTCTTAGCAATAACTAGCTCATCTTAAATTTAATATATTATTTTCCGTTTGCCGTAATCATGTTATGTTCACTTAACATTTGAAATTTACATAAAATATTACCAAATATAATTCCTATTCTTTACTTCACCAAAAATATTTCTCTCTTTTTCAAAATATATATCTTTCATAGTTCTCACTTTCGATAGAAAAAACGAAAAATAACAGGTTATAACAAATTATTTCACATATAAATCTTATATTGCCACCCAATTTCACCGTAGTGCTCCACATTTTCATATTCCAGAGCCAACACCTGCATCTGTTTAATAAGATTAACTCATTCAATTTTTACCCCTAATACCATTTCTCTTCGTTCCTTGGCTTTCTGACAAAAAACACCTACCCAACCAACACAACAGGCCCACAATCATTTCACTCACACAAAATAACATGATCCGCACATTGGCCCATGACCCTAAACCCACATCCATTGGCCCACCCCACACTTCGGTTCAATAAAATACTCAAACTCTTGACAACTGGCTGCACATGCTTCCCTTCATAATCCTAACCATACACTCATTGTCCACCACATCGCTTGCATCCTATCAACGCTGCACTTACCATGCACACGAGGTGTATCACACACCTCACTTTGCGGGGTGCATTTAAGAACCCCCCCTAAATAACATTGCATTTACCACACTTTGATAAATATGGCTAAATACATTTAATGACACTTTAAATGTATTTAGTTACACTTCAAAAGTGTGGATAAACAAAGTGAGTGATACACCTCATTTGACAAGGTATACTATAGCATCCTCCCAAGTTCAAAATTTAGATTCCTTTAGCACAGATCTCATTTTTCACCT
This sequence comes from Pterocarpus santalinus, assembly GCA_031439595.1. Taxonomy (NCBI): domain Eukaryota; kingdom Viridiplantae; phylum Streptophyta; class Magnoliopsida; order Fabales; family Fabaceae; genus Pterocarpus; species Pterocarpus santalinus. The sequence goes on along the minus strand of CM062532.1, from coordinate 18,533,088 downwards.
TTCTTTTGCCTTAATTTATAGACATGTAATCTTTTTCTTTCATATAGCACAACAATCCACATTATGCACTTCAAGACTGTAGGTACAACAAAGTCTCAAGAGAGAGAGAGAGAAAGAGAGAGAGAGCCTTAACCTATGTAAGTTTTTAAAAGGGGTGCTATCTCATGTGTATCTTGCAAGTGCACCACACACCTTATTTGGGCGAACAGAAATGTTATTTTTTTCCCCTATTGTTTAGGTGAAAAGAAAACAAAAAAGAAAAAGAGTGATAGATTTTACTTCTTTTTATTTGGTTGGGTAGAAATTGAGAAGAAAGAAATGTATTTATATTAAATAATACTTATACCCTTATTACAATATTAATATAAGTTGAAAAAAAGAATGTACTTTTGAATAGCAAAAATTATGAGCATTTTTTCCAATTTTTTGTGCGTGAAAGAGGAGAAAACTCTGAAATGGGACCCAAACATAAAGTTTTATTTTCTCGGCCATTTTCTTCTACAACCAACCAGAGAAAGATTCCAAAATTTATTCTTTTGCTTTTAGTTTTTCATCAAACCAAACCATGGGTTTAAAAGAGTTTCAAAATCCTTCCAAGAGTGAAGGTAGCATGGAGTCCATCACTTTTGAAATGAGTAATAAAACAATAAAAAATAAACATGTTGGACAAAGTATCAAAAACATTATACTGAGAAGGAGCTAGGCAAACATGGCGAAAAGCCTGACATTTAGCAGTTGGTAGATATTCCTCTATATTTCTAGGAAGAATTTTATGTTCCACACTAGTTATTGACATATATAACATACTTGTACGTAACAATCTTCCAATATTAAGATAAAAATAATTAATTCGTTCCTTAACTTATTTTTGCTTTTAAATTCGTTCTCTAATTAATAAGTATTTTAAATTTGCCTTATAACTTTTAAAAATTGAATATATTTATCCTTTTCGTAAATGACGTTAGTTATACTGACGAAAATTTTTTATCTAATATCTTAATTAGCAAAAATAATATAGAAGATATCTTATATAATAAATTATATTTTTAAATCTACCCTTTAATATAACTAACAATATTTACAAAGAGGTTGCAAAAAGGATAAATATATTCGATTTTTAGAAATTAGAAGGTGAAGTTAAAATATTTATTAATTAGAAGATAAATTTAAAAATAAAAAATAAATTAAAAAATAAATCAATTATTTTTGCCATTTAAATATGAGCCGCCTCCTTTATTTGACATGAAGTGAAAGTCAATGGTCTTGAATACATTAGCACGAACAAACAAATAAAGTTGGCTATAAAGTTCAAAATTTGAATTCCTTTAATGCTGACCTCAAAGACCCCTAAAAAAAGGAAAAAGGAAAAAGAAGCACAGACCTCATTTTCTACCTTCATACCTCTCGCCTTACTTTATAAGTTCATAGACCTTCTTTCTCTTTCTCATCCCGCAATCGACATTATACACTTCAAGATCGCAGGTATAATAAAAAAAATCTCAAATGATTAAAAATCTTAACCAATATCAATTTTACTATTATTATTATTATTATTATTATTTTGTGTTTGGGAGATGGGGGGCTTCAACGTATGTTGAAACGCCGAAGAGCCTAAGATGGGACATGGCTTAAATAATAATAGAGTTGCCCGCCCGCAAAATAGGATCCATTGCAGAAAAATCAAGAATGAAGTTATTACATTTGAAAACAAAATAAAAAGGGCTGACCAAAAACCAAATAAAATGAAAATTACTACTTTTGTTAACAACTATGGTAAAATAAATAATTCGGTCTCTTGTTTCATTTTTTCTATATTAGATGTTAGGTAATCTAATAGCTAGAAGTAGAGGGTGGCTTAAAAGAATATAAATAAAACTATTAAAAGAAGCTAAGATATTAATGATTTAAATGTAAATATTTTATGAGAAGACACTATAGTGTCATTTGGTTTATATAGATAACTCGTGGAGCCTAGAAAAATTTGAATTGTAAACTTAACTTATAAATTCGTAAGAGTTTATTGAATTTAAAAATAATATTAAAAGATGTTTATAATATTTAATTATAATAAAATAAATTTATAATAAAATAAATATATGCAAAAATTTTACGATACATCATAACGAATCAAAAAAGTCATACAGTATGAAATACCAATTAAAATCACAAAAAAAGTTTAATTAAAAGTGCCCCATGTAAAACACCATATTTTGGTACTTGAGAGATTAATTTTTGATTAAAATAATAAACTCATGAATTTAGCCTAAACTTACCTATGTTTAGGTGAGATTACACGAATTTACTGGAATTTACCCAACTTCACTCGTATCCAAGTTTTCAAATGAGTTAACTTAATTAATAGACTTAAAATATGAGTTTATGAATTAACTCAATAACAACCATGGTTGTTGTTTTCATCATTTTCTCTAAAGTTTGGTCTTTTATTTTTATTTTTTAATCTAATTTATGTATTTTAAATTATCTGTTAATTTAGTCCCGCATCTTACTTTCATCAATTTTATTAAGAGAAATAATGATATATCACTAATTCTCGATGTCATGTCATCACCAAATTATTCACGCATTATTTTCATTAGAATTTATAATGAAACCATTACTCGAAACTAGATTAATAAACATTTAAGATATTATCAAAATAAAAATTAAGATAAAAGATTAAATTGCTCATTTTACCGCCTATTGTTAAGACCGCACTGCATGCAGTTTAGGAATCATTTCATGCTTGTTATGTCCCTATAAAGTAATTATGGATAGTAAATGTTTCGTAGACGAATGGAAACTAAAATGTAAAATCTGTTAAAAGAAAAATTATTGGCCACTGACTAAATCCTCCACACTTTCGACTTAATTCTTCTTTGGTTCGTTGTTAACCTAAGCTATATGCATAAGAAAAAATAGCAAATAAAAGGACAAAAAACAATGAGCTCAAAAAGACAAAATTATACTCCTTTCCTCGCCATACCCAGCATTTACAAAGATTGGAGCATATCTTGCCTCGCTTTCTTTTACATATTTATTATTATTTAATCATGATTTAATTCAATAACTCACTAGTGACTCTAGTACCATTCCATAATTGGCCTACGGATTGAAATTTTTGGTTCCATCATCAATTATTCCGAGAAATTCCACTCTTTCGTTAATGTTTGCTATATAAGTATTGCCGTTGAGTTTTCTACGCATAACAAGTACTTCCCTCTTCTTTCTTCCGCAATCTTTAATTACTATGTTTCTCTAAGCAATCATCTCATCTACAATGACGAGAATATGCTGCACGAATAGGGGTACGGTACTCCTGCCGGATATGGATATGGATATGGAATATAAAAATTTTGTAAAACTTAGAATATGAGTACGTTAATATATATATATATATATATTTTTTTTTTCTTTTTACAAATTTTATATAATAAAAACTAAAATTTTATATCTAATAAATAATTATACAATTTCTATATTATTCAAAAGCCAAAAATCTAATTATTCAAAAACAGATCCGTTTAAAAACACCAATAAAGTGAACATTAACAAACACCAGCAAATCTCAAATGTCATGGCATGCCAATATTCCAAATGCAGCAAAATAATTTAAAAAAATGAAAAAATCAATAAACTTTCTTTTGTGATTGTAGTGGTTCACCTCCGTTGCTGTTGAGTCTTCGTTGAGCTGCTGCTGTCACTGCTGCTGCGTCCTCATGTTGTCGCCGGCGGAGAAGAGTGGTGGTGGCCTGGTGTGCTGCCACTGGCAGAGAAGAGTGGTAGTGCTCTGGCGTGTTGTTGCTGGCGGAGAAAACTGGCAGTTGCCTACTGTGTTGTCGCCGGCAGAGAAGAGTAGTGGTGGTCTGATGTGTTGTTGCTGGCGGAGAAAAGTGGTGGTTCACTACTGTGTTGTCACCGGCGGAGAAGAGTGGCGGTGGCCTGGTGGTGAGACTGAGAACATGGTGAGAAGGAGAAGAGAAGTGGTGGTGCCACTTTTAGATCAAAAATGAAATGGGGGAGGGTTGGGGTTCTGCAGATCTGGTCTTTGGACCATATAAAAAAAAAAAAATTTCAAAACGACATAATTTGGGTTAGCCGCGTGCCCAAGTCATACCGAGCGGTACCGAGCCGTACCTAATTACTCAAAAAAAAAAAAAAAAATTGAAGGGTACTAGCCGGGCGTACCGGACATACCCGAGCCGTATTCGTACCCCAGCCATACCCAATACGGGTACTTTGGCAAGTCTGCCGTACCCGTGCTTCATTGAATCCACCCAGTCTTGTGCCTTCTCGTGATACCCTTTTGCTTAATGAGCATTGCATTCAATATCAATGGTGTAACAGGCTACTGTCCTAGCAACCATCGATCTCTTTTGCTTCAACTGAAGAGCAACGTCGAGTTTAGCCCATCACACTCCAAAACACTGGTGCTGTGGAATCAAACTATGAGTTGTTGTCAATGGAAAGGGGTGACATGCAGCGAGCGACGTGTCACTGACTCACTGGTTTAGACCTGAGTCATGAATCAATATATGGACGGATCAATGATTCAAGTAGTCTTTTCAGCCTTCAGCATCTTAAGTCCTTCAATTTGGCCTTTAACAACTTCAACAGTCAGTTTCCATCAGGGTTCCACATGTTAAAAAATCTGAGACATTCAAATTTGTCTAATGCTGGCTTTATGGGGCATATTCCAATTATGATCTCTCAGCTAACAAGCCTGGTCACTCTTGACCTGTCAACTTCGACTCTCAATGAACTACATATGTCAGATTTTTGACATGTTCATTCGTAACCTCTCAAGAGATAACAGAACTCTACCTTGATGGTATAAGCTTCTCGGCTCAGAGAATGGATCGGAGCCGTGCTATACCTTCTTCATTAGCTTAACTTCAAGTGCTTAGCTTGTCAAACTGCAATCTCAAAGGTCCTATTGATTCTTCCTTAGAAAGGCTTCATGCACTATTTGTAATTAATTTGTCAGAGAACAATTTGGCGGGGCCTGTGCCAGAATTCTTTGGCAACTTTGAGAATTTGACAAAACTGAATCTGTATTTTAATAGTTTTACAGGAACATTTCCAGAGAAAATATTCCAGTTGAAAAGGTTGGTGTTTCTTGACATACCTTAAAACCATGATCTTTATGGTTCTTTGCCAGATTTCCCCGCAATGGTTCCCTCCAGACATTGATTCTAAGCTTAGCAGGGTTCTCCGGACAGTTGCCAAATTCCGTCAGTAATCTGAGACAGTTATCCTGGTTAGACCTTTATCTTTGCAAATTTAATTGTACTATTTCAAGTACATTATCAAATCTCACAGAACTAGTTTATCTAGATTTGTCTTATAACAACTTCAGTGGCAAGATTCCAGCCTTTGGCATGCTAAAGAAACTTGTCTCTCTATACCTTTCTAACACTGGTCTGACAGATACAATACCATCCAATCACTTGGAAGGCTTGCTCAATCGAGTTGAAATTGTCTTGGAGAGAAATTACTTTAGAGGGAGGATCCCCTCATCCATTTTTATGCTGCCATCACTGAGGCATATAGTACTTTCCAATAACCAATTTGAAGGTCAACTGAGTGATATTACAAGTTCCTTCTCGTTTGAATTAATTGAGCTTGATTTGAGGAGCTGTCTATTTTTGAACTGAAAAAACTCAGAAGCCTTAAACTTTCTTCTAGCAAGTTCAATGGCCAAATTGAGCTCAGTGTGATTCATAAGCTTAGAAACCTAACCGTACTTGGCCTTTTGAACAACAATCTCAACTGTTGATATAACAACCATAGAATCTACCTTTCCATTTTTTCCCAGCTTTAGCAGCTTGAGTTTGGCTTCTTGCAGACTTACTACATTTCCAAAATTTCTGAGAAACCAATCAAGCTCAATTGATCTTGACCTCTCAAACAATAACATTAGTGGAAGTATGCCCCGTTGGATTTGGAGTAACAGTTCTGTAAGTTTATTAATCTTTCTCACAACTGTCTCACTGGGTGTGAACATTATTTTGAGAGCAGTACTTCCAGTTTGGTTTCTGTTGATGTTCATGCTAACTACCTCCAAGGGCCACTTCCAGCTCTTCCTCAATTTTCCTACCATATAGATTTTTCTAGCAATAACATAAGATCTCTTATTCCTCCAAACATTGGTAATTTCCTCACTAAAACTTCCTTTCTTTCTTTATCAAGGACTAACTTCCATGGGAGCATCCCGGAATCATTATGCAATGCTTCATTCCTTCAAATTCTTGACCTCTCCAGGAATGACCTGAGAGGAACGATTCGCAAATGCTTGATTGCAATAAATAGGAATTTTGTTGTATTAAATCTTAGGAGAAATAAGCGTACTGGCAGAATCCCAACAAGTACACAGCTTCAATCATTCTCAGAAAGTTCCTTTAAGGGAAATGCAAGGTCATGTGGGCCACCCTTGACAAAAAATTGCTCTGACCGGGTTTTGCCACCACCACCATCTGAAGGAAGCTCGGATTCTGGGGCTTTCATTGATTGGATTTTCTTAAGTGGTGAACTGGGTTTTGTTTTTGGGCTTCGCATTATTATTGTGCCACTTATGTTTTGGAGAAGATGGAGGCTGTGGTACTGGAGGCATGTGGATAACATACTTTGTAGGGTCTTTCCTCAGCTTGATTTTGTGTATGAACAACGTGGGGTGCAAAATTACAGATCTCTAAGATGGAGGCCTTGCTAATTTGTCTGAGTGAAAAAGCAAGAACACATAATGTAAGTTGCGCTCTCTTTTTTGTTTCTCAGTTTTGTATTTCTTGATCTTTCTTTGTTTCTGATTAGTGTCAAAATAATGATTGTATTAAACAGGTCATCAAGTCTAGTGAAAAAGAGTAGCAGCAATTAATTCTCTGTCCAGTGGACAGTGTCCAGCTTTATCTTTGTATTTGAGTTCTTATCATCAGAGCTAGTTTTGACTCTGAGTTGTAAACAAGTTGCATGAGTCATGCATGCAGGTGCCTCTGTTGCTACAGTAAGCACTTGAAATGCAAGGTTATCAAAAGTTTCAGTCAATATTACATAACTTCTTTTATTAATATGTTTCTGGCAAGCTCTTGTTGCTAACTTTTAATCTGCAACATGGTTGGAAGAGTGAATAAGTCACGTGAAGAACTATGAATTGTAGAACGGAACGCAGATGAATTCATGACCAAAGGACAATAAAATTGGTTTTACTCAGAATGCATACAAGAAACCCGAAAGTCATCCATAAGGTTCTAACGTGGTATTTAAAAATAAATTTAATAGTATAGAAATGTGTATTATGGATAGAAGGGGGAAAAGGCAGATTATCATGAAAATCAAAGAGAGTATAATATATATACTAAGGCGATTGTTTCGTTGGAAAGAATTATCCAACTTGAATTATATGAATGAAATATTTGACTTTAAATTATATATTTTGTAAATACCCCGCCCCCCGGGCCCTATCTTTTTTGAATGTTATTTGGGCTCACCGTTTCTGACTTTCTAAAACGAAAATGTGTTCTTTAGCCCATGTAACACTGCTAAAAAATTATAATCTAAAATTATTCGATCGATCCACTTTGTCTAAAATTGCCCAGACTCTAGTCCCATTTCAGAAGCTAAGCCACCAAAAAAATATTCAAACAATGGAAGGGATTAACGCGGAAATTGCATAATGAAATAATAATTATTTTCTTTCTTTGAGCATGGTTTACGTTTACTGAGCCTCACCACTCAATCCGTGTGAGCATCCCATGCACTTTACTATGGTTAAAGCAAATTTGTCTGCCACTCTACTGTTCCTTTGCATAAATTTCTACACTTTTTGCCACCGTTTCTTGTCAAAATTCAAATGAACTTTTGGAGACGGATTGCACCTGGCAGAAAAGACTTGTTCATAGGTCCTGAGCCCCTTGGGTCCATCATTACCCTCTTCACTTCTTCAGCGTTGAGTTGTGTCTGGTGTTTGTCCAAGTAGTGTCCAGTGAGAATTCAATTAGTTCCATGGCTTTCCATCATATTCTGCTATTGGTACTCGACTCACCTTGGTGTTGCGATCACTTTGGTCCATGGCCAATGCCTTGAGGATCAACAATCATTGCTGCTCCAATTGAAGAGCAGCCTCAAATTCAAGCATGAATTTTCTAGCAAACTGGTATCCTGGAATGAAGGCATTGATGCTGTAAGTGGAAAGGTGTAACATCTGATGATAAGGGACATGTTGCTGGTCTTGACCTGAGTGGAGAATCAATCCTTGTTGGACTTGACAATTCAAGTAGCCTTTTTAGTCTCCAAAGTCTCCAAGTTTTGAATTTGGCTACTAATAATTTCAATTCTGAGATAACACCAGGATTCAACAAGCTGAAGAACTTATCTTATCTGAATCTGTCGTGTGCTGGCTTTGTGGGGCAGATTCCAATAGAGATTTCTCAGTTGACAAGGTTAGTTACTCTTGATATCTCCTCCTACTGTTCTTATTTAATGGGGCAAGAGCTAAAACTAATGAATCCAAATCTGCAAAAGATTGTTAAAAACCTCACCTGGATTAGGCAACTATATCTGAATGGTGTAAATATAACAGCTCAGGGACATGAATGGTGCAATGCTTTGCTGCAGCTGCCTAGCTTGCAAGAAGTCAGTATGAGAGACTGCAATCTCTTGGGACCGCTTGATTCTTCCCTGACTAGACTTAAGAATATCTCTGTCATTTGCCTTGGTGGGAACAATTTATCATCCACAGTGCCAGAAGCCTTTGCCAATTTCAAAAATCTAACCACCCTGAGCCTTGATAATTGCAGATTGAAAGGAAAGTTTCCAGAGAAGATCTTTCAGATGGCAACATTGTCTATTATAGACATATCAGACAATGATCTTTATGGTTCTTTGCCAGAATTCCCATTGAATAGACCTCTTCAGGCCTTGATTGTAAGTAGCACAAGTTTATCAGGAGCATTACCGAGTTCTATAAGTGAGCTGAGGCAGTTATCTATCTTAGATCTTTCTAATAGCCTGTTTTACGGAACACTTCTAGTTCAATGTCAAAACTCATGGATCTCACTTATCTGGATCTGTCATTGAACAACTTCGTTGGTCCAATTCCATCATTCAATATGTCCAAGAATCTCACCCATCGAGACCTGTCTTATAATGATTTAACAGGTTCAATTACATCTTCTCACTTCAAAGGCCTCATGAAACTGGTCCACATCTATTTGACGCACAATTTCCTCAATGGAAGCCTTCCTTCTTCTCTCTTTGAACTCCCAATGCTACAACATATCATGCTTTCCAACAACAATTTTCAAGGTCACCTGCCTAAATGTTCCAACATATCTTCCAGCATGTTAGAGACTCTGGATTTAAGTGGTAATAATTTACATGGGCCCATTCCTGAAACTATTTTTCAACTCAGATCACTTGAAGATCTCTTTCTGCCTTGGAGCAAGTTTAATGGCACAATACACATAGAAATGTTTCAGAGACTCAAAAATCTAACTACACTAGATCTTTCATACAATAACTTGTCAATAGATACAAATGTTACTGACGTAGGCTTGTCTTCCCTCTCGAAGATGCGAAATCTAATGTTGGCTTCCTGCAATTTGATAGAATTCCCTAGTTTCATAAGAAACCACTCCGAATTACAGGTGTTAGACCTCTCAGGAAACCATATTCAAGGATCTATGCCCAAATGGATTTGGCAACTTGGCTTCCTTTTTCAGTTAAACATCTCTGACAATTTGCTCACCGTGTTCGAAGGACCTGGGCAGAATTCTAGTGCTACTTTGCCTGTCCTTGACCTTCGCTCTAACCAACTCCAGGGAAAGCTTCCAATATTTCCCATACAACCCTGGTATTTGGACTTCTCAATAAATAACTTCAGCTCCATCATTCCATTAGATACTGGTGCTTATTTGTCTTCCACAATTTTCCTGTCTCTTTCTAAAAACAATTTATATGGGAGTATTCCTCAATCCTTGTGCAACAATTCATATATGCTATTTCTTGATTTTTCTCATAATTGCTTTAATGGGACAATTCCAAAGTGCTTAACGCAGAGTAAGAATCTTTGGGTATTAAATCTGGAACATAACAAACTTGATGGCAAAATTACCGATACATTTCCAGAATATTGTGCTTTAAGGACTCTGCGTCTCAATGGAAACCAACTGACCGGCCCAATTCCCAAAACTCTTCTGAATTGCACAACATTAGAGGCCTTAAATGTTGGAAATAATCAAATTTTTTGTCTTTCCATGCTTCTTAAAGAAGTTATCCACACTTCGTGTATTGGTTTTGCGTGAAAATAAATTGCACGGTCACATTGGATGTGCTAAGGACAATGGTACTTGGCAGAAGCTCCAAATCGTTGATCTAGCTTTCAACAATTTTAGTGGTTTACTTCCGGGAAAAGACTTCAAAAGCTGGGAAGCAATGATGCTTGATGAAGTTCATGAGGCATTATATTCCATTCAGATCCTATCTTGGGGTGGGGATGTTAATTTCACTGCAATAGACTATCAGGATTCTCTGACACTTACCAGCAAAGGTTTGCCAATGGAGTTTATTAAAATCTTCACTATCTTGACTTTTATTGACTTCTCATCCGACAATCTTGAAGGGCCAATACCAGAGGAGCTTATGAATTTTACTGGACTTCTTGTTCTCAACTTGTCACATAATGCTTTCACAGGCCGAATCCTGTCATCTGTAGTGAAATTAAAACAGCTTGAGTCATTGGACCTGTCCAGCAACAATTTTGATGGAGAAATTCCCACACAGCTTGCAAGTTTAACTTTCCTTTCATTCCTGAACCTCTCGTACAATCATTTAGTTGGGAGAATCCCAATAGGTACACAGCTTCAATCATTCTCCGAAGGCTCCTTTGAGGGAAATGCAGGATTATGTGGACCACCCTTGACAACAAATTGCTCTAATCAAGTTCTGCCACCACCATAAGAAGGAAACTCAGATTCTGGGACTTCTATTGAATGGAATTTCTTAAGTGTTGAATTGGGTTTAGTTTTTGGACTTGGCATTATTATTGTGCCACTAATGTTTTGGAAAAGATGGAGGCTGTGGTACTGGAGGCACGTGGATAACATACTTTGTAGGGTCTTCCCTCAGCTTGATTTTGCATATGAACCACAAGGGGGACAAAATTACAGATCTCTAAGATGGAGGCCTTACTAATTTGTCTGAGTGAAAAAGCAAGAACGCATAATGTAAGTTTCACTCTCTTTTTGTTTATCAGTTTTGTATTTCTTGATCTTTCTTTGTTTCTGATCAGTGTCGTAATAATGATTGTGTTAAACAGGTCGTGAAGCCTGGTGAAAAAGAGTAGCAGCAATTACTTCTGTCCACTTTTATGTTTGTTTTTGGGTTCTTATCATCAGAGCAAAGTGTTGACTCTTGGGTTGTAATAAAGTTGCATAACACATTCATGCATGTGCCTCTGTCGCTATACGGTAAGCACCTGCAATGCAGGGTTGTCAAAATTTTCAGGAAACATTATATACCTTGTTATATTAATATGTTTAAGGCTAGCTTTTATTGCTCATTTTTAATTTGCAACATGGTTGGAACTTCAAAAAGCTAAATAAGTCACATGGAGATTTATCAATTGTAAAACGTAGATGATGAGTATGTGACAAATGGACAATAACATTGGTTTTACTCGGAATGCAAACAAGAAATCTGAGAATCATGCATACAGTTTTAGCGTGGTATTTAAAAATAAATTTAACTAGATTGAGACTCGGTGCCCCTGTAAAGTATAAGAATATTTTAATAAATATAATGGAAATAATTAGAAGTAAAATGACTATATAATGAAATAAAAATATTATTTGTTTATGATAAAGTAAAAGTAATATCAGAAAAACAAAGGTATATGCCTTTTATAGCTATATAGGATGCAATTATCTTAAAAAAAAGCTATATAGAATGTATTGAAACCGTATAGATGTCTAATTTTCAAATGTTCATATCATAATTCTTTTGATATTATCTTTATGTTTAGCTTCTTCTTTTTTTTTTTTTTTGGTAATTATCTCCATTTTTTAACTTGTTTCCCTTTTTTATTTTGATTGCTTGTAGATTGTGTTTGTTAGAGTATGTTTCTCCCAAAGCTTTGGATTAAGATTGTCTCTTCTTTTGATATTGATATGTGCTTTGTTTCCTATAATGTCTTTCTTCTTTTTTTATAGATGATTTCTTCATTTGATGAAGTTGTGTCTTTTATTTTGTTGGGGTTCTTTTTATTTGAGCTTTGTGTAGATGTTAGCTCTCATTTGATGATGTTGTTGGTGAAATGTGATTCATGAATTATATTAGAGATAAATCTTAGAGCTCATATTTATGTATTTAATGTGAAAACAATATGTTTGCCACATGCTATTTGCTGATTGCATGATTTTGGAACAACAAAATAGGCTTGCTAATTGTTTGATTTTGT